>OY101433.1:19477518-20864832 GCA_956483605.1 Tuberolachnus salignus
TAATACACAAATCTCTTCTGAAACCCATATGGACGTATGGAATCCAACTACGGGCATCATGCGAAAATGTCAAATTTAAATAAAATACAGGCATTCCATAATATTACACTTCGAAAAATTACAAATGCTTCACCCTTTGTTTCTAACCTGACCCTTCACAAAGACCTAGACATCAAAACAGTAGGAGAAGAAGCTATTGTTTTCTATAAACGTTTTTATTTTAGATTAGAAAACCACGAAAATCCTCTGGTAAAAGGCTTACACATCCCGTCACTTGCTAGAAATCCCCGTCGCAGACTCAAAAGAAAATTGTGTAGAGATCTTTTACCTTAATCCAATAATAACGTAAATTTCAAGTCAATTGCTACTAATGAGAGTGGCTTCTTACTCACACAACCCCAATAACGTTATTATTGTTATTTGTTTTTTCTTCCCTTCTCACATATACTTGTTGTGCTTAATTGTATAGATTGTATATTTCTTATAAAATAAAAAAATTTAAATTCTAAAAAACTCGTGTCGTGAATTAATAAATAATATCTGATAATAAATTAATTAATTGTAACAAAACTTTAATGAACTTTCAATTCGTTATTCAGTAAATACATTTTTATTCGAAATTATTAAATGGTTTGGCGAATTGGTTTTTTGAAGACTCGTCTAATGTAAGTATCGGGTATTTACTACGATTTATCAACTAGGTATTTCATTTATAAGATTTATTATTTTTGTTGGTATTGCATTCAATGTATTATTTACAGTCCAATTCTATTCCGTAATAGGTATACGTTGAAAACGAATAGATCGCTGTTTATTATATAATGTCCCAACATAGTAGGTATATTACGGTTAAACCAAAATTAAATTTTAAATAGTAATTTTTTTTTTTTATTATTTAGATGGTCTTTATAAATATGTTTAACGGGATAAATTTTACACACTAGATGTTAATATATACATAACACATTGATGAAGTCTCACTTCCGATGAAGTGGTTCCTGTACTTAATTTAAACACTTAAACGGTTTCAGACGCCGTCTAATGTCTTTGGAGTTGTCTAACAGTTGGACGGCTATCAATTTGATTGATATGGCGATCTAATCTCATCTCGTGTTTGCGAACAAACTTTTGGATTTCTTCTGCTATTGTAGGCAGCATTATAGCATGGTGAACGGCATCGTTTCTTTCAAACCGGTAGGCTACAGTGATGGTCCGAAGAGCGATGTTTTGGCAGCGTTGTATAATATCAATGTTTGGCTTACTGGCACAACCCCACAGTTGAATGCCACAGGTCCAAATTGGTTTTATAATAGCTACATATAGTAGACGTTTGTTTTCTACAGTTAACTCAGAATGGGATCCGACTAATCAATAGAGCTTCCGCATTTTTCCTTTAATCTGTATTTTTTTTTCTGACGGACATGATGTTTCCAGTTTAAACGAGAGTCAATATCTTGCATTCCAAGATATTTTGCTAAATCTTTTAATCTATAATAGTAATTTGAATTCATATATTTATTTAATATGCGATTTACATTATTATAAAGTGTTTAAATGTGATGAAAATGTCCTTTAGTATATTTAATAATAGGTTCAAGGTGTATTTTTGAATAGGTAATTATTGACGATAGGACGGGTACCGGACAAACTTCTTATCTCATTCTGGCATTCTACATGACCGGTCATGACTTGTGATTTCAATGAGAAATTCAGTTTGGTTCTATAGTTTTCAGCTCATTTAGTCATTTCTCATTACTCCTAGCCTACATTATTCTATGTCCCAGCGGTCCTAACACCCAATAATAGTTGGTCATGGTATCGTTGGTATCTGAAATCATCTTGTTCTTGCAGCGAGTATTCATGATAACGCGAACCAAAAAAAATTGATAACATTTGCTGATAACAAATTCATATTGTTGGTGTTATTACATTAATTATTATTGGTTTGCCGAAGTATCGACTCATTCTGTTAGTATTTAATATTTACAGTAAATTAAGATTATACTTATAGTGGGCGTTTTCATTTTTAAGTTAATTTCTTTAGCTTCTCAAAAATGAGTCTTATGGATCAACTATTCCATGCTAATCACAAAATCACATTTCTGGTGGATTACACTTCGTACTTTGGATTAGCCAGCAATGCTCACATTAAAATGGACTTCACCAAAACGACCATCGGGGGCCATACCGTCTGTGCCCATATTCAAGTCAACGTGGACGTGTAGCATCAAAGTCGTGGTCGAATACTAACGTATTGTCTAAGATTTATTCCAGTGGGTAAACTCATATTTTTTTTAATACAATTCAATAGTAAAATATTTAAAATATAGTAATCTAGTTGTTAAATGGTTCATATTATATTTGATGGGCCAAAATACAATATATTTCATTATATACAGTATTGAAAAACTGAAAATGAACATGTTGGAATCTGTAACGAAGTTATTAAAACACTGGGAACAAAAGCCAATGTAAAATGATGTACCTATAGTTTATTTAATTTGTACTTACAATTTTATGTTAAACATTTTAGTGTTTTGGTTGATGGCTGGATGAGCTGTTTGAATAAATGCTTACATTGAAACATATTGGCTGTGCAAGAATTCATCAAACAACAGATACACAAAGATCCGGGCAATATCGATATCATATTGACTCTCAGGAAGAAGATGTATGGAATTAGGATATTATTAATGAAGTACGGTATTCTTTAACAATGTTTTTCCATTATCTTCCTAAGATAATCTAATAATCTAAAGATTATTTTGTGTTACATATTCTTCACTTGTCTTTTTAGTAGACCAAGTACTTATAGTATTATTCTTAAATTTTTTTCAAATGAGCTAGGTGTTTTATAAAAATAATTTACAGTATATAATTGTGTCTGTGTATTTGTAGGTACATTAAAGTGATTGGCGTTAAACAATTTACCCGATAACTGTAATCGAATGATGTGCAGTGGATATTTCAATGCGCTGTGAATAAAACTCCTACAGAATGCCCAGTGATTGATTACACTCACCTTGTGTTAGATAAAGCTGTAACAATTATTTCCCTAGCATATATAACTACTGTTCTCCGTGCATTATAATATATTTTGTGTATAAAATAGTCATTATTAAAAGACAAATTTGATAGTGTTTAGTTAGTTTCCATATTTTTATTTTTATTTATTTTTTTTTCTTTATACCAATCCGTTTGTCAACATATATACATATATTTATAGTATTTTCACATGCTCATCTAAATCCTCATTTATAATGAATTTGCGGTATTCAAAACAAAATTATTTTGTCTTCACGAGTATAGTTTAAAAAAATAAATGGTAATATTATGTATTAGTGTTTAAAAATTAAGGCATTTGGTTATAATCTAACTTAAAGTATATAGTATTACAAAAATATATTTATGATTCTGTAATATAGGTTTGTGATATTTGTGATAATATATTATAACTTGATGGCACAAGAAAATCTCATTGTTCTAATGCTCAAAGCAATTGTGCAATGTGTATTATTTTCAAATGTATTGCGAGACGCAGGACTAGTAACATACTTTGTCTGATTCCTATTATCTAAAAATGATACGCTTTTATTTGATATGTTCAAGTATAGTGTTAAAGGAAATACAATTAAACAAATTTATAACTTAATTAATTTAGTTTATGCTGTTATTATTTGTGTTTTTTGTTTTTTAATTTAATTTTATAAATATTGTTTAAAAAAAACTTTTAATCAATATTTTTGTATATACATAAACAAATTATTATAATGTCTTACCCTGGTAATTTAGAGTGAAGATTATTTTTTGTTAAAAGTATCTTGTACTTTTAAGTATAAGATACTTTTATCTAAGGTCAAGGGCAAACTTTGCATTGTAATTGTCTTTGAGATTTCACCGTCGATCATTTTGTCCTTCATAATCATTAATTTACTATTTGTATGTAATAGTATTATACCCTACAGGACTAGCTATATTTTAAATCAAAAAATTAATTTGCTTAATGAGATTATTTAAGCTGTAACTGTAATATGTATTACGATATAAACTTATTTTTTTTTGTCCTATTTTAATGTCTAGTGTTATTTAAGATATTTATATTGTAATTGCGCCATAAGTGTCACAATTTAGTTAAAATTGAAAAGTAATTCATATATAAGAAATAAAAACAAATTAACAGTGTTTTTACTTATAAGAAGCTATGTTTAAAATAATAATAATAATAATAATAATAATACTGTGTATCTTGTATCATGAGTAAAAAAAATTATAAAAGATATTATTTAACTCCAATTACTTTCTGTATCCGATACCAGTGACTTGACTAAGCTTGGGCATCTACCGTTTCAGTATTTAAAAATCTATCATGTATGGTCCAAATAGCTAACGTAAATAAATGTAATCGTCGCCCACTTTTATTTTCAGCATTTATTGTTATTATTATTATTATTATTATTGTTTTTTTTTTTTTTTTTTTTTGTCTAAATTTGTCCTAGACTCCGGGCTTTGTTAACCGACAACTACTATAGCTACATACAAGGCAATTCGAATGATTAAATCAAAATTTTCGATTGTGAACAAAAGGCTCATGTCCAACGTTCTTCCTTCTATATAGATTCATACGTTTCGACAATATATTATATAACAAAAGTTTACTTTTAATTATAAGTCATTAATTTATTCGAGCTTGAACTATTACCTACCTAATAACTTAAAGTTAATAAAATTCAACTTTTGGTATCGAAACACTTATCTAATTCATATTATTTTAGAAGTGAAACTTATATTTTGAGGGTAGGCATAGGATTCGAGCGTAAAGAATTTACGCTAACTTATAAAGTATACTTACCCTGTGCATCAACCCTCACCTGTCGAACCCCTACCCCACACACCGTACAAATTATGCTCGCAACAAAAAGGAAAGTCACGAACTAAGACAACCACTCGCCAAAAATGTTAGCTCGCAGATGGTCAAAGTAAGTTCTAGCATTTTTGTACTTTTGAAAAAGTTTTGGGAGAGGGGATTGTAATTAACAATTCATTTTAATTTCTGAGCGAAGCGAAGTGTGTATTGGTTTAACTATGATTTTCTACCAGAAATATTGCTCCTATTTTCAAATGTAGCATCTTTTTTTAAAGCATTTTTGATATAGTTATTGCATCGGGGAGGTCATTATTTTTATTTTCGTTGTAGTTTTCTTATTAAGAAAAAACGGGAAAATTTACATTGCAATGATTTAGTTATTATCGATGTTCTCTTTTTGTTGTTAACTATCGGTTAAAAATAATCGTAAATACCTGAAATAATAATATTGACTATTACTAGACGTGGACAAATTTTCAAAACATTCAGTCGATTTCCGAGTTATTCATATTGCATTTGAAATATTTGAGTTTTTTTAGTTTTTATTTTGTTTATGTGGATGTAATTGTTTTGGCTCGACATTTTACACAAATTGCATCATTAACTGTTGAGCGTAATTTATTAGGTTTTAATCAATTTGAAACAAAACACGGACAATTGTAATTTATTTTGTAGTTAAAAATGTGTACGATTTTTATTCACGTCAAAACGTTCTTACCGAACTTCGCTCAGAATCGTTTTTCGTTAACAATGAGATTTATCGTTGCGTAGAGTTATACATTTAATTCCACCCTATATCCTATTGCCTTTCCAACTTCCCACATGCAACAGTAGCTCATCCGTGGCGTGAAGTGTATACGTATTTTTGTATTTATTTATTTTTGTTTTTAATAGTAGAAAAACGTTTATAGCATATTTAACAAACAGAAATCGGCGGACGAAAAATATTGGAACCTCCATCTTCGTACCACAAATGTATTTTTGATTTCTAGGGTTCGGTGTAACGTATTTGGTAATCAATGTATTAATGAATAAAATACATTTCTAACTTAAAGAGTTAGGCGCGTCATACTTATTATAATACTATTCCTTATAGATATTATGGTTTATTGAATGAATAATATCGAAGATATATTAGATGTAGATATATTCCCAAAAATAAACACGATTCATTACCCGGCGCGTATATACAATTAATATTCCTACAGGTGTTTAGAATAAATATTATATTCGTGGCGTATTATAGCACCTACCTTTTATTCCCGGTTTATCTAGCGCTAGTCGGGTATGTTATTAATCAGTAATTTAAAAAAAAAAAAAAAAAACGATTAAACTCATGTTATGCTTATATAGGCTCGTATATATATATTTAACGATTAACCATTGTGTTATTATACAATAGAGGTTAGATATAGGATATCTGATCACGTAATAGTCGTGTTTCGGCGTTATCGTACCTGCCGAGTTCAAGTTGGAAGTTCGTACTGGTATGTTTATTACGTAACAATATTTATCTCCGACTAAAAATAGACATGTTAATTTGATACCTGCCTAATAATAGCTCACAATCGTCTATTTGTATACGAATTTACATAACGAAACAGCATAGTCGAAATATTTGGATTTTACTCGTGCGATTGTGACTCGTTAGGTCGGGAAATATTATTATTCCGGTATTATTGTGCGCTGCCGATTTTTCGTATGTTCTTTCTTTGCTCGGTCGAGGGAATATTATTTCTCTTTGACCGTATTTTCACCGGGGTTGTCTCGGCCGACATTACATTTTTTTACTCTCGTCATTCGGGGACGCGGTTTTGAATTTCCCACTTTTGTTCCGCGAGTTCCCCGGGGGTCGGGCGGTCAAGCCATATTTCAATCGTTTTGTCGGCCTCCGAGATATATAAACATTAGAGGGTGGTGATGTTCAAACCCCTCGAAATATCGAGAAAACGTTAAAATTAAATCCCCCGACCAACATTATTTAATAGTTATTTCAGAGTTGCCCGCGAGACTTACGAACAAAATAGATTACCTAAATTATGGAACATTTTACATTTCCTTCTCACATCTCCTAGCCCCTCCGAAATTTGTCCCGCGTTCGCCCACTGTACGCTTTTTACTCGGGACGTGTGGCTGGGAGGTGAAAGTTACGTTGTGCACGACGGTTATGAGATAGATCCTGGGACGATTTCTCCGATTTTATTTATTGTTATTTCTCGTATAGAAACTGAACCCGGGGGGCGTCGGCCACCGGGCATTTCTATATTGTCGAATGCCTATCGCAGTGCGTCCCTATTGTCCGCGATAAAATCACGTATAGACGTCTAATAATGATGTAATATACGCGGGCACGTACATAATGAAAACGGGCCGGGAAATGTTTAGACGGAAAATGTCGGGGACGTTAGCGGCGGCGGCGGCGGCTCGTAAATGTCGTAAATGCGCGGAACGGGGTAATCGATAGGCCGCGCCAGGTTATTGTACGGGGGAGGCACGCGCGACTTTTACGAGATAAAATAAAGTGAATTCCGGAACAATTGTGCAGAGTCGCATAGCCGGCATTCCGTCCGCGCCCCCGGACCCGCCGGCCGACCGACCTACGGACCGACCGACCGACGATTACTTAATAAAATATACCGATTAATATATGTAATTTCCCGAGCGGAACTCGTGCCGGCACGGCAGTCCGCGGCGCCGGCGAGGGCCGTCGTCAGGGACGGCGTTTAAAATTTAATTAATATTCTCTCTTTATTGCCGCCGGCCGATATGCGATGGCGGCACGAATGGAAATCCGCGGTAAACCCTGGCCGGCTGCTGGATTACATTTCCGTTTCGAAACGGTTTTTTGTCGAAAATCCGCCCGAGAAATGATCAACGACGGCAATCTCACGGTGTCCCGCGACATTCCCCGTTGTTATATTTAACCCTAACCGCCATATTAAAAAACGTCTCGATGCGAAAATTCCTACACGGTTCGCCCCAATGACCTACTACTACTACTACTACTATTATTATTATTATTATTATTATTATTATTATTATGTGCACCGAAATCGTTATGGCTTACGACCATCGGGAAATACAATAAATACGCCCGAGAGATACGACGACAAAACCGTACGGTGTGAAATTTAAATAAATATTATTCGTTCCGAATTATTCGAGTTATTGAAATATGTAAGGTATCTGCATAGTTGAACGGTTATCCAATTTTTCATTAATCCGTTCGGTACGTGTTTCCGCGAAAACAATTTTTCTGTTGTTTCAAAATTTTTCGAAATTATCGCACCGTACACAAACGAAAAAAAAAAAACCATATCATAGAATATACAACAGAAATTAAAAAAAAAAAAAATAATAATAATCAATTAGGAACGGTTTTCGTGGTTATAACTATTTACGTTACCCGCGTCTCCCGCGTCTCCTCGAATGGAAAATGAAAAAACAATTTAATAATTCAATATGTCATTTGGATTCGCAGTTCATATGTTACCACACTAGAACAACCGTGCAGGCGATTTTCAACAATACGTTCTCGAATATGTATTCTTTATAATATCTCCGTCTATCGAACACCACGAAAACCGTAAATAAATTGTCTATACCGCGACAGACGAGCAGCTGACGTTTCGCGCGTCATCGTGTGATTCATCCATCATGTCCAAAAGCAAGAGACGGCCGGGACCTTAGGTTGCCTTATATCGTGTTAACTTTTATAATAAATATACACATATATATATACGTATATATGCACCGAAACGAAAAGAAAACGGCCAATAATGGTTTACGTAAAAGTGAAGTTTGTCGTATCGAGTTAATTCGCCGTGAAAACTTGCGTTTTCCGCGACCATTCCCGGTTACGAACTTTCCGGTGTCCATTGTATCTGCGTCGTGCGTACCCGAGGGCTGTGGCGAAGACAACGGATTCGTTTGGCCGGTCTAGAAAACGCCAGTGTAGGGTATTAAGTGGCGATATTTAGGTGGACGAGCTTTATTGAGAGTAACCCGCGTGCCCCCGTTATATCGTGCATTTACTGTTAAATACTTTCGGACCGGGTAAACCGTAAAATATAAGAGAACTTCGTTATTTCTACGATTAATATTTAATATTAGTTATATATATATATATATATAACTATATTATAGTTTTAATCGACAATGGCCCCGAGAGCTAATAAACTAACCGCATAAATAATACTTTAAGTATTCGGTAATTTCACGTCGAAGTGCCTTCGCTGGATGGTTCTTCGCTCGCGTCACTCAAGCCATTACACCCATACCATACCTAAAACATCCCGTACGCTTATTATGCTGCGTTAATTGTATGGATTGTATAATTTTCTAAATAAAAATATATAATATTGATCGTCGATCCGTTTTATTGTTCCGATAATTACTGGGACTTTTCGACGACGGGTGTCGACCACAGAATATGCCCTCCCCCCCCCCCGGGCGAGATATTCTAATTGGCGATTGGCCGAGTGCCGGCCGACTGCGGCTTCGCGAATCGATTGCATGTTAATTTAAACGTTTTTTAATTGCGCCAAATGCATATTGCAGGCGATATCAACCGCGAATCTAAACAAATCCTAACAATCTTAAAAAAAAAAGCCGCATAAAACCTACCCACCCCCCCACCCCCCTTTACGTTTTTACGCTTTATTGGTCCGACTTGAAAATTCGTTTCCAACGGTCAATAACGAATACGAATTGGTGTACACAGTTCCCAAAAAAAATTTCGCTTACAATGGTGCACTGTGTAAAAATGTATGTATAACACACATTTGTCTATGGTCTAGTCGCGGGTTGGTGGACCCGATGCCCGTGTAATTTGAGATAAACTCTTTGCGGGAGGGGGTGAGGTTATGATTTTAAATCGCACCCTTCCCTTGAAGTTTCGCCGAAACCACTAATTTTCGAGAGAAATCCGTATAGTACGTTATAATAAACTTTTTACGGCCGAAACATCGTCACACGACCGATAAAATCACCTCTTAATCTATTTGTCTGCGGTCTCCGGCAGTCTAACGGATAAAGCATAGCAAAGATGTGTTTTCATACTTAGGCTCTGATAGACTTAAAATAATAATTATTTCACCGCACTAATATCAACAACGATTACATCAATGTTTTCACAGAGGAATTTTCGTTTATATTTTGGATCCTACAATTTTTCATTATAATTAAAAAAATAAATACATTTTTTTTTTAAGCTTGAAGTATGTAAAGATTGTTAACAAATCCTATGTAAAAACGTAGATAATATTTTCGTCATTAATTTTGGTGATTTAACTTTTGATTCAGAGCCTGAGTACTATTGGAAGTACGAAAACTTATTTTTGCAATATTGTCCGATAGACAGAGACATAGGCGGGAATCCAATGAAATTTCTGGGGGGGGCTAAATTTACTAATAAAATAATAACCTAATACAAATAATATGATTAAAAAATGCATAACATAAACCTCATTACATCGCATATTTTATTCAATTTTTATTAATAATCATAAAAAATGTTAGCAGCCTGTCGGTTGTAAGTATACATAAATACGCCAATAAAAGTACATTAAAATACTATAGTTAATTCAAATTATTGTAGAAAAATTATTCTATTTTTTTTTCTGCAAAATTTGCTAACAATTTGAAGCATATATGTTCTTAACCAAGTTTTTACACTCTTCATGGTAGAAAAACTACGCTCACATGTTGATAAGCTAATTGGAAGTGTGATTGCCATTTGCAACATTTTGTATAAATTTGGATAAACTTGTTTTGAGACATAATTTTTTAAATCATTAAGTATAAAATGCTTTTTTTTTTTGCAAGAATTTATAATACAATTTTTGGCAACTTTCATTTCTGATCCTAGATCAAAAGTCTTAATTCTTAAGTGTTAAGTGACCGCTTGACTTAACTTACCATTCGCCTTCATATTCATATTATGATTTTACATAAAACACGACAAAGTTTGTTTGGGGTTGGGCTATTAAAATATTTGGAGGTTCCAAACCTCCAGCCCCTCGCTCCCCATTTCCTCTTACGGACAGAAACAGCAAATGTTACCGTGACGTCCTCTTAATACAAATACGAATCGACGAGGGCCATATTATAACAAAATCACTCGTAGTGACCTCGACACAAATGGCGGCGTCGACAATAAAAAAAAAGGATAGGGACCGAGCCCCTTTTAAGACAACGCCGGCTGGGCGTTGGCCACTAGAATGATCTCCATGATCGTCACTCTGTTGAGAGCTTCACTGACTTTCATTCGAGAACCTCGCCTTCAATTTATTTATTATATTTTATAATAAATATCTTCTTTTTTTTTTTTAATTTAACTTTAACATTTCCACTCCGAGTGCACGAAATTTCGAAGTGTGGTATAATTAAATTAAAATATTTTGATTATGATTCACCGTCGTTTGCAGTGGCGCAATTAAGGGGGTTTTAGCCCCCTTGGATAGTCTGAAAACTCCTAAATTTTGTTAGACAACGTCGCTACAAACAAAGCTTTAATGGATTTAGATTTAGAATATACGAGTAATTGATCGCCAAACAATTGAATAGCTAAACATCAGCAATAATAATAAGTAAATAATTATTTATTTTTATTTAGCAGTAGCGATATAATATTGCTATATTGTGGGTTGCAGAGACAGTGCCTCGCGGATCGCATTTATTTGATATTATGGTGAGACTCAATCTCCCAGACCCCCAAAGTTTCTGAGCTAATTGCTCACTAATCGTCAGTGGTCGTTTGTCATCTCCGGAGCACGAGAGGACAACTTAAAGTATATCGCCAGCGATCCAACACCGTGGGCAGGTATGTCAATTTAATATACAGTATATTGGTCTCGTCCTCGATTTTCGCACTCTCGATTTCGATACCCTTCGAAAATCAGAAGGTAGGTAATAAAATTAAATTTCAATAATTTAGTATAGACCCTCCCTCCCCCTCCCAATCATAAACACGTAAATAATCCCTACCGTTCACTCCTTGCTTATGAGTTAATACAATATGTATAAATACTTTCTTCTTTTTGTTTTTTGATATAGTGATAATGAATATATCTCCAAAATATTTATACAACGATTTTATAATAGGCCAAGTAATTGAATATTGTGGAGAGTGGCTACTCATACACTTAAGAGGACGTCACAGTGGTATTTGTCATCAGTCTCTCTCTAACGGGCAATACTTATAACAAAAATACGTTTTTTTTGTCTCTAAACAAGTTTTCTACCAAAAAACTCGCTATAATAATAAAAAATAAAAAAACATTTATTTTTTTTATTGCATCTTGGATCTAATTGGTGCACTTGGGCGGTCATATTTTGATTTTCCTCGTAGTCCCCATAATAATGTGAAAATCGGGAATATTTACATAGTAACGGTTTTCTGTTATTTTCAATTTTGTTTTTTTTTTTTTTGTAATTCGTTTAAAAATTACTACTATTACTATAGACACCTGGCATTTTTACAGAACACAGGTATTATCCCATTATTTATAAGAGATATGTATGTCCATTTGAAATTATCGAGTTTTTATTTGGTTTTGTGTGGATTACATTTGTTAGGCTATATACAAATATCGAAAATACGTAGACGCTTTTTTTTTTTTTTTTTTTAATAAGTGTTTGAACTGTTTGGTATTTCGCGTACTATATTTTCCAATTTATATAAATGAAATTTGTTTAAAAATGTATAAAAACATACGGTTCAGTGTATGCTGCATACTATATACCGCATACTATCGTATACGACTGCAGTTTAAAATGGCATCTATTGTCTGATTCGTATTGATATTAATTGTATTATATTTACAATTGATAAATTATATTTTACATGTTGTTAAAATACATATTCAAATGTTATCATAAAATACGAACTATTATGATTTAAAAATAATTAATCGAATTATACGTTTAAAATATTCATTCACGATAAAAATTTCTATTTTTATCACCGTTTAATTCAACTACCTATACAATATATATTTATATATTTGTTAAACGAATGTATAAATAAGTAAACTTGTGGTGCGACTATGATCCCGTGAATGGGTTTCGGGAAAAATATTTGTATTCCTTAAATATATTAATAGTTATCACGGTATTATTTTTATGTGCGTTATTTATCTCCGGCTGATTTAAAATACCCATGATAATTCACGTTACATATGATTATTTATTTAATATATATATATATATACACCAGATCGATATTTCGAAACGTATTGACTTATTTCGTATGTTTTTTTTTTTTTTTTGAAAATTCAAGAAACAAGCAGCTCTATAATGCCACATTACCGTTCTTTTTGTCACCCTTATTTTTGTCGATGAAACCACTACAACCCACTGTTGATCTATAAATGAAAACCTACATTCAAAATTCCATAAATAGGTGATGTTTTCGTGATGGCAATTTTAATTTTCGTCATCCCGTCAACGGGATACGTCACTTATAAATTTGTCGTTTTATGTGTAGGGAGAGAGTAGTGGGCGTTCGTATAGTGAATGTTCCATCAGTCTCCTCTACACACAAAAAACGACAAACTTGAAAGTAGAATTTCTCGTCAACAGGTAGACGAAAATTAAAAATGTCAACACCAAAATATGTTTTAACTAAAACTTATTCTATTTATGCAATTTTAACTAAATATGGCTGTTTGCAAAATCAAAAGTAAGCAGTAGTTTCACCCCTGAAAATATCAATACTTATTGAAATATCGAGTGTAAACACTTAAAAGGACCGCTCTGTGTATAGAGGTGGTCGATAGAGTTAAGTGATTATTATTATTTTTTTGTTTTAAATAATTTATAGTTGGTAGATAATACTATTATTATCAGTATTGGCTATAATTTATAACATCAGAGCGATGGTGTACACGGTGTATTCTTATTTTATACTAAAATAATTTAAAAAATAGTAAGTAGTTGGCCGACCACTAGTGAGACAGAATATTAGAGAGAGGTATTAAATGTATATATCATCCGTGACGATGAATCAAGGCTAACGAAAAACAATTCTGAGCGAAGTTTGGTTAATCGTTGTTTTGAAAGGCCGCGGTATGTACGATTTTCATCAAAATTTGAACTTTAAACCATTATACAAACGAATTATTGCATAACGCTAAAATTTTATCTTTTTACCATCAAGTGCAACTTATGACGGACTTTGTGACAAATTTTCGTCAATTGTCTGTTCGGCCGAAAAATATTGAGTCCATAGATCGGAAAATGTTACGATTTCCGTTAATAATTGAACTTAGCGCCTAAAAAAAAAAATTGTTCGGATTTTCGATATTATTATCGAAATGTACACCTTGAACCTTGTGTTAAGTATTCGAGCATTTTTGAGAAACTAAACAAATTTAATCCACATAAAACCAAATAACAATTGCCAGAATATTTTGAAGATTTTACAACGTCTAGAGAGGAGTTATATCAGTATTCGGCGAACACTTCGTATGTCTGCGATTATTTTTAACCGGATCGCAGCAAAAAAACAACAAAAAAAACCTAATCGAAAATAACTGAAAACCTTTTTATCGTGTAAATATTCCACGTGTGTGTCCCGTTGTTGAAGAAACAATACGGAACATCGAGTAATTATCTCTTCGGAATACAATGGAAATGTTCAATTGGCGTTTATTTAATCGGAGAGTGTCCTCGGGTGGATGAAATTAAAAAAAAAAAAAAAAAAATTTGAATATTGAAAACTACAGAAAAACCAACGCTCGCCGTAGTAAACCATTGGATCCTAACATTCCTCCCTGCGCTCCGAATCCCCCCCCCCCCAAAAAAAAAAAAAAATAAACGTCGATCTAATATCAAACATATCGAAAACAAACAGTTCGGTGGTATTATTAATAAACACCGGCGGTGTTAATAAAAACGCAATTTTTAAATATTGCACAATGCGTGGACCGTGACACAATGACGTAGTTTTACAATATCACATCGGATTTAAACGTTAACACCCCGGACAGGCGTCCGAAAGCGTTTCATAACCGTTCCATACCCCTAGCGGTCAGGACGCGCCGCATTCGAAGACTCGCAGACTGACAGCACGGTAAGTACCGACGCATTATAATTATACTACTCACATTTGTAATACACGACCGTGTTATATTGTAATTATAAATTAATTAAATAGCACGTTGGGTCAATATCGTCGTCGGTAACTATTGATTAATACGGTTTTCGTCGAAATTAAACGTACTTTGAACGATTAAAAAATAATAATAATAAAACCAATACAGTTTGGCGTGGAAATTTTTTTTCGGTTTTTTTTTTTTTTCACCATTAAGTACAATTAACTCAATAATCCTCGTGTAATATTAACAATATCGTCCGCTGTAGCATAGAACAATTATTGCGGTATTTTTTTATTATTATTATTAATTAATCATTTCTGTTCGGCCGAAAAACAAATAAAATTTGTATTCGTCTACGTAAACGCGTAATTGCGTGATTTTTACAATTTAATAATAATAAAAATAAAAAAAAAACCATTACGTTACGCTTAACATTTGTTGTTTTTTTTTTTTTTTTTTTACCATTAAATTCTAGTTATGACGAACCTCGTGTAAAATTATTATTATCGTCCGCAATAACTTACTACGGTTAACAATTATTGCGGTTTTTTTTTTTTTTAATCATTTACAATATACATAAAAAAATATGTTTTGTTTGTTTGATTTATTAATTTTTGTAGAAAAATCCGCACGATTTCCGAATATATAGATATATATTTATTTTTATTTTCATAATTAATCTTATAATTAAGAGATATTAGTTTAAATAGAATTATAATTATTTGAATAAAAAACATGGACTCTGATTGCAATTGTATATAAAATAATATAATTGCACGGTGGGGATTTTCGAATATTTTAAATTATAATTTAAAACCGTATATTTATTAAAGGTGTTAGTGGCATAGCTAAACCCTATGGGAACAATGATTTATTTTTACGCGAACGTGTCGGCAGTACATAATATTTGCCGGATTAAATTAAATTATAAAGTGTTATGTGGCATTCTTTCTTAAAACTTTCCCGCGATTGTTACGTTCATTTCGTTCGTTTAAAGTGACCGCGAGTCGCATAAAAAAAAAAAAAAAAAAAAAAACAACAACAATATTTCAATATAAACCGTACTTATACGGTATACCCAAAAAATATGTACTTGTATATTTTTAGCAAATTTAACACGCCTATATTTATGTAAATATTAATTCAATATATATTATACGAATGGTTTGCGCGAAACACACCAAGTGTATCTGAAATCTTAAAACAAAATAGTTCCGGGGTGCGCAACATCAGATTTCTGTTTTGTTAATCGCTTAAACAATTATAAAGTGTATTCAAATTTTTTTTTTTTTAAACCCATCTAAAGATTCTTTATATATATTATTTTTTAAATCTTTTTATATATATATATATATATATATAAATTTGATATTTTATCGAGTATTAATTTCTAAAACGATTTTTTTGTTTTTTATTAAATTTAAAAGATCTAATAAATGTGTTGTGTTTTAAACATAATTTTGTTGATATTATATTTGAAAAAAAAAAATAGTTTTTTTTTTTTAATTTGTTTATGTTTAAATTTAGTTATTCAAATGTCATTATCGTTTCTTAAACTTTGCTACACCGAACACAATGAAATATAAAGTCGCACGAATTCTCCTCAATTATTTTACGACCACTAACCGTATAAAAAACAAATCTATAGGTAATATAATTGAAAATCTATACATATAATATTACCATTAGCCTACTTAAAAATTAAATTTCATTCAAATATAATGACAAATTTGTTAATAATATTTATGAACAAAGTATTTTGCAATTAAAATGCACTCTTGATATAAATATTTTAATAACAAAAATGCTGACGTTGCAAGTGTACTGCATGCGGATTTAATTTCCCTAAACGTGTTAGTTTTTAAACATAGTAAAATTCGAATAAAATATTATTATGCCGTTTGAAACCTACAGTAAATTGTAATATTAATTAATCTTAATAACGCGAACTTATACCGGCCATAAAAAAAAAAAAAAATAGAAGTTTATTTAATTTTCACTCATATATCTGAACGCTATTTTCGAACTAACCGGGGAACGGTTTCACGATTAATCTGTTCTTTTGGTTACCGTCAGTGCACAACTATTTTACCAGAAATTTTAAAATGTAGCATCTTTTCTGAACGAATTTTGGATCTAGTTGTTACATAGAAGAGATCTTCTTATTTTTTTTTTTTTCGTTGTAGTTTCCTTAATGGATAAAACCGGACAAAATCGTAGGAAATACGGGAACCATCCATGGTAGAAACATTATTGTTCTTGTGGCAGTATAAAAATATTAAAAATCCCATAGTCATGATTTGTTTTGTATAAGCGTTTGAATTTCAAATTTATGATAAGAAATTCGTTGAAAATAATTGTTATTTATTTCGAAGATGGAAATTTGTATAAACATCAGTTTAAAAGTATCAACAAATGTCTAGCCGAATTCTGCTCGGCATAGTTTTTTGTCCGAAATGATTTATCGTTATTTATCTATATTATTAAACCAACCTACCATGTCGAATTTTCTCTTTAATAATATGTAAGTTCGTGATAAAATATCCTGAAAACGTCGAAAGCAATATTTAACGAGTTCACATCCGATAGTTAATCATAAATTATTTCCTGATATTTGTTCATTATATATTTTATCAATCCTCGGCACTATATACTCCAACTTGTCAAATATACATACTGAGATAATTAAAATACACCCTTCAACCCCAGAGAAAATCATATCTGCTTTAATATAAGAAATGAAAAAAAAAAAATAGAGATGAAAATGTCTGTTTTTGACTTGAAGTGGTTGTCGTCAATCTAAAAATATCACCTACCTTTACGACAACGACGATGGTTTTCGTTCTCAATGAAAAATTAATTAACTTATCGTCTCGAGTGATAAAACACGGCAATTTTGAATAATATAATTAACAAATCATTGTGTTCCGAGTGTTAATTAATATAGTGGCGCCGAACACGGGGTTTCGGTCTGATCAAGACCAGATCGGGATGGTGGTGTGGTTAATGGATAGGATTTCTCACCTGTGAATTTCAAGTAGACTATATAAGTAATGATTATAGTAATCAATATGGTTATAGTAATATAATGGTATTTTACAATATTTGTTTGAGCTTTGGCAAACGCGTTGGCGCCAAATTGGCGGATTTGATTCGTCTCCTAGGGGAGGCAATATCCTTTCGGTTCAAATGACGATAATCTAATAATAATAAAATTCTATTATTAACCCACTCGGGCCCATAAAGTGACACGGTCAAAATTCATAATTAAGACTGAACAAAACAATAATATTGGTTTTTATTAAATAGAATGTTACAGCTTGAATATTCGTATATTTGTTTACATGAGCAAATTAAGTCAAGAATAAATAAATTACAAAGCCATAATAAAAAGTCTAAGTTTCTTTTGTTTTTTTTAATAATGCAAAACGGTTAATTATATAAATATATATATATATATATCAGATTATCTTCAAAACGGTTGTATTCTTTATGAATATTTAAAGAATAAGGCTAGCCCTACGCGTCTATCTCGGCCCATTTATGACCACAGCCAAGGTTTAAATCTAATGTGCAAGAAAAGAAGTAAAATTAATTTTAAAAGCAAAAGCCGGTTATTTTTAACGGTTATGCCTGCGAAGCGTTGAGAAGCTACGTTCGCCGTAACAACACTTTACTAGTAGAGTTCCTAATATCAGTAAAATGTTCTGGATTGTTGGAAATATCACAGGATAACAATTATCTATAGATTTTCGCACAAATTTTGGAAGTCGAAATTCTAAAAATAAAATTATTATGCATTTTTATATTACTTTATAAACATATGTTCAATGTAATGGTTCTTTAATAAAATATTGTTAAATGTAAATTTCCTGCAAAATAAACTTGCATTTTTTTTTCAAATTGATTTGACATTAAAAATTTGCTTTTTATATGAATGGAAAATAAAAAGTTAAATAATGGTGTTCGAGTTTCTATGAATTATTTAACAGACAAAATATTATTATCAAATATTTTATCATCGATTCAAATATCACCAATAAATTAATTGACTTCGACTCCAACAGACAATCGTTGTTCTTGGTTTTGATTGAATAATTAAATAAATTAATTGGATTTTGTTGTAATTGTAATGCATAATTTACCGTTTCAATATACTCAGTTATATTATTTTTTCGTGTTCTCAAGCTAAGCGCGTATACCGTATTTGCAATACTAGTATTAGTCGTACTCTGTCGTATTGTTAAGTGCACGAAACAGTATGATAATATCACGATTCGGGACTTCAGAGATGAGATTTTATAGCAATTAAAAATTGATAAATACGTGCTAAATATATGCAATAAATATAACGAAATAAGTAACGACAATAGCAATATGAAGACATTTTGATAAATATAAATAAACTTTTGGTGGGAGGAGGGGGAGGGGTAAAGCCATCCACAGTCTAGATTATATAGTTATACATAGGTAGGAGGTGGTAATGGCTCTACAATGACACCATTGACCAGAATATTTCAAAACTGATTCGACGCCAATGAATATGCCTACATAGAACATATATTTATTTTTTTAGGTAAATCCATATACAATGGACATTGAACAATTTCGAAAACATGGCAAGGAAATGGTGGACTATATATGCCGGTATTTAGAGACGATAAAACATAGAAAAGTAACGCCTACAGTGAGTCCAGGATGGTTGAAAAATAAAATTCCATTAGAAGCGCCCGTACAACCGGAATCATTCGACGACATAATGGAGGATTTCGACAAAATCATTATGCCAGGAGTAAAACACTTTTTACTCATAGGAACTATAAACATATTAAAACTGTTTAATATTACATCACACTAGCTGGAAAAAATAATAGTCAAAACTACTTTTTAACAATTCTATAGGGTTAAACTGTACGAAAATTATGAAATATAAGAAAAAATAAAAATATTGCATGATCATTACCGTGTTTGGAATCAAACCCGTAACCGTTTATTACCATTGTAATGGTCTAATGATTAGACTCTAATCTAACAACCTAACCCACCGTATTAACTTTCTAAACGGTTTATCTGACAAAAAATGATAACTTATTACAAATAAAATGGAATAATTATTATCAGTCTAAAGGAAAATAAATTGTCAATTATTAGTCATATGTATTAGTAATTCAATCATTTCATATAGTTATTACTGAGTTTCTAGATAATAAGTTAAAATTATATTTGTTGGTACAGCTAAATGATTAGCTAAGCCAACCAAAAATGTACAAATCATAATTTAATTAATCCGTAATACAGCAAAAATATTACAAATTAATATAACTTAATTTATGATAACTTCATTATGTATCTATAATACTTAAAAATATTAAAAAACTAAAAATAATAATATGTTTACTAACCTACA
The DNA here is from genome assembly GCA_956483605.1 of Tuberolachnus salignus. Taxonomy (NCBI): domain Eukaryota; kingdom Metazoa; phylum Arthropoda; class Insecta; order Hemiptera; family Aphididae; genus Tuberolachnus; species Tuberolachnus salignus. The sequence goes on from OY101433.1 coordinate 19,497,890, forward strand.
TTCATTAGCAAAAATTGAATGTTCTCAAATTTGACTTTACAGCGTATGGTATAAAATCTGTAACAACAAAACACAAGTAACCATTAATTTTTATAATTGGTAGGTGACTCATTGGCAGCATCCAAGGTTCCACGCTTATTTCCCCTCTGGTAATTCGTTTCCCTCGATTTTAGCAGACATGTTATCGGATTCAATTGCGTGTATAGGGTTTTCGTGGGTAAGTCGAATCAATCGATACGTAGTCAATGTTTTTTTTAAATATTATTTTATTTATTCATATTGTATAAAGGCCGCAAGTCCGTCGTGTACAGAATTGGAAACAATTGTTTTGGATTGGCTCGGCAAAGCCATTGGATTACCGAACGATTTTTTAACATATTCAGAAGAAAACCATATTGTTGTCGATTCTGCAAAAGGCAACGATAACGCAAACGAAATACACAACGGCAAAGGCGGTGGGGTACTTCAGGTAAACAAATTAATATTACGATTTTCAACAATTAAACTTTGAAATATAATTTTCTAGCGTTTTTTTTTTCTTTTAGAGTTCAGCGAGCGAGTGCATATTCGTATGTATGCTAGCGGCTCGAGCGCATGCAATCAAACGATTACGGAAACTACATCCGTTTGTCGAAGAAGGTGTTCTGTTGTCGAAACTCATGGCTTACTGTTCTAGAGAATCGCATTCGTGCGTTGAAAAAGGCGCCATGATGGCGTTCATTAAACTACGCATTCTGGAGCCCGACGAACACAACAGTTTACGGGGTGCTACGTTGAGAGAGGTACAACATTTGACAGTATAAAATTCAAGGGTTAAGCATAATATTTGAACGAGTAAAACATTCCGTATAGGTGATGGAACAAGACGAAGCGATGGGCTTGATACCGTTTTTCGTATCTACTACATTAGGGACAACGTCCTGTTGTTCGTTTGACAACTTGGTCGAAATCGGTCAAGTATGTCAACAGTTCGAAACCGTATGGTTACACGTGGACGCCGCATATGCAGGAAGTGCGTTTATATGCCCGGAATTTCGATCCTTAATGAACGGCGTACAATACGCCGACTCGTTTAATCTCAACACGAACAAATGGTTGTTGACGAATTTCGATTGTTCGTGTCTTTGGGTGAAAGATAAGTTCAAATTGACTTGCGCTTTGGTAGTCGACCCGCTCTACTTGCAACACGGTTATGAGGGCGCCGTGGATTACAGACATTGGGGCATACCACTGAGTAGACGTTTCAGGTACCCGCCATACCACAAACGATAATTTAAAATAACTTTTTTAAAAAATGCTATCAAATTCGATAAATGTAATAATCTATTTCAAATTAGATCGTTAAAGCTTTGGTTCGTGTTACGGACATACGGGATTACCGGACTACAGAAGTATATAAGACACCATTGTAAATTAGCCAAGCGATTCGAAAGATTGGTTAGAAACGATAATATGTATGAAATTTTAAATGACGTAAAGGTAAACGAAATTATTTCCGAAAAGTATTTTTTATGGTTACAATTACTGGTGTTTTTCTTATTAAATAGATGGGTTTAGTTTGTTTCCGTTTGAAAAACGATCCGATCAATAAACTGAATAAGAAGCTCTTGGAAACCATTAACGAATCGGGAAAACTTCACATGGTTCCGGCTTTAGTTCACGATAAGTACGTCATTAGGTTTTGTGTCGTAGCAGAGCACGCTACAGAAGACGATATCGGTAATATAAAAATAAATAATTTTTTTTTTTTTATAACTTCCAAATATTATATTGTTTTTTATTTAACGTGTAAGCTAAGTGCTACCCTGTTTTATTTATATATATAATCTATAAAGGTTTGTATGGAAAAAAATACAATTAAAAACCCAAATCTTTGTGTTAAGAATCTATCAAATAAATAGTTTTTATGTCGAAAATTCAATAACTATGGAGTTAAATCGGAATTATAGGGTCAGAGGTGTAGCCTGGATTATGCATTTAGGGGGATTAAATATAGATTTATCTAAAAATAGGTACTATTGAATTGATGAAATACACAATAGTATAAACTATAGATCATAAAACATTTAGGAAGTTGAAACGTATTAAATGAAGGACAGAGTTACATAAGTTATAAACCGACAATTTTTGTTTTGTAAAACTGAATGCTATCTGTACATCGGCGTCACTGAGGGAGGGATCAGCCCCCAGATATACGTTTTGAGCTCTCCCTATACGTTTTCTGTGTGTATTCCCGGTTGAAACTTAAAGTCCAAATCCTTGCAAATAAAACCTCATGGGTTCATTGTATAAAATAATGATTATTTAACATGATTGTATATTATTGAAATTTGATTTTCTAGGACTCTTTTACTATTAAATCTTAGTTTCGTACATGTATATGTTGTATGGCAACTTTTGGTAAGTGTAGTAAATGTATAGTTTCGAGGGAAAATCATATCACCATTTTTAAGTTAACTTATAAAAGTAGTTACTATTTCTGGCTAATATATTCACATTTGTTGTGATTTTATATTATTTAAAAATTAAGACTAGTGATAAAAATAAAAGTTATACTATGCTAATTTTTACAATATATACTTGTAGATTGTGCCTGGAAAATTATAAAGGAAACGGCGCAAATAGTTTTGGATAATGAACAAGAACTCACTGAGAAAAGAGAAGTCAGTAAATGCAAAATGCTATAATATAATGTAGAAAATAGATACGTAATTTTTTTTAAGCGAATGCAAATCTTATTTCTGATTTTGCTTAAGATATTAAATATATTATTTTATCATATAAATATTAAATTTTAACATTAGTAACTTCAAACGTATGAAAAATATGTTTGAATAAAAATCATTATTTTATTTTTAATTTCACTAGTATACTAAATACAGTTTAAAGGACGTTGTACATATGGCTAAATAAATAGCTTTATTTATCAATTCGAGGATTTTTTGTTTTTTCAAGAATTTTTGAACTTGAAGTAGGAGGAATAATGCATGGTTTTAGTTTTCAAGGAATTCCGAGGATTTTCAAAATTTTACATTTACGTTTACTGAAATTCTGGGTCTATATTTTTTTTTCTCTATGATGTAATAATACTATTATTGATATACAATATAATAATAACAAATAGCTTATATAATAGCGATATTTGGCCACCATCCGTAGATGTTACCGCTATAGAACGCTCTAAATCCACCTCTTATCTTATATTTACCGTAGTCCATAATACGAACAATTACCGCTAAATGTTTTACAGCCGAATGATCCATCGTAGATATGAATTGAATACCTAATTTCTGAGACTTTATAATTTCTAATAAATTTTCAAATTCGTTCTGTCTAAAAACGGTATTTATAATAACAGATGTAGATTTTGTATATTTTGATCTAGTTTTTGTACGATTACAAAGTATATCTTGTAATTCTACCGATTCTGAACACATACGTAAATACTTTTGAATAACGGTATAAAATGGTCAGAGATGTTCGTGATTCGTTTATTCAACATGTTTAGGCAATTTATCAATCGAATAAGAATCTGAAACTGATTTTGAATTATACCTATGCTTATCAGACTAGGAATGGCGTTTTATAGCAGTTATACCACCTATCATCACTAATCGAAGTTGATAATTTAAAAAAAAAAAAAAAAACTATTATATTTGAATGAGTAATAATAATACTAATAACGCATTAATTAAATGCAAGAACTCGCATTGTGGGTTATTTATGTAATTTTTTAATTTATAATCGTGATTATGACTTTCTTGTCGAGTTTTGAGCAGACTAACTACCAGTTAGGTGATAAAAAAAATAGTATAGGAAATCCGAGGGTTTTAAGGTTAACTGGTAGGAAAAACGAAAATTGTTTAGTAATATCGTAACATTTCAATCATTTTCAACCTGGTTACACTGGCGAAGATTTGTTTTGCCGCTGGACTGTTGGGTCGCGTTTTATTAAATCATAGATAGAGTCGTGTTGTGCACAACGCTTCAACATAGAATGTATTTTATTAATTTATGCAGCCGGAACTTTTGAAATAAGCACGTGCAGTTAATTACTATTTAAAACTACTGTTGACTTTTACATATGTATCAATAAATAGATTATAAAATACATGTTTGCTTGTTATAGCTTGAATCGGTTTAATAAAATGTTTGATTTTCGAGTTAAGAATATTTATCGAGACATTGACCTTAAATTGTTTGTTGTCGTGAAACAGGAACAAGTGGATGAGGTATTTGAGTTGACAGAGCACAAGAAGAAGGACGACTTAGCCTACAGGAGATCTTTCTTTGTGCGAATGGTCAGCGATCCAAAAATATATAATCCGAAAATCGCTAGATCATCGCCGGGATCGTGTATACACTCTCATTTGAGTTCAATGGACGATGACATTCACGACTCATTATCGATAACGACAAGTGATACTGAAGATCCGATTTCACGTCCAGCGTAAATAATAACAATAGCAATAACATCTAAACATATTATTATACAATTGACCAATTATTTGTTTGACACGTCAACAAAAATATAGATATAGAACCACAATACTATATAACAGGTTATTTTGGAAATATCAATTGTATTTTTCATTTTCAGGAGTTCGTGGATAAGTTGGCCGTTAGCATTCTTATTTCAAGGGGTGTTTGACGATAAAGAAGGCAATAACGTGCCTATTAGGTTAGCCACGTAAAACCTAAATTATACATTTGAATTTCGTTTAATATTAAGCGAAATTGTTTGGTTGCATATAGGTTCAGGCATTTAGCGACTAAAATGCATTTTAAATCCATAAACAAATCGACATCACCAGAACATTTGGCTGCAAGTGAAAGTAAGTCTGGTCGAAATTTTCCAGCGTTTCCGAAAAAACTGAGTTTAAGCAAAACTGAACACGAAAGTAATAAACAAAAACAAAAATAATTGAAAGGCTAGTTTTTTTTTTTAGGTTTGTTATGAAAATTAGATGATTACTTTATTGTTTATTTTATAACTATAAGAAAAAAAAAAAACAAAAAGTATTTAGTATTTTATTTAAAATATTATCATTCTTTCTTTTCTTTTCTTTTGATTTGAATATCTATAATATGATAAAAATATGTTATAATATATTATTTGATTATTATAATTATCAATTTCGTAGAAGGTTCAACGATTTGTTTGATTTAAATATAAAAAATGTATGTTTTGTTTTTTCAATAATAAATATTTTTCAATCGTGTTGCAAATCATTGGTAAATAAAATTATCAGATTATAATTATTTAGATTAGTTTACATCTATTAATTTTTAGAGCGCTAAGCATATAACATAATAATATTAAAATAACCATTAGTTTGAAGAAAAAAAAAATGGAAACGTTTTCTATCAAAACATTTAAGTTATTATTGTATTATTCGGTATATGTATTTTTAAATGTCTACTACACTAATGTATTCAAATCCAACAATGTACATTTGGTCGTGAAATAATTGAAATGTTTACACGAAAACCACATTTATACGTGAACAAAATCTTGCAAAATTATAATATATACCTATTGTCCGTAATTTTATTCTGGATACCTCGATTAGAAAATTTTTATCTCTAAAAATGTATAACCTTTACATCATGTAGAATTTGTAGGCATATCATGATTTTTGTGGTTATCATTAACTAAGTTATAAAACGCATTTTAAATTGTCTAGCTACTTTTGTAGAAGGGGAGGGACTGCACGTACTACTATAAGGCAAACGAAACCAAAACTACTTTAACGAAAAACTATTTTATAAAACCTTGTAAAATTGTTGACATCTTCTGTCCCGGGGCAGTTCTTTTTTTTGGTGCCTCCCTAAACTAAAAACTCTAGAGAAAACTCACCAGATCTTCATCACAAATTTATCAGACAATTATTTATCGAGTTGTTATTGTTTTATTTATTTTAAACTATAACCCAAAAAAACGAGTGATTTTTTAAATACTTCTTTGTAGCTATTACTTCACCATAGTCAATAATTTTTAACCGATCCCGCTTCAATAATTAGGCAATGATAAAACATAGTTGTTTAGGTTTCTCCATTTACTGTGGATTTTAAATATTACATCTTTATTCTTTATTATTTATGTCTTTGTTATTTTCAATGCAGAAAAAGCTTTTTTGATGATAATAACTTATTAGCAATATAAATACAGAATACGTTACAATATAAGCACAATCCCCCCTGCGAAAGAAATCGTTACTATGTAACTATGAACATAATATATTTCCTTGGGACGGGGATGTAAAATAGTTTTAAAAATAAGGTGTCATGGGGGGATCAATCCCCAATATAACCCCTAAATACGCCACTGATGGAGCATATAGTTTTATACATTTTTTTTGGTGAGGCGTACGTAATATTCCGGAGTAATATATTTCGGAACGCCTATTATTTTGTTCACATTAGACTTTTTTGCGTTCCCTCAAAGTTGGGAGCCATAAGGCTTTAACAACTGTCTGTAAATTAAAAGTTTCGTATCGGAATGGGATAAAAAGCGTACACTGTAATTTTACAACAAATGACAATAATTACACATGTACACACTTTCGGGCACGTATGTGTAAAACAACACTTATACGATCATGTATCTTATAATATTTACAAAAAAAAAAAACATAAAAAACCTATTATGCTAAACCCATCTTGAATTACACGTACAGATAGGCGTGTAGACTGTGACATTATTTCATTACAAACTGTAATGTAATAATATAATATATAAATATATTATATACGTATTATTTTTTGATAGCTAAATTCAAAATAATATTTTTATTAAATTTATCTTTCAGTTTGATCATTGATTAAAAAAAATAAAGCTTATCGTGGCTTAAATTAAGTATTACTTATTTTTCCTCGTGTACATATAATAATAATACGTAATACAATAATTATAAATGCTCAAACAACTGATATAGACGCTATAGTGATATCACGTGTAGCAGTAATCAATCATTTATCAAACAATAAAAATGAAAAATTACTATTATGTATCTACAATAAAATTATAAGAAAAATACAATTAATACTTAATTTATAAAAATCCATGTTGGGGGTGCTAATGTAACGGACCCTGGAAAAGTTAATGTTTTAGTACTAGCTATATAGTGTTCTTGACTTGCGTAAATTTCGATAATTTGTATTATTTTAATTGTATTAATTTATTTTTGAATAATGATGAATGATTATATTAAATATAATCATTAATATTTAATGAACAATGGATACAAATTCTGTTGCATGTTTAATTGCAAACTGTTTATGTTAATTTACATATGAACAGAAAATTGAAATTAAATAACTAGGAAGACGAACACCTGATTTAAAAGGACTAATCAATAAACCAAAATAGGTAAAAGTGAATAGGAGAATCAGATGAGGACATATATTTATATATATATATATATATATATATCTCGAAAAAATTCAGTGCTTGAAGTCTGTGATATATTAATTATCAAAGCTAAAGATCGTCTAGAATTTATCAAACATTTAACCGCTTCTAACTTATTTAAAGCTGAAAAATATTTTTGTATATTTTAAAATATTTCCACTTAAATATTTTGAATGATACAATTTCTTTGATATAGAAAGGTGAAAAACTGAACTTGAAGTTTTGTATTTTCGAAATGACTTTCGAGTTTTGAATGGTGTAATACCAACTCTTAAATATATAATAGCAAATTATTCGAATGATACTTTTAGAGAAGTCCTCGTATTGTTAAAAATATTAATAACAACTCCTTTGACCTCATCCGAAGCGGAAAGATGTTTTACAATACATGGACGAATAAAAACATGTTTACGGAACACAATGGGAGAGGAAAGATTAAACACTCTAGCAATGATAAGTATTGAAAATGAAATGATTTCAAATGACATCGACTTTTTATTGGTTATGTTTAGTGAAATAAAAGATAGACGCTTAGATTTTAAGTATAAAAACATTTGAGTTTTATTTTTTTGTACTTCTATAATCTATAATATGGTAATATTGTTACTTTCTAATTTTGAATTAATAGATATTTTTTAAATTGACAGACAATTTTACTCTAAGCTTTTAAAAAATGAATATGTTTACTCCCACTTTTAAAGCCCACGAGCCGCCACTGGCAATTAGGATAAACACAATTGTAGAGACCGGGAATGTTCATGAAATAATTACATTAACCCTATTTTAGATGTGATAAAAATGTCAAAATATTCTGTCGATTTTTGATTATTTAAAAACAATTGAATTTGTCAAGTTTTTATTTGATTTTAAGTCAACAAAACTCGTTTGGCTCCATAAAAAATATTCAACAATTTGAAACGAACAATTGTAATTTATTTTGTAGTTGTAAATTAATACAATTTTTTATCGATTTTACTTTATTCTAAAATATTTTAAGTAGGTAAATAATAAGTGTATGCAAGCCCGTATACAGGGGAAAGGGTTAGGGGTTCAACGGGTTTCTGGCCATTAGGTAATTATGTGTTAGGAATGTATGTCCTATACGAAGGCGATTTATGATTGTTTCCTCTTTCCTTTTAAGTCCAGGGTTTTGCCATATACGTACGTTATTTTTTTATCGTGTTTAATTTTGTACTCTGTTTTAGCCAGTGCTTATACAATTTAAAGTAAAGGACTTTTTGATGTGGATCTTTGTGTCAGCGTATGTAGTTAATTTTGGGATTGGGGTGTCTAATGAGAAGGCAGCTTTGGAAGCTTCGTAGTTAGTTGTTTCGTTGCTCTTAATTCCACTGTGCCCGGGTATCCATATAAAGAATATATTTATTCTTTTTTGGCGTGCTTCATATGTTTTTCCTTGGATAAGTTTGGATATTTTGGTAGGATTTATAACACTATGAATGCCTAAGAGGCTGCCAAGAGAGTCACTTAGTATTAGATAATTATTATTTGTTATTCCATTATTTGTAATTATGTACTTTACTGATTTGCTATGTAGCTAGTGCTTCGGCTGTAAATATAGAACATCCAGGTGAAAGTTTATAAGGTTGAATTTTCTGTTACTACTGCTATCGCGACGCTATTCTCTATTTTAGTTGCGTCGGTATAGATGTGTTTATAATTAAGGTATTTTTTGAATTGTGTTATAGAAGAGGTTTCTGTTAATGGTTGGGGCTTGTGTCTATTTTTTTTTATATATATATATATATTCAGATATATCTAAATTGAATATTATCGTTAAAATAATCGTGTATTAGAAATATTTTAACTCCCCGCCCCGCCCCCTCGATAATTGATCCTGAATACGTGTTTTGAGTATATGTATTGTAAAATATAATTGTATCACAAATACGAAATTATAATTTCGAGATAAATATGAAATGAACTAATGTAAATAAAAAAAAAATAATAATTAGTAGTAATTAGTATTCGTTCGTTTTAAACACGAATACAGTATAATACAAATATGTATTTTGTGGTTTTTTTTTTTTTTAATGATATATCGTATAAATGTGCGGACGGGTCGAATATTTACGTCGTTAGAAATGGCGGCACTGATATACCGGCACTGATATGGCGGCACTGATATACCGGCACTGATATGGCGGCACTGATATGACGCCGACACCCGCGACTGCACCACTCGATTGCGCGCCAACCGGAACCCCACACCGCGGCCTACGCGAGAATTCATTACGAACTGTATAGGTATTATAGACATTATTTATTATCAATTATTATTGTTAATAACGAACACATAAACTCAAATATGAATCTACTAATAATGTATGAATCCCTTCATCAGGATTCCATTTGGACTTATGGTCTCCAACCGTGTGTGGTAATGTCAAAAAATCAAATTTAAATCGAACTCGGGCCTTTCGAAATGTTACATTAAGAAAAATCAACAAACTCCATTCCATACGGAGTTAAAAATTTAAACTGTAATTGGAGAAGCAATAACGTGTTATAAAAGATTCCACACTCGTCTAGCCTCTCATTCCGATTCCCTAATAAAAGCTCTTTCGGCAAATGTTATTCCTGGCAATCCTCCGGGGCGCTTAAAACGCAAATGGCGTAGAGACCTATTGACTCGATTTCGGAAATTAAATTAAATTTAAAAAAAATAATCACTAAAAGAAGTGTCATCAATGGGGGTGGCTTCTTTTGTCTTGGTTCATTCATGGTAATATATTATTATTTTAGCTAAAACTCGTATTGTACCTATTCCGAACAGATTGTGTACATGATAAAGCAAAAAAAAAAAAAATCGATATATTTATTATCTACAATAACATTTTGTGATAACAAATTCATTTACTATTATTATTTTGTAATATTGTTTACATTGATTACCGCGGTTTCCGAAGTATTGATCGTTCGCGGCAAATCAGAATAATATCGTATCTGTACGTCTGTCTTGATTTTTATTTCAATTAGTTTAACTTCTCGAAAAATGAGTCTTATGGATCAACTATTCCCGGCCAACCACAAAACCACGTTTGTGGTGGACCACACGCCGTACTTCGGTTTGGCCAGCAACGCGCACATTAAAATGGACTTCACCAAACGACCGTCGGGGGCCATACCGCCCGTGCCCATATTCAAGTCGATGTGGACGTGTAGCATCGAATCCGTGGTCGAATACTGCCGCATTGTCTGGGATTTGTTTCCAGAGGGTAAACTCATACGCGTCATTAGCAGCGACTTACAACCACGGAACTTGAATAGCTGGTCAACCAGTCATCAAAATGTCAACTATATGCTCCATCATCTGTCCTTATTAGGACCGCCCTCGAAACTGATACAAAATTCTACCCGGGACCATAGTATCATACACGGGTTTCGTAGTGCTGTCGAAGCGATGATCGAATGTACAATCGCACAAATAGAACAGGGGTCTAAGAAAAATAACATTGAAGTACAAAACAAGTAATTTGTTTTAAATATTTTATTCCCTTTTAATAATATTATAATAGATAAAAAGTATTTTTTTTTTTTGTTTATACCATCATTTAAACATAATAAATTTTATTAATTAAAAGTAGGTATATGTTTAAAGAGTGTTAAAAAGAATAAATACATTTTCCATTGTAAAAAATGTTTAATAGTTTTATAATTGAGTTGAATATTTGTATCTGGCAGGTCTTTTGGAATAAGAAAAAATATATTTGAAGTAATATGTGTTGCAATAATATAGGTACTTTTTAAATTATGTAAATGAAACACACAGAGGAAATGTATACTTATTTTTCTAATATTATTCAACGGTTAAACATTTAAAAATGTAAGTAGTCTAATAGTTGTAATGTTTATATTTAAATAGGTAAAATTTAAGTACTAGTGTTGTATGTGAACTACCAAAATAAGAATCTATCGATCAATATAAGTCGGTGTTGTGTACCATCTACAACTGATATCCCATGTACTTTAAAATAATAATTTTAAATGTTGGTACACCGACGTTTAACTTGAAAAGTTCCAATAGTTGTACTACAATGTGAAGATATATCATTTTTCCAATATTTTAGTTGACTAATTTATTAATAAAGTGGTTAGTTTTTATAAAAACAGATTATTTAAAATAATTTTTAAGAAATAAATCATGTGCCTGTAGATTGAACATAACACTGTAACCGTAATTTGAATTCTAAAATCTTGATTGAAATGATTATATTTTGCTCTAAATGTTTTTAAGTTTGTATTATTTTTAAAGTCATGCATAGATACATGTTTATAGTTAAAATTAAATGTTATTTTGTGTTTATTTCAGGGCCAGAACAATAATTCTCACATCGGCTAGAGACAACGCATCAATTGATAACCTTGCATCCATGTTTCATAGTGAAATAATTAAACTGAATAAATATGTGACTGCCCCTCATCAAATGTGTGTTCATCATTGTCATTTGGTAATCATTAACACATATCCAGATTCTATTACCTGTGAAGTTAGTGATCGATCTGTTCACTCTATATCATCAATTTTAGATCTTGAAGTTCATTCAATTTCTGCGTCGAATATTGGTACTAAAGTAGCAAATCTTTTACTGAAACATTACAATCTAGCTAGTACGACTGTAACGGGAATTCCGATGAAAGAAGAACAAAATGCCAGTTCTTCAGCCAATTACGATGTAGAAATATATCATGCAGCTACTGCGCATACAACAATTTTAAATGCAAATGAATCGGATGCTAAAGCAGTGGTTGCGAACAAAGATGGAGCCGACTACAAGACAATTAAATTGAAATGGTGTACACCTAGGGCAAATAACAATTTGCCAGATATTCATAGTTGTACAACGTTACATAGAATCACACCGGTCGATATAAACAGTAGACCTAGTGCATGTTTGATTACTTTTTTACTAAATGGTCGATCGGTTTTACTTGAAATGATCAAACAGGGTGGTGGCAAAAGTATGTCTCATGTTCTAAAATCCTACAACGGTGAAATATACATACACACAGTATCATCTGGTCGTACTGTACTCGAAGATCCACCGTCGATAAGTGAAGGTCCGGGTGGAAAAGTAACACAGTACAGAGTAGCTGATTTTGGTAATTTTATGAAGTTAAACTTACTACAGCCAGGGAAAAAAAAATCAACAGAAGATAAAAATGGTGTGGACGATGCAAAAGAAAGATTGAAAAAACAGACTGCATATTGGCCACTAACAACGTCTTCTACTATAATATATAATTTAAAACAATATACCGAACCAATGCTGTCGATAATGGTTAAAGATAATATCACCGATCAAGAAGTAATAAATTGCAAACAATGTATTTACGCGTTGGTGACTGTCGAATCAAAAAACGAACATCTTATTTTGCCCAGTTCATCGAATCCGCGAAAAATAATCAAAAAGGATGACCAATACAAAACAATGTGGGCCGAGTTAGAATCATTCTTAAAATCAAACTTATACACAGAGAACCACTGTAAGGTGTTGCAGTGTTTATTCGAATGTCGTGGTAAACTCGATGAAGAGAAGATCATTGAAAAGACTTTAATGCGCTTCAAGAAAACTGTAATTGAAAGACCGACTGTAATACGTGCCACAACAGATTCGCCAATGTCTCCACCGTTAACCCAGCAAATGGGTATTAAAAATTTAGGTCCACACAGTGGTAACATGGATCCAAACAATGTTATGTATTTAAAACATATCAAAGAACAAGAAAACAATAAAGTGAACCTAACTCCACGAATACAGTTTGCAGGCAGATCAAAATCTGTTCAAATGAGAAACGGTAATGTAGTTACAAAACTCTATCAACATATGGCTGATGAATCCGACACTAAGAATGTAAAATAATGTTCATAACATTTTCAATTTTGATCTCTTATGTAACGTTTATGTGTTTGGTAAAAATGTTCAATTAGAATAGAATAGAATATTTATTAAGTAACATTTTTGTATAATTTTTTCATTTTGTATAAATATCACTAAATACATTTTCTTATAACAATATTATAATTATTATTGATTATATTATAATATGTAGTAACCTAATTTGATTTATATAGAATGGTTTAACATAAAAAAAAAAAAAAAAGTGTATTCAATATTTAACAAACAAAGTATTGTCCAATGTGTAATTTGCCAACATTTGCCATTCCAATAAAACCATAAGTGCACTTGCAGTAATTTAGTAAACTAAAAAATATTACAAAAGTCATATTATTTATTATAATCCTGACTTTTATTGAGAAAACTCGGAAATTTCAATGAAAGTATATCTAACCTCTAATCAAATTAAATTTTTTACTGAAAATTAATAGAAAATGTTCCCATTTTTCCCCATTATTAAGAAAAACGCAAGGAGAATGAAAAATACCACCTCAATACAGTAAAACTTGGGTAGGTACCAGAAACCAATCCCTCTGAAAGTGGATGATTGGAGTGACCTACAAGTCTTCTGGTCAAAACTCGTTTGCAGACAGACAAGAATAAAACTAATAAATCTTTGGATTTGCTCAGAATTTGCGAAAATCGTTGATTTACAATAATAATTGACTGTTAATATCGATTAAGTAGGTAGTAATTTGTGTTTAGTTTTTGGGTTTTTTGAATTATTATTTGGTTGAAAATTAACGCGTAGCTTATTTGATACCTCTTTGAATTTATGTTTTTTTACGTTTTGTTATCGGTACGTTATCGTTATTGTCGTACATCATACAATAATGATAACGTATTGATTGCGAGGAGTGGTACGTATTTTCGCGTAAGCCAATGTTTGTAGACATTTTTGCCTACTATTGTAAAATATCCGTTGTTAAATGTTTAATAATAGGTAATATTATATTTCATGACCCGAAATACAATAATTCAACTATATACAATACCGGAAGACCGAAAATGAAGATGTCGGAATCCGTAAAGAAGTTATTAAAACGCAACAAACCCGGGACAAAAGCCGACGTAAGATTGCGACGTGCCTATGATTTATTGTTTAATCCGTACTTATCGGTTTTATGGTTAACGTTGGTTTTAGTGTTTTCGTAAATGGCCGGATGAGCCTTTCGAAGAAATGGAAAGTACGTTGGCCGTTCAGGAATTCATCCAACAACAGATACGCAAAGATCCAAGCAATATCGACATCATATTGACTCCCCCAGACTCCCAAGAAGAAGGCGTCTGGAAATACGAACACCTCAGGTACCGTATTGTTCAACAGTGTTTATCGTTCTCTTCCTAATTAAATAATCTAATAATCCGAGGATTTATTTTGCTACATACCTCCCTGTTCTGCTCTAGGTTTCTTTTGATCATTGTATTTTTTCCTATTATTCCTCAGGCCATCACGATTGGGGGTTATAATATTATATTATATTCTGCCCTTGATCTTGCTGTTCTTATACATCCATCAACTATTGTTTTTAGTAAGCTCACATGCCATTTGTGTTTAATTATTTTTAAAACCTGTGTTTGTAATGCTTTCGGTTCATGGAATTTTTAGCATTTTTCTGAAGCACCATACCTTGTAACGTCCCCGGTTAACTCTTTTCAACCGAGCTAATTGTCT
Organism: Tuberolachnus salignus; assembly: GCA_956483605.1. Lineage (NCBI taxonomy): Eukaryota > Metazoa > Arthropoda > Insecta > Hemiptera > Aphididae > Tuberolachnus > Tuberolachnus salignus. The sequence continues at coordinate 19,512,897 of OY101433.1, forward strand.
AGGTATTTTTTAAAAAAATGAAAATAAATAACACACTATATAGATGTGTTTGTGTATTTGTAGGCAGTTTTGTATGGAATTAAACGGATTGGCGGTCGAGTTGCAAAATGAATGTTTACCCGACAACTGTAGTCAAATGACGTCAACAGAACAGTGGATATTTTTATGTGCTGCGCATAAAACTCCTAAGGAATGCCCAGCGATTGATTACACTCGCCATACATTAGATGGAGCCGCTTGTTTATTAAACAGTAACAAATATTTCCCTAGCAGGTATAACTACTGTTCTTCGTCCATTATAATACTTTTTGTGTATAAAATAGTCATTATTAAATGGCCAAAACCATTTTTTACCGTATACAATATACCGATATAGAACCAATACTTAATATCCAATATTTGAAATTGAAAACCATGAGTTGATAGTGAAATTAACCTATTTAACGGTTGATAACCATATTTTTTAAACATTTTTTTCTAGAGACATTTTCCACCTAATATACAGTGTACTATTGATTATTCACGGAATATGGTGGCGTGGCATCCACGGATAAACAAATTCCGTGGATAATCCACCAAATTCAAACGAAAATTCAATAGTTATATTATTAAAACAATTAAATCTTGTAGTATAAGTATTTAAGAAAAATTAAATAATAACACATTTTATTTTTATTTAAAAATTCATATAATATTTATTTTTTGATTAAAAAAACAGTAATAAATTGTTTTTTTTGTTTGAAAACTCTTCTTTTTAACTCGCGATTGAAATTTTTTCAACAACATTTTGTCACAGAGGTTTGTTTTTCCAGATATTGAATGAGCCCGTCAATGTGTCTAAGAGCTACTTCATGGCTCACTTGTTTTACTACACATTGTGTCTCATTGTTTATTCTTCTTCACTTTCCGAAACTATACCTAATGCACCACCACTCTGTTCATAAGTAAGATGCTCAAAGCCTGGATGATTGATCCACAATTTATCCACCCATCGATGTTATCTTCATCAACATTCTCTCCTCCAGTAATAGATTTTACAAAATTAGCCAAATCAAAAACAGACTTTCTTCTTCCTCTGTATATTCTATCAAAGTATTTTCCACACTTGTTAACATTTATCTCCAGGATTATGTAAAGAAACATTATTTTTTGTATGTACATATGTACATGGTTTGTTCAGCAAAAGACTGTGGATAATCAAGAGTACACTCTATCTGGTTTGAAAAGAACCTGTACCGCTGATATCAATTATCAGTTTATGTAACGGCTCATCCCTAGTTTAAACCTTTAAACACATTACATTTTAAATATACTGTTTTGTAAAAATAGCTTATTATTGTATTGTGCATTTAATACTTTGATACACTATGTTTTCTAGTTTTAATTATCATCAATATTGCATATAAAAATTATATATTTAAATAAAAATGTAAAATACATAGGCAATATATTTGACAGAAAATTGGAGTTAATTAGTTATAGTTATAGTAATAAGTATAGTTAAACATAAGAATAGGAAAAACTTATAATATTAAATCTAATTTATATTAATTATGAAAATGTATGTAATAATTTAAAAAACCACTGTTAAAAAATTGTTTACCTCTAAAATCTATTTCTAATTCTATATTGATCAAATTAAAAAATAATGACATTCTGTTGTATAATAAAATTTGACAATAGTAAACAAGTTTTGATATTAATTAATTTATTAATCTAGGGTTAATATAAAAGAATCATCCGTGGCGAAACTGGGATCCGTTTGTCGGCGTGTATATAGGATTTTTTCTCACGCTTACTACCATCATCAGAACATTTACAATAAATTTGAGGTATTAAAATCACAATTATTTTGTCTTTACGACTATTGTTAATACATTTATATTGAAATTCTGTATTGATATTTAAATATTAAGGTGCTCTGATATAACCTAATTCAAATTATTTAATATTTCAGAACGAAACATATTTATGCCAGAGGTTCACAAAATTTGTGATAAAATATAACTTAATGGCAAAAGAAAATCTTATTGTGCCGATGCCCGAAGCAATTATGCAAGGCGTACGCACAGAAGAGGATGGAACAACATCGATTAAAGAGTCATAAGTTAACTCTCCTTGGTGCCGCGGTATTCACTTTTATTAAAAGTTTTCCAAGACACTGGCTTAGTAATACAATCTGATACATAGTCAGACCTCTGGTATCTGAAAATAAAATGCTTTAATTTAATACATTCAATTATAGCGATATAGGTAATACAATTAAACATTTAGTTTATGCTATTATTATTTATATTTTTTTAACTTATTATTTTTTTTGTATTTTTTAAATATTATTTGAAAAAAAATTTACTTATATTATTTTATTTACGAGATTATTATATACAAACCCCGGTATTTTAGGGTATAGTTGATTTTTTGAAAAAAAGTTTATGGATCAAAGGAAATCTTCTTATTATCATTAAGATTTCACTGTCAAACATTTTGTCAATCATTCTTACACTGTAAAGATACATTTATTATTACTAATATTACGCCCTGCCCGACTAGTTATATTTTAAATTTAAAAATTAATTAATTTAATAAGATAATTTTAGCTGCAACTGTAATGTGTATAACAATATAATTAACTTCATCCTATTTTAATGTTTAGTGTTAAGATATTTATTTTCTAACTGTGCCATGAGTGTCACAATTTAGTTAAATTTGAAATGTAATTCATATATAATAGATAAAAACAAATTAACTATATTTTTACTCATAAGAAACTATACTTGAAATAATAATAATAAAACTGTTTATCTTGTATTCTATCACGAGTCGTTTACTTAAAATATTATTTAACTCCACTTAGTTTCTGTATCCGATATTGGTGACGACTTGTTTAAGCTCAGGCATCTGCCATTTCAATAAATCTTCGCATGCCACGGCTTTGTTTACGGACAGATGACTGGCACTACCGTACAGGGTGATCAGAATGCTTAAAACTTTTCACCACAAATCGTCAATGGTGATATTAGGGTTTGTGTCCATCGTTCTTCCTGGTGGTTTTGGCTATTTGGCAACGTTTGACTATTTAAGAAATGATGAAAATCCCTAATATGGTCAAAGGAATCTATAGTAATTGCTTAGCAAATCATTTCCGTAGTTTATAAGACATTTATAAGTCCTAATTGAAAATTTGATATTTAAAAAATATACTGGAAATCCATCGATGAAAAACCATATCGTGCAATGTCGTCGTCTATAATTTGGGTGGGATAATTTGTAAAAATGTGTAGAGGGAAAAAAAAAAAAGAAAAAAAGTCCAAAACGCGAAACCTGGGAGTGATGTTTAAAGTTGCATGTAAATACGACCGACCGGGTTTCGATTGGAAAAAAAACATCGTCGTCGCGTAATAGAACGGCAAAGGCGAAAAAATAATACGCGACTGAATACCAATCGACCGGAACGAGGAATATACCGAAAAAACTTCTAATCTAATCGCTTCTCGACTGGCCGGCGAGGCGGGCGTAGAAGAAAACAAAAAAAAAAAAAATAATAAAAAATTGTTAATTCGTACCGTTACCGATTGCGTGCATTCCCGAAATCCCACCTAAAACAACAGTGTGGTGGGCACTATTTATTTTTACGATTTTATTTTCATACGGCCGGAGTTATTAATAACGTTTTTAATCAGTGACTTTTTAACGTATACATAAAATACGATTAGACGGTGTTTGTGTGTTATGCTTATTACTTATACATATGTGATTATCATCGTGCGGTTATTGAAATATTATATATTGTGGAGTCGAGGTTAGACATGGAATATATATGATCACGTAATAGAGCGATAGTCGTGTTTCGGTGTTTTCGTATCTGCCTGGTATGCGATCGGATAAATATGTTGTTTATCTTGGACTAAAAATAGACACTATAATTGAATACCTACACGATAATAGCTCACAATCGTCTATTTTTGTACAAATTTGCATAATCAAACAGAAAACATACGGCATAAACGGAATATTTTGATTGCGCTCGTGCAATTACGACTTAATTGGATCGGGCGATATTATTATTATTATTATTATTATTATTATTATTATTATTCACCGATTTCCCAATGGTTTTCACGGCGGTTTACATCGCGTCCCCGACATCGAGAAACTCCTCTCATCCCTCCGAGGGGTTATAATTTTTCTTTTTACGCCGTGTGTCCCCCGTACGCTCTACCGGAATTCCAGTGGTGCTGATGGTATCCTAAAAAAAAAAAAACACCTATACACACACCACGTGAGAAATCGATAATATTCTAGTTGAGCTAAGAATATTATTTTATTATAATCGACCCCGCGGGTCCGTTTGTAATATATCTAAAACGGGACCCCTACCTCTCGGTGCGTTTTTTTTTTTTTTTTTAAGAAATACAAATTCCTAAATTCCTTTATTGGACGACAAAGAAATCGTCACATATTCTACAATAATAAATGCATTTCGACTATTATTATGCATGTACCTACAAATTAATTGTAATTATTATTATTTTTTTTACATAGAATAGAAATTCTTCTTTTAAAAATCGTGTGTCGCCCAGTCATAAAAAAAAATAGGCGACAGATTATTTTCACTGGACGGCCGGTTAACTAGCTTAAAAAATGCACTGCTACCTCTATGAATTGTTATCTCGATCGAATCGCGTAGACGGGAAACGGAGGCATTAGCCAGAATTTATCAACGGAAGGGGCCAGAACAACACAGAAAAAAAAACCACCCACAATTACGCGTCAACGTTTAATTCGTTTGTTACATTTAAAAACACGAGCACACTTACACTTGGCGAACGAAAAACTATGAAAACGGCTGGGGGGCCCGGGTGAGGGGGGGGGGAACCGTATTAAAAAACAAAACGAAAATTAAAAAAAACCATATTTTCGCACACGCGAGGCCCAGCAAAACGACAACACGAATACCCGGCGCTAAATGTCCCGGACGAAAATCTCATAAACGCCGACGGGAATCGATGTGGACCATGACGGGGTGTACACGTGACTTTTATGAGATGTTAAACGAAGCGAATTCCAGTACAATTGCGTTGCATAGCCGGCATTCCGTCCGGGTCCCGGGCTCGTCTACGAACGATTACTAATAAAATATACGACCGATTAATATGTAATTTTCCGAGTGGCGGCAGTCCACTGCCGCAGCCGACACAACAGCAGATGTCGTCGAGAAGAGGAGCAGCACATTTAAAATTCAATTTATATTCTTTATCGTGGTCGTTTCACGCGCGGCAGTTGATGGCGGCGATACGCAATAACCTGCCGGTTGTCAAATAATTACACCGGGGCGAGCACGTATTTGGAATTTTTTTTTTTTTTTTTGTTAGCCGTGCGGGGAGGGGGCAGGGGAGGGAGCCGACGACGAGAAATAAAAAATTGAGTAAAAAAAAAAAAAATTTGTTGAACGTACGTGTTTGTACGCCGGGCAACCGGGCAGATGTTATACCGTGCGCTCTTGACAAAAAGACAATCATTTAACTTACCACGTTTTGTCCAGAAATCCTGTTACAATTATAAACTCTATAGGAAATTTCCGGTAGATTAGTTTGTCCGTGCACTTAAGCAGGTCATTTTTTCCCTGTATTTTTCTTAAGTGGTGGTGGGGGGGAGGAGTGGAACGGTAATATTAACGCGATAATGGATTCGGCCGGTTTCGATTTTTTACATTTTTTCTGTCGCGATTCGGTGAAAAATAATCGTAGGGACTTGAAATTTTTTCCGAATATTTATATTAGCACTTTCTAGACGTGGATTCTTTTCAAGCCATTCTGGCGGTTTTTGAACTATTTATAACTATTTGAAATTGTCTAGTTTTTTTATTATTATTATTAATTTTATGCGGATAAAAATGTTTAAAAAAAAAAAAAATACCATTTAATTTTATCAGCGTTTATTTAAGTTCGAATTTATGTGAACATTCGTTATAAAACCGAACAACTGTAATTTATTTTGTAATTACAAATCAATACGATTTTCAATTTAATCCGTTTTTTTACCAGGCATTTTTTTTTTTTTTTTTGTTTTGTAGAGGATATTTTAAACGCGCGCTATAGTAATAACTATTAATTGTTCATTGGGTAAATTGAATTTCAGCCGAACAGAAAAACATTTAGTTACTGCAACCAACCTACAAGAGCAGAGCCTGTACGGGCCTGCTTTTTTGTACATACTGTACAAATTCGATGTCTTTATAAATAACGGAGTGTTTAGCGAAACACAACTATTCTTAACAATTAATAATTAACCGTTAATTAATCGACAATTAATTGTTCTAACTGAAAACGGTTCGCACTTTTAATGTAAACTCCAAGTGCGTTAATGAAAAAATTTGACACTTTTATAATAACAAAAAATCTACATTATTTACCATTTCTTAAATTTATTATTATTTAATAATGATATTTAAATATTGATAAATAGCTATAATTTAATCGTATATTCAGTGTTAGGCAAAGATAATTAAAAATGTATCTAAATAGAGATAAAAGATAATTTAATACAATTGATCTAGGTAAAGATACAAATAAAACACTACTTTTTTGAATAAAAAAAAAAAAAAAAAGCTATTATCAGGAAAAATACAGCGAAAATCATCAATAAGAAGACTTCCTCAATGCATCAATTAGATCTGAAATTCTTTCAGATAAAATCCTACACTTGACAATCGGATCAAGATTACTGGTAGAAAAGTCGTTTACAGACACACAAATAAAGAGTATATATATATAAAAAAAATAAAAAGAAACGTATCTAGGTAACTAAACGGTTAAGATAGTTCAGTTGTTCATCCTATATAAAAATAAGTAAGTTTATAAACTATTTTATGCGGGCAATGTCCAAAAACGGCAGATTGAAAATGCCCAGTGTTGTCCGGTTTGTATGGATTGATATTTTTTATATTATATTTTGGCGTTTACTGTTAAAAAATAAAATAAAGATTATTTGACTCGACGTATTTTCTTTGTCGAATACGATTTATTGTGTATTCGCGAGACGAACGTACGGATTGAGTCGGCTGGTACGGGGTAGCCTAAAACAGTGGCCTAAAATCCGTAATATTATAGCAGCCGGGGTGCTGTAAACACGTATTAAAATAAAATTAAAAAAAAAAGAAAAGAAAAGAACATAATATTTTATATATATATATATATACATATTAACAAAACGTATCGACGGCGAAATAAAAAAAAAAAAACGTAATTTCGTTTGAACGCCGTACAGTATTACCGCGTGCCGTCGCACAATGACGTAGTTTTACAATATCACGACGAAATTATTAAACGTTTACGCCCCGGACAGGCACCGTCCGAAAACGTGCCATAACCGTTCCATACCCCTAGCGGCCAGGACGCGCCGCATTCGAAGACTCGCAGACTGGCAGCACGGTAAGTACGCCTATACACCCATTATTATTATTATTATTATTATTATTATTACTACTACTACTGCTCTTTGAATATATTCTATTGTAATAATAATTAATTTTATATCGATTTATAATAGCCGTCCGTGATTTTTAACGATTTTTTTTATACGGTTTGCGTCGAAACGAGCAATTTTCAACGAATAACAAACAGATATTTACGTTCGAATTTTTATTTTATATTTCATCATTGCCTTACGACCCAACGGCTGGACCTCGTGTTGTGATTTTTGTTCGGCTAAAACAAACGGGGGCGGGGGAAAACAAAATTATATTCGCATTAATCGATAAATAAAAAATGCGAAATTACGTGGTTTTTACGTCAAAATTTTTACTTAAACCGCCTATAAATACTATTACATTACGGTTAACTTTTTTTTTTTTTTTTACCATTAAGCACAACGCAACGATGAACCTCTAGTAAAATTGTCTAGTATATTTGGTTCGGCCAAAACAATTTTGTCCGCATAAAAAAAAAAAAAAAAAAAAAATTACTAAAAAATATCAAATGCTTATGAATAATTATGAAAAATCGCCAGAATGTTTTTAAACCAATAAAGGCTAATATTAATATTCCGTAGAAATGTCATACAAAATTTATTAAAACAATACTGTCGTCTATAATTTACTATGCGTTTACAAATGTAAAGTTTTTAATTAGTGTTAGTTTTTAACTAATTATGAAAATATTATTTGTTAAGAGATATTTTTCTATATAACATTGAAATTCTTAATAAAAAAAAAAAAATAATAAAAAAATATATATAAAATAGTTTTACATTAGTTAGTATTATTCGTTAATATAATTGTTATAACAATTCAACATTAATCGTATATTATTATATATTATACAAGTCGCGGTGGGAATTCTCGAATTTTTGAAATCTTTTATTTAAAAAAATGTATTTAATAAATAAGTTATTGATTAAGTCCCAAGCAAGTCTATAGTACATTTATTTAAACTTTCCGGCGATTATAGTTATTCCGTTCATTATTTAAAAATGTTCACGGGTTTCAAAAACAATAATATTTCAATATAAATCGCACGGACTAGTCAATGTCTAAGTAATTAATATTTTTAGCGAATCGCGAACATGCCTATTTAATGTGTAGATTAATTTAATATTCAAATCTAAAAAAAAATATATAAAGTAAAATAAATAAGTGGTTTTTATTCAATTCTTCGATAAGTAAAATATATATTTTAAATTCTGATAAATTTGAGATACTAACTGTATTACATTTATAAACAATAGACATTAAACTTTTAAAGTTCACGGCATATGAGTTGTTTAATTCTTATGAAAACAAATAACAAATTAAAAAATAACTATAACGATATTATAAGAGCAAACGCCAATTCACTGCTCAATATTCAAAAACCATAAAAATATAAATTAAATACTAGAATGACTTTACGTGAAAATTATATCAGGCGGATAAATATGCAATCAGTGGCGTGCTGAGAGAGATAAAACCTACCACCGACATTTTTTGGGACGTAGAAATTGTTTAAGATATTGTCTAATGGCATTTTTCACGTTCTATTCGGATCAGCAAACCCATAAGTGATTCTAATCGATATATTTTATAAATACGAATGTTATAAAATTCGATATTAAATTTAGAGGTTAAATCTACAAAACGATAAAAAAAGCTCTCGCGTCGTCGTTTTTTCATTGGAACATTTCTGGTAGAAATATTGTTAACAGACAATCAAACCAAAAAAACATATCATAACAGTATGATATGTTTATAGAGGCGGTAAAATTTTCAGACCTAATATACCACTCGTAATGGTTGTAAAACAAACGAACATTGATTTTCGGCAATTTAACGGTGTCTAACTTCCTTATGATGATGTACAACAGGAAATTTGATTATAATATAGTAAGAGTGCAGCTTTAGTTTAATGCCCTCTTCCCGAATTTAGTTTGTTATTTAAAAAAAAAAAAAACGGAAATAATCGTTTGATTAAAGAACAACATTGTTTTAGACATGGCCGGACATGCCCAGCGTGCGATCAAGCCTAGCTCGACGGGCCGCCAGGATTTTAATAATTTGGGCCGCTGAGCCGAAATGTCTCTATTTTTTTTTTCGTTTTTTGTTAAATTTCACAATTGGAATTGAATTGGCCGAACCAGGCTTCAACAACAGTGATCTATTGTTGTCGGGGTAATTTTATTTTAGATACCGGGCCGGTAAAATATTGAGCACGACTGACTGAAATCGCGCAATCTGGTCCTGCACAATTCTGCGATTTTGTAGGGCATTTTTTCAATGCGGCCAGTTTATTAATTACCTAAATGGCTCTTTGGGTATTTTGTAATTTGAGATGCCACAACGAATACAGCTAGGCCACGGTATTCAGTGACACACGGACGTTATATTACAATATAACATTGCATCGAGCTATAGTTGTCCGAGAACTCGAGCATATTATACGAATATGACTAGATTTTGTTTTAAACGTAGACGTTAGCCGAGCCGCTTTACTTACATTGTAAAGTGTGGATAAATTGACTAGAAATTATAATGCGTGCGACATAATTCAATAATATTCATAAAACAGGACATAGGATATATACCATGTTTTTTTAAATTTTTTTATTATAGGATTTTTTAATCCTAATTATTATACATTGTAATAATACGTAAGTTCAATTAAGTTTGAACACAATTTATAGGGCTCCGTAAAAAATACTCAATAATTCGATATAGGCCTATCATTGTTCTAATGGCAATATAAAAATATTGAAAACCCGTAGTCTCTTCTCGATTTCTTTTTTATATTAGTGTCTGATGTTCGAATTTATACGATAAGTTCGTTAAAAAATAATGTATTTAAAAAGTTATTTATTTTATAGATTTGGAAATTATTACAATTTTCAATTTTAAAGTACCAACAAATGTTTAATCAAACTCCACACAGAATAATTGTTCGTTCGCAATGACTAATTTACCCTATATTATATTTTACCTTTTCGACTTTTTTTTATTTTTAATAACACGTAATGTCGTCGAAGAATATCATGAAAATGTCGAAATGTCACTTCCAATAGTTGAACATAAATTATTTTTTAATATATCTGTTTATTATCTAAATATTATTTAATCAATTCTCGGCGCTGTAATATACTTCAACTCGTCAAATATAAAAACTGGGATAATTAAAATATACCCTTCAACTCCATAGAAATCATCTCTGCTAGTATGAAAAATGAAAAAAAAAAAAAATATATATATATATATGAAAAATTCTGTTTTCGACTAGAAGTGGTTGACGTCAATCTAAGAATTTTACCTGCGGATGATTTTCGTTAATAAAACAAAATTAATTAACTTACCATCTCGAGTGATGAAATACAGCGACTTTGAATAATATAATTAATAAACCATTGTATTCTAATTGTTAATTAAATATACATATATATTCTCCGCGCCATTCGGACATTTACCGATCGATTTTGGTTAAATCTACGATATAAAAAAAAATAGTTGGTCAAACCTTGAATGATTTTCGCAGTTCGGATTTTTACCAACGAGATTTGGTAATATCTTGGGATCAAAATCATAAGTGTTAATAAAAAGTCCGAAATTTGTATATATATATTTTTTTTTCTACCTATTATTTATGTTCACCCCAGTTATAAAGCATTTAAATATTAGGTACTACAAAGACGTATATTATGACACGCATTTATATTTGTATTTATTTATTTATTTATTTATTTATTGAAATATGAGCTTCGCGAATAAATTCGTACAACCCAATTATCCATTACCCATCGGAGCAATAGTGCCGATAGTGAATTGATTTTGATGTAAACATAATTGATTTTTACAGCTTTTGATTCTTCGATATCGTTCAACAGCATATCATTTTTTCCACTATAAATATGTATTAAGAATTTTTATCATTTTTCGCTTCAACAATACCATTTAAAAGTACGTAAAACCGTATTTTAATCGATTTTCTAAACACAATATATACTACTCGCTACAATTGCAAAACGAATCGTGCAATAATTTCCAATAAGTCTGGATATCAATTTATTAAATCGATCTACTATCAAACATGTTCTATATCATAAATTAAAAACATTTTACTTAGACAAATTGTGTTTTATCATAATTGCATACTATGTAATAATACATAATAATTATCTGTGTACCTAATATATTTAAATAAAAATTATTAATATATTTTTTTTTTAACAAACGTACAATTTTATTCAATAATACACGAAGTATAAATCAAGGAAATAAATATCACACAATTAGCAAAAAAATAAAAATTCGATCCTATACTATCATCGATTGTATTTTATCCTAAGATTTATCAAATCTCGTTTGTAAATGTCCGAGGTTTCACAAGCATTCGTACTTTAACAATAACGTATATAAATATAGGTTTTTAGGTGAAAACATACACTATGGATATTGAACAATTTCGGAAGCATGGCAAGGAAATGGTAGACTATATATGCCTGTATTTAGAGACAATAAAAAATAGAAGAGTGACGCCTACGGTGAGTCCAGGTTGGTTGAAAAATAAAATTCCATTAGAAGCGCCCGTACAACCGGAGTCATTCGACGCCATAATGGAGGATTTCGACAAAATCATTATGCCAGGAGTAAGGCAATTATTATTAATAAAAAATAATATAAAATTTTAAAACGGTATAATTTTACAACACGAAATAAAAAATAGTAGTCGAAACAACAATTTAAATGGTTAATCTGATTTAAATCTCTGGTTAATATAATGATACAATTATTTAATATATATGGTAAAGAGTACTAAAATAAATTGTAGGTGATTGGTGGTAGAATATTTATTATTAAAATTTTAGTAGTAAACTAGTAATTAGTAGTATAATTTAGTAATTGTAAATCGCAGGGAATAGAAAATTTGGATTTGTCTAAGTAAAATATTTTATATTAGTTTAAGCATAAAAAAAAAAAAAAAAACCATAAAATTTAACAATTACTATAATAACTAATTATGAGTGAAATTAAAATAATTCAGCTATTTTCTATAGTTCACTCAACATATCGCATTTGTTGACACAACTAAATTTACTTAAAATTATCCAAATATAAACCATAACAATATTTTTTTCCTGTGATATTTTCCCTTAAATAATCGATAAATTATATATTTGGTAGGTGACTCATTGGCAGCATCCAAGGTTCCACGCTTATTTCCCATCTGGTAATTCGTTTCCCTCGATTTTAGCAGACATGTTATCGGATTCAATTGCGTGTATAGGGTTTTCGTGGGTGAGTCGAATCAATCGATACGTAGTCAATGTTTTTTTTTTAAATATTTATTTATTTATTCATATTATATAAAGGCCGCAAGTCCGTCGTGTACAGAATTGGAAACAATTGTTTTGGATTGGCTCGGCAAAGCCATTGGATTACCGAACGATTTTTTAACATATTCAGAAGAAAACCATATTGTTGTCGATTCTGCAAAAGGCAACGATAACGTAAACGAAATACACAACGGCAAAGGCGGTGGGGTACTTCAGGTAAACAAATTAATATTACGATTTTCAACAATTAAACTTTGAAATATAATTTTCTAGCGTTTTTTTTTTTCTTTTAGAGTTCAGCGAGCGAGTGCATATTCGTATGTATGCTAGCGGCTCGAGCGCATGCAATCAAACGATTACGGAAACTACATCCGTTTGTCGAAGAAGGTGTTCTGTTGTCGAAACTCATGGCTTACTGTTCTAGAGAATCGCATTCGTGCGTTGAAAAAGGCGCCATGATGGCGTTCATTAAACTACGCATTCTGGAGCCCGACGAGCACAACAGTTTACGGGGTGCTACGTTAAGAGAGGTACAACATTTAACAGTATAAAATTCAAGGGTTAAGCATAATATTTGAACGAGTAAAACATTCCGTATAGGTGATGGAACAAGACGAGGCGATGGGCTTGATACCGTTTTTCGTATCTACTACATTAGGGACAACGTCCTGTTGTTCGTTTGACAACTTGGTCGAAATCGGTCAAGTATGTCAACAGTTCGAAACCGTATGGTTACACGTGGATGCCGCATATGCAGGAAGTGCGTTTATATGCCCGGAATTTCGATCCTTAATGAACGGCGTACAATACGCAGACTCGTTTAATCTCAACACGAACAAATGGTTGTTGACGAATTTCGATTGTTCATGTCTTTGGGTGAAAGATAGGTTTAAATTGACTTGCGCTTTGGTAGTCGACCCGCTCTACTTGCAACACGGTTATGAGGGCGCCGTGGATTACAGACATTGGGGCATACCACTGAGTAGACGTTTCAGGTACCCGCCATACCACAAATGATAATTTAAAATAACTTTTTAAAAAATGCAATCAAATTCGATAAATGTAATAATCTATTTCAAATTAGATCGTTAAAGCTTTGGTTCGTGTTACGGACATACGGGATTACCGGACTACAGAAGTATATAAGACACCATTGTAAATTAGCCAAGCGATTCGAAAGATTGGTTAGAAACGATAATATGTATGAAATTTTAAATGACGTAAAGGTAAACGAAATTATTTCCGAAAAGTATTTTTTATAGTTACGATCACTTGTGTTTTTCCCATTAAATAGATGGGTTTAGTTTGTTTCCGTTTGAAAAACGATCCGACCAATAAACTGAATAAAAAGCTCTTGGAAACCATTAACGAATCGGGGAAACTTCACATGGTGCCGGCTTTAGTACATGACAAGTACGTCATCAGGTTTTGTGTCGTAGCAGAGCACGCTACAGAAGACGATATCGGTAATATAAAAATAAATAATTTTTTTTTTTTATATAACAACCAAATATTATACCGTGTTCTGTTTTACATGTTTGCTAATTTTTCTACCAGAATTTACTTATATATTATAATATACTTCATATAAGTCAATCACGCAAGTGCCTATACCTACAAATGTTTTACCTTGTTTATTTATATTCAGTCAATTAAATTTTTATTTTGTAGTATGAAATTGTATTGTTTATGTACAAATGTACAATAGCATATAGCGATAGAGAAATATTTCCTCTTTTCTCATTTGAACTTTAAAGGCGTATAATAAAATACATATTAATTGATGCAATCAGATACCTAGATATACTTAATTTACTTTAACTTGAAATGTTTCATACTAAGAATTATAAATATGTGGCGATAATACGAAGTAAAACTGTATTAACTATGATAAGCCCATAAATTGAATGTTTATTATTTTTTGCGTACTAACTTAATATTCAACCAAAAATTTAATGAAAAATATGCATACTTTGTCTCAAAAGGAATTCTGGTCCTAGGATATCTATTACATTAAAATTCATTACAGCGTTACCAATAAACCAATACTATTATTATAGAAGATAATTTTTTTTAGACTGAAAACATTGCTAGTCATGATGTTGGTAAACCCATATGAATAAATACTATTCTATAGACTATAAAGAATAGCGATTAGTCAAATTAGAAGCGTATCAAAATTAATTAATGTTTTCATCTTTTTGATAAACTATATAGGTACCTATTATACAAAATTAATAAGTTTGTTCGTGTTATGGAATGAAAACATTGATGCACGGAAAAAAAAAAACAATTATTTTTAAATTAATTTTATTAAAACATATATAAATGATGTGATTTTATATAATTGAAAAATAAAGACTTATGACAAATTAAAAACATATAGTATGCTAATTTTTTACAATATAATATACTCGTAGATTATGCTTGGAAAATTATAAAGGAAACAGCACAAATAGTTTTGGATAATGAACAAGCACTCACTGATAAACGAGAAGTTAGTAAATGCAATTATGTTATAGTATAATATAGAAAATAGATAATATTTTTTTAAGCGAATGAAAATCAAATTAATGTTTTTACTCGAGATATATATTTTTTTTTTTAACAATATAAATTTTAAATACTAACGTAGTAATCTCGAACGTATAAATGTGTATTTTTTATTGAACAAAAATGTTTTATTTTATTTTTAATAAAGTCTTAAATCGCACATATGTTATTCCAATTGCAATTTATGGGTTGGCTCTATTGTACTAAACGGAAATGCATTAATTTTGATTTAAGCTTAATTATCAATTTTAGATTAGGTAATACAAGGCAGAAGTTGTCCGAGGTAGGTATGAGTAAAATATATTTTTTATTTAAATATAATGTAAATACCGATAGATGCCTCGTTATTGAAACATTTTAAATTTCTCAGATTTACAATCGCTTTTTGCAGGAATCGACTACAGTACCTATCATTGTAAAGAAATTTACTTTATATTTTTGTTGTCATGAAATAGGAACAAGTGGATGAAGTATTTGACTTGACAGAACGCAAGAAGAAGGACGATTTAGCTTACAGGAGATCTTTCTTCGTACGCATGGTCAGTGATCCAAAAATATATAATCCGAAAATAGCCAGATCATCACCTGGATCACGCAGACACACTCATCTGAGTTCAATGGACGATGACATACACGACTCATTATCGATAGCGACAAGTGACACAGAAGATCCAATTTCACATCCAGCGTAAATAATAATAATATTTAAATATATTATTATTGTTCAATTGGCCAATGATTTATTTGAGTTGTTTAAACCGAAATGTATACAATTACAAACTATCCTAACCTAACAGTAATATCACGATAATTGAAATAATTGGACACTAAGTACAAACTGATTTTCGACAAAATCTCGAATTGTGTGAATTTCATTCAGATTAGGGTGCCTATATAAAAAAAAAAAAAAGAACGTGACTACCGATTTGCAATATTTTTATTCTACCGTAAAAACAGATTATGGAAAAATATATATATTGTATTGGTTATTTTCAGGCGTTCATGGATAAGTTGGCCATTAGCATTCCTATTTCAAGGAGTGTTTGATGATAAAGAATGCAACGATGTGCCTGTTAGGTTAGTCGTATAAAATATAATAATAATTATATATTTGAATTTCGTTAAATATTAAGCGAAACTATTTGTCTATAGGTTTCGGCATTTAGCGACTAAAATGCATTTTAAATCTAAAAGCAAATCATCATCGCCAGAACATTTGGCTGCAGATAATAACAAATCGCGTGGTAATTCTCCGGTATCTTCAAGAAAACCGAGTTTAATCAAAACCGAAAACGAAAGTAATAAGCAAAGACCACAATAACTGACTGAATAATATTTGCATATGTTTTCAAATTTAATGTTTAAATTACAATCTGAATCGATCACTTATGTAATATTAAAATGTTTAAATTTAATTCATAACATACCTACCTATAGATATTAGATATTAAGTAACAAATATATGACATTAGGCGTGATTCGACCCTGTAAACAGTTTACTGATTCAATTTATTGTAGTTAGTTAACGGTTACAAATCAGCAAAATAACAATTTTTAACCTCGTTTAGTGAAATGATAATAATAAATAAGACAAATTGACCCAGATCATTAGTGTATAGCGATAGGTAATTTTTTTGAGTTTTTTTATTTTATTTGATCTCAGTAGGTAATTTAAAATCTTGTCTTTTCTGTTATGAGTCAATATTGTCTTATATTATTATGTTAAATAAAATTATGATTTGATACCCACGATGAAATCTCATTCTAATCTAAAGAATGTTGTAACAATAATAATTTCAAAAATGCGAAATGAGCATTTTTTTAAACATTTATATATTGACAATTTGCCAATTTTAGTAACCGTTAAACCGTAAATCATTACTAGAGTTGGAATAACCCGGTAATAGAATCACTAAGCATAGTTTAGTATGGATCAGTTATTGAAACTAGCTTGCGAAAACGAAATAGTAAACAATTTACTCAGGAATACAGCGCCGAAACACGTATATTTAAACATGTATCCAATATTGAATAGTTTTAATATAATTTAACTTAAACAATTATTTTGTTAAATACTCGAATAAATTAATTTAGATGACATTTACATATTAGTATAGATAAAATATTTGTAATGAATAATAATTAATAATCTTTTATATATATTTGAAATAGTATGTATGTGTAATGTATATATTATCGCCAATTGACTAATATGTATACAATTAATTATTTTTATTATTATAAAATAATAATAGATTCTTCTGTAAATATATTATACATATTTAAACTTATATAACTTATAACAACTTAAGCATAACGAAATATAATTAAACATTTTATTCATTTTTTTGCAGTCTATCCTGTTATTATTTATGTTTCTTAATGCAGCGAGAATGTATTGTTTTCACTATGATGTGTTTGTTTTGTCCGTCTGTGAACAACTTTTCGACCAGAAATCTCGCTCCGATTTTCAAGTGTAGACCCTGTTCTGAAAGTAGGGAGTCCATTTTTTGATTTTCATTGTAGTTTTTTTAAAATTTGGAACAAACCGGACAATAAGTAGGAAAAACTATAGAGAACATAGAGAAAATTTACGGTAATAATAGTTTCATTATTTTAATTTTAAAACATACAGTTATAAATTGAATTCCCCTCTAAATATCCTTCCCATCTACAACAGTGGGTTAATTTTAGTTTTTATAAGTGTTTAAAATGCATATTTTGATGAAAATCGTACAAATTACTTTTATAATTATGCTATTTTCTGATATATATGAATAAAAAGTTTTTGGCTCCACAATAATATAGACAAGTTTGAGACAAAAAACACGGACAATTGTAATTTATTTTGTT
Source organism: Tuberolachnus salignus (assembly GCA_956483605.1). NCBI lineage: Eukaryota > Metazoa > Arthropoda > Insecta > Hemiptera > Aphididae > Tuberolachnus > Tuberolachnus salignus. The sequence continues at coordinate 19,531,095 of OY101433.1, forward strand.
GTAGTAAATTAATACAAATTTTAATTTTAATGTTTCAAACATTTTACCGAATTTGTAAAACTCATATTTGTATTGTTATCATTAACGATACAAATATCACAAAAGAAGAAAAGTCAGCAAAGAAGAAAATTGTTTTAAAAAAAATCTTATAAACTCATATCCATGCGAGGAATATACAAATATTTACTATTACAAAAACTGTGGAGTTGGAAGAAAACATTTAAATATAGAATGTTTTTATACCTAATGAGTTAGTCACGTTGTACAGAGGCAATTAAGAATATATTTTCACCAAAGAATATTACAATGGTTTTGTGAAAAATCCAGATGTTAAATTATGACCATAATGAGTTATGACATTGTAGCACACCGATGCAAATTACATGCCAGTATTTTTCGTTTGTAAACAGACCATAGTTTAAACCAGTGGAGGCCAATCTTTTTCTATATTGTTCCAAATAAAAAAAAAAAAATTGAGATGCGCTATACAAAATTAACACTTGTGTATTGTTTACAAATCAAAATAATATATTTATTTCTTGACATAAATTAAGATTTTATGTTGGTTAAGATTTATGTAGATTTTGATTGAATTTAAATAATAATACTATTTATTCTATTTTTTTGTAACAATTTAATTGTAGTGATTTTTCAGTAAATATATTAAAAATTGAGTATTGCTTGTCAAATTATATGTTTTTTTTTTTTTGTCTAACGCTAGTATGCCGTTCAATAACATAAAATGTGCCGCTATAGGCACGCTCGCTGCAGGTTGGCCACCCCTGGTCTAAACTGAGCCTAAACCTTTACACATGCTACGTTTGAAATATATTGTTTTACATAAAAAAAAATCTTATTGTTGTATTTGTTTTTTTTTTTATTATTATTTTACATCTTATATTTTCATAGTTTTAATTACCATCAATATTGCACATTAAAAATATAAATTAAAATAAAAAATTAAAATACAAATGCAATATACTTAACAGAAAATTGGAGTTAATTAATTATAGTTATAGAAATAATATATATATATATATGTGTATGTACTATGTATAGTTACAAATGAAAAAAAAAAAAATATATATAATATTAAATTTATGGAATAAAAAGTTATGAAAATGTTATTAAGATATTATTTTATAAAATCACTGTTAAAATATTGTCAACTACCAAAATTTATTTTTAATTCTATATTGATAAATAAAATTTAAAAATATTACATTCCGATGTATATTGATTAATTAATTAATCTAGGGTTTATATGAAATAATCATCTGTGGCAAAACTGGAATCCGTTTGTCGGCGTAAAGATCGGTTATTTCCTTACGCATACAATACAACCAATTACAATAAATTTTAAGTATTAAAAACAAAATTAATTCGTCTTCGCAAGTATAGTTAAAAAAAAAAAAAAATATATATATATATAATAATATTCTGTATTGGTATTAAAAAATTAAGGTGTTTGGTTATAATCTAATTAGAATTATATAATATTACAAAACAAAATATATTTAAACGAAACTCGTGATAAATTATAAATTGATGGCAAAAGATTGTGCCAACGCCCGAAGCAATTGTGCAAGGCGTACACACGGAAGAGTATTAAACAATGTCGACTAAAGAGTCATAGATTTACTGTCCTTAGTGCCGCGGTATTCACTTTTTTCAAAAGTTTTCCGAGGCACCGGCCTAGTAACATGATCTGATACTCTATCAGATCCCTGGTATCTGAAAATAAAACACATTCAAATTTAGTGCCATAAAAAATACAATTAAACATTTAATTGATTTAGTTTATGTTGTTTATTCTGAGCAAAGCTAGGAATGTATTGGTTTTGCTATGATGTTTTTTTTTTTTGTACCAGAAATCTAGCTCAGAATTTCAAGTTTAGCATCTTTTATCATTTAGTTTTTTTTTTTTTTTTTTAATTGGTTATATGTGAACACAATTTTATTGATTCAGCGAAAATGCATGGAAATTTGAAACAGGGTGTCTAATAGTCATACGTTGCGTGTACTTAATATTAAAAAAGAAAAAAAAAAAGTTGTACATCATTTAAAATTAAAATTTTACTGATAACCGTACAAATCAAGGTGTGCTTTTTGCCGATTGACGTGAACAAAAGTTTTTTAGCTCCGTAAAAATACACAATAACTTAGAACGAAAAACATGGACAATTGTAATCCATTAAGTTTTTATCATTAAGTACATCTTAAAAAGGCCTAATATTAATATTCTGTGACCATTTCGTGGCTTTACGATTATTTAAAAAAAAAAAAAAAAAAAAAAAAAAAAACGATATTCCCAATGCGTCAAATATTGCTTTCAGAAAAGGTGCTACACTTGGAAATCGAAGGATTTTTGGTAGAAAAGTTGTCCGCAAACGGGGAAAAATACAAATAAAAAACATCATAGTAAAACCAATACATTCTTCACTTCGCTCAGAATCTAAAACAAACGATATAGAACATACAAAAAAGAAAAAAACCATTTTATTTGTTTAGTTTTTTCGCTATTGTTACGTACGTATTTATGTTTTTTTTTCTTTCTCGTATTTCGTAAAAATTATTAAAAAAAAAAAAAACTATTAACCAATATTATTTTCTATAGACAACGAGATTATTAAATGCTTACCCTGGTAATTTAGGATGAAGATGACTTTTCGACAAAAGTATATGGATCGATGGCAGTCTTCGCGTCGTAATCGTCTTTGAGATTTTACCGTCGATCATTTCCTCCTTGATCATTCTCACGCTGCAAACGTAAATTTACTATTGTTAATCATATTTCTAACCGACAGCTAGTCATAATTTAAATGAAAATATCGATTCGTCTGACCAGTGCCGCGAGTGTCACAATACCGGTTAAAATTAAAAACTACAATTTATACAATAAAATAAAACCTCGTGTTGTTCCAAACCGTCGTTTGCCGAAAATATCGTTTAACTCGACTTACTTTCTGTATCCGATACCGGTGACTTGTCTGAGCTCGGGCATCTGCCGCTTCAATATTTCCGCGCACGTGACGGCTTTGTTAACCGACGGCCCGCTGGCGCTGCACACGAGATGATCGGAATGTTCAAATTTCTTCACCGCGAAACCGAGCATGTTCCGGAGCTTCGAATGGTTGCTGATTTGTAAATGTTCGAAATTTTCCGGTAAATCGTCGATCGTGATCAAGGCTCGTGTCCAACGTTCTTCCTGGTATATAGGTTTTGCCATTTCCACTATAAATATTGAAAAAAAAAAAAAAAAACCGTTTCATTAAGTATAAACGTTATCATCAGTGGAAAAAGCACTTTTTAGCGCTCCATGAAAATCTATCGCGCGGACTCACGTGGTTTCTACCCCGTGGCCCCTGACCCGAGTCGACGATTTTTCTTTTTTAGTTTGGGTTCTATACTACAAGCCACCTATATAAATGTATTAACTTAAAATTATCAATAATGATTTATAAACTTCTGGCGACCCACCAAAAGTTAGCTCGGGACCCACAGTTTGAGAAACCCCGCGCTAAACATTTGTGTACACCCGATCTACAGTATTCCTGTTTTTTTTTTTTTTTTTTGTTACTAAATATTTAATAACCAACAAGTTAGATATAACTATAAACGTCTGTAAACAACTCATCTATTAGAGATATCTAGCGCCGATTATCAAATTCGGGAGTAGTTTCTGGTGTCGAATTATGTTGTCTGGTCGAGACGCATTGGGGAGGTAATTAATTTTTTTAGATTTCCCTTGTGGTTTTCACAAGTGACGGCGAATAACACGGGTATATTTACACAATACAAGTTTCTGTTATTTCGTTTTGATTTAGTGAAATTTGACTGTTTGAAATTGTCGTGTTTATGTTCAAACCTTCTAACTTATTTTCTAACTTCATTGAAAACACCAACAACTGTAATATATATTTGGTAATTGAAACGGATAGAATTTTTAATAATTTTTTTTAAATCCTTGCGTAAGGATATAAATGATATAAATTTCGACAAAATGTTCCCAACATGCCCACCCGTTGGTGCTGGGCACGTTGCTCTATATTCAAATTTTCAATTAAAAATTTGCCATGTTAATAAATTCGTTTTAATCAGTAATTTCCGAGCGTATAAAATACGATCATACTTATATACGATTGTCATTTTGCGTTTAATGAAATATTATATATTGTAAAATAGACGTCAGACATAGTAGAATTATCTGATCACGTAACAGAGCGATAGTCGTGTTTCGGTGTTTTCGTATCTACTGAGTTTAAGCTTCTCGTTCTGGTATGCGATCAGATAATGTTTTTTTTTCGACTAAAAATAGATATTATAACTAAATATCTACACTTCATAATCGTCTATTTGTACACAAATTTGCATAACCAAACAGCATACTAATCGAAATATTTTGATTTTTACCCGGCATTTATTTTTTCTTCATTTATATCAAAAATGTACAAGAAATCTATTTACATGTAATTACGTAGATAAAAATACAATTTGATTAATTTAACCCCAAGAAGCGTTAGCTTGTGGTGGGCAAATGAGTTACCAATAAAATTTTTAAAAAAATAACGAAATAAGTTTTACATACGGAAAAAAAACATTACAGTTTATACAATTTATACACAAGAAACAATATAAATAAATATAACTGTTCAGTAGATACATTTTATCATTTACATGAATTCGGTTAATATCCAAGTTTCGATAATTCTTTTAACGTACTACATACTATTTTATTTCAACGCGGCATAACCCTAGGCAATTAACAAACCTTTGTCCAATTTTTTTTGTTGTATACCACCCGTTTCACCGACAATAATTATTGTCTTTGAAACTAAAATATATTATTATTTTTGAACTAAATAAATGTGTAACCAATCTCTTTTGCTGTGTATTTGGTCTTGAAATATAGATTTCTAAAAACCGATGTCTCATCTCCTTGCAAAATACCCTTATTACAAACTACACACGACATCGTTATAGTTAACATGCTATACTAGCGATAACGAAAAACGCGAAGACTGGAGATAGAGACGTACTTATAACGACATACAACTGTTTTCGATAGAATTCTGATTATCACTGAAATTAATTCTTCCGTCCATTCAAGTCCAAAGTGTACGAACGAAAAACGAATTAAATTCTTATTTTTGATAGTTAGTTAGTTGATAAGTTTGAACTATAATTGGGTCGTTAATGTTATTTAATTCAGGTTGGACATTTTACATAAGGAATTTGGGAAAATAATATTCAATTATAGTTACTAAAATACCAATAATTTCACATTTTGGTAGCTCTATGGGTAAACACATTCCCTTTTTATGGGGCATGTCTTCAATTTGTATTGTCATAGTATTATTGAAACAGCTAATATTATAGGTACGAGAATTTAATAAAATCACCGAGACTAGGTAAAGTAAGTAAAATGAACTTCGAATGGACTCAAGTTCGTTTACAAATGCACTTCGCACTTGTCAAGTCCGTTAAAAAAAAATACGAACTAGTTCACGGACATGTTTATATTTTATATGAATATTCCGATGCCTGATTATAATAAACACTGTGCATTTGTACTTGGGAAGAGAGGATTGAAATAATGTACAACTGCAAGTGCGACGGAAATTAGATTTTACACGATTCTAAGAGAAATAATATACAATATATGTGATTATTATTACTATACAAACACGTCGGAGCGTTACCTACCGGATATTTGTAAAATATCTAATAACCCATCTATATTGTTGTCGATAAAATCACGTACACAACTAAATATTAGTAACACAGATAGAACCAAAGGAGTAAATAGAAAATATTTTTGGGCGGAGGGGTTGCCTTTTGTTCTGGTATCCACCGCGTACTCGAGTGTTCCTAATAAGACACTTGACAAGTCATAGTAGGCATGATTTTCGCGGTAATTAATATATTTTTTTTTTTTTTTACGTTCTCGTAATATTATAAATCTGTTGTAAAATTCGCAAATTCTGAAAATCGATTTTCAACAAAACCTATTCGACTGGAGTCAGGGGCTTTGATTTTTGCTTACAGAACTGAAATTGGGCAATCCTAAACTGTAAAATATTGGATATTGATAAAAAAAAAATAAAAAAATCCTTATGCACGTGTGTTAGACAAATACCACACACACTCTGAGAGACCGCTAATATTTCTTTGGCCCGTTCTCACCGAAAACCAATAAACTCGGTTTAAAGTTCTGGTTAGTGTAATCGAAAGGTTTATGAACGAGTGAGTTTTCGATAACGAGTGTTGTTGATAATTGTTCTAACCGATAGGAATTGTATAATTTGATTTGAGAGCGACTATAATATTATATAGTCGGTCCGAGCGAAACGATAATACGAGAACACGCACTAGAGGAGTCCGGGACGTTTCGCGTCGTCGTCGGCGCCAGACGACAAATATCTCAAAAATGCGTGAAAGGGAATCGATAGGTCTCCCCCGGGTTATTATACGGGTACACGTGACTTTTATGAGATTAAATAAAATGAAATTAATTCCAGAACAATTGCGTTGCATTGCCGACATTCCATCCACGGGATTAATATTCTTTATCGTCGTGTTATGCGCGGCGTTTGACGGGCGACGATGATATACGGAGATCCGCAAACTCGGTGGTTAAATAATACACTGGCGATTTGATATTTTCATTTTGAACCGCGGCCATTGTTTTAAAAATCCACCAGAGGTTTTTGTTGACTATTTCGCGCACACACAGTATTCCTCCTTGTTATATTTGCAACCACGATATTAAAAAAAAAAAAAAGAGAAAAAGAAAGCGTCTCGATGCGAAAATTCCTACACGATATGACCCAAGTATTATTATGTACATATAGATATAATAATACACATAGACTATGCAACATAATAAATAAGAGATACGACAAGAACATAGGGGTACAATTTAAATAAATATCATTTATTCCAAATTTCACAAGTTATTAAAACATGTCCGTTTGGTTCCGTATTTTCTCAAAAACCATATTTTCCGTTGGTCTGAAATTACATCATTCGTTAAAGAAACAAATAATATCGTATTATTACGGTTATTAAACGTATCACAGAAATTATGAAAGAAATTAAAACAATTAGAAACAATTGTACGCTTTTATCAGTGTAACATTTCTACCCCCCCCCCTCCCCCTTCTCCAAAAAATCACTTTAATTATTGGTTTTAGTTAATAAGTTACCGTATTATATACTAATATAATTGCGGGCGATTTAGCATTAGGTTATCGAATATTTCTTTATATTATTTTTATCTATAAGGCCCACACTAACATATGGTTTTAAGATTTGGGCCACCATCGGTGTCAGAAAAAATATTGTAGACTTTTGAAAATAAAATATGGAGAAGGACACGCGGTCCAGTTACTGACTTGAGGACAGGTCAGTGACGAAGAAAGTTCAACAGAAAATTACAAGAGGAAATGAAAATGGCGACAGAAATGACTATATAAAAAAAGTCAGAGAACACAATGGCTGGTCCATACAAATGAGGATGATTATATTAGTACTGATGACATGGTGGATTGATATAGTGGAAACTGATTTGGCAGGCCTACGAGTACAGAATTAGAAGGATATAGTACAAGATCAAGAAAATTGGAGTGATTTAGCGATAGCGGCAAAAACTTTTGGACAGTAGTATAGATGCCAGAAGATTATTGTTGACTATCAACAAGCACATAACAAACCGTAAATAATTTGTCTATACCGACAGACGAGCGGCCAACATTTCCTATCATCGTGCGATTCATCTATCATGTCCAATGCGGGGCGGGACCATAATTTCCATTATATCGAATTCTCTTAGAATAGGTGTAATATGTACGAGTACTATATGTGCCGAGACGAAAGGATAATGGCCGCTAGTTGATATAACGGTGAAGTTTGTCGGATAATTCATCGTGAAAACTTGATCAGACGTTTTCTGCGACCCTTTCGGTTACAAACTTCGAGGTGACGCCATGTCCATTGTATCTTATTGATGGCTATATAATAGTGTACATCATCTTGCATATCTGAGGGCTGTTGCGAGGACATGGGATTGTTGAACTGATCTAAAACGTAGTAAAGTCTAATAATGTTTATGGACGCGAATATTAAAATACAATATGTAAACAAAATTTCTTAATATCGTTGTAGTCTTGTAGAATTGTAAATAAAAACATACAATACTGTATAGTTTGTCGTACACCACTGCAGTTTATAAATGGCTCAAAAACCGCCAGAAAATTTCGAAAATAACTATTAGGCTAATATTAATATTCTGTACAAATTTCCGGTCGCTACTATTATTATTATTTTTAACCGAAATACAACAAATTGTCAACAATTTTCCCGTTTCCCCCCTCCCCAAATATTAAGAAAATTACAACGAAAATCGAAAAATGACCTCTACTATGTACCAACACGACAAAAATTCTATCGGAAAAAGTGCTACACATGAAAATCGGGATGTTGGATAGAAAAGTTTTGCACGGACGGGAAAAAAACACATAATAGTAAAACCAATACATTATTCGTTTTGCACGGAATCTAAAATATCGATATAATATTATATGCAGCGGACGCCTACGGTTAATTGATTCATATATATATATATATATCAATAGCATAATGGCCTGAAATAGGCTAATCCCGATTTACACGTATTGGAAAGAAATTCGACTCGTTACGACGGTTAATGGACGCGAATTGTCCTCTTTACGGTACTTTAATTGACAATTTTTCGAAATTCCCGATCCTTTTTCTAACGATTTTTTTTTTCCCATGTTGTTCGAAGACAGACAAACGAAATGTTAAAAATTGAAATCATAGTAGAAAATCATTACATATCTCCCTGCGTTCAAAGTCTAAATAAAAATTATCGATATATATGAGACATATTGAAATACAAAAACGGTATTTATATAATATTATAAATATCACGTCGACAATTTACGTTAACACACCCCGGACTGGCGTCCGATAGCGTTCCATAACCGATCTACACCCCTAGCGGCCAGGACGCTCCGCATTCGAAGACTCGCAGACTGGCAGCACAGTAAGTACCTATACGGCGCATTATTATTACTATCACTATTTTGTATAATATACGATATTGTATTTTAATGACAATTAATTAAAACAACCGACTATACTGCCCTATCGATTAATATAATATCTCGTCACCCGTAAATCGCTAGTATAATACCGTGATTTATACGATTTTCGAACAAAATTTGAACACTTTAAACGATTAAAAAAAAAAAAAAAATTTACTTTCTTCTACCTTACTATCTTACTACTCTTCTTTTTTTCATTTTAGCCGTTAAATACAACTAACGATGAACATCGTAACAAATTTTCGTAAATTTCTGTTCGGCCAAAAAATTGTATACGCATTAATCGAAAAATAGTAGGCGAAAAAAAAAAAAAAAAACTATTTCAACAACGCTTAATTTTTTTTTTTTTTTTATCATTAAGTACAATTTATTTTAAACCTCGTGTAAAATTGTCAAGCATATCTAATTGACTAAAACAATTTTGTCCACATAAAACCAAAAATACTCGAAAATTTCAAATGCTTATAAATAGCTCAATAAATTCACCAAAATATTTTTTAAAACAAAATAAGACTAATATTAATAGTCTGTAAAAATGTTAGGTCTCTACGACTTTTTTAACCGAATAGAGAGAATATAAAGAGGAATTCAACTTATATATGAAAACACAACGATAAATTATTGATCAAGAAAATTGATTATGAGCGAAGTTTGGTTATGCAAAGGTGTGAAAATTTGTATTTTATACCATTAAAAAAAAAATAACAATTGTTGCTAAACTTTTTTTATGATGACTTTTGTGTCAAATTAACGTGTATTCCGCTTGACCAACACAATTGAAACATTTTACAATTTCCGTCAAGCCCTGAACATCAAACACCTATACAAAATAAACGCGTTAACGAATTTTTGATATAGTCAAATGTACAACTTATGATGAACTTTGTATTAAATATTTAATCATTTTCAAGAAACTAAAAAAAATTGAATACATATAAAATAAAACAAAAATGCGAGAATGTTTTGAAAATTTGTCCACGTCTAGAAAGGGCTAATATTGAAATTCTGTGAAAATTTCAGGTCTTGATGATTATTTTTAACCAAGTTACAACAATAAAAAAAAATATCAAAACCATTATATTGCCGTAAATATGTCCGTTATTTTTACCAACTAATAAGAAAACTACTATAACGAAAAAAAAATGTCCTGGAAATTGGAGCAAACTGTCTAATAGCAAAGTTGATCATAGACGCAAAAAAAAATATAAACATAATATACCACTCATAATTTGCGATGCATAATTGTATTTTTCCCTACTAGTACTTTAATTAATAATGAGGGGAAACCTGTTAAAATCGATATTGTTTTGTTTTATTTGTTGTAATTTAGTGAAAAATAATATGAAATTTCTATCGGGTATTTAAGTTTTCTATCACTCTCTAGACGCGATATAATTTTCAAAATATTCTGATGTTAATTGATTTAACTATTTTTGTATTGTCTAGTTTATTTTTGGTTTTACATGGATACAATTGGTTCGGTTTCGTAAAATACTCAAAAATTTGATATATGTTCATCATAATTATTATTCTTATAGCAATAAAAAATAATTAAAATCCGTAGTTATGGTTAATTTTATGGGAGCGCTTGAAGTACAAGTTTTGATAAAACTCGTAAAATTCATAGCATTTTTACGCACTCCTAATAGGTATTACTACTATAATACTGTTATACAGTTTATTTTTGTAAATACATTAAATACTCAACGGATTGATAAAAGATTCATCATAAAATTCAAATGAAAAAAAAAATTTTAAAAATTAAAGAGTGAGTCGAAATGTAATAAATGTAAATTAATACAATTTTCAATTTAAAAGTATCAAAAATTGTTTAAACAAACTCCGCTCAGAAATATTTTCTGATATTAGTTCGTTATATAATTCATCAATCCTCGGCACTATATATTCATTACAGTCAAATATATAAACAGAAATAATTAAAAAAAAAAAAAATACCCGTTAATTCTCGAGAGAATTGTCTCTGCTATGATATAAGATAAAAAAAAAATAATGAAAATTTCTGGTTTTGACTTGAAGTGGTTATCGTCAATTAAAACTATTACCTACCTTTTAACAATACAGATGATTTTCATTCTCAATGAAAAATTAATTAACATTCCATCTCAAGTGATAAAATGCATTTAATTTTTAAGGTAAAATCATACACAATGGACATTGAACAATTTCGGAAGCATGGCAAGGAAATGGTCGACTATATATGCCAGTATTTAGAAACGATCAAAAACAGAAGAGTGACTCCTACAGTGAGTCCAGGCTGGTTGAAAAATAAAATTCCATTAGAAGCGCCCGTACAACCGGAATCATTCGATACCATAATGGAAGATTTCGAACAAATTATTATGCCAGGAGTAAGGCACCTTTTACTCAAATTAAATAATATAAATTGTATATTAGTATAAAATACATAATTAACAAATTAACAAATAAATAAAACTAATAATTAATGCCAATTGGCTGTATTTATAATACTATATTAATAATCTATAAAATATGTTAAAAAAGCGATTAATAATATGTTGACTTACTTTTTAATATATCAGCTACTATTTTAATGGTCTCTAATTCAACATCTACTCCGAACGGTAAAATATCTGTAACAGCAAAAAACAAGTAACCGTTAAATTATATATTTGGTAGGTGACTCATTGGCAGCATCCAAGGTTCCACGCTTATTTCCCATCTGGGAATTCGTTTCCCTCGATTTTAGCAGACATGTTATCGGATTCAATTGCGTGTATAGGGTTTTCGTGGGTGAGTCGAATCAATTGATACGTAGTCAATGTTTTTTTTTTAAATATTTATTTATTTATTCATATTATATAAAGGCCGCAAGTCCGTCGTGTACAGAATTGGAAACAATTGTTTTGGATTGGCTCGGCAAAGCCATTGGATTACCGAACGATTTTTTAACATTTTCAGAAGAAAACCATATTGTTGTCGATTCTGCAAAAGGCAACGATAACGCAAACGAAATACACAACGGCAAAGGCGGTGGGGTACTTCAGGTAAACAAATTAATATTACGATTTTCAACAATTAAACTTTGAAATATAATTTTCTAGCGTTTTTTTTTTTCTTTTAGAGTTCAGCGAGCGAGTGCATATTCGTATGTATGCTAGCGGCTCGAGCGCATGCAATCAAACGATTACGGAAACTACATCCGTTTGTCGAAGAAGGTGTTCTGTTGTCGAAACTCATGGCTTACTGTTCTAGAGAATCGCATTCGTGCGTTGAAAAAGGCGCCATGATGGCGTTCATTAAACTACGCATTCTGGAGCCCGACGAACACAACAGTTTACGGGGTGCTACGTTGAGAGAGGTACAACATTTGACAGTATAAAATTCAAGGGTTAAGCATAATATTTGAACGAGTAAAACATTCCGTATAGGTGATGGAACAAGACGAGGCGATGGGCTTGATACCGTTTTTCGTATCTACTACATTAGGGACAACGTCCTGTTGTTCGTTTGACAACTTGGTCGAAATCGGTCAAGTATGTCAACAGTTCGAAACCGTATGGTTACACGTGGACGCCGCATATGCAGGAAGTGCGTTTATATGCCCGGAATTTCGATCCTTAATGAACGGCGTACAATACGCCGACTCGTTTAATCTCAACACGAACAAATGGTTGTTGACGAATTTCGATTGTTCGTGTCTTTGGGTGAAAGATAAGTTCAAATTGACTTGCGCTTTGGTAGTCGACCCGCTCTACTTGCAACACGGTTATGAGGGCGCCGTGGATTACAGACATTGGGGCATACCACTGAGTAGACGTTTCAGGTACCCACCATACCACAAACGATAATTTAAAATAACTTTTTTAAAAAATGCAATCAAATTAGATCGTTAAAGCTTTGGTTCGTGTTACGGACATACGGAATTATCGGATTACAGAAGTATATAAGACACCATTGTCAATTAGCCAAGCAATTCGAAAGATTGGTCAGAAACAATAATATGTATGAAATTTTAAATGATGTAAAGGTAAACGAAATTATTACCGAAAAATATTTTTTATAGTTACAACCACTTGTGTTTTTCTCATTAAATAGATGGGTTTAGTTTGTTTTCGTTTGAAAAACGATCCGACCAATAAACTGAATAAAAAGCTCTTGGAAACCATTAACGAATCGGGGAAACTTCACATGGTGCCGGCTTTAGTACATGACAAGTACGTCATCAGATTTTGTGTCGTAGCAGAGCATGCTACAGAAGACGATATCGGTAATACAAAAATAATTTATATATTTTTTATTTTTTATATCATGCAAATATTATACCGTGTTCTATTTAACGTGTATGTTCATTTTTTTTACTAGATTTTACTTATATATTATAATATACTTCATATAAGCGAATTACGTGAATTTTCATATTGAATTGTATATTTAGACGTTAGAAATTGTATTATTTAGGTATATACAAATGTACAATAGCAAATTGCGATAGTGAAATATTTCCTCATTTCTCATTTTAACTTTAAAGTCGAACAATAAATAAAAACAATTGGTTTCAATCAGATATCTAGATATACTATATTTGTTTTAAACTTAAAAAGTTTCGTACCACGAAATATTAAATATGTTCCGATAATAAGAAGTTAAATTATATAAACGATGATAAGTCTCTCAAATAATATTAGTATTTAATTTAGTTTATTACAAATTCATTATTATTATTTCGTTCCTACTGAATTCATATAGACTCAAATCTAAAGTAAAAAATATCTATATTTTTTCCAGAAATAATTCTGGTCCTGGGATAATTTCTGGTATATTGAATTTATTATAGCATAGCCGATATTGTTATAATAAAAGATCAACATTTTTTAGAATGAAAACTTTGCTAGTCAAGATATTTCTAAACTCATACGAAAAAATAATATTCTATAGAAAATAGTCAAATTAAAATTGTATCAAAATAAATGAAGGTTTTCAAATTTTCGATAAACAATAGGATATTATACATATATATATATATATATAAGAATAATTATGTTCGACTTACAACAATTAAATCATAGTCGCACGGAAAAAAAAACAATAAGGCTAATTGCATTTCAAGTCATTTCATTCAAACGTATAGAATTAAATTATAGGTTATTAATTATATATATATATAATTAATAAATAAAGATTATTGATAATACAAAATGTAATAGTATGCTAATTATTTAAAATATAATATACTCGTAGATTATGCTTGGAAAATTATAAAGGAAACAGCACAAATAGTTTTGGATAAAGAACAAACACTCACTGATAAACGAGAAGTTAGTAAATGCAATTATGTTATAGTATAATGTAGAACATAGATAATATATTTTAAAGCGAATGAAAATCTAATTTTCTTTTTTAATTTTAATTATTTCACTACCCCCTGTACTTGAGGGCCGATCTCACCAACGTTAACGTTTTTAAAACGGAGTTTGTAAGACCAATATCAGTTTAAAAATCAGATAAACGCCTTCGTCTACATGAATCAATGTAGTAATCATTTACTAAGTATATAGTTTGGTACTGATATTATAAAACAATTTAGTAATTATCATTTAAGCGCAATTTTTACGTTTAGATTTAGAAAATATCAGACAAAAGTTCTTCGAGGTTTATAAGTAAAACATATATTTTCATTAAAAATCATATAAATACCGATAGGTATAGCTTACCATACTACCAAGGTGACTGCCATGGTTTGTTATAAAAACACCAATTGCCTGACATGTATTACTACACGCAATCTTTTTTTTATAAGTTGTTTTCATTACAATAAAACAATTAATTTACAGTGCAACGAAACCCAATATAGGATCTCACGTTTTAAAAATACAAAAACCTATGGGAAATCTTAATTTTAGTGTAACTATTTATGTGTAACGTTCTAAAGTCAAACAATGAAAAAAGTATCCTATCATTTTACATATGTTTCTTTAAAAAACTCGACCTCGAAGAATTGAAGTTCGGTAAAATCCCAAATACTCTCATGGCAGTCAAGTTGTTAAATTTCTTAGATTTACAATCGCTTTTATTTCAGAAATTGACCACGATTATTGTAACCATCTGACCATATAATTTCGTTGTCGTCAAATAGGAACAAGTGGATGAAGTATTTGAGTTGGCAGAACGTAAGAATGACAGCCTAGCCTACAGGAGATCTTTCTTTGCACGAATGGTCAGTGATCCAAAAATATATAATCCGAAAATCGCTCGATCGTCACCTGGCTCGCGCAGACACACACATTTAAGTTCAATGGACGATGATATTCATGACCCATCATCAATAACGACAAGTGATACAGAAGATCCAATTTCACATCCAGCGTAAATAATAATAATAATATTGTTTAATCTGCCAATTATCTTTTTGTGATATTTAAATCAAAATGTATAAAACTGCAATACCACATGTAAATTAAAAATAATATCACAACAAATATACTTGGGCACTAAGTACCTTTTAAATGGCATAGAAACTACACGTATGGGGGGGGGGGAAACAAAAAACATGAGCGTAAAAATTCCATCAATAAATATTAGTAATAACTTGAGTACGGATTTTGATGGCATTTGCTTTTTTTTTTCTCTACCCGTTCAAAACGAAACTACAACGTAGAATAAATGCACAACAATTTATGTTGTTTTTTTTCTCCTTTTTAGCGTTAATTTTAGACTAATGCTTTTTTTTGTTACCATTTATTATCTGTAAACGTCAAACGTAGCTGTTTAAAATATAAATATATATTGTCCGATCGTCGGAGATTTTTATTTGAAAACTTTAACAAATTTTTATCGCCCAATGTATCTCCGATATATTAGATAAATCATTTTGTAAATATTATTAAACAGAATAAATTGAATTTACAAATGAACTGTAAAAGAAGAAAAACAGCAGGCGTGAGAATAGAAATAAAAAAAAAATTGTTTTAAACTCCGTTTTTAAAGATTTTTTAAAACTAATTTGGAAGAATTGTAAAGCTTTATTGCATTTTGTTTCAAATAATTTTGTATAGTTTTATAGTGATTAAAAATCCGCACTTTAGTAATAAATAACAATAAATACGGTCGTTCACCCCGAGTTTTTACGATTTTGGTCAAAATCTGAAATACAAACGCTTAAAAAAAAAAAAAAAAATAAACCCGTGATTACGGATTCGCAATATTTTTATTTTATTTATATATAAAGTATATATTTTATTTGTTATTTTTCAGTTCATGGATAAGTTGGCCATTAGCGTTTTTATTTCAAGGAGTGTTTGACGATAAAGATGGCAATGATGTGCCTGTTAGGTTAGTCACATAATAATAATTATTATACATTTGAATTTCATTGAATATTAATAAAAAATTATTTGTCTATAGGTTTCGGCATTTAGCGACTAAAATGCATTTTAAATCCAAAAGCAAATCGACATCGCCAGAACATATGGCTGCAAATGATAACAAATCGCGTGGTAATTCTCCAGTATTTCCAAAAAAATTAAGTACAGCCAAAACTGAAAACGAACGGAATAAATAAAAACCACAATAACCGACTAAAATTTTTTTTTAAAAAAGGCTTGTTTGTTTGTTTCGCTTTTCGACTTAATAGGAACGGTTATAAATATCCCATCGACTCAAACATGTAATCATGTAAACATGTTAAATTTAATGTATAACAACATTACAAAATAATCTTATTTAAAAAAAAAAATTTCACATCATATAGCTGACATTGAATCAGATAATGTGAGTTAGAAATTAATTTGTACGTTTGAACAGTTTAAAATTTAAATATAAGTATAGAAAGTTGAGTATTTCATTCTGATTAGAATAATATACATTTTTTTTTTTTTAAATATAAGTTTTAACCAATTAGCTATTTATGTTAAAACCTCGATGATCTAAAACCAAATATTGACTCTCCAATTAATAAGTATACTCAAAGTGATTGGTTAATAGAATCTATAAAATAAATAATTAAATTTTGAATAGTGCACAGTTATAATGTAAACGGAATTTATAATAAGAATAATAATAAAAAAAAACTTGCTTATATGAATGGTAAAAAGGAACTATCTTTATTGAAACTATCGTAAGTTTTGCTAATGTGATACACAATAATAATATAGTAGGAAATTCTAACATTGTACTTAAGTATAGAATATTTGAGAATTCCTTTAGGTTAATACTATTGAAATGTATCTGTAATTTAAATACCTATTTCTATATTAGATTGTAGTGTTAAATATTATTTAGTTATAAAGTTATAAATGTTATACCACACACAAGTATTATTGCTTATAGCCTTATTATTTATATTATTTTAGCATAAAAAACAATTTGTATAACATTGTAACATGTAACTGGTTACAGCTCCAGCTAGTTGGGTTAAGTCCGTTACTCTATTAATTAATAGTTCCTACATAGATATATTGATAAGAAAATTTTTTTTTCGCTTGAAACATAATTAAAAGTAGTTAAAATAGAAACAATAGTGCACTTTTATTTAGAAAACACAAAGTCACAATTGTTACACTCCTCTCTTATGAAATAACGGTTTGGATTTCTGTTGAAATTCGGTTAAAAATATTCACTATGAGTTGAAATTTTCACCGAATATTTATATTAGTCCATTTTAGACATGACATTTAAAAAAAAAAAAAAACATTTGAAATTGTCGAGTTTTTTTTAGATTTTATTTGGTTACACACGGATAAAATTGTTTTGCCTGAGCAGAACATTTTACAAGAGGGGAAAGTTGTACTTATAAACATGTTTTATTGTGTAAAAATACTTTCTAACTTTGTAACGATAAAAAAAAATCTATATTTTAAACATAATTATGGATCATGCTAGTTATAAGTGTTATGACAAAATGCAATATCCAATTAATTAATTGCTTGCCTGTAGCATTGAGAAAATAAATAATTTGTATTGAATTAAAGTGTTTTTACTAGTTGTATAAATTCTTATATAAGTATGTGGACCGGGCAAAGAATAAAAAAAATACATGGCATAATGACAACTATGCGCTAATAAGTAATATTGAGATTATTATGTAAAATATAATTTATCAGCAAAAAAATAAATAAAAAAAATATAGGTATATAAATATATATATAGTGAAAGAGAAAGAAAGAGAGAGAGAGAGAGAGAGAGAGAGAGAGGTACACCAGATTGATTTTTAATTATCATGTTATTTGTAATTGCAACATAGTACATAGTACTATAACTAGTATTGTATTATATCACAAAATAAATACAATAATGCTAAAGCTTTAGTTATACCTTTGACAGTGATAATTTAGGAACTTGAGTAATAAACAAAATAATATAAAATAATAATATTTGTTCATATTACAATTTTAATTTTTTATAAGGTTAATCAGCGTATTCGAAATTTTCCGATATAATATTTTACATATATTTTTAATTAAAAAAAAAACCGAGTATCCGTACACAAAACCTACACAAATATATTTCCAGACACTGCCAAGATAACATTTAAGAAATTATTGAAGATAAATAATTTAACTAAAATAACCAAAAATATAGGAATTTATTTCAATGGACATTAAAGTATAATTTTTTTTTTTTTTTTAAATACTTACACCTAAACGATCAAAATTATATATTCAAATGTACCACGTCAGAAAAACAGAAAGTTGAAGTAAATGCCATTTCTATTGGCCGGAGAAGTAAAACGGTCAAATATCAATAAATCGAAGGACAATATAAATAATAAAAATATAGACAGATTACCAAGAATTGTCGAGTAGATTAAATTTACATAGTTTAAGACATAAAAAAAAAAAATAACCACACTTACTTGAGGGACTTCTACTATAATGCTGACCAGTTGCATACCCATTTGATTGATTTATTATACACGCGAAAACATAAATATTACTTTTCTATGGACTAATACGCACATGGCTAAACAAGCACTAAATTAGAAGACTCCTAAGAAATACAGTATTCAACAAGCGGGACCCCGACAGTAAGTAGCAAACGTGATAAGAAAAACGCCTGATAAGGAAAAAAAATAATCATTAACAGAATATAACAACATAATTTTTCTATTCGACGTTGGTGTCACTGTCTAAATGAATAACCATTGTTTATCATGTCTGTTATCATTATCAGTTCGGAGCAGTTGACCACCACAGACCAGCAAAACGACAACCGTCATAATGGCGCCGTAAATACGATTTCCTAGGCAAACCCACTGCCTCAACTTGCACGAGCGGTTGCCTATCTAAGGGCGTAATCATGATAAATCGTGGAGTGGTCGTCGTTGGCATTGGCCGTGATCCACAGAGACATTGGCGTAACATGGAAACTTATTAGGGAGGGGGAAAATATTTAGTTACAATAAATCTACTAGTCTAGCTAAATCATATATTATTTACTTTTAAGGATATGTTAATAAACTTTATACCTAGAAATTAGAATAATAACAAATTTAAATTTATTACAGTATTCTGCTTCTTGGGGTTAATTCCGCATTGAATTTATCAATAATTAAATTAAAATTTGATACATTACCTCTCTATAATTATAAAAAGCTACGAAATTTAGTCTAATAGACAAATAGTATTTCTAGTAAATGTATTGAGACGATGTAAAAATAAAATATACACTTACCGGAAGCAGAACCAGAAGCTTGGAAAGGAAAAACATTAGAAGATTACTTCAAGATGAAACCTTCAGGAATCTCACTTGATTAACAACACATTTTACAAAAAAACGTTAATTCTACTTTTAAATTATTATATAATACCATATATTTGAAATAATTTTTTAAGAATTATAATTACTTTAATTGAAGGTTCCAGAAATCGATTTTTATTATCCGTCCATAACACATTTGATACGAAAAATACTCTTTAAATTGCATCATTAATTCCTAGAAATACCATAGAATCCACAATCTTTTAAAAATTTTCGATTAATACATTTTTACGTTCTTGAATTGTATAAAACACACACCATGTTTCTTCAACCATACCATAAATATACAGTAAATATTTTGGGTTGTCATTAATAATATTACTACACGTTTAAATTAATCGAATATAATATCTACATCCACAATCCAATCGATTTGTTGTTTATTATTTTGCAAAATAAAATAAAAATATTTTAAATATCATTCCGTGTAGGCAATTTATAGGGGGTTCCAACTGATTATTTTAATAATTCTAGAAACGGCTGGTTACAAGGATAGCTATTGTGTTTTTACTCTTCCAAGTACGAAATTTTATAAATTTGTACAACCTGATCAATTTATTCTAATATTTTCTATTTTTATTTTTCCAAAAAATATTTCTAATTTTACTACAACGTCACATGCAGATGCATTGTTCCTTCTATTTTTCTTGTAGTGTCACAACCGACAATAAATTGACTTTGTATGAAATAAAACCTAACTGTTGAAACGAGGTCACTCGATAATGATTTAAAAATGGTTAGGCATTTATCCTAAGAGTCAAATTACATGTTTAAAGCTGTAAACATTTCAATAATTCTGGAAACAGCTGGTTACAAGGATAGCTATCGTGTTTTTACTCTTCCAAGTACGACTTTGTATTGAGTATTTGTAAAATAACAAAATTCTTTTGATGCTTCTGCTCCAACTGTATACATATGGAAGTATTTAAATATTTTTTTAACTATACCTTCGAAATCAATAGGTAAGATATCTGTAATTGTTTGCACAGTGTTATGTACAATAAAGAATTACACAAATATTAGTTTTTATATTATTCTATAAAATCGAAAAATACATTTTTTGTTACTTTACATACAGCACCTATAAACTTGGTATTACAATTATCCTCATTAAATGCAAGAATTTTGTATGATAATTTATGTTTTGAAAAATCTTCATTAAATAAGATGATTCATTCGATCCGAAGTTTTTAATTTCAAATTTATGATTTATAACACTTTTTTCTAAACTACTGAAAAATCAAATCTTGAAGTAATGACTCATATGGAAAACCTAACCTAACTTTTTTGATGATACTGAATAACAATTTATGAAGGTATATTTTGGTTAGGAGATAGTTAATGTGACGATGACTTAGAACGTATTTATAAATTTTTACAACCTGATCAATTTTCTTGTACACGTTATTACAAAAAACACAAATTATCGAATAATATTTATTTTTTGGTGACGTGCATTTATTGAAAATAACACATACATATATAATCTTGATTCTTCAACATTAGTAATTAGTAGTAATAAAAGTATTCTTTAAACAATATTTATTATAATTAATTAAATAATAATTATAATGATGGGCATTTGTATGTGTTTGTGTTGGTTGTCGTGTCAGATATCGAAAAATAGTGCTATTTTTAGTTCTAGTGAATATCTTCATCGTGGTAGGTAATGTGTTGTAGGGAACGTATTCTGACACAGTGAATTTACAGGACAATTTTCGGTATTGGGAATGTTCCTAGATATTTTTAAAAATAATATTCTTGGATCGCTTATCAATTTTGTACCCCTGCTCAGTCTGTTACTGATAAACTAGTAGAATCGTCACCAAAAGTTAGGCTACCGAGTCCAAGCTTCACAAGGGCCATAATGAATAGTATGATTATCTGAAAATTTGAATTGTTATTAAATATTACGTGTCATATATTCTGTTTTGCGAAAATATTTTGTGTAAATATTACAAATGTAATAATTTAGTGAACATTATATCCAGTATTATCATTTACAAGTATAAAAGGGTGTTTAAATTTTTAGGCATTACACACAAAAAACAATAATGTTTTGATATTTATTTATTTTTTAAAATATGTGTTAGATATTTTAAATGTATAAAAGTGTAGTTTTTGTTCTTAAATTATATTAATAACTAACGTAAACGATTATTTATCTTGTCACCTTATCTAATTAATACATTTATCTATACCAGTGATCTCAAATACAAATTATCTAAAGACGATATATTTTTTCAAATAAAGTTCGCGGGCCAAATTTTAAATGTTCTCTTTTTGATCGATTTCAATGAATCGAAGGACAATTTAAATTATTTAACAGATTACCAAGTATTGTGGATTAGAGTAAATCTACATATGTATCTTGTTTAAGTCATCAAAAATAAAAATAACCACACTTACTTGAGTGACTTCTACTCTAATGCCGTACTGTTGCATATCCATTTGATTGATTTATTATACACGCGAAAACTTATTTACTTCTTCTCTATGGGCTAATACGAACGTAGCTATAAATACAATGAGTATTGAGTATTTGTAAAATAACAAAATTCTTTTGATGCTTCTGCTCCAACTGTATACATATGGAAGTATTTAAATATTTTCTTAACTATACCTTCGAAATCAATAGGTAAGATATCTGTAATTGTTTGCACAGCGTATGTATAATATAGAATTACACAAATATTAGTTTTTATATTATTCTATAAAATCGAAAAAACATTTTTTGTTACTTTACATACAGCACCTATAAACTTGGTATTACAATTATCCTCATTAAATGCAAGAATTTTGTATGATAATTTATGTTTTGAAAAATCTTCATTAAATAAGATGATTCATTCGATCCGAAGTTTTTAATTTCAAATTTATGATTTTTAACACTTTTTTTTAAACTACTGAAAAATTAACTCTTGAAGTAATGACTCTTATGGTAAACCTAACCAAACTTTTTAGATGATACTGAATAACAAATTATGAAGGTATAGTTTGGTTAGGAGATATTTAATGTGACGATGACTTGGAACGTATTTATAAATTTGTACAACTTGATAAATTTTCTTGTACACGTTATTACAAAAAACACAAATTATCGAATAATATATATTATTTGGTGACGTGCATTTATTGAAAATAATACATACATATATAATCTTGAATCTTAAACATTAGTAATTAGTAGTAATAAAAGTATTCTTTAAACAATATATATTATAATTAATTAAATAATAATTATAATGATGGGCATTTGTATTATTATAAGTGTTGGATGACGTGTCAGATATCGAAAAATAGTGCTATTTTTAGTTCTAGTGATTATCATCATCGTGGTAGGTAATGTGTTGTAGGGAACGTATTCTGACACAGTGAATTTTCAGGACAATTTTCGGTATTGGGAATGATCCTGGATATGTTTAAAAATAATTTTCTCTGATCGCTTATCTATATTTTAACCCTGAACAGCCTATTAATGATAAATCGTCACCATAATTTGGGCTACCGAGTCCAAGCTTCACAAGGGCCATAATGAATAGTATGATTATCTGAAAATTTGAATTGTTATTAAATATTACGTGTCATATATTCTGTTTTGCGAAAATATTTTGTGTAAATATTACAAATGTAATAATTTAGTGAACATTATATCCAGTATTATCATTTACAAGTATAAAAGGGTGTTTAAATTTTTAGGCATTACACACAAAAAACAATAATGTTTTGATATTTATTTATTTTTTAAAATATGTGTTAGATATTTTAAATGTATAAAAGTGTAGTTTTTGTTCTTAAATTATATTAATAACTAACGTAAACGATTATTTATCTTGTCACTTTATCTAATTAATACATTTATCTATACCAGTGATCCCAAATACAAATTATCTAAAGACGATATATTTTTTCAAATAAAGTTCGCGGGCCAAATTTTAAATGTTCTCTTTTTGATCGATTTCAATGAATCGAAGGACAATTTAAATTATTTAACAGATTACCAAGTATTGTGGATTAGAGTAAATCTACATATGTATCTTGTTTAAGTCATCAAAAATAAAAATAACCACACTTACTTGAGTGACTTCTACTCTAATGCCGTACTGTTGCATATCCATTTGATTGATTTATTATACACGCGAAAACTTATTTACTTCTTCTCTATGGGCTAATACGAACGTAGCTATAAATACAATGAGTATTGAGTATTTGTAAAATAACAAAATTCTTTTGATGCTTCTGCTCCAACTGTATACATATGGAAGTATTTAAATATTTTCTTAACTATACCTTCGAAATCAATAGGTAAGATATCTGTAATTGTTTGCACAGCGTATGTATAATATAGAATTACACAAATATTAGTTTTTATATTATTCTATAAAATCGAAAAAACATTTTTTGTTACTTTACATACAGCACCTATAAACTTGGTATTACAATTATCCTCATTAAATGCAAGAATTTTGTATGATAATTTATGTTTTGAAAAATCTTCATTAAATAAGATGATTCATTCGATCCGAAGTTTTTAATTTCAAATTTATGATTTTTAACACTTTTTTTTAAACTACTGAAAAATTAACTCTTGAAGTAATGACTCTTATGGTAAACCTAACCAAACTTTTTAGATGATACTGAATAACAAATTATGAAGGTATAGTTTGGTTAGGAGATATTTAATGTGACGATGACTTGGAACGTATTTATAAATTTGTACAACTTGATAAATTTTCTTGTACACGTTATTACAAAAAACACAAATTATCGAATAATATATATTATTTGGTGACGTGCATTTATTGAAAATAATACATACATATATAATCTTGAATCTTAAACATTAGTAATTAGTAGTAATAAAAGTATTCTTTAAACAATATATATTATAATTAATTAAATAATAATTATAATGATGGGCATTTGTATTATTATAAGTGTTGGATGACGTGTCAGATATCGAAAAATAGTGCTATTTTTAGTTCTAGTGATTATCATCATCGTGGTAGGTAATGTGTTGTAGGGAACGTATTCTGACACAGTGAATTTTCAGGACAATTTTCGGTATTGGGAATGATCCTGGATATGTTTAAAAATAATTTTCTCTGATCGCTTATCTATATTTTAACCCTGAACAGCCTATTAATGATAAATCGTCACCATAATTTGGGCTACCGAGTCCAAGCTTCACAAGGGCCATAATGAATAGTATGATTATCTGAAAATTTGAATTGTTATTAAATATTACGTGTCATATATTCTGTTTTGCGAAAATATTTTGTGTAAATATTACAAATGTAATAATTTAGTGAACATTATATCCAGTATTATCATTTACAAGTATAAAAGGGTGTTTAAATTTTTAGGCATTACACACAAAAAACAATAATGTTTTGATATTTATTTATTTTTTAAAATATGTGTTAGATATTTTAAATGTATAAAAGTGTAGTTTTTGTTCTTAAATTATATTAATAACTAACGTAAACGATTATTTATCTTGTCACTTTATCTAATTAATACATTTATCTATACCAGTGATCCCAAATACAAATTATCTAAAGACGATATATTTTTTCAAATAAAGTTCGCGGGCCAAATTTTAAATGTTCTCTTTTTGATCGATTTCAATGAATCGAAGGACAATTTAAATTATTTAACAGATTACCAAGTATTGTGGATTAGAGTAAATCTACATATGTATCTTGTTTAAGTCATCAAAAATAAAAATAACCACACTTACTTGAGTGACTTCTACTCTAATGCCGTACTGTTGCATATCCATTTGATTGATTTATTATACACGCGAAAACTTATTTACTTCTTCTCTATGGGCTAATACGAACGTAGCTATAAATACAATGAGTATTGAGTATTTGTAAAATAACAAAATTCTTTTGATGCTTCTGCTCCAACTGTATACATATGGAAGTATTTAAATATTTTCTTAACTATACCTTCGAAATCAATAGGTAAGATATCTGTAATTGTTTGCACAGCGTATGTATAATATAGAATTACACAAATATTAGTTTTTATATTATTCTATAAAATCGAAAAAACATTTTTTGTTACTTTACATACAGCACCTATAAACTTGGTATTACAATTATCCTCATTAAATGCAAGAATTTTGTATGATAATTTATGTTTTGAAAAATCTTCATTAAATAAGATGATTCATTCGATCCGAAGTTTTTAATTTCAAATTTATGATTTTTAACACTTTTTTTTAAACTACTGAAAAATTAACTCTTGAAGTAATGACTCTTATGGTAAACCTAACCAAACTTTTTAGATGATACTGAATAACAAATTATGAAGGTATAGTTTGGTTAGGAGATATTTAATGTGACGATGACTTGGAACGTATTTATAAATTTGTACAACCTGATAAATTTTCTTGTACACGTTATTACAAAAAACACAAATTATCGAATAATATATATTATTTGGTGACGTGCATTTATTGAAAATAATACATACATATATAATCTTGAATCTTAAACATTAGTAATTAGTAGTAATAAAAGTATTCTTTAAACAATATATATTATAATTAATTAAATAATAATTATAATGATGGGCATTTGTATTATTATAAGTGTTGGATGTCGTGTCAGATATCGAAAAATAGTGCTATTTTTAGTTCTAGTGATTATCATCATCGTGGTAGGTAATGTGTTGTAGGGAACGTATTCTGACACAGTGAATTTTCAGGACAATTTTCGGTATTGGGAATGATCCTGGATATTTTTAAAAATAATTTTCTCTGATCGCTTATCTATATATTAACCCTGAACAGCCTATTGATGATAAATCGTCACCATAATTTGGGCTACCGAGTCCAAGCTTCACAAGGGCCATAATGAATAGTATGATTATCTGAAAATTTGAATTGTTATTAAATATTACGTGTCATATATTCTGTTTTGCGAAAATATTTTGTGTAAATATTACAAATGTAATAATTTAGTGAACATTATATCCAGTATTATCATTTACAAGTATAAAAGGGTGTTTAAATTTTTAGGCATTACACACAAAAAACAATAATGTTTTGATATTTATTTATTTTTTAAAATATGTGTTAGATATTTTAAATGTATAAAAGTGTAGTTTTTGTTCTTAAATTATATTAATAACTAACGTAAACGATTATTTATCTTGTCACCTTATCTAATTAATACATTTATCTATACCAGTGATCTCAAATACAAATTATCTAAAGACGATATATTTTTTCAAATAAAGTTCGCGGGCCAAATTTTAAATGTTCTCTTTTTGATCGATTTCAATGAATCGAAGGACAATTTAAATTATTTAACAGATTACCAAGTATTGTGGATTAGAGTAAATCTACATATGTATCTTGTTTAAGTCATCAAAAATAAAAATAACCACACTTACTTGAGTGACTTCTACTCTAATGCCGTACTGTTGCATATCCATTTGATTGATTTATTATACACGCGAAAACTTATTTACTTCTTCTCTATGGGCTAATACGAACGTAGCTATAAATACAATAATTATGTGGACTCGTAAGAAACAATATTCAACAAGTGGGACCCAGACGGTTAGTGGCACCACTTTATAAGAAAAACGCCTGAGTAAGAAAAAAAAAATCATTATTAGAATATAACAACATAATTTTTATATTCGACGTTGGTGTCACTGTCTAGATAAATAACCATTGTTTATCATGTCTTTTATCATTATCAGTTATCACTGATTATTTGGCCTTATTATATCTGCGATACTGGGTTTGTTATGGTAAATTGGTATTTGTTTATTATATTTTGTCATTATTCATTCAATGTATTAATTTTATATTATTCGTGTAGTTTTACAGACTTTGAGATTATTAACAACCGTAGGCAAAAACATTTATATTTTTTTTATTTTTTTTTTTAATATATGTAGATTATTTATTGTTTTAATTTTTTGTATCAATTCCGATATTCTGGTTAAATTTTTATATTACCAATTATCGTTTATAGATATTATATTTCATACTGTCCAAGAACATTGCACAATGGGATGTTGGTGAACTTTGAATGACATCGTTAGGACGAAGTCTATTGAAGAAATTACAGAAATAACAAAAACCTGTATGTATATCAATAGTATATACCTAGTAATATAATATTAAAATCTATAATTACAAATTTAATTGTTATGGTATATAAATTCCTATGTATACCTACAGGTTATTCTAGTAGTGATAAATAATAATTTTATAAAATAATAGAAGACACAAAATGTTGTATGTTTCTGGTTATAAATTGTGTTGAGTTGTTCATTTAGTAATAGGTATGCAACTACGGGGGAAGGATTGCCCTGTCGGGTAGAGTTCCCCCGTAGGTTGTGATACCTCCAAAATAAATTTAAAAAAAAGTAAGTATTATGTAGGTAACGATGAATGAATGAATTAAAATGTATAGAATGATGTAAATATATAAAATATGTAATATCTGATGATCTAGTTCAAAAAATGATGCTGCTATATTATTTTTTTTTCCATTAGAGTCGGTACTTCAAAATTTGATATTTCAGTAGTTGTATTTTTTTTTTGTGTAGAGTGAAAATGCTTTGAGTAGATTTTTTTACTCGATGATAATAATTTTTTTGAATGGTTGTTCATTAGAATTATTCTGTAATACTATTAATGTTGATATAACAGTAGAATAACATTTCTTTAATACATTTAGTTCTTCTATACTAGAGATGAAGCATTAAGCATTTCATTAATTTTTTAATTAAAATTTTTCTTATTCAATTTGGAATGTATATTATTTAAAATTGTGTCTATTGTTTAATATAATTACTACATTTACGGTGTTTTGTTGTCTCTATTAAGTGTGGTAATCTTTGATTGGCTCACTGCTAATTATATTATAGATTTTATTTTTCAAAAATCGACAAACCAATCGGATACGATTACACATATTCCATTATTCGTGCAATAAAATAATGACAAATACTTAAAATACAATCTTAACAAAGAATTAGATATTTACAATTTGTTTTTAGTTTATTAATAATAACATGCAACTAATTTACATTTTCAGACATGCCATGCCTACTGCTACTACTGATATTCTCCATGACCATTTTGTGTGACATCTTGTGACTTCAGGCTACTCAAATTACCTGGGCCGAAATTATATATATTAATTGTCTAATTATCAAGGGCGTACTAAAATGACCTAATTTATTGACAAAAATATGTTTTAAAAAAGTGAACACATTTTTCAATATTTTAGATGTGGTTTAAATATCCATTTAAATATATACATATTTAAATCATATTTTTATCTTATAGAATTCAAATATTTTGTAGTCTTACATCAGTGATTATCCATTAGTTTGATTTAGAACTCTCATTCTGTTTTAGATTAAAAACGAACCTGTCTTTTGAGCAATTGGTGCAGCCGTTCGCGCTGTACAAGTGTTGGCCAAATACTGGACGCTTACGCGTCCTGCTAACAGTACTCTGCTCATGACCGTGCGTTGGAGTCCTCGGGTCACATGATACTTTGTTCCTATTCGTGTCGGACTCGCCAGAACTTGGTGTCCTTCCCTGGGTGCTCTTATTAGTTGAAAATTTTTTTTGGTGTATTATAGAATATTTTGAATGACTACTTTTTTGTTTGACAATAATAGTTATAAAATATAGTAAATAATAGAATATATAATGAAAACAACAATAGTTAACTACACTTTTCTTTTGAAAATTTTGTTATATTTGGCTCGATGTTTGATAGAGAGCACTTCAAGTCGGATTCCACATTCAACCGATTTCTGTATTTGGTTTTTATAACCGCATAGCCTGTTAGACCAGATAAATAAGTCAATGGAAATTGTACAAGAACTTTCAATGCTTAAATGGAAATTTCAAGATAAATTGGTCGGTATTTTATCTAAAGAGCTATTGCAGTTAAAATCAATTTTCCCGCTTTAATAGTTCTTCAGCTCGAAGCAGCTTGAGCTATTTTTTTTTTTTTACTTCCTTCACCAAGTACTATTTCAACAGATTGTGGTAAAAAGCTTTGACAATATTTTCATTGTACTGTCAAGTTTCATAATACTCAAAGAATTTTTTTTAAGCAACAAATAACTTTAGGTTTTTCTTTTGACATCGGATGAACTGTGGACATATGTCGTTCTGGTCGACTTGGTCGGAGGGCATTGTTACTCAACACAACGTCACAAATAACGCGCCGAGGCTTTTACAATTTTTAATTGCTTAAAAATCCTAGCTTTACTAATAGTCTTTTCCCCTGGCATCCATCTATCGTGGAAAACACTGGGCCAAAGACTGAATCGTAAAATAGTCAGGCGCGGTATTAGAGTAAGTGAGATGCCGCCAAAAAAAAAAAAAAAAAAAATTAGCCGTCTAAAGAAAGGTTTTTAAGAGAATAATACATTATTTAACATCTTGCTTCTGCTGTAGACTTTCGAAAGTTGACGACGAGGGTTTGAGTATTTATATCAGCCCTGATTTTTAAAGTTGGACTATTGTAAGCGGTCGTGATCGGTGCCGCTCGGGTCGGTGACCACCACGGGCCGGTGGAAGGACGACCGTCGTAATCACGCCGTAAATCAAGAACACAGGCAAACCCACTGTCTCGACTTGCGCAAGCGGTTGCCTATCTGAAGTGCGTAGTCAAGATTAGTCGTAGACTGGTCGTCGTCGGCATTGGCCGTGATCCACCGAGGGATTGGCGTAACTTGGAAATTTATTGGAAAGGGTTGGGAAATATTTAGTTACAACATATCTACTAGTCTAGCTAAATCTTATATTATTTACTTTTACGTATATGTTAATTTACTGTATACTCGTATAAGGTGATCAATATTAGTTACTAACAGAATATATCAAAAATAAATAAATAAACAAATAAACTTAAATACATTAAAACATAGACAAACATAGTTTAAATACTGCAAGTAAGTATATACAATTAACCTTATACCTAGAAATTAGAATAATAACAAATTTAAATTTATTGCAGTCTTCTGCCTCTTTGGGTAAATTCCGTATTGAATTTATCAATAATTAAATCAAAATTTAATAGATACATTACTCTCTATATTTAAAAAGCTACGATAGTTAGTCTAATTGACCAATAGTATTCCTAGTGAATGTTTTGAGTCGAAGTAAAAATAAAAAGAACACTCACCAGAAGCTGAACTCGTGAGAATCTATTAGAATATATTTTGAAAAACCTTATATATATTTTCAAACATAGCCATTAAGTGCTTGGACAGAAAAAACATTATATGATTTTTAAAATCATCAGGAATCTCACTTGATTAACAACAAATTTTACAAAAAAACTTTAATTTTGCTTTTAATTATAATATATTACCGTATATTTTGAAATAATTTTTTAAGAATTATAATTGCTTTAATAGTAGATACTAGAAATCGATTTTTATAATTCGTCCATAACACATTTATTAAAATACTCTTTAAATTGCATCATTAATTTCTGGCATTGCCATGAAATATTACACAATCTTTCAAAAATTGTCAATTAATATATTTTTACGTTCTTGAATTGTATAAAACACACACCATGTTTCATCAGCATTAACACTATTATTCAGCCATTATTTTGGGTTGTCATTTATAATGTTAACTACACGTTTAAACTAATCGAAAATAATATCTCCATCCACAATCCAATCGATTTGTTGTTAATTATTTTGCAAAATTAAATTTTAAATATTTTGGGCTAATACGAAGGTAGCTAAAAATACAATAAATATGTAGACTCGTAAGAAACATAATATTCAACAAGCGGGACCCAGACGGTTAGTGGCACCACTTTACGGTGTCACTGACTTACGACTGTGTATTGAGTATTTGTTAAATTACAAAATTCTTTTGATGCTTCTACTACAACAGTATACATATGGAAGTATTTAAATATTTTCTTAACTATACATTCGAAATCAATAGGTAAGATATCTGTAATTGTTTGCACAGCGTTATGTATAATAAAGAATTACACAAATATTAGTTTTTATATTATTCTATAAAATCGAAAAAACATTTTTTGTTACTTTACATACAGCACCTATAAACTTGGTATTACAATTATCCTCATTAAATGCATGAATTTTGTATGATAATTTATGTTTTGAAAAATCTTCATTAAATAAGATGATTCATTCGACCCGAAGTTTTTAATTTCAAATTTATGATTTTTAACACTTTTTTATAAACTACTGAAAAATTAACTCTTGAAGTAATGACTCTTATGGTAAACCTAACCTAACTTTTTAGATGATACTGAATAACAATTTGTGAAAGTATAATTTGGTTAGGAGATATTTAATGTGACGATGACTTGGAACGTATTTATAAATTTGTACAACCTGATAAATTTTCTTGTACACGTTATTACAAAAAACACAAATTATCGAATAATATATATTATTTGGTGACGTGCATTTATTGAAAATAATACATACATATATAATCTTGAATCTTAAACATTAGTAATTAGTAGTAATAAAAGTATTCTTTAAACAATATATATTATAATTAATTAAATAATAATTATAATGATGGGCATTTGTATTATTATAAGTGTTGGATGTCGTGTTAGATATCGAAAAATAGTGCTATTTATAGTTCTAGTGATTATCTTCATCGTGGTAGGGAATGTGTTGTAGGGAACGTATTCTGACTAGATATTTTAAAAAATAATATTCCCGGATCGCTTATCAGTTTTGTACCCCTGCACAGCCTATTGATGATAAATCGTCACCATAATTTGGGCTACCGAGTCCAAGCTTCACAAGGGCCATAATGAATAGTATGATTATCTGAAAATTTGAATTGTTATTAAATATTACGTGTCATATATTCTCTTTTGCGAAAATACTTTGTGTAAATATTACAAATGTAATAATTTTATCCAGTATTATCATTTACAAGTATTAAAGGGTGTTTAAATTTTTAGGCATTACTCACAAAAAACAATAATGTTTTGATATTTATTTATTTTTTAAAATATGTGTTAGATATTTTAAATGTATAAAAGTGTAGTTTTTGTTCTTAAATTATATTAATAACTAACGTAAACGATTATTTATCTTGTCACTTTATCTAATTAATACATTTATCTATACCAGTGATCTCAAATACAAATTATCTAAAGACGATATATTTTTTCAAAAAAAGTTCGCGGGCCAAATTTAAGTGTTCTCTTTTTGATCGATTTCAATGAATCGAAGGACAATTTAAATTATTTAACAGATTACCAAGTATTGTGGATTAGAGTAAATCTACATATGTATCTTGTTTAAGTCATCAAAAATAAAAATAACCACACTTACTTGAGTGACTTCTACTCTAATGCCGTACTGTTGCATATTCATTTGATTGATTTATTATACACGCGAAAACTTATTTACTTCTTCTCTATGGGCTAATACGAACGTAGCTATAAATACAATAATTATGTGGACTCGTAAGAAACAATATTCAACAAGTGGGACCCAGACGGTTAGTGGCACCACTTTACGGTGTCACTGACTTACGACTGTGTATTGAGTATTTGTTAAATTACAAAATTCTTTTGATGCTTCTACTACAACAGTATACATCTGGAAGTATTTAAATATTTTCTTAACTATACATTCCACATCAATAGGTAAGATATCTGTAATTGTTTGCAGAGCGTTCTGTATAATATGAGCCGCACAACGAATTACACAAATATTAGTTTTTATATGATTCTATAAAATCGTTAAAACATTTTTTGTTACGTTACATACAGCATCTACAATCTTGGTATTACAAATATCCCCATTAAATGCAACAATTTTGTTTTGAAAAATCTTCATTAAATAAGATGATCCATTCGATCCGATGTTTTTAATTTCAAATTTATGATTTTTTATACTTTTTTTTTAAACTCCCATTTTAAGATCGAAATGACGAAAAAGTATAGGGACAATTTTTAAATTCATTGATGTGTCATTCATAAATATTGCAAAATTAACAGCCCTTTGATCGTCTATTATTTGATTCATTGCGAATGGGGCCAATACATTCAGAATAATAAATTGACACTTGGCACACACACAATAAAACTTTTTCCTTTAACGTATTTATGAATGTAGTAGTACAATCTATCGGCCTAAATGAATAGTTATGTTCTATAGTATGAAATGGAAACATTCATTGTTCTGCTGCAATTTATAATTCCTCGCTAGTCAATCCAGACGGTTTACATTTAATGAAATACCATGATACCTTGTCCCTGTTCGAAGCATTAGATAAGGTGTCACACATGCCTACGTTACCCGAAGTGGAACGATAAATATTGAAGATATCGTAGAATCGAAAAGCGTTAACACTCATCAAACACGTGTCAATGACAGTATTGTACTAAAAAAGTGCGTTATAATTTCTGCGGTCTCAGTATCAGAATAAGAGGGACATAGCCCCACATCTTTTGGACGCATTGCTGTACCATGATTTTTTAATATCGATTGACGCTTTTTCCATTAGAAAAGTTTTTTACTCTACTTTTGAGCACATGCTATTTTTTCATGCAATTGTTGTCTCACATTATTAGCCATTTTTTCAATTCTCTGAGCAATACTATTATAAACTTATTTCCATAAATGCTTAGGTTTTTTAATATATGTAATATGCTTTTTGGACATATTACATCCACCGCACTAACCATTCACTCTTTAATAAATTCACCGTCAGAAAATGGTTTTGATGCACGTGTGATTTTTTCTTATATATCATAACTACATTTAACCGAATCAATATTTTCTCTTCTTATATTATCAAGCAATATTGTTCGTTGCGATAGATATATTTGTAATTCTTCAAATTTTTCTTCACGTTGTTTTCCTACAAATTTATCTTAAATCTTATCTTGATTTACGTCACAATGTCTTTTAATTTTGTACTCCTTGATGACAGATACACTTTTTTTACTGACCAAACATATTGGAAGAGAGTTAGAATTTGTTAAAATGTATGCCCTATTTTTGTTTTTATTTTCGGTTTTTTTTTTTTTTTGTTAATAGTTATATTATAAAATTGTTATTTTACAAAATCATAAATATGTTCAATATCACGTGAATTATCTCCTAGCTCATATATACCTTCACAACATTTTCTTCAGTAGTATCTATTCAATATATAATAATATATATATATATATATATTACTGAATAGCGTAGAAATATCTTCTAGATGCTATTGAAGTACCAATGGTAAATTTTTATCATGAAAAAGATTGTACTTGATTAATGGTGGGGGTGGGAGGCTCAAAATTTTAAAATTCATATTTTTGCACGGAATACTATAATTTAATTTTAAAATCTATGGTGACAATGTTTGTGCTCTTTAGTTATAATAGATTTTGATGACCATCTACATATAAACGATAATCTTGTATTGATATATAAATAATAGTGTCAAAATAAATAACTCCGTACTTTGAATAAAAATGTTCGTTGTTTTGTTTGGGAAACTTCTTGATATGATACGTTAACACACATACCGAAAAGACGTAAAACGTTTTGGAAGTCAGACGTTATATTTTGTTTAAGCAATACAAGAACTATAATACATATATCATGTGGATTGTGTTTTAATTTTTTTTTTTTTTTATAATGGATATACTTAACAATGTAACGAAGACAAACATAGGTAAATCGAAGGTGCCAACGTAGGAAACAACACAATTATGATTATAATGATAACAATAGCGTGCTTAAGGCTAATTTGAAAATTTCTAGGCAATTGCATATTTTCAAATGCTACACTTGAAATCGGATCGAGAACAAAAAAAATAAATAAACTATTTATCTAGAAAATGCTTCGTACTGCATAAGAGACATTTAATGGTTTTAACCTTATTGGACAATGGCAGACACTCATTGGCATGCGATTTATGTATGCTAAGATAATCTATAGACGTAGCTAGGATATTAAGAACTCAATAAAATTATTTCTTAGTTTTATTAATTCTAAACCGTATATCGTAAGGGCGGTTTACAAATTTAAAGAACGGAGGCAAGCGGAAAATGAGAGTATCATACAGTTCGTGGTAGTTCCTTTTAAACAATGTTCTGTTGTACAGTAAAGTTTTGTGTAGAAATTTGATTGACTTGTATTTTTTTATAATAACCATAAAATTGGTAGGCATTGCAGAGTATTATTTTTTTTTGACAAGGTATAATGACTGTTACAAATTGGGAATAAAATTTGAGATGGACGCCGGTTTAGACGTTTTTGTTTAGAAACCTTCGTTGCATAGTGAATAATTAATTACAATAAGGACTCCACACACACACACCTAGTAAACTAAATAATCAATTTCAAAATAAAAACGTATGAGGTACGATACAGAATAAATCCGTGTTATAATTTGTAATGCTTTTTTTCACGGGCAGCGTGAGATTTTTTTCTGTCCGTGTTGTTTACAGGCAGAACTCGATGTTTTCGATTTGCTCCAATCAAAAGCCTTCACCGGAGCTTTTCCGTAGAATTTTTGGATCTTGTTGGCATATTTTTTTTTTTTTTGAAATTCCATGTACATATCCTGATAACAGGAGAAAACTGAAAGGCCGCCGGTTATTGTAAAAATCGCAGGGACCCGAAATGTTCACCGAACATTATATTTATGACGTCAACGTTTTAGCCTAAAAACTTAACCTAACCAGAAACCACTACTGATAATCGGAGCAATATTTCCGTCGTACACAGATGGAAAAATAATAGTAAAACAAAGCACACACATACGCATGTCACAGTGTTGGGGAA
Source organism: Tuberolachnus salignus (assembly GCA_956483605.1). Classification (NCBI taxonomy): domain Eukaryota; kingdom Metazoa; phylum Arthropoda; class Insecta; order Hemiptera; family Aphididae; genus Tuberolachnus; species Tuberolachnus salignus. The sequence goes on from OY101433.1 coordinate 19,567,779, forward strand.
GTTCCGTTTGAAAATGAATTCGTTCCCGTTCCTCGTTCTTGTTTTTATTTAACAAATTTTTTTTATATTCTCAATTTAAAAAAAGCCCAATAATACCAATATAATTGCCTATAATTAATTGGCTTAGAAATATTCACATATTGTAGGTTTTCACGAGTGAATTTCATAAAACCGGATACGATATCTATAGAATTTATACGTTTCGATATCCTATAAAGAAAGAGTGATAGAAAACTGGGAATGAAGATTTGCTATCTCGGTTGCTGATAAATAGGAACGGTGATACGCGCACCGTAGTGAATACGATTCTGGGTTACACGTTTAGAACGCAAAAAGAAAAATTGAAGAAGGATTAGGAGAAGAAGAGGAGGAGAATAAAAAGAAAAAAAAAGAAAAAAAAACGTTTATAAATTAAAAACGTACCGGAATAAATTATAGTAATGATTTCGATACGAACATATCGAAACGAACGAAATGGGCGGGCGTGTGGGCACATCGTCGACAGCGCCCGGCAGTCGTCTCTTGGTCGACGGCCAAAGCGTATCAGTACTCGCGCACCGGGAACATCCCCGCGGGTTTCAGTGTGCTCCGCGTTTTCGGCCCGGCCGCCCGACTTTTGAACGACCCGTGCGCGCGGTCCGCGTCCACACGCTCGTCCGCAGTTTTATCGAATCGTTTTCTCATTGCGTTCGTTCTGTTAAACAATTGCACGTAGGTATTACAACTCCATTATTGGACATGTCGTTTTAATACCGGTACGATAACAATACAATAGACAAATCGATAATATCTGTTTTATAAAACGGTACGTATGGTTTTTTTTTCGTTTGTTTTTGTTATTTGTTTTATTGTTCTTTCAATATATATATATATATCCGTAAAGCGTTGTAAAATTATAATACTATAGGTTCCTATACGCGGAAAAAAAAAATACGGCCGATAAAATATTACACAACAGTTATATTGAATATTCGAGTAAATATAATTATAGGTGTAGTAAAAAAAAAAAAAAAAAAAAATAATAATAACAATGACATATCGTTTTAAAACGATTATAATATATATAGCGGTTAAAGTAAAATTCGACAGTAACGTAAACGACTGTGTTCAAATTATTACAATCAATTGTATTAGATGTCGATTGAAAATGATTATTTTTTGTTTTAATTTTAATTTCGAATTTATACAATCTATAAATAAAAACTCGTATAATAAGCAACATTGATTTTTTTTTTTTTAAATTAAATGTAGCGGCTTCCGTGACTTGAGGGAAGAACCTACCCGAAGTGAAGGCACTTCGGAAATTGAAAATGTAAAAAATGAAAAAAGAGAAACCCGCCCGGCGCAGTATTGCGTAGAAAACACATTTAAAACCGTTATAAAACAACATAAATGATTAAAAAATATTTCATTATACGATTTAAATACGACATAATTGTATTTATTGCGTATGATTTTTAATACGCGTTCGCCTGTACGCATAGTATGTCGAATAATATTGAAATTATAACTCGTGGCTAAAGAATACGGGAACACGGGCCGGCGGTCATTTTTATTATATTTTTTTCTCAACCGTTTACCTCGTTTAGCCGGACGGGGAACCAAATGCCAAACAGATTCCCAGGAGGTCCACCACGGGTAAGGAATCATTTTTCCAATTAATTGCCTTGTTATAACTAAACGCAATATTGTTTCTATTAAGGCAGCGGTTCTCAACATTTTTATAGTCGCGTACCACCTACACAATTTGAAAATTTTTACGTACCACCTGACCATTTTGTTCCCTTATTAATAATGTATACGTTTTATGTTACATATATACAATTTTATTTTATTTGGAATTACAAAATGAGATAATATAAAATAAATATATAATAATAAATAAAGTATTTAACGCACAAAAATAAATCAAATTAAATATGTAAAATTATTATAATTATTATGGTTTACTTTTTATTTCGATGAGACGATTGGTGTTGTTTTGAACGGATGATGATGTCAATACCGGGCTCCAAATTGATAACTTTATGTCTTAAATCACTTTCTACGTTACATTTTCTTACTTCTATAATTATTTTTTATATACAATAAGTGAGAAAATGTATTTTCGCGCAGATATGTTGATACAAAAGGGATTAAAAACCGTAAAGTTGTGTGGACAATGCCGAGTATTCTCGTTTCACGTCCAGCCAAAAATTAGTGATATTTTTGGTTTTGAAAGTGGTTTTTAGAGTTTTGAGTCACTACTGGCTAAGTCAAAAAATAATTCTTTTGCCAAAACACCATCTGGAATGTTCTAAATATAATCATCTTCAAAAAGGTTTATGATCCATTTCATTTCTGAGTTATCCTCAGGGAAATATTGTAAAACATTGGATTTTAGTGATTGTAGGTGTACCGAAATGTCTGTAATTATATTTGAATTTCGTTATTTTTCCAAAATGTGTTTAGTGTCTCGAATGCTGAAAGATTATTCTTAGATACTTGCGAAATAAATAAATCCAACTTTCTCACAAATGCATTAACTTAGTGTTTCTTGACAAATTACACATTGAGGGTAACGGAGTAGAATTTTCAGAACCAAATTTTACAACGAATTCAAATTGTATGTAACTATTGTCATATTTACGGTTCGCCTGTGTTTTTTTAGTATTTGAGCTTCCGCTTTCTAAAAATCTTTTCATTTTACTTAATTTTATATCACAAAAAAGTACGAAAAAGCTACATAGAAATATACAATTTTAATAAAAAATATACTTGATGCAAACAACTCGTACGACACTCGTGAATAAACTGAAAGAACTCGCGAAACAAAGGTAAAAACGCATTATTGTGAAATAAGAATACGCTTTACCGGGTTTATCCGATAAAGTTAACCACCGAAGTTTTCAATATTTCCCCGGATTATTTTGGCGATTTCCATTGCCGTCAAATGTGTCTATTGACAACCGTATTATATTTTGCTCGCCGCAGCACACGCCGGATTGCGTACGCGATTATCGTTTACCGATAATACAAATTAATTATCGTGGGATTTTTTTTGTTTCCTATAGCCCCTCCGGGCACCGCCCGCACAAAAAAAAAAAACAATTATCGGTACGCCGCTGGTGCCGAACGTACACGCGACGCTGCGCAATTAAAACGGACCGTTTCAGGTTAGGTTATCGAACAATTTCCAACAGTTGTCCCTGACGATATCGAGCACGGTCCAATGAATATTATTATTGTCAGATGGGTTTTTTTATTAGTATTATTTTTTTTTTTTTTCATTTTTCCTTCATATCGTCGGCCCGTGTTGTGCAGGCCATGTAATTATAATAGCGCTACTCGTTTTTTTTTTTTTTTTTATCAATTTTTGAAATTCTTTCTAAAAATGTCTAACGAGTTCCCGAGCAGAGTTTGTCGGATTGGTTTCGATAAGTCGCGCCGTGTTTGTTTTACGTAAATAAAGTAAAAGAAAAAAAAAAAAAAATGTAAATTAAGTTTAGAATATTATTTGTCAGTGCATACATAACATATTTGTTATCTACATCATAATCAATCATAATTAAAAAATATTCTTAATTAGTTATTAAATTCAAATTGAAATGCAAACGTTAACACGGAAACCATTTTTAAATCGACGACTAAAATCTAGAGATTCAGATAATGTTTTACAAACAAAGCAGGTTTTTAAAATATCATGGGCAGCTCGCTGTTTTAGATATTCTTGTACAATTTCTCTACCTATCTTTTATCGCGTTAATAAAATTATCTAATCATAGGTTTCCTCGTATCCAGTATCAATAAAAATGGTTCTTAGTTAATTAACCATTCTCAGTTAAATCATTTTTATTATTTTGCCATGTTGGAAATAAAGCTAATATTTTGCGCAAGTACGCGGCAGATATTTTTTTTTAAATAAGAATCACGCGGGACTGAGCCCCGTCTTATGGATCTCATGGGGGGGGGAGGGGCTTTATTTTTTTACACGTTTTAACTTAATACATGTATGTGATGTACATAATGTATTATAATTTATAATATTGTGTATTTTATTAATTTTAGTACTTACTGTAATAATATAAGTCATGTTTTGTCGTTTTACGAGTAAATGCATAACGCTCCAGTCTCAAAACTCGTCCAGAGACTTAGAAGAGATTGATAAAAATAATTATTAAAATTTGTCACGGCTTTTCAAACGAAAATAGTAAAAAATAACTACGTATGGTTTAATTTATACTTAGCCCCCCACCCCCATTTCTTAATGCTATCTACGCCACTTAATATAAGTAACAATCAGGTGCCTAACTGACTGTTTCCTTTATCATCGTTATAGTAATCTGTAAAATCACATTTTATACACAATTCTTGGTGTTTCAACGGTAAACCGTTGTAAAAAATGTCGTCCACTGTAATTCATGGGTTTTATTATTTTGAATATTAGAATTGCAAGTAATTGTTCGTATACTAATAAACTATGCGGCGAATTACCGGTGCGGTGTCTTCGTGAATACATTTACGAGTTAACGCCAATAATTCATTGGTCCAGGGGGTGGGGAGATATCAAAGTTTTGACCTTCCGCCACCGAAACGAATAAAAAATGTCGGTACTCGGTAGCTCAGTGTACTGGCTTCCTATGTTACATAAAATATTATTGCGTGATTTCATATCTTTTCTTGAAATAATAATATGTAAGCTCAGTAATTAAATTCAAATTAACGTAGCAAAAATTATGAAAAAAAAAAAAAAACAATTTAAATTACCCTACTGATGAAGCTTCGATAGTACCTATACGTTTATAAAAAAAAAAAAAAAAAAAAAAAAAAACAAAAATGGACATTGGACATACTTTGCACCATGGGTGGGCAACTGTTGTGGGCACGGAGTTGAGAATGTAGGTTATAGATGGGAAATCGATTTATATCTGTACGCAACGATTAATCATTGGTAACGAAAAACGATTCTGAGCGATGTTCGGCATCAATTTTTTTGTTTATTATATTAGAAAATGTTATTAATTTGTAAATACAAAACAATTACAACTGTCCGTGTTTTTTCCACGTAAAATTCTTTTCAAGCATTTCTGTATGGCCAAAAAAATTTTATCCACAATTTTGAAAACATCAAATGCCAATAAAAAGATAAAAATCGCCAGAATTTATTCACGTCTAGAAAGGGTTAATATTAATATTTTGTAAAAATGTTAGGTCTCTTTGGTTATTTTTAACCGAGTTACAACAAAAAGAAAATATCTAAAATAATGAAACTATTATTGCCGTAGATATTCCCGTTTTTTATACGATATTTCCGGGCTTTCTCAACTATTATGAAAACTACAACGAAAATACAAAAATGACCTCCCCAATGCTTCACCTATATCCGAAATGCCTCTTGAAAATCGGAGCAAGATTTCTGGTAAAAACGTTGTTCACAAACGGAAAAAAAAATATTATTTAATAACTAAAAAAATAAAAACACACATTGTAGTGAACCTTCCTTGTTACATTTAGAATTAATAATTTATTGCTGAGAAACTAATTATTTTCAAATTTGAAAAATATAAAATTGTCTTGCTTGTTTCGTCCTACAGCTGATGTTTTTCTATTAAAACATTTTTTAACAGTATATACATAATTTCGATTTTGTTTTGGGTTAATCCAAATTTTCGGATTTCAAAATCCGAAATTCAAAATTCTGATACATTAGATGTTCGGATAATCCGGATTTATGTCACATCACTAATGGATTTACCCTCAAATATAACCCTGCGAATTGTAAAATTATTAAATACTCCATATTATTATAAAATATTTTTGAAAAAATCATTCCTTAACTAAACAACATATTGTTATTGTTAAAACATTACAATTTTACGTTACTTTTTTTAGTAGTTTGAGTTATCGAAACTATACGATAATCAAATTTGCGAAGGGACGGGAATCAGGTGTTGGAGAGGCGGGAGGGCTTGGTGTTGGGTTACTGTTACTTTGGTGTAAAACTTGATCAGGGATTACCAACGAAATAATCAAATAATTGAATATAATATTATTACCAGACACTATTAGTAGATGCAGTATATTATTTTCAAGTCTTAACTTCTAAAGGTCTATACAAGAAAATTGTTTTTGTTTTGTTTGTTTAGAGAAAGAACATATTGTTGTTTTGTCATAGTAAAGTTTACCAACATATTATAGATAATATTTGTCTTGGAAATCATTAATTTACATATATTGTCAGTATCGTTCGCGATCAAGGAATAATTTATTTCGGTTAAGTAGTAACGACAAAGTCGTAGTTACAAAAACACACAGTAAGCACCTATTGCACAAGGACACTTCTGAGTTGCGTGACTTTGCAGGGGCGTTTTATGTCTCTCGCGTATCTCATAGAATATCTTTAGCGTAAATTCTATAATGTATTTTTATTGTAGTTTGACATCGAACATGGTATGATTGCGATTACAGTAAATTACAACTAAAATGCTAAAAAATAGTGTTATCTACTATTTATATAAAAGCAAATGTATGTCTGTTTGTCCTTTGTGCATTCCTACACTATTCATCCGATTGCTATGGAACTTTGGCAAGCTGTTGTGTACACTCCTGCGAGGGTTTTTAGCATATTAACTCTTATCCTATCCCATATTATTCCGTCCTATTCATCAATACTCTACTAGGGAAACTATCGTTGCTTAATTACAAAAAAACATAATTTTTTTTCTCGTTATTTTATATATATATAAGCCAAATACCACTCATTCGCTCATTGATCAACGCCCAGACCAATCCGCTGGACCTAGAGAGTTGAAATTTTGGTGGTATATATCTTATGGTGTAGGGATGATATATGAGAGATTTTTTGGAAATCTATTCCCTAAAGGGGCTTTCGAACATGAATTTTGCCAAAATTCAATTTCCGGGTTACCTTGGTGACACGGATTAAAAAAAAAAAAACTGTTGTTATTATTATTAGATTGGGTTTGTCACGGGCAAGAAAGTACTGTTTAAAAAGAGATTAGCTGATCCAGCAATGCTTTGCTATTGCTAGATATTGATGTTGCAATGTATTTGCAATGTTATTATGTATTATTGTCCTGCCCTTGTCACTGTTAAAAAAAAAAAAAAAAAAAATAGGTGAAAAATAGTTGGTAGTCTATCTTTGGCATACTAAATGTGTTCTACTTTATAATTTCAACCGATTATCAACAAAATAAAATTAAGTCACAATTGAAGTCAGAATTTCAAGTCAAACAAATATTTATTTATATCTATTCGCTGTGACATAATCATTTTGCAATTTTTCACATTGCAATGCATTCTAATGCATCACATTAGATTTTTGTATTATAGATACCTAAAAACCGAATATGGGGTGGATTTCAAAAGCTATAAACCTTTTCCGGACAACACAGAACATTATATAAAAAAAAAATCGCGTAAAAATCGTTCCAGTAGTTTTTGAGTTTATTAATCTCATATAGACAGACATAGATTTATATATATAGATAAAAGCCAACTACCCTACTCACTCATTCACTGATTAACGCCGAGATAGAGATTAGCGAGAAGAAAGAATAAAAATAAAAACCGCGATAGGACCGATTAAGTTGGGCGAGGGGTAGGGGATTAAATCCACGGTTAATTACAATTTTTCACGGGCAAAGACGTGCGGGACAGCTAATATAATATAAAAATATGTATATAATATTACTTATAATTGCAATATGGATATTTTATACAACTACAATGACGATAATATCTGTGGTGAACGATTTACCAATTCGATTTCCACATCGTTTTTGTGTAGAATTTCGGCAATGACACGGAATCCGTGCAATATTATTATTACTCTATAATGTGGGCAATTTTGTTTTTTTTGTTTTTTGTATTCTATACTTTTTTTTTGATTTTTTAAAAAAAAAGAAATACCAGCTGATGATATTTTAATTAACATCGTGGGTAATTGAACACTGTTGTAGCTATAGGAAGTTGATATTGGTAGGTTATATTATATAGTAATTTAGTTCGTATTAATGGAGTAAATAAAAGTTACGGTGTAATTTCTATACATAGTATGCAACGATAAATCATAAAAAACTGAATATACTTAATATATTTAAGTTTAAAATTATGTGAATTTCTAACTACAATGTAAATTACAATTGTTTGTGGTTTTAACGGATTTTTTTTTATAAATTTGTACATAAAACGCTGATAAAAATAAATTACAACATTTTCATTCATATAAAAAAAGAGTAAAACTAAATGAACTCAAACAATTCAAACAGTATTTATAAAAAACTTTTATATACTATGTACGTTTTTCATATATATATATATAAATGTTATAATTTATTTTATACAGGTACGTAAATTCATATTTTATATTATAATTTTATTTTGAAATTGCATATTTAAACAATAATTAAAAAGTTCAAATAAAGTTTTTTTGTTGTTTACTAAGATTTAAATCCACGCAAGTATTCATAATACACTCTAACGAATTGTTTATATCCGGGAGTCTGTTTGAAAAGAATTATTTATTTAGATTTAATAGTCATTGTATAAGACTTGACAAACCGAAAAACTATATAATACTGTTGTCAGCTGACCACGACAAGACAGAAACACGACAAATTAATTTGTATGACATTTTTTTTTCACTGTATTATTTTATAGGAATTATACTTCTCCTTACTAAAGAAACCTAAAGAAATATACGGTGTATATAAATGTATAATGTATAATTATGTCAGATTCGATATATCGTTATAACTAACATTTCGTAATACTTAATCGAATTTTAGAAGAAAAAATGTATATATTTTTTTAATTTAATAATTTCTTAATACTATCTAATATATATGATCAATTATTGTTTCAGAAGTCAATTAATTTTAATTCGTCATTTGCGATGGATAACAATTCAATGAACAACGTAAGTATAACTAAATAGGTTTATTATTATCGATTTTCTAGTAGGTACCTTGGTTCTTTTCTGTTGTCGTAGTCAAAAATAGATAAACTGCCACAGTGACGTTGATTTGGCGTAACTCAATCATAAAATCTTTTTGAAACTGTTTAGAACTGTCCGACTGAAAAAGCAACGAATCCCGGATGGTGTCCTAATCACTGGGACCAATTGTTGTGTTGGAAAACTTTAAAACCCAATGCAAAAGTATTCCAACCGTGTTTTACCGAATTTAATGGATTGCGGTACGACACAACACGTAAGTGTATTAAATCTTATTAAAAATTCGGCTTAATTTCGTGATTAATGTTATATATATATATATATATATTATATATATAATGATATTTAAAAGAAAATTCCCTTGTAAACAATTAAACTAGTTTTACATATAATATGTTAATTATATTTCCTTATATCTGTTTGGATGCCACTAATATCGTTGAATAAGGCCCAGAAAAGTGTAAAATTCAAATGTTATTATTCTTTTGCCGAAGACAGGATAACCTTTTGAAATTTCTATCCCTTTAAACATATAAATCGTAGACTATATATTATGTCCTAATATCTTTAGGAATATTTTTCATCGGAGGAAATTGAATCTTAGAATAATCCTATAAAACACAGTCTTTCAGTAAAAACATCATAGGATATTTTTACCTCCCCGGAGGAGTAATATTATCTCGAAAAATTGAAAATCGTAACCGATGCCCTCCTGGTATAAGGTATGCCATTTATTTGAGACATGGGAATTTGATATGCTCGTAATATTTTATACCTATACCGAATAATGTTTTTATCCAAATATTTGAATTCCCTAAAAATTCCGGAATTTAAATACATTTTTACAAAGGAATAAATAATAATCGTAGTTTTCGCACTGTTACGAAAATATCATACGATAAGTTCAAAAGTTCGAAATATTTTAAAATCAATATTACGTATGGTTTTTTTCTTTTTAGAAACGTTTCTTAGACATTAAAATTATTATTTAGCATTTTTATGCAGGATGTTTAAATTTTGCTACTCGCTTAGTTTTCAATGACGAAGCAACTTTCCGCTTAAGTAAGGTGAACCATCATAACGTTCGTGTATGGGGTTTATGGCCCCTGTTTTTTTACTACAATTAATTAAACTTTACATATTATTATTTTATTTAATGTATAATATATTGTTTTAAACCTAAAAAATAAAAAATGTAGGCATTTTAAATAGAATGAATCATTTTGAATAACCCTGTTTTGTTTTTATTTTGTAATATCACTCTAGTGGTCGTCAATTAAGCCAATTTTGGGACATTAACTGTATTGTGTTCAGAGAGATGCACAAATTCGGAATTAACGATTACAAATTTGTAAAAATAGAATAATAGTTTTTCGTAAAATTTGTTTTATTAAATTCCATGATGGTGTTAATGTAACGGACCTGCACTTAAAGACAAAAAAATCGACGTAATCCGCACCATAGATGTTGGTCACTATAGTAGGCAGTGTTGAGATTTATCTAGATAATATATTTGTTTTATCTTTTATTTTATCTAGAACAAAATGTTGATATCTATTTGATGTTTAACGTAGATAAAAAAAATTTATTCTTTTAGTAATTATCTAGATATAAAAATATATCTAAAAAAAATAAAAATAAAATGTTTTGCCTATAGTAGAAAATAAAAATAAATACCGTTGTAGTAGACGGTTAATATCTAAGAGGATGTCATATCGTCAACCTTAAGCACACTACATAGAACCCACTTAATTTTAGTTTCGGAGTAAAAACGCCTATTATAAAATTACAAGAGAACAATATTATTTGGGTAAGACGATGTGTTTTTTTTCCATTTATATTCTAAATATAACGTTTCAATATACACCGTTTTAGATACGACTATTTCAATATTTTCAAATGACTTTTCAAAAAATTGTCTTTTTTTTTTAAACGCAATTAAACCGTGTTCTGTGCAGTTTGCGCAAGCATGTTTTCGCTTTGTTGCCGGGCAACACACAGACAGAGATGCTTGTAATGTTCGTTTGGCGTCCTCTCCAGTAATTTATCTTATATTACTGCATAAATATAAATTATAACTTTTAGTATACTGGTATGTCTATGTATCCTATAATATCTGTAAGCATTTTATGGGGAACACTGCTATTAATTCAAATAAAAAAAATGTATGTATATTCTTACATATATACATATTTGTAAATTTCCATCATAGTGTACTCTGTGCAATAAATTATTGTTATAAAGTAATTGAACAAGTTACCTTATGTTTAAGATCCTATTGTTTTATTATTTATTATGATCTCTGAAAATATAATTTAATAACAGTAATGCAAATTTCCAAATTGTGAGACACCATAACTATATAATATAATATTGGAGTGTATAAATATGTTTTTTTTAAATTTTTTATAGGAGATAGAAACACGTACACTTATAATATCTCAATAAGTCTTTATATACGGACTTGAATTGTAATCTTAAATTACCTACGAGTACATTGTTGTGGAGAAGTAACGCGGGGTTTCCGGCATTTTCTTTTCGAAATATTTAATTTATATACATCGCAATTCGAATTATTTATAAAAGCATTTTGCAGTGCCCATAACTTTTGACGTTCGAACGGAAAAAGCCAACTAATATTGTTCGAATAATAATTTTCCTTTCGTTATAATTAAACGATTGTATTTTAAAAATTATTTATAAATTAATAATACAATATATACCAGTGGCATAGCCGGGATTTTTCAATTGAGGGGATTAAAAAAAAAAAAAACTAAACTAACAAACCAAAAATTAAACTTAAACTTTTATTTCCTTTATTACGTTTAAAAATATACCATACTTACTAAGTTATAAATATGAAATTAAACCACGTACACCATAATAAAGTAACATAAATATGAAACGATTATAATGGAAATATTAAAAATATTCAATAAAAATACGGCCAACGGAGAGCGTCGAGGCCCTGGTGGCCCCCCCACCCCCTATAGGATACGCGAATTTATCAATCAGTCTTTTTCACTACGTGTAGTAAGTTTTAATTACAAAAAAAAAAAAAATGAATTTCCTTTTTATCCGAAAACAATCTAATTTTCTTTATACATTATAATATTATTCATTAGGTTTTGCCATATATAGTCAATATGACGAATAATTTAGTATCATTTAAAAAATAAATATATTTTTTACGAATTCGATAATGAATATTTTATACAATATAACTATATACACAATTCTGAGTGTGGGTTTTTTTTTTACTATGATGTGCTAATTTTACTCTGAAAACGCTTTCTCGGTTAGTAAAAATATTGTTTTTCTCGCGCAGTACCTTAAAAGAAGCGGCTTTTCCGGCTAGCGGTATTTTGCAAGAATAATTTGTATTTTAGATTCCCGATGGTTTTTCTTAAAAATAAAAAAACTGACAACAAACGACGATACATAGGTTTTGTTTTTGTTAATAATTCACAAAACCTTGGTCATGGTAGAAAATAAAACTCGATTTACACCGTAACCTGATCGGTTTGTCGAGTTAATTGCAATGATTTATCGTTGATTTCAGTAATTACCCTATGTCTCATACTGTATGACGCAACTAGACATTTGGACTAGGGGTGCTTAAGCTCCAGGTGTATTTGTAACTCGTCAGTGGACCCCGCTCCCTCACATCATATTTTTCAGGGATGCTTATATTAACTTTGGGAGTGCTAAGAACCCAAAGTACCCCCCACATAATTGGGTCAATGCCCATATATGTCCAACTTCCCACCTACAACACACGGGTAGATGACACGGTGGTGGTCTACCCATGATGTCCGATGTATATCCGGCTTTTTTTTATATATAAAAATAATAATCATTTTTTTTTTTTTCCACAGAAAATGTTAGTCGATATTGTAATGCGGACGGTACATGGAACAAATCCGATTATATGAATTGCAAACCTATAGAATCGAACCAACCGTACCAGGACCCATCGATTGTGTACATTTCATATTTTTATTTATGCGGCTATACAATATCGTTGGTGGCGTTGGTGGCGGCTGTTTCTATCTTTGTTTACTTCAAGTAAGGCTAACGATGCGAGTATACTGACAAACGTTCGTTAAGTGTGTTTTATTTGAACAAATATTATCAAACATTATATTAAATTAATGGACATATCAAACGATTTGTCGCAATAAGTAAATATAGTGAATACACAGATTTCAATGTTGTTTGATCAATAACCACAACCAATTGTAATGAAATTAAATTAAAATTCGCATTAAAATCAATAATATTCCTATAGATTGTACGAGTTTTTTTTATACCTATAAATATTTTTTACATCAATGAGTATATAAATCGATACATTTTTACATAACGGAAGTATTTATTTTGGAATATTAACAGACTATGGAGACGAATAAATAGATAGAACAATGTGTGGAAAACTTTTTTTTTTTTTTTATGAAACATACAATCTACAAAAAAAAAAAAAAAAAAAACAAAAATCCCGCTACAATAAGTAATAATTGATGACAATAATACATATAATTTAAAGGCGAGAGGGCTTGAAAAGAAACTGCAGCAGTTCGTTATAGCGGGATATTCCTAATAAAGTATATTATAATAATTTGTATAAAATAATTCACGGATGATATCTTTTTTTTTTATTTGAAATTTCTCTCTTCTTTTCAACATCCCCCAAAGAAGTCCTTGGCGTCCGGAGTTCATGTAACGAGTAAGAGTTTCCTTGAAGTGCGAATGAGAATAGATGATTTGTCTTGTGTATCTACTGTAACTGCTTAAAAAGGTATTTCACCGTGAATTTCAAACCACGTCTATAGTTTGGATACACATACAAGGGTGTCCCTCCATAATGTTATGTACCTACTGTAATAATACTTGCCATAACTCTGTCGGTGAATGAAAATATTTAAATTTTGTTTTTTAAAGTTACGTTTATATATTAATATATAGGAACCATACAATTAAATTTTAATTTTTAACATAAAATGTCCGATTAACATGCGATTTTTGTCTAGTTATTACTTTTTAATTTCGCCTACTGACTCGTTATGCGACGTAATATCATACGTTGATTTAATGTGTAAATACTATTGTGCTAGGAACCTACGTATAATTATATATTTGCCAGTTATAGAATCGTTTTTTATTTAAAATCTAAAATATTTTTCAGAGATCTACGATGCTTGAGAAATACAATCCATACGAATTTGATGTGCAGTTATATATTATCGGATTTCACTTGGATCCTGACATCAACGCTACAGGTTCGTCAACGATATGTTTTAAACAACATCATTTTTACAAATAATTAATATTATACTTGCAATAGTTATTTTATGACTGTTGGACTGTTAGAATAATTTAAATTTAACACCCTACCCGCCTAAACTGCATAATACAGCCAATCGGAAATGTCGATTAATAATAATTATTATGCGAGATGAAATTGTGGTCTAGGGCACTGAGATTACGTTGTGCACGATTGCGAAGAAAATTATCTGTTTAATATAACTACGTGCATGTGATGATTTAATGTGGTATTTGTTTTAAGGTTATGTTTCCTATGAATAATTAACTATTATTGCAGTTATTTGACATTGTCTTTGCGTAGATAACAATCAAAGACAATACCGCTAAGTCGTTGGATTAGAGTTGAGAATGTTAAGATCGTATATTATCGGTGAAACATTACGTTCGAATTTGCCTACCCGATTATAATATTACAGTTTCCATACAATATTAGTAGATTGCGACTTGTTTAAATACCAACTGTACATTTTTATGATTATTTTTACAAATGCGCATTCAATTTTAAAAAAAAAATCTTATTGGGACTTTACGATTGGAAGTATCCATTAAATTTGTAGCCCTCTTAAAATACGAAACTGAATAAATAAAACGATACATACTTGAATTCTCAAATTTACATATTTAATTAAGAATTTATTACTAAATCATTGAAATACAATTAGTAGTTAAGTATAAAATTATTTATTTACGAAAAAACAAATTTACTCTGTTCTAGGAATGGTTGACTGCCAATAATAACGCTTGTTTGTTACTGACGTTTTCTGTACACTATTTCGTGTTAACGAATTTTTTTTGGATGTTTGTCGAAGGTGAGTCTTGAATAAAAATAAAAAACTACTAACGAAATACACCTGATTTATTAATATTATGTGATTTATATTTTCTAGGATTATATCTATATATTTTGGTCGTGGAAACATTCACAAGAGAAAATATTAAGCTCCGCGTATACATGTTTATTGGTTGGGGTAAGTGCGTTTTCGAATTTTCTAGTACCTCTAGTTTAAAAACGTAATGCAATTTAAGTACCGTCCATTTTATAGTAAACGACAACTATTAGGTTTACTCATTTTTTATCTCCGAGAACACTTTTTTAATCAGTAAAGCCACTCAAAAAGTTTTATTCTGTTAGGTTAGTTTAATAATTTTTAAAATATTGAATTGAATACCGATAGAGTACAGGTACTTTTAACTGGAAATTTTGTAGATTCTCAGTTCAGTGCTCTAAAAAATCTGAAAAAAAAAACAGAAAGAATTATAGGATGAAATTCAAGCAAATATATTGATTATCAATTAAAAATACAATGGTTTATTGTTTTAATGAATATGTGTAAAAAAAAAAAATAAAAAAAACCCCATTCTCTCAGATCCCAACGTTTTGCATAGCGACGATATTTTTAGTTCACAAATATAATATAATTTTTAGAATTCTTTTGATACGATTATTAATTCGAACGTCAAATAATATTTATTATCATATAATACTCAACACATTTCGCTGTACCATTCAACATTTAAATCTATTGATTTATGTTTTATCAGTATTTAGCACTTAGGTACTTACTAAAAATTTGAAAAGTTTAATAAACGCTATCGAACACAACATCTCACCTCGGAATCGTATTACTTAAACCATTTTAGATTTAGGTAATATCACAACCGTATTGGCTTTTACAAGGTAATTTACATTTTCAATGTAATACTAAAGTATTATTATGGGACTTACGTACGTCGTATAATTGCACGCGCCTTCTCTATTTCTTCGTCTTCCACCGGCATACCTATCCAATACGAGTTTTTTCTCCCATTTCTATGCTACACCACTTGTCTATAATATCTTGATCTACCTCTCAATCGAAAACCACATTGGATTTATTACGCGAAAGCACGTCGGGTAGGTCAGAGGGGAAAATTGTTTTCATTTCACTCCCACGGAATTTCACTTTTCCGTTATCGCGGGACCATTTTTATAAGTATTCACCGAGTATAAAATTTTGTATTATAAATTTAATAATTAACGTGTAACATAATGCAATTTGTCTATTATAATACGGACCATTATTATATTATATCGCGTCTCCAATATTATGTTATTACAATATTCCTGTTAGTAAACTTTGTGTTCATTTAAACTGGGCAATGATTTTATATTATATTACGTTTGTACAAAACGAATACCTACGAGAAAGAAAAACCGATATTAATTATTAAGCTTATTAACTTGTGGAATTTTCTCTTTGACGTATCGAAACAAAGGTCCCGCAGTAATATTTTAAATTTATCGTACTGATTTAGTAAGCTAAACTCTTTTTGAATAATATAGGCAGTTGGTACTCGCAAGCAATATAGTAATAATATAAATTATTTAATGCACTACATATTATAAACGAATTCTCTAAAAAGTTTCATTTTAACGTACATACTTGCGTCGAGATTCAACGAGTTATTATAACTCGGTAGGGTACTTTAGAACAAAACCTTTCTAAATATTTAGTTATTAAATCATACCTCGTATTCGTATTTCGTACGCATGCGGGTGACGCGGTATCCGAGCACCGCATCGTCCACTAAAGTTTAGGGCCTAAAAAACCGTACACACGTTCACTTTAACGGTTACTCCACCAATCTCCAATATCTTCTAAACGTACGACGTCGACCATTTTAGGTCCAGAGGAATTAGTGTTAGAGGTCGGGCCCCGGGTAGCCCAGTAGTAGAACAATCGTCGGGCAAGTGAGAGACTCGGGATAGATTCTCGGGTTCGGTCGTCTGATCTTTAGCATTTTTTTTTTTGAACAAAAACAGTCGCGTCACGGGGTGGACTTATAAAACCCAATGCTATATATTACCCTTAACAAATGCGGTCTGCCGTATCCGATTTTTCTGTTAAGTAACGTGAGAGAAGATCGATACTAGAAGTAGTTATGCGCGTACAAAAAATAAAAAAATTATCCTTTAGTTATTCGTAGTTGAAGTTGTAAGCGTCGCAAAGTAATCTATAATAATTAAATTTTGGGTTCCGCCAACTTATTTCTTTTTTATATGGGTTTTATTTTCACATTTTCCTTAATTTTCATAATATCCCAGTGCCGTGTTGAAGTAATTTGTTGTTAGGAGTGAATATTTTTCATAAGGATCCCCCTCGACCTTTAAGGGGTTTTTTTTTGTATAATTATTTAAGTGATATCATATGTTATATATCATATTTTATGATGCAGTCTTAATTCACTTAATTCACTTTAGTCACTTAATTCAGTACTTAATAAAGGAACAATTGCTCCAACAAAAAAAAAAAACATATTACCTTCGCCACGCCACTGATAATATGCATAAATAATAATCAATTTTATGTTTTATAAAGTTTGCACTATTGTTGTATAATATCATTTTTTTTTTTTTTTTTTTTTTTTATAGTTTTTAATAACTTTACGTAATACGAATACTGCGATAATAAAATTAATTATTAAACTCTTGCGGATAATGAATTAATAATAATACAAATTAAAATAACCCCCGCGTCGTCGATCAATTTTACATAGATACGTCAACAGCATAAAATTTAATTTTGTCGTTCGTTATAAATAAATTATAATATTTTGGAACACAAATATTGTGATAATTGATTATCGAAAATTGCTCTTTCATATAAATGGCTAAATGCATTTCGGTTTTCGAAATTCGATTTATTATATTCATATAGCGTTTGTGTGTGCAATTGTGCATGTATGTTCGCCTTATATACGATTATATAGGGTTAACAATGTTATACATTCCTAGTGTAAATTTATAATGGATAAAACCGTGATTATTTCCCCGTGGACTTAACCTAACCCTGTGAAGTTGTGATGTTTAATAATTATCTATAAGAGATCTTATTATAATCATGTACGAAACAGACATAAAAACGTAGGCACCTATATATATTTTACTTTTACGTGCAATAGAAAAGTGATAAAAACAAAATATGACTTATAGTCATCTAACCTCACTTGTTTGCCGAGTTCCGCTCAGAATTGTTTTATGATCGCAAATTTCAATAGACAAATCGACGGTTTCAGCATATAAACAAAATTACAATATGCGTTAAATTTAATAAAATGTTTAGAAACATTTTCGTTCTCAGCCACCTATACAACTACAAGATGTTAAATAATAAAATGTACAATGATAACGTGGTTTACAAATAATCAGCGTGAACGTTTTTATTCTAAAGTCTATCCAATATGTATTTGGCAGAGCACGGGACGACGGCGGTAAGGGATTTTTTGAGAAATTATTCCTTTTACGATTTTATTGAAGCGGATTAATCATTGTAGTGTTATTTACAACCGAGAGACGAGTTTGAAGTAATAACTTGGGGAATAATATAATTGGGGGATAGGGAGTAAATGATGATCGAAAATACGATATGCAGAATAGTGACAGGCACTGTAGAGCCCCACGGAGTGACGGGTACGGTGTGATTAAGAAAGATAAATTCGTTGGCAGAAGTAGTTGACGCAAGTGAATATAGTCAGCGATGAATGGAAAAAAAAAATACCAAATGAGGCGATTTGAAAGGTAGGAAATAAAGGGGAATTTAATTTATATCTGTACGCAACGATAAATCGTTGTTAACGAAAAACGATTCTGAGCGAACTTAATTGTGTTTCGAAATACTGTTATTTTTAAGATTTCCATCAAAATTTACATTTTAAACGCTTTCTAAAAGAAAATTATTACATTACCCTCAATTTTTTTCATTTTCAAAAAAAATTAATCTTAAATCTTCGTGCGTTTCTGTTTGGCCAAAAAAATATTAATTACATAAAACCATACAAAACCTAAAAAAAGTCTAAAATTTTAAATTCCTACAAATAATTAAAAAATCACTAGAATGTTTTGAAAATTTGTCCACGCTTAAAAGGCCTATTATTAATCTAAATATATTTAAAAAAAAATTGTTGCATGTATGTAAAATTATCACTACAAGATCGATTTGGCTGATTTTGTTTTTTGTGTTCGTAATTGTCAGGACATTGTTTGTATGGAAAAAAAATCATTGGAAAATTTACTGGAAAAGTCGGAAATTTTGGATGGTATTAATTTTTTTAAATTTGTCCCTTTTGGGAAAAACGTTGCTATAGAAATTATCGTTGCTTAGTTACCAAAAAACTATAGTAAAGCGAATTGAAACTTAAAATTTAAAAATTTAATTGTAAATTTAAAATCAAGCAAATATTTAAAATTAATATGGAATTAAAAAAAAAAAAAAAAAAAAAACCCATTTAATTCGATTTAGACAAATAGTAAAACAAATTTAAAAAAGCACATATTATAACTACAATACCAATACATTCCACACTTCGGTCAGAATTTATTTCAATACTGTGCGCAGGCAAAGCCATGCGGGATAGCTAGACAATTTTGGATAACCAACTAACTTGACCCGAGCAAGGCCGGGTGATGGCAGCTAGTATTCTATTAAAATGTTAGGTCTTTATAATTATTTTAACGAGTTACAACAAAAAGAAAAAGAAAAACGATCATAATAAAACCATTATTGCCGTAAATTTTCCCGTTTTTCTTACGTTTCCCCCCAAAATTATTAAGAAAACTAAAATCAAAAAATGACCCTTTCAATGCATTGACTTGATCCAAAATGTTTTCGGAAAAGGTGCTACGCTTTAAAATCGGAAAAGTTTGTCTGATAGAAAAGTTCTAACATTCTTCGCTTCGCTGGGAATCTAAAATATTTATTAGTATTAAATAGAATATAGGATATTTTAAAATGGCTAAATAATAATTGTAAATAAATTATTATATATAAAATTTATACCTACACGAGTGCTATGATTGAAAAAAAAAACGAAACTGTACAGAGAAAGTATTATATTAGTATAGTGTGACTGGTAGCTAAGTACTTCAGTATACGTTTTTAAATAAAAAAACTTTGTTAATAAGTATCTATACAAAATTACAAAATTTGCATGGATAACGAACTTGTACCAATAATTTTTTATGTATCGGAATATCCAATTATACAAAATATTCAAGATTCTTGTAAATTATAATTATAATTACCTCGTTCATTTTTTTGTATAAATACATTTTTTTTTTTTTATTAAAATGTCCTATAATAATTGCATATTTTTAATACCTGTAAAAGAATTGTGTAGTTTCATAGTTCGAGTAGTACGACGTATATATCGTTCTATTCATATTAATTTCTCTCTAAAAGCGCAATATTTCTTCGACATTTGTATGCAAATTTATTAGTATTTTTTTTTTTTTTTTTTTTTTAAAGGATTATATAATAATTTATTGCTTTTTTTTCGATGTATAATAATAATAATAAAAAAACCTTTACCTACTCTGAACATATTGTTTTACCCTCGTCAACGTGCTAATTGATTACGTTATTTTTTAATGTTACCGTAACATATTTTTTTCTTTGCTTGTTTTTGTCCTGTTTGGAAATTCTGAATTAATTATTATTATTTTAATTTCATATGTCGGCGTATAGGTAATTATTAGAGGAATACTTATACAGTTATCGTTAAAAAAATAATTATAATCATTTTTCTGATAACACAAATATATAAATAATATTAGAATGATTTGTAGTATCTCATGTATCCTGTTACAGGTATCCCGCTCTTAATCATAATTATCTGGGGACTCGCTAAGATGGTCACGTCGCTTGAAAGAGAGGTGAGTAATATTATATTATTTTAATGAACGTGTACATATGCAAAAACCGTTGCTATTAATGTTTTGAGAAAAAAAATAATCAAATTATTGAAAATCTTGATTTAATTTATGTAAAAAAAAAAAAAAAACAACTGTTAAATCGAAAACCATTGATTAGGTACTGCGTAAGTGTATCATATTCATACAATGGTATGATCCGATTTAAACAATAAATAGTGGAGTACACAGTTCTAGTTCACACAACAATAATTTTATTTGCATTAATTTCTCTATGAACAGATATGAGTAACAAATCCATCCTAGAACATCTGAAAAAAACATATAAATTTATATTTGTTAGATAAATACGAGTAGATAAGATTTACATGTACATATTTCAATAAATGTAAATTTGAAATAAATAATTCATATGGCATACCTATATTATCCGAACTTTGCACTTGAAAGGTATTTCCACTGGAGCGGAGAAGGCACTGTTCGAGTGGTGATTAAAAATGCGATTGCTGTTTATAGTGAGAAAGTATTTTAATTGGGTTTATTTATTGGGTGTTTTTTAATTGTATATATTTTTCAAATAATAATATTCAATTTTTAACGCTAAAAAAATTAAATATATTTCTAAATACACTAAACAGATTGATTGCCAAACATACAAAATGAGTAGCTGTAAATCGAATACATTTATAATGTACATTAACTAAACAATGATTTCGTTTGAATTTCCGTTATAGATTTTTTTTTTTTTTTGCGTATCATTTGCATTCCGATTCCGACATAAATTGAGTGAATTCGCATTTACCATTCATTAAAGGTAAAAGGAATGCAATTCAATGAATCATTCCAAATACTGATTATTATATATCCATTAAAAAAAAAAAAACATTTCTATTGAACTTATATGAAGCTTATACGGATAATGATCGATATTATATTGATACAGTTTTCGGAAAACCGAACTCCGAATACGAACGGAGTAATAGCTTTTGCAAAATAAAAACGACACTTTTTAATAGATTTAAAAAAATGAGGTTCTCAATTCGTCGTGTTCTTAGTATTGTTTTTTTTTTTTTCTAACGTGTATTCTCCAATAACTCTGTCAAATGTCCATCAATTCGGACGAATTTTTGTTCTGTTTCAAAGAGTATACTACCGAGAGGGTCCCATATACGTTTGATCTAAATATGATCATTGACTGCGAAGATCCGTCTAATAATGCGTATTTACCATATTACCAAATCGATAGATTTAATGGCCGAGAAGGGTGACGTTGGTGTTTTGCCGGTAGCCAATATGAGGTACGTGATAGTTGTTTCAGATATTGAGACAACCGGAACGTGTGTTGCGAATTGTCTAAGAGGAGTTATAAGTGTACAATTTAAGGGGAGGAAATTTAATTTTTAATTTACAAGCTATTCGCATTTAACTGTGAAACTAAAAAAAAAGTAAAAAAAAAACTTACTTCAAAAATAATAATAATAAACATACTTTAATAGAAAAACCTCTGAAAAGATGAAAACGATACTTCTAAGACTCTTTTTAAAATCCGTTGAAGTCGATGTCAGACTGACAGTTGAAACACGACGGTGTATAGTTCTAGGCTGACGTAGCTGTACATAGATCCAGTGGCGCCAAAGTCAACGGTTTGTAAAGAATGTCTTGAAAGTATTGTTTCCAACTTCGTAGAGCTTTATGCGATATAAGTCAGTTGTATATTATTTTGTTGTTTTTTTTTTATTTCTGGTGGTTTTTTTTTAAAAATTTATTGTTCATTATAAAGTATTTTATAATTTAATATAACCGAATACAGGATATATTTACGCGTATATTTATCTTTATTGTTCGGTAAATAAGTATAAAAAGCGAACGTTTAATTTTAATTTCGTACTTACACTGTTATTGATACTTAAATTTGTGCACAAATACTTTCACAATAAAAATGTTTCCGGTAAAACGCGTGACATAAAATTAATTAATAAATACATTATTTTGTTTAAATATTTTGCAATTTCGTGATGTTATTATACCTACGTGTTTTTTTTAATTAGTTCCGTCCACTAAACCGCCGGCAAGATAATAAATAAAATCGTGATAGTTTTTTAATATACAAGTATAAAGTGGATAACTCCGCAACGCTCTCTCTCTCTCTCTTTATATTTTTTCTACTCTAACTAAATTGAAGATGATTCGTTAGTCAACTGACGAGCAGAATTATCATTTCAAGCGTAAATGCGAAATAGTATATTGATGATGTACTCTGGAGACTTGACATTGACGGGAAATTCGTAATCTTACGCCCGGTCATATTATTATGATTATTATTAATGACGAAATATATTGTGTTATGTACTTACGCGCGAGAATACGAGAATTATTATTTATAAAATCGTCAACAATGCAAATTTAAAACTACCCGTGTCTGAAATAAACGCATACGTACACGTTTGGTATTTTATTTTTATAAGGTAGTTCAATAATTTCTAGACACCGAAATTTCATCTAGCATCAAGCGTTTGAAATTAAGTTTGGCCATCTTGACGGTATCGGGTAACTAAAATGATCGACAAATAAAGTCAATTAAAATCATAATAAAAACCCAGGCGGTGATAAATTTTCTTTAAATGGAAGATCCTAATGAATTTCTATGCACTAAACATTAACAAAAGATACCTACTGTCATAAGCGACACTGGACAATTTTATTAGGACGGGCCAAATGATTAATATGGACAAAAACAATTCTAATTACAACTCTATACGGTAATTTACTTTCTGTTATAACGTAATGCAATTTTTTTTACAAGGTAAGCTTTTAATATCAAATAAAATATGTATATAAATAATAAGTGAGTTTATAATATTGGGTGATGATTAAATGGTACTAATTTTTTTGAATTCTTCAATGACGTCCTCAACATCAACGTTATTAGCCATTGACTGTTTTATGTATGGTAGCTCTATGGTCATCTAAACGGTCCAGTTTTACGGTGTACTGACGTTTAGTTTTCACACGAGTGAGTTAAGAAAATGCCCTTTCACAAGATACACTGATTACTAGAATCACACAAAAATCTCTAATAACTCTTGTAAAATTATTATATATATATATATATATATATCTTAAATTTCATTTGTTCGGAATCAAGTTAGCCACATCATACAACCTTGTTTAACAAACTATACCTCACAATCTGTGTTCTCAGGTAGAAGTAAACGGATATAGTCTTTAATTCATCTTTAGAATTATCGAATTTTGTCGATAACAATTCAATATCATCTTTATTTAAGTCGAACATTAACATTTTCCTAACTGCTGTGGTTAACGATATTGTGTTTTAATCAATACCATGTATAAGAGAATCTGACATGGGCATCAACATAATAATACGAATTTTTACTTTTATTGTACTAAAAATATACTCATTGTTTGTGTTGTCATTAAAACGTTTTGTTTTTTTTTCTTAACCTTATTGACGGTTCATCAATACCGTATTATTTACACTTTTTTTTAAAACTGTTTTCTTAATATGCTTCATCATAGAAATCATTGTTACACCGTTATTGTTGTAAAGCTGAACGAAGATTCCTAACTTCATTTATGGCCACCAATAAATTAGTTGAAGGATAATCAAATAGCTTATACGTAGACAAATTACTATTTTACTATTTCCCATGGTTTATATTTTTTGAAAGCCATTGAAAACTTAAAAACAAAAACAATTATCAGTTTTTGTCTGGATAAAAACTATGGTAACTTATGTTTTATCTAGATAAATTTGTTATAGTATTATCTGTTATTTTACTGTGATAACTTTAAAGTTATCTGTACACAACACACTGAGCACTATTATATTGCACTAGTGCGTTACAGGGAGAGAAGTAAAATTATTCCTAAAACGAAGGTCTACGAAATCCAATCAACGCGTATCGTCCATCTCGTATTCAACACAAACTGAACATAGATATTACGGACGATTGAATCGCGAAATAGTTTTATTGTTCTGAAAGGAACGGAACGGGTAAATGGTAACATTGTTGGATGATTTGAATTTGGCGAGGTTCATATTGGATCGCCGTAAAAGTAATACTATACAATCGTTGTATTTAAACATAATATTGTGGCCGCTGAGTTCTGTTTTTGTAAACGCAGCTGAAAAATGCGGCTTGAAGAATACAAAATAAACACCAATAACAAATGTAATAGTAACTCCAATACGTCAATAATACCCTAAGCCGCGTTGTACCATAAAAAAAAAAAATAAAAAACCTACCGCCTCTTTTTGCACAGACTCGGAAATTAACTGAATACATTTTTTTTTTAACAAACTCAATAGGTACCTACACATCCGAATGCAAAAATGTTAACCCATGATATCTAATAATCTACTGTATCTCAAATGTGTAAATTAACGTTTTTTAATTATTTGTTTTATACACAAATTATAAAGTATTTTACGTTCAGAAAAAGATAGAATCCATGATTGCATTTTCATCTTCGATTTAGTAATTTTCAGCTCGTATGGTAGATAATTAATGTGCTTCTGAATTCTCTCGCTTCACTTACTATAAAGATTCTTTTTCATTATTTTTTAAAAAAAAAAAATAAAACTCCATCTGACGAATAAGCTGTTCCAGGGCTCCTGAATAGTTTCGAAACGTCTCAACTTCAGAGGGTAATAGTTGGTCAACGTCAAATTATTTTCTGATATCATGCCACCACCATCGGGGATAAAAAAAATTATTTCATTGCGGATAGTAATAGATACATTTAAATATCTATCTTTTTTCTGGAATCTAATATTTTGTCCGTTAAGAGAGGTGCCCGCTAAATTTTTTTTAAATTCTGAATGTATTTTTTCCTTATTTGTATTTTCGGTTAATCCAAATTATTCACAACGTATCTTAAAATATGCTAATTTTTCGACGTGCATTTTGGCTATAGTTTTCTAGGTTCTAAACAGTTTTAAAAACAAATTTTAAAAAATAAACTAACATCAAATGACAATATATCGGTTTTATTTATATCGATTTCCGGATTACTTCGGCTACAAGGGAAAAAATACACTACTTATACACTTTCACCTTACCGGTTCACCGTGCACCGTTCAGAATCATTTTTTTGATTTCAATAATTTTTCGTCGATTTCAGTAAATAATATAAATTATCTTTTATTATCCAAACCATCGCTACGACCACCTACAACAGCGGTGTGTCCATAATAAATTAACGTAAAACCGTGCAGGAATGATTTTCGCGTGCGATAACATTTTAATTTAAATAATCAATAAACGTATACCTGTGATCCTTAATGTACGTATATACAAGCCATACCTAACCTAATCTCATATATTTAATTAAATACCGTACGACAATTTCTATTTGGATCGATTTAGTGTTGCTGTTGTTTTTTTTTTTTTTGTTTAAGTTCTGAGCGGAGCGAGTGGTCTTGTGGTTTTACAATGATGTTTATTATTTTTTTTTTTTCCTGTAAACACTCTTTCTACCAGAAGACTTCATCCGATATATACACTCCTATACTGTTTCCTGTAGATAATTTTGATACTTTAAGGAGGTCATGTTTTTCTATATACCAATTAGTATTTTAACGAGGCAGAAAAAACTACTAAAAAACTACGGAAAACCGGCAATAACACGATTTCCTGAAACTCCAGTTATAATTTTTCTGTTTTATTTATGTTGATTTCCGGGTTGCCATGGCAACAATGAAATAACACGACTAATACTATTTTGCTCAGAATCGTTTCTCGTTTGTAATTAATCGTTGCATACAGATATAAATTAAATTCCTATTTTTATTCTATCTTCCCAACTTCCCACCTGCTACAGTGATCCACCCATGGTGCGAAGTACGTAGGCTTTTTTAAGTATAAATCCTTACGGTATAATAGCGTTGTTGATCAAACTATGTAATTATATTATTAGTGTTTAGGTTCAATTAGTATAATCTTATATATTTTTTATATAATATTTTTTTCTCGAATACAATTTTCCCAATTAACTAAAAAGTAGATGTACGTAAATATTGCATACCGATGTATGTAAACTCAAAAAAAAAAATTAATGACCTCGGCACTGTCGTGTATAAAACGATCCATTGAAATAGATATCATTTTTTTTTTTTTTATTATTATTTAATCGCATATCTTATAGTTTAATTAACAAAAAAAAAAAAAAAAAAAAAAAAATAAAGAAAATACGGGTTCTCCAAAAACCGTATGCGGCCTCGGTCGACAAAATTCTAAATATTCGTATATTATTCCGTGTACAGGTTGACCTCGTTCACACACTTGTAAATAAATTACCTATCCTCTGCTTTTTCCATTCATGTTAAACTGCCTATATAGTTTCGACATTAAATATTGATATTGGATAATATAGTGTCGACTATATTGTCGCGTATAAAGAACAAAATAATATTGCAATACCATACAAATCGCAAACAATCAATATCAATTTATGATTATAATTTAAACGGAAACAAATAGCAGCCCCTACCTATAGTAGCCCGTAATAAACTATAGGCATCAAACGCAAAATTGATTTCACATGCGGATCTCTCTAAACACAAATTGAAAAACGCAATATTGACAAATATGATGCAACGAGAAAGTGTACCGAAAAAATAAAACGGTAGATTGAAAAATATACTGATCATTTAGAATAAGAATTATGAAGGTTTATTATTAACATACATGGTATATTGTAAAAAAAAAAAAAAAAAGTTCGCTTTTAAAGGAAAACGGCACTCTGCCGTATAGTATTACACTACTATACTGCAATTACTGCAATACTGATATATTTTCTAGTACCGTGTACATATATTCAAATATTTGTTACAAGGTTCGTCTACAAACGTTGTGCTTAGTGGTAAAACATAATGTTAATAAAAATCAATGTTGTAATTTATTTTGATGAGCGTTTTTTTTTTTTTTTTTTAGTTAAAATTTACGATGAAAATCTTTAAACAAAAAAAAAAAACCAACATAAACAATTGTAATTTTTTTGGTAATTGATAATATGTTTTCAATACAAATTTATCAAAAAAATATTTAACCGATCTTTGTTCGGGACTGTTTTTTCGTTTACAGAAGTGTTTTAAGATCGTGAACGAAGCGAGGAATGTGTTGCTTTTAGTATGATGTGTGCTTAACATTCTCGTATATTTTTCTTTCACTCAACATTTTTTCTGCCAGAAATCTTCGAAATCGGGAGTAGTTTTTGGTTAGGTTAGGAATAAAGATCAGATATCTGATACAAATTTGTATCTAATTGATAGGCTTTATTTCACCGAGGAGGCTATTTTGTGATTTTCTATATAGTTTTCCTAATAACGATAAAAACCGGGGGAAAAAATCTGAATATTTCTTCAAATTCTTTAATTGGTACTTTCTAAAAGTGGTGTAATTTTGCAAACGTTTTGGCGTTTTTAAAAATTATTTATTGCTATTCGAAATATTCTTTTTTCGTATTTGCATCAAGGTAAATAGATGGAATATTGCAATGTACTTTTACCGGCGTTTTAAGTTTAAATGTATGTTACAATTTGTTAGGAACCCGAGGGAATTGTAATTTTTTTGTTTTTATTTGAGAATTACAGACCAATGCAATTTCAATTTCAATTTATCGAAACGCGTTACACCGAACTTCGCTCAGGATCGTTTTTTTTTTTTTTTTTTTTTTGTCAACAATGACTAGTTTATTGTTGCGTACGATATTATATGAACGTAATTACTCTGTACCGTCACACCGTTACCAACTTTCCACTTACAATAGTGGCCACACACATTAGCAGTATAGGTGTTTTAATTACAATATGACTAATATTAAAAATGTATTTGCATTTTGCACGTCACCCGCCGGTTTGAATTATCCCGGCACTGTGCCGGTGACAAACACTCGCGATTATTTTAAATGCCATCGGCCCCTCCGCCAATAAACCATAATATTATAATAAATGCGGTAATTTCCATTAGCAAACCACCACGCGGACTCAATTCAGGCAAGACGTATTCACAATTCCGATATTATTTATTAGGTAATTAGCAACGCTTCCGGAATATTTCATTGGTTAAAACCGCGTGTAACACGATCTTACATGTACGGCCACAATAAATAATATTATGTGCAAAGGACGATGAAATACACGATTTCGACGATGCTGAAAATACTGGTAAATTTGTTTTTAATAAATATCTCCTAATAAATATTGCACGGCAGGTGCACAAAAGTAAGAAACGGTTGAACGATTGTAGTTTTGAGCAGCGAATGAACGATAGTTAAAATATCTATCTGGCCAAGAGTTATACAGAATTTATTATCGTCCTGCCGGCAGTGCAGGTATCTGTTTCGCGCTTATTTTTACTGTAGAACAAGTACCTCAATACTCTCGCTTTGAAATACCATTAAATTGATATAAATAATAATTTTATCGTCAAGATTACTTTAGATTTAGTTCGAGTATAAACGCGAAATATTATATAATACAGGGTGGGGCGTGGTTACTTCCTTATTTAAAAAAATCATACCACGAAAAGTATTGGCAATATTGATTTAATTATTTTTTTCTGTGTATAGGGGTACATTTAAAGTTTTATTTTATTTGGTTTTAAATACTACATCTCGGAGGTGGCCACCGTTCTCGTAAATGCACTGAGATAGTCGGAATTTGAAATTTCTGTCCACTTTTACCAGCATTTGTGTGTTTATAGCAGCACAAATATTGGTTTTGAGATGACGAAGGATCTTTGGACGATCTGTGTATACCGACGGTTTATGGTAGCCACACAGGAAAAAATCACATTGACCTTGTTGCCGTGTGAGCCGCGGCGCCATCCTGTTGAAACCACACTTCCCCTACATTCATTTCTTTAAGTTTGGACAGAAAAAAAATCCAACATTCATGCTGACATAACGTTCAGAATTGACTGTAATTGCTCTTTCGTTCTCTCCAAAGAACCATGGCCCAATAATGTCGATTCTGGATATTGTACACCAAACAGTCACACGTTCTGTATGCAGAGGCTGCTCATGAAGTTCTCTCAGGTTAGTGAGGCTCCAACATCGCATGTTTTGTTTGTTCACTCATCCTGAAATATGGAAATGTGCCTCGTCACTAAAGAAAACAAGGGCGTCCTGAGGCAGGTTGTCGTGGAAGGCTTCGCATGCATTTTTTCGCGCAACATAATCGCGCGGATTAAGTTGTTGCACCACTGCCAATTCGTATGGGTGGAAATTAAGTTCCTCGTGAAGAATTCGCCTCGCTGTGCGACTAGACATGCCTAAAGCAGCCGAATGTTTATGTGCAGATCGCCTAGGGGACCCTTGCCCTATCGATGTTTTCTGGCGCCCTGACTGTTCTGGAAGGTCCATTATGTTTCTTCTGCACACTACCGGTATCCCTGAACGTGTCCACCCACAAACAAATCGATTTCCGATCAGGCACACGACCTGCAGGTGTGATATTGAAATGGTTTCTGAAAGCACGGCGAGTTGCGAAAGAAAAGTAGGCGTCCACGGCGAACGCGCGCTTTTGCTTTGTCCACCGCATTCTTGACATTTCAATTAGTTATAATAGAAAACTTTAGATAACGTGCTTTCGAACAAGCCATAAACCAACGCTCTACTATCAATAGCCGCTCAGTTTCGAGAGTTTCAGGTAAGGAAGTAACCACGCCCCACCCTGTACAATAAACGCAGAATGTTTCGACGACAAGCGAGTGACGTATTAAAAAAAGTGGAAAAAAAATAAAAATCTATTGAAACACTTATAATATAACGCGATGATTTTGAGGACTTAGTGACGTACAATCATCGCGAGTTTATTTATTTCCGTTCGCTAATGTTTCGGAAAGTTCGCGAATATTATACATTTTCGGATATCTGCGTAGACCGTCGTTAGAACTTTAAAATGAGTACCCAAATGTAGATAATATCGTGATAATTTTTTTTAAATTAGAATTTTGACTTAAAACATAGACGTTCGGTATTCTGTAATAATTTTGTTTCACGCGAAATAATAATCATGACGATAGGCGTGTTTGGTCAATTAACCAAATGGTTATTGATTTTTTTTATGAACAAGTCGTTTTGGCGATTTCGGTAATAACCTTTGGTTTTAGAGTACTAAAAAATATAAATATCGCTGAGCAAAATGAATTGTTACGGTATTTGGTAAAATCTTAGAAACATGTCTGATAATGAATATAACCAGGTTCACCACCGAAACACCCGTAATATATAATATGTCATATTTTACGATAACGTGCGATATAATAGTGAAAAATAAGTAAAATTGACCCGCACAAAAAATAACAATTGTTGTACGGCGCAGAGTAAAATCAATTCGTGCAACAGAAATTGTTATATAGTTAGTACTGAGTTAACTCAAGAGCGTGACCTTTACGGCGAGGAGGGGATAAATCCTCTCGAAATATTTTTTCGGTTTAAGAAATTTTGATTAATATAAAAACATTTTTAATGCCAATCAAACATATAGAATCGTCTATGGAAAAAAAAAAAATTACATTTTCAATTCTGTAATATTCGATTTATAATCGAGAATACGTTGGTTATTGTTTTATTCATTTGAAATTAACTTTATTATGTGATGCCAGTAACGATTTCTTCAAATGGCCCGGGGAATTCGCTCTTGGATTATAATTATAATATTTTACTACAGATAATTATAATTGTTGAATTTGTCATTATTTTCAAATCATCTCTATTTCCTTAAACGAGGTTCGAATATAGAATATTTTTCCAATAATTAAACCGGAGGAGTACATCTGAAAATTGATATGAAATTTATGATTATTCCCTACGCCTCCGGTCTAAATTTTGAATTGTCATAACTCATTAACGGTACAACCGATGTTGATATTATGTATATTAAAATGTTTACACAAAAAAAAGATTTCATGATTTTTTTTTGAATCTGTGTTGTAAACTGGGGTGGGCCGTTTGCAAAATCAAATGTTAACACTCGTCTTATCTACAAAGGTGTGCGGGGGGAGGGGTGAACATTTGGAAACCGTGTGAAATAAAGTAAAAACAATTCCACAACGATTAAAAAAAAAAAAAAAAAATAAAAAAACCCAGATATCAAATTTACATAAAATCCACCGACGAAATCGGCGTAACGGTGATATAATAAATAAATCAGCCTGTGCACGTAATCAATAATACATATGTTGTCCGCGAGACATTTATTTCGGCGACGGAAGAACTTTTACAGAACCATCAAATTCGTATATAATATATTTTTATCATGGTCTGTCTATAAAATTATACGATTACACGCGCAATGGCAATCGGGATATTTTTATTGATATTGGACACTCTACTGGAAAATTTATTATAAAACGGATTGCCGTGAAATTCAACGTCAGTATAAACGTCTGACCTAAAAACAAAATCATTGTTGTTTATCGTTGTAGCGAAGAGGATTGCCCCCCCCCCATCCCCTTTTCGTCGTCGTGATGCATTTTTAATGTTTTTCTTCAAGCGTTATTTAAATAAAATCTTACGGTTTTAATAGTGCTTGCGTATACCGATCGAAATAATATTTCAACGACTAAAAAGAGGATGAAAATATTTTTTTTTTTTTTTTTTTTTTTATTTTAAAATATATATATATTTACAATCTATACACAGAGTACAATAAGTAAGTGTGGTAGCTTTTAATTTGACGTTTATATTAAGAATAGGAAGGCTCCTAGCAGTGCCACCTGACATGAGTTGATGAAAATATTATAATAAAATATTGAACTATAGGGAGAAAATATGTAATTTTTGAGACGACCGATTTCACAAAAATCAGAAGCGCGTAAAAAAATTATTATTTTTTTATGTAATTTTTGTGGAAAATAGATTTGTCGGTAACGTATTTTATCCGGAACCTCGGAAAACAATTTTTGTAACGATGAGTGATAAAAAATATTGTATCGTTAACTATTTAGTTTTTTCAATCATCAATACGAATTACTATTCAGACTATGAGTTATTTGTATCGACAGATAATTAAAAATTAAGAGATGTGTGTGCACGTTTTCAAATACATGCGGTTTTTTTTATCTAATATGTACTAAAATCATATGCGTGCGTATGGTGGTGGGAAGTTGGGAGGGGAAAGGGAGGCTACGGTTTTCCGCCACTTTTGAGATTTTTCGTTAAAGTATTTTTTTTTTTTTTTTTTTTTTTAAACATTTCCAATATGCAATCGATTTACTCAAACCCGATTAAAATGCAGTATAAGCGCCAGATTATTGATATCAAATGATAAACCGCAAAAGTTATGTTAATATATATATTATTGTTAATGAAACGAAATACGACAAAATAATTAAAAAATTTCCAATAAATTCTAGCCTCCCCCCCACACCCATTTTTTCATATTTAACATCACTCGTGATCAGGTGCGTGTAAAAGAAAGGGTTTTAGTGGTTAAAACCTCCCCGAAATTCCAGAAAAATTATTAAGTAGATAAATTTACATTATAACATTGAACACATTTTCGATTTTAATATTATTTTATTGCTAGGTATATTATTAACCCCCCCCCCAAATATGTTTTTTTTTATACGCGCCTGCTCGTGGTGTATACCTACACATAACAATATTTTAGATTTTTTTTTATAATTTATAATTTTAATTGAAAATCAAAGAATTGAGAAAATCCATAATAAGGTTTTTATATTTGGTCAATATATGAGGCGGACTGTCAAAAACTACACAAGGAAAACCAAATAATTGACCACAGTAATTGCACCAACTAGACGAAATTCGCTTAAAGAAATTAGTCATCATTTCCGATAGTAAAAATATTTTAACAAAATAAATAAATATTATATAACCGAATGGTTTTTGAAAATATAATGTATCACTATGGTATTATTATTTTGTTTATCGTGCGTGGTTTATAACTTTTACTTTTTAATTTTATGTACATTTTTGAAATGTTTTATTTTTATTTTTTTATTATTATTTTAACTATTTATTCAGTTTAAATATTCCATTTGGTTTGGCGAATTCGTAATTTGTTTGTTTTTGAACGTCCCTAATGAAATATTGAAAAAATAAAAAAAAAACATTTTTTCTTTATCAGTCAGTAGTTTACATTATTTAAACAAAGAGATAGTGGCAAGGGTGTCCGCCTGTAAAAATACAGGGGGGTGGGAGGCAGTCTATAATTTTTATTAAAAACGTGTATTTTAAAAAAATAATATCATCATAATCGAAATTGTAAAGGTACTTATTGCGTACAGATGTACGTATTTCGTAACACAAATATATTTTCAATATATCCTTGAAAGTAAGAGTGAATAAATTACGAAGGATTAGGAAAAACAACAAATAATACTCTAATGCAGTGGTTCTCAACCTTTTTGGATTCATGTCACCCTCATCTACGATAACCCAACACTACGTCTCCCTAACATCAAAATAATAATAATATAAAATACAAGCCCTATAAAAAATACAGTATGCAGAAAAATAATAACTACACATTTTATTTTACTGTTAAATAAACATTGAAATTTTAAATTGGAAAAAAAAATAATTAAGATTATTGATAATATATAATAATTGAATAAACTATGAAATTTAAAAATTAATGAGAAGTTTGACTCTGATGATTTTTACATAGTTGTGGAATTCGAGGGTTGATGGTTGAAAGAGCGAGTCTCATATCGTCTTCTAGTGTGGTTTTTGTGAGTCTTTGACGTTTTTTGGTTTTAATATTCGTGAGCGCGCTGAATTCATGTTCACATAGCCAGGACGTTGAAAATTGAAGTAGCACATCAATAGCTTTTGTCGATAATCGAGGGTATAATAATACGATTTTTTTCAAAAAAATGTCTATATTTTTAAACTTTCTCCAAGATTTTCTTGTCACCCCTACATTGGATCCATGTCACCCAAGGGTGACATGTCACCCCGGTTGAGAACCACTGCTCTAATGTCTAACGCTATAACGAAAAAATAACTATTTATTTTGTAAATTTTAGGATACTGGATTTGGATATAATTTTTTTTAACTTGCAGAGGCGCTTTTAGATGTAAGGGAGGGGGAATAAATCAATGGTTCGATTAAGTCGCAGATCGATTTAAGAACACGCGTTTTAGAGAGATTAAATTCGACAGAGCCTTTTTTTTTTTCTTTCCGGATACATTTATATGATCCGTAAACAATTCGAACGTTATGGTAGGCAAATCGCGAACTTTAAAAGGATTCGAGAGGCGAGTAAAAAAAAAAAACCTTTTAAAAAGAAACGATTCGATATTTTAAGTCTCGTTACATCCTGTAGTCGCAATCGAATTGATGGAAATTACATTTTTTTTAAAAATATTTTACGATGAATCCGTTATCGTTTTTTCGCAAATTACGTAATAAAAAAAAAATAAACGTCTATCGGATTTATTGGTCGCAAGATTAACAAACTTATTATTTTATGCCATCCGTTTGATTCTAATTAAAGATAATTAAACAGCACTAGCATATACGTATGTAATGTTTTTTTTTTTTTTTTTGTTTTAAAGAATAAAATATAAAATATTTGACGTATACTTTTGTATTCATCAAAACGGTTTTGTTTAAATAATGAAAAACAATTGTATACCATATATACGTAGTATGCACCTAATAATATTATACGTTCGTCACGACGAGTCTTGTAAAACACGGTGTTAAAAATACTATAAAAATACGTATAATAGTTTCTTCGAGATAAATATTTAATACATTTAATGTTAGCTACAGTTGTCGCGTTTATACTAAAATTAAATTAATTTTGAACTTATTGTACTGGCAACGATAAATATTATTAACTAGCTGTATTACCCGCGGAGCCCCGAGAGCCATTTCAGAGCTCTACGCGTATCGCTTTAAAATTCGGTATTAACAACCGGAAATGAGAAAGCAAAAGCCACTCATGTTCAAAATTTCATAAGTCTACGCCGACGACGGGAAGTCACCGACCGGTACACAGGCAGACAGACTGTTTTATTATAAAATATATTACGCTCACGCAAATTAGTTATTAATTATAATACAATTGCAATAAAACCGTGTCGTGTAATTCGATTTTTATCTTCAAATTTGTCGGACTGAAATGTTGAACAACGAATAATTATTATTTCGCGTAGTATCGCGAACGAATTCAATCTATTTAGAATACTTTAAACGTACTTAAAATACCGGTATCCGGCAAATTTACAAGGCTATTTGTTATTTACGCGTTAAATATTATTTTTTTAAAACATTTTGTTTTTTTTTTTAGACCAATTTATATAGCAGGTGAACGTTATAACGGGCCCGTTCGAAATAATTTTTGGATACGTTGTCGCGTATTCTTATATTGCCTGTTATTTGCGTATATTAGATCGTCGAACGACCGAATTCGTAGAGGTTTGCGATCCTGGCCGAAAACAACTGTAATATAATAAAACGGGTGCTAATATATTATAGAACACGACGACAATATAAGCAAAATATTTGCTCGTCGTTTTATGTAAAGTTACGATATAACAACATTATAACATTTCCAACAAGATGTCCCCTACTAAAATTTTACTATTATAAAGTTGTATGTGCGAGTTTAAACAATTATAATTTGGCATAAATTCAAATGAAAAAAATCTATTCGAATAACAATACAATTATCTAGTGAACGATTTCTTAAATTATTTTTGTCAATGTAAAATGTTTGTTTTTTGTATTAATGGCTCGCACCGATACGTGTGAAAAACAATACCATATTCTATTCAGCGTTCGGTTTCTGTCTCTTGTGCGTGCACATTTTTCATATTGGTTAGCAAATATTTTAGACAATTGAATATCATAGACAATATCTTATAAGAAATTATTCGTTTAATTCGAATTAAATCGTCTTGCCATCTGATTACTACCTCTTAATTAAATCCTACTTAGAAGATCGCTTCTTCTCGGTACACTATGGATCAGCCACCTCTTCTCCAAAACCAATCCAAGTAGGAGTCCCCCAAGGCGCAGTCACTGCTCCCTTGCTATTTAATATTTTCCTGTATGATCAACCCACGTTACCCACGAGTCTCATAGCTGACTTTGCCGACGACAAAGCCCTTTTAGCCATCAGCCATGATCCTTCTGTTGCTTCGGCACACTTCCAAGTACATTTCTCACTTCTCGAAAAATGGTATAAGGAGTGGAGAGTAAAAATAAATGAGTCAAAATCGATACACTGTACCTTCACCCTTAGAAAGGGAAAATGCCCACCTATTACCCTAAACGAGCAGACTCTGCCAATCGCAGTGAGCACTTGCTATCTAGGCATTAGGTCTTACCTGGTCTCCTCATCTCCGTAATAAACTACTATCCTTAAACAATCGATTCCGTCTTCTCCGCTCTCTTCTAATTTCCAGTCATATGAGTTTACCTACCAAGCTACTAATTTACAAACTTTACCTCAAACCAATGTGGACGTACGGAATCCAGTTATGGGGTTCCGCAAAAATCTCAAACATAAACCGTATTCAGCGCTTCCACTCAAAAACCCTCCGTGCTATTACAAAAGCACCGTTTTACGTATCTAATCAGTCCTTACACAATATTCTTGCCATCTCATCCATCCTCGACGTAGTCAGAACTTTTTACAGGCGATCCAATTTAAATGTTCAAAACCACACCAATCCCTTAATCAAAGTTCTTACGTCAGCAAATATACCCGGTAACCCCAGAAAAAGATTAAAAAGGCGGTGGTGTCGGGACTTACTAATCTAAAAACCTTAAATTGTAACATAATACTATTGTAAACCCATGTACCTATGTACATGAGTAACTGTCAAAGTGCCTTTACTGAAAGGCTTCTTTAATCTGTGTTTTTTTTCAAACCATTATTTTCTATTACATCACTTTTACTCATTGTTCTATTCAGTAACAGATTGTAAATTATATAATAAAAAAGAAAAAAAAAACATTATATATTTGTATAAATTTGTTAAAAAAAAAAAAATAATTGTTCGTCGTAATATTTTTTTTTGTTGCCAGAGGAAATACAATTATTAATAAATAATATATTATAATATATTAAACAACTAATAGGTATAATAACATTAATAACAGTAAAATAGACTCGTTTATCCCTCTCTCTCTCTCTCTCTCTCTCTCTATTTTGTTAACAACTTATTATTAAATTGGTTTACAGCTTCATTCCGCTGTTTTTCTTCTTCAGCAGTTATACTTCGAGAATCTCATCATTGATCCGCCATAATCCATTTTATATATTCCTGCCCAGATTTTTCTATGCGGTTCTCCTTTTCGACGGTCTCCCCTATAATCATTTTCAACGGAAAACTTTCACACTTGTTTATATTGCCAATCTACTCGTTTCGTCTTCGTGTCAAACTTTATCCATAATGTTTTTCCATTCCGATTCACCGTGTAGCGTTACATTTGTTATTCTCTCGGTCCAGCTTTTTAACATTGTTCAGTAATTGCACCACACAGATTCGTAATTTCGGTTTGTTTTAAATACAATCATTTATTTCACAACGTTTGACGGTGGTTTTTGGTTTTTGTTTTGTTAACTCGCTTAGAATACTGTTCGAAACTTAACGTTGTGCATAGTAAAGGCTTGGGTGGGGGGGGAGGGGCTAAAAGTATTTTTTTTTTTTTTCTATCGCTTCGTCAGCTCGGTGGTATAATATTCGGAAAACGCTGTTCGATACCAGCACGGATTGGCTATTCCCGACGGTAAATTATCCGGCGAAAAAAAAAAAAAACCGAGACGAGACAAATCGCTTGCGCAATATAATAGAGTACACCGGCACGGCGGGCGCAGAGTTTTCGGATGATTTGACGTAAATATACCGCGCGATAATTATTCCGGGGAGAAATTATTTAGTAGGGAAATTACGAAAATTATTAATGACCGGGCGGCGGACGGTCCAGGGCGAAAAGAAACGACGGGAAGGAGAACGGAAAAGGACGTTGGAGTATTTGTAAAATTAAGCGACGCGTCCTGAGGTGTGCACCGACCACATTCGGGTTCCGCGTGAACTTTTGGGACCGCTGAATTATGGAATGCCGGCGGCGGTGTGTTGCAAGGGTACTTATATTTCGCCCCGTAGATCCTGTCCGAGTGGGCCGGGCGCCGTTTTTAGTTAACCCGGCACGGTCAGCACTGCATATCCGCGGGCTGTAGTAGGCGGTTTTTTTTTTTTTGTTTAAAATTTTTGTACATAATTTTTTTATTATTTTTTTTTGTTTGTTACCCCGTATTGTTTATCGGCCGCGTCGGTAATTAACGACACCGACGACCGTCAACATGCCGCGACAACTTTTCATATCAACGTTAAGCGTCGGGGTGGGGGGGGGGAGGGAGGGCGAGGGGCGACGATAGTTAATCGAAAATCGATTGTCGCCGCAAACAGGTCGTTATTGGTATCGCGTTCGCGGGCGGTTTTCGCCTAGCGCGCCGACGTCGTACCGCTCGATGATCACCCGAACACGTACGAATGCCAATTCAGTCCGAACGAGGAGCGTGCCGTATTTTCGTCGATAACCGACCGGGCCGCGGTGTTTATCATTTGGTAAACGATAATTGCGATTAACAAATACGGCCGTACAAAAAAATGATAACGCGAAATAACAAAATAACACGAAAAACGTAAAAAAAAAAAAAATGGGTTAACCCATATAAACCCAAAGTGTATTTTTATCGTTAAAATGGATTTTTCTATGATAAACTTTTATACAATTGGACCTAAGAATGATTGAAAAAATTATATTCCGAATAGGAGTTATTGAGTGACCTCTCTCTCTCTCTATATATATATATATATATATATATATATAGGACACTGGCCAACGGACAATTATAAATACTATTTTATTTTAATAGGAAAATATACCAATTTAAACTATGAACATGTAATACTTTTAATTGATAATGAATAATTACATATTATATTGAAATTATGATAATTCGAGGTTGTTTTTTTGAGGCTTACAATTTATATTTTTACGTTTTTACATTTTACGTGGACACCAACACTACATACACTTCATACATCTTGTTGTTTTTTTGATGACATTGACCACACCATGTTTGAGAGTCTTGTGGAATCAAATAATGTTCAAATTTATCATATCTTA
This sequence comes from Tuberolachnus salignus, assembly GCA_956483605.1. Taxonomy (NCBI): domain Eukaryota; kingdom Metazoa; phylum Arthropoda; class Insecta; order Hemiptera; family Aphididae; genus Tuberolachnus; species Tuberolachnus salignus. Next base: position 19,607,901 of record OY101433.1, read on the forward strand.
ATTCCATAATAACACTTGATGGTTTTTCCCTCCACTTCTTCCTGGAACGGGTTCTGTTTTGTAACGTGTGAGATACGCCTGCAACAGCGAGGTTTTTTTTTTTCGTAGTTACTTTTAGTAGTTTTTTTGGTTATTGATTCGTGATTGTTGTCTGTGTTGAGATTCTCATTCGGTAAAATAACACGGGCTTTCAATATACTAACAGGTAAATGGTTTAAATCACCTGTATGTTCGTCGTTATCGAAGTATTCATCAATACCGTTGTTAAATGTATCATCCGGATGTTCTAAGTAAATAGTATCTTTACTTAGCTCATTCGACTCCAGCGAATTTATAATATCATTCACGCAAAGAGATCTAAAATATATATATATATATATGAGGCTACAGAATATCCCAGTGACCTACATGTAGGACACTAATATTTAAACGCAAATGAACGAAAACGTATGTGAAATTAACGTATTACTATTATCAAAATATAACTAATATAGAGTAATTTATATGTTTTTTAATAAAAAAAAATATATTAGAAATACACTGTATTTACTTTGATAGTGCGAAGCCGTTTATTCAGTTATGACAAGCTAATGTACGAAAATGAAACGCACGTTTTACAGATCGTGTAAACAAAATAAAACTGCATGGACGGGTCGGTTATTACGTTATCTAATAATCTAAATCGATACGACGGAGGAAAATCTAAAAATTGAACCGATAAGAATAATTTTTTATGGTGTCCTATACACGAGGTCTATTCAAAAAGTTCCCGAACTATAATTCCTAAAAATAGAAAATTTATAGTCTCGTAAATGTTATTAGATTAAAATAAAATAGAGATAAGCAGCTATATTTTCAATTAAATCTCAAATGTTCATTGCTATCTGACTGTTAACTGTGCGCGTTCAAAGTAGACGAGTCGTGTGTATTGCGCGATTTTTAAGATGAATAACATTCACGTATTAATATTAAATTTTGTGTTAAACATTGTAAATATTTTACCGAGACTCATAAAATGTTGCAAAATGCTTATGGTGATCAGTGTTTAGGACGTATTCAGTGTTACGACTGGTTTAAACGTTTTAAAGACGGCCGGAAATCAGTTGATGACGACCCACGCGTTCAGACGTCCATCGACACCGACAGACGATGTTCATGTGACAAAAGTCAATGAAATTGTGCGGTCTAATAGACGTTTAACTGTTCGAGAAATTGCGGAAGATTGTAACATATCGGTTGGTTCATGTCATGAAATCCTGATAGAAAAACTTGGAATGCACCGCTTCGCAGCAAAATTTGTCCCTCGGTTGATGTCGCAAGATCATAAAGACAACCGCGTAACCATCTGTCAAGAATTGTTAGATCGCGCAAATGATGATACGAGTATGTTCATGGAGCAAATTATAACGGGTAATGAGACGTGGGTTTATGGCTATGATATTGAGATAAAAGTTCAATCATCACAGTGGTTTGGTAAATTTACTCCAAGACCTATAAAAGCTCGTCAGGTCAGATCATACGTCAAAGTCCTGCTAACGGTTTTTTTTGACAACCTAAGAGTTATTCATTACGAAATTCTACCTGCAGGACAAACTGTTAACCGATGGTACTATCTAGAAGTATTAAAACGTCTGCGAGAAAAAGTGCGGAGGAAAAGGCCTGAAGTGTGGAAGAAAAACTCATGGTTTCTCCATCACACAATTCTGGCACACAATTCCCTGTTAATTCGAGAGTTTTGCGTGAAAAATCACATGACCGTGTTTCCTTGTCCACCATATTCTCCCGACTTGGCGGCACCAGCAGATTTTTTTTTATTGCCAAAACTAAAATCTCCGTTAAAAGGACAACGATTTTCTACGATATACGAAATAAAAGAAAATTCGCTAACGGAGCTACGGGCAATTCCAGAAACTGCTTTCCAGGATTGCTTTCAACAATGGAAACGTCGTTGGCAAAAGTGTATAAACCAAGTGAGAGGAGAATACTTCGAGTGTGATATGTCTCAATAGCTTGTAGGTTAGCACTATAAATAAAAAATTGAAAAATTCGGGAACTTTTTGAACAGGCCACTGGGTTCAAATTGGTTAGAAAAAAATAAAAATACCTATAATGATGTTATTTTTTGTACGGCCATAATAACGTTAATATTGTTAACGTGTCATAATGATTGCCGTCTTGTTTGCAATTTGCAATAATTATAAACTTCAGAGACTACGCAGTTTGTTACGATATTCTACGAATATCGCTCAGAACCGATACAGGAAGTGCAGCTGTCTGTGTGCTCTGTACATTATATCCTGAAACTAATTAAATTGCTCGCTACATTGCACTTATAAAACGCATTTGTCGACAATCAAGGCACACGCATTTTTATCACATTGAAATTTAAAAAATTCCACCTAACCAAAGTTGTTTGTACGTCCAATATAAAACAACGGTTTTGCTTAAATCGTTCCGTCATTTATACAAAGTCAAAAATATGTTTATCCGCGTGATATTTCTTTGAAAAAAATACACAAAAAACTTTAAATAGCGTATAGAAATAATTAAAAAAAAAAAAAAGTCAGAATATGGCGAAAATTACACCGCGCCTCAGAAATGATTTGTTCTGAATAAAATTCGGATTTTTACGATTATTTAATATGTAAAAACGCCGAAAAATCAATACAAATTTTTGTAACATAAATCGACAATATAAATTTGTTTATATTGTTTAAGTTTTGTAACTTGAATTAATATAATAATATTATTACCGCAGTGTGTGTATTTTTTTTTTTGTATCACATTTTCCCGGTATAATACTTTTTTTTATTTTTTTTTTAAATTTTATTTATACGCATAGTACACATTCTATTCGTTACATTTATTGTTATTTATTTATTTTTTACATTGAGTATTAATATCTAAACCGATTTCTGTTTGTTTTTATTTATTTTTACACGTATTAACGGCATATTAGAATATTATATTTTTAGCATCTACTTACTACACCGATAACACAATACAACAGGGAGTGGTTTTTATTATTATTTTTAACAATCATACAAATTGTAATTTAAACCGTTATTTGAAAAAGTATTTATTTACCGGCATACACAATACTATTGGGTTCGTATGCCGGCCCCATACGATATTGGGAATAACGTTATTATAACGCGTTACCAGCATTATTATGAGTATATACGATTATTTTCCGGCGGCGGGACGATAGAATTGAAGGAGAGAAAAAAAAAAAAAAAATAGTTGCCATTCATTGTGCTGTATTCCACGTTTTAATAGGCAAAAGGAATTCAAGAGACCCCGGAACACTGCAAGAATGCACACCGTCGCGTTGTATTATACTTACCATTATAAACGATGCACAACACATTATTACTTTTCTCGTTTCTCGATATATATATTATTGTACCGGGATCAAGAGTGAAATATTTTTACGGGTATCCGATATGAATTTAAATGTACGTAAATTGTAGTCTTCCATCCATATAATGCCCATGTACCGAACATAAGTTTTAACTGTTAAGTTTCAACTCTCTTAATTGTTATATAATATTTTATAGGACACTAGACAAGATACTTGTACGTGGATGTCATCAAACCCGGTGCACGAATGGATCTATCAAGGACCTGCTATATTAGTGTTAGTAGTCAATCTTATTTTCCTGTCGAAAATCATGTGGGTAAGTCACTTATATATTGAATTTCGTCTAATTTTTTTAATACAAAAACTGTACATAGGCGAATATATATATATTTTTTAATTCACAATAATTGAAATAAAATATATACACGGAATTGTATACTTGACATTTTCAATATACAGGATGACTTTTTAAGTATACTCCGTTTCCGTTTGCATGCTTGAAATAATAATATATTTATTCAAATATTAAATTTGTATTAAATTGTTTTTTTTTTTTTTTTTTTAGGAAATTTACATGTTTTTTTTTAATTACTTGGATTTTTGTAAACCATTTCTGAAGAATCGTGTGGCAGATTAACATTTGTGTTTTTCAATAATATCGAGAACACCATTATTCTGTAAATTTATCGTTTTGAAGTCAAATTTAAAATATCGTTTAGAAGCTTTTAAAAAAATATGACATGCTTAGACAGTCACTCTGTAAAATAATAATCTGAATGTTAATAAATGCAATGAAATTATTCTATACTATAAACGTGTACGAAAAAATTATCGTAAATAAGCTGGGTGGTGTATATTTTTGTATAAATGCTAAAGTCAAAGGGCACCATTCAGTCGTTCTATTATAACGTTTAGCTATTTTATAAAACCATTGAGTGTTTAAAGGCAATAAAACATGAAATAGTTTTCTTTTTAGTATCTATTCGTTAACTATATTATCTTCTTCTTCTGCTTGGCTTCGGTTCTTATCGAAACCGCTAAATACATAACCTACCATCGATCCCTGTTTTCACTGCGTTTATGTTCTTTTCAACATAATCTTCTTACCTTTCGTAAATCTCTTTTCTTTATAGGGTCGTCCTCAATCATCCGCTTGACCTAGGACCCGCCCGCATCAATCTACTTTAAGCGATCTTTCTGACTACACCGAGTATTTTACACTGAATTTATCATCAAGATGATTATGTAATATCCTTGATTCACCGGTTTTGATATCAAAGATTGCCATTTATTTTTCTGACAAATTTTATCTCGAAAAACCTCTAATCCTGGTTCTTCGATCCTGGTAATAACGATCGTAAAAATGCAAATTTTTATTTTTAGTCCTTTGGAGAATGTCGTCAATAAAGAACTTTTTCCAGTTTTAAAACTTTGTTTGTATATATACATAGGACATATGTAGTTATTTTATACAGTGACTAGATTTTTATACGGAATCGAATAAAATATCACTTGGAATCATTTCCGAAATATTACAATTTGTAGTGCTCTACCTATAGCACCGCGAACCCAATAAGTTTTCCCGATGGTGATTTCATAAAAAAAAGGACTCCTGTTACCGTGTCCTTATTTTACTTGCTTCACAGTCCCGAGATTCCAATAGGGCTGACCGACTGATACTCCCTTTCACTCTCTCACTGGCTGTCTGTTTTTGCCTTACTCTCTATCTCTATCTCTTTCTCTCTCATTAACTCACCCTCTCTTTATCTCACTCACCCTTTCTCTCTCTCTCTCTCTATCTCTCTGTTCACCGGCGTGCGCCCGGAGAACAATAGCACTGCGAAACGTCGCTAATTTGTGCGCGCATCTTCAAAGGTTTTTTATGTTTTGGATAATTTACGTTGAAATGTATTCTATGTTAAACTCGGCGCAGGTTCTGATTACAAAGCTGAGATCGGCGAATTCGGCCGAAACCCAACAATACCGCAAGGCCAGTAAAGCTCTGCTAGTGCTGATACCGCTGTTGGGCGTCACCTACATACTGACCATGGTCGGGCCCACGGAACCCGGTACATTCGCCAACTTTTACTCGTACGGCAAGGCTACGCTTTTGTCCATGCAGGTGAGCTGCCCGGTGATCGGTGATTTTGGTTCATATGTTGATTCGTTTTTAATAAATAACCATAATATACGTGCGCATATACCAAACATCTGTGTACTACACCGCACTTTATAAATAATAATAAAAACGGTTTAAGTTTTAAATATTTTATCGGACGGGGCACTCGTTCCGCGATGTTCGGCGTTGCTGCGTTCGTGATACCCGTGGTACACGGTCATTTTTTTTTAAACCGTAAATCGATAACGTTAAAACGTCATATTTTCCGATGGATTTTTTTTTTTACTTTTTTCCCCGGTAAAATCGTATTTATTTTACATTCGAAAAACCAGTAGTAAAATATTACGATTTCGTTACAATATTTCTATTTTTTTTTTTTTTTTTTTTTTTTTTTTTTTTTTTTTGGTATTCACAGGGCTTTATGGTCGCGATATTCTACTGTTTTGTCAATTCCGAAGTGAAGAACACGTTTAAACACCATATGGTCCGATGGAACGACGCCAGAAATCTGAGAACTAGCGGCAGCCGGAGGTTTACGTATTCCAAGGATTGGTCGCCGAACACAAGGTCCGATAGCGTCAGGTATTATATTATATTATATTATTTTACCGTATACATTTTGTACGAATATCTACACTCGAACAATATTCTTGTTTGTGCGGACGGTGATCGACTGTTTTATATTGTATAGGTGGTCGATGACTAGAAGATTACCTTCTCAAGTTTAAAAAAAAAAAAAAAAACTGCATTTTCTCTTTTCTTAGAAAAAACTGACGTTATAGAAAGTGATGTACTCGTAATTTTTATTATTGCACGTATTTTATATTTCAATTTTCAATAGTTATAACAACAACAACAACAACAACAACAACAAAAAAAAAAATTAAATTAACACTTGCCGATTAATACGATGATAATTAGATTAAATAATAGTATATTACTTGATGCTTAACACTATAACGATAATTCTTAAAAATTGTAATTATATTTTATTAGATTTTTTTTACACGGTTTTTACACATCTATTGAACGAAATACGAAAATTAAAAAAAAAAAAAATAATAATAATATTAAACAATTAAACTTACATAAAATATTATTTTTTTTTTTTTTAAATGTATAACACAATTTGCTTAAAAATCCTCTAAAAAAAAAAAAAATCAACTTTATCTTTTAGATTCTGAGCGTAGCGAAGATTTATTACGTGTGATTTTATCGTGTTTGTGAACATCCTTCGACCGGAAATTTGTATCCGATTTTCAACTTGAGGGGTGATTTACTAGTTTCCGGTGGAAAATTGTGTATGATTGGTGCATAGAGGAGGTCAGATTTTTTTATTTTCCTTGTAGTTTCTTATTTATAGGAGAACAATTTTAGAAAACTGGAATATTTACGCAATAACGGGTTTTGTAAATTTCAATTTTATTATTTTGTTTAATTCAGTGAAAAATATTCGCAGAGACCTGAAACGTTTAAAGAATACTCTCATTGCCCTAAATATTATTTTTTCCACCTTCCCAACTTCCTCCTGCAACAGTGGCATCCAATACATGGTGTGATGTATGTGGGCTATTTTAGATATTATAACGTATTTTATTCGCTTTTCATTTTATAATTTCGGGCGTCGATTTTAAAATGTTTTGTTAAGATTATTTTTAGTTAAGATTATTATTATTAATTCCAAATTTTGAATAATAATTAAAGAGCAAAAAAAAAAATGAAATTGAGTTTTTCTTTCAAAAGAAATTTATTTTCATGCCTGGTTTTTCGACCATCGTACTCGTATAGCATAATTATATGATATGCATATCCTTTTAATATTATTATTTATAGATAGTAATATCATGTACAGCTCTCTAACGTAACTTTTAACTATCAACTAGGTGTCACATGAATGCCTAATGAATCGATTTTTGATATCATATTAGAGTATGCAATTAAAAATATCCTATTCATATTGACAATCGTATATTAAGTTATTAATATCAAATAAATAATTACTTACGGACATTAAAAACTATCATGAAAAATTCGATAAATTCTAGTATGGTCTTAATATCGTTGTATAAAAACCCGATAATTTCATTTTTAATTCGAAATAAACCCTTTAACAATGAAAATCAGTAACATCCGTATTGTAACATTATAGCAAAACCATCTCTACTACATTTGGTAAAATATATTAATATAAAACGGGCGTCATTTATTATTAAAATCGTTTTTAATTTAACGACTTGTCTTTTTTTGTTTCTGACATTTAATACGCTTTGAGAGTTTTTGCCGCCATCGTAATACTCGATCCTGAACTACTTTACTTATCGCCTGTGTTCCCATTCTATAAAGGTCTTTCACAATTTCCTTTCCATCGCTTTCTTCCCGAGACCTCTTGCCCGTTGGTATCCAATTCTGAACTACTTTACGTGTATCATTCTCGCATCATCCAATTCCAAACTATTTGATGCTTTGTCCTTGTACAAAACTTATGAATACCTATTTCTTTAGGAGATCTTTGTTGTTAAATTTTCTCCTCCACAATCCACCCTGTCTTGTTATCGTAATATGGTCCATATATTTTCCTGTGTATTTTATTTACAAACATTCTTAGTCCCTACACTTTCGGCGTAGTACTTAAATGTTCAATGTTACGACTTAAGATCAAAATAATTTAGGCGGCCTATTCGGTTACAATGTGTTCATCCGTATGCGTATAAAATAGGCGGTCGGTGTGATAAATAACTGTTAAAAAACACATGTATTACGCTACACAAAATGGTACCATCGAATTCGTTTTGCCGGAAAAGTTCTGACATTTTCGAGTTTTAATATTTGTTTTATATCTAAAGGATCAACTGTTTGTAGAACGCAACGATTTTCAATAATTGATAACAATTACCTATTTAAATGTTCAATTGAAAGCAATTAAACAGTTACTCAAGTACTCAAGTAGACGAGTTCAAATTTGGACATTGTAGAGCATACAGACAATTTTACAATATCACGAAAGAAACTTAAAACTAACTTAGGAAATGTTTGTGTTTGAAGCAGGAAATATATTCTGTCATATACGGTGCGCAAAAGTAATAAAAATTGTACATTACGTAAATACTCAATGCGCTTAAAATATTTTCGACGTTCTACTCTTTGAAAAATAGATGTACTCGCGTCCCAATATACATTAAAAAACAACAATTTGCATGCAATAGCATAATCTAATTGATGTGTATCTCATTTTTTCGTCCTACTAAACATATCTTCCTCCATTTTCCTCGTTCGTCTGCTACCGCCCGTCAGCGTAAATTTACGTAGTCGACTATCGAGACGATTTGATGTCATTTTTGACGCAATATTCCCAACAAAGTCCCCGTCTTATTCCAAGTAGTATTTTGCCTATTGGTTTTTAAAATATCTTTTTTTTTTTTTTTCACTTAGCAATAAAATATAATTATAGCGAGTGTAAAGTAAATTTTAAAAAACAATTTGCATACAATTTTTTATTAAATATACGAATTAATTATCAATAGTAATTATAACTTATTTCCGACTGCAAAAACTATATGCTCATGGTCACTTTTTCGCTTTATGATAATCACTTTAAAGAATATATGTATATATTATTATTATAATATTCTTTTGATATTCTAATTATTTATAAAAAATTCCTTTTACCTACAATTTATTATAATTTAAAAAACCATACTCATTTTTTAAATGTTCGTATATTTTATATTTTAATTAACGGATCCAATGAGTTGAATGTTTTTTACATGCCAATTTCTTACAGTCGCCATCATTCATTTTTAAATAGCAATAATTTTTAATTTAAACTTTACTTTTTAATGACTACGTATATTGATATAAAATCTCGGATTCTTCGTTAATGATACGACAATTTTGTTATATTTTTAATTACGTATTCTCGGATATTTAATTATGGTATTTGTTTTTAAAAATAAAAAAAAAACCCGTCACCTTTATTTTTAAGAAATTTTATTTTGTAGATTTAATCACATAACATATTGATGGTTACGTTATTTATTTATTGTTAACTTTAATACATTTTTATCAGATTTTCTTCAATATTTAAACGTGTTTATAGAATTATATGGTTGATTTGATATTTTAAAATAAAAAAAATTGTAATTAAATCGCATAATGATTATTGTACAACTAAAAATTGTTACTATTCAATTCTCAAACCGAACTATACACACCCAGCAATAGCTCGGATTGAAAATCGAACGGACGGATATCGTTTTAATCATTACTGACACAAAAATTGAACGGATTTGTTTCGGTTTATTTCTAGAGTAGGTATTGAGTTTTATTACTGTTTAACAACGAACCGTTTTTACATTTTGAATTATTAAAACTTTTAATTTGTGTAAAGTTCGGTTCGGTTTGACGTTCAAAACGACAGCGTTCGTAACATTACTAATTAAAATATACGATATTATACGGTATTTGTCAGTTATGATCGAACTGATGGGAAGCAAATGACAACTATTTCAATCATCAATTCATATTAGTTTCAAGTAAAGACGAAGAGACAGTGAAAGCTACTTATGATTTTGTGCAGCTGTACAGTGATGACATAATAAGTCCGGTAGTTTACACGTTGCTTTCCGTAAAAGTACTTTGTATGAACAACTCGGAAACAAAAAGTATAGAAGATCTTACAGCCATATTTATTTTAGAAAGTTTAAATTATTGTTTTACGATTTTTTCGTTTTCTATTATGTTTTATATTTCTTTTTGGTTTTTTTTTTTTTAATTTGTCGGTATATCGTTTTGTTTCACCGAAATTGTCGTTTATTTATTGCACCATTTTGTTTAGTGATAATTTTAAATTACCGTTTCCACTTTTTTGTTACGTTTTCCGTTATCAATTATATATATATATATATATATAAATTTTTTTTTTTTTACGAGTATAACGTTATAAAAGCGTTTCCGAACTCTGAGTAAAAAACCAATACATTCTTCGCATCTCTCGGAAAAAATAAATAAACGGGTTACGAAAAAAAAAAAAAAAAAAATGAAAATTAATAATAATTTTCTGAGCCTGTATCGAACTATATATAATTGCATCATTAAAAATCATCATTAAAAAATATCCATGTCGAAATCATAATTTCGGTGTTGGGAAACATCGTGTAATAACCTATTTTTTTAATCAAAAAACGATTCTGAGCGGCGCTCGATAAATTAAATATTATCGTAAATAATCACGTTTTTTCCCCCGGTTATTTCCAATTATTAAGAAAATTAAAACTAATTAAAAAAAAAAAATGTCCTTTTTAGTGCTCTAACTAGATCTAAAATGCCTTCAGAAAATGTGTTACATTTGAAAATCGGAGGAGGATGTCTGGTAGAAAAGCGGTCCACGGATGGAAAAAAAAAAACATATAGTAAAACCAATACTTTTTTTCGTTTCGCGCGAAATCTAAAAGTAAAAACAACTGGATATTGACAAAATAAATAACGACTTTGCCGCCACGACAATAAAATAAAACTTAATTTTTTTCCTAAACATGATATATTAAATATAATATATATATTTTCTATTCAAGTCGAGAATTCAAAATATATTGCGTCACGCGTCTACAAAAATGTATGTTTTTTTTTTTTTTTTTTACAAAAACCATATAAATATAAATAATAACTTTATGTTAATCATTTTTATTTTAAAATTACTATTTTAAATTTTAAACTGGCAAGTAGGAGCCCCGGTAGAGAAACGTTCACGTTGGCCCCCCTACTAACAAGTTACGCCAGTACTGTTCAGGATTAATATTTATTGCAATCGGTAAAAAAATAGTAACCTAATATAGTCAAGACTTTTGTAAATTCATAACATTTATGGGTAATTTTCGAGTACATTTAAATGTCTTAATAATATAATAGATTGTCTTGCACCGAACAGCAAATACGATATCATCATATTATCGTGAAAATGCATGTGCCATTTGCACTGCCATTAAGATAAAATTGGCTTTTGATTTTTTTTTTTTTAAATATTTTTTTACAGACTTAAATCCCACCCCTATAGGGAAATTGAATATATACGCCATCGCCACTGGGTATACTTACCAACATAATTATGTAACATAATCTTTGCTTTTATATTTTTAAAAGAAATATATTAAGAGACACAATATTTTTTTTTGTAATCATCCTAACCTAACCTTGATGTTGGTTTCGCCTAAACTGTTATTATTATTTTTTATATCGTGGCGCACCGTGTTCCGCCGGCGGCGGTCCGCGTGCTGCATCTTGACTTTCATCCGGTCGATTGCGTTGTTTAATTTAAGATTGCGATCCTTTTTTAATGTTTTTTTTTTTTTGTTGAAATTTAAAAAAAATAATTATCAAAAGTTTTTCCCACAAGTTCGGTTAACTCTATATAATTACTGCGCGGAGTTTATTCCGGAATGAAATTAGATAAAAACTTAATAATTTAATTTACCTGTTTTTCTTATATTTTATTTTCTTACACAGGTTCGTAGTGCGTATACTTAAATATCCAATAATATTTTTAGAACGTTAAATAAGTAATCCGTGTTACATATTCATATTAAAAAAAAATGTAATCAAATTGTTACACCCACGACGAATAACAACACTATAAAAAAAAATCGAAACATTTGCAACGGTACTATTGAAATTTAAAAAAAAGATTATAAAAAGTTGTAATGTTTTAAATTAACGGGTCGTGTGAATGCTGCAGGTATTTTAAAGTGTATTTATGTAAAATAAAGGTTTAGACGTCGAGACATGTTGAATTATTTCCCGGTTTGGTTTCAAAAAAAAACAATGGTCCTTAATATTTTGTAAAAAAAAAAAAAAAATAAAAAAAACCTCATCCAATTAATATTGGATTTTCGTGAATAATGATTAAAAATATTAAAAGACAACCCGGATTTATTCATGTAACCCATAAGTTGTATCTTCATTATAATTCATTTGTTTCGTCAGTTATATAATATATAGTTCTCAAGGCGTTTCAAAAGTGGGATGGGGGAGGCAAGAATTATTTTCAAAAGAAGCGCCCCCGGCACTCCCGGTATAAAAAATGAATATAAATTAAAATATCTTACTATATATCCTATGATAAAGCATGTTCCGGACATGAAGACGTTTGCTATTATTATTCATTTGGCTTGACATCTCGCAGAATAAGCAACGGAAATTCTAATATTGAAATTTAACAGAGCAAATTTATGCTTATTTCGTACGGTTTCTCGTTTCTCGTACAAATTTACAACGTGTTTTCTGGTTTTTTTTTTTTTTTTTTTAAATTTTTTTTTTGCATATTTTCTACTTTGTGACGACGCGTATATGTACGGTAGCAAACGACGAGATTATTATTATAATGATTTTTTCGTCAGGGTGTGTGCGCGATAGAACAAAAACGTAATTTCACCTTTGCATTTGGTTTACCTATGGCGGCCAGTATAGTGATTGTTAGTTTTTTTTTTTTTTTTTAAATTAATTGCTCTTTTGCTTAAGCTCGACATTTTTAAAGTGCTTATCCCGATGGTTTTACACGGCTTTAAGTCCCACGAATCCTGAAATCTGATTGCATAACGGTTGTATACCGTTCTGATCCAACAGTTAAATACTCAACGATAATAATATTATTAGGACGCGATAAAAATCCATCTACGAGTATGGGTTTAGAGTAAACTTTTAACAATATTTATATAGTTTTTAAAGAATTATACGAATTCGTATATTTCAGGCACGGGCGAATTTCGGCGAGAAGGAAGGGTAGGGGTTTCCGGATTCCATGGCCCCTGTCCCGTGGATACGTGCCCGGCTATATTATGCTAAATATATATTGATATTATTCTACAAATAGTGTCGATTTATTTTGGCCGTGTCTAGTCGACACACGGGCCCGGGGTTTTCCGGCAAAGAACTATTATTCAGCCAGTACAAATTATAAATACAATTATGGTACACCCGAAGAGTTGAATCGACGTCGATTGGAATGCCGAACACGGTATTGTGTGGCGCAATACAAAAATCTATAGACAGCAAATAACATTTTAAACCCTTTCAATCAGTTACCCGTTGGCCGGATGGCCTCCTCCCTACACCGCCGACAGGTTTATTTTATTCCGACTTTGTTTGCAAACACGTCGATATCTGCACGACACGCGGTTCTGACGCGCTTAGGTTAACGCGTATATTTTTTTTTTTTTTTGTTTTTAAATTTATTATTACGTTTTAATACCTACCGCATATCTGGATAGAATACGTTGGGGTTTATGGAGTTTTTTTTTATTTTAAATTATTAAAAAAAAAAAAAAAAAAACCGTTTACGTCGGCAATTTTTAACGACTCTGGCAAAGTTATAAAAATAATTTCAGCGCAATTCCTGTTGACAATTTTCGTATTGTTCCGTTGTTTCTTTTTTTTTTTTTTTTTTTGGTCTTTGTTCTACCTATAAATACGGTTTTGCGATACTCGATTGGTTATCCCGGCCACGAAAATTACTAAAAACCGACTTTTCCGGTTACACCGTGCGGTTCGTTCCTCGTACCTCCGACACGACAACTTTCGGCGCAGTGCCAAAAAATAAATTGCAAAATGTCTTAATAATTCCGACCATTTTATATTTAAAATTAAACACATTACCTTTTACCTATCGTTTATTAATAGTTGTTAAATATTACATTTGTTAACAACAATTCTAATCATTCGCTATTATTATTTTTGATTGCTTAGGTTAAAACTATCTAGTGGAGTATAGGTACTTAGGACATCTACTTTAGAAATGCGAAAGAGAAAAAAAATATTTAAACATAAATAAATTACAGATTTTTAGATTTTTTTTTTTGTATTTTTTAATAAACTAATATCATCTCATCGATAAAAAACCGTAACATAAACCCATTTTCTATAGGAACTCTAAAAATTACTTACTTTTTCCCGTTCGATAAAAATGAATTTAAAAAATAAACTTAATTCCCTCCGAATCGGTGGGAATCGCAGACATTTACAAATTAAATGGAAAATTACATTATAATTACCACAAATATTAAAATTTCATCGATAAAACTGTCAAATTGGAAAACTAAATTTTATGGATTTTTAGTTTTTTTTGTACAGATTATGTAAAACCAAACAAATTATAATGCACTTAATAATAATTAGATCTGAAAAAGGTAAAATTAAAATATTAAAAAAAAAAAAATCAATTATCCGGTATTATTAAAAAGTTGATTATATTTATAGATTATAATTAACAAATGTTTTTTTTTTTTTTTTTTTTTAGTATTATATTATAAGAAAACTTTTAAATTAGCTGGGTAGACGTAAATTTTGTCGAAGTCGGGCGAAGTGTCGGAGAACTTTAGGAGGGTAAAACTGCGCGAAGTTTATTATCGTTTAATCGATTTTGTAAGTTTTCACGGTTTCTTTGATCGCAGTTGCATCCGCGAAATCTCCGAGTTAACTTAAACCTACGGGTTTTGGCCGCCGAAAGTTTACCGCGCGATAATTGGCTCGCACTGAAATACGTATAATTGGTTTTGAGCGTAGTTGTTTTAAATATTACCGTTATTATCACTGAATCTCTACCGTAATTATAATTCGCCATCGTCGTATTATTTATAAATGACTAATAGCTGCGATAATCCCCGCGAATGTGAGCCCCGCCGACCCGTGCCCTTACCTAACCACCGCACGGCCACCGCTCCTCATCGCTCCGTCCACCTACGCCTTTCACGCGGGCCATCTTATAACCATCAATTAATATTGATAATATTATCACGTTTTACTTGCAAAGTGTTCGCATATCTGATCTTATGCGGCCGTTAGGTTAGCGAACCACTGCCGTCCGTCATCCGATGTTCCTGACCTCCCACGGCCGATTTCGTTCAATAGCAGCCTAGACGGAACCCCGCGAATCGAGACAGTATGGATGTTCAACGAGCTGTGATGATCTGCTCCGGACGCCGAGTGCGTGACCGTAAATGCGATTTTCTGAACCAACTGACGTGCGTGGTAAAACCTAGTAAAACTAGTACACTAGCGCTCCAAGTGATGGGGATCATCAGTTAACTATCAATAATATTCGATACTAAATTACCGACATATATAAACTTTAAAATTTACACCAACAAACTAATATACGTGTTTTAAATAGTAAATATATGGCAAATAATAGAATAACGTAAACAGAGTTATTGTTTTAGTTCGCAATCACAGGGCCATCTAGAAGCGCCAGCGAGAATTTAGCGATAAAAGCTAAGCGAGTTTATCATAACTCGTTGGCATCTATACTGTCTTGATTCCGGTGACTGTCAGAAATTGAACTGCATAATGTTTATCGAAAAACAATATTAATAACAATAGGCATTTCTTTTCGAAATTATATGTAAAGTCAAAAATATTTGTGTCTTGTCACAGCGATAACCAACAGAATCAGTTCACTTGGTAGTTCACATTAGACTCCCTTTCGAAAACCTATCGGTTTGATACTTAATTGTGATTTGTAAACGATTAAAAAGTCACAATAAAAACGAATTTCACTTCTGAACTCTCCGTGTTTATTACAATACAACGATTCGTATATAAGTATTTAAACAACAGTTTGTTGGTATTTTTTTTTTTTTTTTGAAATTCCTGTTTGACAATATTATAGATAATGCAATTAATTATTATGGTCATATACGTTGTTATTATTTTTCTTTCTTCCGATCAAATGGGGTTTTAAAAAATAAAATAGTTTTAATGATGTAACGAATCCTTGAAATATTACCCCGGATCGTCGTGTTTATTATAAAAGTACATTTTGTTTTTTTTTTCAAAAAAATGATTTAATGGTTAAAAAAAAAAAAGAAAAAAGAAATATAGGAACCTATGTTGAAAATAATTCTTTAATTTTTTTTTCCATTTCTCGTCTTAAAAAAAAAATATGAAGTATTTTCCATTTATAAAATATCCCCAGAGAAAAATAATGGGATATTATATTATACATTTGAGACTCATCGCATGTAACTCAGCTGGTTATACAAGTCGCGTTATTCTTTTTTTATTTAAAATAAAACACCATAAAAATAATCTGCGAATAGACAACAGTGTAGATCTAAATGTATTCAGACGGAGTGTAAATTTTGACAAATTTAGACACGATAAACTTTATAACTATATTAGTATGCGGTTTAAAAATGGTTACTGCGGTAATTGTATAATTATTAATTTTCGTAAGAATATTTACGATTCCTTCGATATTATAGTTTATTCGTTACTCATGCGATCTATGTATCAAAAATAATGCGTTTGCCGATATCTGCAAGCGGTAGATTTTTTACAGATATTCATATTTTATTTTAATATTAACAAGTCGAATACGATAGTAGTTTTGTATATTATTTCCTATAAAAAATGTCTCACATAAATCGGTGGTTGTGTTCAAACACGCACGTGTGTTAAGTGCATTTTTTTTTTTTTTTTAGTTTATTGTGCTACAAGTGCTCTTATCACATATGGTATACATTTTATGGTAAATACAAAATTTGACACAGCAGGGCCTGACTTATTGATTCTGGTGCCGGGGATTTTGATCTTCAAGAGGCCGCAATCCACATTAAAAAAAAAAAAAAAAAAAAAATGTATATATTATTTTAAAAACCTTATTGTAACTTTTAAGAACATGTATTTTTATCTATGATCCTTTGAAAATTCATCAATGACGTCGTCATTTTTTTTAGTTATTTCACGTAAGCAACGCCAGATTGACTAAGTTATCTTGAGTTTTAGTGCGTTTAAGCGCTGATAAGTTGTCACGTTTAATAGGTATTTTTTTTTTATATATATATTCGTATAAATAATTATTATTTTAATCCATACAAAAACGTACTTAAACGACATCGGTCTATAAAATATAATGAATATAATTAATCTAAACGAGCCCTCTCAAAATGACATCATGACAGTATTTCCTATACCTCATTTGTCCACACGCAAAAAAAAAAAACATTTTGAAATAATTATTTTTGTTTCAATACACAACATATTATTATAACACACGTGTTATTTTAGCTATCGAATTTTCGTATAAAAACATACTAGAAAATAATCATTTTTATTATCCGATTATTCGCTATACTGAGCACTAAAGTAATCGTTTTTCATAACATTATGAAAAATCAATAATACAGCTACGTTATTTGTTTCTGAAAATAATATTTTTATTACCAGCACAAAATACTTTTTTTTTTATTTTTATTTTAAAAATTTCCGATAAAATAAATATATTAATTTAACTGCAGGGATATATGTACATTGTAAATAAATATATATATATATATATTTTTTTTTTATTTTGTAAACTCGTATGCATCGCGTTTTATAGTATTATTTTTAAAATATATATTTGTTGTATGTTTTAATTTCGTATTGATTAATAAAATGAAAATTCAATTCGAAACCAATACGTATTGAAATTTAAAAAAAAATAATATATCGAAAATTTGTTATAAAAACATTAAACATATTCGAATGTGGACGCGGACAATATACCATAAGTGTTATGTGAAAATCGTATTTTAGATTCTGAGTGCGATAAAAAGAATTACCCGTATAAATCGTACTTTGAATGATACGGACATTTTGACCAGTGTAACCGGGAAAATTGATCCTCGTGATATCTGACGCCCTCTCTCGGCTCCCTCCTAACCGGTAAAATTTCACTAGTAATTATTTACCAGATAAATTATACCCCTCGGTAAACTATCATCGGATAAAAATTCACTATTGAGTATTAACCTCCCCCACCCCGGTAAATTACCACGGGAGGAACAATTACCGACTGTGATGTAACTTTTTTAGAACTATTTATAAGCATTTTAAATATTTTTAGAATTCATTGAATTTTGGTTGTTTTGACCGTACAACATTTTTTTATAAGTGTTCAAAGTGCTAATTTTGATGAAAAAACCACAAAATTTTGCGTACAAACTTTTGGATGAAAAAAAAAACATTGGTAATTAATTTCACAGTACAAATTATTATAATTTAAAATTTAAATTAATCAAAATACATTTTCACAAAATGTAATATACGCAAAATGATTATGTTACAAAATCCTTCAGAGGCAACTGTGGACGAATATAGTAAAACAAGAGCACGTACAAATAAGATCTTAAACGAAAGTAAAGACTAAATGAAAAGAAGCAAATAGAAGAGATCGAAGCATGCGAAACTAACCCTAGTCGTTTCTTTAAAAATCAAAGTCGGTCAAAGTGGGTTACAAATCAAGAGTCCGCTCAATGAATGATAATGAAGGCAATTTACTAGCTGACCCCGAACGTATACGAGTACATTTCAGAACATACTTCGAGCAAACCTTGAACACAATAAACGAGAACACTACTTCGTATGAAAAATAATTCTACCAGACCGCAGAACTTGAGATAAGTCAGCCAGACCCTGAGAAAATCAAAAATATTGTGCAGTCATTAAAGAATAATTAAGCTTTGGATGAAGACAACATAAACTCAAAGCTGATAAACTTTGGAGGTGATCAACTGATTACGCAAATTCACCAGTTAATACAAAATATATGGGTTAATGAGCAAGTACCAAACGATTGGGACCTGGTAATGTGCCCAATTTTTTTTAAAAAAATTTCAACCAGATTTGAGAACTATCAAGACATTTTTTTCCTAGATACCATTCACAAGGTACTGTCCCTAGTAATTATGAACAGACCGGAAAAATACAGATTAAACATCATTGTATAGTACTAGTGCGGTTTCATAAGAACGGTTAATAAATTCAAAAGTTTTGGAAACTCCGTAGACCAGAAAGGCTGGAGAAGTTTAGTTGAAGCTATTAAAAGCCTCAAATGCTTGGAAAGTAAAAAAAAAAAAACATATTTTAACCGCACTTCACTCAGAATGGTTTTTTGCGAGCATTAATTTATCGTTGTGTACAAATATAAATTAATTATCGTTTTATATACTGCATTTTCAACTTCCCACCTACAACAGTGGCCTATACAACTCATAGTGCGAAATGTATTGGTTTTTTTTTCAATACTCTCTTAATTTATTCGGTGTAGTTGTTAAGTTTTTTTCTATAGAATAGTAAACGTACGGCCGTTGGCTTTCACGCAATACCAATAAACAGAAAATTGCTCCGGTTGTTTTAAAAATGTTCTAACTTTAGTGATTCGAAATACTATTAAAAAAAAAAACTAGCTCTTTCGTCTGGAAAATCCTACTAACTCCTAAAACATGTACGTACACCAATTGTGTGTGTACCATTTAACATCAAACTTTCAACCGCAGTTACAGTGGTTTTTTTTCCGACGTTTAAACCCGATATTATTTTATTGCTATATTGTTCGATACCGTGAAATACGCATTCCAGAGTTTTTAATGTTTTATTTAACGGAATAATTATTTCCGATTGATAATATTCGACCAGAAACAACTATTCGGCCGTCGTTTTTTTGACCAAATATGAAATGTTCTCAAACATTTATTGAATATTGAGCTAGGAACGTATGGAGAACCTAATTTTCAACTATTTTTTCTATTACCGAACAAGAGACTCCAGAAGCGGTGAGTGTGGGCCCACTCCCTCCACAGCACTGAGATTTTCCTACAATAAAAACTATCTTTTCTCAAGTCTATCAATAATATAATAAAAACCACAGACTTGCCCCTCTCCTCCCAAATAGGTGTCTGGAGCCGTGCTTGACCGAACAATACACTACAATATAGTATTTTATTCCATGTTAATTAAACGATTTATTACATTTTTTTAAACTGTTTTAGTTACTCGACTATAAAAATATACAATTAATAACCAATTATGTATAACCAATATGTAAAAAAAAAAAAAAAAAACACATTTTATTAAATATAATTGAAAATTGCAGGGTTAGGTTCGCGGTTTAAGATTGATAAATGCCGTTTTGTATGTGAAATCGAAGAAGAAAAAAAGAAAGTCTTTTTTTTTTATCGGGACAGGATGTTTTCGGCTAACGATTAAGTCTATAATATAATTGCAAATAATTCTAAATCATTTCACGCCACTTTCGAATTGAGATACGGGCTCTGCCGAAACGTTTTTGTAAATAATTCTCTAATCGCTAACTCCAACACGGTTTAATATTTAGCACTGTATATCTTGACGAAAGACTGTCCCGGGATAATCATGAAAAAACAAAAAATACTAATTATTAACGCACGGTCCCGTATGCTCGATTCATTTAATTCAAATAACTCAAATACAAAATTAATAATTTACAAACTACTTCTAAAACCGTATATGGTCTTACGGAATACAACTTCGGGGAGCAGCCAATGAATCAATTACTTACAAAATTAAAACTTCTACAAATATCACTGTCCACAAAATCACTAAACGCTTCTTTTCTGCTTTTCTTCCGTACCACAACAACTAACGTGGAAGCCTTAATACAATCGATTCTCTTCCAAACTTATCTCCCACTGAAGCTCACCTATAAAAAATGTACACATTCCACCCCTTCCCGAAAATCCCAGTCGTAGGCTCAAGAGAGTGAACTCCTTTAATCTTAAATTTCTGTACCCATACAGCATAATATAACCCTCGACATTTCAAGTATCATTAGCGGGTGGCTTTTTCATTCAAGTCTCCGCGCCTTTTGTACAATTCCCTCGCATACGCTTATTGTGCATTTTCTATAGATCGTGTATTTCTTGATATACATTTTTGAAGAAAAAAAAAAAAAAAATATCTATAACTCAACATACAATATTATATTGCCGGATCTCGGTAAATTACGATATATATGTATAGGAACACGAATGAATGAATGACGATAAATTATTAAACAGATTAATGATAAATACACGAGTTGGATGCCATGCGCGAATTTTCAAATGGACCGTCTGGCAACAGCATTATTAACAAAAATGACATCGAATGACAAACAATACAATACATAATAGGTAGAGATTAGTAAGTATCGGAATGAGTCGATACCAGAATATTGGGTTAGGTTGTAAATTTAATATAATGGTGTAACTGTTACACCTCACTAGTCATAATTATAATTCCTAAATTGTGCAATGGCTACAAACTTCCTGCGAAAAACCGGATGTATCCGTATCAGAATATTGTTGAATGGGCCCCCAGAACCGGTCGAAACTCGGATAACTTACCAGTTCATTTTTTTACGAACTTTAAAAAATATAAAAAAAAAATTCTTAAGGTTCGGAGCTCTGGACTTGTACAAATAATAGTTATAGATGCCGACTTCTATGCTGAAAACCATATTTTGAAAGTAAGTGAATATCATTTTCAAATTTAATTAAAACAACAAAAACACTTTTCTAATAATTCAATAAGCCAATACTGTACGAAAAATATAACAATTTTTTTTTTATATACTTTGAAAAACGTAATTAAAAAAAAAAAAGAAAATTAAATATAATGAGTCGCTTTTTATGTATATTAAAAAAATTCATTTAGAAACTTACGTATTTTAAAATCATATTCCGGAGAAAAATATTTGCCTTACAATGTCTACCGGTAAAAAAAAATTAGACGTATACCGTAGACGACAGTATAAAAATATCAGTTTTATCATGCAATATTATATAATTATATTTCACACTCGTTTATAATAATATTTTCCTCCTATTTTTATTTTTTAACAATTTCGTATTTTTAGAATGCAATAGCAAGTAAATTGAAATATACCCGGTTATTGCACACATCGTAATACATACGAATGTGTTACGATTGGATCAAATTTTGTTGTAGATATAATCAAATTTTCCACGGATATTTGAAATGTTGACACACAATATATATTAATAACTACATTAATATTCATTTAAAACTGTCGCACATAGTTATAAATTAAAACGCGTGAAATGTTCGTGTTTTTATAGTCAAAGGCGAATAGACAATTGTTGATTGCATTACGAATGAACGAATAATTCTCTACGATAACTCGTGGCCGCGTGGCTATCGGGGCCGTGTTTAACATTTCGGCGCCCCCGGACCATACATTTATGCCGCCCCGCCCCTAGTTATAAATATCGCGTTTATTTCCCCTTAACATTCTTTAATATTTTCTACACAATTAATATTGGCAATATGTATTTCAACATTAAAATCTAACAATGGCCCCCCATTCTCCTCCCGGAGTCGAACTTATGACCCCTCCGGGATAGCGAATCCGTCTAGAAATCATTTCATAATGGCCAGCGTTGGGCCTTCAAGTCCATTTATTTAACACGGTAATGATGAACGAGAAACCCCAATCAATAAGTAAAAACCGTTCAATAATCTTTTTTTTTTTTTTTAAATAGTTAACAAATTAACACGATTGAACATTATACATTTTTTAATGCAATTTTTCTCCCCTATTCAACACTAACATATTCGTCAATTGTATTATTTTTATTCATTTTGACAGTAAGTTGCGATTCAATATTTAGAAATTTGGCCAACATTTTCCGATTCCGGGCATATGCCTAAATACAGCTCCGGTGGCCATTGTGATAATACAGCTGTACCCTTTCGCTGCCATTTTCGATTTTAGATTTATAGTATATTTCAATCATGGGTAAATGGTTAATACGTATAATTATTGCAATTCAGCGTTAATTCATTAACCCGCCCGAATGACTTTAATGACTAACCTGACCATCACAGTCGACCGGGTAAAGTTGGACATATCCCGCAAAGAAGAATCACAGTTTCTGGATTTTTTTTTGTCAAATGCATCAAGGCTCAGAGTCAGAACTATAGTGGTTAGCCATGATAAAGATGACAACGAGGAACCTACAGTTAGGTAATTCGGACAGATTCGTCGGAGGGCGTTGGTTTAACTATCTCGTTTAAGTTTTGTTGACTTTCCAAACAGATTGTACATATATTTACCCAAATCTCTATTTCGCTAATCAGTTTAGCTGCAAACGATGATGGATTCGTAGTTTGCGTTCCGGAATCCAATTACGCCACTTGATATTTATTCAAATAATCGCGTCTACCGACGTTATAATTGATTTGTGCCTACGTGTGTCGATTTAAAATATATTTCAAAACGGATAACGTACGCAGTGTTTCGAATTCCGTTTTTTTTTTTAAATCTAAACGCACATCTTACCGAGTGAATTTCGTATCGCGATCCAGTGATTTTCACGGGGATTTACAAGTAAATTGGATTTCTTCATTATTTTTCGTTCGTTATGGAATTGTTTAAGCATTGTTATAAAAATGCAACCCCTACTCCATGTACCCTAAACGAACATAAACTTTTGATTTTCATCACACAGATTTGGCAAATGAATACTATTTACTTTTCTAAACATTTTACTACGAATGTTTTAGACGGAAAGAGTTGGAGATTGAATGAATCGATTTCATATACATTCCTAGACGATAAAAAAATTATATATATAAACATCTTTTGAAAATATATTTTCATAAAAATGAAGAAAACCAAAATAGACATAAATTGAGTATAATATATAAAAAAAAAAAAAAAAAGATATGAACACGCCACGACACAATTAAACTTCTTCCCTAATGTTTTGTAAAGTTTTGCGACTATAGAAAAAGCTAAGTTTTCCCGCGCCAACGATTTCTCCAGTTTACACCATAAAAATACAGTTCAAATAATATTATTAATCATGACACGGGACTATACTTGTACAATTATTTTAAAGCGAATTTGAGTATTTTCGAATTGGAAAATTTCCATTTTTCGTTATGCACATTGCCTATACTCGACCCCTAAAATACTAGCGGATCACGTCCTCAAAGTATCGTTGTGCCCACCAGGTTCAGGATACGGGTTTTAATAAAAAAACAGATTTTGACTACCATATAAAAAAGTTCGGTAAATATTTATTCCACCGGATCCCGGTCCAACTGTCGAAGCCTCTGAAAATTACATGTTTCTTAATAACCTATACCGCAGTCTCCGACGGCCTATAATGATATTTCGGTGAAAAAACCTATATGCCATTCGTATCCCGAGACTCTGTGTACACCCTGGGGTGAGGGAAAGATATTTCTACACGTCAGTCAGTTTCGTTATCAAATCAAAACGAAAGGAAACGGTACGATATTCGAGTTATACCGGTAGCGGATATTCACTACGCGAAAAAGCGAACGACCATCGCGAATACGAATAACTAAAAAATAAAAACCTGTACGTTTGTCGCACGGTCCAGAATCGACAAAGAAAACAAAAGAAAAAAATATCTCGACGATAGAGCGAAACACCGCAACGAACCCCGATAACTATCCACCGTCCGAGATCTCCGGAAGAAAATAATCTTTTATTTCCACCTCCGATTTGGGCAGATTAAAGCGGAGTAGTGTTCATCGCGCAACTCGATTCTTGTGGATTCCCATGCACCCGAATATTGACAATTTCCTTAGATGTATTTGAACGGCGTTCAAGGTGATACCGAAATTATTATAAGAAATTCGAATATAAGGAAACACCGCCGAAGAAAAATATTCAAGACGAAATACAATTAATAGATAATCAAATTCATAAATATGACAATGTTGTAGTATCCAGATTTCTATATATACGTACAAGTACTAGCTAACAAATGCCCGCTGAATTATATGAATTATATACTTAATCTATATAAAAACCAAATACCACTCGCTCATGCCCAGACCAATCCGCTGGACCTAGAGACTTGAAATTTTGGTGTAGGGGTAAGATAAGAAAGAATTTTTGGAAATTTATCCCCGAAAAGGGGGCTCTTAAACATGAATTTTGTCAAAATTCAATTTCTGGGTTACTGTGGCGACACGGATGGAAAAACAAACCAGTTCCTCTAATAGTTTGGTTGAGGCGTTGTCACGGGCAAGAAAGTCCTCTTTAAAAAAAAAAAAAAAAAAAAAATTAGCTAGAAGAAAGAATAATAAAAAAAAACAGGGATAGGACCGATACGGTTGGGCGACGGGTAGGGGGTTAAATCCACGGGCGGGACAGCTAGTATATTTATAGTATTATTATTATTATTATTATTTTAGTTCGAATTTATTATTTATATTTTAATTTGGCATTATATTCTACTGGCAAATAATGTTGGCTATTAAACGATAAGCCGATTCAGTAACGCCTAGGCTTACGGGGGCTAACATAGTCTCGCCCCCGCACCTCCAACCCGTAAAAATGTCAGTATTTCTCTCTTATCGTACTCGTTGGACGATATCGCGCAACTAATACCGGACGAGTGGGCGTTCCGGAGCTTTATTCGGGTATTTATGTAAAGAAAACCGTCGTGTTCCTCCCCATTCGGTTAAGACACCGTATTTAATTTGGATTTGGTCGTACGGACCGATCGATTAAACATTTCGCGTTGCGTATACCCGGCGGTCAAAGGGGAGTTACCCGATAAGAAAAGAGCGAGAGAGAGAGAGAGAGAGAGAGAGAGTGAGAGATTAAGATGAGCTATCTTTTATGTATTTGTTTTTTTTTTGTGGTTTTTTTTTTTTTTTTTTTTTCCATTCCGTATACGCACCGGGTGTCCGTTAAATGAAAACCGATCGTCGGCAGATTAACCGGGAAATCGATAACTACACGGTTTTACACGGCGGACACGGTGGTTAGCCGCGTGCAAAACTATTATTGTATACGGCAAAGTCACGTCGAGTGGATATAACGCGACGGCGGTGATAACGTTCCGAGGACAAAGGGAAATTGTTTACCGGTCGAACGGTCAGGTCGGCACTATGGATCGGAATAATTATAACGATTTGTTGACGACGACGGCGCCACAAGAAAAATCGATTCTGCGCAGCCGTTTAATAAACGGCGCGAACAATGACCGACGGCCGTAGAATACAAATTTAAAACAAAAAAAAAAAAATATGTCGAAAACCAAACAAACAAACAAAAGCTATATTTCAATAAAACGATGTGGGTTTTATAGTGTTGGGGATCAGCGTTATCGCGGGAGTAAAAATGTTTGGTTTTTTTTTTTTTTTTTACATAAAAAAAAATGTCGCACAGAGTGAGGTGGTTTACAATACCCTGGATATCTGTCGGCAGACCGCGACAAAAACGCGTAAAGCTCGGGTATATAAACCAATACAAGACATGTTTTAGTAGTTCTGGTAAACCAGTGATCGGAGGGCAGGGAAGTCGGTTATAGACCGTCGGAGACCGAAAGTTTAGGTTATTTAGAGCTTCGTATAATAATTTCGGTATCACCTTGAACGCCGTATAATATACAAATACATCTAAGATATTGCCAATATTCGGGTGCACGGGAATCCACGAGAATCGAGTTGCGCGATGAACACTACTCCGCTTTAATCTGCCCAAATCGGAGGTGGAAATAAAAGATTATTTTCTTCCGGAGATCTCGGACGGTGGATAGTTATCGGGGTTAGTTGCGGTGTTTCGCACTATCGTCGAGATATTTTTTTCTTTTTTTTTCTTTGTCGATTCTGGACCGTGCGACAAACGTACAGGTTTTTATTTTTTAGTTATTCGTATTCGCGATGGTTGTTCGCTTTTTCGCGTAGTGAATATCCGCATACCGGTATAATTCGAATATCGTACCGTTTCCTTTCGATTTGATTTGATAACGAAACTGACCGACGTGTAGAAATATCTCTACCCCACCCCAGGGCGTACACAGAGTCCCGGGATACGAATGGCATATAGGTTTTTTAACCGAAATATCGTTATAGGCCGTCGGAGACTGCGGTATAGGTTATTAAGAAACCTGTAATTTTCAGAGGCTTCGACAGTTGGACCGGGATCCGGTGGAATAAATATTTACCGAACTTTTTTTATGGTAGTCAAAATCTGTTATTTTTAATAAAACCCGTATCCTGAACCTGGTGGGCACAACGATACTTCGAGGACGTGATCCGCTAGTATTTTAGGGGTCGAGTATAGGCAATGTGCATAACGAAAAATGGAAATTTTCCAATTCGAAAATACTCAAATTCGCTTTAAAATAATTGTACAAGTATAGTCCCGTGTCATGATTATAATATTATTCGAAATGTATTTTTATGGTGTAAACTGGAGATACCGTTGGCGCGGGAAAACTTAGCTTTTTCTATAGTCGCAAAACTTTACAAAACATTAGGGAAGAAGTTTAATTGTGTCGTGGCGTGTTCATATCTTTTTTTTTTTTTTTTTTTTTTATGTATATGAAATCGATTCATTCAATCTCCAACTCTTTCCGTCTAAAACATTCGTAGTAAAATGTTTAGAAAAGTAAATAGTATTCATTTGCCAAATCTGTGTGTTGAAAATCAAAAGTTCATGTTCGTTTAGGGTACATGGTTGCATTTTTATAACAATGCTTATGCAACGTGTATTTTTATGTTGTTTTTCTTTTTTTTCTTTGTCGATTCTGGACCGTGCGACAAACGTACCGGTCATTATTTTTTTTTTAGTTGTTCGTATTCGCGACGGTCGTTCGGTTTTTCGCGTAGTGAATGTCCGCGTACCGGGTATAGCCCGAATACCGTATTGTGTTTCCGTTCGATTTGATCCGATTAACGAAACCGATTGGCATGTATAAATGTCTCGGCATCGGCCCCGGGCATACATACACACAGGGTCTCGGGGGGGGGGGGCACGAGTTTAGTCGAAATATTATGAGAGCCCGACACGGGGGCCGGACGGTTATGTTGACGCGATTCGCAATATTACCGTACCAGCACTGCGGTTTGCCGTTATCTATTGGCTGCCGGGTCCGATGGGAATTACGGTTATGCGTGTAACCGTATACGCGGGTACGGGTATAATAATACGTACCTACACGGTGAATCCGGGTGATAAATAATAATATTATTATTATTATTATTATTATTATTATTTATCAAGTCCCACTATATTGCGCGGTCGGAATAATAATGCGAAACGTCAGTGTTTGTCGGCGTGCATCGTCGGATCCACCTCGGCGGGGTATTGTAGTCCGGCGTAATACAACGGCGCCCGCGACAACTGCGCGACCGTACAAACCGAGATTTTTTTCTTTTTTTTTTGTTCGTACGATTCCGGTTGTTTAAAAATATAAATTTCGAAACCAAAAAAAAAAAAAAAAAAAAAAATACGTGCCCCTCACTTGATGCGGGTTCCGGTGATATGTATATATATATATATATATTATTGTAAAATTTACATAGTCATAGACAATAGAATAAAATGTCCTGTAATCACATTTTACATTCTACATCCGTACTACTATGTGCGGTGTTCTCGATATATAATACATACACGAATTGAAAACAAAACGTTAGCGGTTAATATTCGTCGAGTAAATATTTTATAGGATTATTATTAAAATAATTAAATACGAATGAAAAAAAAAAAAAAGCTCGGATCGGTTGTGTTTTGCTGACGAGCGGTTTCGATTGAAAAATGTACAAATCATCATGGTGTTATATTTTTTTTTTTTTTTTTATACGTTCCCGATAGTTTTTAAGGATAGAATATTGTAATTCCGGCGATAATTTTTAATAATATTTTATAATTACGTTATTGTATTCCCGGCCGTTTAATAGTACGACCTAATAATTCTATTCAAAAACCACACGAGCAATTTCCAAATAATATCCGTATTATATATTTCAGCGTCTATGAATAAATTTTGGATCGTTTCCAAATTGTTATAAATTTTATTACGATCAGAAGGTATACTACAATGTTTCTCAATAATCTTTATTGATTTGTTCTCTGTCCGGATATTTATCCGGTTCAAATTAGAAATAAATTACGTTATAGAGTTAATCAAGTTAAATGCATACGCATTTTTGAATATTTTACATGCCATTGTTGTAATGTAATGAATTAAAAAAAAAAAAAAAAAATCAAAATCTAGACATCTTTATTAATACGACTGAGAATTTAGAATACAATCTAATACTTTTTTCCCTCCCTCTCCCGTCATTATTACGTACCAACCGAATGGAGTAAATTTGTATTCAAAGTTCTGCCAAGAACCAATAAATAACTATTATTTTAAATCGAACTATTTGCAATATTGAATTCCAATTAATATAAATAGCTGAATAAGACGTTTTGATCAAATCCATTGACTTTTTCGTAAAGTTTCATTCGAAAGTTTAAAACTAGAGCAATACATTTTTGAACCCAGACTATTCTATAATATTATTTGTAAATACAATTATTTTATCGTTGTTCAAAACCAAAGTCGAAGCTTTTATTCGCGTTTTATACTTTACCAAACAATAGCTTTTTTTTTTTTTTTTTTTTAAAAAACAGTGTCTCTTATATTATTATTTGGTAGTGTTGAACACGATTTATTACAGTATTATACGCGTTTGTTCGGGTCCTAGGACCAAACTGATAGGTCTCACAACCAAAATCTATTCGTCGTAAAAACCTTCTAATTTGGTCTGCCTAGCTTCTATTTATCCTATTTTTCTATTCGCCTTCCCATCTAATCCTCGGTCTTTCCAAAGGTGTTTTCCTCATTGTGTTCTGCTCCAACAATACCCTTATAATAGTTTGTCTTTTCCGTGCATTACCAGCCCATCACAGTATTCCTTTTTTTTTTTTTTTGATGATCAATCAGTATATATATATATATATATAAAGATGTGTGCCAATATATTTTTTTCTCAATTCTAGATTTGGTTAAATGACTGATGTCTCTCTCCATCTATCTCTGTCACTGTAGATTTCTTTTAAGTCCCACATATGTATTTATTTCGGTATCTTCCATCACTTACTTCATGAACGACGACGTCCTAGTTCTACCCCAACTATCCGTCAATTTCTCATCCGATCGTTGTCGTTATCCAAACATTATATTCCATGTTATAAATTGACTAATCATATCTTATGATTATTAATTACAACTACAATTATATGTACTACAGACTGCAATTATATCGTCTTTACCTAAGCGTCTTCCATAATATTGCCTCGCGTGCCTATCTTACGAAGAATATTGTAAAAAAAAAAAAATAAAAAAAAAAACACTGCTAGACATTTTACTATAAAAATATGTAATTTAAAATTTTGCAAAATATAATTATAACGTCAGTTTTTTTTTTTGTTTAATTATTTAAATTATTTACATTTATTTTTTACTCGTATGTAAGTATTTAGAGTCGTAGCTGGATGGAATTTAGGGACCGGGCCCTACCCTTAGAAAATGGTTAGAAACATTCAAGTTTTAGACAAATGCTAAAAAAAAAAAAAAATCATTAAAATTTATCGACAAGGAAAATAAGTATTATTGTGCGGTACGCCGCAGTACCGTGGAATAATATGAGAAATATAATATGTTTTCTTTCGTTCGGTAATTGATTTAAGTTATTAAAACAAAGTATGGTTACAAATTGTTCGTGGAGTATGACATTTGTATTTGCACCGTCTTGTTTTGCAGTGCGCATCGTAATATTACAAGTAAAATGGCAAACTCTAACTGTTACTATTTACTAGTACACGAGTAGCACCACAGTAAATTGAAAAACATCTCGAGTCTTATTGTCGGTCGTTTCCGCAATGTCATATTTTTTTATTATTATTATTTTTTTTTTTTTTTTTTTTTTTTAAACCGGGTCGTTAAAATAATTGCACACATTAAAACTACAGAAATTATACGAGTGATTGATATTGAATAATAACGAATAAATAAAATGTAATATTGTGTGCATAACAAATTTAATATAAATATTTCATATATATATATTTATTCGTTTTTTTTTTTTTTTGTAATTTAAAATAAGATTACTATAATATTATGTTTAACGTAACGTCGTCTTCTTAAAATATTTTTTTTTATCCAGCTGCGGTTTTCTAACCGGTGGCAGCTAATTATGGTGCACGTCCCCGTAACAAAGTTTTTACGACTGCTCGAAACCGTCTTGTGGTGATTATATCGAATATAGCGCGAACCGTCTTCTACGTAATTTTCGAGGAGAACGAAATTCAACAATATAATAATTATATAGGAATACATTATATTACGCGTTTATAGTTTGAACGTCGTTTAGTAGATTTCGAAAAAAAATATTACTTTTGACGACATTTTATTTATCACAAACACAAATAGTAATATTTATTTAATAATGTAATTTCAATGTTTTATTTAACCGGACGTATAACTAAAATGAACACAAAAAATACCGGTGCTGAATCTTACCGGCTAGGTTTTATATAATTTATATTTTACTAAAAAAACTTAAAAAAAAAAAAAAAAAAATTTCATATTGTTATTCTTAGTTGTAAATTTCATAAATGCGATGCTTTTTCTTTATACTTGTTGACATTGCTTTCGGGGAACACGTCTATTGAATTTTACTAAAACAAGATTACTCGAAATAATCCTCAAAATAATTTTCTTTGTCCATGTAGAATTCATACAGAGAAAGGAAAAGAAAAATAATGGTTTCCTGAAACGTAAACGAACGCATTTCGAACAATATACATTATTCGACTTCAAAAGATTTGTTTGCAAATGAAGCCTTGTTATTTGTTGGTATTCTATTAAACAATTATGCGAAAATAACCGGTGTATATGGCAATTTTTAATCTCATAGTTGGGATTTATATTACAAAACGGCTACCCGAGTAGCTATTGATTCCTTTGACCGTTACAAAAATCTTCTGAACGAGTAGAGAATAGTCGACATTTATCATTGTCGAGTACAAAATCGATTGTGCAACAAATGATGGGAAATCGTGAATGGCTCGTATCCATAATTGATTGCATTATATTTTTAAAAATTTAGCAAAATACAATTTATGGGATTCGCCGCTCCTACCTCCCCCAAGAAGAGTCTAATGACGCCACTGGCACTACTAATGACGCCTTCGGTTATTACTCCAATGCGTATCGGTAGAGTACAATAAAAATAGTTAGGTTTTTTAAGTATAATAAATAATGTAAAACCTGGCTGTTCACATCGAGCATCGTTTTTTATTGTGTTTAATTACACAAGTATCGCGTAATGATATTTTCTACAATTCTCATTTAACAAGTAATAACTCAGAGTACCTATTATTTTCGGTCCGTCGTGTTAAAATTCAAATTGTATAAAAACTAATAACGTAAACGGAATTCTCGCCGAACTACTCAACGTATGGCAGAGATGCCATTTGTCTAAATCCAGGCCATACCTATTGGAAATATTCCCGATGATGATTCGGCCAAAGTGGTGATTTGTGCATGGAATCCGACAAATAACCAATCACATAATTTTCCCAATGCAAATTCTCTACATATTCAACGATTTCTTTTTTGCGAGATTTGGTAATCAGTAGTTACACGCCGCCAAATAATATCGTCTCGTAGACCCATTTCCTCCAGTTAACACTGTTGGATTTATAATAAAATGTGTGTGTGTGTGTGTTTTTATTTTTATTAGTTTTGTCCAAAGTAGTCGGTCAATGTAGGTTTTTCTCTGTTGAGTATAAAAAAATCGAAACTAACAGATGAAACGGCGCGAGTTATACACATTTGATCATGGTCTTGATCTTAAAACGCTGAACACAATAAATTACGATGACGAGCTCAACTTTTATTTTGCTTCCGACTACCAAGTACAATTTATGATAACCTCGTATGAAATTTTCAAAAACTCCGGAGACGCCGAAATACTATTATCTACATAAAACCACAAAGAAATGACACGAAAATTCGTTAGAATGATTTTTTTGAAAATTGTACCACACGTAGATAGTGCTAATTGAAGAATTCGGTGTAGTTCCAGGTGTCTACGATTATATTTAACTGAATTACAAACAAAACAACAGTTTTTCGAACGTCATTTCCATAAAGCACAAACTAGACAAAACTAAAAATCAGAACGTTTTCGACTGACAGGATATCTGGTCTAAAGGTTATTTACAAACACACACACACACACAATAAAAAAAAATTACGCACAGAGTCTAAAAGAATCGGAATACTTTGGCGTGTGACTTCTATCTATTATTTTATCAATCTAACTTTACGTCTTTTTTATTTACTTGTAAAACCTTATATTCCTATAAAAAGCCAAACAAATAGTACGAGGTAATAATACAGAGATCGCAGATCTCAGATCCCTTTATCATTTCTCTTCGTGTCACTCACTTTAATGCCCCGTTTAACAACGCCTCCGTTGCGCGTCGTAGTCTTCACAGATAGGAAAGTGTTATATCAGTTTATGATAGTCCACCATGTTTTATTTCATTGCTGGCAGAAAGGAGATCTTTTTTTTTTTTCTTTTTCTTTTTATTACTTCAAACGAACGAAAACATATGGTAAATATAAATATATTTATATATAAAGTTGAGTACGTTCCGTCGATAAAAAAATACCGGACGAATAGTCGTGCAGGTTCACGTCATATTATTTTTAACTAGGTTTTTCTTCCCCCGCAGATTCCAATGAATAGAAGACTAACGTGTGGTAATTCAAATCCAATTAATTTTTTAATTAAGAATTTTTTTTTATTTTTATTTTTATTTTTATTGTTCTTTTGTCGAGTTAAATATTATTATTATGAATAATTTACTCTCATTGTGTGCGGCGTACGTCAAGATGTATATTATTTTATCGGTTTTATTATGTTTTAATATAGTTATCATTAACATTAAAAAAGAAAAAGAAAAAAAAAAAGGTTCGTTTTAATTACTTGCGAACTAAAATCGATAAAATACAATGACGGGAAATTAATGAATAATATTTAGTCAGTTAAATTAATGTGATTGAAAGAAAATTTAACGAGTTTGTTTTAATTCAACAATTAACTTCTAGTCGAGTTAAAAATTAATTTGAAAATTGATTTAACTAATTGTCTTGGGTAAGGTTAATTTTTATTTTGAAAATAACAATACTTTACGATAAATACATTGTTAATGTTAAAATAAATTAAATTAACTTAACGCCGGAATCAGTAAAAATTACAATTTTCACTAGTCGGTTCGTATTTAGAAACCATTATTTTATTTTGTTACCCGACTAGTGAACAAACCCGGAGTTGTTTATGTGAAGAACATATTCATTTTTCAATACATTTTTAGCAAATATTTATGCGAAATTATTCGAAACGCTTAATTTGGCACGGCATTTATATATATAAATAAATAAAATAAGATTGAAAGTTTGTTTTTAAAATTCACAATTTAGTGAAGATTGATAAGTTAGATTTTCTTTTTGTAACGCCCGTTACCCCAGAACCAAGTTTATTAAAAAATTTAACTAGTTAAATTATTAAATCAAATTTTAAACATGCGTAACACCATTCAAAAACCATTCTTTAATTTTGCAGCAGCAGTAAATATAACTTTAAAAATACAAAACAAAAATAGTAAAATGCACATCGTAAAGCTTATCAATATTATTATCTCATTAGAAATATAGATTTTTAATCGATACTCATGGCCAATATAAAAAAATAAAAGGATTTTAATCAACGTGTTAATTTTTATGTTATTCACGAAAGTAACTCTTCAGACTTAATTCTAATTTTCAGCCATTTTCTAATTTATATCGATAAATATTTTCGTGTACATATGTACTTTTTTTTTTTTTTTTTTTGTAAATCCGAATTCACATACGAGTGGTAAAAATCGTTTTCGATCAATTCGAAGGCGTTGGCATTAGATTATGTGTGTTCTAGGCCACCGCCGCACGTCGCGCGGGTCGGCAAATATAAAATCCGTAGTTTAAAAAAGACACAACACCGAGCCGTCAAACATGTTTTCTCACTATTACTTTTTACATTTTTTAAACGAAAGATCAATCTTTCTATAAGAGGCTCCTGTATTATATCCCTCCGACATTTTTTGCCTCACTGTACGACCTATAATACCTATACCTCTATTTGATCGATCGCGTTTTCGAGGGATAGGATTGTTTACTAGCCTTCGGTCAAGAATAGATTATTGCGGTAGATACATAATATTTATCGAAAGCGCATAAAAAAATAATTTTGAAAAGTAAATTCAGACTTGTAGTATTATTGTAGGTGTAACGGTGTCACCCGGCACACGTAAAGTAATTATCGTAGAGTAAAAATAAATGCGATAGAAAACGGCGGTCTTATAAAATAACGGAACTTGCGCCATTTCGTTTCGACGTTATTGTACGAAATATACAAAACGAAAATAAAACAAAACTCGACAGGACGTGTACGAATTTTCAACTGGATGCCGCGGAATCATTTATCGTTTGTTTTAAATTTTAATCCGCGCAATACGCTGGGATTATTTTTTAGAAGGCCGAAGACCCATCCGGCGGGACTTGCGTTTTTCTATTTCCGACTGTAGGATTTCATCATCGGGAGATGATGTTTTTAAGCTCCGGTAGAGAACTACGGCCGTAGAAATGTTCGCGGAATTTTTCATCTACGTTTAATACATTATAAGCAAAGGACTAAAAAAAAAAGCACTAAACATGGTGCCCAAGCCCTTGTGCACTTTTTAAATTCTATAATATGTATTACAGATATGCTGGAATTTTTTTTTTTTCTAGCGAGTATTTATTCAAAATATATTAATATATTTTTTAACATAATACATTTTAAATAATAGCTGTTTATTGATTTAATATACATTTGCATTATATTTGTTGTAGTAGACCGTAGATATTATTTGTTTTCTTGTAGACGAACACGATGAATTTATTAATTAGTTTAGTTCAATCCTAATCTTACGGCATTTTAATGTTAAAACAGTAAAAAAAAAAAAACACGGACAAAGAAAATCGACACGAAATAACGATAGAAGCACGCACACGCGCAGACGGCAGAACTGAGACTAAAATAATAAATTATTTACAAACAGTCGCGACAATCATATGGTACGATTAAAATTAAAAATTAATTTACATTCAACAATTTTGGTGGTATTATTAAATGAAATAATAACGCCGGTGGGGAAAATATCGAGAACATTATTAATCGTATTTGTAATATTTCTCAAAAAGTATAAAAAAGAAGAAATACGCCACATAATACACAAAAAATCAGGATTTGCATTTATATGCAAAATAAAATTATAGAAATCTATATTGTGCCTTAGCGTAAAACGTATATTTTGTTTCTGGCTCTGATATTTTTTTGTCGATTGTTCAAAACAAATATGCATACGCTAAAAAAAAAAGTCCTTTGCCCTAAACATCAGTAACAATCGTTTTGCATAATTCGCATATCTCTCGTGTCCGTGACAATATTGCTCGGCGAAATGCGCTGTTTAATCGACAGAATGCATACAGAACATTTTTTAAGGGACAAAAACAAATCGTCCTCGTCGTTCCAAGGTCGACGATTGAAATATTTTACGTGTTACGAGCTTGTATACCGACGACGTTCCTATTAAATGCGCAACGGATCGCCCCAAAACCACCAGCATTAATGCAAATTATTTATTATTTGCTATAAAAAAATAAAAATATTAAAAAAAAAAAAAACACTTAATTTCGTTATAATAATATACTGTTAACGCCAGACTGACGCCATCGTGCCACTTTTTTTCTTTTTTTTTTTTTTTTGTTAAAAATTATGCTGGGCCCGCAGAATTAAAAGGAATACAAATAATACCGCGCGGTTTTGTTTTTCCCGAAAAAAAAAAAAAAAAACGTTCTTAAGGAACATTTTTAGTACACAGCTTGTCCGCGGTACACGGTACATTCAATAACTCAGCACTCTTTAAATATTTTTTAATTCTGTTTGCGGAACTCGAGACTAGACTACCGGGTGACCAGTTCATTTTAGATGAAATTTTTTTCACCGTCGAAAATTCGCTGAGTTTAAGCCGTTTCAATTTCATTCTACGCAAAATCGTTAGTTCATTTATTCGATTTATTAAAATGTATATAAATCCCGATTATTTATTATTATCATATAGTATATGAAAACGCGTATGAATAGTTAATATTGAAACGGCTCTCGTTTTCATAATAAAAAGAAAAAATTGATCAGGTGTAATTTATTCTCGACCTTCGTTATTACATAATATAATATGTTAGATTGAAAATTACTAATAAATATAAAAATATTAAAAAAAAAAATAAATAAATATATATATATATATATGTTTTGAATTTTTCTGTCTTTCAATTCAGTAAATTTGTCAATTATGTAATCGCAGTCAAAACGTCCACGTGACTTCAATTGAAATTATAGCTAAACTCATTGTTGGAACTGAATGTTGTCCTCAAATAGTTCTTAATTATTATCGATTTCGAGAATCTTCGTTCTGCACTTGCCATTGCATTTGTGGTTGTCATTAACATCCTAAACGGAATGGAAAGGTATTGAAATGAACCAGATGTTGTTTTAATTAAATCAGGTTTTTATCATTCGATAAGTGTTTTTCGCTCATTTAAAATTGTGCAAAAAAATAAAAAAAGTTTTAATCCGTCAAAAAGTTCAATACCATTTATATCACTGTTCTCGCCATCTTTAAGTAATATTGCTAAATCCATACAATGCTTTCTTAATATTTCATCATTAATTTTAACTTTTCAATGCCATATAAAAACACAAAGTTTTCCGAATGATGAGGTAATTGTTAGAATCGTTCATTTATTGATACAATTGGGCTTGGTCTATCGCTTGTAGAAAATATTCTCACAAAAACTTTTTGTTCGCCAGTATTTTGGCTTTCGGAACGATACAGCATAATTTTTTTTCCAGAGCTCTAGGTTGTTTGAAAACTGATTGAATTCTATTATCAACGCATATCTTTTGTGTAGTATTTTTTGTTGACTCGAAACCTTTGTACCGAATATGATAAAAACAATTTTTAAGACCACTTAATAATTGAACAGCCGTACTTAATTCTATACTTTCACATTGAAAACTTTTGCCGTTTTGTTTACAGCGGATAATAGTTCATACCAAAGAACAACACACGAAATAAATTCGTACGCAAATTCAAAATTTGCCATTAAAGAACTTTAGGTTTTTATTTTAGAGTCTTTTGTTATTTCACTTACTACTTCTTAAAGCATCACGATCTCGATTCCAAAATGAAAACAAATGAGTTAAATAGACTTAACTCTGGATTCCCATCGACATTATCATATTTTATAAATAATACTATATTATAATTCGTATTTTTTTTTTGCCAGGCCCTGCCTCCCCCTCTTCCACCCTAAAGACATTTTCACATTGGCCGGATAATTATTATTTTTTACAGTTATTTTTTTTTTTTTTTTTTTGACCATTGAAAAGTAAATATTTTAAAAAATAAAACAAAAAAAATAATAATAATTAATCCCATAAATCAACAAAACAATAATCAAACGAATGTAAAAAATTTTTTTTATTATTTTAATAATTCGATTTTTGATACAAAACTACCAGAATTCCCGTTTCAGTGACCTTTTTTTAGGTGTTGTATTTGGAAAATCTGACTTCGAGGGGCACACGGACCCGTTTGTCCGTTTCTCTATGTAAAATTGCAGACATTTCCGTACGATTTGCGACGAATTGCGCACAAACGGCCAAACAAACTATTATTATAATCTATAGACAATAGAACATTTGATTAACAATTATAGTCAATTAATGTAGGCATTATATAGGCATATTTTTATTTTTGCGAATAATTAAAATTGTTCACGTCGATTAAAATCTAGAATAAAAAAAAAATAGTTTTTTTTTTTTCGGTCGACACCGGCTGCCAAAATCACGTTAATAAAATAACTATCATTATTTTTATGAAAATTATAGACATCCGCATCGCTGCGCAGTTTGAGTCACGGCAAGTTTCATAAATATTCGCGTTTTTTAACGTCACTGAACTCACACGGCCGCGAAAACACAAACACATTTTTATACTCGGGCACGAATAAACGACCGGCGACGGCACAATACAAGCTCAACATATTCTCCACACTAATAAATTCAATTAATATTATATTAAAAAAAAAAAAATATTCTGTTTTATTAATACGGAGATTATTACGGTTTGAAATGACAATAATTTTCGTTAACGGTTTGGATAATAAAAGTATAACAGACTTACATTTTGAAAAAAAAACGAACCGACAAAATGTCAGGCAAGTATAACGTTGTTATAATATTAAAATATACCAGTTAAATTGTTTACACGTTTTGTTATTTTTATTGCAACACACAAGTTCGCTGGTAGTTTTAATATTTAATTCGTTTTTAATAATTCTGTAAAACATTTTATAATCATTAATAATACGTCTATTGTATACTCACAAAGAGTTTCCGGGCGCCGGCGAAAGAAAAAAAAAAAAAAAATTCCCTCGCCGGGTAAAATTTTTAATATGAGTTTTATTCTAACGCCGTAGTCAATTTATGTATAGACTATTTTTTATTGCGTAAGAACATTTTTTTTTTTTTTTTGTAATATTTCAATGTTAGTTTTATATAGTGTATATTATATTGTAAAATAAAACGATATATACAGTGGTCATTTTTTTTTTTTTTTTTTTGTACACGATCTAGTCACGATTATCTACGGAGGTTTTGAGTAAAATTGATTTCGGTTTTTTTTTTTGAATCTATATAGAATCGTTTAATAATTGTATTACATAAAATGTCTTTTTTTTTTTTTGTACAATTTTCCTCCAATTCCGTACACCTTCAACACGTGTCCACATCGGGTCTTCAAATAGAATTTCCCACCCTCTATTTTCATTGTACAATCGAAAATGTGTTTTTCTAAAAAATTTTATTACGCACAACGCTTGTTAACATATTGGACACGCCGTTTATGAGTAATACGAGTTTAAAATTTTTACCAAATGTTTAATGGGTTTTAAATAGGACTGGAAACTTGATGCATTCGGATTTTTTTTTTACAATCTGCTCTAATACGTTGCTAGTTTATATAGAAATTCTTTTCGTGGAACGTACGAGCTGATGGATAGGGAATTTTTCCATTTTTTTTTAGGGAATTTAATGCATTTTTATACATCCAGTGAGAATATATTGCATTGTCATAATATATTTCGGAAAATTCAGTGAGTTAAACCCAAGATATTTATCGTATTCGATATTCTTTTTATCTCCTAAATGTACGTCGTTGTATCTTCACTATTAATAATTATCGTCGAATATTATAGTTTGGACATTATGGCGTATACCGTTTATTAGACAATAATCGATTGTTTCAATTTTTATCGAGGGTAATTAAAAAAAAAAAAAAAAAAAAAACAAGAAATTCAACTAGAGAAGAAATTACACTAAACAAATAATAAGTTTATCGAGTGCTTATGTAATATATTCTTTTTAAATTTAAATTTCCACTTATATATTTGGATGTTCATTAAAATAAAACATTTTAACGTTTTATGCATTTTTTTTTCTTCGAGTTTTTCAGGTCATCATAATCCGGGCCCTAGTTATTATTAATCGTCTACGAATAAAAATTAGATTTATCACTTCCACTATCATAAATTGCATATCCGATATTAAATTAGCGTTATGCATACTGAAACGTTAAGAAAAATATTTTATTTTCGAATACGTGTGGGAAATTGGCGGGTAGGAGGCGTTGCCATTTGATAATCAACGGTTAACACTCGTTTAAGATGTGAAGAGTAGGGTTACAATTTTGAAAATAGTTTCAAGAAATAAAGCACAAACAAATCCGCAATGATAGGGGGAAAAAAACAGAAATTACTTTAACGTTAATTTTACTTAACAGAAATTTTCTTGAAATCCGGATCACGATAGAAAAAAAAATAAATAAATAAACCGTCCGGTATAGTAACAAAATAAGCTGATACGTGATTGTTTTCATTTTTTTTTTTTTTGTTCTTTTAGAATTCAAATGTCACCGTCCTTTGGGTGTGCCTAAAATTATATATATTTCGTATACACAAGTTTATACGAACCGTGTTAGCAATCGGTTTGTTCGGTTAAATTTTATTTTATTTCTATTATATTATATTTAATATACTTATCAAAATTATTGTAAGAAAATCGACGAAAACAAAAAAAAAAAAAAAATAATAATAATAATAAACTTGAAAGTGTTCCGTTGAAAAGTAATTTTCGTACCGTCGCGAAACGTCTAGCATTATTGCATTTTTTTTTTTTTTTTCATTTTTTGATTACGTATTATAATTATTATTATTTATTTTTTAAACGCATTCGATTTACGAAATTGTAAATATAACTGCGCTGTAATTGACGGGGTGGAGTGTTGAATATACGTGTATTGGACAATTGCGATAAACCGTTCTCGCGTCTGATATATATTTGTTTTTTGTATACGTATAAGTATTCGTATTTCGATTTTATTGATCTCGTTTAATAAACAATTTTTACATTTAAGACGGACAAAGTATTCTGACTTGGTTGGTTTGACGGGGCCAAAGTCCTCGGTCGTTCTGCCGATCAAACTAAATACCAAAAAAAAAAAAAAAAAAAAAAAAAAAAAAAAAACCATTGATTTAAATACAATAAAAATTTATTTTATTTCTCGTTAATTTGTACATTTTTTCTGCGTTGATCAATCTGAACACGGTAATAAAAAAAAAAATTAACAATCACATTAACACACATATAAATGTATTATTACTTAATGCTGCGATTTCGTTGCAATTGCATCTTTTTACCGGTGTTCCAAAACGCAGGTCCGAAAATAGAAAATGCGTTTTGTGCGATTATTTTCATTCAATTTTTATTATTCATATTTATGCATTTTTTGACAAATTTAACCTAAAATGCAATTTTTTTGACCATTTCACGGCATTTTCTTAGTTTTCAGAGCATTTTTTTTTTTTTTTTTTTTAAATTGTTTAATACAGTGAACGTAAATTTGCGATTGTAGGCTGAGTCCACATCGAATGCCGTATCTGCGCGAAGAGTGGCTAATAAAAAAAAAAAAAAAACTTAAGATATTACAATTAATTAAGAAGTATTTAAATCGGGTTAGGTTAGGTTAGGATTATCCATTAATTGACGTAAAGTACAATTTAAAAACCAATACAACCAATAAAAAATCAAAAAAAATCCACTTGTAATAGATTTGTTTTAATGTTTAAGCAGTTACAAATAAATTACAAGGCAATTTTAATGTGAATTTTCGAAGTTTTTTAGGCATTAAAATCCCAGTTCTGATTATAACAGTACGTAAATATAGGGTATTCCAAATCGGGTTTGAAGCAATTTTGTGAATTATTCGAATCGATATATAGCGCGACAAAATATATTTCGTTTTCTTTATTTTAAAATAAATATTTCCACATATTCCGTTTATGTATTTTCCGAACTTTATTCGAATTTCTAAACAAATAATTATTAGCAATAATAATAATAGTAGCAATACATAAATATTTTTTACAATTGTATATCGCGTCGACGTCATAACTATTCTCTTGTTGCGCCACGCGGAAACAGAATTCCTTCTCGAATATACGATTGGAAAAGTTTTTTTGTTTTTTTTGTTTTTTTTTTTTACAAAAAGTTCGAATGGGAAACTTATGCGCGTAGCGTATTGGTCACTGTGTATGCGGTTTTTTTTTTTTGTTTTTATTATTACTATTTTCACCGGGAAAACGCAATAACATAATATGTCGTTAAACCCTACCAATAGCGTAAGAATCGCCGTGCTGCCGAATGGATACAATAAAAAATATTTTTCTAATTTATAATACGCGCACTGCCAATAAACGTTAAAAACCAATCCATCGTCAAAACCGTTCAATTTTGTCTACTTTTGTTTGCCTACCTGGCACCTAGCGGATTTTTAACCCCTCCGCACGTGTCTAGACCATCGCAGTTTTCAGTCTTTTTTTTTTTTTGACGATCTCTAAAATATTATTTTCTCTGGAGATTTTCTTCTGTAGCTCTCCGATTTCTTTTTTTTTTTTTTTTTTTTTTAATTAGACCACAGCTCAAACTCAGGACAGCAAGCTCGCATATTCTGACACGGTTTTTTTGAAGGTAACGTTCGATTGATATCGATCACTCCGAATAAGTTTTAACACTCTCGAGTTTTAGTCTTAACGGTACACCTATGCACGCGGTTCAATCACGGGGTTTCGGCGTCACTGCACGACCCTATAAAATATTGCAGGCTCCGCGGCAAACGTTTCGCTGTAAAACCGTACGTAATAATAAAGGCAATGTGCCTGCCTGGCTGTTGTGATATTTTATAATTCAGTTTTATGATTTCCTATTCATTACAAAACAGTCGGACGGCAGAAATTACCGACTTGACGGTCATAATCTTGGCGCACGATGCGTGTGCGGGGCGTACGTCACGTGCGGTTATTGTCCCTTTCTGCCTCACGGTTTACCGTGAATTTTGTACTCACGACAATATAATATTATCGTTACGATTTTTTTTTTTTATTTTTTTTGTTGTTTTTTTATTGAGATTTTTACAAAATTCGTAAACATCTTTTAAAAAGACGTTTTTGTCAGTTAAAATGTTTTTTTTTTGTAATTCATTAATAAATCATAAAAAAAACATGAGAAACTTGATATTTTCACCGAACATTCAGGTGCATTTAGCATTTAAATAAAAATCAGAATAATTTTCGAAATATTCTGTTATCGCTTTTAGTCATCTCATAATTATTTGAAATTGTCTAGTTTTTATTTTTTTTTTTCGTTTGTATTATGTGGATAAAAATTGTATAATTTATTTTTATCAATATTTTAAATTCAAACTTTATTCTACAATATTCGTTAAAAACACAATTTTATTTCCAGTCATAAATTAATACATTTTTCAAAACATATGTTTAATTGAATTTCGCTCGGAATCGTTTTTCGTATGCGATAAGTTATCGCGAAATGATCACGTATATTCTACTTTACTGTTGACAAGGAAATATACCTTTTGTGATTCTGCGTTAAAAAAATATGTGTATGTTTGAAAACCAACGATCGTGTGCATGTGTTCGTGATGTACATAAGGGAAACATATTGAAGATATCGCGAACGTCTGAAACGTATGGAGAAAATTTTAAAAAATCACCACGTAAAATATCACGGTTATGTGGTATTTTATTAATCGA
Source organism: Tuberolachnus salignus (assembly GCA_956483605.1). Lineage (NCBI taxonomy): Eukaryota > Metazoa > Arthropoda > Insecta > Hemiptera > Aphididae > Tuberolachnus > Tuberolachnus salignus. Next base: position 19,652,326 of record OY101433.1, read on the forward strand.
GTATAAATATTCGTCGATATTCCGTGTAGGAATTTACATTGCGCATCGTTTTAATAATAAACGACGCCCGGGCCGTAAACATTATTTAAAACTCTGAAAATACCGAGACAAGAATGGTACCGGAACAAAAAAAATTCGATTCTGTTTAAAATTAAAAAAAAAAAAAAAGGGGGGGGGAAAAGGAAATTATGGCTTGTAATGTTAAACTATGCAGTCTAAAATGTTCACAGCGGTCTGATGAATTTTAACAATTTTCGGTGTGTTTAGTACGTACATAAAACGATAAGTTTCGAGTATAAAAATGCAGAAGAATCGTACACCAATGACATTTTTATGGCAGTTGATTTATTTATTTTTTTTTTTTTGTTAATTTTTTACCACAGCTACGTTACCGGTATACGATCATAGAAAAAATATTTATTGAACTATATTGCGTTTAAACCTGTACAAATATCAAAACAAGTTCTAATAACGTTCTAATATTCAACTGAGTATTTTTCAGTCTTGTGCATCTGATCGCTGTAATACTTCGTCTATCGCTATTTTTCTATACGTTTTCTAGTCGGTACAACAAAATAATGCACGTACACAAATTTGAGTTTATGTTATTTATCGCAATATGTTTTTGAAACAAATGCTTCTAGAATCCACATCGATATCAGTGATTTGTACGCATTCACTGAACAACAGTATTAAGTAAAAAAAAAAAAATGTTTTTTTTTTTTTTTTTTTTTTGAAATAGATACCGAAGTCGGTTATTGTAAATCGTAAGAATTTTTCCACTACGGGGATTCCGAATTCCGAAAAATCGTATTTGTGATATATTCTGTAGGACAATAAACTAACGGGAAATCGTTTTTATTTTATTTTTTTTTTTTTACGCAGGTATCCAAAGGTATTTTTATTAGTCGGCAAAATTGGTTTTAACCAAAAAAAAAAAAAACAAAAACAATCTTGTAACAAAATTATACAAAGTTTAAGTCGTCTTTTCTATTATTGTTGAGAAAACGTCGTCGTCCGTTATATATTGTAGAGTTTACGTCCAAAAGTTCTAATAATATAAAAAAAAAAAAATCTTATAAACGAAATTAACAAAAACGCATAGATTTTAGCTAACTTAATCTAATAAGCTTAATGACAATTCTCAGTTTTATATTTTATGTTTTCGTTTCCGTTGTCCGTCATTGAGACGACTTTAACGTTTTTAATGTTTCATTATCGAAAGGCTATATATATAAACAAAAAGCTTAACAATTCTTTACCTACACTAGTTTAGTATTAAAATTAAAAATATTAAACAGTTTAATTTGGATTATCAGTGAAGACTGCCTGTAGTTTTCATATTTATACTCGTGTGGCACTATGGAAAATTAATCATACGCAAATGTAAACATGTACGGCACAAACACTGTCCGTTTACACGATATCATGTCAATAGTCATTATTTGAGGACCGGGAAAATATAGTTGGCATCAGTTGGTGTTTTTATCTCATCTATGATTCAGTTGAATAGTATTATGATAGCTAAAAGGAAATGGCGAGATTTGGAACGAAAAATTAGAAATATTTTCGTAGTATTTAATAATTTATCGCAGTGCTCACATAACGGTAAATAAATACCATTCATCTAGAAACAATACAATTGCCGATAGAATAATATGTCTTTATTGACGTGGTTTTATTTCTCTGTCAATATATCACGCGGACGGCTGTATTTGCGGTGTTTGCTTTCAATTCCGTGCCTATATTTTTCATTTTTGCCTTAGCCACCACCATAGACGTGCCTAGATAACGTTTCATATTTTGTTCCCGACCTTATAAGTACAATAAACCGGAAATATCAAATGTCTTTAGAGTCACAGACACAATTGTATAGGCTACACGTCACCCATGCCTTGCCGCAGGTCGCCAACTGGGAAATAGACGATTGTACGCAATACCTGGGCATACGGATAGGACGTTAAGTGATTGCTATATTTCACTAAAATTCTTAGCCTCGGGACCTCTCCTCCAAAGAGACAGAGGAGGGTCTCTTACTGATATCAGTCCATTTTTAGGTTTATGTATCAGGCACGTATTGGATTCACGAAACATTAATGTTTGTACTAAGTTATTGGGCTTCCTCCACATCCATTTGAATAATCAAAACTATATTGTGTACCTATACTATATACTAGTTCTACGATTTTTTTCGCAATTCGATTCACCTGCGGACCTCGATTAACGACAAAAACGACCCGAAAACGTTTTATGCCGTAATCTAATAATCAGTGTTTCCCAACCGGTGGTCCGCGGTCCCGTAGATTTTTTCTTCGATTTCTATTACAAATTAATTATTATTATTTTTTAAATAGCGAAAAAAATCACGACTTATTGAGAAACCGTATAATATTATACGGTTATCTTATCGTTGTTGCTGCTGTAGACCGATAAGTATTTTCCACTTTTATAAGTGTGTAGGTATCAGTCATAAAAATCACACTAAGTAAATTATTGAGTATAGTAAAGTATAATTATATATTAGTGAAATATAGTAATAAAATGTAAAGTAAAATAATGAAAATTAACATTTTTCGATAAATTTTGTGTATTCTTGTTAATGAGCAAACAAAAGGTATTCCTAGTTTTCGTAAAATTGAGGTGGTCCGCGACCTATAAAATATTGTCGAAGTGGTCCTTGGCGGTAAAAATGTTGGGAAACACTGGCCTAGAATATATACGTTAGTATGATGTAAGCCGATTTTAATGAACTTCACAGAGGTGGGGTTGGGTTCCTCTATTTTCTAACTATAAAAATCGATAACACCGCAATTACCTACGCATAAGCCGTTATGATTTAATTGCCCGACAAGTTATCCATATCAATCAAGTCTAAATCGGCTAGAAGCACTGCAGCGTAGTCTGTGACGGCCGAGAGTTTTAAAAACCGCAATATACTCGGGGTTTTATTTTTTTTTTTTCTTCGTCCGCCGATAGCACGGCGTAATCTATATTGTATACACGGATTTGTCCGAGGAATCCAACCGCGTCGAGTTTTTTAATAAACGTTCCCCGAGATGAAAGCCCTTGCTTTGGTCGACCGAATTCCCGAGACTGAAAACACGAGACTGGGCGATCGCGGCTTTATTACCATATGCGATGACTACTAGTCCAGTTTTTTTCTTATTTATTTATTTATTTGACAGCGATAACGTCGGATTTGTGGGGTTAAAACGATATCGGCCCGCAGAGCAGGCTTTGCCCGAGACATAATTGTTAGTATAATTTATTTTTCCAATCCTCAAACGCACTACGTATAAAAAATACCCTTTTATTTTTGGACGTTGATCTGCCTGAGCGCCGAACAGTAATTTTGCCGTTGTCCTGTATTACGCTGTCGTTCGCTCCGATGACATTTTCCACGCTCTGTTGTTTCAGTACAAGTGTATTAAAGTCGAGAACGGTTTTTTATCTTATTATTCCGATAGTCATTATTCAATTAACCTTTATGCTTTTTAGAGTCACTACGGTATTCGAACGATGTCGTAGACGACAATCCTGGGCAAGTAACTTGAATTTGTTGACTTATTAAAGTTCAAACAGTTAAAATACAATTGTATACAACTAATATGATTAGACTGGAGTTCAAGGTTAGGTAAATATACAAAATTTAATTAAGGTAGAAATAACTCGGAGAAAATATAACAAATTAAGTTACAAGTTGGATTTTTTCCATTTTATAATCTAAAACTGTAATGATATAGCAAACGGTGTCACATAATAAGAACATTAGCGAAGTCCTTGGTGATAGAAGAAGAAAACCAGAAATAAATATTATTAATGTCTCTCTTCGCCCCCCTCCACTTTGTTCAATATTATAAGAAAATTTATTTGGGTGAAATTTGGTCATGATAACTCCACACCATAATGTGCCTGTAAAAGGGTTGATAATTGCCAAAAGGGATAGTTTTTTAGGTCTTTGAAAAATTATAAGACTATAGTACTAAGCATACAAATTTGATAATCCTTATTTATAGAACATTATACTGTACATGAAAAATGTATTGACAAAATTTCTCGTAAATTTATTAACTTCAATGAAAAATAATAAAATATTAAATATTTAAATTTTTGGCAAAATAGTTCAAATACGGTTAAATAAATAAGTGACGAATTATATATTGTAGATACGGATTTCTTTAAAGAATATCGTGAAGCACAAAAAAAAAAAAAATGTAACACATACCTCGCACCATTGGTAGGTAGGAGGTCACTGTTGTAGGTGTGCAGTTGGTAATCTAGGACATACTGAGATATTTCATTTATATACCGTGTGCAAGGATAAACGAAAAACTGTAAACGAAAAACGATTTTAATGCTTGGAGCTGAGTAGTATTAGTGGTGTTTTTCCCTTATTGCCAAGGTAACTCGGAATTCAACAAAAGTAAAAAAAAATTAAACTGATGTATTTATATATATATATATATATATATATATATATATATATAAAAAAAGCATTAAAAGCAATTTTTGGAGAAAAGTATTAGGAATTTTTTAAAGTTATGCAAGTACAATACTACCTGCTGAAAAACCCGCATCTTTATTAAGTTATGACGTGAAAAAACCATGAAATATTTCCATCGACCGTAAAAGTGATTTCCAAAGACAAAAACACACCTTTGTTGTGAAACTGCAATTACTTCTTCGTAAAAACTAAAAAAAAAAAATTGATCTAATAAGTTTTCCGTCGTTTGCATGGTATAATGTTTTGGGAGGTGTATGGGATAATAATTATTGTAATATTCTATTCGTCTATAATTATAGTAAAACAATAAGTCCCCTGCCGCATCCGTCTATTCGCCAATCTCGATGGCGGATTTGAATGCGATTTTCTAGGTTATAATCCACAGTTTTAAAAAAAAAACAAAAAAAAGGATCACTTATTGGTACCAGCACCAATAGTATTATAGCGAATCGAGCGGAAATATTTAATTTATTTGTCTGAGTTACCTGGGCGACGCGGATGAAATATAAAACGGTTATTATTATTATTATTAAAAATTGACTCTTTATTCTGTTCGCGCCGTGCTGTGTTTATAATAATTGTCAATGTTAAGCGACAATATTGCCAATAATAAAAACATATTGTTTAAAAATAGAAATTATGTTGAAAAAAAAAAATAACAATTACTATTTAAAATAAATTCTTCGATTTAAAATGGTCGAGAAAAATTGTGAATTAAATCGGCGCGGGCAACATATTGACAGGACGGCCAGTAGACAATAAAACGATAGACGCCTACTCTTACTTTTTTTAAATTTTAATCGTACACTTTGCAGTGGCTCTAGCAAGGGGACATAATATCGTTAATGTTGATTTCCGCGTGATCAGCTCTCGTGGTCTATCATTTTTTTTTTTATTATCTATTTATTCTCCACGTCTATTGGCTGGCGTATTAAATGAGCCGTCACCGACCAATTGTGTTGTAATATTTTCTATAAATTTGTATAAAATCTATACTTATAAAAAGTCAGTCAGTCCGACTGACTGACTTAGCGTACAGCCTAAACCGCTGGGATTGAAAACTGGAAATTGCGAATATAGGTTCCTTTTATGACGATGGAATCCACTAAGATAGGGTTTTTGGAAATTCCACTCCTAAAGGCGGGGCTCGCACCCGAAAACTTATCCTTACAAATACGACAAATCGCGTTATATATTTATTTCCGGGTTACCTAGGCGATATGAATAAAAAAAAAAAAGATTATTGTTATTTAATTAGGTTGTCACGGGAAAGACAGACCTCTTTTTAAAAGAGATGTGTTGGTTGGGGGAGGGGAAGGTTAGAGTGAAAAACTGTGCTGGAGGGAATGGTAAAAGGGTAGTAGACCGCGTTAGAATGGCGGGGGAGGGGTGGATAGATAAAATATGTTTTAAAAAGTACAGAATAATTGAATTAAATTAAGTATATTATTTTTGTAATTTACTATAATTTAATTTGTTAATCTGATAATATTACACGAACAACTCGTGACAGTGACAAAAGTGGACAGTTTTTTGTTTGGAAATGTCGCGGGAATTTTCGTTAACAAAAACCCGAAAAAAAAAAAAAGAAAAAAAACGTGAAACCGATGTTAGAACAAAAACAAAAACTATACAGGAGTAGATGGTAAAATATTATATAAATATTGTGGTGAAAACGTTGACGTGGGTTTCGGAACTGAAAGTGGCAGTCGCAAAATATAATAATATTATGACGCGGTTTAACGATCGCGTTTTGAGAATATATTTTAATTATGATACGAGAGATTTTATACGCGCGTCGTTTGAAGAAAATAATATTTTGTAAAGTCCCGTAGAGAAAATTACGATTTTCGTTACGTGCCTACATGCGCATAGAAACGTTCAATGAACCGTTGAGATTTGTACCGTATTGTTTGGTGAGCCTGACTCCTCTGCTCTGCTATTTTTGAATTTTGAAATCAAAATACAAAGATCCAAAAATTGACCAGAAAAAATGATTTAAAATTACTACCTAATTCCCCGCCACCATTTCACGTATTTTCAATCCGTTCCCTTGTATGTACGCGGGGGCGGACTAGCCAGAAATTTCCGGCTGGCCAATACAGTCTTCTGTATTGAGGTTTTATGGCCCCGGTTGCGGATGACGATTTTAAAATTTACTTGTCGGTTTTAAAATATAACTGCCATCAAGTTGTTGTATTATGGGATTTTATTTTAAAATCGAATATTCATTATTCGTTGTATCTTGACGAATTGTGAGCGGTGTCTTATTCCGAAAATCAAAGATTGTCGCAGACGACCACTTGTCGATACTACCGCAACACCACGGATTATCGCGATTCTATTTTAATCAGCATAATCCACAGTGGGGTCAGGCCAGTTCAGCCTACCATCGGCAATCGGCATAGGCTGACGAATTGTTGGAATGAATACAATTGGTTTAGAACTATGACGAAATCATTATAATTATATTTAACTGAATCCGTTCTATTAGTTTCAATTAATATAAATGATTTAGTTAAAAATTTAAAACCATAGTAACAAGTCCGTTGAATGTAAATTAGGTGAATAAAACTAGATCCTCAATTGTCCGATAATAAATTAAGAATCTTTAACGTTCATGATTTTGGACAGAAAAGTCAAAGTAAATCGTGCTGAAGTAATATAAAATGTATGTAATAAATTTAAACTAAAGTATTTTTAATCATTTTCAAGTTTATAGTTTTAATACCTCGTATATTCAGAGTAACAGATTTAACGTTTTATTGGAAATACAATTTTTTTTTTTATAAAATTAAAGGGAAAAATAATTTTATTTATACTCCTAAAATATATTTAAAAGTAAGAAAATATCGAAACGACCGTTGGTCGTAAAAAATATTGGTTTCGACGGAGTTAGATTTCTGTATTAAATGTAAATAACTAATGTATAACACGAGTACATTATTAAGTAATTTTTTAACATACAGATGAACGGCATTTTCGGGGTCATGACAAATATAATATTAATCGAACAGTATTTACGTAGTCCGCAGAACGGGCGTTTACGAATCTAAATTTGAGGCAATGTAGTGTTTGTCGCATCAATCGGATTTCTGCCTTAAAAAGCCTCTTTCCCGATGGCCCGACGTATTAAAATCGCAGGTTGGCCTGTGACCCGACCATTTCGCGCCCGCCATGTATTTCTATTGTAGTGCGTTTTCAATAATATTAAATTCGTTTGTACGATACGTTATTTTGTTTTTACACGCCTCTTTTTAGTTTCATTTGGGTTGTCGAAATCTAAATTAACGAATTTCATTCATTGCGGGCCCGGCCGGGCCAAAAGACGTTTAATATTTTCACAGGAATCAACGCAACTAGCGTGCGTAATAATGAAATCGTTTTTTTTTTTTAATTACTATTACGCGAAAATCGGAATGTTGCGGATTTTTTTTTTTTTTTTTGATTTTTATTATTTGCTTTTTCGCAATACGGGAAAAGCATTTCCGAGTTCGCGAACATAATAATAATAAAAGAAAAAATAAATAAATAAATAACTATCCACGTTTATCGGCGGTCGCGGTATTTCGTTGTATTTCAATTTTCCGAAGACAAAAATAGAAAAAAAGAACATACACCGCACGACGAATCCGCTGTACGAGTGGGGTTTAAGCCGGTCCGGATTATTCGGATAAAAAAAAAAAAAAAAAAAAAATACACGCCGACGGATAATATTTTTTGCCGTAGCCTCTACGCGCAGCTTAAACGAAACGTCGCGACGCATATTATAAAACGTTTGTGTCGTTTAAAACGATTTTGTTTTCCCGCAAAGCTCCGTAGGTATTGTTTAAATTAAACATTATATCACAAACCGTTTTGCATAATATTTAATTTCGCCGGCACGATTTTGCAAAATCAAATCGCGTCGCGGAGACCTCGGCGCAACAAATAATAATTTGTATATATTTACATATAATATCTCATATATATATATATATATATATATATATATATATATACTGCACACACGCGCACGCATAGTTTTTAATTAAAATAAATATTTTGTTTAATACGGTGTTGGTTGATAGAATAAAACAGTTTAATGCGGTTTATTATTATGCATTATTATTGCATAGGTTTAAACGATAAAAAAAAAAAAGAAAAAGTCAACACTACAGTGTGTATAGGTTTTTATTTAATACTTTACAAAAAAAAAATAACAATATAATTCGTATTAAACGAATACAGTTACATTATACCCACATATATATATATATATATATAAAAAAAAAAAAAAAAATCGATTCTAGCCGATAGAATTGTTTAACTGTTGTATACGAATAATGATATCGTTACACTGGAGAATACATTTTACCAACGTTGGGCAAATTGATGAATAATATCAGCTCAGTGAAAAAATAACAATAATAATAACTAGTCAACGTGTTAAAATGTTAATTTTAAACTAATTTAAGTTAATATGAAAATCGAATTAACATTTTTATTTAAAAATCGTCATTGTCACAGTGAAAACGATTAAACCCGGAGTGTGTAATTTTTTTATTATCAATATGAAATACACCTGGCGGGGAGGGGGGGGGGTTCATTCCGAAAATATCAATTTATAATTGTTTTTAATCTCGTAACTGTACGCACATTATTGTGTAAAAAAAAAAAAAAACGTTATTTTTGTACATTTTTACGGTAGTAGCAAATCAAATACCTCCCCCAAGGACAAATTTTCCCTTTTATCTCTCACCCTCTCCCCCCCCCAGATAATTTGGCAGTTTTTATTACTTTTGGCAATAACCATAAGTTTTAATTTTTTTTCAATCGATTTGTTATCGAACTCAAAGGTAAGAATATTAACTATCCGTGTTTTGTGCGTCTGATTTTTTGCTCTCGATATTTCAATTGCTGAGATACGAGATACGAGTACGTGAATTATCATAATTAAAATTGTTTAGTATATTTCGCTTGAAAAATAAAAATATCGAAAGAAACCGTCGTAAAAAAAAAGAACACAGATGCTACTAATGGTATTACCGTTTAATCTGTTAATAGGTTGAATCCACACTGATGTTTTAAACTAATAGCACAGAATTGCCCTTGCCGAACGCAAATTTGCTATGTCTTGCGCTTGACGGAGACTGCACGTGCAGGTGCCATGTATTTTTTAGTTAAAATTAACATTGAATTCTATATTCATCGATATGTGCCATAAAAAAAAAAAAAAAAAATATATATATAAAATAATTCTATGAAGATTAATCCTCCATATCGTCCCCGCCCCCTGTATACGTCACTTCGTAGATTGTAAATATCGTGTTAAAATCAAAAGAAATCGAAATTAATTTGTTATTACTTATATTAATGTTAAAAAATGAAAAAAGTGTTATTGGATCATTGGGCATAGGTAAATAAATATCTGTACGGACGGAAGGTTTTCGAAATTTTACATATTGTTAAACCGATACCGTTTATATTATTTTTAACTCGGAAATCGGTAAAAACTAAAATTTACAATTGTATTAAAAAAAAAAAAAAAAAAAAAAAACCGACTAGTTTTTATTTTTACATAAGATTCACTAGCCTACAAACCCGATTAGTTTTATTACAAACACACTATACGTGTTTTGTTTGCGTTAACTAAATAGAAAATCAATGGTGCCATTGAAATACAGTTGAAATTAACTGAACTTTTAGCTTTTAAAATATTTGTGTTTCGCATTTTAGTCGGGTTTAACGTGAATATATCCTTTGCAATTCGACAGTACCTATACGTAATGATTTCGAAAGTATAAGTTTACGTATGTACGCACAATAATTGCTATTCGCGTTTCATTTGAATAACTTTATTTAATTTTAATTTAACAAAAAAAAAAAAAAAAAATATATATTTATTTCCATCTCCGCTGCAATATGCGGGGTTTAATCAGAAACTTTTGTTGGGTTTTTTTATTTTTTTTTTTTACGAGTATACGATATTATTTTTTTTTAAAAAATTTTCCATAACATGATAAATAGACATTTCGAGGATGTCTCAAATATTCGTTGTTTTGCCGTATGTTATACGAACGGTTTTGCCAGTGACAACCAAATTAAAATACCAATACTTATACTAACTGTATATTGTTACTGTATAGACAATTTTTTTTTTATTCTTTTTGTAATTAAATTCTTTGTTTTGTTTTAATCTTACTGTAATCTGTATGGCGTATCTGGCAACTGTGCGGTAGTCAAGCGATATTCGGATATTAATTATAAAAAAAAAATAAATAAATAAAATATATATATATAATGTTACTCCCGTATGAAATGCACAACATTTAAGCGCGAGCGACCGTATGGAAATTTAAAAATTCGTCGTCAAAAACGAACCCGCTATTGTTTAGTTTTTTTTTTTAATCTTTATTATCAGATTATTATTACGCACTCTGATCTTTTTCTAAGTCGATATGTAACACTACACTTCTATGCCGCTTGTGATAATCTTGTACACAAACCGTCTACCGTGTTGTTATCGTTTAAACACGCCGAGACTTATTGTGGTTTAGTCCGATTTTGCGACTTTATCATGTGTCGTCTGTCTAAAACAATAATAATAATAAAAAAAAAAAAAAAAAAAAAAAAATGTTTGTGTATCTGTCTGTGCTCGACCCACAGCCGAATCTATAGTACGTAAATGTCTGAAAATGTACGCGCAAGTGAATTAACAACAACAGATCCATACGAACCTCGAAATATTATTATTAACGTGACACGTTAAATCGGGTTTATTTTATTGATTTCGGTATTCGAAAGGTTTTTTGTGGTTTTAAGTGGTCGAAAAAAATAAAACGGGGAAATTTAATCGGCACCGGACACGGCTAGTGTTATGTTCACAACTCTCGTTATTGTCCAACGCAAGGTTAAACAATCGGTTTCCATTCGAATTGTTCGGCTTCTGTTTTATATATTTCTCCTGTTTTCGTTTTCTGCCCGTCACTCGGTTCCGCCGGGCACCTCGACCCATCATCAATATACGATACCGGCGTAGCCAACACATTAATCAGTATATTTTAGTTAATAATTTCGCCCGCGTGTTCTTCGGGAAATCTCCGCTGTCGTCCTGTGTCGTAATATAACACGAACCCTCGCTGCTCAGTCGGATTGACTCGGGAGGTCTTCGTACTTTATCCCGGAAAATTCAATATCCAATTGTTTTGCATTCGAACGTTGCATTGCGTAATCCGTGTACATGGAAATATACCCGAAAAAACCATTCCGGACATTACCGCCATTGCCCTATCAATTCGTCCAACAGACAGGCAAACCCCCCCGTATGTTATATTAGTGCGTAGGCGTCCTCCATTAGGTAAACGATAAATTTAAACAAAAAAAAAAAAAAATCTACTTTTTAAAACATCCGAATAAATTAACCTATAACGATATAAACACGGTACAAAATACACAAATTAATGTATACAAATTTGAACTAGACAGATCCGGTGTTTGTCGATCTAAATAAAACCAGAACACTATGTATTGCAAACAAACAATCAAATTAATTGCACGCATTAATAACAAATCGGGTGAAAAATTATTACTCGTGATAGCTCAATAGAAATATTGTACAACAAAATTAAACATACGAGACAAATATTACTTAAAACGGATAAAAACCAATCCACACGGACTACACTTAAAGTGCAGCAATTTGCTTTGATAAATTCAACTTTGTTATTAACGTAAAAGTAATTTATGGCGTTGCAAGACGATTTTTTTTTTTACCTTTTTACCCGGATTGGACAGAACAACAGTACTGATTTACTAAATTATTGAATATAAATATTATAAATACCGTACCAAACAGTTTTAATATTTCAGTAATACCAACCAAAAAAACGAATGAGATGATCAATCTTATATTAAAAATTACAGCTTAACCTCACAAATATCTAACGTTGCCAATGTTTTTTTTTTTTTTTTTTTAAACAAATAATTAATAACGGATTAGTTAATTGTGCCCGAGGCTGACAAATCGCTCTATTTTTTTTTGGTTTTACGTCCAGTAAAAATACAATACAAGTAATTTGCAACAGTATCTAGTTATATTCACAATAAAATAATGTTCCAAGTTAAAAATTGTCAAAACTTGTAGATACCCCGGTGTAGATATTTACCGTAATCTATAAACGGAACGACCGTACAAGACAAATAACAAATCCATTAGAAAAACAATATATTTTGCTATTCAAAAAATGTAGCCGATACGTTAGTACAGTCTAAAATACCACGCGTTAGTAGAATCCGGTATTTGACGAGGTGCTCACAACACTACACCCAGCCCCTTAAAACAAATATATAAAACATAATCATTCTTAAACAAAATACCGTACTAGTAATCCTGTTGCTTGCATGATGTATAACTATAATCTAATCTTATTCTTCTTCTTACTATTATTATTTTTTGTATTAATTGTATAATATAATATAACATACTCGATCATTGTTTTGTCTTGTTTATTCACTAATATTGTATATTAGTTTAATCATTGGTCGAACGTATCGTATTTTAGTTTTAGATTAAATTTCGATTATTTATATTGTAAATTATTGTAAACTCGCGGGCCCCCCACACCACCCGCACTAATACTTGTTCGGCGGGGCCCTTTATCTTGTTAAGAATAAAATATAAAAAAAATAAATACTTTTATTATTTTCATCCGGACCGCGTGTACCTATAATCCTATGGTTAGAGAACTGATCGGACGAGCTCAAGACGAATTGTTTATGTGTACGTATCAATACAGTCAAGTCACTATTAGTCGAACATCGAAAATTCAAAAAAAAAAAAAAACTCGACAATTCGAGTTTATTTTTATACCCCTTGAAATTCTCGTTACGCTCGACATATTAACTCGATCCAGAAAATGGCGAAAAATAACCCAGACAGCAAATCTCTATCCATAGATATTATGAAATTAATAACAAAGTTAAGATAATTTTATAGTTTAAGATCGATTTTGGCCACGATTTGTACGTAACCAGTACGTACGATAATGACAACAGGATTACCTAAAGTTGCATATATAACACGTTTGAAGAATGTTTAAAATCGATATTCGAAAAACTGGGCCAAACTTGCGGGGCTATGTGGGATTTGAACTTGGACTTTTGACGAATGCGGTGATGATTAGCAGATTGCAGTAGACAAATTTGAAATAAATTTAAATATCGATGTAAAAAATTACATTTCAATTATATGCTACGACCGACGACGATGTGTTGTAGTCAGCGGACTGTCTTCTGATAAACGAAGCCACGAGTACAAATATCGTGGTCAGCGGCGTATTTCGGATGATTTTCTGGGGGGAGCGGGGGATGTCCAAAATTTTAGGAACCGTACAAACGCGTTTATTACAATTATTTACTGATAAAAAACGACATTTAACTTACAGTTTGGATATAAATGTTTTATGAGGCGTGAGTAATGGAAATACTAATACAAATGGGGGGGGGAGGGATGGTGTCCAGATATAGAGGAACCGAGCGCAATGTCGTAGTTATAAATTATTACGCAATTTGTTGAATATGTCTATGGTGTGGATATATTAAAATACTACGAGATATTGTTTACGAACCCGAAGTTTTGATTCGATTTTGAAAAATTCGAGTAAATACATCGGGACGTGGTGTTTATATACCCCATTCGACTCGGAGGTTATTGCGACTCGGCCGGATAGTAAATACAGTCCCGAGGCGGAGTTAAAAAAAAAAAAAAAAAAAAAAAAAAAAAGTTCGCTAACAAATTAAATTCAATTAAGAACAAAAAAAGATAAAAAAAAAAAACCATACATATATATATATATATATATATATGTATTAGGTATACACACCTATAGTTTGCCTCGAGGCTCCGGTTGAAACTGCACTGCACCGGTGCATGTTTTCTAGAACCGAATGGGGAGATGGGGAAAAAAATATATAAAAAAAAAATAGGTTAATCTTAGATTTTGTGACGTGACACACCTTCACGCGTAATATGATCCGAATCGCCATGCCCAGCCATTTTCTTTCGTGATCTCAAACCCCGAATTTAATTCATATTCCGGGGCGTCGCGCGTCGTCGGTAAAATGTTAGCAATCATATTTCACCGACAACTCTTGGCGTTTCTATTAAATATAACACATAGATATTATTATTATTATTATTATTTTTTTTTTTTTTATATGATCAATACGACCTTAACTCGACGTGTACTCTTATTTCCATTTCAATATATACAATGTTTAATGCATACCGCAAGTATAATATCGGAGGATCCGAATGTTGCGATTTATTTCGTAGTTCAAAGGTATATGTACGGATAGTAAACATTTCCGAAATTAGATAATATAAATTCCTCATTTTTTTTTTTTTTCTTCTTCTTCTCTTTTTCAACGATATAAATTTCACGTTTTATTGACACGTTGCCCCGGACAAAAAGGTCGGTACTATTTTTTCTTCAATTTGATACTTTTATTATTTTTTTAGATTCTGTTTCTCCCAGATGAAAAATAAATAACTTTTAATATGTGCGCCGCGACTTTACTAATATTATTCCCTGCATCCTTCTCAAAACCAAACCTATTTCGGTAAGTTTAATAAACGTATCACTGCGGCATGCCTATAAACCGTAATGAATTTCACCGTAAGCACAATCGAAATATATATATAAAAATGCTGATGACTGATTTATAAAAAGTCGAACGGCCCGGGGTCATACACAAATTTACCAACCGCTAAAAACTATTTATCGTTTCAGATTCTGCTGAGCATGACGAGGAATTTATTATGTATTTTACTATGATTTGTGCTATTTTTTTTTTTTGTGCGAACAACTTTTCAACCAGCAATCTTGTTCCAATCAAAAACTTATAATGCGTTTCTGTTATTTTTGATTTGTAATGTTATTCAGTAAAAAAAAAAAAAAATAATAATAATAATAATCGCAGGCGCCTGAAACTTTCGCCAAATACTTATATACTTAATACTTTCTAGAGGTAATGCAATTTTTAAAATATAATGACGTTTTAAAAGTTACAAATAAATATTTAAAATTGTCGATTTTGTTTTAGGTTCTGAGCGAAACGAAGAATACATTGGTTTTAAAGAACTTTTCTATCAGACTTTTCAAATGTAGCTCCTTTTCTGAAAATATTTTCAATCCAGCTGGTGAAAAGGGAAAGAAACTTTTTGATATTCATATTGTTCTTTTTATTTTTATTATTGGTAAAAATCAGGAAAAAACGGACAAATTTACAACAATAATGGTTTCATTATATTCGCATTTTTTTTTTTAATGAACTTCGATTAGAAATAATCGTAGAAACTGATTGTAAAGTTTCGGCCCTTCTGAAATCGTCATATAATATATATATATATAACTAGGGTTCGGGACTTGTTGCATTGCAAATGATCGAAATATGCGGTCAAAATCGACAAATATGCAGCTAATTTTTTTTTTATTTTGTTTTTGAAAATATCCATAAAACATATTACAATTTTAGAAATAAAAATCTCGAAAATAAGTCGGTAAAAATAAAATAATCGAAACATGCAACCGAATTGTTTGTTGATAGCAAGAAATTAAATTAAATATTAAACGATTTTCTACACGGATATAAATGTGCTATAAAGAATAACAATAGAATTACCGAAATTTGTCAACTATGCGCTTTGCCTAAAAAAAAAAAAAAACCCGTCAAAATATGCAATTAAAATTTTTATATTTCAGTCCGCGTTATGTCTTGTACAAATTGATATGTTACTCTGATTATTGTACAGCCAATATTAAAGAACATGGAAATGCAAAAAGTCCCGGGAATCGTATCGCACTATATTATATTGATATATGTCAACTAAACGCGTATTTTTATATATTTTTGATAAATTACATATTATTTTTTAACGTTATCGCGATGTTATAATTTTCCAATAGAAAATTCGTTATGTTTGTACCGAATAATTCGTAATCGTCAACGGTGTGCCACTGCTAAGATTAATTCTGCTAATAATTATACTTATAAAAAGTTTCAAAAAAAAAAAATATATATACAGTGCGCCATAACATATCGCTCGAAATTTTACTTTTAAAAAAACATTTCGGTATAAAGCGGGGGGGGGGGAGGGGAGACATAACCACACCACCGGTTGCACCAATGATTATCGAAAGTCTACGTCTACGAATATTAACGTTGTCCGTCACCGTGTCGTTTTTATCAATTTAATTATATCAAATCAAACTGTACGCTTTTAGTACAACGCTTAGATCATGACTAATTCGTGTTTTGTTATTATTATTACTATAATTTTTTATTTTTAATTTTACTGCCCGATAACGCCCCGAAGAATATTATTATTGGCGTGGATTTCTGACACCAGTTTCAATGAACCAATTTTTATGAAACTCTGAAACGTAATTATAATTGTGATCAGATAATAAATATGAAAATATTATGTGTGTTTTTCACGGGACCGTTAAATTGTTGGGATCCGGAAAATTCAATTGTTAAATGATAAGATAGAGACTGATGAGAAGAGCCTGGCGTAGGCACTAAAACGCGCGTGGTACTGCTGGGAAATTGATAAAATTATTATTGCCGTTTTACGAATTACACCGACACAAGTAGTTAACAATTGCGATGTTTAGTTTTTAATTGGCCACAATACGCTTTTTGGCACGTAGTACACCGGTAGTTGATAATAAAATAAATCTACCACGTGCGAAACTTTTTTCAGTAGACACAAAAGGCATAAAAAAAAAAAAAAAACCTACAACAGATTAACCGTACGAATTTAAAAATTTGTAAAACTATATATAATATTCATTTCTTGTTTTTTAAACGAAGAAATCACTCAAGAGTGAAAATCATCGTATATGTATTATTATTTTATCGTATATGGAAGGGGGGTTTTTTTTTTTTAACCACAAGATGTTTTTTGGACGAATTTATTTAAATTCAAATATTTGGTCGAGATTGCAAAGCACCTAGTCGTATAGCGACAAATAACAACAAAATTATATTTATCGTATTAAAAGTAGGGACATGGGCAGTTAAACTCGGGGATGAGTGAGATATATTCCCAGCCCGCCAACGGCCACATTTCCATTGAGAATTTATACGCTAATATATTTATGTATAAAAACAAAAAAAAAATGTAAAGAACAATAGTTGTTAAAATATCAGCATTGGATAATGCTGATTTTCTCCTCCGCACGACAAAATAATTTTTCTCTTCCCTCGCCCCTCTGAACGGGAAAAATCTCCCAATGCCTCCGATGTAATTTTGACCGGTCACGCGGGAGTTATTATTTCGTATACGATTTATCGTGTCAGTAACGGCACCGTAAGAGGTTTTTATTATTTGTAATATTATTTTTGCTCGTGTTTTTTGTCGAAACCGGAAGCGTACTCATCAAAAATTCAAAGTCGTAAATTTTGTACAATCGTGTCGACAAAACATTGTGTTATTTTTTACTGTGGTAATAACACCCCCCGCATTTCAATTCAATGCACCGGACAATAATTGCAATAACATTTAGTTTTCATGTTTTAGGCCCAGCGTACATATAGGCGAAGAGAAACCGGCAGGATGCACCTAGAATATAAGGTAGGCTTTTGCCCAGAGCGAATGCACTTATTTTGATTTGTATAGCGCTTTGTATATAACTTTGTACATTATACTAAAATAATATTATTGAGAGCTTTTTTTTTTTTTATTTGTTTTTATTTTTTTTTTTGTGTGTGTGTGTGTGTGTGTGTAAAACGTTTTTTATTGCATTTTGATCGTTTTGCGTTTTTATTGCTGTTCCGGAATCGCCCGGTAGCATTGCGGTTTTCGGTTTTTTTCCGCGCATGTCCAGCCCTAGGAGCGATGATCTCGAAAATATTTATTATTTTCTCGATACGTTAACCGTAGACGTCTGCTGTACACACTTCGTCTCCACTGGTCCGGTTTTGTATTACGAAAATGTTCAACAGAACTTCCACGTTAGTTTTTGTTAAACAAAAAAAGTGTATTTTCACGTCTGTTTTCCTCGGCGGCCAAGTTTAGCAGATCCGAAATTATATTATTGGTCGTATGAAACTGTTCTCCCAAGTCCCAATAGCGCAATAACTCGAATTTGAATTGTCGTGCGCCCGTAGATATATTTCAAAAAGCAATAGTGTAGTGCTTAAATGTTATTATTCAGTGGAGTTTCTCTTGCCGTTATTATTTTCAATACGAGACGTATAGTATCCCGGAATAGACACTACTATTATGTTTTTTTTTTTTTTTTTTTTTCTATAATATCGATAGGTTCTTCTTTTTCTTTTTATTCTTTTTTTCTTTATTTTCATTCCTATTGAAAGCTCCACGGAGTAACAATATAGCTACACGCCGAGTCTAAAGATACTTTTATACGATGGAAATAAGAAAATGTTTCGTGTGAATTACGCAAAATACGAAACCTATCGTAACGGAGATTGTTGTTAAACTATTGTTGTTCTTATTATATTACTCGCATGTATTACTACATCCAATGCTCAACACTATTACCACGGTAATAGTATTTATCTGGGATAGTTTCATTGCATCTCGTTCGCTGTGTATAATTGATGTATGTCCGGTGCGTTACAAGTACAGGGTGCGGCAGAGCTCACTGACGAATTTAATGAGATCATTTGCCTGTGATAAGATAAAAGCACGCCTTAATAAGTGGTATATTTTGAATTGTAAGGTAATGCCGTTTCTTATTCGTAATCATGTCCGGACGGACAGGCGTACATCGTGGTTTCGTCGTGCGTGCGTATTACGAAAATAATCATTCAGTGATCGCTACACAAAGGGCTTTTCGTATACATTTGGGCATTCCACGTGCTGAATCTGTTCCTTCTGCTAACACTATCAAAAGAAACTGGAAGTACCCTGAGTAGACATGGACACGGAGCACCCAGAACGGTTAGAACCCCCGAAAATGTGCAGTTGGTCAGAGAGTCAATTGAGCCGGTTAAAATGTCACGTCCGCTCGTAATGTTGTGATGTTGGAAACTTATCTGCAGCACAGGTCGGAGGAAATGGCTGACGAACACGATTTGGGATATGTATGGTTTCAGCAAGACGGAGCTACAGCGCACACAGCTAGAATTTCACTTGCTGTCTTGCGACAAATTTTCCCTGGGCGGTTAGTCTCTCGGTGAGGAGACACAAGCTGGTCAGCACGGTCTCCAGATTTAAGCATGTGTGATTTTTTCTTCTGGGGCTACCATTAGGATAAGGTTTTCAGACATCGCCCACGTACCATAGAAGAAATTAAACAGAAAATAACCGTGGAAGTCGAGGCCATACCAGTCGAAATGTGCCGAAAATCATATGAGAGCTTCAGAGATCGTCTACAACAGTGTATCATTGCCGACGGCCGCCATCTTGAAGATATAAATTTCAAAAAATAATTTTTAAAAATGGGATTGAATACTGATTTAAATTAAAAAAAAAAAACCTTTTCTCTAAGTTTTACTAAGTTCGTTATTTTAGCCCATCAAAACTCGTCGGTCGGCTCTGCCGCACCCTGTATAAGTAATATTTGGGATAATTGCATTTCTATGTTTAGTATCAGTATATTTATAAAAAAAAAGTCGATTTTTGTTGTAGTTTTGATGCGTTCCGAGTACATTCTGCATTCGATTACATTTGTCGCAACATGAAAATGACTATTATGTATACGCAGTGTAAGACGATTAATAATAAAATGCATTTATAGTAAATGTTCGGTCGTTTTGAACTTCCAGTTTCCGCTATCCTATCTTTTACGGTTGTCGAGTCTCCGTCATAAACTTTTTTTTATTTTTTATTATTTTATTATATAACTGTATAACAATAATACGGTATTCAACGGCAAAGCCGCAGGGCGTTTTTATGTTTTTTTTTCTATATTATTATACAGGACGAATTTTTATAAATCTTTTGTATTTTTATTTTTTTACCAGCTTCCAACGAAGCTTGTCTTCGTAGATTTTGAATTGAGTTGATTTCGGTTTTTTTTTTTTTTTTTTAGTCATTATAAATTATCGTAGAATATCTTTTATTTACAATAATATTTTCAAAGTCTTATCATAATGTCATATATGGCATACACACGCAATACAATTTTTGCTTTTCAAATTGCATTTCCAAACCAAATTCAAAAAGAGAATCTATTTCTCAAAATATCAGTATACGATCGGGGGGTTGTCATCTAAAATTCGATATGAAATGTATTATCTCTAATCCTTTGTTGCGTACTGTTCCGGTTTAAATTTTAAATTGTTATAGTACTTGTTCAAAATAGTTAATGTTTATTTGAAGTGTATAGAGTCGGTGTAAAACATTGAAAGTATCGTTTAAATAGAGCTTATAAAAATTACACAATGATTTATCAAAATAATTCAGTAAATTCAGTAATTCGGTACACAGTAAATACAAATTTACATAAGTCCTCCGAGAAATCCCTGTAATCCGTTAGTTGTTTGTTGTTGGTTTATTTGTATTTTTATTTTTTTTTTTATAGTTTTTACGATTTTAAAAACCTCGTTTGGCGTTCTGAACACTCATACTCGTAGCAATAGTTCTGTGAAATTCGTCATGCGTTCTGCACAGGAAAATATATATAAAATAGTTAAATGAAAAAAGTTTTTTTTTTTTTTTTCAATTAGGCCGCGTTCGGCACGAACGGTCTGGTAGGGATTACGTGATATTATGCCCAGCCTACCAGCGGAAATACACTTATGAACTTACGACGAAGGACGGGGAGACGGGGTACAGGAAATAGATTATGTCTGAAT
Source organism: Tuberolachnus salignus (assembly GCA_956483605.1). NCBI lineage: Eukaryota > Metazoa > Arthropoda > Insecta > Hemiptera > Aphididae > Tuberolachnus > Tuberolachnus salignus. The sequence continues at coordinate 19,673,642 of OY101433.1, forward strand.
ATTTATTCGGTTAGTAATATTCTTCTAAAATAACTTTTACCGTCAAAAGATGCAGATTAAAAAAAAATGGTGCCATAAAAGATGCAGATCCTCCGTCTCTATTATACAAAATAGACAATTTCTTTAGATTTCCAACAGTATTTCTAAACCAACAAATTTAAAAGCTTGTTAGTAATTATTTCAGGTCTCTGCGATTACTTTAGACTGAATGACAATAAACAAATCGAAATCAAAATTGTCGTCGAGGAAAATACAAAAAAAAAAAAATGTATCTCCTCAATGCTTTAACTATAGATCCGACAAAATAGGTTTTGATGGTCGAACGTTGTTCGCAGACGGACGAAATAAATAAAATAAAACACACCGTACCAATAAAACCAATAGATTTAACCACACCACTCGCAAGGCACCCGGCGAATTATTTTTCAATTGTCGGGAATTATATCATTATCGACAACGCAAGTGGGAATCCGAGAATAAACTAAATAATATATTATCGTCGCGGTTTCGCTCGGGTGTATATAAAAATAAATACGAGTATAATATCATTGTTTTTGTCACGAAATTGCGGTCGTCGCCAGTAACCTCAAATACGCATTTCACACCGAAACCCCGGGCCATCGAACGGTTCGTACATTTCAAGTCCGTAAACTCCATAACGGCCCGTACACATAAAAAAAAAAAAAAAAAAAAAAAACCATTGACGTCGCGTTATTTCTACCAGCGGTACTCTTCTCTGGTACACCGCGAGAAAACCGCCACGATCGGTCCTATATTAACGATGATAACAATAATAATAATAATAATATATCGTCGGACTGAAAAGGCGTTGGTTTTGGCCAGCATTTTACGCGTTTTCGTTTTATATAATAAATCACGATCCGAATGTCACCTACCAATATCTATACGTAATATATACGGTCGTCGTCGTCGTCGGTTTCTCGGCCCGTCTGTCTTGTTTTCCTTTTTTTTTTTTTTTTTTTGACAAAATGTATATCCCTTATCCCTATCGTACACGCGTATTTATAATATATATATATTTAGTGATAGATCTGATAGGTTATCTTATTAAAAAAATAGCCCGACACGCTCCGCCGCCGTTATAGCCGAATAAAAACCACGGAACGGCGAAAAGTCCATAATTCGAGGTGTGCCCGCGCGCGTACAAAAATTTAAATTTAAAAATCCGCAAACGAGAAATGCAGTAAAATTGTTTGTTTTTCTTTTTTTTTTTTTTTCTTGTCTTACGGAGAAACCGTTGGTGGTTAGGCATCTAGACGAATGTTCGATCTAGACGACATATTGTTAAAGCGTACCGACGGGCGGATAATCCCGCACCTTTTACAGTGTGAAAACTAGAATTTATTTTATATAAATATGGACGATAGATACGGATGATTTTTTATCATTTTTTTTTTTTTTTTATCGTGTCGTCACGTCGTGCCGCGATAACGGCCGTAAATCATCGAGTGCGGGGGTAAAAAACGCGGTAAACAAAATTGTACCGTTGCATGTGGTCACCGGTGGCGAGATTCCGGGGATCCCTATTTTATTTCTCCGCCCTTATTCGTAATATTTTACTGTAATATTTATTCCTCGTTCTCGTTTTGATCGTGCGCATCGTGTAAAACCAGTGGTTCCCAACCTATTTTATTCTACGCGCCACTTGTAGATTTCCGAAAATCTCGCGCACCCCTTCCTATAAATTGAACAAAAACCCATCACCTATTTTCGTGTATTTAACAAATAAACTGTACAATATTCGGAACGTCTAATAAACCAGTATAAAATATTAATAAAAGTAATCAAAATAAATACATAATGAAATTAATAATTAATGTTAACGCTGGTAACGCTTTACTTTGGACAGTTAATTTTATGTTCGGCTCAATATTTGACAGAGCACATCTTAAGTCAGATTACGTACGTACACTCGCGATGACTACGTACTACGGACATTTACGTGCACTATGCATCAGCGAAACGAAACTAAATCGAGTCTAAACTAATCTAATAGCTTTTTCCCCCGACATCCTTTTATCGTACCCATTAATTTACAGACAACGTGGCATAAAATGATTAAGTTACACGCCGCGGCCAAACCCTTATAGTCTTTTTATCGGTTATCCGTTACCAATACCCGTGAATGGATAAAGAGAACCATTCATTTTTTTTTTCTCTACGTTTTAAAATAAAAATAATTCTAATCGATAAAAATCGTATTTCGTAATTACTGCTTGCGACTCCCCAGCAATGCGGTCACTCCCCCCCCCCGCCCCAGTTTGGGAACCACTGGTGTAAACCGACGGACGGGTTTAATTATCGCGTAGGATTTCGTGTTGCGTTGGCGCGAGCGGAAAATATTCGCAGACGGTATGGCGGAATTGTTGCCGTTTTCCCGAGGTTTTCCTTTTCCGATTTTCCGGTCTGCAATGCGTTTGTTTGCGAATGTGAAGAATTTCAAAGAATTTATTCGAATATTCGAGGCTTTCGCATGCGAAGCCCGGTGCGGCGCGGTCGCGTTTTCGGGCAGGTGTGGTGGCTCAGGGGCCGTTAACTTTTGCGTTTTTCTAGAATTTCCACCGTCCTCTAGCCACCGCCGACGTGACGTTTCTCAATGTCGGGCTTCGTCTATTATTATTATTATTATTATTATTATTCTTTTATTTCCCCCCCCCCACACACACACTCACACAATTGTGGAATTAATGAAAAACTACATACGAGTAATGTACCCGTACAGCCCTATTTCCGGCATTCGACGTTCGAATGAAATCAGTACGATAAATCCATTAATTCGTACCACCCCGTTACCAGTGTTCTTCAGAGCGCGACTATATCAATTTTTAGTGTAGCTAATCTGTGTGTTCGAACCCGAACGTTTTATTGGTAACACAGCCGGTGTGATCTAATAAAAAAAATTTAACGGCGTCCGCGGACATTTTTTCGGGAGGGGGGTGGGCCGGTGGAGAGAAAGGAAGACAAAGGTAATTAAAAAAAAAAAAAAAAAAAAAAACGACAATGGTTTGTTTTCAAAGTAAACTCTTCATTTACTCTTGTATTTTTTATACATCATATATATATATATATAAAAATTAAAAACCCAGTGCGGAGAATTGCCTCCTGTATTGCCTCTCTCCCCCAACCTCGGAACACCCAAGGCGACGGTGCTATACAATCCTCGTGGTTATAATAACATAATATACTCATTTATCACTTATTTCGTTTCTATATTTAATGTACTAATTGCACCTTCCGTTGTATTTATTACCACTTGTTTAGCAGTGCCGGGAAACAATGCTCATTTAAGTGATCGAAGCAAAACGATCCGTCATCTCTACTTTTCTTTTCCTTTTTTGCCGGTTACGACCGTGGTAGAATTAATCTCGCGCAAAAAGCGTCGAAATTCTAAATACGCCTTTGGGGGGGTGGGGGTGGGGGGTATGGAGTCGTGGAATTTCCGTGCGGAATACCAGTGACGGCGATCGATTTTGTTCACGGTACCGTTAAAGGATAATATAATATACTCGCCTTTGGGCGGTTCCGCAGGATATTATTGCTGTTCGAGTCCCCGCGATATTTCGCGTTTTTTTTTTAGGTTAACTTTACGGTTGACGGGTGCGCGCATACGATAATGCGGGGCATAGCATTGTGTGCAGACCGGAAGCGAAATCCTATTTCCGGGGTCACCAGTCGGTTATTCTTCCGCGATTTCGCCGTCCGCGTAACGGTTTCGGGAAAGTTTAAGTCGCGTTTTTAATTATTATTATTGTTATTATTATTGTAAACCGAACAGACTGACGGGCTGCAGTAATAATACAGAGAACACCGAGAGCCTGAGGGTTGAAATTTCCAGTTTACGCTGTGTTCATTCTACAATTGTTCATCGTGTACGTTATGCACGTTTGGGTGAAATTTTCGGTTTATTTACAAGATAAATCTAGCCAATATCTAAACGAGGGTTGCGTACATATTTTTTTGTTGATAAAACCGAACAGTTATCTACTCGAATTCATTATCATATAACTGTAAAAATGGCCTTGTCGCGAGTATCGTTTATTGGGTAATCGTGAAACGATTTGTTCAGTGAAAAAGTACAAGTTAAATCGTGCGATTTTAGTGGTTTTCGGATAGTTCGATAGTACTGCTGCTGCTTGCGGATTATTCAAATATGATTACACATAATTGCGAATTATTTCCTACGTACCTATCGACAAAAATATCCGAAATTCTTACAAATTATTATTATTATTACACGGATTCTTCAACATAGTACGATCCTCGATTTAGAGGATTTAGAGGATCATTAGCCACGGATAATGCGGCAAATTATTTATATAGTACATAGGCGAGTCACTCATAGACTGACCTCATTCGGCGGCCCACGTGTGTTTATTCTCGTTAGTTGTACTCGAGTATGGTTATTTCATAAATAATTTACCGCCGTCCGTCGGAATATCTCCAACATATAATATGTCCGGTAAATATATATCTAAACGGATTTGTGCGAATAAATATAAATTAATTTTTAGCGCCATTGTGGTAACTGAATTTATTATAGTCAGGCAACTAACGTATGGGGTAGGTAATGTCGGTGAACAGTATTTAAAGCGTAAAAATAAATACAAATTATTCATTTCGAATGTAATGTTTGCGTGCCAATCATTTCGAGTATCGAATAGCAGGCGGATCGCTGAATGTTTCTATACGATGTCTCTTGTCGTGGTCATTGTATTTTTAAACAGTTTTTATGGCTCTCCAGAAACCAATTTTTCTAATTTAACGCGTTTACGTATAATTTCGGTTTTACAATTTCGTTTGCGGGACGATAACAAACAGTTACCAGTGTTTATTAGTACATTACCTCTTGTTCTTATTATAAAAATTCAATTCCGTAAACGATAACGTAATATTTCCTTCCGCTTTTGTCAATCGTTGTTCGTTAATAATTTAATATTTTTTATTACGTCAAAATTTCGCCCATGTTTACTGTTTTTAAACATTTAAATGCAAAAATCTATTAAAAAGTCAATCGTATTTGTCTATACGAGAAAATAATTAATATCGGTCTAAAATCAATACAATATGAATATGTATTAAATCGATAAACAGTTATTGTTCATAATTACATTTTTTTTTTTTTTTTTTTTTTTTTTTTTAACGTTTATATTGAAAAAAAAGATTTATAAATTTTTAATTAAATCGCCGGGAAATAAAAAAAACAATTCGGGGATATTTTTAGCGCGTGATATAGGGTTTTTAAGGGCATGAGTAATTGTGTTAAGAGCTAAAAAAAAAGTCCTTTGCCCTAGTGATAATAATAATACTAATAATAGTGTTAGAATTATTCGCTGGACGGCCCACCCGTTTTGCACTCGAACCGTGTAAATTATAAGCACAGGCATATCTCCACTCGTCGTTATTCCGACGATGCGCAGTAATTAATTTCTACGCATTAACGCCGTGACATCGGTGCCCGGACTCGCGACCGCAGTTTATGGAAATATATGGCGCGGTTACTTCCTTATCCGGAATTCTCGCAGCTGAGCGGCTATTGATAAGTAAATCGTTGGTTTATGGCTTGTTCGAAAGCGCGTTATCTACGGGTTTCTGTAATAACTAAATGAAGTGTCAACAGTGCAGTGGACAAAGCAACAGAGCGCGCGTTCGCCGTGAACGCCTCCTACTTTTCTTCCGGCCGTTCGACGATCATCGCAACTCGGCGTGCCTTCAGAAACCGTTTCAATATCGACACCTGCGGGCCGTGTGCCCGATCGGAAATCGACTTGTTTGTGGGTGGACACGTTCAGGGATACAGATTGTGAGCAGTAGAAACACAATGGACCTTCCAGAACCGTCAGGACGCCAGAATACATCGAAAGGTTTAGGGCGGCGATTTTGTCGAATCCCATATGCGTTCTGCACACAAACATTCGGCTGCTTTAACGATTTCTAGTCGCACAGCGAGACGAATTCTTCACGAGGAACTTAATTTCCACCCGTACGAATTGATAGTGGTGCAACAACTTAATCCACGCGATTATATTGTGCGAAAAAATGCACGTGAAGCCTTCCTCGACAACCTGCCTCAGGACGCTCTTATTTTCTTAAGCGACGAGGCACATTTCCATAGTTCATTGATGTGTGAACAAACAAAACACGCGATATTAGAGCTCCACTTACCCGAAAGAACTTCATGAGCAGCCTCTGCATACAGAACGTGTGACTGTTTGGCGTGCAACACCCAGAATCGGCATTATTGGTTCTTTGAAGAGAACGAAAGAGCAGTTACGGTCAATTCCGAACGTTATGTCAGCATGATTGTTGGATTTTTTTCTGTCCAAACTCAAAGAAATGAATGTAGGGGAAGTGTGGTTTCAACAGGATGGCACCGCGGCTCACACGGCAACAAGGTCAATGTGATTTTTTCCTGTGTGGCTTGACAATGATGTAAGTGAACCTCCCTTTATTCTTAGGGGAAGTGTGGTTTCAACAGGACGGCGCCACGGTTTACGCGGCAACAAGGTCAATGAATATCTTGCGCGAACACTTCCCCGAACGGCTCATCTCTCTTAGAGGCGATCTTCGAGGGCCAGCACCACGTTCACCAGATTTAGCCCCATGTGATTTTTTCCTGTGGGGGGCTATCGCGATATCGTCGGTATACACGGGTCGTCCAAAGATCCTTCGTCATCTCAAAAACAATATTTGCGCTGCTATTGCCGACATAAGCGTATATATGCTGGGAAAAGTTCAAATTCCGACCAAATTCTCGGTGCATTGACGAGAACGGTGGCCACCTTCGTGATATAGTATTACAAACCAAATAAAATAAAACTTTAAATGTACCCCTATACACAACCAAAAAAAAAAATAATCAAATCAATATTGCCAATACTTTTCGTGTTATGATTTTTTTGTTAAAATAAAGAAGTAACCACGCCCCACACCCTGTAGTATACCGCACTCGAATTATTATTATTAGTGCGATTCACCGTGACTGCCAGGTTTCGCGCGGAGAACGTGCCGACGACACAATTGCATTTTACATATTACTAAAAAAAAAAAAAAAAAAAAAAAAAAAAAAGCACAGCACAAACTTAGTTGCACATAGTTCTTTTTCGTCTTCCGCGGCATAACCTTACCGTCTCAGACGTATTTCCCGACAGTTCGCCGTGTCCGTCGCCGGTTTCCAATTTCGTTCTTTTCGCCCGGTCTTCTCATCTCGTCCGCGAACGTCCCTCGGGTCTACCCGCCTCCCCCAATCCCCCTTGTAAAACTATATATTGTATCGAGATGCTTTTCTTTTATCCGTCCAGTCCAGTGACTGTGCAATCGCTTTTTTTTCTTGATTACCTTCCCCCCCCCCCGCCCCGGTATCCGATACAACTGTCCGCTGCGTTTATCGTTATATTATTCTCCGTTCTCCCGACAGCGCCGAAAATTCCTCTCTTAGAATTCGGCCGTCGTAAATAAGATGTTCGGATTGGCGTAACGGCCGCGTTTCACAACCTTCACACAATCGGTAAATGTTTTTCGCATTACAGTTTATTGTACGTCCAAATATTTGGCGCGAGGATCGGCCCGTTTGAGATTTGCTGGACGATGCGGTACGACGTTCTCGTTGATTACCGGCAGGGTTTGGGTTTTATAACCCATCGCGTATTTCTTATGAGATTCTTATGATACAAGAGTAGCATGCTTACCATTTGTTTTCATTACTCTGAGGACTAAAATTTGAAATTTAAATTGCGATTTTTGCGTTCTTACCGGTTTTTAATCAAAATTGGTCATATTTCATCATCTTATATAATAGTAATAATAATAATTAATAATTACAGTTTACAATAAATTAATATTAAAATCAAAATCTTAATATTTTTTATTAACAAAATAATAACATTTTCATATTCGTATTTGTTGATTATTGCGAATTGAATTTATAAATTGATAAATAATAATTTTCTGTTGTTCTTTTTTTTTTTTTTTATTGCATATTTTTAGCGCAAATTTACGCATATTTAATGTAACATTATATTGCAAATTTATGTAATTTTAAGTGCTATATAATTCTAACTGGGTTATCAATATAATCATAATGCTCGTGCGTGCACATATTTCTCGTTTACATCACTGGAGCAGCACATACGCTACAAGAAAATAAAAGAAATAAATGGATATGACGATTAGGATTGGTTTTTTTTTTTTTTTTTTTAACATGTCGACTGCCATTAATAATTCATAAGAAATGCAAATATTAAAATGCTAAGTAGAGCATAACCTAACCTAACCCAACAGTGAATCGAATAGTGTACGGTATTTCAATGGGCTGTGTTTGGCCACGAAGACAACATAGCCGCCAGTGACAAAATGATTCCTTACCATTTCTAATTTCTAATGGGGAATAATAACGACGGTCATATTCTTATAATATATCGTTTTCAGTAGGAGAACTCGCGACCGTTTATAATAACGTCATACGGTACAAAAACGTTTGGAATTTGTAAAACGCAATTAAACGGAAAACGATAAACGAAAAAAAAAAAATGAAAAAAAAAGCAAATGTCACAAAACAGAACGTGATGTTAAACAAAAAAATTGAGAACATCGTTAGACAAAATACACCGCAATGCGAAATGTTAAAATATCAAAACAAAACGTAAAACGGAATAATTTAAAACCCATTTTGTATCCCGAAAATAATATTGATTGGATTTTTTTTTACCAAATATTTGCCATAGTTGTTACGATATAATTTCATCTTGATTTTCTCGATTTAATTTTATTGTCCAAACTTAATCTCTAACGGCCCGATAGAATATGGTCGGTAATTTTTTTTTTTTATATAGAATTTAATAACCAAAGGACTATTTGGGAAAACTGCACGTTTACATTTGCACGCCACGCGATTCATAGTATCCAAAGCAAAACTACCATGTGACCTAGGTACATAAATTAAAACTATTCTACCAGTGCGGGTCAAGTTGAAAAATTAAATAAATATTAAATTTGAGTAGTAAAACATCGTCCTGAGGGTTACAATATTCGGCCGAAATGTTCTACCATCTCTCTCATACGTGTTATCGAATACTGTTAAAAAAAAACTTAAATTTTGAAGAAGAAAAAAAATGAGGTAAATTGATAAATTAAACTATTGGCCGTCAGTAGGCTGCCCTACCTACACTAAACATTGTATTCAAATAACGCCAAACCAAAAACCAAAAAATAACGTAAAACGAAATTTTTTTTTTTTTTTTTTCTATATTTCCATCTCGGGTCTACATGTACAATAGCTGTAGTGTTATTATATAATAATATAATATAACGGAGTTGTTACAGGGTCATACTATAATTATTGCGCTAGTAGAGTATAACAATAATTTATTTTTCGTATACATCACTAATGCAGCAGCAGACGTAATCGCCAGCTGACTTATATAATAATATTACAAGTCCATGGGGCGTAATGTAATATTTATATAAAAGTGCACGGGCGCTTTATGGGTTAGGTTACATAAATACAAAATAAGAGACGTGGATACGTCTCACGGGTGTACCGCACTGTTGTAGGTGCGAAGTTGAGTGGAAGGATACATAGAGGAATTTAATTTATATCACTACGCGACGATAAATCATCATTGCTAACGAAATGCGATTCTGAGCGAAATTCGGTTAAACGTGTCTCGAAATGTCGTGATTTTTACGTAAAAATTTGAAAAGCATTGAAAATGCGACTCTCCAACGCACCGACTAGATTTGAAATGCTTTCAGACACGACGTTATACACGGAAATCGGAGCGGGATTTTCGGTAGAAAAGTTGTTGAACAGACAGAAAAAACAAAAAACAAACACAAATCATAGTGATACCAATACGTTCATTGCTACGCTGAGAATCTAAATAAAAATGCGGAATTTAGAATTTTTCGGGAAATGAAAATAAAATTACAATTTGGTTGCATGCGACGGAACGCGTACACAACATTTCGAACGTTGTCTATAAAATTACACGAAATGATTTCATATTGTATTTATTTATTGTTAGCACAGCTAAAAATATTCTTGCTTTCCACTCCGCGCGATCGCGTACTCTCTCTTGCCAATCCACTACACCTGACTTCCCCAGGTTTTGTTTCATCTATCGCTTCTTTGGACGTCCACTACTCACGACTTACCAGGCCTGTCCCCAGTTGGTCTTCACTCAACTGCCGCCCCATTAGGTTCACTGTTACCGATCACGTCATCGCTACACCATTGATTTCTCTGAGCTTTCATAAAATTTGTTAGCTCTTATACAGAATTCTGTCATCTCCCGGGTCCTAACCCTGTTTTTTCTATTTCTCCTCGATTTGTTATCAAAAATTTGTTTATATAGGTCGGTTTTCTACTTTTTTTAAATATATATATATATAATACGTCCTGCAGAATTTATAGCGGTCATGTAGCGTGGTTTTATGCAAATCGAGTTCGCGATTAATTATGATTATAAAACCTTTTAGAAATGTTTAATCGAGGTATTTTAATACAAGGATACCGCGGTAAATCAAGTAGGTGCCGACGAAATAAAAATTATTATCAAACTTTACTTTTTACTTATAGGGTGTGCCATAGCCCACTAGTCACGAAAAATTACTAGGCACTACTGAATGTGTAATTTAATTGATAGGCCAGATTTATCTACCACCCTATACAAAATTATAAATAGATTGATTTATATTTTTTTTTAATCGGGAATCGAATAAATCAACGTAGCCCGGCGGATTTCCCGATCACGCGAGCTATGTTTTTTTTCTAGATTAAAAACAATAGGGAACATCTCAAAATTGATTTCAGCGTGCAAATGTTATCGTGGTTTCGAAACTGTTTCAAATTCGATACACACGGGGGTACACAAAATAAAATGAAGTCACCTGGAGGATACCAGCAGACTTTCTCTTTCCGTTTTGGGCTAAACAGCCACTAAGAGCGTAGTAATGAGACTGCCATTTCGAGTCACGTCAGTCGGTCGGTCATGGTGATTTCAGTAAATAGTAACTAACAGTGATGTGAAGTGATATTATAAGTCTCCTGTGAATTCTATAGTTTTTCGTGACAATTTCCTCGCGATGCGACGAACAGCTTCGCTTACTTTTTCACACTGCCAGCACTGGTAAAACGTACGAAAACGCGTACTTATAAGGGTTTTTTTTTTTTTTTAAAATAACAGTAATAAATTCAAAAACTCAGACGTTAAGGGCGAGGTTTCAGTGATTTCGCTCGGCGGCATACCCTAGGGGGGCCTTAAGGTACTTCAACTCCTCCTCATTGGCCGAAAGAAAATACAAAAAAAAAAAAATAGCTATATACTAGTGGAAACGTATTACAGATAAAATAATAATCATTGTACATTTGCACTACTACTGTACGAGTCGCTCAACCCAGTTAGAAAAAATTATATTTTTGCAAAATAACCTCAAGACGTAGTTAGTACAAATAGACGTCAATATTATATATTTTCCTTGCGTCAACATACCTATATAATATGGATTTACTTGTGTTTAGAAAAAAAAAAAAAACAAAAATGAAAAAAAAAACTCTGGGTACGCCGCCACAGATTTCCACTAATGTTTTTTTTTTTTTTCCGTCCGCGTCTGTGCTTACAGGTTGGCCCGGCCATCGATCATCGCCGACATGGCCATGAACAAAGACAAGAGGGCCTCGACCGTCAGCAGTTCGACGACGATGACGTTCATCGTGTCCAACGGACCCAGCGGCGGCGGTGTTCTTATGTCCAACGCCTGTCAGAGTCGAATGCTGAACGTTCCCCCGGAAAATCCCGTCTAAAGTTCTCGCGCCCGATATCAATATTATCAGTATATATATATATATATATATTAGTAGTGATATTTTAGTCCCCGTGTGTGTAATATTATAATTTGTACCGTTATCGTTGTCTCGTCGATAAAAAAATATTTGCTATGTAAGTGTTGTTGGTCCAGTGCCGTCGACGAAAATCGTTTTCAATAACTAATGGCGACGTATTTTACCTCGGTGTTTCAAAGGACTCAAACCTTTCGTTCCATGCGTTCGCCACTTTAGTAGAAAACAATAATTGTACATTTTCATAAATTCTGAGTAGACCGAGGAAGCCTGTATATGTAATAGTTTTACTAAGACGCGTAGGGGTTTTTCTTGTTGTTGTTCGGAAAACGCTTTTTCGAAAAAGTTTTCCGCTCAAAAACATTCGCACCGTACACGATAAAAAAATAATAAAAAAAACTCAGTCTTTCCGTTTTACTTGAAACGATTTTCTAAATTCCCGACAGTTTTTCCGGACAACAAAATAATTACTATATTTTGCACAAAAATGTCTACAGTGCAGAATTGTTTTAAATCGGAACACACATTTTCATTTTGGAAATTTTGCATTTTGTATTTTTCACATACTTTAGCTTTACGTTAAGAAATGGACATACCGGTTAACCGAGCTCCCACTCAGTATTGTTTTTTAGGTTTCCAACGATTAACTCAACTACCTTGGCTTATACCGATTTCTCATCACCTACAAATTTTGCTTGCCCGTAACGCAAAGTAAGTATGTCCTTGTAAAAAAATAAAAATTCTCATCGTATTGGTTTGTTTTTTTTTTGTCTATACAATATTGTAATATATGTAGTTCGTATATTGTATTGTTATTATAACAGTACGATAAATACATAATCACTAAGGATAACAATCGAAAATTAAATAATACGGCGGTAATATTTATTTCCATGCGAACAGTAAAGTTTGGTCGGCCATGTTTCCTAGTCTTCTTTTTGTATATTCCGAACGCGTCTGATTGTTTTCTCCGCGTGGCGTGTGCGTGTGTTTTTTTTTTTTTTTTTTTTTTTTAACGGAAACATGCGAGTATATTACGGCTTATCGTTCGACGTGTTTCCCTTTATTTCCCTGTAAATTTGTGACTTGAATCGGGAAATAAAAAAAAAAAAAAAAAAAAAAAAACGATTTCGCGTTTTCTCATTCACAGCAGACGGCAAATAAAGAAAAGAAAAGTCCACCGACGGACGTGACGACAGAAATATTAACGCGAACGATTTTATATAACGACGAATACCGCGTAACGCCGAACACCAGTACATGGTAGGACGGTAAAAAAAAAAAAGTTAATTCCAACGTGCCAATTAGAATATTTTTTATCAATACCATTATTATTCAGTATTTCGCACGATACGCTCAAATTGTAAATATAATATTTTGAACAAACACGGCGAATACTATTTCTAGACCACTGTGCGACTGCCCGGATAGTGATTTTAAAAAACACGACGTATAATTTTTCGAAAATGATTTCCATTGATAAAAAATATATATACACACAAAAAAAAATAAATAAATCCGGTCGTTCTATACTAAAATTTTAGACACGAAATCAACTAACTCGTAATACTCAATCGCACTGACACGCATTTTTTTTTTTTTTTTTTTACTCATTTTCAGAACAAATACATAATTAATATTTTTTAATATTTTATTAACATATTAAAATCGATTATTCACCCAATACGAAAATAAATATTCAATAAAGTACGACTGAAAAGTTAATATATTATTCCTGCGTAATCGCAGTTATTAAAATTCGTCGTGTTTTGATGTTTATCGACAGTTACTGGCAGTTGATACATTTCGTTAATAATTTGGTATTCGCGCATTCGCCTAAATAAAAAATTTAAAAAAAATACGTAATAATTATTCAGTAGTTGGTGGTTATGTTTTGAAATTAAAATAAAAAATAAATAAATAAAACGCCCGTGTTCCTTATTTACGAGATACTTGTATAGCAGTGAAAACCAGCCCACTCGCGAACACTCGCAGAACAATCAAAAGGGTTCGTTGTAGACGGGTTTTAGTTAATTATTATATAGGTACACGATTATTTTTCAGTTGAAATTACGTTACGTAAAACATAAATTTTGACCTTTAGGGCTTAATAGGTTTTTTTTTAATATTCATATTCGTGATTCGTAATCGTGTTGTATTTAAATGCATTTTTAATTCTAATTTAATTTATTGGTACCTCTATGCATCCAGCTCGTAGTTAATTATTTATATAGGTACACGATTACTTTTCAGTTGAAATTACGTTACGTAAAACATAAATTATGACCTTTAGGCTTAAACTAGAGTTAAAACACGAATATAAAGAGGAGTATACTAATTTTCGAGGGCTGTACGTAGCTATGGTTTTTTTTTTTTTTTTACAAAATTGTCTTATAAAATAGGCACGGCTATTTAAAAAAACAAAACTAAACGTATTCTAACACGACTATAACCATTTCGTATGATAATATTCTAGTAAAACGCCCTCGAAAAATAATATCCTCTTCGAATATTGTAATTCGCGTTCCAAACACTAATTTCTCGACCATTTCTTCTGCTGGTCCGTTTATTATATTTTTATTAAATTACACGGGCCCGACCAAAGCCAAACGTTTTAGGATGGCTAAAGCGAAAATTCATTTCGCAGAGCTAGTCGGTGGCTTCGGAGGGGCTAAACGGTATAACCTCGCCCCAGATTCCGTTAACGTGCTGGACGTTAACGAAATTCCGTAGCCGACCGTTTTCAGGCAGGTTTCGTTTGATATTGTAATTATATCGTCGTTTCGCGGTTTTTCATAAAAAAAATAAAATAAAATAAAAAAAAAATACCGTACGCTTTACGGTTTATTTATTATATTATTGTGTGCGCACGGAATCATTTATGAATACGACACTCCCGAAATACCAGTATAATACTATGTTTAATCCATATCGATATATTACAAAACAATACTGAACAGCCGACGGTACGATGGAGTCCCGTAAGTGGCGTGAAGCTAGCAAGCTTATATGCGCATATAAAAACTACATAAATTCGTTTTGTGATGACGATATAATATAGGTATAGGTCAGTGTGGTTAATTGCATCGGTTTGTCATGTTATCGCCTATTATATTTATGACGTAATTCGCGGCATAAACTGTTAAAAAAATACTTCACGGGTTAATTTTAACATTCGATGACATTTGCCTTCTCTGTACATATGTACGCACACGCATATACCGGCGCGTGGGACGGGGACTACCGAGTAAGTTTCAGATTTACTCAATGAACTAGGCCCAATAAATCTAGGCAATAATATCCGTCGGCATTTTATCATTTTTTTTTTTTTCATTTTATCCGTACAGAAATTTGTGTTTAAAATTACGTCTCCACCGTTTTATATTATATCGTTAGTCATATATTGTTGGTTTTTTTTTTAATGTATTATACAATTATATTATATTTATTTGGTGTTTGTAATATAATATTGTCACGACGATATTATTCATATTTACTATTATTATTACTATTCGATAATATTATCACAATAATTAGCATGATAACTTCACCTCCAAACTGAGTGTTTCCCCCCCCCGTTTTCCTATTTTCGATTTACGTTATCCACATGAATATTGATGTATAGCTAACAATATAATAATTGTCAATATAATCTAATATAATCTCAAGAGATTTGCATGTATACCTCTATAATAATATATTGTTCCAAGTGTGAAACGTTATTAATATAACATAATAATATACAATATGGTTTTAAATTGCGTTTTTTTTCTTTTTTTTCCTTGCTATAATACATATTCGTCTCCTCCTCCTCCTCATCCTTCTTCTTCTTCTTCGGCTCCTCAAATACCACTAAGGCCCATCTGCTCCCATCTATCCCTATCCTTCTGAGCTAATGCTTTCCCGTTCTGTACTATAAATTTCCGCTAGATTCCTTACGATTTTGTCCATCCACCTCTGTTTCGGACTGTCGAGTGGCCTTTTCCAATTGGCCCCCCGTTTTTTAGGAACGCTTTCGCTAAGCCATTGGATGTCCGTACGTGACCAGCCCGTGGCATTCGTTTGTATCGCAAAACTGCTACTATGTCACGCTCTTTCTATAACTGCCGCAACTTCCATATTACTTCCTATTTCATATTGCTGGACGATACTGTTTTGCTTTGGACCGTATCATCTCCTGAGTGTTTTTCTTTCGAGGATTGCTGTTTTTATTCTTCATCTGCTCTGGTCGTCGGCCACGGCTCGCACGCATCTAGCACAACTAGTCTAATCAACTACTTTGTACTATGCAATTTTTGGTAATAAATATTATTATAACTTACTGGATACTCTTAACGGCCATGGCCATGAAATATTACCGATGCGTACAGGTAATTATAAAAAAACACGCCTAGTATATATTTTAAAATATATTAATATTATTAGATTAGACAAATGCCGACCGTTATGAAATATTATTATCATAACATGTGAAACATCGTATATCAAATGCATTTGCAGTTAGCTACACACTGATAAAAAAAAAAAATCCAGCATAAACATATAATATGTAATATTACCTGTGTGTTGTTTTCGTTTATTTTGGCGCCATAAAAAAAAAATAATTATAATAATAATCATTTTATACGTTTATTTGTACTCTTCTTCAGTGGTGAAACGAGAAAACATATTTTCGAGGAGAGGCGTCAAATAAAAACCAAAAAACGCGGATCAACTTGTGGTGCTCGATGTAAATAAAAATAACAACAATTTTTATTATTTTTTTTTATTATTTATCGTAAATAACATCGCCAACTTCGGCCATTAGTCATACATTCCACACGTCGTTTATTAAAATTATGAATTACACATTAATAGACGGAATAAATTTAAATTTATTTAAAATGTTTTATAGGCGATTTTTACTATGATTTAAGTTTTATTAATTTTTCCTATTGGAGGCAGGGAACTCTGACAGTCAAAAAAACTAAAAATCGTGGTTGATAGCGCTCACTCGGAATACACTATAATCCAAGAGGCAGGAGAAGGTTATGAATATTCTTGAGCAATTTTCACCGTTCTCGAAATATCAGAACGAATTTATTATTATATATTTCATATCCCTTTCGCTATGGAAAAGTATAATAATGTAAACACGAGTAAGTTCAACGTTTCCAAAGAGTTATAAATTACGTGTATATTTGTGCAATGTACGAATGAAAACATATCCAATGCAAATATACAAGAGTGTTCAAAGAACGTCACTGACAAATTGAATTATCATTTTATCTGAATATTGTGCCAATAGCAAGCAACAATTCCATGATTTTAATTGAAAATTTGTAAACTTAACAATTTTGTTAAAAACAAAAAAAAAAAAAATAGAATACCATTAAATTTTTAGTACCCCGAACATTGTTATTAGTAATATTTTTGGGAAAAAAAAAAAAAGTGTTTATCCGAGTTTAGGCCCCGTGGTGTCGTATCATCTTGGTCTCTCGGAACGGCAGCGTAGTAGTAGCAGCACAATTAAAACGGGACAAAAAGAGACGAAAAACAAATATAAAAATAATTAAAAATACAAAAAAACATAAGATAAACTTCTTTGATGGTTGTCAGCAGCTACGAACACTCGAGACTCGAATGGTCTTATTTTTCCAGTCATTAGAAAAACACATTTTTGTGCATTCTTGCAAAACGTTACGTTATACTCGAGGCAATTATAATAAAATTGCTTATTATCGATCTTAGCCGCTCGCGTTTAACAATCCCAGTAGGTTTAAGGCCGCCTGTAGGAGCGAATATCTCTCCCCTGATAAAGAATAATATATGTTATAGGAAAATTTAAATTAAATCGTGGATTTAAGATTAAATCTATAGGGGGAATCGAATGCTTTTTGTTGCCCAGCCCTCCCCTTGAGATAGATATTCCTGCTGGAGACTGCGGAAAAGGTACGAAATACATTCGGCCGTATGTCATTGAAAGATCCGCGGCTTAGACACCGGCCAGTGCAAGGTAAGAATATAAAATATAATATTTTCTCTAATTTTTTGTTGTAAAATTTGAACATTATTTGTGACTTTTTAACGACCGCCATAATTGTACGACTTTTCCACTAATCTATTGTCCGGTAACCATGTAGAGTGTCACGGGTTCAGCGGTTTTTACCGTTTTTCTTTTCTTTTTTCTTTTTTTATTGATTATTTATTTGATTATGTTCGTACACTGGTTCTACCGGATTTGCTCAATCGGCGCTAAACACAGTGCACCCTGTACGTATTCCCAGGGCTTATCATTTAATATCTCTCTGTGCCCGTGTATTTATTATGAGACGGATACCGTCCGCACGAGCCTTTCAGCGTTGTCGAACATCTCTCGTCGATAACGTTAAATAATTATCACATTACAATTAACGGTGCCGTACGGCGGTTTGCGGAGTTTTCGCGGCTATCCTGCGCGCACGATTGTTCCCGTGCGCGTATTTTAACGAGAACCTAATGACAATAGTGATAAATTGATATAAAACCACCGGCGGGGAAACGTGTGGCGGCTTCCATTCAAATCAATGCGTTCCGAATATAATATTACGCGTACCGCGTTGGCCCGGGGTCGATTGCGGTAGGTAGAACCGCGTCCCTAACACACGAATCGAAACCGATTGAAACATTCGTTAAGACTCCGTTTGATTGTAAACGCCATTAATGCACGGTAAGTACGCAAATGCCGTACAATGTACAACGTCTAAAAATATACCGTTTGCGTGGTTTGTTCATTCGATAACAAGTAAATTACATTGTCAAGCCGGATAAAACCAAACGCGATTGAATACGCCGGTTTTCGTACGTACAGTGTAAACCTGGTTCAATAGAGAATACTGTAAAATAATATTAATAATAATAATAATAATGATAATACGCGACGGCGGAGTTATAAGAAATTATTCGAAAATAATTTTATAAAAAATATATCGGTCGCAATCAAATTATGTTCATCATCGCAAATCGTTTCGCAAACGATATTGTGCCTACGATATCGTATAAACGATTGCGAGCATTACATTAAAACAAGTCGGAAAATCGGAGGCAAGGGTGGGAATAGATTAAAGGTAACGGGGAACGTACGTAGTTTGAGACCAATAATTGTGTTTGCAGCGTATTGAATATACAAAAAAAAAAGAGAAAAAATTATAAAAATCTATCGCACAACGGCACTATAGTACAGGGTGCGGCAAAGCCGACTGACGAGTTTTGATGGGCTATAAATAACGAACAGTGAAACTTAGAGAAAAGGTTATTTTTTTTATTTAAATCAGTATTCAATACCATTTTTAAAAATTATTTTTCGAAAATTATATCTCCAAGATGGCGGCCGTCGGCATTGATACACTGTTGTAGACGATCTCTGAAGCTCTCGTATGATTTTCGGCACATTTCGACTGGTATGGCCTCGATTTCCACGGTGATTTTCTGTTTAATTTCTTCTATAGTACGTGGGCGATGTCTGAAAACCTTATCCTTATGGTAGCCCCAGAAGAAAAAATCACACATGCTTAAATCTGGGGACCGTGCTGACTAGCCTGTGTCTCCTCACAGAGAGACTAACCGTCCAGGGAAAATTTGTCGCAAGACAGCAAGTGAAATTCTAGCTGTGTGCACTGTAGCTCCGTCTTGCTGAAACCATACATCTCCCAAATCGTGTTCTTCAGCCGTTTCCTCCGACCTATGCTGCAGATAAGTTTCCAACATCACAACATAACGAGCGGACGTGACATTTTAACCTGCTCAATTGACTCTCTAACCAACTGCACATTTTCGGGGTCCTTACCATTCTGGGTGCTCCGTGTCCAAGTCTACTCAGGGCACTTCCAGTTTCTTTTGATAGTGTTAGCAGAAGGAACAGATTTAGCACGTGGAATGCCGAAATGTATACGAAAAGCCCTTTGTGTAGCGATCACAGAATGATTATTTTCGTAATACGCAGGCATGACGAAACCACGATGTACACCTGTCCGGACCATGATTACGAATAAAAACGGTATTACCGTACAATTCAAAATATACGTCTTATTAAGGCCTGCTCTTATCTTATCACAGGCTAATGACCCCATTAAACTCGTCTAAAGGCTCTGCCGCACCCTGTATTTAGTAATTACATTTATAACGGGAATATCTGATTTAATTACATTTAAACGTTCTAAAGTTCATTCGACGGATCAACAAACCCACATGCATTCGTCAATGTATACAAACATTTTACTTTGTAATAGGCGAATCGGTGTTATTATTTAGTTTCGATTCATACGAATATTAGAGTTTGTTACGTTTTCTACAGCTCTGATATTTCCGATACGTACGACGCACGCGGATGGCCCGATAAGTAATGCATCTTATCTCATAACTATTTTGAAATTTCCCTAAAGATATCCGTTTGTGGAGCATTTTATAACTTATGTTTATTAGTTTAGTGTGTGCTAAACCACGACAGTTGTAACGTTTTCAGTTTATTCGTACGTAATTTTTAATAATGGCCTCTCCAGACGTGCAGTTCAAACGGCGAGATGCAATTGAATTTCTTGTCGCAGAATATATATATATATAACCTGCCGGTATTCATAGACGATTGCTCACGGTCTATAGTAACGGAACTGTAGATAGCAGTTCCATTCGTCATTGGGTATTACGGATTAATGGTAATGAAATCGGGAAAGTCATTCTTTCAGATCACGATCGATTTGGACGGCCAGTAACGGTGACAGACGAGATTCAAAAACAAAAAGTCGACGAATTGGTTCATGCAAATCGGAGAATTAAGCAAAACGATATTTTCTCAGTGTTAGGAATCTGTAAAAAAAAAAAAAAAAACGTGTTCAGCACCTTTTTTCTGAACTTGGGTACCGAAAATTTCGCGCTAGATAGGATCCAAAATGCTGACAGATGAAATTAAACAGAACCGAGACAAGTATATTAATCGCTAGGATTTAATGTTATTTCGCATCTACACAGTCCGCAGTCCGGATTTAGCACCGTGTGATTTTTTTTGTTTCCCAAACTTAAAAAACATCTTAACGGTTCTGATGAGAAAATTAATGCTGAAGTCAAGCGGTGGTTTGTTACTCGAGATGAACAATTTTATTTGGACGGAATTACAATACTTGTTAAGCGTTGACAGAAATAAATTGACTTAGACTTGTGTCGTGTTGAAAAATAATAATACGTAAATAAAGCTAATTTAATAGACTACTTTAATCAGCCCGTCCTCGTTTATGTATATCTTGAAAAAAAAAAAAAAAACTTCTGAACATATTAAAGTAATACTTTTTTGGTCCTAGGTAAACGTATTTCCGTGAGACGACTGATATCAAATTGTAAAAAAAAAAAAAAATTCCCTCTCTTCCCTAACGTAGGTACGGAAACTACGAGTTAGATACCACTTATAATACATAGACCTACACGCACATTACAATTATATATCCGGCCGAAGTAGGCGTTTAAAAAAAATTTAAATAAAAAATGTTTACACCTATATTTTTATACATTATTTCCGGTAGTTACCGTGTAATTTAATTATTGTCGGACGGCTACGACGCGTAAAGTACACGTCATTTCGGCGTGTTTATTGTTGTACAGCAGTAAAACTGCGTTCGTTCGTGATTACACGATTTTTATCTGTGGTTTTTATGTCGTTCACTGCGGCGTTTCCATCAAAACGGTCAATAAAAGCGGTTTACTACACCGAGGACATTCTTATAACCACCCACGCACTTAATATTGCCGTCGGTTTAACGAAGGGCCGTACGGGCCTTTCGCCACTAATTTCCATCTGTCCCTAACTGGGTGCCGTTTCTTCGCCGTTGTCCATCTGTATTCTGTTTACCCGTCTCCGGCTTGTGCGTCTCCCACTGTTCCCGTTCCATATTACTACCAATACTTGGATCATAAAAAAATCGATTGTCACGCGCCCGAAACACGCGTCCTGCTCAGCTTTTGCATTGCAATATTGCCAATAAAATATCCCCTTATCCCGGCATATTTCTTAGTTCATGGTTTTTTGGTTCATTCGTACATGCTCCGGCGTTCCCCTCATTTGTTTGCGGTCCAAACGTTTGGTACAGGCTTTATTTCTTGAATATCGTACGATTATATTCACCTTTTAGTGTTAGTTTAATTTTCTGTGATATTATTTTGGATTTAAATACTGTTCTTAGGTTAAAAAAAAAACCTGAATAGCGTTTGTTAACTACGTGCCTAGGTAAAATAGAAAAAGTTTCGCTCATACTTAATAACAATAAGCGTGAACGCAAATTGTTAATTGTCTTCAAACATTGTTTATGGATTTCGCGAAAAACTGTAAACTAGTATTTATAATACAATTTTCAATTTAAACTTTTGCCAAAATTATAACTGGAGAAAATAATTCAACGAACAATATATCGTAGGACCATTCAAACAGTGACTTTGTATACTTTAAGGATGCCCCGATATCTTCAACGGATGTAGAAAGAAGTTTTTCTCGATTCAAGAATCTATTTGCTGAAAATCAACGTGTATTTTTATTTGAAAATTTATCCAAGTCTTTATCAGTAGTCAACTGTAACTTTCCAGGTGACTTTTAAGTACTATACAAATCTACTGAACTTGTTTAAATTGATATGTTGAAGATATTTCAAAATTCAACTTACAGTTCAATACAACATACAAAATACAGTTAAAATTGTTCAACTAGATGTTATAATACGTTTTTTTTTTATTCCACATTGGTTACAAAATGAATTATATATATTTTTAAACTAAATAAATTTAAATAACATACATTTTTGTTTGCATATTTTAATGACAATCGGTGCATAAATGCATACATATTTCGTATGTTTTTACGTCAATGACCCCGAGATCTTATAGATTAAACCAAATATATAATTAATTTGTGAATTCATGCCGAAGTGCCTTGCTCACTGGTTGGTTCTTCCCTCAAGTAACGCAAGCCATCACATTTTACTTAAAATAACATAAATTATGCTTATTACACTAGTTATTATGTATAAATATGTATATAAAAAAAAAAAAAAAAAATGTTATTCCATGTTGAATGGGAGCGATAAATACGATAAGTACTCTTTATTATGTTTGTCCGTGAATTATTTACCCCTACATCTCCCACCTCCCTTTGAAAAATCCTGTGCTAAATGTGCTACTGATGCGTAGCTGATGGTATTATTGAGTTTCGGTGCGGTGCCGGTGGCAGATTACCAGGGAATACGAGAAATACGTCGTGCGTATTAATATCGTGTACACGGTTTAGCATATGTAAATTACCACCTGTTTAATCATATATAGATGATAATAATAATACGTGTTGTGTTTCATTTAAGATTAAACATAATAGGAGGTAATTATTTACCGGGCCGATTAATAAATTATAACAAACGGTTGTTCGATGTTGTGGACGGTGCCTGGATTTACAGATTTTACCGAATCCGCGGGGATTTTAAAACGAAATAATCTCGGTAAAAAATAATGTTGAGTATCCCGACTGTAAGTGAAAAAAATTGACAAAAAAATTATTCTGAAAAATACGAAAATATTTTGCCTGTAAATAATTTATTGAGAACCCAAATTATAGTCTACAGACATACGAGGTGCGACAATAAAATAACGAGACTTTTTGAATAAAACCTAAACTATTAACGTTATCTATAAAACGATTATTGAAATATGATTAGAAAACACTTATCTAAAAGTACTATGAACACTGATGGCATCGATTCATTTTCTTATACGTTAGTAGCCTTGTTATTAGTGCGAGTTCGACTATACTGCCGAAAAATGTTAGATATAAAAATCGAACAACATGTGTTAACATTAAATTTCTTGTTAAATTAAAAAAAACTGCCGCGGAATCGTTTCGTATGTTATGTGAAGTTTATGGTGAAGAATGTTTATCAAGAGCTCGTGTTTTTGAATGGCACAAACGGTTTTGTAGTGGAAGGGAGGACGTCGAAGACGATGATCGTTCTGGACGTCCTACCACGTCTTCAACAAACGAAAACGTTGAAAAAATCGACAAAATTAATTAATCAATATTATTATAAAGAGGTATTAATTAAATTAAGAGAACGTGTCAGAGAGAAGCGACCAGATCTATGGAAAAATGGCTGGGTTCTTCACCAAGACAATGCTTCAGCTCACAGTGCATTTTCAATTCAACGTTTTTTAACTGAAAAACAAATTTCTGTACTTCAACATCCCCCGTACTCGCCAGACCTTGCTCGTTGTGACTTCTTCTTATTTCCATCTTATTTCTTTTCCCATTTTCAAACAGTTGATGACGTAAAAATGAAAACGGCAGAACTTTTAAAAGGGCTGAATGAAAGCAATTGGCAACACTGTTTTCAAGAATGGCAGCGACGTATGCAACAGTGTATTGATGCTGAGGGAAGGTACTTTGAAGGTGATAATCATTAAATTATAACATTTTTAAAATAAACAACTTTTATTCAAAAAGTCTCGTTATTTTATTGTCATACCTCGTATACTTTTCCCGTCTTTCTTACCGTGAATAATATCTTGTAAATTATTTATTAACCTGACCTCTTGATTTAGAAAGTAAAATATTATAACATACGGATATTTTTCGTTTAAAAAGCTCGTTGAACAAATAGCTGTAATTGTATAAATGCATTTTGCTAATGCCTATGTTGTACGTTATCGAATATCGTAATGTGAAAATATTGTTAAAAATGTAGTTAATTCTTAATGTATAATTGATAAACACGGTGTTTAACGGAGAAATGTATATCAGACCCGATATCCGTGATAGTCAAACATCATATAAAATGACGTTGTGTAATTTCGGATCACAACAAGAGTTGTGTATTGTACGCGTAATTACCTCGAGATAATAACAATAATACGAGTCGACTAGAATGTCCAACTGTGTTTTTTAGGATACGATTATCTAAAACATAAAATAATTAAAACTGACGGCACGCGACGGTACATCGACGGTTTAGTTTTTGTCGATTTCTGGGTTACCTCCGGGCACGAGAAAATAAACACGACTAATTCGAGCTGTTTTACGCAGTTTACCGAGCTCCGCATTGTTTTCCGATTTGGTGTTGCTTTCGGCAAATAAACCGAATCGCCTTATATCCAATACCATCCCGAATGCCTAGCCACAACGGTAACAATAAAAATCGGTATGCCCAATAGATAATAGGAGCGCATAAAAAATAGACGACGCGAAAAACCACGTAGGCGACCGCGTAGGATTTTTACGAGCGATTTTTACGTTGTTTTCGGTAACAACGGTAACGAAAAAGCGGGCAAAAAAAAAAAAAAAAAAATGTTATAATCATTACATAAACATCGGAAATTGCGCGTACGGGGAGGATTGCTATGCCGTAAATATCTAAGGGGGGGAAAAAAAAAAAATATATTAAAACCGAAATTACTGTGTATATATATATATATATATAAGCAGAGCCGGTAGAGGAAACGGAAAAAGCCGTTTTCTGTTTTCACATTGCGCAATTCGCATATACTTGTAACGTTGGGTTCCGGCCGGTGTTGGGCGATTTTAATGCTATTAAAATTAAAATGTACGGTTTTTCTTCATCTTATTTTTTTTTTTTGTTTATTTGTTTCCAACGTTTTCGGAAATATCTCAAAGAAACCGAAACACCTGAAGGGTGGTTGCCCGTCATTTGTACGCACAACGTCGGATCATAATTAATACGAAGACAAACTGTTCTCAAGGTTCCCACCTGTTCTCCGACTGTCGTTGTAGCGGAAAGTCGAAATCGTAATTATTATATTATATAGTATTCTGTGTCGTCCAGAGGATAGCGGGCACCTCTTCTCGTATATTATTATAAAATGATACTTGGGTCGACGATAAATTCGAACGATATAACTCTGACTTCCGGTACTCCCACGGGAATTTATAGTATTCGCCCCAACAACAATGTACGTGTACCATCGACGGATCAGCGAGTAAGTATGTCGTGTCCGTACCCACATAAATATGATACACGGATCACCGCCCTCTCGTGTTTATTTATTTTTGATTTATTAGTATTTCGCGTGTTTTAAGACGATAACAAAAAAAAATAAATAAATAAATAAATATAATAAATTTAATAAAAATTTTAACGAGACATAATACATCGAAACGTCGTGGGTTACGGGGAACGAATTCACGTTTCGGATTGTCCTACAGACGACATACGTGTTATCAGCAGAATTCGTCCCTTTACATTTTGTTTTAAAATTAGATAAAAAAAATTCTAATACTGAGTTTACGCGTAAATGTAATGTCGAATCGCTGTTTTATATAATCAATTTTTAACGGGGGTGTCTAAACTGCCGGCTCTCGTCATAACGTAACACGCAAAACATATTTGTTTTACTACTATAAACATTTTTTTTTTTTTTAAAACATATAAAAATATAATAATTATTATTATATAATTTTAATTCTTTTAAATAATAAAAATAAAAAAAAAAATCATTGTACTTTTGAATTTGTATAAGGTTATTATTTTTAAACTGTAACGTATTCGTTGCGTGTTCAATTTTTTCGTAAGTTTCTTGAAGGAGGCCGGATTATCATTACGGCTTACGGCAATTAATAACCTTTTTTTTTTTTTTTTTTTTTTCTGGCTTTTGGCTCTTATATATTTTTTTTATTTTATTGTACGGCTCGCGAGACTCTTCTAGTTGGCCACCCTTGTTAATATAACGACGCGGGTATGCACATACAAAGCGAGTAATACTTAATACTAAAATCAAGAGTTATGTTAAGCAGATAGCAAGAGCGATTTGCGAGTTGCATAAAACACGCCGAAAGAGAATATTATATTTATGTAGAGCAGGAGAAGGCGGGCGAAAAAGCGATGTAGAACGAAATGGAAAATGAAATCTCGTCTGCGACGAGGGGATACTCTAAAACAAATTGGCGGGCTAACAGCCCGAAAGGAATCGGTGTAATACGCGTAATTAGTGCCTACGTTATGATCTTCTCATCAGTCCGTTATTAGTAATAATTGAACCATTTAAATCCAAACTATTTATTATGCCCGGTAAAAACACGCACGCATCATATTATATTAAACGTTCGTGTTGTATTAAAATATGAGTACTTATAAACTAATATTTGATTATTATTAAATAAAAGTTACTCTGATGAGGCGTTTAGCAATAACGTAAATATCTAAGCGCTTAAAATGTAGAATATATTAATTTTGAAGTTACTTTATATCACGTTTATACGTATATTTTTTATTCGTTAATCATACCTATCGCATGATATGGACGTCACACAGTTTGCGGTTGACGGGCAAGACAAATGTTGTGCTTGATGAACAGGAGTGTAGTTGTATGTGGACAGCAATCCATTTCAATCATAGCTGGGCACGCTGATCCACATATTGTTAACTGAGTTAACTAACTTACTTCAATTTAATAACATAGATAAGTTACAAGTCACTTCGAGAAATAAGTAATTCATTAGTTACATAAATAAAAAAAAATTAAAATGCTTACAATAAATTCATGCCAAATTGCGGACAAACGTCGAAACAATTATTATTTTTTTATTGTATGTACAATTATAATTTAATGTTAAATTGCTGTAATATAGTAATATATGATTAAAGTTATAATTTTAACCATCAGTAAAAATCATTTCAAAGTAACTTAGCACGTTCAACCAGAATCGTCGCGAAATACGTTTCTCGTTTTGTGTCGTAATAAGTAACTTGTCGATTTACAAGTAAGGTGATTTTTAGTGACATTGAAACTCGTTACTTCTTAGCTTTGATTTTCAGGATGTTAGGAGGCAAAACGAATAAATGTACGATGTACAACTATTTGATATTTCCAATATTCGAGAGTTACAATAGTAGTGGACGGATCTCGAAATCAAAAAAACCGTCATCATAATTATTAGTTTTCGGTAAAAGCAGAGGGCTCGTAAATTATAATGTCTTTGAATAATAGTATGCCTTTGTGTACGATTATTCGCTTTACAATTAATTATTTTAATTTTAATGAACTCGTATAATATTTGCACGCTCGACGACCACCCGGGAACGAAACTTTGGAAATGGGGACTTTGCTTCTTTGATTCGCGAAAGGACTGCTCTACCCCTAGGTAGACCCAATAAAGTGAAGTTGCACCGAGTCGAGTACGTATACCTACGTATAATAATAATTAATAATATCGTCCGGACGTTAATTTTGATTTACAGCCGGTAGTCCGAATTGCAGACTTATATATATAGAGTAGAAACGAGTTTAAACCGAGAGCTATGGGAATAAGTCTAGTGAAATCGCGACGACATGATTCATTGACCTATCTACAATCGAATAGCAAAACACAAAATGGTTTTGAAAAATTACCATATCGAATTAGTTGATATTATTTTAACGACGTTTGTATAAAATTGAAATTAGGTTTTTTTTTTTTTTTATATATATATATTATCATATTTTACAAATTTCTAAATACTCGGAGGATGGGGGAGAAATGTACTGAAACTACATTTTGATTAAATTCGGGAACTAACATAGGAGTTTGCGTACAAGTTTGTTGTGTATATATGAAAAACCGAGCGATGGTACCGACAAATGTATTTTGAACGTCTCGTATATAACCGCAATACAGCGGGAAAATTATACGAAAAGACGATTTTTGGTGAAATATATAAATCCAACGGATGTTAATAATATGATGAAAAAGAATGCGCGTGCGTGGGAACACGGCCAATCCTATTTACGGCTCGCAGAGATTTGAAATTTCGTACATTTTGGGCAGACAACCCGAACTCGAACCCCGATTTATAAACACCTATATCGGTGAGCACCGACTAAAGATTTTGGACATGACGTGTAAAAACGTATTTAATTGCGAACGATAAAACTAAATAAATAATGAATAAAAAAAAAAAATAAACTCTATAGCGACGATAGCGGCGATTGGCCGACATAATGTAGTTGACCCATAATGGGCGGATTTCCCTACGCCCGAAATCTAATAATTGCACAAATAATAGGCGATGAATCGGTTCGATTAAAGAAATTTATAATATAATTGGCTTGGATTTTTTATGCGAATACATATTTTTATCGGCACGATTCGCTAAAAATAAACAGTCCCGAAATGATTGATGTCGAATCGCGTATTTTTTTATTTTTTTCACATAATTGAATGGGTTTTTTTCGTTTGTTTTTTTTTTTTTTTTGCATATAAATCTGAGCCCTATATACAATGCAAGGACCACACGGTCAACCGCGAGTGTTCAACGATAAATACGGAAATCGATTATACGTACGCATACAGTAATGCGGTGGTGTTATTATTATTTTTTAATTCGCAATTGTCGCCAAGCACAAAACCGTTTATTAATAAAAAAAAATCTGTCCGTCACGGGCAACGCCGCGCGTTAATTTATTATTGCCGCGGTTTGAACGCTGCCCGCCGCGGTTGTGCGAACGCCGCCTGGCGACGGCGCCCGCGGTTTAAAACGCAACAATTAACCGAAACCGCGGTGCGCCGGCAATGAAGCGATATTGTTTTACGACAGAAATTTAATAATAATAGTAAAAAAAAAAACAAAAAATAAATAAAAAATGTACAATACGGACACCCGTACGTAATTCGCACAGCGGGTAGTCCGCCGTCGTAGTTGGAAAATCGGGAAAATTTTTACGGTTACGGGGTATAATGTAGCCTATACGCCGAATGTGCCGATTTCACAAACCGTTTCCGAACGGAACTCGGTAAACTGCGGGGAAAATTTTTTCCCTAGGTAAAAAAACGACAACAAACAATATGAACCGTCGTGTTTTTTTGTTTTTTTTTTTTTTACGGTTCTTTATTAGAAACATTTCCCGAAATTCCCAATACTTTTTTTGTTTTCGTCGACACATCAGTTTTACGTTTGTTGATTTCCGAGTTACCTCTTGGCAATGACAGGAAAAACACGACCGGAGTATAGTATTGGCTCCGAATCTTTTTACGTTTTTAATGATTTATCGTTGAATACAGTTCCTATATTAATTGAATAATCGTACAAATTCTACCACGCCAAGTGCTACGATAGTCGAGTGATGCGAATTACTTTTTGTTTTTTTATATATAATTGTTTAGAAAAACTGTTGTGAATGTCGAGGTAAAAAAAAAAAAATGTTAGTTTAACACGAACAATACGAGTTCCGTCAGTCGAAAAATGGGGATATATTTTTAATTTTTTTTTTGTAAACTTACGACGTGAATAGTTGCAGGGCAATACTACCAACCGAATAAAGTTTTCCGAATAACAATTTTTTTATTGGCAATTTCGGAGAAATATTTCATCTTTTAAGTTGAAAAAAATACCTGAGGGTTTTTTCTAACAGAAATCACACATCGTAGTATACAATTAATAACTTTAAAAGGTCGGGAGATTTATATTGGTTGTATAATCGGAAATACACCGCCGAAGACGTCACGATTATAATCAACTCCGGACGAATGTGCCGGGGAGGGGGGGGGGGGTTGGAAATAATTGATATTATAATATTTCGTTATACACGAAAAAAAAAAAAAAATATAAAAAAAAAATGCGATATTATATAACAACGACCGTCCGAATTTCCGGAGTTCGGCTGGGCTTTTTATTTTATTACTTTCTGAACTGCGCGGTACAAAACGACGCGTCAAACGCTCGTAAATTGCCCACCGTTTACCCGACCGTATACAATAATCTTATGTATATTTTTTTTTTTTTTTATATAAGTTGTTATCGCGTATAATATTTACAACATTTTTTTTTTATATTTATTACCTAAGTTTTTGGCCCGCGAACATATTAAAACGTCAAATATCCCGTTTATTATTAAACGTCCCGGGAGCTGCACTTTTCGTAACGTCGTCGCTTTTTTAAAGAATGACAATAAAAAAAAAACTCTGCATTATAATTATTACATTATCGGAATATCGATTGGAAAATTCGACTGTCGCAATCTCGACATACGAGTATAATATATGAGATCTCGCGGGATAAAAAAATATAACGCCCGTCGTCCAGGAAAAAAAAAAAAAAAAATCATTGTGAATTCTTCGATGCGAATTTTCGGTTTACCAACTCACTTGACAGTTTGTATTGCAGGGACGCAACGAAAGGCTTCTTTCTGCTTTATTTCTGCGATATCGTCGGTGTAAAAAAAAAAAAAAAAAGTAAAAACCGGGCCAATAATTGCACATTGTCGTAGTTGTTGGTCAACGTAGATAAAAAGTTGAGGACGTATATAATAAAGTAATATTAATTTTAAGTAATTATTGAGTTTAGCGCGGTCAAACATTTTTGTTTTTCTTCATTAAATTAAAATCGAAAATTGTATGTTTTTGCGTTTTTATCATAAATAATATATGATTTTCAAACACGGCTATAAAAAAAAAAAAAAAAAAAAAGGGGTCACATTGCTCTCGACGTTTTATTTTCGATTTATTTACTGGTAGGAAAAACGCACGACGTACGTATCCGAATTTTCGAACATTAATAGAAGTGGAACACATTTCCACGTAAACCGAAAAATATAAAAAAAAAAGTCAAAATATTTCGGGTAAAGAAAATAGTCGGAACCGTGTTAAAGGATGGAATAATACATCATAATAAGTTACAACCTGCACACTCGAATCTCTCCACTCTGCGGATGCAGAATATAAAAAAGAAATTTGCTATTAATGTTTTTCGTGTATTTTCGCTATTTTAAGAAATCGTCTCTGCCTATCGGACGGGGCAATAAGTAGAAAAAAATGAGCATTGCAAATCGGTTTATACCTATTAAGTTAAGATGATGATAAGATGATAACATTTCATCTACACGAATAACATGATAACATGATGCACGAATACATTAACGTTACTACAATGAATATGATAACATTTTAAAGTCAATCTCCTCGGGGAATTTTTAAAATAATAATTAATAAAAAAAAAAAAACGGCTGTCGTTTAAAATAAAAACCTAAATTACGATTTTAATGTACTTTCGATAACGAGTCGAATTAATTAAAAAGACTATTTAAAAACCGCCGATGAGGTTCGTGTCATCGAAACGCTGTACCCGCGGAAAGAACGGCCGAACAATCGTGGCACATGCTCTCTCGCCCATTGGAAAATAATAAAATATCTTAGCGGCCGATTTTTGCCAATAAAAAATGTTTGTATAGTTGTATATACGAGCAGGTCGAATGATTTGTAACTCAAAAAAAAAAAAAAAAACCCTACATATTCGAGCACTTGTGCACATAAAAACCCTATAAAAGCCCTATATATGCACTAAAAATTATGGCCGGATATTTTATCCAGTGATTTAATTAAAAATCCATATCGTTATTTTAAAAAAACAAAATCGCTAGTAAAATATAATTTCAAACAATAACTGTTCGTTGATTTGATATATATATATATATTTGCATTATGTTGATTGTAGACTGATATTATTTATTTTCTTATAGATGAATATATGACGGACGGAATTAAATAATTCGTTCAGTTTGACCCCGGCGTTTCCGCATTTTAATGTTAAAACAGTAAACCCGGACGAAAAGTCGACGCGGATTACGAACTGACGCACGCGCGCAGACGTCGCCGAGTCGAGGGTAAAAATATTCAACTGATAACGAACGACCGTCGACAAAAGCGCAATGAAATGTTTTGTTATCGTTTATGGAATCGTTGTCGTGCTATCGGTAATCCTACGATATAGACAACGTGGTTACCGATAATAGATAAAATTAATAATCGGAAAAACGTGCGTTCGCCAAACAGCCGACAACCATATTATATGATAAAAATTGATTTGAATACGACTATTATGGGTTGTATTGTTTAATGGAACGAAATCGTCGACGGAGATACGGAACGACGATCGAAGAGATGGAAGAAATATGACCTAAAAAAAAAAACTATATAATGTGCATTTATATGCGAAATCAAATTCGAAATCTAGCTTTGTTTTAACGTAAAACGTAATTGTTTCTTACCCTGTCACTTCGTTTGTTGTGTAGAACGAATTTGCAAAAACTACAAGTCCTCTGACCCTAAAAAATTGTCGATTGTTTCGCGTTTGCGATTGTCTCGGTGTGAAACATGAAAAATAATAATTGTTTTTTTTTTTTTTTTTATTGTGTGTTCAATTTCGTATTGTCGCGCCTCTGAAAAATACCGACGATTATGACGACCATGATGATTATTATTATAAAAAAAATATGCATACATTATACGATTTTAACCGTGAACTTTGAAATAATATTTTAATATTAAAATCAGCTAAAGGCGGAGGTACAACGAAGACAATTTCGCGAACAAAAAGCCAAGTTTTATATTAAATTAGTAAAACACCCGTGTACATTCCCTGCGCGTTCCGGTGACAAACACGAAATTATGCATAATGCTATTTTACCTACGTGTATATACGCAGGACCTACTCCTGTGGTCCATATAATAATTCCAAAGATTCTACAGGTGATAATTTGCATATTGTTAAACTTTTCCGAATGCATTTAAAAGGCTAAAACGCACTTACTTATTAAATATTAAAACGAATTATTCACAGGAAGTTTGGTCGCGACCTGCTAAACTCTACGCATACACGCTGAATCTTTGCAAACAAAATAACAACCTGGAAATAAAAAAAACTCCACGAAATTGAATATTGGAATTTAATTTAATTTAAATTTTTTTTTTTTTTTTTCATAAAACAAAGTATAGAGATTCGTTTGTTATTATAGCGAGTACAATTTGGATATTGTCACTGCCGACATAGGTAACACTATCGAAATTTCCAAAAAAAAAAAAAAAAAAAAAAGTTTACCAAT
Organism: Tuberolachnus salignus; assembly: GCA_956483605.1. Lineage (NCBI taxonomy): Eukaryota > Metazoa > Arthropoda > Insecta > Hemiptera > Aphididae > Tuberolachnus > Tuberolachnus salignus. The sequence continues at coordinate 19,707,342 of OY101433.1, forward strand.
AATAACCGTTTTATTTTAATATTTTTTTTTTTTGAGAAAAAAACGGAGAGATTTCAGAAATGTATTATTTTTAAATTCACCAATTTTTCCGTTTGTCCGGGACATTTTCCGGCGTTTTGGTCCCTACTCCTACGTAATATTTTATAAAAATAATAGCTGTCGTCCGGGACAGTATTTAACGAAAAGAATATTAACATGGTTTTTTTTGAACATTATAAATATTTTATTATTTAATTACAAATTGAATGTACATTTGGTGAAACGGGCCTGAGTCTGAGACGAAAATGTCGTCAATAGTTGATCTTTTGTATGCTTGTTAACCAATATATATATATATATTACGGTCGTTAAGCATTTAGTAGATTTTGTTGGCTGTTTACAATCATTTTTTTTTTTTTATCGGTAAAGCGAAGATAACTATAATCTATATATATATATATATATATAAAAAGCGAATGTATATCTGTGTGTCCTTTATGAATTCCTACCATCCGGTCGCCATGAAACTTTGGGAAGTTGTCGAGTACACTCTTGCGAAAGTTTCTGGCATATTACATCCTATCCATTAATGCGTTGCTAGGGAAACCATCGAATACATTCAAATACGGAATAACCCGACCAGGCGGAGCGGCAACGCTCGACGGTCAGCTAGACGACGGATTTATACGTTGCGCGCTTTGCCCCGGCATTCCGTTTTGAATGCTGAAATTGATGGCATTGACACCGTTGTTCGTAGCTACTAACACATAGCACGTGCACTGATGATTTTTTTTTTTTTTTGTAATCCCAAGCGATATTTGGGAAAACCGTTTGAATCGGTTCGTCGTTGATTCGTCGCCATCTTACAAAAGTTTATTAACAACGTGATGCATTGTGTAGATCTGTCTAATGCCATTTTCCCGTTCCCAATATCCGGCAATTGTTTTGCGATACGTTCGGCGGATGAATCGTTTTGTAGTTGAACACGCATATTGGTTTTCAAAGTCAATTTCTCCGCATGTCTCCGGTGGCACTTACGATTTGAGATATGCATCGAATTCGCCGGCGGGTGTTGAACGGGGTGTATAACTTGCAGAGTTTCTCAAAAAAAAAAAAAAAAAAAACATCAACCAATAAAACGAATGTTCCAACGAAGAGCTGTCCATTTAGTATCAAATCGTTCATTGTGCGATCAAGCGCTTCCAATGCTTTTTTGTAAACCATTGCACAATTCGTCTCATATGAAAAGTTTACATAATTAGAGAACGTTGCCCATTCCGGAATCGTCAGTGATATTGCATGTTAGCGTTACAGCGGTTCGCAAATTCAACGGCAATTTCAGTGCTGAATGCGCTGTTCGACCACCATCCGAAAGTGTTGCCGAAATTTCAGATAATGGAATTGCACGTGCAGTTTTATTCCGTGGTCGAATGGTTGCCAAAATCAGTGAAATGATAAATGTATTGAATGTTTTGTACCTCCAGGCGTATCTAGGAAGTACAATTCGCTGCTTTGATTTGTAATTGCTCCCATTATTGGTGTCGTATACAATGCGTTGTTCAGGAAACAATTTCGGAAGATTCACTTCAACAAATGTACCAAAATCATCCACATCGAAGTGTGTTTCATGTTGAAAATTATGATCATACGCGTCATTTGCAGATCGCTCCGGTGCACACATTCCCAAACGAAGCATTCCTTTGTTAGCGATTGCCAAACATACATCCTCAATGGAAACCAACGCTTCATTATACAAGTTTTCTGTGTAAAATATCCCGCATGACGTTGCCCGTGAAAATCTGGATTTACCTGTGGATTTAAACCCCTACCCCTCGCCCAACTTTATCGGACCTATCACGGTTTTTTTTTTTTTTTTTATTAATTATTCTCGCTAATCTCTTTATCGGCGTTGATCAGTCAAAGAGCGAGTGGGGTATTTGGCTTCTACATACGAGGTCTGTTCAAAAAGTACCAGGACATATGCCATTACGGCTAATCTATACGTGATAACGTTTTAAATTATATATATAGATTTATTCGTATTAGTGAATATTTTAAACAAAACCCCAAGTCGTTATCTTATCTCAATTTTATATTACACGTGGATAAACCCAGTCAGTTTATTCCGTGCACCGTTTTCGACATATCCGAAATTAACGAACAACGTGTGTGCATCAAGTTTTGCTTGAGACTTGGCAAAAATGATGCAACGGAGACGTACGCAATGGTTAAAACTGCTTTTGGGGATAATTCCTCAAGGCACTCCGTGACTTTCGAGTGGTTCAAACGTTTCAAGAATGGTCAACAGTCAACTGAAGATGATCCACGTTCTGGAAGACCGTCGACATCTGGCAACGATGATGTTGTAGCAAAAGTTAGCGAAAAAGTGCGAAATGACCGCAGATTAACCGTTCGTGAGTTAGCAAATGAAGCAGAAATCTCGATTGGATCTTGTCATGAAATTTTAACCGGAAATTTACAGAGGAAAAGGGTAGCTGTCAAATTCGTTCCGCGATTGTTAACTTTGGAGCAAGAAAAAAATCGTTTAACGATTTGTCAAGATCTTAAAAATCGCTCCGCTGATGTTAATTTCATAAAAAAACATTATCACAGGTGACGAGACGTGGGTTTATGGATACGATCCGGAAACTAAGTTCCAATCATCTCAGTGGAAAACAAAATTTTCCCCTCGCAAAAAAAGCTCGTCAAGTGAGGTCGAATGTTAAGACATTTCTGATAGTTTTGTTCGATGTTGAAGGTATTTTTCATTATGAATTTGTAGCCCATAAACAAACAGTCAATCGGTATTCTATAAAGACGTATTAATAATTTAGCGTGAGAGAATTCACAAAAAGCGTCCCGATAAATGGCGAAATGGAAATTGGTTTCTTCATCACGATAATGCGCCAGCGCATTCAGCGCTGTCGATTCGTGAATTTTTGGCTGATAAAAAAAATACCTGTGATCCCACACCCTCCCTATTCTCCTGATCTGGCCCCATGTGATTTTTTTTCTTTTCCCGAGACTAAAATTTGCGCTCAAAAGATAACGATTTACAAGTTATAGAGAAAATTAAAGCGACTACGGCAGCAGGACTTAAAGCTATAACTTTGGAACAGTTCCAACGGACTATCAAAAAATGGCAAGATCGCTGGGACCATTGCATATCGTCCGGAGGAGTGTATTTGAAGGAGATATCTTTAAATAATAATAATTTTCATTTTTAAAAATAAAATCCTGGTACTTTTTGAACAGACCTCGTATGTATACCATCTGTATAAAAAAAAAATAGATGTCTGTCTGTATTAGATAAATAGACAAAAAAACTACTGGAGCGATTTTTACGCGATTATTTTGCAAAATCATCCGCGTTGTCCGGAAAAGGTTTTTATAGCTATTAAATTCCCCTATTCAGTTTTTAGATTTTTTTTTTTTTTTAGTAAAATAATCGAATTATTTTTATTGATTTATGGGTTACCTTGGTAATACGGATGAAATAAAAAATGATTAATAATTATTGTATTAGAATCCCTGTGCGATCGACAAAAATCACTTCTGTCACAATTGAATTAAGTCAGAATTTCATGTCAAACAAATGTTAATTTATTTTTTTTTTGCTGTGACATAATAATTTCGTTCATTACTACATTACTTTTTGATATACGACATTTTTTTTTGTTTTGTTGTCTGGTGCGTAATCAAACAAAGCTGATGGTTTTTACGTGTTTCCACTTATTACCATAGATATTCGCACAGCGCAGGGATTGCACTAAAAAAATTAATAAAAGTTTTTTTTTTTCATCCGTGTTACCAAGATAACCCATAAATCAACAAAAATAATCCGATTGTTGTACTTAAAAAAAAAAAAACCTAAAAACCGAATACCGGTGAATTTCAATAGCTGTAAACCTAAAAACCTTATAAACGCTGAACGATTTGCAAAAAAACGCGTAAAAATCGCTCCAGTAGTCTATTAATTTTGTACAGACTGACATACATTTTTATACATTTTTAAATTTGCAAAAAAAATATTGACAATCACTTGTTAAGATATAAACTATCCTATCTTTTAAGTCGGATCAAACAATACACATTTATAAAATTATGTAAACGAACATCGTGACACGAGATTTTTTATATATATATATATATTTTTTATAAGTTAAAAACTGATAACACAAAATTATATTACGTTTAGAAATTACGCATTAAGAAAGTTTTTTTTTTATCGCTCAGACGCGTAATATTATACCGTATTTCTTCCGTTTTTTTTTTTTTTTTTTTTTGTTTTTGTTATTTCCCGAGCTTATGCAACATCAATTTTTGATCCTTTTCTTAAATCTTTAAAGGTTTTTGTTACACGGTCCGCCCAACATTAACGCAGTCCGGTCGTTTCTCTTTGCCCCATTCCGATCTTTTTGATTTTAGTTAATCTTCCGCGTTTTTTTTTCGCAGTTCCGGGGATTAACATATCAGTACATTTATTTTTCAAAGTGTTTTCCTTTCAAAAAATGATGAAATTTTACTCTAGTCTCACATCCACACATGGAAGTTTATGACGTTGGTAAGCTATGTAAAGATTTTTTTTATTTTAATATTTAGTATTTTTATAAAATATAAAATTAAACAATTTACTTATTTTATTTCTCAAATCGGATTCACATTTATGGCCGTAAACTCATAAATTGCACGTCTAAACTTCATTATACAGATGTTTCCAGAGGTTATGTTATGAATCAATTAAAGCTATATGTACAGATGCCGCCGATACGGTGGATAATGAATTATTTTTTTATTTCATGTTATATTTAATACTCCTTGTCGCGGAAAAAAGTATGTATCACCGACTCGTATATAAAACATTTCGTATAACCGATAATTGTAGGTACCCCAGCATAATACACACACGTCTGCAGGCGTGGAAAAATTCTCGCCGGTATTATCGGACCTACGGACAACTGTAACCCATAATAGTTTAATTTATAGTTGTATTGCAGTACACTGCAGTTCTGGGTTCGGGTCATCGATAATTGTAGGTGCGTTTTTAACGTAGTTTTGCTACATGTACCGGGCGCATTAATCCACAACCACCGGGATTTGATTTCTCGCGACGATTGTGGACACTGTTAAATAGGCTAAGAACTGATCGAGGCCACCGATTATGAAAACTACAAAGAAAATCACCCTTCCTAATGCACCAAAATCGATGCAAAATTCTTTCAGGAAAAGTGCTACTCACGCGAACAGGATGTATGTTAAAACTCTGCGTTAATATCGTAATTACATAAAAATGGAACTACTTGCCGTTCAAATGGAAACCGTCAGAGACACATGGCTCAATCTGGGGAGCATACCGAACAGTCGGATACATTTAGTAGAAAAATGCTCTCCCCGAACAATTATCGACGGCGGAATTTGAAAGATTCGCCAATGTAGCGACGAGGTCATCAAGTAGACTCCTCGTCTACAGCATCGTATTATTGTTCCATATTATTAAATTTAATTTCCGCGTTATTATCAATTGTGTTTCGAATGTACACGTACACTTGTGTTTATTGTTCGTAATCATGCGACTAATCATAACTAACTGCAATTTCTCTTAAATCTCGGGTAACAAACAAACCTTAAACGTGTACGCCTTTTCAACCATTGATCATTATATTAATACTGCGCTGTTTGTCGAAAGTCTGGGCCACCGCCGGCGGCTTCTTCGATTATTACCCGACACTGCAATTATTAAACATTTTAAATATAGTGGTTTGCAGTTTCCCGTATCTATCGCTCCTATATTTTAAAATTTTAACTCTACAAACGCGGTCTTGGTGTGGCTTATTCGAACTAACGCACCATGAGTTTCGATATTATTTCTTTTTGAAATTAATTTTAACCGAGTTACAACTAGAAGTAACAAAACAAAATCATGAAATCATTCATGCCGTAAATTTTTCACATTTTTCTATGTTTTTCCCACCGATTTAGAAAACTACAAAGAAAATCATCTTCCTAATGCACTAAATCGATGCAAAATTCTTACAGGAAAGGTGCTACGCACACGAAAATCGGAGCATGATGTCTGTTATAACTTTGCGTTAATATCGTAATTACATAATATCATTATCAGGGTATTATTAAAGTCTAGTAAAAATTAGTATGTTAACTTATGTTATAGGTTCGGAATTTTTCATGCGCACATTACATTTGAGTTTGGATTCGATTCACACCACTGATTCGGACAAATCGAAAAATATAATAAAACATGAACCTGTAAGTTAAGACGCTTATATAAAAAAAAAAAAAAAACTTCATGATAATTTTGTTTGTTATATATAATCGTTTTACCTTTAAAGTCAACGTTTTATTTCAGTTTTCGATTATACGAATACATTCTGGTTATTGTAATATTTAGACGTTTATTTTCTGGATTCCCCAAATCTGGTAATCCACTTTGCTGACCGTTTATTTTTTAGAACATTACCGACAAGTTGTTGGCAAAATGAAGAAAATCACACATCAGAGTAAAACTAAAAATATATACTTGACTAGCTGTCTGCATTTTACTTTGAATATGCCTAAGGCGGCATTAGACTGGTAGTCATAGCCAGCTGAATGTAATAAATTGTATCAAGTGCTACAGCAGTAGTCTTTTTTTTTTAATTTTTAAGCTTTAGCTGTTTTACTCGATACACTTTTATTTCCGTGTGCTCATAATTAACACTCTCGGTCTTAACTCGTACTGTCGTGTTGATGTGAGATGCTTGTCGCGGTATTATACGGCGACGTGTTTTATTCGTTCACTTTACACGTTTTTAAGTAGGTAGTCAAAGTGCTCTAAAATATTTTATATTTTATGTTTCACCAGTTTTTAATTTTTCATCAACACAATAACTCATACCGTTTACAAATTGTACCTAATAAATTGTTATTTTTCGAAAATTCTAACAGTACTAGCTTTTACAGGCATGTAGGATACGCGCGAGTAAATTATCTTATACTATTACTTATAGTTTATGTAAATTTAATAATCTAACAATTCTGTTGAAAATTGAATAGTATTGTCTGTTGACTAGTTTTACATTCATTTTTTCGCATATTCTGCAAAAAACACGTGCCGCGATTTGTTCCGAATGGCATCCTTAGGCGACTCGGACATCAAAATATTTACGGCTTTTTTAAAATACGGTTTTCTTCGAAAATAATACTAGCTAGTGTAAATATCATGTCGTGTTTGTATTAGTGATGGTCAAAATCCGGATTTTTATCTGAATCCAAATTGCGGTTTAGAAAATTATGATTTTATATCCGTTATAATTAATTGCACGTGAAACTGTAAATTATTATTTTATTGTTAATAACATTAACCGCGTAAAACATTAAATACGTTTTTACAATTCAAACAATTTCACAAATAGATATTGACTGAAAAATGCTAAAAATTATAATATTTCACTAGCTGGGCCGAGCGTTGTTTTACTCATAAAAATACAAAATTTCGGATTTTGAAAATCGAAATACGGATTTATTAGATTTTCGGACAATCCGGGTAGATGTCACACATATACCAAATAAAATAACTTGTATCGGTCGATTCACCTAAACGTTTTTTTTTTTTTTCGTATTCCAGAAGACATTTTTTCTTAAAATATATCAGGCTTGAAAGAATGAATGAAAAACGGATAGAAGATATCCCTTCACTATCGTTTTATGCCGATACTTACCGCTAAAAAATATCTATTCCGTATGGTTTCAAGATTAATTGTTGATTACAATTAAGCTCAAACTTCGGCTCTTACGTTCTGAGTGCAATTAACGCGTAAGTAATTGCGCCGCAGGTGGCGTTTGGACGATTTCGTGTAATATTATTCCAACGCATTACCGCAAACCGGGTTTAACGGACATAATTATTAGAATAATAATAGTTTGAACCGAAACATTATCACAGGGCTTAAAACTGTGCGCGAAAGTACACGTGGAGTCCAATTGAATGATACACTGAAAATATTAGTCAAATAATCCGTTTAATTCGGATTGACGACATTATAAAGCAAAAATGAATAATAAACATAAATAACACCCGTGAACATTTTAATGGATAATATCGGAATATTTATTTTTTAGCTACTACGTACAACTTATGACGAACCTCGTGTAAAATGTTCAAGTAATTTTGATCGGCCAAACAAATTCTATCCACATCTAATCCAAACAAACACAACAACAACAAAAAAAAAAAAACAAGAATACTTTATTTGCCTATAAACCGTTTAGAAATTGTCAGATTGTTTTGAATTTATCCGTGCCCAAGAAAGGCATAATGTTAATATTCTGTGAACATTTCGGGTTTCTATAATAAATTTTAACCGAGTTACAACCAGAAGAAATAAAACAAAATAATGTGATTTCATTATTGCCGTCAATTTTTCACTTTTTTCTACGTTTTACCCACCGATTTAGAAAACTACAAAGAAAATCATCTTCCTAATGCACTAAATCGATGCAAAATTCTTACAGGAAAAGTGCTACTCACGCGAAAATCGGAACAGGATGTATGTTAAAACTCTGCGTTAATATCGTAATTACATAAAAATGGAAATACTTGCCGTTCAAGTGGAAACTATCAGAGACTCATGGCTCAATCTGGGGAGCATACCGAACAGTCGGATACATTTAGTAGAAGAATGCTCTCCTCGAACAAATATCGACGGTGGAATTTGAAAGATTCGCCAATGTAGCGACGAGGTCACCAAGTAGACTCCTCGTCTACCGCATCGTATTATTGTTCTATATTATTAAATTTAATTTCCGCGTTATTATCAATTGTGTTTCGAATGTACACGTACACTTGTGTTTATTGTTCGTAATCATGCGACTAATCATAACTAACTGCAATTTCTCTTAAATCTCGGGTAACAAACAAACCTTAAACGTGTATGCTTTTTAAACCATTGATCATTATATTAATACTGCGCTGTTTGTCGAAAGTCTGGGCCACCGCCGGCGGCTTCTTCGATTATTACCCGACACTGCAATTATTAAACATTTTAAATATAGTGGTTTGCAGTTTCCCGTATCTATCGCTCCTATATTTTAAAATTTTAACTCTACAAACGCGGTCTTGGTGTGGCTTATTCGAACTAACGCACCATGAGTTTCGATATTATTTCTTTTTGAAATTAATTTTAACCGAGTTACAACAAGAAGTAACAAAACAAAATAATGAAATCATTCTTGCTGTAAATTTTTCACATTTTTCTACGTTTTTCCCACCGATTATGAAAACTACAAAGAAAATCATCTTCCTAATGCACCAAAATCGATGCAAAATTCTTACAGGAAAGGTAAGGTACACGAAAATCGGAGCATGATGTCTGGTATAACTTTGCGCTAATATCGTAATTACATAATATCATAATATCAGGGTATTATTAAAGTTATATAAAAAAAAAAAAAAAAAAAAAAAAAAAAAAAAAAAAACAAGAACCAAGACCCGGGGAGATGGGCTGATAGCCCCATCGCCTCCTCCGCAGAAATACGCTCTTGCTAAGTACAGTGTGTCTATTTAATTGGACGATACGTTATGGATTTACCAGACCAAGTGGAAATAACAAATGGTCCGAGTTCGGCAGCTAACACGTGGCGAGAAGTCGGGAAAAATCGCTGCGAATGCGGCAAGTCGTGCGTGTTTACCAGATAATAAATGGCACTGAATTGAAAATTAACCAAGTCCGTGTCGTGAAAACGGCCGTTTTCTGCAAAACGAAACCGGCGCAGGTGTAGGTAAATGTATTGCGACGTGCATACAGGCTGAAAACAACGCGTTTAAAACTGGAAATTATACAAGTATTTACTAAATCGATCGTTAATGAAAATATCGACAAATAAACCAGACTTGTTCGTCTTGCTTTTTAACGAGTATCGGGCCTTCGACCAGCCTTCCAAGCGTATTATACTCCTCAATCGAGTCCTGTCCTTGAACCGCATCTCTCCGTCGTACTCGAAGTCCCACCTCTCCTACACAACTGACGTACAACCGTCTTGTTATTTCGTTTAGGTCGGGCACGAATTGTCGTTTATAAGGCTGCCGTTGAAAACTTCTCCGTCCCGGTAATGTAAAGACGATTTAGAAACTGAATACGAGTAGGAACCTACGATTGTCGGCCACGGAGTACCGTGAACAAGTACCACGTCTCGGATATGTTTATCATCGCACGGTCCGGTCAAAAAAACGTTACAATAAGGCTTTAGAAATTCGTGAAACAATATTTACTTAAATTACTATAATACTTACATTTTTTTTTTTTTTTGTTATTTACAATCAACAATAAGTTCATTTAACTCGTGTTTGCACGAAAATACCTTACACGGTATTTATCTATAAAGTGGAATTAAATAAATTTTTTTGTTTTTTTTTTTTTTTTTTTTTTTTTTTATCGTCTGTTTTTACCACATTTTCGGTTAGTAATCAAGGAATAACACTCCGGAAATTTCGCACCGCACGACCAACGATGCGAGTTTTCCGCCCGGTTAGTACTTTGTTCGAAAACGTTTTCTAGATCCCGAAGCGGTTTTTTTTTTTTTCTTTTTTTTTTTCCTCCCCCCATACCATTTCGAATATCGTCTGATTAATATAAATCGCTCGAACGTTTCGCTCCGTGGTTCCTTGGATTTGAATTCAAGCGGAACGGTCGGCCGTCTGCACTGTTGCGCGTCACGCACACACAACGCCGTCGCACGCTCGGACATAAATACCCCGAAGTAACGCCGTCGGTCTCGGCGGGGAGAAAAAAAGAAAAAAAAAATAAAGGATCGCGAAACGCGTATACCTACTCATTTAGCATTACGCGTGTATTCGAACACATTCGCTCGTAAAAAGTCTACGGTTGTTTATCGTCGCGGTTGTAAGTGGCCCGGCCACTATCTACTCCGTTTTAACGACGAGCGAAAACAAAAGTCACGGAATCCGCCGGCATCGTACGCATAAAACGTTTTCGGTACCTACCCCGGCGACCACAAGAACGTTTGCACACGGTTCCGGAAACCGCTCGCTCAGAGCGCCAGAGACAATGATAATCAATTCGACTTTTAACGGATCGAGCACCCGTACGTAATATTTTTTACCGGATTTCTAACGGTTATCGTCCGATATACAAGACGACCGTTATTCATAATCGCCAGAACGGATGACTTAAAACAAAACAAACAAAAAAAAAAACCATCGAATACGCGAGCACTTAATAACCCCTAAAATATGCCCGAGTGTAGACTAAAATATGCTCGAATCGATATCGTTTTTGTCCATTTGGAAAATGTATGCCATACAGACATCGTGTTACAACTGTTTACAAATAAAATCAATAATTTTTTTTTAATCAGCGATCCTCGTGTATGTTCCTCGAGAATTTGATTTTTTCTTCTTTTTTTTGTGTGTGTGTTTGTAATTATCAACATAAGGGTTTTACGAAAGAAAATGTTTTGAAAACCAACCGGGAAAAGACGGAAATTTGGACGGTATATAAATATATTATTTCAAGATAGAGCGAAAAACATTTGTTGATTTACCACGGAAACCAAATATTACAAATGAAACGGTCAGTTTGGTTACCATGGTAGCTATAGCGTAACGCTTAATTCGGTGTCCTGCTCCACAAAATATACAAACAAAATTAGTGATCAAGCTACCGTTTAACCTCGTTTGACTCTAGAAATGAAGTGAAGCAATTTCAGTCCGGTCGATACGTATGTAGACCGGGCAATCTATCAAAATATTCCAACGAAAAAAACGAGGAACCTCCGACGGCGGGTTTTCCTGGAGTAAAAAAGCCGGATGCCCTTGGCAGGATATATCTTGTTCATCCGAATAACAGTGAATGTTTTAACATCAGAATGTTGCTCCGCGTGATTAAAGGTCCGGTGTCCTTTGCAAGTAACAGTGGACTAAAATTTAAAAAAAAAAAAAAAAACCGAGTGTACGTTCCTTACCGGCTGAGGAGCTGGGGAAACGTTGTCGATTCTTACAATACCAATTTTCCATTCCAGTTTAAATGGCTCCGACTTCCCGTAAAATTATGTTTTTCAATAACCACGAGAACGAACAAGAAACAGGGCTGAACATTAAACGTTACAAGTTACAAGACCTATGATTTCCCATGGTAAATTTTATGTGGCTGTGTCACGTGTCTCGCGCAAACAAAATCTATTCGTGATGGTTCCAGAAATATTTAGCGCATCGGGCCCAATTGAAAGTTAACATTTTAAAAAGCACACATTGCTCTAATAAAACCAATACATTCCATACTTTGCACGTAATGTTAAAACGATTTTCGATCAATATTGTGCACAGGCAAAGCCGTGCTGGACGAACTAGACGATTTTTGATAACGGGAAAACTTAACCTAAGCAAGGCCGAGTAATGGCAGCTAGTTGTATGATAGAAATTTAAATTATTTGTATTGTTAAATTAGTTAAAATCTTAGATGGAGAATATTATTAATACAAGTGTATTATATGTTGCTCAAAAAGTATAAAATAGATGAAATATGTCCTAAAAACAAAAAATACTTAAATTATGCATTTATATGGAAAATAAAATTAGAAATATAGCTTTGTTTTAGCAAACAACTTATTTGTTTCTTACTCTATGCTGATACTGATTATTGTTTGTTTTTTTTTTTTTTTTTGATTATATAAACAAATATACAAACGCTCTGCCCTAAAAATCACGAAGAAAAGCGATAAAATCCTTTTATAGGGAAATTTTTTATAGGGAGTTTTTCAATTAATTTTGGTTTTCAAATTATTACAATGGTAAATTTTGTTTTAGGAAAAAAAAAAAATAATAACAATATTACGTATACAAAAAATGAATAACTAAGACTCACGGACATTAATACAATAATTAGTCACTTGAAGTAATTTTCGAATTCTTAATAATCATACTAGAAAATAAAAAATAAAATATACATTTTTTTTTCTCCTTTATTTGAATTTAAACAATCTATAAAAATAATGTATAATAAGCTTAAGTGCTAATAATTTAGGTTGCTGTCAGATGACATGAAGGAGAAGCCGCCCACTGGTGACACTCCTGATCAGGGTTAAATTATAGAAATAGGTCGCGGCACCACTTTCTTTTTAATCTTTTGGGAGGGTTGCCAGGCATTGGATTGGTTAGATTTTTGGCTAGGATGTTAGGATGGTCGGAGAGAGAGTTGTGGTAACGAGAGTAGGACTTGGTAGCAGTTTCTATCACGGTGTTCATTTTTAGGTCTGAGTGTAAGGTTTGGTTGGATACATAGAAAGGAGCCTTTGTTATTAAATGGAACAATTTGTTTTGAGTTATTTGAATTTTGTTTATATGTGACTTTTTTGCAGAGCCCCATATTTGGATGTATGGCATCCAAATGGGTTTAAGGAGAGTTTTGTATAAGTTTAGTTTAGTGTGAAGTGTAAGTTTTGATTTTGCGTTAAAGAAAAATTTAAGGGAACGAAGACGAGAGTTTAGTTTAATTTTGATGTTATGAGTATGATGGGCCCAGTTTAGTTTCTTGTCAAAATATATCCCTAGGTATTTTGTGCTTGGTGAGGTTGGAATTATGATGTTGTTAAAAGAAATTGTAGGGCAAATTTGATGTTTAAGGGTAAAGGTGATGTGGCAGGATTTGGTTTCGTTTATTTTGATTTTCCAATTTTGACACCAGGATTCAAAATGAGAGAGATGAGATTGAAGTTGAATAGAGGCAATGATTGGGTTTTCGTGGGTTGAAATGATAGCTTTATCATCGGCGTATTCAGCAACGAACGTGTAGGGAGAAGACATTTTTTTTAAAATAATTTTTTGCATCTATAAAAATAAGATTAATTACAACATAACAAAACTATGAAATAAAATAAAATATAACTTATCTATTTACTATACAGTATAATCGCATTTTTATACAAATAACGCAAAACATAAAACGCAAAAGTCTTAAAATGTTTTAAAACGAGATAACGTAGAACGAAATATATATATATATATATATATATTTTAAATGCAAGATCTAAAATTTTTGATTTAGAAAAAATAACAAATTGTTAAAAAAAACCAAAGCGTCAAAGTGGTGTAAAAAAGAGCCGGTAATATAATGAGTGTAATCTCAAAGGGCCGAAATTCTTTGATCTGACACTGACGTAGTGTTTGTAACGAAATAAACAGTTTTCACCTGTTAAGTCGTACAAAATTGAATATGAAAATAATGCCGGAAAAGTAAATCGTCGTCGTGAACTACTTTCCAACTTGTATCTGTAAGACAATACATTGTTCATAACGAAAACGTTGTTTATAAAACGAACATTTGAACGGTTTCAAAATGTAATACGTACCTGATGCTCGAATTTATACGTAAATGCATATTTGTACGACTTAATCAATTAATGGAGGCAAGTGAAAAATTGATTTCAAGTGATTTCCATCCAAATTAGCTATATTGGATTTTACATGTTTGTAGATATTTATCGATTTCTCAATATTTTTTGTTACATATTTTGACGATTGTTATAATTTAGACCAGTGATCCCTAACCTTTTCGACACTACAGACCACTTTGAGAACTTCCGATACGTCACGGACCACCTCAATTTTAGACCTAATTTTTCTTGTACACGAGAATCTAATTTGTTCACACGTTTTAGAATAAGGATTGTGAATCAATAAAAACAACAAAATTCCGCCATATAGCAGGCTCGTAATAATGTTTATAATCGATCAATTTTTATGTAAAAAGTTTATATTTATTTATAATTAAACGCAATTTTTTTAAAAAAAAATGTACATCATATTATTCCTTTTGTTAATGGTAAATTACAATTATAAAAACAAATTAATGTGGTTTTTAGGATTGAATTTCCTTTACAAACAAAGATATTCTATTTATATCGTCTATATATTATCGAATATTGCTCAAAGATACACTAGGGTGACCATATTTAAAAAAAATAAAATCGGGACAAAAATAATAACTTTTAAATTTTTTAAAATTAATATTTATTAAAGGTTTTTTTTTTTTTTTTTTGCTGATTTTTAATTGTGAAAAACCAAATTTTTAACGTGACGCAGCAATAATTATGGTAAAAACAAGAATCCATAAATACAACTGAAAAGTATAGATTCTAATATGCTGTTTAATAACGTCATACAGAAATATCGTAAAAAAACGATTTTTTTATTTTTATAAAATAAATTTAAAAAATTATAAATTAATATGGTAGGTATGGCAAAAAAACGACAGACATTAAAATACAGGACAAAAGGCGTCCTGAAAGAAGTGCGTCAGGACAACTGGACACAAAGGTGAAATAAAAAACAGGACGTACGACCATAGCCCTAAGCTACACGCATGTCTTTAATGGCGTCCAACCGATTTCTTTTTTTTTTCTTTCTTTTTTTTTTTTATAATGTAGAGCAGTCCGGAAAATCCTTGTCCGCGTAAATAAGTTGTCGGAAACATGGCGCACAGTCTGTTGTATTCTACCGATAATCTAATCATGCTGTACAAACAACATTAGATTAAAATAATAACATAAGTAACATTAGGCGATATGAATTTAAAAAAAAACAACGACGTGCCATACACGATTGTCGGTAGTTGTGTCACGCGCCAATAGGAAAAGTGAAATATTTCCAAATTTTGTAGGTGCGGCTCGCGGACCGCATGTTGGGAACCTCTGATTTAGACAGACCAATCGTAATTTCAGCAGTTTACCTACATTTCTATAGCGTTTCGGAGGACACTTGGATCAATGTTTAGCACACGTAGAAGCCAATGTCACTAAACTGTAAAAAAAAAATAAAAAAAAAATAATAATAATATAAAACAAGCAC
Organism: Tuberolachnus salignus; assembly: GCA_956483605.1. Lineage (NCBI taxonomy): Eukaryota > Metazoa > Arthropoda > Insecta > Hemiptera > Aphididae > Tuberolachnus > Tuberolachnus salignus. Next base: position 19,723,177 of record OY101433.1, read on the forward strand.
TTGTGCTTGGTCGGGAGTAGTGTTTGAACAAACAAATGCATAGTGAATTAAATAAAAATCCTATTAGAAACTGCGTTAAATTAATCAGCGATGTCCATTGCGGAATAAATGCGGATATTAATGCAGACTGAGCTGGCGCTCCTCTGGACATTGCAAATATGAAATTTGCACCCATCACATCTGTTGAAGTCTCGAGCGTTCCTTTAGGCTGGGGTCACACGAGCGTTTTATACGTAACGTACGTTACGACGGACGTCATTAAAATATAGTTTAAAAATGGATGTAGAACCGTTAATAACAGAAATAGAAAAACGTCCAGTTTAATGGGATGTAAGTGACGAGGTGCACAAGAGACAGGAATAAGAAAAATGATGGATGGAATTTTTGATTTAATTTTGTTGAACAAGCTCGTCAAATGTGCTTTGTGACGTGCGAAAATAATTAGAAAATTTCTCATTGTCAGCTCTTAGCATGTTATAAATGTTGTAAAACGCACCATTTAATAATCGTTCACTATTTATTGGACGAACAAATTTTTTTTTTTTTTTCGTAAAACTCTTATAGCGGAGTTTACAACAATGTCCACATCTTGTAAGATGTGAAATCAACAACTGACCATCTACGTTCGTGTGACTAGGGCAGTGACGTCCGTTATAACTTAAGGTCCGGTCTTCCGACGCTCGTGCGACCGACCGGCCCTGAGCCGGTACCAATCTAAGGTTAAGACCGAATCGTAGGGCATTTCACTTCGAATTATTCAGTATGTTTACGATATCTCATTGCAGTCAACATCCAGAATAACGTTTTATTTAAATAAACCTAGGTTAGGTTTGGATTGGGCTTATATAAATTGTATTTTTTTTTATTTTTTTTTTTATATAAACTTCTATATTTTCAATTGTTTTATTGCATTGTATACAGCAGTTATTTAGTACAAAAATATGTTTATTTTTATATTTATAAATCCGTGCCCTAGTAATAACGCAAAAACACAAAATAATCAATATTACACGTCGAGTTCCTTGTAAAACATAACTGACGATATTATTCTCCCATATCATGCAGTTTAATTAAACGATGAACAACATTGAATTTCAATATTTGAAGAGACTACCGAACAGCAATATTCCGACCGCAATTTATAATTATCCTACTGCGTTTTCGCCACCATTCCACATTGTGTCCGCACATACGGAGTGATTTTTTATTTATTTTCGTAATCCCGCGATTATCTCGGAGAATTTCATGTACATTTGATTTTCTTTTTTTCTCTTTCAATCATTACGGAATCGTTTAGGTTTTATTCTGTTCCATTATTTTCGAACGTTTACTTTTACTCGTGTTACTTGAAATCAATTTAATAACGTCTGATTCTAAAATAGCAACACCCTCCTGCCGCCATATTTTCAACACAAAATTTAATAGTTAAAACGGATAAAAATGTTGACCGCGTGAGTAACGGAGGGTAATAAATTTCATATCCGGATTAACATGATAAACTGATAACCCTCCGTTCTAAATTGTAAACTTTTATAATTCATAAACGGCAACAGTGATCGGTATTCAACATTATAACGTGGTACGCATAACAATATTTTTATAGAAATATATTCGCTTTTCGAAGCTATGTTCAAAATGGAAAGGGCGAGAGGCGGGTAATTTTACTAAAAATCTTTATTCTTCGTAGATAATAACTGGAATACGATTACAAAAAAAAAAAAAAATAATAATAATAAAAAAATCAAATAACTCCGTATACCTAATTGATCATACTCCGCGGTATACATTGTGTTGTTACTAAATTACGCGATAGTTTTGCGTTGTACGAGAATTAAATATATATATATATATATTAGAATTTATAATTTTTAATGTAGATATGAGACCAAAACCTACTAAATATGCAACAGTTATAGCCAAAAAACGACCAAAATATGCTATTAAAAAGAGAAAAAAAATATATATAATAATATTGGACATACTAATATTTTATAAACGACAAAAAAACAAATGTTAAATTGCGAAACCTATAACAACTCCATTCGAGTGAAACGAGTCATATAATTTTTTTTATTATTATCTAAAACTGGGATACTAATGAAGTTAGCGTCTTCGGGCTCGTCTGCTCGTATTTATAAATATTAAACAATTTGTTTGTAATTCTCTAATTTGTCGAATTATACAAAAAAAAAAAAAACCGGCATACGCCGTATAGAGTAGCGCATAAACACTAATCGGCTACGATAAAAGTAAAAAAAAAAAATAAATACGGTTATCAGTGGCTACGTCGGTGTAATAATATACGTGCCGTAATATTATGTTGGCCTCTTTATGCGTTTTGTAAAAAAAAAAAAAAAAGATATATGTACTCGTACCCTACCTAAGATAAAAAGCGTACAGACGTGTGACTATTTCATATGATTTTTAATATGTATATTACGCGTATATCGAATAATAAAATGTAATTATATTTTCCTTTTGCCGGAAGCTTTTACACGTTACGTTACAAAGACGGCGCGGCGGAGTCGAGAGGGAAAATTGCATTACGACCCGTAGAAAATAATTCGGTTATAAAATATAAAATTCAAAATTGCCGTTGCATCGTGTGTATTATTCACATGTAGGTACAGCTGAATCGTCGTCGTCGTCGTCGTCGTCGCGAATCTCCTTGTCCTTGTGTCGTTAATGGATCCTCCGGCTGTACATTACGTATTAAATAATGATGATAATCCGCGCGTCTCTTTGCCTTCCCATTTGTTCCCGGTCCCGATTGCTCTCGGTACGAACATTTTTTACACCTGTATCCGATACGCATAGCCGTCTCGTATTTCGTACACCGTACCGATTGCCGGTTTAAATAATGGGCACTACTAGGCATTGTATTCGAAAAAAAAAAAAAAAAAAAAAAAAAACATTTGTCCGAAGCATTATTGTATTTTAAATCGAATATTATTTTTTTTTCGAAAAACCTTTATACATTTCCGAAATTATTTTCCATAATATGATTGTAGAAATGCGGAACATCCGCTATGTATTGAATTGGTGTTGTACAGATAAAATACAACCAATACCTTGCATACGAACACACTCGAATACGTATACTAAATACATTGTAAAATAACGTATCTGTATTTGTACGCGAAATACATTTAAAACGCATCTTTTACAAGTCCGGTTATCAGGGTGGATTGGCGATTCTTTTTAAAAATATGAATCAAATCGTCTACCGTACGAAACAAAAAAATCATAGGCGCAAATGGAATACAAATTTTACGGGCGAGTAAAACCCGGGGGACTTTCACGCCTTCGTTCATTTACCGACCAGATCGATCCAACATATTGTGCGTAGGATATTTCGTATAATAAATTATCGATAGTTATTGCAAAGTTTAGCGCTTTTTAAAAAAAAAAAAAAATAAATTAATAATATGACGCTTGCAATTGTAATACAATAACATAATGAAAATGTTATGGGATAACCGAATTTATTACTGGCAGTTGTTTTTTTGTGACACCCGCTATAGACCTACAATATTATAATATCGCAGCCCTCACTATAATACAGCAGTCCCCGGCGAAGACCCGTCACGAAAATTCCCGATTTCCCGATAGACTAATCCGGCTCGGAATTTATCGTTGTTATTTTTGAATACTATCTGTTACCGATGGTTTCGCGATATTGGCTACGGAATAAAAAAAAAAAAAATTCGACTAAACAAACCGGACGTTTCGTTTTTTTTTTTATATATTATTCGCGCTGGAACACGGTTCGATACGCATTACACTTAAGACGGTTCCCGGTCGAGTATAATATTCTGGTACAACGTCTGTTTAATTTCCCAATCAAAATCTTTGTGCGAATACACATACGAGACCGCCGTGTATAGCTACGCTGCGGTCGAGAGGTCGTCGCAAGCGCTTAACGTACAGAGGCGCCGAACGATTTGTTCGGAACGTTACGGAGCTATAAAATTAAATGTGCCGAGAAGTCGGCGTACTGCGATACGGTTGTTTACGCATAACAAACTCAAAAAAAAAAAAAAAAAAAAAAAAAAAAAAACATTATCCGGCACAAGATTAACGTTGAAATTTATTATCGAATACCGAATTTTTTATTTTTTTTTTTCGAGACGCAGGCCATTTTCGACGAAAAGAAGAAAAAGAAACGTTTTAGCGTCGCGATAGCGGACATTCGGCGGATAACTTAAAACGCTCAAGAGGCCGGTCACGGCCGTTTCTCTGGCTATTCGTCCGCGCGCAATACTTTCGGCGGACACTTAAATTTTTTACGCGGATACCGACGCGTGACGTGTACAAACATTACCATTTCCCCAGCAGCTTTTCGAAATAAGCGATCGTGCTTGTGGTGATTTTACGCGCAGACACCGTCGGAGACAATTCGGATCGTCGAACGGTTTTGCCGGTTTCGACGGCACTGCTCGTAGTCGATAAGAGAAGTTTGGCCGCAACAGACGCGTATAATTATACGGGATAAATAAAAATGCACGCGACGACGGTGCGCATAGGTGCATACGTCCCATAAGTGTCACTAGACCGTGGAAAGAAAATAAAAAAAAAAAATAAAAAATATTTACGCGTTCAGAAACGCCACCACGGGGGGACGCGAACTAAAAGATTCGCGCGCCCGTTATATGATTTATGTATCCCGCCGGAAACAGTTTTCGAAGTTTGACGTTTGACTTTTTATATTCTCCCTCCGACATCCCCCGAACCCGCAATAAAAATATTAATAAAAATCGTATCTGCGTTACTACCGACAGGGGACGGATTGGCATACGTTTTCTCGATATACGTAAAATATATTATAAAACGTATCACTAGCGGGGTGATGCGACATCAATCGGTTTTAAAATCCCGAAAATTTATGTCGCCGATTCCATAATCCGAAATTTTGTAGTTTAATGAATACAACGACGTCTGTCGCGTCCGGCTAGTTCAGTGGTTCCCCCAACCTCTTCTATTCTACGCCCAACTTTTCGAAAATCTCACGCCCCCCTTCCTATAAATTGAAAAAAAAAACCGATCACCCTTTTTTTTGTGTACTTAACAAATAAACTATACAATGTTCGGAATGTCTACTTTTTTTTATCGATGATAATAATTATAAAATATAAATAATAAAATATTAAATCGATTAAGATGAAATATTATATGTAGTAATAAATTAGTATAAAGTATTAATAAAATTAATCAAAAAATGATTAAGTTACACGCTGCGGCCAAACACTTATAGTCTTTATCGGTTATCCGTTACTGATACCCGATAATGGATAAAAAGAACCGATTAATCATTTTTTTTTTTCTCTACGTTTTAAAATAATAAAATAAAAATTGTATTTCGTAATAACTGCTTGCGCCTCCCCAGCAATGCGTTCACGCCCCCCCCCCCCGGTTTGGGAACTAGTGGGCTAGTTGTACATGTGTATTTTTATTGTAATGCACAACTTTGGTGTAAACTTCGTGTTGATAATAAATCTCGAAAATTCGTTTGGTTTACGTTATTAAATATACGAACGGTTTCGGTATAAAATACGATTAAATTTCCGCCAATTATATACGCATAAAATACCCATGATTGGTATGACATTATGGTCGACCTGGTGAATAAAAATGTTCGTGCATTTTTGCTGGACTAAAAAAAAATTCTATTCGCATAAATCGAACGCACCGAAACAATATCTAAACTGAATAAGAATAAGTAATAATATTTGTCTGAAGTAATTTATATGGTAAAAAATAAAGTTGACGTAAATATAACTGCAATTACTAATTTGCAATGCATTTGGATATTATACGAAAATAATTCCCACCGTGTGTACACCACAAAAAATAATAAAAAATAGAAAAATAACTTTCCGACGTCTACGATATTTATTATAAAATTCGCAGAACATAAATTTGTCAATTTATCATAAAAAAATAACGACTAGTTCAGAAAATGTTGTGCATCGAAGCGAAGGGAATTTTTTCCGCAAAGCGCGTATAAAAAAAAAAAAATATATATATATAAATATAAATGAGATATTTTTTACAGTACGTCAATATTTGTTGCATTTATATTGTCAATGTTTAAAACATTGAAAAAAAAAAAAAAAAACAACCCCGTATTCTTGCTTTTTGACACGTTGCAGAGAAGTCGGCATCGTGTTTTTATTTATTTAATTTTTAGTCTTAATGGGTAATGTTAGAATGAACGTATCTATTAAAAAAAAATCCCCTTTAGAAAACATAGTAAATGCCTCCGTCTGTAATTTAGTGAAATAATTTTTGTTTTAAGTCTAATAGTTCCTCAAGTATTAATAATTAGTACGGCAACATATTGCTGGGTGCTCTTAACAATCAACAACATTATAACATTGTAATCAAATAAATAAAACATACTTTACTGCTTTTCAGTACATATTATTCCGGGCTCTGATTTTATTATATTCAATTTAAAATTGAAAAAACGCATCAACCAAACTCAACGAAACATAATGAGAAAAATCTTGATTACCAGCAACGCAATTTTTGTAATCTCAGATTTAAGATAATTATCAAAGCTTAACAAATCGTACAACGACTTACAATTATTGTCTAACAATTCTCGAACAAGGTTGAAAGTATATTGGGGCCAATCTTACGTATGCCTCCTCAACGACGCGGATACAAATGGTTTCGAAAACGTTTATATAAAAATCGTTAAATATTATAATTTTTCCCGAGACCAGTCGTACACAATATTAGATCAACAAATACGATTACTACCCTACCATTTATATTATTAAGTATTTTTTTTTTTTTCCCCCCCCATATAGCTTTATAAGCTTTCATTTAGCTTTCAGCTGTGAAAACTAATTTGTCTCTATCGTGTGCTGTGCTCCAGTCCACCCCTCGGAACTGATTGCTGGGTAAGGTCGACCACAAGTTTCCGCCAGACAATCCATCTGCGGCACGGGTTTTCCGTAGGTGTTCTTCGATTCCTCCAATTCTTCGCTCCAACCGTCCTCTCGGCTTACGCGGAGTAACACATCACATTAAGATATTACATTTTTTCCCGATAATATAATATCTGTATACAGAGGTGTAGAAAATTATGTAAACGTAACAGCAACGTCAGGTGTTTTTTTTTTTTTTTTTCAAATTTAAACTTTCAGCATTCGTAACAATATTCGTGCAACGAGCTTAATACGAAAACTAATTAAATGCCGAGGTTTAAAAGGAATTTTAAATTTGTACCGGTAATAATTATCGCGAGAAAAAAAAACCATCAGACGAAAACAATCAGCGAAATGTAAGAACCTATAACCAACGTTAATTTATGCGTACGATTTGATTTGGAGTGAAAAAGAAAAAAAATTGTACGCTGGCGCAGACGATTTTTATTCGGAAAACATAATATCCACTTAAATATTATGTATATAAAATATATGTATAGTATGTATAGTATAAGTACGGATAATGGAGAACGAGGGGGGGGGAAGGGGTCTTTTGGCGAAGAACAAAGACGCGGACGTGAATGGAATAGCAGCGATTTTAGTGCAGCTGCAGTAAATCTGTATGCACTATACGCGATAAAATATATTCGAAACGTAACGTAACTCTATAATACGAAATGCAACAAAAAAAAAAAAAAAAGGTATATAATAATATTATTCTGATTAAAAATAATAAAGCCATTTATATCGCCGAGGGAAAAAAAATCAATACAAGTCGATCAAGATGAGCAGATTAAAAACACCGTGTTTGTTGGACAAACGAGGGAAACAAATTGAGAATGGTAAAAAAAATAAAACTGGGATTTTCGTACTCGAGCAAGCGGCTGGTTATAGAAATGATGTTTCGGAAGGCATATGGCAATTTAGTTTGTAAACTGAACGCAACGATAAATCATTGCAATCGGTAAAAAACAAAAAAAAAAACAAATATATATATATATATATATATAATTTAAGCGGAGCTCGGTAATCCGGCAATGTTATTTTAATATAGTATTTGCATACTAGTGTGTGGTCAAGGTAACTCGGAAATCAAAAAAATAAAACTGTATCACGTGTTCTCGGTTTCGTTTGATATTTTCGATAAACTATTGGGAATCCAGAACATTTGTTCGTAAAAAAGTACCACCGGATGAAAAATCTGGATCTTTGAAGTGGTGCGCCTACGGCGTGAACAGGTCGGAGTACAATTACTTACCGAACAAGTGTTATCCGAGAGCAAAGAAAAGCACGTCGTAGTAACACCATATGCGGCTTCTTTGCCGCACTAAGAATCTGCAATAAAAACTATTAAAAAAAATTAATACGTACCCGAACACGTTATTAGTTTTATGATTTACACCTCCGTGTGTTACGTGTATAATTTATACATTTTTACACATATAATAATTACAATTTAATTTCGGGATATTGTAAATTATTTTCATGAAACGCTTCATAATACCTTCTCCCAAGCAACGAAGATAAAAACAACTATTAACAATAGAGTAATAAACTATAAAACGTAGGCGGTGCAACGTGCACACGGCAACACAATAAAAAACACGGTAAACAAAAATTCTCGTTTAAACGTTTAAATCGAAAATACGTCCGGAATTTACCTATTAGTATACGGGGGTGGGCTGATAAGTAATAACTTTAAAACTAGTGTACATGAAGTAATGTAATAAAAACACGCGTGTAGAGTAAATTAAATTGTCTTTATTTTTTAACATAATTTCGTCTTGAGTCGATGCATTTCTGCCAACGTTCGGCAAGTTTTTGTAATGCCGTCCAAATAAAATTGTTCACCGTGAGTAATATGAATCCGAAAACATTCGTCGATACGGCAAACGCATTGCCTGCACGTAGGTCACTCGAAGAAATACATCTTGGGTAATGTGACACCGTTCGTAATACTCAAAGACAGTAAGTTGTACACCAAACTTCTGGAGTACCTACATCAGAAATTCGCCCGGAGACATGCGCATGCATTTTTAACGGGCCCAATTTTTTTATTATTTTTTTTATTAAAGTCGTACTTAACGCAAGTCGTTCCATATCACTCGCCGTGACGTTTGCCAAATTCAAACTTTCTATTTAATTCACTTATAAATATATAAATACCCGAAACGGGTTAATTTCACACACGTTTTAAGCTATGTAGGTCATCAAACATTCAATTATGGCTTTATTTTAATTTTTTTTTTTTTTTATAAATATAGGTGACAATAATGCTAATAGGTATATTTTGCGGACGTAAAATGGGCACACGTTTCGATTTTGAAAACTTTTTTTTATATATATATAACTAACGCAAGATGTCCTGCCCGAAATTGCTTCTTGTTGGCTACGACTCTTGCAGACGGACATTTATTTTAGTGTTTCATTCTATTAGTAAATGATAATCGTAGAAAAGATATAGGAACGGACAAAGAGAATCGTATAAATGGGAACCTACACCGAACTGCCAAAACAATTACCCGCAAGATGAAGTTTATACATTTAAAAGGGTACACGAATTTCAATATTTATAAGTTAACTCTTCGCACGGAAAAAAAAAAAGAAAAAAAGAAATGCACTTTGACATTTTTCCCCAGACCCAAAAGCCGCGACGGAACGTCGGGGAATAGAAAAATCGAAAATCTCACTACGGACGACTCGTATTTATTTGGGGCGGACATACGTACAAACAGGGAATATAGGCAAATAAAACAAGAACTTTGGCTACATAATTAAACAACCCGTAGAATGGTTTGAAATCCGTTATTGAATTAGTAAAATCACGTTTCGTTAACAATTGTAATACGGTGCACGTGTGAATTTAGCAGTGTCCGGCCATTCGGTTATTCGGTGCTTTTCCCGTGTTTACGGTGGCGACAAGAATACAATCATCGGTGTTATATTGTACCCGAATACTATACTATAAGTCATGGGTCACCCCAAATGGCGGGCTAGGTCGCGTACGGCCCGCAGACAAAAAATAAAAACACATATTACGACAACATTCTATGTGTTATTGTTGTAAATTATTATTTTTGTTAAATTTTATTGGTTTTACCGACAACTGTTGATAAATCGAACGCAAAGCGTATCTTATCTAAACTTTTATTGGGTCGTTGGGTGACTGCTAGTTGATTTTACGTCTACCTAGTCAGTCCGTCGATTACCGCCGTTGTATTACATTGTAATTTTTTCCGTGTTAATTGCATTGATTTATTTTTTCCTATTTATAATACGGTTAAATAATTTTTAAGTTCTACTATTTTTATTTGAATATAGATAAAAAGAGAAGAAAAGTTGAAATTGAAAACAGACAATTTTTGCCCGAGTGGACGTAATATCAATATTCTTTTATTTTACCGGATCGGGCAGGGGCCATGCCAGTTTGTTTAATTTGCCACCAGACAGTAGCTGTGATGAAAGTTTATCAAATAATTTTATCAAATTAATGACAAGTCGGAAGACTGAATTTGAAAGACGATTTGCAGATTTCAAAAAAATTAAAAACGTTGTACAACTATTGAACAGTAATTTTACTTTACTGTGAATGGGTTAATGAAGCAATACGTGTTTTTAAATGTATGATAAAGCAACTATTCAATTGGAAATCATTGATTTCAAACGGATGATGTCCTAAAAAATTTGTATAGTGAAAATTATGCAAAAGCTGAAAGTAATTACGATGAATTTTGGTTAAAATATGTGTCCGAAAAGAAATACCCAACGTTAAAAGTATTAATACTGAAAATGTGTACGATGTTTGGCTCCACGTATGTTTGTGAATCATCTTGCTCAAAAATGAATTATATCAAAAACAAGTTCAGTTCCCGGTTAACCAATAGCACGCACTAACCATACCCCCAATTTTAAACAGTTAGTCGATTGTAAGATTTGTCATTTTTCTCACTAAAAAAATTTCTGTATTATTGTATTTATAATTTATTTTTAATTTTAAATTGTCCAAATGTTTGTGCTTAATATTAATTATGTTTGTGTTTAAAAATAAAAAAGACAAAAACAAAAAGTTTAAAAAAAAACTTATAGTATAAGTGATTTGACGGACTAACAGGGCGCAACGACGAAGGTATTGGTTTTATTGAGATGCGATTATTACCATAGGAATACGTTTACGGTTATCTAGTGAAAAAATACTCCGATTTTGCCCGGTAGTAGTGCGGAAGAATAGGATTTCGAGATTCCCGGCGGTGTTTTTTTTTAAACCCCGACAACGTATGACGGTAAATCGGTTTGATTTTTTATCGATATTCGGGTTACCTCGACTACACGTGAAAAAAAAAAGAAAAAGGAAACACCCTATAAACTATTAATACCCTTGCCCGTTTACCGAACAGACTCGTTTTTTGATTGCAACACGATCAAATTAATGAAATACCCCGTAACGTGCCTAACCAGCCACCGCCGCCTACAACGGCGGCCACGGTATTTATTCATATATTATTCATTGAAATTATTTGAATGTTTCGGAGGGGGAAAAAATTGAATAGTCACTTGGGTTTTTCGTTGCCTAGTTAATATTCCACGCTCGGACGGAAACTACCGAAAAGAATAAACAACACATTAATTTGTAATTCAAATTTAAATGAAAACTATTTGCAGTTGTTGATGTTGTATATGCATTGTAACGCGTACGGGTATTATTATAACCTATATTACTCGTGGTAATTTCCTCGTTTGAATTATATTACCAGCAGACGCTAACTCGACAATTTTCCTCCGTATCAACGAAACGAAATATGAGAAAAAGTTGTGCATCATAACTTATTGTCTGTAAAAGAAACGAATTAATGTAAATTACAAATCAATCGACCAAATCGTCTGTATTTAAACAAAAATGAATTACAGCAACAACGTTGCGGATACTGTTCACGGGTGGGCCACTGTTGTAGGTGAAAAGTGTGTGTGTGTGTGAGAGAGTGTTTTATAGTTAAAAACTTGTTCACAAACAGAGAAAACTAAAAGGAAAAATACATCCAACTAATACGCGATTTATTTAATTTGTCCTCGTTATTATTTAATGATGATATTTTCTGTAAAGTGTGAATTAAATGAATTGTTCGAGTTTTGTATACCGTCACCATAAAAAGGTATACAACGTACGGAATGCGTTGTAACCGATGAAACATTTTTAATAACACTACACCGTTGTATATTGGCACAAATATATTTATTTATTTGTATGAATAAATTATTTTTGTTAGTTGTTTGTGAATACGGAATTTATATCATTAAACGCGCTAAAAACCCCACCTACACCAAGAGTAAACTATTCCCGGTGCTGGAAGTTGAGTTTTGCACATAATTATCAATCTACAAACAAATGCAATCACATCGATTGGTTATATTTCGTGTAATATAACCACCCGTTGTAATCGTTTTGCCAATTTTATAGTATTATAACGATTTCGTGTTAAGTCGTATTTCCGTCGTTGGAAATGCATATTTCACTTATATATATATATATATATATATATAATTTCAGTACACGCGACTGACTTACGTGCGCAGTGGGTATAGTTAAAAAATTGTTATGAGCTTATTTCATCGCCGTCTATCCATCTGCCTGTAACCTATATATATATATATATATATGTATATAAAAAGTATGTGAAAGTTCCATAACGGTACGCGTTTTTATTACATCCGAAAACGCTGTTGACGGTATTACGGTTAATGTATACGCGGATCCCTTCACGGGCAGATTCACTCGATAGATCAAACGTACGTGCGCGTAGGTATGTAGAACGAAAATCGTATATCGAACAACCGCAACACAATAATATATTATGTTTTATTCATCGTTTCCGTATCCGCGTATGCGTGGAACAATGAAAAATGACACGGTTTATAGTAATAATTATTGCATAACAATATTGCAAGGTTGAAATGAAAATATTATAAAATTTACACCCGGCTCGTATTGCAATAGAAATTGCCCCTTCAGCCCCACCCGCCACTGTACGCGATAACAACACAAACTCAGCAATACGCTGTGGAACTTTCGAGCCTTATCGACCGGCGGCATTTGGCAAACCTCTCTAAACTGTTTTCCATTCAATTTCACTCTCCTGCTCTACTATTGAATATTAGTTTTAGACTTCCTCCTAGCCCCGTACCCGTACCTTTGTTGTCTCTCGTGTCGCCCTTGTTTTTCCTAACGTCTGTCTACCCCGATACTCGCAAACCCCTCAACCCCCGGAAAGAATATCCAATAGTCTTGTATAAAAATGTAACGTTTCACTAATTAAACGATTTCAATGGCATTTAAAAGGTGTGGCACACAAACATTGGAGCGAGAGCTGTAATTATCCTGTAGATACAATTAAATACTCGCTTTTTATTGTGTGTGTGTGATGTATTCTTCTGTTAAAAAATGAAACAAACTTTTCGCTGTATTCGTTGATGAAATTAAAAATTGTATTCATTACTCGGGAAGCTCTATTATAGAATTTTATTCGGCCAATTTTACCCCTTTTTTTTTTTTTTTTATTATGTTATGCACATTCTTCAAACAGTTTGCTATTTTTAACGGCATAATTTAAATGAATGCATTTTTGTATGTATAAAAAGATGATTTTCGATGTCTAATCGATAGTATTCTATTGATTATATAATTAGTCGATAGTCATCATAGTGTATAAAAAAAATGTACACCTATTAATCTATTTTCAAGTCAGCTTCAAATGAAACGGAAATTAAACAAGAGTACTAAAATCCGAAAAATGTCATTATATGCTGAATGTAGAAAAAAATTAGAAAAATTGGTGACAATTTTCAGTAAGGACTTATGGAAATTGTTATCAAATCTGTATAGATTGTGCATCTCGTTATATATTGTATGGGGTTTCTAAAAAAAAAAAAAAAAAAAAATTGTTTTCCGATATGGTCTTGGGTTGGTACTTTTCGGGTATTATCGCTCCCCGTCACAGATGAAATTTTTTTCGGCGTTACTATAAGTAGGCACTACGGTTTTAAAAAGAAAACTCCGTATTTCAACAATAGAAAATAAAAACAACGAACTCACATTGAGAATCTATAGACCCGAGCATAATTTTTTAATAATTATTATTTCTTATAATATAACGTGCAATAATGTTACTTTTGGTCGGTTGGTAGGGTGCAATTTTCAATAGTAAAATGAATTTGTTCGCGTGTCGAAAATGATCGTATGGAACGTGTAAAATATAGTCACTAAACCGGAATAATAATAATATCGTGGACAATCTGAAACGAATACAATTTACAACTTTTGCCGTGAGTATTCGTACGGTACAAGTGTTGCTCAACCATTCATGCAATACCGACCACTTTTTAGGAGAGAATTTTATTTCTTTTATCGGCATTATTATCATAATCCGACGCGACGATTGAACTTGACTTGTCTCTAAAAAAAAAAAAAAAAAAACCGTTCGCAATTCCGGAAATGGCTTCTGAAATTATAACATAACTGTCGGTTCGTTTCGAGGTAAAGGAAAAAGTGGAGGAAAAGAAAAAAAAAAATACCATTGGCCCCCGCGCGAAATGTACGACGGTCGGCGATTCCCCGTACTGTAAGGTCAGACTAACGGCGGTGAAAATAATATTAAAAACCATATTGGACAACTCGCGAAAATTGTACGGTTCGTGGGCAACGCCACAGACGATGAAATGTCGTAAGTGCGTGGATACGATGGAGAGTAATACTGCAAAAAATATCTACGTGAGTAGCATGCAGTATATCCCGGGTTTAATATTTTATATATGCCTCCGTTTAACGAAATAATGAAATTAAATCTATATGCGACGTAACGGGATTAGTAGATAATGTTATATTTTACAAAATATATTACTTTTAATCCGGTAAATGTTATTAAACGTATTTTTTTTTTATTTTTTTTTATTTTTTTATATATAAGAACATTGTGAATGAAATTAAATTAAGAAAAATGTATTGAATTGAATAACCCGACGCGTATAACAATTACTATTAGAATTTTCGTAAACAAAAAATACGTACCGTGCAAGATTCGTATTAATTGTTCTATTGTAATTATATATTCGGAATACGCCAAAATGTTTAAAAAAAAAAAATACTCGAGAGTCGTTTTAATAACGAACCCGCGTTCGGAAACTAAATTTAAAAATATGAATTATCCGATAAAATGAAACTAAAACTTTTTTTTTTATTATACAGTGATCGTGTACATTACTATAAACTACGAGAGTGTAGCGGAGAAACAAATGCTTTTACTACGATGTGGTTTATTTATTCGGAAAATACATTTTTGTTTAGTGAAAACGAATTGTTCACATCGCGGTCCTTAAAAGATGTGGATTTTTCACGCCGGGTCGCTTTATTTGAACGTTTGTTCTTGATTCCCGACAGTTTGTCTTCAAAGTAAAACACAAAAAAAAATCCCACCACAACAAATGAGGATACATCAAATTTTTTTTTTTTTGGATAATTTTTAAGTCACCTGGGCTAAAATAATAGAAAAATTACACGACTAGTACTATATGCTTACCTGACCTGTCCTACGCTTTCCGAACTTCTCGCCTACAACATTATCACCGCGTGGTGTAAACCTGCAAAGTACATCGGCTCTTTTAAGTTTGGTTTGGTTTTTTTTTTGTTTTTTTTTTGTCTGTGTGTGTGTTATTAAAACAATACCGCTTTTAAAAAGCCCCATTTTTACGACCACAACTCCTCATACTATGCAAAAGTACAAAATCAATATTGACAATATATAAATATATATTTTTTGTTGTTGTTAAAGTTTATAGCTCAATCGTTTTAAACTCCTTATTTATAACCGATAAGACGTTAAGGACCGCATTGTAATAAATTCAAATGAAAAAAGTTATAAAACTCAAGTATCCACGAGAGTATTATTCGTAGTATTAAAAATTCTACGAACGAATATTGTTATCCTTGTTGCGAAATATCGCAATATAAAAACCGAGATATCCGAATCTGTTATATCCGGATGTTGAGGTTTTTTTTTTTTTTTTGTGTGTGTTCAAACCCGAACAACTATTGCACGTACTCGTCCAGCGCCGGTTAAAAAAAAAAAATCATCAATTTTACAATGGACATAATACGGTAAGCGATTATAATATTATAACGGGTGTGTATTTAGAAACAAAATTTTCAGATTTGATCGCATTGTTCAATTGAGATGCCTCTTGTGTTCACTTGTAGATTCAGCTCCTAACGCTGGCCGTCGACGGTGGAAGTTTTTTTTTTTTTAGAAAAATACAACGTGAAATGTAAAATGTCTATAAACATCACACTTCATTACACCATAGGCATGTAGGCATAACAATTATTAGTTTTTTAATTACATTATAAAATATTATGATATCCATACGAATTGGTATAATAAAAAATGTGTCTGCATACGTGAATGCAATATCCAAAATTTTATTTGTAAGACTCGCGGGCAACTATGAAATAACTATTAAATTTGTATATCGGGTAATTTATTTTTTATATTTTTCCCTGATGTTTCGACGGGGAGGTGTTAACTTCCGAAAAACCCTTGCGTCCCAGTATGAAAAAAAAAAAACGTTCAAACAAATTAACAATAAAACTTCGGCCGTTCTGCTGTTATAACTCTTTACTGACTCTTTCTTTTTTCTATTTTTTTTTTTTTTTTTTTACAAACTTTCCCCGTATAGTATTATATTTTATCTATGTGTATTTTGATAATATTAAATTAATATATCTGACCTAACCCGATCAATTACATTAATATATCTGTATGAATTATGAAAACGAGTAGAATATTTATTACGATTTTTTAAACTCCATACAGAACCCATTCGTACTCATTTACTTTTAGCGTTTAACCACTTGAAACAGAAATGTGTTTATCGTCTAATTCCCAATTAAAAAAAAAATATGAACAATTTTTATTCGTTGTATTGTAGGGGTTAAACTTTTTTTTTTTTATAACGAGGACGTTTAAATAAAAACGCATCCATGAATTATTCATAATATTATATATAGGCGCAAAACACATTGCACGAGTGTACGTATAATATGAAATTGTTTAAAAATGTTTTTTTTATGAAAAATCAGTAAGTTTAATTTATTGCGTTTTCACGAAAAAAAAAAAAAAAAACGTTAATCGCTCGGGAAAAAAACCGACATAAAAAAAAAAAAACAAATTTCGTTTTCAGATATTACAACGGACAGCAAAATAAACCCATTCTCCTGTCATTCGCCGAGTTTCCGAACAAATAATAGTACTGTCAATCGCAAACACGATTTTTTTTTTTTGTCTTTTCTCGACCCTAGCGCGCAAAAAAAAAAAAAAAAAAAATGTGTAATGATAGTTGAGTGGTTATAATAATATAATCTATAGAAATTATTTCTCCGATTCGTATTGTTTAACGGATGGTAATCAAAATGTACTAAACGATTAAAAAATTGGAATACTGCCCTATATATATAAATAAAGGGCGTTGTTAAAATTATTTTCTCCGAGACTTGAATATTTTAAACCGTCTAGGGTACGTTTATTAGGTTGTTTTTCAATTGATATATATATATCAACAAAACAGTTTGGGCTCGGTGAAAAAACCGATGAAAATCCGATACAGGGCTCGTCGTATTAGGTAAAAGTAATCGTTTTTCATTTTAAAAAACCGATCCCCGGTAATTCCCATAATCGTTACCGTTTAAAACAATACTATTCGTATCGATTATATTCCGTTTTGCGGCAGCTGTAAATAATAATACGACGAATGCATTCAAGTAAGTCGTTTGTTTGTTTTACGTTTACCGTATAAAGCCGGTACGTGAAACTCGTTGAAAATGTTTACCGACTCGAAAAGTGTTGTTAATTAAAAAAAATAAAAAAAATACTTTTTCAATTAATGTACGTAGCTTCCTCGTTTTGTTGAGAACTTAAAAAGTGTGTAATATACATATACATATATAAATATATATATATATATGTATAGTACAACTACGCTGTAAACTATCAAACCTGTGAAATATTTGATTAGGAATTTATAGGATCACTATTAATACATAAATAATTTTATTTAATATTTTTTTTTAATTTTTTTTTTATGTTCCCCATAGTAGAAATCAATATATTATACTGATAATATATATATATATATTCAAAGAAAAAAATAAAATAAAAAGAATTTCGTAATTAATACTTTATAGTTTCTATCTCTTATTTATACATTAAAATTTACATTATATTATAATAATACTTGGAACGTTTTTTGTAATTTTACAAGAATTCAATAAAAAAAAAAAAAAAAATACACCGTTAAATTATTATTTACACACTAAGTATTCTTTCTTTTTTTTTTTCCTTCTTCGCGATTTTTTTCCCCGATTTTGAAGTTTGTGAAAATATTCCCCATATAAAATAATATTATCCATAGAACCTTTGTCTAACGAATCGAAAAACATTTCGAATTCTTGTCCTGGAAAAGAGAATATTATATTAGTTTCTCATCTTAATATTGTGCGTATTTACGAAAAAATAAAATAAAATAATAATAACTGTAAATGTAAGTAAAATACCACAGTGTGTTTCACTCGAATGGTAATACGAAATATTTCAGCCGGATGAGCGTAGATTGGAATTAGGTTTTTTTTATTTTTTTTTTTTTTTTTTTTTTTTTAGACGTATCCGGGGTACGAAAATACACACTTTGAGCAATTGGACCATTATCGGATATTAAAAAATTATTTCCTACCATAACAGAGTAAATTGTAAATACTAATGTTGACTACAAGCTATCGGTTATTCTTTACTTTGCAAAAAAATGTAAAACTTATGTTGATATGTATGTGCAACGTAACGGATTTATCGTTTATTCCCAGTAACAAAACAGTAGTGAAATTTTGTCACTTTTAAAGGCACGCGTTTCGAATTTTTCGAAACATCGACAAATATCGTAGTTTTTTAATAAACGTTAGATATCCGTCTCTCGGGAAATTTGTTGAGATACAAACTATAATAGTTAATGTTGTCTATTTAATAAATCGTTAGCGAGATTGATACTGTTTTGAAAAATTATTATTTAGAAATTAGCTCAAAATGTTGCATGTTGGTGCTCTCGACGGGTTTTTTTTTTTTTTTAATATCCTCATTCCAATCATAATCTATCCGGTCGATATATTTAGTGATGCAATTTGAGGGAAACACACTGTATTTCGCCCACACATTAAGCATATTTTCATTTTAAGAAATTTAATTATAAAACTATGAGCGTTTTTATGGCGTGTTTTACTGTTCGCCATTCACACAGTGGACATGAAAATAAAAATAATAAATATGAAAAGTGATCGTTGAATTATAAATCTACAACGAGAACTTTCATACTAGGATGTATTATTTTTTTTATTAAAAATAAATATGTAATATGACCGTAGTAAATGTGCAAAATTATATTATGAATTTGAAAAAATACAAACGATAAGCCACAATATTATTTTAAATGTATTATGGCACGCCGCACGTTAAACAATATTGAAACAATTTTTTAAAATACATTTCTATACACATGAATACACACGTCGTTTTCACGTGTCTGTGTAATGAGATTATTATACGAATTTATCAAATTCAAATAAATTTAGCGAAAATCAATAGAACTGAAATAAAATAACAATACGAGTATATTGATACTTACAATATATATTTTTAACGTTTTGTGATTTTTAGCTGATCGGTACTATTTATCCGAATGTTTCAAAACTACGAGTTGACCTCAAACATTTTTCTATCTGGTGAAAAAAAGAATTGATAAAATAATATCGAGTTATATTTTCCTAAATTCGTATTTTTATATAATATATATATATGAGTATTGAGAGTATACGTAATAAACATGTTTCCCAATACGATCACGCTGATAAAATAAGTTTAGCCGTAGCAAAAAAACGAAAACATTTTTATTGGAATAAAAATCATATTTTTTTCCTCTGTCCCATATCACAGTTCATTTTGTTGATAACACATAATAATTTTTAGAAAAAGTATTGGACATTTCAGAAATATTTGTCCGATAGAAAGTACCGCCGGACGAAAAATCCGCATCTTCAAAGGTCTAACATGGAAAAATTGAATCATTTTTACATACCAATAAAATT
The DNA here is from genome assembly GCA_956483605.1 of Tuberolachnus salignus. Lineage (NCBI taxonomy): Eukaryota > Metazoa > Arthropoda > Insecta > Hemiptera > Aphididae > Tuberolachnus > Tuberolachnus salignus. Next base: position 19,743,283 of record OY101433.1, read on the forward strand.
TTATGCGAGAACAGAAGATATATCTTTGTACAACTTATACATTCACAACTATACGCTGAAAATCTAAAATATAATTTATTGTTACATTCTGTATGTTTCTTACCGCCTGTGAACAACTTTTCTACTGGAAATCTTGCTTCAATCAAAAAACGGCAAGAGAACTTGTTTTACGCATTTTTTTTTTTTTTTTTTGTATAAATGATGATGATGATGATGATTTTGCACTGAGAAGGTAATTTTTTTGTTTTTCTATTGGTTTCCTTAATAATGGAGAAAAAAACCCAGGAATATTTACGCAATAACGGTTTACTACTGTAGGTAAATCGCACGCTCACTGCAAATCCCGTAACTGGTAGAATTGATTAACTCTCCCGTATCTCCTTAAATTTAGTTTTTAAAATCCCTGCTCATGGTACACGTTTTCCCGGCCATTAATCGATTTCGTTTTTCGTCCTTTAACGATTAACTAAACGATCGCGCGCTTTGTGCGAATAGTAAATTAGTAGACTTATTTTGTTCCCTATTGAGCCGTCTTCATTCCTCTTCCACATCTATTGACTGAAGTAAACAGAATAGAAACGAATCTTGGCGAATACTAGAAAATGAAATTGCATACAAAATTGTTTGGAAGGAATTGATTTTGGGTGCATTTTTTTGGAATTTATCCGAGCACTTCCCTTCGAAATTTGGCCCTGCAAAAATACGATATAATTACAAAATTTTTATTGACAAATATCACGGCCGTAAAAAAACGTATTACTTTCAATGAGGATAGGCTACGATTTTCGTTTAGTTTTGTTTTTACAAACAAACGCTATTATTATATTATACAAGGTCTGTTCAAAAAGTTCCCGAACTATAATTCCTAAAAATAAAAAATGTATAGTATCGTAAATGTTATTAGATTAAAATAAAACAGAAATAAACAGCTATCTTCTCAAATATATCTCAAATGTTTATTACTATCTGACCATTAACTGTGCGCGTTCAAAGTAGACGAGTCGTGTGTATTGTACGATTTTTAAGATGAATAACATTCACGAACAACGTATTGATAATAAATTTTGTGTTGAAATTTGTATATCTTTAACTGAGACTCATAAAATGTTGCAAAATGCTTATGGCGATCAGTGTCTAGGACGTACTCAGTGTTACGACTGGTTTGAACGTTTTAAAGACGGTCGGGAATCAGTCGATGACGAGACCACGCGTTCAGGACGTCCGTCGACATCGACAGACGATACTCATGTGACAAAAGTCAATGAAATTGTGCGGTCTAATAAACGATTAACTGTTCGAGAAGATTGTAACATATCGGTTGGTTCATGTCATGAAATCCTGGTAGGAAAACTTGGAATGCACCGCGTTGTAGCAAAAATCGTCCCTCGGTTGATGCCGCAAGATCAGAAAGACAACCGCATAACAATCTGTCAAGAATTGTCAGGTCGCGCAAATGATGATACGAGTATATTCGTGGAGCAAATTATAACGGGTGATGAGACGTGGGTCTATGGCTATCATATTGAGACAAAAGTCCAATCTTCACAGAGGGTTGGTAAATTTTATCCAAGACCTAAAAAAAGCTCGTCAGGTCAGATCAAACGTCAAAGTCCTGCTAACGGGGTTTTCTTTTTGACTACCTGGGAGTTATTCATCACGAAATTCTACCAGCATGACAAACTATTAACCGTTAACTGTTATTATTTAGAAGTATTAAAACGTCTTCGAGAAAAAGTGCGGAGGAAAAGGCCTGAAGTGTGGAAGAAATACTCGTGGTTTCTCCATCACGACAATGCTCCCGCACACAATTCCCTGTTAATTCGAGATTTTTACGTGAAATATCACATGACTGTGCTTCCTCATCCACCATATTCTCCCGACTTGGCACCAGCAGACTTTTTTTTATTTCCAAACAAAAAAACCTCCGTTAAATGGACAAAGATTTTCTACGATAAACGAAATAAAAAAAAATTCGCTGACGGAGCTACGAGCAATTCCAGAAACCGCTTTCCAGGATTGCCTTCAACAATGGAAACGTCGTTGGCAAAAGTGTATAAACCAAGAGGGAGGAGAATACATCGAGGGTGATAAGTCTCAATAGCTTGTAGGCAAGCACTATAAATAAAAAATAGAAAAATTCGGGAACTTTTTGAACAGGCCTCGTAATATTGTAATAACAAGCGGGGTTTAATTTTCGTTGAAACGAGGACGTAACTAAAAAAAAAAAAACAAAAAAAGCGTATATTTTTGTTGGACAGCAGCCAGTGTGGTGGTCGTGGTAGGTTGAGGGAGGCGATGGCGGCGATGGGGGTATAATCTGTCTCGAATATTATTAAATATTTGACTAGCGGAATTATTCAACAGTTATAAGCCGACATCAGTCATACGCCGCGGGTCCGAAACAATAGAATTTCGCATCATTCAAGAATCATCATCATTGGCTTCACTTGCGGCAACATAACCGTACATAATAATAATAATAATTATATATATTTTATTTATCCCACACAGGAGTCCCGCAGTGGTTTGCGAATTCACCGTCAATCCTCTTACAACTGCTACCCATTCACCGACCGAGGTTTCGTGTATAGAAAATAATAACGTATTCGTGAATTATTCATTACGCGAAATACGGATGAATGCGGGGCCGTTCGAAACTATTAAAATGGCGTCTTACCGCCCGGTCTCGTGAGGCAAAACGTTGAACAAACGCGCATTTAACAACCCGAAAATATCCGAGTCTACTCTGAAATTAGTCGCCCGTGTCGTTATCGCATTTATTTATTATCTTATCGCCAAGTAAAAACTTAAATATTTTAAGAAATCGCATTTTACGCGGCATAATTCTTTCAGTACGGGCGCACAGTCGAGCTACAGGAATGCTGAACACACAGCGCAGACATTTCCGGTACAATAGCGTGTTTATTTTTTTTTTTTTTAGATAAAACAAATACTGTTAGAGTTTGGCAAACGTTCGGTTTTCTCGATTATTCGTTTATTTATACATATATAAAAAATTAAAAAAACAAATACAGGGTGTGTCGTGGTACTTCCTTATTTTAAAAAATCATAACACAACAAGTATTGGCAATATTGATTTAATTGTTTTCACTGTGTATAGGGGTACAATTAAAGTTTTATTTAATTTGGTTTTAAATACTACATCTCGAAGGTGGCCACCGTTCTCGTCATTGCACCGAGATAGTCGGAATTTGAACTTTCTGTCCACTTTTTCCAGCATATGTGTGCTTATGTCGGCAATAGCAGCACAAATATTGTTTTTGAGATGACGAAGGATCTTTGGACGATCCGTGTATACCAATGATTTAAGGTAGCACCATTGTTAAAAATCACATTGGGCGAAATCTGGTGATCTTATCTGTGCTGGCTACTGGAGATCGCCTCTAAGAGAGATGAGCCGTTCGGGGAAGTGTTCGCGCAAGATATTCATTGACCTTCTTGCCGTGTGAGCCGTGGCGCCGTCCTGTTGAAACCACACTTCCCCTACATTCATATCTTTAGGTTTGGACAGAAAAAAATCCAACATTCATGCTGATATAACGTTCGGAATTGACCGTAACTGCTCTTTCGTTCTCTTCAAAGAACCATGGGACAATAATGCCGATTCTGGATATTGCACACCAAACAGTCACACGTTCTGTATGCAGAGGCTGCTCATGAAGTTCTTTCGGGTTAGTGGGTTTTCAATATAGCGTGTTTTGTTTGTTCACACATCTTTAACTTTGGAAATGTGCCTCGTCACTAAAGAAAAGGGCGTCCTGATGCTGGTTTTTGAGGAAGGCTCCACATGCATTTTTTCGGGCAACATAATCGCGTGGATTAAGTTGTTGCACCACTGCCAATTTGTATGAGTGGAAATTAGGTTCCTCGTAAAGAATTCGTCTCGCTGTGCGACTAGAAATCATTAAAGCAGCCGAATGTTTGTGTGCAGAACTCCTAGGGGATTCGGCAAAATCGCCGCCCTAAACCTTTCGATGTTTTCTGGCGTCCTGACGGTTCTGGAAGGTCCATTGTGTTTCTTCTGCTCACAATCTGTATCTCTGAAAGTGTCCACCCACAAACAAGTCGATTTCCGATCGGGCACACGACCCGCAGGTGCGATATTGAAATGGTTTCTGAAGGCACGCCGAGTTGCGATGATCGGACGGCTGAAAGAAAAGTAGGAGGCGTTTACGGCGAACGCGCACTGTTTCTTCGTCTACTGCATTGTTGACACTAAACTAGTTATAAAAAAAACCTTAGATAACGTGCTTTCGAACAAGCCATAAACCAACGCTCTACTATCAATAGCCGCTCAGTTGCGAGAGTTTTAGATAAGGAAGTAACCACGTCCCACCCTGTATAATTGGATTGTGCTATCAAAAATAAGAACACGCTGTTGCATAGAACAATTTTCTCCTTGTTTTCTCACACAACATTTCACTTACAATGGTTGGCCACTCACGGTGCAAAATACGTTGGTATTTCTTTTTTTTGTTGGTTTCATTCGAATAAAATTATTTTGGCCGACCAGAAATGTTTGGAAAAATTACACGAGGTTTATTGTATTGAATAAAAAAAATAAAATTTCAACGTATTTTTTGTTTTTCGTCAGCGGTGATTAACCGTTGCGAATGTATAATAAATTCGTCTCCTTATATCCTACCTTTTCAACTTCCCACTTACAAAAATGGCTTAGGCAAAAATTGGAGGGTGAGGGGGCCGGCTTTGAGGGCTCAGCTCCCCTAAAATATGTTCTGTTATTTTCCTTATATCCATTGAATTGTATATAAAAAAAATACTTCCATCAAATATATTTCTTTCTTAATAATATAAGTTTAATAATTTTAATAAAAGCGTTTGATGATTTCATTATATTGGAACGTATTGCTCTAAAAACATATACGAATAATGCCCAAGTATTTATATGTGAGTGTAATATGCGAAATTTATATTTTAGATTATTAAATGTTTTACCCATTACTATTATAGATGAAATAGTACATTTGTTAAAATGTGTAGTAAGTTTTGTCGTTTAGTTATATAAGTAAATTAGTAAATGTGAAATATTCGAATGGCTGAGCATAGAGATGACAATTTTTTATTTTTTTTATTTGTGCATACTTCTGTAAACACTTTAGGCATTAGCCAGGCTCCTGAAAATTAAAAAAAAAACACTATTTACACTTATGCCACGGACGCAACTCGGACCAATCCGGGAAAAAATTATCATTTTCAGACGCAACTCGAACATGGTAAAAAATATGCACGTGTCATTTTTTTTTTTTTTTTTTTTTTTTTTATAATAAAAACAATATGGAATTAATGAGGAAACCAAATTGAAATATTTATATAAATTAATTAAATATTTTTCTCCGAGATTATATTTTACGGAACGGCAACATAATCGATAATAACACAAGCCGTAAATATGCCTGGTTTTCCGATGTTTTCCCCGTTATTATGAAAACGACAAGGAAAATGAAATTCCGGTAAAAAAAATACTAGACGAAAAATTCTCCAAGAATATTTCAATAAAAGGAGCAGGATTTCTGTTCGAAAAGTTGTTTTATAGCTGGAGAAAAAAAAAAACTAAAATAAAGATACTTATTTTGATATTGTCCAGGTGGATATATATATATATATATATATTTTTTTATTTATTACTCTTTGAATTAAAATTGTGTAAGGGGTAAACAGAGTAAACAATTAAACAATATTACCTACTTTATTTCCGGACAAACTAAGATTAATTATGGTTGGAATAATATACAAATGCATTTGTTGCTGTTATGCAACGCGGATCTGCAGTTTATGTAAAGATAAATAATTGTTATTAAAACATTTACAAAATACGACTCAGACGAATAGTGTTTTCCGAATATTTTTCAATTGGATAATTTTATTATTTTTCGAAGTTTTGGAGTATAATAATTTTGTTTGTTTTTTTTTTTTTTTTTTTTTTTTTTTTCAATATAATTACTACATTTGTTATTTAAACTTGTTTCAAAAATGTATATTCAAATAAACAGTTGGAGGAGTTTTGTCTCCTCTTCCTATCTTTCTAGGCCATTCTAAATATGGTGGTGTCGGTGAACAATTAGCGAAAGTTAAAAAAAACAAAAAAAAAAAAACGATTATTGTTCATAAATTGTATGTAATTTTTTTATTATTATAACGAATGTATTTTTCCATACGATTCCTCGATATACCTTCTGGAGGTCCAACATTTTCAAAAAAATCCTCACATGAGATATATACGTGGAATATATAATTAATTTCGTTTTATTCGTAATGCAATCAACGTTTTACACTTAATCTTATTTTATTGTACACCTGTAATAAGATGCCACTCAAAAATTCAACTGCGATTTATTCGTCGCGACAACTCGTAATATTTATACGCATGTTGTCTTTATTGTATTTGTTCAAGTTCGATTAATTTAAAATGATGTTGAAAGGTAGCTCAATGAGTTTCAATAATAGTCAACAAATTAAAATAATGTTCTATAATTTCGTGTATTATTATCTATTCAAGTAAGTTATGAACTAAAGTTAAACTGTTTGAATTAGTGAATCATTGACGGTGTTTCTCAACTACTTGCAAATGGTATTGATTCTGGTCACCGTGTTTAGTCAATACGGAATTACAACTTTGTATAACAGTTATTCCACGTTCTGCAGCATCATTGACAACGTTCAACATAATAGCTCTTATTCTTAGTTTAATATATTCCTCGTCTTTTTCCCATGTACTTGGACGATTTTTGTAAAAAATTGTTCGTTAAATTAAGTGCTTCAAAAAGTGTTTTGGAATTATTTGTAACTAAATTTGACAACTACATGTTTGGTGCATTGCCTTCGTCCAACTTAATACGCTCTAGAGGTTCTTCGTCTCCTTCTTTAGTAAAGATAAAACCATTGATCCTTTTTTTTTCTATAGTTACTTGGTAATCGAAATATGCTAAATCAATTAATGTTTCACTGATATACCAAAAATGTAAACACTTAATTGCTACTTCAGTTACATTTTATTGACATTTGTATACATTATTAGTTCTTAAGTTAAATTTAAATAATTTATTGGGATTGACATTGCGGACCAATTGAGCAGTGAACCAATATTTTACATATGCACTGAGCACGAAAATATTAAAGTGTCATAAGCTATTTTTTTTCACTTAATGTTAAATGAAACTCAGAACGAAACATTTCAATTTTTAGGCAATAGATCAGTTTAGCTATCCATCTAGCCCTGTGATAGTCTTCTGGTGTAATAGTATTTATATTTCTTTGTGGAATAAATTCCAAAAAAATTAAGTGATAGTTTATTTAGCTCCTTGTAAGGATCTCTATGTTAAAACTCGTTTAATTGTTCACCTAATAAAGTAATCAAATTATTTTTTTATATAGATGATATTAAATACACTCATCTGTAATTCCACTTTCAAATTTAGTTTTATAAATTTTCGTCAAAGAATTAGAAAATCGTTGAAATTATAAAATATTTGGGCCACTCGAGGTGGGTATGTTTATATAATTGCTATATAATTCTCAACAAGAGGTTCCATGATATGGAAGTCTATAAGCTAAGCTCAATATATCTTTATTTAGTTTTTTTCTAATATTGTTTAACAACCTGCTCCTATGCCCGTGTTACTGGGCTGTAGTGGCAAAACACACAAATTGCACACGATCGATTAAGTTCTAATCCTCAAGAATATTATATACTGCTTCAACTTGTGCTTGACCTGTACCAGAATGTAGTAGTGAGTACTCCCAAAAGATTAGTGACATTGTCTCTTAAGACAGTTACTGCTAATCGATTTACAGATCCTTTTGATGTCAATGCCGGGAGACATTTTTCATCCCATTATACTGTTAGTGGAACAGATGAAGAAAATGAAGCATGCATTTCTTTTTATATTTGTCCACGTTGAATGAGACGTTGTTTTCGAGTCGATTCTTTATTTATAGCTAATTGTTGAGGATTGAGTCCTAACGATATTGTTATCGAAGCTAAAACATAAGTTCCATTTATTATTTAATGTAGCCCTATCTAATGCACAAGCCGATTCAGAAGATACAATTTTTTTTAGGTCTGGAATAAAATTCAGTTTTTTTAGCCACATTTTCTGTATATTTTCAATGAGATTGAGAATTTATTACAATTTTACTAAAATTTTGTTCTTATACACAATTCAAGTTGGACAACTTTTCTTTTTATTTTTTTTTCCTACCTTTTCTTTTATAATTTCTCTACGGTTTTGTGTTATACTCTTTTTTGTCAACTGAAACCATACTACCTCGTCTACCTTTCTCTCTCTAAGCCATTAAAAATTGTTTATCTTCCGGAATCGCCATAAGAACTAATGCATCAGTATGGACAATGTGAAAAATGTCATCTAAACATTCTTTAAACACATTTTCTTTATTTTTTTTTTTTTTGTTGACTATCGGTGTGTCAGTTTACTGCCCATTAAACTTTCTACCAGACTCCCAACTAAATATAATATACTTTTTGTGGCCATATTCGTTAATTAATTATTACGATGTTGGACTATTTATGAAAACAATTGACACGAAAAAGAACAAAACGTAAACTATATTCGTTATAACTAATAACGATGCGTTTGACGAGTAGGCACAACACTCGGGTACATTGTCGAGGAATGAATCGACCGCAGAGACGGGAATTCGCGCGTCGGATGTTAATCCGGAGGTATCGCACAGTGCGACGGATGTCGCTAGTCGTCGTGTTTTAATATTTGGTTAAGTACGGTATAATATGAATATAATTTCCGTTTGCCCGAGCAGAAGACACGTATATATGCGCCGGTATATTGTTCGCCGTGGCGTATAACCACAACGGAACCGCCGTTTTTAAATCGCGTATCCGAAAACGTGTCAGGGGGCCAGAGAAGTAGCTGGGCACCGAGGGAAAAAGAAAATCAAACGAAACCCGCGGTGTCAACGGTATAGCGCTGATGATATATGGGTGATATCTCTTATCTCTGGTATACGAATATTATACAGTCGAACGGCACTCGCAGCGGTCAAACGCCGATCAAAGGGGACGATCACGGCGGGTCCGGTTTCAAAAAAAATCGTCGTAAAATACTTGACTTGTACTGTGAACCGCCGAATTGTGAATTTCCCATTCGCGCGATTATTTGCCGGCGCTGTCGGTTCGTCTGTTTGTATTATACAAATAAATTATTGTTCGATCGCGTTATTAACTCGGACTGGAACTTATTGGGAACGGTTTTATCGACGCACAAGTGAAAATCGTTTCCATCGCAATTACCGTTTTCGGGACGGTCAAGCCTTGGTTTGGTCTTTTCGTTCATTGTGTACTTTACCTTTAGTCCTAATTGATACTAATTGACGCGTGGCGATTTTAAAGCAAAAAACAACAATTTAAATACATATCGTCTGCGACAGAGCAAATAATTAAATTCGAACGGCCTCGGAATTTAATTCTCAAACTTATTTTAACTCGGGTAAAAAACGGAATCCCGCAGAGTGGCGAAACGGAAATTTTCTTCGGTCCCTTAGAGAGTTTCGATTTCAGACAGTTTTCGCTATTGTAATATACTTGCTTACATAACACTATACGATTAATGCCGGATTGCATAAAAACCGTTATGTACGTCGTTGTTAAAGTAAATTTTTATTTTTATTTTTTTGAAGGTCATAAACGCCAATTAACATAATGCACTTTGTATTGGTATACACATTAATATATTTAAGGAGTAAGTAATCAGGTACAATTTCATAGGCACGTAACTCTAACGTTTTCTCCTTAAAACTGTATACACTGCACCGGGTAAACAAATCCAAAACTAACATATTATAAAATAGACACACCAAGAGATAAAACCAAGATTCGTTTAAAAGATTTATAATCTATACTTGTTTAAGTCGTAGAACTAATGGGCTAGGTAAAGTTTCCTTGGACATTTCGTCTCTAATATTTCATCCGGCGTAACACTGATATCTCTATGGACTGCCGTTTTCGGCAGGTTAATCCATTCAAACGATCCTAAAATAAAATGTAAGTGTTTTTCTATGCCAGTCAGTTAAACTTATAAGTGTATAAGTACGATACATCGAGCATTGAGTTTCCCGTATATGTTTTTACTCTCTTCGACGTTGAAAATGTTTTTATTGTGATTGACGTTGAAACGGGCAGCGCACATACGATTTTTAAAAGCCTATTCGAGTTTGTCATACATCGAACAACAACTATATAAATCTTAAATTAAATATTGCAAACAGATACGCGAAACTAATACAATTTTTAAAATAAAACCGTTGAGAATAACTGACAAAAGTGTAGCGCCCAGTAAGGCTTCTATAAATTGTAAGGAATCTTCACATAAATCATTTTCGCAAACCAAATATCTAACACATAAAGTTATGTTAATTTGCAGTAATGTAACATTGCAATCATTTTTTTTTTTTTTTTTTTTGCTCAAAATCTCCACTTATAATGATAATTTCTTTTTGAATTTTGGAACCGGTGTATTTGTAACGTTGATCATTTTCAAGATATAATTTTAAAAATTTATCTCATTTTTCTTTGTATCTGAGAATTGCACGAAAACTCCCATCGTTAATCGAATCGTTTGCATAAATTATATTCAACGTCATAAACCACAGTGCGTGTTTTAGTGTTAGTAAAAAGATTTATACGTTTTAAATTAATTTCAAGTGTTATACTATTTTGAGTACGTGCGGTTTTTGCTGCTTTACTCGGAGTCGGTTGACTATTATGGTTTATTCATATTTGTAGACGAACAATCACTAATTGTACGTTTTGATATAATTATTGTAGTTATTCAACACTAATAATATTATCGGACGTCCGACTCGCCAACATTTCTGCGGCGTCCGCAAGGCGATTCGCGAAAAACTCGACAGGTTTAAACTATAGGGCACAATCGCACAGACACGACTGAATTCAAATATCGAAACATTCGAATTTCGAAAGCCACGGGAACGACCACAAGAACTATATTCTACAAGTCTGCAGTTCAGTAGTATTTGGGCAGGGTTAGGCCAAGAAACGCGTTTTAAATCGAAAACAATAACCCGTGATTGGGTGTCGCGTTGGTGCTGAACGCTCATATGCCGATGGTCGGCGTTTAAAATTGTCTTTTTGTCGAACTCACGGTCAGAAATGACGAGGGGTGAAATATTATCACAGTCCGCTGTTATCCATGCAACGGGCAGCACTTGATCCCGGTTGATGTGATTACTTACTATACGCATTCTATACGCACGGTAAATACTTAACGTAGCTAAACAATTTGAACGAACGATACACTACAATTTTTTTTTTTGTTTATTGTTTCCCGAGTAACTATTAACGGACGCATAAACGAAAAAACTTCACGGGGCTGAGATATGGCACTCTCATCCACCCCCTCGCATGGGCACGTCCACGTTCCTTGCTACGCTCAGTATCTAAAACGAATATCGCATAGTAAGCTTTGGAAAACAATGCAAAGTGCATATAATTCCCAGCCCATTGTGTACAGGGTGATCAACTAACCGTAAGGCACTCGTTACCTGGGAAAGAATGGACTTATTTTTTTTTTTTTGACAATTTAAGAAACAATGAGCTGCTCTATAATGTTACACCGACTTATATTTTTTAGCGCCCTTGTTTTTGATGGTGAAACCACTTTTGATTTTCGAATGGCAACCGATATTAATAATTCCATAAATAGATGAAGTTTTTGTGTTGAATTTTTGTAATTCCGTCCACCCGTTGTTGAGATGTTCCAATTTATAAGTTTAATAAGAGATTATTTTTTTAGATAAAATCGTTCATCCGTTCAAAGTCTATGATTAAAATTGAATGAATAAAATTCATAAACTTCGAACTTCGAGTAAAGTCGTTTTGCGGATAGGCGGGAGAGTAGTTGTGTGTGTGTGTGCCGGCGTTTTAATGGTTTTCCACTAAAATCCCGCCGCCCACAAAACGACAAACTTAAACGTGAAATATCTCGTGTACAGGTTAACGAAAATTAGGGAAATTTCAACACCAAAATGTATTTTAACAAAAACCTGATTTATTTTTGTAATTTTTTTTTATGTAGGTTTCCGTTCGAAAATCAATAGTACCTTTTTTTTTCGAGTTGAGTGTTTTTTCAATTGTCCTCCCCTTCACCCCCCTCTCCGGTAAGAAATTATTACTGTCCGAGGTAACCAGTGTCTTACAGTTAGTCGATCATTCTGTATTGTGGTTCATCGTATAAAAAAAAGGAAACATATAAATACGGTTTTTCTTCCCATTTCTTCTATGAATATATTGTAATTTCCGGACGAATAAGAGTAAATCGATCGTCCTGTATAGTATTCGTTAAAACAACGACGAAGGAAATCTAGAACAAAACAATCGTTTTGCCCCACCGGCGTTCGTTCGGTTCCACTCAAATTATTTTAAGACGGGAAATGATTATTATTGTTCATTCTTAACAACAATATAGTAACAATAATAATATTATAACCAATTGTTTTATCGTTGTGTAAATATAATATTTAGTAAAATGATAATATATCAGGCTAGGTGTATTAAACATTTGGCATACAGCCGGAGTATAATACGGACGGGCGGAGATGTGTTTTTAATTAATTTTAAAAGTTTTACGAAATCAACCGAAACCAATTTTTTTTTTTTTTTTTTTTTTTGAGGGGGGAATACGCCGGGGTATTGACCAAGTCATATAACGCCCCGTAAAAAAGCAATATAATTCGGAATATTAAAAATAATTTATGTATAATCATACGTAAAACGAGTGTTTAAATGTAAGTCGTTGGGCACGACGAACACCCGTTTCGGCCGGAGATTATTCAAAATTATTAATATCCACTACGTTGAAATATAAACAACAAAAACCATCGATAAAAACTTTTACACGTTTCATTAAAAACGATTTCGTTTAAAACCATAAATTGTCCCACTCGTCTTCGCTATAGTTTCCAAAAGACAGATTAAATCAAAAAATATAATAATACCTCTCTCGTGTAATACCACCTGCGTTCAATTTGTAATCTACAGGCCACATATTATAAATCTCTCGGAGCGTTATTCCTTTTATATGGGGGAGGGGCGGGAAAAAAAATGTATGCTCATAACTCACATAAATAAAATTGAAGAAAGAAACCCACATCGGTATAGTAATAATAATAATAATAATACAAACAATATTCATCACTCGAAATTCGCTCAATATCTAAAATTATTTTTAGGAAACTACGATAATATTTCGTGTATTTATCTTTTTCATTTTGAACAGTAGATATTTCACCCTACCTTATGTAAATACTTCGTATAAATATTTCTCGGTTGTATACATAATTCTGTATTGCTGTTAGTTAAACGGAAACTTGAAAGAAAAAAAAAAAAAAAAGAAAAATTATAAAAGTTTTTTCGGTCTCTATTACGTGCAATTTAAATAATTAATTAATATTTTTTTTTTTATTATTATTATTTTGCGTAGCAATATCGACCGATACTACTATAGTGATGTAAATTTACATTAAATTCGAAAAGTAAAAAAAAAAAAATGTGTTAATTTTCCAAACTATAAATGGCTTTCTACGAATACAATCAATCCTATTGCGGTTATAGAATTTTTTTTTTGTATGAGAGAGTTATCTTTAAACCGATTTACACAATTGAAGCAAAAAGCACGCAAACAAACTGTGTTTTACTATTTTCGAATTATTCAATATTTACTATTAAGATAGCGTCACTTGATTTTGAATAGTTTCAACGGCCATTGTACACGTTGAGAAAATTTTAGCGAAAAAACAATTGTCACACTTACATCACACGTCGTATTGCTGCGAATCGGTCATTTAGTAAAATAACAAAAACAAAAAACCAACGGGTTTTTTCAGTCCCTTTAAAAAAAAATATAACATTGCAGAGCAAACATTTTTACCGCACAAAGGTGAATCGTTTCAGTAATTGTAATTGGTGTCACGAAGCGTACCCAGTAGTTGTGCAGTGACATAAAATTGCCGGCAACAAAGTTCGCGTAATATTGGCAACTTTACTTAGAGAATCAGACGAATGTAAGCATACGAACATATTTAGAAACCGGCCATTAAACAACATAATACAATTACAATTGTTTTACTGGATACCGTCGGGATATTTAATGATTAATTGTTTATAATTCCACTGGAAATGCCCACATTATACGACTTGGGTAGTAATTATACGAATCATTGTGCATATGTAACCCAGATTAAGTGTTATCGTTCCACCTAACGCAATAATTGAACAAAATTAATCCATCGCAGAATCAAATATTGAAACTATTAGGTACGAGATTAATTTATTGTGGTATGCCTACTGTCTAAGTGACCAATAAGGTGTAAACATATTGCAACACCGATAATTGTTATATCCAAGGGCTAGAGACTACAGGATTTTTTTTATTACGATACAAATGTAAATGTAAAATGTATTGAGGAACGTACTGGGCGGAAAAAAAACGCCATTGTTCTGGGAAAAATTACGTTATATTATTATAATAATAATCGAATCAGAAAATTAAGTAAACGTGAAGAAAAGCCTGTGGCGTATTAAACTTGATGAGGGGGGTGGGGTGATATAATTTAGACCCACATATATACCAAGGTCGTGATTGAAAATACATGGGTCTGGAATCTTTCACAACAAATTTAAGAAAAAATTAGAACGAATTTAGCAAATGTAGCAATACGTAGTCATTATTTAATACACGTTAAATCATTATGTAAGGTTATGACTAAAAAATATAGGATACTGTTCAGACCACTGTTAATAGTATAAAAATGGCGAAGATTGATGATTCATCTTTAATCAGACATTTCTGAATCTTGATCCTGAATATTTAATCCTTAATCCTAGCATAGAACTGTCATTTTTTTAATATTAAGAATTGTTTTTTGCGAATTCTATCATACATTTAAAATCCAGCATAAACCTTAATTTTTTTTTCACCGCTAAGAACAACTTTATGATTAACTTTTCTGCAAATTTTCAAGCAATTTTTAGATGTGAAAAAATTTGAACTGCCAAAAACAGTAAACCATTTCAAATAGCAAATACCTAACTCAAAAACGATAGAACATTTTTTTTTTTTTAAAACCGCACCACGTCTCAATAATGGTTATATAAGTTTCCGGTGAGCATTTCAGGTCACTAGATATATTTTTCATTAAATTTAACACAAACCGTCGTTCTGTAAATATTTCAGTTTTCCATTATTTTTTTTTTATAAAAAAATAAAATATATTATAAAAACAAAAGTCCAATAAAAAAAAAAATGCCCGTTTAACGGACCGATCAGACGAAATTCGTTACCAGAACCACCTCCGGCCCGTGTTGATGATCGGACCAACGTTCATACAAATTAAATATATCTTTTTTTATTTTAATTTAATTATATGTGTATTGGTAATTTATTATTGTAAAAAACAAATGAAATGGTTTCGCGGTAGGAGGGCGATTTCCACTAGCGCTCGTCCTCGAAAAAGGCTCCCCGGCCTAATAACACCGTACAATGTTAATGGCAAAGCGAATAGTTATACGTTATTCATATGAAACAACACAATTGTTTCGCTACATGTTGTGTTATAATTACGGGTCATGTGCAGTGGGAGCGGGTGGGAAAGAGAGACGTCCGTCCGCGCGTGTGTTTTAACGCTTTATTACGAGAGGCTGGCTCGGCGGGGGGGTTGCATTACCCTCCGTACGCCGGTGATGACCCGGGATCAGCGGGGAAACCGTTGGCACCGGAGTGTTTTTGTTTTATCTACTCGAAAGCCCCGCCGGTAACCTGTGGAGTACGGACTCGTGCGGTCACCCCGAGTTATTAGACGTGCAGGACGTACGTACGCCCGCGGAGAGCCATTTTATGTTTTTTTTCCGCATTGTAAAACATAAAAACGGTATTGACGGACCGTAATTGTATACTGTTAGGGCACGCTGTCGGGTATCGAAATTTTATCGAAATATAATCAAGGTGTATTGAGTCTATCGTCGCCGGACGGAAGACGAATAAGACCAGCCGGGAACGGTTAAAAATGTTGTCGTTGTAGCGGCCGAACCGAGATAAATTAGAAGGCTTTCGTTGGACCGGCAGGAGGCGCACTCGGACAGTACGGAAGCGTCTCTTTCGACTACTGGCGTGACGGAAAAGCGCTATTTCCTAATAGTATATAGTATGCATACGTAATAATAATTTTATAATGTGTAACCCAATTGAAATTGCAAAAGAAATTGATATGAATATCAACCCAAAAAAAAGCGCCCGGTTACGACCAGATCGACTCAAAAATCCTGAAAGGGTTATCTAAAATATCTATGATTCCTCTAACACGCATATTCAATGCTATCCTACGTACGGAAAACGTTCCTAAACAACGGAAACGAGCCCAAGTGATCGTGCTACTTAAACCAGGAAAACCACCAGAACAAGTAACTCCATATAGACCGATTTCGCTTCTTCCAAGCATCTCGAAGTTATTCGAAAAACTACTACGGAAACGCTTAAAACCGTCGATAGAAGAAAAACCGGAACATCAGTTTGGATTTCGGAATAAACACTCGACAATCGACCGGGTTGTGACACAATCGTGTCACAAACGTGATAAGCGAAGCGCTTGAAGAGGAAAAATATTGCTGCGGAGTATTCCTGGACGTGGCACAAGCTTTTGATAAAGTTTGGCACAAAGGGTTACTTATAAAACTACGTGACCGGCCGCCACACACATGGTGCGCCGTTTACGAATCCTATCTGACTGAACGTCAATTCAGGGTCATTCATGAAGAAGCATCAACTTAATGGTAAAAACATATCGGCGGGTGTACCACAGGGAAGCGTCCTCGGACCATTCCTAATGACAGCCATGTTTGCCGATGACACGGCAATAATGACAATAAATGATGGCCAGCAGACCGCGGCTGGCTGGCTTCAAAGGTCCGTCAACAGCGTTTCCAACTGGACGAAACGTCGGAAGATTAAAATTAACAGTGAAAAATCGGTGCACGTAAATTACACCTTGCGTAAAAACCGTCTACAAGCCGGTGTTGCTAGATCATCCCACAGCGTGACTCGGCAAAATATCTAGGAATGCACCTGGACACTCGGCTCAACTGGAAGCACCACGTTAGGCGGAAAAAAACTGCGAATTAAGAAAAAAAAAATGCGACTACTATATTGGCTGGTCGGTAGACATACCGAACTGAGGACCTCACAAGCAAACGCCTCTTGTACGGCAATGATAAATATTAAACCAATGTGGACTTATGGAATTCAACTGTGGGGTTGTGCCAGCAAGTCCAGTATTGAGATTATACAACGTTGCCAGAACACCGCTCTGCGTACCATCGTCGCAGCTTAACACCGGTATGACAGAAACGACAATATCCACCGAGATACGTATGATGATCGCCTTCGTCCCAGGACGAGATTACCAAGTTTGCCCCCACGAGAAAAGGCTGGATCGGCAACACATTTATCCAGCAGCAACTACAAGCCAACTCTCTAGACATTAGGCGTCTCAAACGCCGAAGACCATGCGACTTGGTATGAGATCTTAGACTAAGACCGGAGGCCACTCTACTGAGTGTCAGACTCCGCACATGTTTATTTTTTGTATATAAATACGTTTTACAAGTATTTATATACACATTTGATAGTGAATTGTTAAAGATATTTTGATCGTTACAATAAAAGCTTTCGGGCGGTTTAAACCAAAATATTGTATAATATTACTATTTGTAAATTATTTGGAGGAGAGAATAGATTTTGTGTTATAGGGGATATTTAAAATGTTTTATATTTAAATGAATGAACTAGAGGAGGTATTTGTGATGAGTTTGAGGAGCGACAACAAAGAAATAAAGAAAAAAAAATTGGAATACACACCAATGTAATTAGTATGGTAGTTATATTTGTTATTACTGCGGGTTATTCTCACAAAATTAATTGGTTAAAGACATTTAAAACGATTATTTATTTAGAGTTGTTGATATAATTATACTTGGTTGTCTGAACAGGGTGTTCGTTTTCTTTATTATGATCCAGCGGTTTTACAGTTAATTCGATTTCTGTTTGTTTTCTATCAATGTTTTTTTTAGAAACATTCTATGCATTGTTTTAACATTATTTTTACATTTTTACCCCCTCTAATCCTTATATTTATTAAACGAATATTAACTTTTGATTTTGAACTGGTGTAGTGGAGGTCAATAGAAATTACGTATTCGTTTTTTTAAATATTAACCCTTCCCCACTCCTGCTCTTAAATTTAAACTGTTAAGTATATTTCATAAACGGCAATTATTGTGTAATTGTGCAAATCTAATCTTTTTTTTTTTTTTTTTTAATATATATATATGTTGAAAAGGGGATATATTTTCATATTACAGTTATTATGCATTTACTATGCACGGAAGAAGGAAAACAATTGAAATTTAGAAAACGTTGGCAAGCAGGATCGTTGAACGATTCTTTAATCTCAAATCAATTGTTTTAAAAATGTTAATATCACATTAGATAACGATACTGCTTTTGGGAAAAACAATCTAAGTCGTACAACGATTTTATCAGTTGTTTTACGTTTGTGATAAAAAATAAAAAAAAAAAAGAACATTTCACAAAATTACTTACAAATGTTTCGCACAGAATACGTTAAGTCGGTCTGATTAAGTTATGTTAATTAATTTGTTGTGCAGTTTACAATTACTTATTCAATTATCAAATAATTTAATGTCTTTCAAAGTTTATACAAAATATTAGTGAAATATTTATTACAGTTGAAAATAAATGTTATCTTGTTTCTCGTTTGCGGTCGGAGTTAAATTTTTGAATACTGAAAATTCGAAATTTCATACTCAGCCGGCCCTTACCCGGGCACCATAGAATCATCAACGACATCGGTAACATACATTTAGACGATTTTCTTTAACGCCATTATTTTCAAAAGGGATTTTAACAATTCAATTATTTTCGACTGCCGACAAAATGTGCGTTTCGTATATCTCACCATTCTCGCCCGTGTAATGATATTGTCAACGAGAACGAATTCGAAAATCCTACACGCACAGACGCGTATATGAGCGATGATAAATCGTGAAAAATAAACGCTTTTCTTCGACGATTTATTAGTATTACTGTACTACGGCGGTCTTGGGGAAAAAAAAAAATATTATAGTTACAATTTACAGAATATCCGGTAATATAAAATATTATAATACATACGTCGGGGAGACCGGGTTTAGTTGGTTTTGTGTTCTACGGGAATTACAATATTATATTGCGATGCATATAAAAATTAAATAGTGAGGGGGAAAAAAAACAAAAAAACATACACACTTCGAACCATTGGCATGGGCCACTGTCGTGGATGCGAAGTCGGGAAGGTAGGATTTAGCGGAGAATTCGATTTTCATCTGTGCGCAACGATAAAAAACGACTCTGAGCAAAGTTCAGTTATTATAAAGTGTTCAAATGCCGTAATTTCTTTAGATTTTCATCGAAATGAAAACACAACACAACGCTTGTACAACGGAATTCTTATAATACGCCCAAATTTTTTTTTTTTTTTTTTTTTTCCATCAGTAAGCGAAATTTACGATAAACCTTGTGTAAAATTGTCGTGCATTTAATTTCGCCCGAAATTCAATTAATTCGATAAAAAAAAAAAAAAACCTAATTTTTATATAAACAGTTCATAAATGGCCAGAATGTTTTGTAAAAATCGCCCTTAGAAACGGATAATATTAATACTCTGTGGAAATTGCGTCGGTCCATCTTGTCAATCAGTCGTTTCGGTCTCCTCAGTTCTAGGCGTGATGTCTGTGCTTTGTGAACCATACATTTGATGTCTCGTTCAATTTGACGAACTTTTTATTTCTTTTCCAGATGGGAATTTGATCTTCCGATTGATGGTGAAACTATTCCCGAAAGAACTTGGTGGTACATACATAAAAAGTGGCACGACCGTACCCGGTCTCCCTTGCCTAGTTAAGGAAAAAAAATGAAATTGTTTACGTGGACTTCATTGAAGACATTGTGATTTGTTTTATTTATTTAACAGTCAACGGTTATTTAAAATAATAAAAAAAAAAAACCTTAAAAGCGGTTCGGTATATGGGACGCAAAAGTTATTTAAATCGAAATTTAATCGCACTGGGTATCTATTTAGGGTATACACAATGCACAAATCACTATTTACGTAAACAACATAATATCCAAACACCCGTAAAGATAAAACAGCTCGGCACTACATGAAAATCATAGCAAAAGAGATGGGGGGAAAAAAAAAAAATTAAATTAAATTATTTCGCGGACGGTGTTATTTAAGTGAATTTCGAAAAATATCAATGCGAAATTGGATACCTACGAAAATATGAAAACAAAAAAAAAAAATATAGTAAAAACGATTTTCCGAAACCGCGAGCACCTAATATTACAGACGAATAGGACGAGAAGGGTAAAAATGGGTCAAGAAGACTTTTCGATTATTCCGTCTATATTTTATGCGAAAACCGAAATTTCCCAAAGCTGCGTTTATGCTCGTGTATTACTATACGGGTACGAAGACCCGTACGGATCAAACAATAAAATATTGAACGCGTAATACCGTTAACACAATATTATACTTAAATACAAAAAAAAAAATTGTAATCTCCGGGTACGCGTAATTATTCGATATACGAAAAGTAATGAGGGTAGGTACGGAAAAAAAAAAAAAATACGAAAACGTAACCGGAGAATATTCTATTATTTGGAGTCCCGTTCGGAAAAAACTGCACGGCGGCGGACAGTTATTCGACGAAACGGAAAAACCTTAAATAAGTTTAGAAAGAAGAAAAATGCAAATTTCATTTGGATTTTCAATCACTTGTATGGTCGTTCGTCGTACGTAATACGGTGTTCGTCTCTTTTCGGTAAACCCAAAACCGTGATTGGAGTCTCCTTTGACGAGAGAGAGGAGAAAAAAATAGGGGGGAAAAAAATTGATTCTCCGATACTTTTTTTCCACGTTTCTTACTTATCTGTATAATCTGCGTTGACGAACGTAAAAAACGAAAACATTCGATTCAATTCGATTGTTGATTTTTATTTTGACCAAAAAACTTCGCCGTTCGAAATACATAAAAAAAAAAATATATAATAAGACGTCAAAACGTCGTACCTATAGAATTATATTGTAAGTATTAGTATTTCTGTTTATCGTACGCCATTATCGATAAAGGAAGAAAAAAAAACTCATATTACCTTGAAAATATCGTTTTTATCGTATTATCGGGATTCCTTATAGCTTGCTATTTTAAAAAAAAAAAAAAAAAACATTTTTTAATCAATACGTTAAAAGTTACAGTTAACAGAACTTTTAACTTTTTAACTTGTTAACGCCTTGGGAAAACGAGTAAACACTCGTATAGTATATATATAAAAAAAAAAAATATATATATAAAAAATTCAAATATTTTATATACTTTTAAAATTACAATTACAATTACTATAATTATTATTAGATAGTACTTTTTTTTCCCATACACCTAACTAATTATATAAAACGTTATTAAATTTGATAATGCCCCTTTTTTTTTAATATAAAACCGCGTAGGCCGAACGTAATATTATAATATTTATGTACTCCGTAGTCCGGATTTTTTCGAGAAATCAAAAGAATGTTCAATAATTTTAAAGGGAATTTAAATCGCTTATAAATAGTTATGATGAAAGAGATACGAGAAAGTACGGTTTTTTTATTTTTTTTTTTTTTTCAATCGGAATGGTCAACGATTTGCATAATATTGAAATACTATAGAGTGCGTTTAAAAAAAGGAATTTATAATAAAACTTTGAAAAAAAAACTCTAGATTTTAATTCTAAGGTACGGAGTGATTTATTTTTCACCGCCGATCGATGATTTCAAATGTTTTCAATAAAAAATGACAAAAAAATAAACATTATATATATATATGGAAATATATCGAATTTGATAACATAATATTATATTTTTTTTTATATTCCGTATGCCGATTACTGAATATTTAACGTTATCGGAAATAACGACGAATAACTACCAAATTAACAAATGATATTTATTGTGATTCATAAACGGTAATAATATCGTTTCCGGTGTTTTTTTTTTTTTTTTTTGTTAAGATACGCATTCTCTTTTCGAATTGCGGATTCTGTGATTAACGTTGCATATCAATTGCACATCAATTGTGTTGCATAACACACCTCGACGGTATTATTTTACTGTTAAACGGTTCTACGACTCGAAATATCCGGAATATCTTCGTCCGTAACCGCTGCGGATAAATGACGACGATAAAATAATATAAACCGATTTCGGCGGTTAATCGGTATGGCGGGCGAGAATATCGGCGGTTAATAATCGGCCGCGATCAATCATATCGCGGGATTAGCCGACACCAGTAGAGTCGTCTATAGGTACACCTATAGTCGCGGGTTTTAAAGATCCCGTTCTCGGTATGGATAGCGTTTTAAACGCCGCCGGGTACGCGTTTTAATTATAATCGCAATTATTAATAACGGGCAATATATTTTAATAATAATTATTTACGGGGCCGTGTATTCCGATAATCCCGTCCGTTGTTTGCCGAACACACAGCCCCCCCCCCCGAGACCCGCCGTCCGCCCGGGAGTAAAATCGGAAACGTATACACCGCACTAATATTATTTTATATACGCGGGCGAACGACTGACCGGCGGTCTACCGCTCGTTAATCTCGGAAAGTATCGACTTTCCCTTTGCGGCAATCTAACGTAACGAATGGCTCGGAAATGTTATTTTACCGAATACTATCGGAATGTTATCTAATGTTATCTAAACCACCGACCGCTGTTTTGATTTTCCATATTGAACATTCCGTCGGCCCGTTAGTGTTTTAAATAAAATGCATTTTATGCATTGTTGACAGTTTTCCGTTTTCGTCAATCCGCTGACGAGATAGATTCCACTTTATTGTTTAAATAGTGTGTGTGTGTTCCGGCATAGAATTGTTGAAACTCTTGGAACATGAAAATATTAAAGTTTTCAACCGGCCGCTCTAAAAATATCAGTTAAAATTTCAATATCGCCTCACGGTTTTCCATTTCGAATATCCGATAGGATAGCAAAACGGTAGCGAATATTAAAAATAAAAATAACTCATATCGGCTCACCGCTAATAAATATTTTATTTATTTAACCGCCGTCGGTCTGTCCATTAGTCTGCAAAAGATCTATAGGCTCGGTTGTGTTAAGAGTTGGACCTCAGTTGGACAACACACCATTGGATTCCTAATCTCCCAGTTTAAATGAAAACTGTATTTTTAAAAAAAAATTTTTTTTTTTTTATTTCATGGGGCTTTTCATGCGTAATTTCTGTCCTTGTAATAAGAAAATTGCATTATTTTTATTTTAATTTCCGGCTGCCATTAGTTGCATAGCATTTGATCGAATAATCGAACGAGCAGCTAATATAGATTGTTTTTATTATTGATTAAGTTGTCACCAAACGAATTAAAAACTTAATCGACTGTTCATACCCAATCGCGTGACAGGCATATCAGCTATAGTATTTTTTTTTTTTATTGATTTTTTATCGAATTATAGAGTTGCGATCATAATTTTTAATCATTCTCAGTACATATGATTTTGTTCATGCAAAAACGGTCTTTACTGGCAAAAATATTTTAACCGCGGATTTTCAGTGTTAGGGTGTAGATTGAACGTTTTTTTTTTTTTTTTGCAAGAATAGACCTTATTCGGACATTCCCTGGGCTAAAAAACGGCTTGTGGTTTTTCCGATTTATGCGAAAATGTGCCTCAATCCTGAGCGGTCTCTTTTCACGTGCATTCCCTTCATTTACATTGTTGTATCTCGACTGCTTTATCCATTAAATCTTGTCCGCTAAATGTTGAAAAAAAGCGTCAAGAAAGCGAAAATAACATAATAACGTGTACTTTGGCATCAGCGGTTTTCATCACTTCACCTACAAGTGCGTCTACAGGAGTGGGCTACAATTTCATCGATGGATCTGTATTATATATTGTGTTGGAATTTTCAGTTCAAATAGCCTATCTAAAGTCCCATAATGATCTAATAAATTAAAAATTAATAATGATCTAAAGTCTAGTCCCGTCTAAAGAAACTCAAGATATATGACGTTATTAGGCTACGACCGTACATTTAAAAAAAAAAATTTAATTAAAATGTATTCCTTTTTTCGTATCGCTCATAGATTGGCCGACCATTGCTGACGAAGATGAAAATACGAAAATGTAAATTAAATTAATTTGCTATTATTGTAATTTACGTTTTTCATGTAAACTGCATTTATGTCGACAAGAATTTGACTTTTTCTTTCTTCACAACGTCTGTCGATATGTTTACAAAAAGAGACCTTAGTCCAGTGCAGTTTCTATTTTGCATTTTGTAAACACTAATAAAATAAACTTTGACAAATCTTAAATTCACAAAGAACTTGGAAGATTTTATTAATTCTCTCAAAATTAAATAAAAGAAACATGGACTCTCTTTGCGTGAACCAAATCCTCTATGTCTATTAACTATTATTATAAACAGTGGTGTAGTCGAACGTACACGCGGGTGATTTTGGTTTTTTGTCATACGCAAACATTTTTGCTCAAAACGTGGGCATATGTTCACAGAAACGCGTATACTTAATTATAATTATCAAACACAGCATTTCGGTGCAAGTTACCATAACGATTCGAGGTTCCTTGTCTATAAATTCGAACTTATAAAGTACATCAAAATACGACATTAAGCTCGGCTTGGTATTTTTTTTTTTTTTTTTTTTTTTTTTTACCATTAATTACAAATTTCCAGTGAAATATTTAGGAGGGAACTAAGGAGATATATCTCCCACTTGATGTTTTTTTTTTTTTTTTTAAATCTGTCGTTCTTACCACGTTCTATATTTTAATTTCAATTTTTTTTTACTTTCAAGTAAAAAAAAATCAACAGTGTGTTGTCACCTAGTTATAATTTCATAAAAAGAACTTCTGAACGTAAACATTTTCTTGTTTAAAACGAAACTTGTCCGAACCACTAAAATATGAAAAGCGGTTAGATTAGTAACTAAAATTAATAATAATTAATAATACAGTGACTTGATTTCAGTAATAAACTTAGGGCAGATTTCTTACAAAAATTACAAATTAATCATATTTAAAAAAAGTTTTATATGACACAATGTTCGAATTCAAATATCTCCTTCCAGCATTATCTTAAATACGCCACTGTATGTAATAAAATGTATTTAATATTTTGAGTATTTTTGCAGAGTCGTCCAATCATAAGTGTCCTGTTCACATAAATGGGAAAAACTGTGGTGGGAACGCAACATAGTTTATGATTTTTAAAAAAAACTTTCCACAAAAATTCGCACTTTGACGCTTAAAGGGAGGAAAAAAAAACGTAACTATAAATTTCTCGGAATTATTGCATCACTGTAAGAATAATTTAGGAGGAACTTTGTACAAAATTGTTCTCTGTATACGATAAATATGATATATAGAGCAATAAACTCTCGAAAATTCCCCAGTCCACCAACGTGTACATCTGAAAATATTACCTGATTAAAAGTGTATCCAAAAAATAATTAAATGTTTTATTTATTTAATATTATTTCATTGTAGAGTATTGGTATTTGTTTTTCATTAATCTGTATCGCATTTGTATATTTGTTCGGTTTAAATGAATTTCACGTTTTATTATACACGGTATTGTTTAGTATAAAAAATTGATTTTTTTTTTTTGTTTTTAGTTTTTCGTAAAAGTATTAAATTTTCATTTATATTAAATATATTAAAACATATTATGCAACTGCAACATGGCATCTCATATATAAAATACAATAATATCATGTATTTTATTCATAAAGAAAAATCTTCTTTTTTTTTTTTTTTAGATTTAGGTTAGGTAAATTAATGGAGGTTGAATAAATTTTTAGCTCGGCCATTAGCGAGTCGTTTAAAGAGATATACAAATGTACCTATTATTTTTTTTAGTGTAACATAATATACAATTTCATTCAGTGTGGTTAATTGTTCGTTTACTGGAATATGATTGTGTAGTTAAAACTCTTTTTTTTTTTTTTTTTTTGTTGTTTTTTTAATAAGACTCTATAAATTATGTAGCAATATTTATAATTTTACAATTATTGTTGTCCGGTAAAAATAATAAAAATTATTATTTCTTACAAATTATAAGAGACGCTATATTTTTTTTTCTTTTTGGTAATATCGAGTTAAAATAATAATTATTATTATTTAAATATTCATTTTATTTATCTAAGAAGAAAAAAAACAATCTTGTTTTTGCATAGCTCTTCTTCGCATACGCATTCTTAATAAATCTTCTAAACTCGTGGCATTTGGACCATGCGTGTTATTTAAATTATGCACTTTAAAACTATAATTATCGCGTAGATAAACCATATGAAATAGTTCGCAACACAAAACTATCCGCAAGTAAATTTACATCGCATTATTTCCAAGGGGCTTGCTTCACTTATTTTTCGATTTCGTAAGTTGATACTACGAACGCTTATTATTAAAAAAAAAAAAAAAATTGTGATTACGGGTTTTTAATATTTTTTTTATAGTATCATGAAAACAACTTGTTGCGATTTTTTATTTTTTATGTTTTTATCAAATTTTTAACGATTTTTGAGAAGCCAACATGTTTGTAACTACATAAAATCAAATAGCAACTGAACAAATTCATATAGCTACAAATAACTCGAAAAATATCTGGATATTTCGTAAATAGATTCGCACATCTAGAAAGTGATTGAACAAAGGTGTTCGGTGGGACCTTCATGTAACTACGTTTCTCCCTAGTTTCTCCGCTATGACAAAGAAAATCGAAAAATTACCTACCCGGAGTTGGTGCTAGAAACAACCACGGAGTTGATAATCTGAACAAGATTTAAAGTAGAAAAGTTGATCACAGACAGGAAAAAAAATACAAGTGCAGAGGACAGTGAAACCAATAGCTGAAACCGTTCTGAATTTCAAATACTTTATTGCAATATACTTGTTTGTATTAATTCATGCGTCTTTCATTGGTATGATATTTTTTGATAGCAATTATGTCAGTATTGAAAATATTTTGCTAAAATTAATATTAGGAGGGTGCCACTTGTTTTTGGAATTGTTAATTTTAAAGAGCACCGGTAAAAGAAAAAGAAAAAAATGCCGGAATTTATAGCAAATTTATTTATTTATTTTATTTTATTTTTTACTATTATTAAATTTAGTATCTATTCTACGGTTTCGGTTATACGTGGATTTTAATTTTTTTTTAGATTCCGCCGACCGTAGCGAAGAATTTACCGGTTTTACTGTATTTACGTTACGACACTACCGTACGGTTTCTTTTTATTCTACTGCATCAATGTCGTTTTATACAAATAAGCCTAGAATAAAATTGAAATTCTAGCAGGCACCCTATATACTCGTTACGATATGATATTATTTGTCAATCACACGCGCCGACGTCATGTCAGTACAACGACAGTGTCGATATATATATATATATATATATATATATAGAATCGGACAAAAATAAATAGAAAAAATTATAGATCCGAGGTCGTACTACTGTAATTTACATATAATGCTAACCAGGAAAGCAAATATACAATTCAATATTACGACTGTTCGATAATCATTCGAATAATACGTTATAATACGCGAGTATACAGAGTGGTTTATTTATCGTGATCCAGCGATTATCCGCGGAGATTTCAAGTACAATTGATTTTTTATTTTTTTTTTTTTTGTTGATCTTTTTGCAACCGTTATACAGAAACGTTTAATGATACTATTATATACGATTTTTTTGCAAAGTGTTACATTTATATCGTACACCATTACGGACATTCGATAGATTTAAGCCCACCTTAAATAAATTTGATCAGTAAAATTTCAATTCGATTTTTACTCATATCAGGTCGCGTAATTTAAATAATTTTTTTTTAATCTAAATATTATATGGTCGATAAGAAAAAAAAAAAAAAAACCATTTGACAATAAAGGAATTAGTAATAATGAATTATATTTAAATTGACATAAGTCGTACCATAGAATAAGTACTTGGGATGAAATCACTGAAATCAAATTTTTTTTAAAAAAAAAAAAACCTATTGCGGGTGTTTTGTACACAGCTCCTCGTATTCATTTTATTTATGTACACAATGATAAACCATTGCTAACAAAATCATGTTTTAAAATACCGTAATTTTTACGACATCCGTCGAAATTTGCATTTAAATACGGTTATAAAAAATAACTATCACATTACGGTCTATTTTTTTTCTTTTTTACCATTAAGGCAAATCGTATTAAAAACCCTGTGTCTAATGTTTGAGCATTTTTGATAAGCCAAAAATATTTTATCGGCATAAAACCGACAAAAAAAAAAAAACACTTTAAAAACTCAACATTTTCATACGGCTATAAATATTAACTTAACAAACTGCACAACTGTCAGAAAGTTTTTGAATTACAACAAAATCGAAAATAACGGAAAACCGTTATTGTGTATACTAAAAAATATATACTAGTTATTCCCTCGGTTTTCCCTATTATTAAATAAACTACAAGGATCATTAAAAAATGGCCTCCTCAACGCATTAACAAGATCCAAAATTCAACAAAAAAGCTCTCTTGTCGGTTTTTGATCGGAGCAAGTTTTCTAATAAAAAAATTGATTATGGACAGTGAAAAAAAGTAATCAAATTACTAATGATTAATGAAATTAATTATTGATGAAATTAACAAATTATTAATGAAACTAATACATTCGTCACTTCGCTCAGAATCTAAAATATTTGTGTATTTCATTGAAGTTAAATATCTACTTTAATATGTGCTAAATCTACAAATAAAAAAAAAAAAACCAATCGTGGTAACGTTTTAATATCTCACTATACAATAAAGTTTCAAATATTCCGCAAGCCGTACTGAAAACTTTGATTTATTTTACCTCGTCCTATTATACCCACACGCCCGACGACTTGTAAAAACCAAAATCAATTTCGCTCAAAATTTCCATAGATCACGATTAGAAAAAAAAAAAAAATCCTAATTCATTATCATCTAACGACAACGACGTTTCCAATTTCGTCATGATTTCATTTATGGAAAGATTTTCTTTAAACAAAAATCCGAATCTAGTTTCTACTTGAATACTTAACTTTACTTCGCGTTTGTATCTCCGCCAATAAAATATTACAAATTACATAAAGACGTTATGAGTATCGGTCGTTTTGTCTTGAATTTTGTTGTGTTTCTTCAAAATTGGTATTGTCCAAATTATTTACTCTACTATATTTGTAATGTCGTGTATCTAATAATGTGTAGGATTGTTTTTCATAAATTTCAACATTTTCTAGGACATATTATATGAAGTCGAACAAATAATTAAATAACGGCACTATTGGCGATTGTATGTATTGTTTAATATTTTTTTGTTAAACACTTGAATATATATATATTTTAACAAGTACTTTGTAACCGTGTATACCTGTATCGGTGTTCTTCTAATTTAACGATTGGTGAATATTAAAAGAATAATAAAAATCCAGTTGGTAGGCCTCTGGTCCGCGTGAGCCCTGGACAAATACCCACAATGTCCTTGCCTAAAAAAAAATAGGGCCCTGCCCGTACTCAAAGCAGAAAAGCCATCAAAGTTATAATAATCTACTCTGAATGCACTCTCTGAGTATTTAAATTTCACCACGTACATAATTTAGTTACACGGCGACGGTGAAGAATCAATAACCCGGCCATTAACCGCGAAGGACGTAATCACAATAATTTGTGACCGTGTTAACGAACAATTGTTCTTTTCATGCTCTATAGCAGCGGTTCTCAACACTTTTACAGCCGCGTACCGCCTACACAATTTGAAAATTTTTACGTACCACCTGACCATTTTTTCTTTTGCTTATTAATAATGTATACGTTTATGTTATATGTATAAAATTGTATTTTATTAGGAATTACATAATGAGATAATATAAAATATATATAATAATAAATAAAGTGTTTAACGCACAAAAATAAATAAAATTAAATCAATTTAAATATGT
Source organism: Tuberolachnus salignus (assembly GCA_956483605.1). NCBI lineage: Eukaryota > Metazoa > Arthropoda > Insecta > Hemiptera > Aphididae > Tuberolachnus > Tuberolachnus salignus. Next base: position 19,773,456 of record OY101433.1, read on the forward strand.
AAAATGATTATGATTATTATGGTTTACTTTATACTTCAATGAGACGATTGGTGTTGTTTTGAACGGACGATGGCGTCAATATCGGGCTCCAAATTGGTAACTTAAAGTCTTCAATCACTTTCTACGTTTAATCTACTTCTATATTTATTTTTTGTGTACAATAAGTGAGAAAATGTATTTTCTCACAGATATGTTGATTAAAAAAAGGGATTAGAAATCGTAAAGCTTGTGTGGACAATGCCGAGTATTCTCGTTTCACGTCCAGCTAAAAATTAGTGATATTTTTGGTTTTGAAAGCGGTTTTTAGAGTAGAGTCACTGGTTAAGTCAATAAATAATTATTTTGCCAAAATACCATCTGGAATGTTCTTAATATAATCATTTTCGAAAGGGTTTATGATCCATTTGATTTCTGAGATTTTCTTCGCGTACCCACCAATGAGCTTTCCGCGTACCACTAATGGTACACGTACCACTGGTTGAGAACCGCTGCTCTATAGTTTTAGTAGTTTTAGTAGTTTTAGTAGTTTTTAGTAGGTGTACTCGCATTGCTGCAGTGTTGAAGCTGTTGAATATTAAAAACAGTAATTAATACTATTAGACAAGTACGCAAATAATAAAATTGACATTTTCATGGCGAGTTAAACAATATAACGGTAGTTATTATTCGAGTTACGATTAACCTAATAGGTCGCAATTTTAAGCATAATATTTTTATGATAAATTCGATTTGACGGTCACGACCTGCTGGTCGTTTCATGACAAAAAATATAGTCATAATGACAACAACAATAATTTGTTTTCATCATTTTAATTCGTATGAAATTATTTCGAAATATTACGTTAAAACTCGCCTAGACAGGGTTAAAAGAGAATTTTCTTGCGTCTCTTGAAAATTTATTAAAATTAACGGTCGTAAATTCCTTTAATTTTTTAACAGGTGTCATATACATTGACCTTACCGTTGTACTAGGTACAGTATAATAGTTTAATAACAAAAAAAAACCAAGATCAAAAACAATACCTTCTTAAAAATGTAAAAGATTACAAAAATTAGTTCCAGACAGCCGAAAATTAACACTTCAGTCAATTTGTAAAGTTTCTTTGTACTGCATATCAAATTTAATTATCTATAGTCTACACATCTTATTTGATACACTATATATTATATAAATCATGAAATAAAAAGTTTTTTTCTTATTATTTTTTTTTATGTAGAATTCAAAATTTAAACAAATTATATAAGTTTTTTTTTTTAATAAAACCATTCAGCCAATTAACCTTTTACTAATAACTATTTATTTTTAGGGTATCAAACATAGAATAATTTGTATTTGAATAATTTAATCATATCTCCAACAAGATATCATATTTAAATAACTAATCAAAATCGAATTTGCTAAATATGGTAAATATTTTTTAATTGATTAATATTCATAGAAAATAAGAAAATTACGATAAATAATGTAAATTTAATATAATTATTAAAGATAATTTTTATTTCTATAATTAAGGCGTTTTATACTATTATGATATAATCATAAACAGTATGCTAGACCAAATGTAAACGTAGTCATCTTTTTGGATATTTATATTTAAGTAATGTTTATACACGTTGATGTATAATTTGGGCATTGCGGCCTAAAGTTGTAATAAAAGTACTATTAAAAGTCATATTTTTAATATCTTGTAATTGTATTATGTGGGAAAAATTAAATTAGATTCCTTTTTTTTTTTTTTTTTGACATTTTTTTATTTGATTTTCGTCTTTCGAGAAACCGTTATTGCGTAAATATTTCCGTTTTCCCGGTATTTTCATTCGGTTTTTCCCTAGTATTAAGAATTCTCTACAAAAAAAAAAAAAAAAAAAAAAAAAATAACAAATCTCATTCCCAACTAGTACCAACTATACAAAATTCACTACCGGATACCACACTTGAAATATCGGTAGAAAAGTTGTTTTCAAAAAAAATTTAAAAAAAAAAACCAGTACACATAGCAATGAAATCAAAAAAAATATTCGTCATTACGCATAAAATTTGAAATTATAATAAATTATGAATTATGATACGCAATAATATTACTTGTTTTTTAAAGACACTCTGAAAAACGATTGGATATTATTTGTTATACAACTTAAAGTTATTTTTATTATTTTTTTTTTTTCCTAATCGCTATGTACTATTAGTACCAATTAAACCAATCGTTCGCTACGATCAATGAAATATATTTATATAATATTCGTATCGTATAGTAATACTACTTAAATTCTGTCTCATTAAATTTATAAAATTGTTTATTTTTTTTTTTCTAACGTGACATGATATTTGACGAAAAGAAATTTAACGAGAAGCGAAAAACCGGTGTTTTTGTCAGTGTAAAATAATTCCTGGAGTTCATCGATAATATTATTTGTATTTATTATTACTATTTTTTTTTTTTTTTTAATTTAATTATTGACCTTTTTCGATTGCGGAAGAAAATGTTGTTGGAAATAATATAATATGCGGCGGCCGGTCGACAACAAAATGTATAGTTAAAATATGTACGTGGTCTCCAACGTCGTCGGCGCAGTAATAATTTATCGTTTCTGATCAATATTATCATAAAGGTTGGTTTTTTTTTGGGGGGAGGGGTTTTCATTTTTTTTTTTTTTTTTTTGTTGCAGTGTTGCATGTTTATTCGAACGGCACATCTGCAGAGATCATTATTAGCAATTGCGTACGAATAAATCAAATACGTTACACTAACGTGTATACTATACACACGCACACTAAACTAATAACGTTAGCTATTATTAAATGCTCCGCAAACGACAATATTATCGGACATTTAAAAATATTTATGAGATAATAGGCATTTCTTATCAGCACACCCTCGTAAAAATTTTTTATTTTTTTTTCCGGTTTTATTCTGTTATTTACACAGGTTCACTGTACATTCGAATCATTCTGATTGAACGCGGACATCATTATCAATGGCAACGAATCATTATAATAGACGGTGGATAATAATGTAAATAAATACGAGGCGTGTCCCAAAAGTAAGGTCTCCATAATTATAATAATCGAAACAGGCTTTATTCAAAATATGTTTTACATGGGTATATATATATATATATATATATACAATACTTATGAGTTATTTTTCCACATAATCGCCATTTACTTGGATGCATTTTTCAAAGCGCACTGGAAGTTTTTGTATGCCGGCCTCATAGAAACTCGCCGCCAGCTCCTTATTTAGATATTGGGTGACTTCACCGAGAATGTCTCCACTCCAGTGACCGTTGTTTGGACTCAGGGGTGAAATGGTAAACCCATGTCTCATCGCCCGTTACTACGGAGTCTAAAAAAACCTCTCCTCGTTCGGCATAACGAGACAAAAATTCTCGAGAAATCTCAACGCGTTGGCGCTTATGGTCCTTGGTCAACATTTTAGACACCCACCGAGCACAACATTTGTGATAGCCCATATCATTAAAAAAAACCTTTGAATGGTGGTTTTTGACAACTCAAATCTTTGGTCGAGATCTCGAACCGTCACTCGTCGATCTTCGCGAAGTTCTCGTTCAATTTGTTCTTTCAACTCGTCTGAAATCGAAGGTCTCCCACTTCTTTGTTCATCATGAACTTCCGTCCGACCTCCTGATTATTCTCTACACCATTTTTTAATATTTTTTTAAATACATGCAACCCGTACCATATGTTTGACAAAGTTTTCGATTAATGGTTATTGGTGTTTCAATGCAAAAAACGAATAACGGCGCGATGTTCGCATTGTGCATACACGGGAATAGAGGTGACCGGCATAGAAACGTCCATCTTAAACGCGTGTCAGACGCAAACTAAACACCGGATCTAGTTGAGCCACCTGTCGTTGGAAAGGGTACGACCGACACTATACAAAAGTGTTACCAAATTTTGAACAATTAATTTATTTCTGGCTCTAGGAGCATGGAGACCTTACTTTTGGGACACGCCTCGTATATTTAAACGAGTTCGTTTTCCGAGGTGCCTACGACCAAACCACGTCTGTAGACGGTTTCGTATCCTTGCAGATTTCCGCACATTAATTTTCGTCTGGCCCCGAATGGCCAGTTTTAGTTTATTCTTATGTAATAAACGTTTGGATTTGTTCTGTAAATCGGGTTCCAGTGTTGAACACTGAACAGGTTGCAATCACCTGTTTATACCGGTAATAAAATACTAAAATACTAACTCGTTGCACTTATCCGACCGTAACCCACGAAACGGCGAGAGCACACGGCCGGGAAAATATTACTTGTTTGTATTATGTAGCGTAAAATGTTGTACGATACTTTTGTGGTACGTCTACTATTGTGGCGGTTATAATACCGATAATACGTAGTCTAAATTCGTTATACAATTCGATTGGCGATAAATATACAATAATTACCGGACGTTACAAGTAGTAACAACTGTCTGATATTCACACTGCACGACTACCGCTAAACCCATCTTTTTTGATATTTGCATAATATTATTATTTGGCTGGCGTCCAGTGTAACGTTTCAACCGAATACAACTAATAAATATCTTGGGTTTGTAACAAGAAGTTGTTGTTTAATTAATTTTAAGTGTTGCCCGGGATTATGCACGTGTCGAACATAAACATGTACAATAATAATTTTGAATTCGCTAAAAGGAACGTGTTCTTTGTTTTATAAATTTTAACTCAAAACCAACAGATATAAAAATTTAAAAAAACACACAATGGATTTATAACCGGTATCATTGCATATAGGTATATAAGTAGTGTATCACAATAATAAATTAAAAATAATAAAAATTAAAACAATTTTGCAAATAAAAAAAAAACCATACGCATTGTGCTGCACAATTTTCGCTAATTGTTATTGTTTTTTTTTTTCCTTTCCTAGTAAAGTTCCATTCATATATTTAAATCGCTTTACGTGCACATTTTTTTTTTTTTTTTTTTTTAATTCGGGCAAAAACGGATTCAGTACGAACGGTGCGTATAAAAACTAATTTCGTGTGCTAATACTTGATATAATAATGTTTTTAATAAAACGGAAATACTTTACCCGCCGCGCCGTATGTTTTTACAGTAATGAAAATTTGAACAATGAATTAAGCGCCGCACGAAAAACGCCAACGTATCAAACCAAGAGCAATGAAGCCAGACGTAAAATAATATGACGAACGTCCTGCGTTTATATACGTTCTCACACTTCTCTACTTTCTACAGGCATTCAACCCGGAATTATTATTTCCGTCTTTAATGAGTTTAACGATAAAAAAAAAAAAAAATAAATAAAAAAAAAACGTCGTATTATGTTCGCCTACCTCGTCATCTTTAGACGCGGATATTATTCTACGCGGTGAACGCTAAACGTTTAAACGAGCTCAACGGTCTGAGTATATAAATATTAGTCATAATTATTATTATTTGTTTCTTTTTCATAATGAAACTTCATCATTCCGTAATACTATATAAAAAGTAAGGTGGATATTAATTTATGACCGTTTTAACGGTATAAGATCGTTTTATAAAATTGTACACACTTTATTTTTAATTAATTTTTTTTTTTTTTTTACAGGACGAATAAATAATAAACGAACGCACATCGATGACGTCATGGAAAATGCACCGATCCTACAGACTGCAATCTTTCGATCGTTAAATAAAATATATTTAAATTGATAACGACATTTGTTTTGTTTTTTATTGTTTTTTAACGTGTTCCAAATATATTACCAAAAACGTGTAGAGATAAGTACCACTGGCTACCATTTATTCTATGTTTATCTATGCACTCGATTGCATAATAAACATAGTTTATAATATTCATTTAATTTTTAACGGGAAATATTTTTAATAAAAAAAAAACATATATACTATAATTTAACATAATTATTGGGGAACAGATAGTCGAATTTTACTAGGGTTCACCCCAGATATATAAAACAACTAGAAAGCCGACTATTAAAGAAGAAGCAAATCAGAAGCTTGCCAGTAATCGTACACCATGAGGGCAAATTGTGTTGATCAGTCCGTGAAATATTTGTTTATTCCATGCGTAATGCGATTAACATAACTGTACGTGATAACACGAAAAACATTTTAAATTAATCACAGATTATTTCTCTATCATCGCACAATTCATGACATAAATAAATTTGCTAACGAATGCGATTCGCCCTCGCGGTATACGACTGCTGACTTCGTACCTCATGCCATTGCTCTATCATGTCGGCTATCTGGTTGTTTTGCGTATCTACGACATTTTCAAATTATAGGACACCACCTCGAGGTTTATGCATCGTCTATACATTTTATTTTATGTCATTGGAATACAACATTATAAACAGACCAAATTTATGGAAACCAAATTATTGAAAAAGTAAAAGGGTTTAAATAGATATTGCTAGCGTATAAATTAAATATAGTCGAAAGCAAAACAATTGGTTTCTTAAATACGTATTTAATATATTTTGCTGTTATTCATAAGTGGCGGCGTGGTGATGGGATTTTCAAGAGATCCTACGAATTTTTTCAGCGGGTGCCCGGGTAGTTTAGATGACTGATGATTGGCATGAGGATTTGTAACATTCAATCCATTGAATTGTACAAATACAATATACACAGTCTGAAAAACTAATTATTCGAGGAGTATACATCGGGCACCTGGATAGGTCAGAGCGGGACCGTCTCAGTATCACCGGTTTGAAACGTTTTCCAAATAAAGTATTATCTGGACAAAAATCACCGGTTTTTTAGGGTATGGAAAAACAATCGAAACATCTCTGTAAAATGTATACATTTTTCGCTATAGTCGAAATCTAAAAGAACATTAAAAAAAAAAACAAGCCCTCGTAAGTTTACTTGCTGGTTAGTTTTATTTAATGTATTATGTTTTTCTTTATGATTAAAAGAGTCATAGTCATTTCAAAGAGAACTGGAAATATTTTTTTTATTATTATTATATTTACGGCGAACGTTTGATGTCCTGCTTTTTACGTTTAAAATCGATTTTACAAAATAAAGTTGTATTATATTTTACGCTTGTTGACTGTGTCTACGGCGGCGAAAACGACTCCGTCGAACACATAGGTAATAATAATATCCGTAAAATTTGTGTTCAAATCAAACACGACTTATGTCGTAGATACAACTTGAAAAAAAAAAAAATGAACGTTATAATTCAAATAATTTGCTATTATGATAATATTCGGGAATAGACTCGGATTTTAGGACTTACCCAGTTACGCTACCGGGGAAAGGTTTAAAAGGTCCCCCCCTTGAAATCTTTTCCTTGGTATAAATTACAAAGACATATTAAATGATGATAACAATAATAATACACGTATTTCAAACGAGTATTAGAATTCAGCTAGGTTAAAATTATGGCATAATAGGTCTGAGTCATGATTGATGACTCTTAACAATGTATAATGAGAACTGTAGCAGAGATCTGTTTTTCCAATGTAATTATGAAATTTAAACGGTTATTTCAATGCCGCTTTAAAAATTTCAATAACTTTGCCCGTCACCACAGCCACCGGAATACGTTCATTTTCAATATTACAACGACGTATTAAAACCTATTTAAGAGGACGTTACACCGCCCGTATTTTTAAAGGGTTGCCTTTAGGGCAATTTTGACGACATTTTTGAACGCGGGACAAATACACTATTTCCGTATTCATAGTGGAACTATCGAAAAGTCAAAGGGTGTTCAGAAGAATTTCCGTCCGTGTCTATTTTTTGTCGGTAACATAAATTTAATAAACGTGAAACCTTTCGGTTGTTTCGGTGTTTTATTAATTCACTTATAAATATTTAATGGGTAGTGCTTTCGATAAATGTAGGGGCACGCTAGATACAGATAAACTTCTTCTAGATGTGCTGCGAAATTTTGATAACTCGTACAGTAAATACGAAAAGAGTGTAGGCGGAACGAGCAATACGGTTTTTACCGAAAGACGTTAACTTTTATTGGATAATAACAATTAATATTATTCATTAATTTCTAGTATGTCTGTAAGAGTAAATCAAAATTTAAAATGCACCGTGATAATTTATAATCTCCGTACCAACGTATCCAACGTATAAAGTTGTTTTTTTTTTTTATATATAGACTAGACTATAAATATTTCTGTACAGTTCAAACAAAAATATCCCTCCGCTCGGTCTTATATTTCATTTTGGGGGGGAGGGGAAATATTGTAAGCACGACACCCTTGAAAAAATATCCCGCGTGCGCTATTGCACTTATATCCGTAGGTTACAGTAAGTATTTCACTTCGGGATTCGGACCGAATAATGCGCCGGCCGAAAATCCAGCGAAACGATAAAACGTGGAACGGACGAGGCGAGCAAATCGAATACGGACTTTTGCGAAAGTCGACGGAAAACCGCGTGCTCGCGTGCGATTGTCCACCGTCACGAACGTCCGTCGTTGATCGAGGTGAACATCTGTCCGGGCCACGCCGTAACAATAAACACGGTCGGGGAAAAAAAAATTATATTTTTTTTTTTTCTCTTTTTATTTCATTATTTCCACTATACCGAAAATGTATTTCGTTACGGCCGACGAGAAGGGAAGACTCGTCGTGCGGGTGTTTATCGTTGATTTTGGTAACGTACCCGTAATTATCGTTTTATCCGTAACTGTAAACGTGCGCGGGCCCTGCGCTGGCCCGGCATTAGGCAGCGCATTTCGAAATCTGTCTGTACAAAAAAAACCCCCGGAAGACATTTGACGTCTTATGTAATAAATCAATTCCGAAATCCGTTAGATTCCAATAGTTCATGTGTTCAAATGATTAGTGCACAAGTTACGTGCTCATTTCGACGTTGTATATGTTTTACACATTTCACATATAATATATTGAATACGTTTATTTTTTTTTTTTTTTTTGTCGACAAAAAAAATTCTTTGCCGAAATATTTGCCTCCCACATCTACAGGGCAGAGCGTGGTTACTTCCTTATTTTAAAAAATCATAACGCAACGAGTATTGGCAATATTGATTTAATTGTATTCTCTGTGTATAGGGGTACATTTAAAGTTTTGTTTTATTTGATTTTAAACACTACATCTCGAAGGTGGCCACCGTTCTCGTCAATGCACCGTGATAGACGGAATTTGAAATTTCTGTCCACTTTTCCCAGCATATGTGTGCTTATGTCGACAATAGCAGCACAACCTAACAATATTGTTTTTGAGATGACGAGGGATCTTTAAACGATCCGTGTATACCAATAATTTAAGGTAGCACCATTGTTAAAAATCACATTGGGCGAAATCTGGTGATCGTGCTGGCCACTGAAGATCGCCTCTAAGAGAGATGAACCGTTCAGGGAAGTGGTCACGCAAGATATTCATTGACCTTCTTGCTGTGTGAGCCGTGGCTCTATCCTATTGAAACCACACTTCCTCTACAATCATTTCTTTAAGTTTGGACAGAAAACAATCAACAATCATGCTAACATAACGTTCAGAATTGACCGTAACTGCTATCTTCAAAGAACAATAAGCAAATAATGCCGATTCTGGACATTGCACACCAAACAGTCACACGTTCTCTATGCAGAGGCTGCTCATAAAATTCTCTCGGGTTAGTGGGGCTCCAATATCGCATGTTTTGTTTGTTCACACATGCTGAAATATGGAAATATGCCTCGTTACTAAAGAAATAAGGGCGACCTGAGGCTGGTTTTCGAGGAAGGCTCCACATGCATTTTTTCGCGCAATATAATCGCGTGGATTAAGTTGTTGCACCACTGCGAATTTGTATGGGTGGAAATTAGGTTCCTCGTGAACAATTCGTCTCGCTTGCTTTGTCCACTGCATTGTTGACACTGAACTATTTATAAAAAATAACCATAGATAACGTGCTTTCGAACAAGCTATAAACCAACGCTCTACTATCAATAGCTGCTCAGTTGCGAGATTTTCAATTAAGGAAGTAACCATGTCCCACCCTGTATAACAACTGGAGTAATTGTTTTTTGGCCAATCGCGGTTTCTTGAAACCTGGATAACCTGGACAAATCTGGAATACTCGGTCAATCCGTATGAAATTCCGTAATTTTAATTTCAAACTACAATCTCCGTTTTCGTCAATATTAAATGTTCAAACTTCCAAAACAAATAATAAAATAATTATAAAATTAAAAAAAAAAAAAAAAAAAAAACATTTTTTTTTATGATACATTATTTTTAATTATTTGATATTTAATGATGTAATGGCATTGTTCTAATTATCTAATCAATATTCAATGTCAATTCGATCGTGCTGTATTCGCTATTAAAATGTTTTACGGAGTGTTAAAATTTAAAAAGGTGAAAAAAAAAATGAAATAAACACATATTTTTTATTTATTGTGGTAAACTGTCCTGGAAATAACACGGAATATTCGAAATGGATTTTCATGGCGACCATGTCAACCATTTGACAACATCGTTTATAAACTATCTATACACTTTTCATTAAATTTATTTCGATTTCAGTCTATTATATTAACGTTGTACCGGTCTATTATACCAGTCGTTAAAACTAATATAATAAATTGTGTTTTTTACGGTGAAAATTATTTCGGGATAAATGTCATTTTTATGGTTTTCGTACGTAAAACCATAAAATATTTATATTGAACGTCGTCATTTACGCGCGATCGCGTAAAATATATTATTAACAGCAATATAGAACTTTCATTAAAACTCTATCCCGTCCGTGAAATTAGAATCTGTTTTCTCTGTCACGACCAAAACGATATCAATAGCACATCTGTTTGATGATCAACACTAAAAAAAAAAAAAAGAAAAAAAATTAAATAATCATCGTGCTGTCCTTGTGATCACGTAAATGTTCAAAATAACAAATAGGGTTCGGGACATGTTGCATTCGCACGTTTTTTTTTTTTTAAATTATGACTGTAGAATAATCTAAATAATATATATATATTTGTTTTAAGACATAACGGACTGAAATACTAAAATTTGACTTGCATATTTCTTACGGATTTTACCATTTTTAAAGTAAAATGAATATTTGACAAATTGTAGCGATTCAAATTGTAATTTATAGCATATTTATATTTTTATATCAAATTTTAATACGAAAATTAATGTTTTTTTTTTTTGCTATTAAAAAAAATTCTGTTACATCTTTCGGTTATTTTTTTTGTACTATGTACCGAATTATGTTTGAGTTTTTTATTTCTAAAATTTGAATGTGTTTTATAGATATTTTCAAAAATATCCATAAAACAATAAGCTGCGTGTTTTGGCGATTTTGACTACAAATTTCGTTGGTTTTTTTAGTGCAACAAGTCCCGAAACCTAGTGATAAATATTGCGATACAACACGACCGTGTAATATCACCGTCCGCGACGCAATAACTGGACAATATTTTAATTGATATTATTCGTCTACGTCGTCACTGCAATAATATTATTATCATCAATATTTAATATATTCATAAAAAAATAAAATAACAATGCAATACATTAAATGCTAAACACGGAGTGCCAACGTGTCCGTCCTCGTCATATGTCGTTTCGCGTCCGTCCGTTGAGTTCTGTACGAAAATCGATTGAATTGTCCGCTGCCTCCGTTCCGCTGTAAGTCCGTTGATTATTAATTATTAATTATCTCGTTTGTTTCGAAGGGGGAGGGCGTAACCCGAAACACAAGATTTTGTAAAATCTAAAAAAAAAAATATTATAAGGGAGAGTAAATCGAGTCCGATATTAGTTTAGAATTCGCTCGTGAGACAGTCTCGCCCGGGGGCGGAATATTTGTTCCTATGTAACCTTTGTACGTAGTACTTAACCTAGAATTAAAAGTAAAAAGAAGAAAAAAAAAACTAAGAGTATCTACACTACACACAGATACATCGGTACATGTATATGTCTTGTTTCTACTGAATATAGTTGACATAAGAATGTCGATGTCAATTTGGTATTAGATACGAGGAGACGAGGATTAAACTGTAGGTAACTTTTTTAACACGTGTAAAAAATATAAACAAGTTTCAAAGACAGGAATTATTTATTTATTTTTCAAAGACAGCAATTATTTTTATTGAGTATACATTTTTCTAAATGTTTAAATGGAAGACGCGGTGACACTAACCGTTCAGAGATAGGATCGAGAGGCGGTAAATCAGATGGAAATGGAGGATAACAAAAACCGTTAATCGTAGCAAAACAAGGAACTTTGTTACTGAGCAGAGTTTTATAACAAGTATTGCACACGCTCATATTATGAGAATCTAAGTCTGGGTATTTTTCGAGCAAAAAATCTACGGCTTTCTGGGGAACGTGCTTCATATGTTTCTCGAACCAAAGGCGATGCGCAAACAGCGCAGGAAACACCGAATTTGTTTTGGATCAAACGAAAATTGGATTCGTTATCAGCTAGGGGAAATTCGTCAATACAGACATTTCGCGGCGGTTCGATTATCGGAATGACGATTTTGAGCTTGTTCTTTAAACGAGCGTCGCGGTAACATTCTCGGTGTCGGACAAATTAACAGAATGACCCCCAGCCATAAGACATATGCATGTCAAAAGGTAGCACCGAGCGAAAAATGCGCATTTTTTAGTGTACGGCGGGAACGATTCGGGAGCATTTTCACTAACCGAAAAAATGTTTTCCGAAAGGTAAAACAATATTCTCCCGTCAATCTGGGCAAACGCCGAAAAAAACACGCGTTTGCCGACCCGACTTGACGTCAACCCGCGAAAAACGAATCTCTTTCTACTCTGTCTGTCTCTCCTGTTTATGTTTTGTGGCGTCTAATTCGCGTTTAATGTCGTCGCCACCGTTACGAATTCTCGGTCTACGCGTTCGTATACAGTCGGAATTTCGTCACAATCGTTTTTTTTTTTTTTTTAGATAAATATATCCGTTCGGATCTCTACAATAGGAACGCGGATCTCGTGTTTAGCGGCTTCGGGCCAAAACTTTAATGCGTTATAGACGGAAGACACTAAATAACACGATCATAATATATTATACTCCGGTAAAAACTCCAGTTGAACCACACGGATACGAGTAAATTCGTATAGCAATTCTATATCCGAACACATATTATTACGGTTAAGAACAAGTGAGATAATCAAAATTATACGCAACCTGCATCTAGATTCTACATTTATTTTTTTTTCATAGAACATAAAATTTAGACACTCCTCGACAAACGTCCGTCCTTCAGACTTTCGGAACAGACGTGCAGGATGATTTCCTGATTTAAGTTTTATCGTCCGAAATAAATATTAAAAAAAAAAAAAATGTCCAATCTGCATTAGGAAATGTTTGACATTAGACATTTTTATCAAAGTCGAAGTGTTTTTACAAAAAATATATAATTCTGTCATACTATATGGATTTTTGTTTTTCAGTAATATTAATATTAAATAGATTTTGTGGAAAGTACTACACCACAGAGTTTTAATAAAATAAAGAATATATTATTATAGTTCATTTTTTTTTTTTTTTTTTTTGTTAGAACATATTTGTTATTCCTACTAATATTTATTGTACTTAAATGAATATTCAATTTTGATTTTGAAATTGAAGCCCATCTTTTTCAAAACACATTCGAAATAAACTATTTGTCTTAAAATGTTGATATGCATAATGCAACTAATATCGGATAGACTGTTTATGAGTTACCACAGTTTAAAATCAGAAAATTATTTTCTCTTTTCGAATCTGGTTTGTAATGATTGCTATTTGAAAATCAACAAAAAAAAAAAAAAAAAAAAAGCATCTGTTGTTTTACGGAACGCGGAATAATTGTACCTACAACATTAAACATATTGTAAGCGAGATCGTTAAACGTTTCTAAAATGACTGAAATAAACCAAAATTAAATTCAATATTAAAAATCATAGTGGACAATCGATGGATTACGATTAAAAATCTCAATATCGCCGTGCACGGTACAATTGATACGCGTGAATTATTTCTCTCCCCTGCCCCTCTGCTCGCCCAGATGTGAACGTTCGAATACGCCACCGGTGGTTAATCGCTCGAAACCTACTGGCCAATAAAAAAAAAAAAAAAAAAAAAAAAAATGTCTACTGTAGATAATATATATTTTTGCATTGCGTAATATAATAACTATATATATATATATATATATATATATATATACGTTCATTTTTTTTTTTTTTTAATTTTTTTAATTTTTTTGCTACATCCTCGAATCCGTCGATAAGAAGACGATTTGGAATAATAGCGCTGTTATGATTTATTACGCAGTTTTGTTTTATGGCAACTCGTCTATTATACGTGTACCGCAATAACGTGTTTAATATTACCTCAGATTGTAATACGTACGGTCATAGAACTAAAAAAAAAAAAACATACGAATAAAACTATTTCGAACGGCTTTCGGTTGCCGTTAATACGTGAATCAAGCAAATAAAAAAATCCATTAACTGCGGACCGTCTGCGGAATACGTATGATGTCCGAAACCCGTACGCATTGCACACGAATGCCCGGGACGCAAAAATTAATATTGTCTGGCCGCAGTAGAGTCGGCCGTTTTTTCCACGCTCCGAATTAACCGACTGCCCCGCAAAGGTAAGAGATATAATATTTCATTATAATTTACGTTGAATTGATTTTTTTTTTTTCAACTCTATTTTTATTACAATAGAGTTCAACGCATGCTGACGTTTAGGTACGCTATTATATAATACCGTGTAGATATTAGTGGCGTGACATAAATCCCGATTATAATTTTGTATATTTTTTTTTTTTTTTTTTTTACATTATATCGTACGTGTAATCTGTAAAAATAAATATTTGCAATAAATCGCGTAAATAAGACACGGTGACAACGCACGAACCCAGCAGCAACACTCGACGGTTTTTTTTTATTTAAATTTCATTTCGTTTTTAATGATCTTAATGCCGACACCAGCGTCGCTTTAAGCCTCGTCGGAGGACTACCGGCGTCGGGGTGCTTCTCCAGCAAATTTAATAAATCCGGAATTTTGGATTTATTTTGAAATCCGCAAATTTTTTAGTCACACCCTTTCAAATAATATTTTTAACGCTGCTCCGCCTCTGCTCGTCCACCGTCGTCAGTCCAAGAAAACCGTCTAAATGTACACGCAGTGCTTGAATTGGACGCTGGGGGGTGGAAGGACAGAGTACCCAATTCTTTTTTTTTCAAAATATTTCAGTTTTCCTATTTTCCATAATGTACACCGTGAACACGTATGGGCCATAAACACATTTAAATTTGTATGCACTCTCTTTTTTTTTTTTTACACTATTATTGCGTCCCCATTCGAATTTGTTTACAACTCATGCACCGCGTCTAACTACCAGTGGTTGGAAAAATCCGGATTTTTGGATTCCGAAATGTATTGTAAATCCGGATTTTTAACCGAATCAAAATGTTGGTTATTAAAATCTCTATGTTCTTTAATTAATTTCTCATAAAACTGTTAGCATTATCATATTGTTAATAGCATTAAATATGTAACATATTAAATACGTTATTTACAATACATAAAGTATCACAAATAGAAATTTATTTAAAAAAAAAAAAAAAAAAAGTACAACAAAAAACAAATCATATGTATGTGACACTATAATTTATATAATATATTACTAGCCGGCACGGCAAACATTTAAAAATCCGAAACTCGAAATCCGGATTTACGACATATTACTAATGTATACACATACACTGATTAAAAGAGTGAGACGCGAAGAAGAAAAAAAACCAAAAAAAGGGTAATCTACGTGCGATTGAATTGAATGCCACTGAATTTGACCTGGAATTGGAGTCAGCAGATACACAAGTGCACTTGGTGTATAAAATGATGATGCAATTAACCTCTCGCGATTAAAAAAAAAAAAAACCCATTTTTTTTTTTTTTTTTGTTTTTCGTATTCCGTCCTGTAATATAATAATTAATATTCTTAAAATATTTCGTCGTATAAAATACAACGCCTACGGAACTTTCGCTCGCGTGTTTTTCGTTGTGTTCGAAATAAAAAAAAATGCTCGCACGACGATTTTTAATATCCTATATTACTATACTTAGATCGTTCGAAATAGCGACGTATGAATAAGGGGGGGGAGGAGGGAAACATACGATAATAACTCGGGATTAAAACTTATAAAAAAAAAACGTATATAACATCGGTATGAAAACTCGAAACATTTTCGAAAACTGTAATATTATCAACGGTGACTTTTTTATTTTTTATTTTTTTAATGCGTTTGTGTTAGGCGGATATTTTATAGTTGTTTTTTTTTTCACAAGCGAATTATAGGGTATTCATTTTGTTTTAAAAATTTCATTATAAACTCTAGGAAAACTTTCGAATCGTCCGCTGTTTCCGCAGCGATCTCCCGCGGGTTTCTTTAATTTTAAATTATTGTACGCAAAAGTTTTCAAGAAAACACTAAAACGTACTTAAATACATTTGATACTCGGGTATATACAATTACTAATATCCGCCATCCGGAACTTTGATAATTCAAAATTGGCATTTTTGAAATCTATTTAGAAGATAATTCGGTGTTTACCTTTATGTAGATGCGTATACCGTGGTTTTTTTTTTTTTTTCCCGAAATATGGTCATGCGTACATTTGTATAGGATGTTTGAAACCGGATGAACTGATAGCGCATTATTGGCGTACAATATTATTCTGTAATTCCTGGTTGGTTGGTTTTTTTTTTGTTGATAAAGTATATAAATACGTATTATATTATATTATATAATTAAATATAAAACCTAGGAACCATACCAAATCAAATGGAATTAAAACGAATAATAAACGTAAAACGATTAACATACAGGAATATCTAGTACTACTATTATTATAATTGTAAGAAGATGCTAATTTAATTCTACAATTACGATAATATTTCAATTGCCATTGCAGAGTAAATTGCTTGAAAGTTATTGCTTAGATTATATTGGCCAACGTGTTTGAGCAATTATTTCATAAAGTCGACACGTAATAAGCGTAATAAATTAAGTATTATCCAATACAAAAAAAAAAAAAATATAATAGTAATTTAAATTATAACACTCCGAATATTGCAGTACTGGCGAACAAATTTTAACATTATATTACGACTATACTACAAATTGAAAGATAAAAAAAAAAAAAAAAAAACCTCAAAAGTCATTGACATTCCCTATCACCGTCTAATCGTGTAAAATGGCCAATAAATGTAACAGACAATCTCAATAGTTCGAAGGACTCGATTATTTCGTTGTCTATTTTTTATCGCATCGTATTTTCCCTTGTGTCAAGCCGTCTGTGTACTCATTTTGCAATGAACCGCCGCAATTATCCCGGATACATGCAGGACTCCAATTGGGGGGGAGAGTGGCACAGGCAGACGCAGTTCGCTTTTGGTTTTTCATTAATTATTTTTAGTGAAAAAAATAACGAAAATCGTTTCATATAATAACATTATAACATCAATAGCGTCGGTATCATATAATTTTTGTATGCACTCAAAAACAATGGATACGTTGTTAGATTGTCAATTTTCCAATTTGTCGACCAAATTTCCCAGACTTAAAAATCAGCAAAGTCGACCAAAAATTGTATTATTGTTACTATTTTTTTTTTTTTTTTTTTTTCGTCAATAATTTAGAGGTTTTTTTCTGTTTGACTAGGTGGATTTAATAGAAGGGTTTCACTACATCAGCATGATGGTATTTTATACAATATTATTGTGCAATTAATTATTTAAATTACTTTGTGTGTTTTGGATGCCGGGAAACGAAGGCTTTTGTGGTTCATTGTAAAATTCATCTGCTATGGAACGATTAATTATAAAATAAAACCAGCATCCGTCCGAATTTTTCCCCCAATTCGAGCACCGTATATGTCGCAGTTATATTGTCCAAATCATGCATATAAATAAACGCCCAGGCAAATAGTCAAATAGTCATTCCATTTAAATGCAATTTTACTATACGACTAGCATTCAGTTAAATGCCTATTACGAGTTAGGCAAATCTTACAAAAAAAAAAAAATCCAAAAGGTATGTGCAAATATTTATAATTTTGTGTCGTTAATCGTCAAATACCATCAGTGAAATATAAATTATAAATAACCTAGTATGTTTTTATAGCAAGTACCTATTTTTTAATCAATTGACGATGTATAAATAATACGGTTTCGGGATGTATCGTTATGATTAACGATAAATTAAATGTTCCATTTTTTTATTATTTGTCTAACTGGCTACAGGCGTTCAACTAAAAGCCTAGGCGAATAGTAAAATTGCGTTTAAATTAAATTCTCTGACTGTTCTGCTTAGTTGTTCAGTTAAATGCCCGGTCCGACTACATATGTGTTAAGTACTATAAACATTATATGAATGAAATTGCACAATTATGGGATATCCGTACGATAATGCGTAGGCGCACGTTGTGCATTACGAATAATCTAAAATTATTATGCTGTAAACATTATCGTACTAATCGTATTATATGGTTACTAATAATTATAGTAGTATAATATTTATATATATATATATATTGTAATATTAGCGAACACATCGCGCAAATAAAATATTATCACAAACGAAATTTTATTACGACACTCTCAAAACTCAGTCGAAAATATCATTGTTTACTGTATATTACCATTTTCTAGACATAGTCTTACAACGCTCGAACCGTTCTAATTTTAAGTTATAAGTCCAATTTGGATACATTTTCGAGTTTTTTTAAGTTTTTATTTGGTCGTGTGTGTACATTTCTTTGGCTTCTCGAAAATACTGGAACATTTTGATACAATAATAAATTGTTCTTCGGCCATATGAAAATATTGAAAATGTGTAGGCACTTTTTTTTTTATATATTTATATAAGCGTTGAAAGTGCAGATTTTAATAGAAATTCTAAAAATTACGGCATTTCAAAACACGATTAACCAAACTTCGCTCAGAACCGTTTTTCGTTAGCAATGATTTATCGCTTAGATTATATTCCCATCTATATCCTTCTTCTTTTTTTTATTTTTTTTTTAAATAATTGTTAGTGCTAGGATTTGTAGTGTGTTTGATTTTTTTTTTTTTTTACATTTTGCGCGAAGCGAACAATGTATTGGTTTTACTATGAGTATTTTTTTTTTTTTTCTGCCCGTAAATAACTTTTCTACCAGACATCCTGCTGCGATTTTCAAGTGTAGCGCCTTTTCTAGTGCATTTTGGATATAGTTGCTGCATTTTAGGGTGTCATTATTCTTTGATTTTCATTGTAGTTTTTTTGTGAATCGGTAAAAAACAGGCAAATGTACGGCAATAATGGTTTCATTATTTTAGATTATTTTTTCTTTTTATTTGTAACTCAGTTAAAAATATACACACATGATAAATTATTACTGAATACTTATATATTATTATTTGTATGATTTTCGAAATATTCCGAAGTTTTTTGAGTTATATATAACTAGCTATTTGTTTTTGTTTTTTCTTTGGTTTTATGTGTGCCGAAATTGTTTAGGGCGCATTTACTGTACAAGGGTAATAGCGGATTGTAAATGTTTAATGTGGTAACAAGTAACAACTTTAGAATACCCACCTATAGTTTGTGTATTTATTTGAACATGAATCGTGATTCACACCCACGGGATTGATAGCAACTTTCAATCTCTATACGATTTGACCGCGGGAAGGATTTAAAAAATAAATAAATCCTAGAAAAAACCGATCAACCGAGTATATGGTGCGCAAAATTTAAAGTAGGTTTGGATTAGTATCTTCAGCTACGCGAGTGGTCGTCCGCGGTATAGTAAACAGAAAATAAGTGTCCAGAACGCATAATGTCGTCACTTATTAATGATATAAATCGCAGGGGTGGTATAAAGCATAAATAATATATTTTCTAGTTACAATTACTACGGTTTTCATCTAGGGTTTATCAAAAATAATATTAAAAAAAAAAAAAAAAACCGTTTATTCGTTTTTCGTTCGCGTTTTTTTCCTGGCGGTCCTTATATTATTGCATCCGGATCGATGGGTTAAAACCGTTAACCCAAGATCTAGGGAACCCGGTGGAAGCTTCTGCAGAGCCATTTATATATTTCAAAGCTCCGCAGTCGTTACGCCGATTTCAATCATTCGTTATACCTGGCATTGTAGTAACACCCTGTGCGCGCGCCACACATTATTCCTCCCGTCCGACGTACTAGTATTACCACAATATAATACCTATGTGCATACGATTTTAATTATTATGGGACCGTAGCTGTTTCGTGTATACCGTTAATGGTTATTGCCGGTGATTTGTCGAAGACCGATTGAACATTTTCATTTTACACGCTTGTGTACACGACGCTAATACCTCGGAGAACCGCCGGGTTCTATTCGGGCGTACAAGGCATTCCAGATGTAGAACGAGTATAGACGTTTTTTTTTTTTTTTTTTTTTTTTACATATTTGGAAAATATTTAAACGCGGTGGTTGGGAGAAGTAAACAATAAATAAAAAAAAAAATATCGGCCTAAAGACGGTGGAAATTCGCCCCAAAATCTTACGTTTAACGCGTATAACGCGTCAGCGAGACCATGTGCGATCGGTAGAGGAGAATAGAAATGTGGTGTTGTACCTGTAAAAAACGCTGGGGCTAAATAGGACGATTTTCAATTGAGAAAATTCGCCCGCGAAAACTACGGGCCGTAACAATAGTTTATTAAAACAGTTATTCGTTTCGTGAAATACATTTATTAGATTATAAAATGTCGTTTTAATATTGCGTAACTGCACGGCGGTTATGGAAAATAATTGTTTTGGCAACATAGGGAACCCGTCGAACTTGAAAATGCGAAACCGGTACCGCGGTATACAGCTGACACGGGCATCTAATATTCCATTATATATTAATAATTAATATTTTTTTATTATTTTTTTTTTTTTTTTTTTTTTTTGTCGCGCCGGCAGTGGGGTCATCGAAATACAGCGTCGTCGTTCGCGTTGATTCGAATCGAAAAACCATATTATTTACCCGTACGTGTTTTATACAATGATTGTTTTAAAACTGTCCACCTGTTGCAGTCGTGTGACGAGAACTATTACGCGAGCTTAGGCGGCCGCGCCGCATTTGGCCCTGCGCACCTAGTGTATATTATAAAATCAATTTTTATTTTTTTTTTTTTCTGTTTTTTTAAGTTACGTTGATTATATAAATATATATATATATATACGAGTGCGCGAGTTTGCGTTTTATATTGTTCGCGTTTCGATCGTTTGATTTTTACAGCGTGGCGGTACACGCATGCATGTTCGACGAAACTTTGTGTTGTTCGCGTCGTTCAAGTCCGGGGACGCGAATATCATAGGATTTACCGAGATCTCATTGTAAGTCAGACGACGATTATTATTATTATTATATTTCCAAATGCCATACCACCCGATCGGATATTATTTTGTACGACTTTGATCGGCATCAGGCGGCCGAAATCGCGATTAATCGCGCAAAATACTATTGCAATCATTATACAAATTATGATTTTAATCGAGTGAATTTGGCGGCAGACCACTGTTTTTAAACCGTATCGTCGCCTAGATGTTGGTAAAATTTCGACACGAAAATCGTCCGGCAATTTATTAAATCAGTAGTGCTACGATATATATATATATATATATATGCAACAAAAAAATGATAAAATATGTATTTGATTTATTACAAATATGACGCGAAATACAAAAACTAAATTTTAAAATTATAAAATATTAAAAATATTACTATTAGTATAATACTAATGTTGTTGAAAAGTATAACATGAAACAAACGACGCGGTGTTTAACATTTTCAAAAATAAAATATCTTCTGTTAGATCTTAGTATGTGTTTATACTTGTTGAAGCTACGTTCAACAATCCTGTAGCTGTGATATAATCCATTGCAGTTATACGAATTTATGATAATATATAAATTAAATAACTATATCTACTATACCTGTATTAACACTTGGATGATTTTTTTTTGGATTGATAATATTCTAATTTTTTTCTTTTACCAACCACCACGGTTAAAATATACCATAAAACATGTATTTTAGGTGTTTATTGTTGAAATATGCAATAATATGCATTTTATAAAAAAAATATGCAAAATAAAATAACCTCTAATTGTTTCATCGTGACGGAATTCGTGGACATTTCAAATAAAAGCAGTAACAGGAAGTTGCACAAATAATATGCCAATGCATACAAACCTTATATATCAGTAATCTGTCAAATATTTTTGGAAATGAAATGCTTTTCGACGACATATTTTAACATTTCAACATAAAATACGAAACAACAAAATAATTTGTCAAATGTTTTACATTTATTTTGTTGTAATTTTATTGAGTATTAATCTTAAAAAAAAAATAAAAAATATTTTTTTTTATTTTTATATAAAATATGTGTAGATGAACTTCTATATAAGGAACAGTAGGAAATCCGCATTATTATTATTCGGTACACTAACGCATTCGCAAAACTTCAGGATTCCCCTGTGACAATTCGAAGTGGACGTTGATGTTCGAAATGGGTCTGCGGCCAGAGTGCTTCGGATTCGTGAAGAGGAATTAATTCACATGTATTGCATGTTAAAAAACGAAGCCTGCAGTTTCTGGGGAAGAAAATCGGAAATCTGAGTGCTAATAAAATTGTAATAGTTTAATAATTATAATACTAACAACGCCGTTCGAATTTCCCATAGTTCGAGTATTTTACGAAGTATTTATATCGTGTATAACGTTGAATTAATATATTATAGATTGGACGCATTGTTATACGCGCGATGCACCAACAGGACCACAAAAACGTTCCATAATAGTAATAATAGTATTCCTCGCCACAGTGACAAACTTTTATCTACTGGAAAAACTTTCCGATAATACAATAAAATAAAATGATAACGGAAGTAGTATCATTTTATTCATTAAAACATTATCGTGTATTTATGGGAAAACGTTTAAAGTTGTAAAGTGTTTACGGTAAAAACCGGCGAGAATGATGTGCTTATAAAGATTGTGCAAAAATTTTGAACGTTCCCGTGGTGTTACACGAATACGCGAATCCCTCGAATATTTCACAGTGGTATGTTAAAACGTAAATTATTATTATTTTTTTTTTTTTTTTTTTTTTTTTTTTTAATTTCATTATTATTATACAATTGTAGTTCGCACGTATATTCTGTGATTTTTTTTTGTTTTAGTCTTGTTATTATATCCACAATGCAATCTAATGCAATTCGATCACAAAATCGAAATCAGAATGTATTCTTCGCACGATACCGATTACCGTTCATAAATCAAATGAATCATTCTAAGTTGTAATTAAATTTAAATGTAACCGAAAAAACCTCAAGGTTTTAGGCGTTTGTTTCTTTTAAAATCATGTGAACTCGCGTAAATAGCACTCGACTCCCGGATGCTTATACGAAACGGTGGGTATATTTCGATAATACAATTATTAAGCAGTACGCAAATAATAAAACCGTTGGTGGATTTCATCGCAAGAAACATAAAACAAAAATAAAAATGTTTAAAAATACTGTGCAACTCATTTAAATTAACGACATAAACCTCAGACCAGACTTATGTTTCCATCGCGGCCCCCCCCCCCGAATCCTAGTTGCGCCACTGGTCGGTATGCGGGCTACCGCGGGCGTGGATAGTGCGCGGTTTTTTACTAGTCCATAGACTAATAATACTTAATATTGCTTCAGTGACAAGGGAAGCACGAGACCATAACTGGGGGGGGGGTCAAAGGATCCGGAACTCTCACCTCACACCCAATTGTTTGTAATGTTAATTAAAAAAAATAAATAAATAATATTTAAATACATTAATAAAACCGAAGACGTAATAATTCGATTATCAGTAAACAAGATACAAGAAAAAAGAAAATTATAAATTAATTTCCGTCGAAACAGTTATTTTTTTTTTTTTTTTAATCGAAACTAGAGAAAACCATCGCGTAAAAAACAAAGGGGGGGGTGATCAAAAACCCTACCCCCCCATATCATATCCGTGATTATGTAACTGAACGTAAGCTTAAAAACTATCTGTCCGCTAACTTTAAAAAAAAAAAAAATTCACATGCCGATCTCGGTAACGCGTATAATTCTAAATTGATCGGTTACAAACATATTTCTCATATCAACACATTTCGATGATATTTATTATAAATTAAAAACTCAAACTTATGGTGTATTTTTTAATTAACTAAAATAATAAATATGTGCCTACTTTAATACCGTATAAAAAAAAAAAAAAAAAAAATGCATTAGTCAATTTATATAAATCGATTACGTTTATTTATGCGTAAAATATAATTATTTTGGGTTAAATAAAAAAATAAGTCTCGACATTTAAATATAAACCTATATTATATATTTAAAATATCTACTGAAATTAACATAATTAATAACATTTTTTGGCTTGTGTGTTTAATTTAACCGTTCCGACTGAGTTAATTTATTAATTAATTTATTTTACGCAAAAAAAAAAAAAAACAACTGCATTTACAAAATTATCAAAAGAGCATCTGGTTTAAATATTATTACAATGCATATTGCCGTAATATATATTTTTTATAATTACTTTACAACACCGCGTATACCAGATATTAATCTGGATTTTATTCTATAAAAATACATTATTTAATTACTCGAAATGTTGGACTCACTAATTTGGTGTGATATTTAAATATAAAAGCGCAATTTGTTTTTCTCATATCACGTTCCTCCACGAATTAAACGTGATAAAAAAAAAAAAAAAAAAAAAAAAAAAAACAATTATCATCGTAACTACCTATATTTACACATTTACACATACCACATATAAAACCTAATTATAACGAGTTTTTTTTTTTTTTATAAAAATTAACAAATGTTATATTTTTATTATTTTTTTTTTTTTTTTAACGATGTTAGTTTTTATTCCGTAATTAATTTTGTATATTATTTTGACGAACTTAGACGAAATTACAAACATACCAATACAAATACGTATATTATAAACGGAAAAAAATGTAATAAAATTAAACCGTGTAAAAACGAGGAAATAAAGATCACCGGGTTATGTTTCGTTTAACGTGCGCGCATTTACAATAACGAAACTTGTGCAACTATGTAAATTTAGACTAAACCCAATTGTCGGTGTCAAAACCGAGAGGTAGGTGCAGATATTTCCGCACACGAATCGAAACCAACGGGAATAAGTCGCACTTCGGCAAGGCTAACGACGCCTAAGTTGGCCTAAGTAATACTATTTGGACTATCGTTAGATGAAATTTTAACCCTGTGCCATTAATGTACAGAAAACCGCAATTTCAATTACCTAACGAAACACGCTGTTCTTCGACCGGAAATCCTAGGTAAATACTCGAAACTATTAGCACTCGGACCCCGTTGTGTTCAATCAATCATTGCAACTGGCCATCTAACCTTATTACAACTGCATTTACCGAGTCATCTGACTCTCGGTGTATGACGAGACATTTCATGAACGCAAAAGCGCCTCGCACAACTATTCCCCAGCCGAATCGCATATTTTCGCTAGAGACTTTTTTCGTTTGTCTTTGCGTTGTACACGTCGGATTTACATTTAGGACTTCCTATAGCGTAATTTAATTTATATACCTGCACGCAACGATAAACGTTTCTGACGGACGTTCGGTTAAACATAAGTTGATAAAGGGGCTCGGTATTTTATAGTTTAAAATGCTAACTATATAGGTATACTTAATTATTAACCCCGGCATTATTTTTCAACCGTGAGATATTATAACTGTGAATTCTCTGGTGTTCCGGCAGTTTTCTATGGGTCCTTCAATTACTATGTGCTGCAGCTTTTCCCCGTGACCTAGAATATTGCCCCTACCGTTTACCATCGTCTTTTCTTTGTTGCAGTAATTATATTTTTTTTTTTTTTACTTCTCCGACCGGGTTGAGCATTTGTTATGCAATCCGTCCATCTGATTCTTTCCGTGCGTTCTCGAATGCTTCTACGGAACATTTCTCTGTTTTTCATTTATACGGCCGCCATGCAACGATACGCTTATTCATATATACGTTCTTATATTATTGTTTTATAATTATAGTTTTTTTTTTTTAATATTTTAACCTATATTCATTGTGTTCGATAGCGTCATATCTTTTTTCTTAATACACGCCGATTTATCGGCTTGTCCGATTCTTTATTTTTTCTTCCATGTGTTTTTTTTTCTTTTTTCCGTCCGAATAACGTAATGCGATGAACAGACATCGGGGAACCACAGGTTTTGGAACCACGGGGTAGAGTCTATCCTCCGGAACGATCCATAGTTGATAATGGGTTCGAATCCGGGTTTGCGAAGATACTTTGTATCATACATACGTGTTTACGTAGGCGTGGCACTACGCTCAATGATAATTATTCCAGATACACCGATATTATTATACGTGGGCACTGTACACTCGTAATATAATTTGTTCAGCACCGCCGATTTTCAAGCATTTTTACTGGACCTGCGTGTGTCCTAAATGCATGATAATTACCTCGTGTCTTAAGAAAAAAAAAAAAAAAAAAATATTTATATACATCTTCCGGGTATCCGAAAAACACCGCCTCAACCGTAACGATATTATATAGACCAACGCAATAATTATGATAATAATTATAATTACGTGGTCGTATTGTGTAGTAATAGTGTTTTCGGTGGTCGAAACGTGCATAATATTTGCATAACGCACCGTCCGCGTATAAACAATGTTGTTTAAACATAGGCATACAATAAATAGACTATTCGTTATAGAGAGTGAATTTTTTAAGTGAAATTATGCGTAAGAGAAAAATACAAGTTTATAGGGCGGTTTAATCATTTTTCGCTGTGGTACAAATCCAATAGTTTTCATATTCTGTGTAAAAATAAACGAAACCGAATCGATTCGCAGGCCTATGGCAGTGAACTCGTCAGAGCCGTTGGCTGAAAATGAGAATACAAAACGACGGGTACCGGCAGTTAAAATACATTTATGAATATTTTTGCGTTTTCATTTTGTTCGTTACTATATATATACGACGAACGCTTTTTTTTTTTTGAAAAATGTATCGCTCGTAATATTTTTCGGTTTAATTATGTATGACTCTGAACGTAATGTAAAGATAATGTAAATATAAGCCGAAAATTATCAAAAGTTTAAACCACAGGTTTCACTCAATTCTATTATCCGCATAGACCCAACAAAAAAAAAAAAAAAAATAAATTCTAAAATGTCAAAGTTTCCCTGGCATTATTACTTTATTATTTTCCTTATCAATTCCGGACAACATCTGACTTACAGCCTTATTAGGGACAAAAAACATAGGGAGTAATAATCATCATAAGCCCCGTCGGTGCTTTTATTGCGGTATTCAAATCGCTGCGTGACAAATTATTGTTGAACGTATAATAATAGGGTATAGTGGGAAATATTTAATTTTTTACACAAAGGGTCGGAAGGAAGTAAAGTGTGATAAATTATCGTCGTGCTGCGACAGCAAAAAATACCGCATAACAAAAGATACGAATAAAAAAAAAAAAACGAAACGATGATGCCTTCTTATATCAGTGTCGACCCCGTTGTTCGGACGAACAACGACCGTGAAATTATTCTAAGGACGGTAAATGTAAATTTCAATAAATTTTAATCTAATATGAAACGAAAATCGTAATCGCAAAATGGTTTTTCAAAATTAAATTACCATATATATTATATATTCTACTTTCTCGGTTTCACATTACCTGCAACAGTGGCCCACACAGAGCTGAAGCTATGGAGAGGTAGGGTTAAAAACTTACCGGTTTCGAAAAAGCATTTTACCTATTATTATTTAGTCTTTGAATGATCATCTATATAAATCAATTGCCGCATGTATGTAAGATCATCAGCTGAGAACGGCTCGACCAATTTAGCTGATTTTTTTTTTTTTTTGTTGTTGAGTTTCTGATTGTCAGAACAAGGTTTGTATGGAGAAAAAAAATGATTAGAAAATCCATCGGACAAATCGAAAATTTGGATAGATTAAAATGTCAAGATAGAATGAAAAACATTTGTTGATTTACCATGGAAACCAAATAGTATAATTAATTATACAAAATAAAAATGCTAGTTTGGGTACCATGGTTACCAAAACGTTACGCTAAATCGGTAATCTTCCGCCTCAAAATCGAGCTACATTTACTTTAGACTCTCGGAATGAAGTGAAGCAAATTCAGTCCGATCGATACGTATGTAAACCGGACAATCTACTAAAATATTCCAACGAAAAAACTGAAGAACACCGTTATAGGTTATCCTGGAGTAATGCCCTTAGCAGAATATGAGTAGTTTGCAAGGAAACGAGGAATAAAATCTTTAAAAAAAACCTGTCTGCTCGAGTGTACGGTCCTTACTGACTGTGCAGCTGAAGAAGCGGTCTTGATCCTTAGAATACCAATGTGCCATTTCAGTTTAGACTGTTCAAACTTCCCGTATAATTATGCTTTTCAATTACCACAAATAAGGCACAAGGCCAAACATTAAACTTTGAGGTTTAGACCTAACAGTCCAATGTTTTTATCGTGGTTAATTGTACGTGGATCTGCCATGTATATCATATAAAAAAAAAATAAAAAAATCGTTTTTTGCTGGTTCCAGAAATATTTAATGCGTAAAGCATAATTGACACGTAAAATTTAAAATTTAAAAGTAATATGGAATATAAAAATAACATTTAATTCGAATTAGACAGAAAAATAAGCACACGTCGTAATAAAACCCATGCATTCCACACTTCGCTCTGTATTTTAAAAAGATTATTTGCGGGGCGGCTAGACGATTCAACAAATTTGAAGACCAACGAATTTGACCCGAGCAAGGCCGGGTGATGAGGGACACCTAGTAAAATGATATATTTTTACGATAATAATATAACGCGGTAATCTCGTATTAAAATATTTAAAACAAATTATTATTTTTGCCGACTTTACAATTAAATTGTCGTCGTATTGTCGACTCAGTATTCTAAATTTCAAAGTTTAGCCCCCCCCTTATCGCCGGTCCCGGGTCCGCCCATGATCAGCAGCCTTCCTTCTGGTTTTTTTTTTTTTTTATGAATAGAGGGCGTTAACATGTAATACATATAATTATTATGCCCACAAGACGACTGCGATAATCGAAAAATGATCGATCACGGTTCCAAAGTGGGTTCAGTGCGCCAACAATTTATTTTTATTTTGACGTTTAAATTTTCGTGCTCGGGAGGACAAAAAAATTGATTAGTTTCAAAAACTGACGGCGACTGTTATGTACGCATAAAAAAAAAAAATCAAATTAATTTACAAACCGTCTAGCGCAGGTCATAATTATATTATTGTAGCTACGTATAAGTGGACATACATTATGTCGGCGAATAAAAATATGAAAATCTCGTTTTTTTTAAATACACGGTGTACAATAATGCAAATTATTAACAGGCTAACTATCCACTCCTCCGAAATGGTCGACCCCCTAATATTTTTTTATAATTTTATTATTGACTATATTAGGTAAGTACTGACTTTAAATTTTCTTATCAAAATTGAAGCATATTAAATAATATATATTTATACCGGCCATATCGGGTGATTATAAGTAAATTAATAGTTATAATTAACACCATGACTTAATTTAGTTATTTTGTTAAAATTTAAATTATTTACGAACGTTTTGGTAAATAAAAAAAAAAACTGTGTACCTATCTATGTTTTTTGCATATATTTATCGACAAAAATTAATCATATTTATTTTAATGTCTACGTTACAATACGGGCATTCAACCTTAATGGGATATCCGTATGAGTCTTGTATAGTAAATCTACAAGTGTGTAAATATTACAGTTAAAAAATACGTTTACCAGTGTTATTGTGTAGTAAAGGACAATTTGTTATTTACCTCTAAACGTGTAACTTAACTTAGTTACTCGAATTCGTTTGTATTTTAAATTCAACTTAAAATATTTTTTTTCGGATTACTTTACTTAAACTAGTTAAACGAAATGGTTAACTTGCATAGCTTGGCCCAAAACCATTACAATAGTTTTTCGAACGTTTATTCTTTACCCCTGAATTTCGATGAAGTAAATAAATACAAAGTCGTTTTAATGATTATTATAAAAAGTGCATAAAAATGGAAAACAAAAATTATTTTTATTCTAAATATACATTAATCTATATTAAAGTTAAAAAAAAAAAAAAACACTAGAAAATAATTATGTTCTTTCGCTCAATAACGAACAATTGTTTTCATGATTTAATTTTTTTTTTTTTTCTCTACGATCTAATAATACAATTTGCGTTTGTATAATCAATACACGTGTACCTATAACATAACAAGTACCGACTGGGTAAAAAACTCGATGGAGGGCAAAGTAATGTATTCGCCAAAATCAATACCATGTGAGGCGGTGTAAATAAATTTCTATTCTATGTATAAAAAAAAATTATCAAAGACTAATTTAATAACTTAATTACTTAATTAAGCAAAAAAAAAAAAGTAAACGAAATATTACATCATTATTTTAATGTCAGTTGTCTTACTTTTGTAATTCAAATAATACGGTAACGTTAACACGTTTTCGAACAGGAGATACGTGAAATATAGATATACATCTACGAAATAATTTGAGGAAAAAAATTGTTTTATCTTACGAATATAAAAAGTATTTAATGTATTGCATTCGTTCATTATTTTAGAAGATTCAGAGAGATTTGTACTGTTGTCATACCAGGGACAGGCAAAATGATACCTTCTGCCCCCGCAAACATTTCAAAGAGGGCAAGTGCCCTCTTTGGCCCCTCACCACAATTACGCCAGTGAACATAATAAACATTATTGTCAGACATGATATCTACAAAATTACGAAAGGCACACATTTACTTTGCTAACTTAAGTATATTTTAACAAGGAACGTTTGAAAAACAAACGTACGTTTATTTGTCTATAATTGTTACTGGTTAACAAACCAATTTCCGTGTATTCCATTTAAAAAATCGGTTATCTAGTTGCAGGTTTAAACCACATGAAAGTATATGTACGAAAATTTGTCTGATTAAAAAAATAATAATATTAATCAAAAAAAGGTCCTTTGATTACACCACTGTAGCGTCAGTGGGCCGCCACCGCCGCAGCCGCCGTTATGATTAATAATTTCATTTTATTTTTTTTTACGGTTTTACCAGAATTCCGCTACGAAATCCAATATACTTTTGTGTGTTTTTCGATTTGAAAAATAATATATACATCAAATAAAGGGATTAAAATGTTTTCTCAAACGGTTTTGTCAGAATTCCGCCATGCACGTAGAATATTCAAAAAAAAAAAAAATAAATAAAAAAACGATTACTGTTTATATATTGCGCAAATGAACCCAAATGAAAATTTATTTTCCGACACAGTATTCAATATCGAATGTGCACTTGTACACGTGTTATACGTAAAACATATTTAGCGTTATTTTTACTACGGACAAAAAGTTTGTTTTTATTGTTTACGTTAAGAAAAGAAACTCTGCACAGTGGTGTAGTACACACGCGCAACTGTGAATAGAATAACTTTACTATATTAAATATTATTCATTCTGACAGAAGTAAACAAAAAAAAAAAATAAAATGTATGTAAATTTATTTAACAATATTCTATAGAGTGTAGTGAAACAATTATTTTATTCGCGTACTATTGGCGCTTTGTAAATTGTTATCACGTTGAATTTGTTGAATATTTCACGGACAGAACCTCATTGACCTCGTTAGTTTTTTTGTTTTTTTTTTTTTTTTTTTTCTATTCCATTGATATTATTTATAAAATATAAAAAAAAATTACCAACGACAATCTAATCGAAGTTCCAACTTATTGTCCTTCAGAATATTGCTATAATTTTATTATTTTTTTTTTTTAATTCAATTCGAACAGCCGATGAACATATATATATATATACATACGATGCCCGTGTACTGAATATTAAATTCGTTCGTATATAATTTTAATATTAATATCGTTAGAAGTAGTCGAAATTTTGCAAATAAAAATTATCTTCCTGGCGTGTTTACAAGCAGTATAAGTGAGCAAAATAAATATATACGAGTATACTGGTGTAATCAATCACTGCAGTCGTAAATCGTGGAATTCTATAAGAAAATATCAATATGTGTTTTATATGTATTTTCGATAAAACGAATATTTATCAACGTGATAACAGAGGTAATAAGAAATTGCACAAATTTCTACGAGCCCACTGATATTTATTTACTCAGACGATTTTCATCTGGTGAAAAGTCGCAATACGACACGGAAAACACAAACGCTGAGCGCATAACAATAACACGGTGTATACGAATTTTACGAGACGATCATTTTTAATGAAATACAGTGCCCCGGCACTGTTTTATTATATTATTATATTTTGAATTGGATAATAAAGTGAACATTAAATGTAATCCGAATGTGACGTAAGAGCAAATACAATAGTGGTCCGGATGGACGGTAATATTAACGGCAATCTTTTAAAACGAATAACAAATCGTTAAAACAGCTGCTAGTTTACAATAAAAAAAAAATAAAAATAAACGAACAAGTTTCTACTACACGGCTAGTGCTCATTTTAGTTTTTGTTTTTTTTTTTTTTTTTTTTTTAACTATGTTATTCTTTTAGCCGGCAACCGCTTGCCTATTTCCATTTATCATACGAAATACGAATAATACCGTACGTGTTATATAATAATTGTACTTGTACTCGGATAAAAACAATGTTTAAATAACGACAAAATTGCAGTTGGCGCAAGTTTTCGGTTCACTGCTCCCGTCCGTTCGGCGTTTTAAATACGGACAAATTAATAATTACAATGTTGTAATGCTGTTTTGTGTTGGCGGTATATAGTGATAGTAGTAGTCGAAACGAAAACTTTTTCCGCGTCCATTATGCGACTTTTCGTTAGTAGCTCTCGTTCTTAAAACACGACATTATTTATTACGTTTTGAATATTAATCTGCGCTCGAAATAAATATGTATACTCGCACACCGGATTTTATCATTTTTATTATTACGTTTAATAACGTTTTCGAACCTAGTCAGCCTGGTACTTGTACGCTCATAGACGTGCGCAGGATTTTTTTTTTTTTTTTTTTTTTTCGCAGGATGTTCCGCGTAATTTTAATGTGAATAACCGAGAACGTTGTTGGAGTGGAGGTCTTTGGGATACAGACCCCTCCTCGCCGATATTTCAGAATTATTTTATACATTTCAGCAGGATTTAAAAAAAAAAAAAAAAAAAAAAAAAAAAACTAATAATTCACATTTCCCCCTCCCATTTGAAGCACGCATTTAATGTTTACCGATAGAGTAATTCACAAATTCAAAGTCAAGATATATGTAAATATAAAATAACCGCGGAGTCGTGGTACGCTCACAAATCACAATTCAATTTCCAAATAATTAATTGATAAACACGGCAAATGGGAAGAAAGTTAATAAACTAATAACAGAAACCATCATTACGCAAATATTCCCGTTTTTCCCACATTATTACGCAACGTACAAGGAAAACCAAAATATTATCTGACCAACTAGACAAAATTTACCACCAGAAACCACCCTTGAAGAATATAATTGGACTAAGACTTCCGGTAGATATATTGTTCACGTATGGGAAAAAAATACACACTATAGTAAAACCAATGCATTTCGCGTTTCCATTGCCTTACCCGGAGTGAGAGGGCAACAGCATAATATTAGTTATTATTGTGTGTGTATGAGAATATGTTCTATCGAATGAAGAAAATACACACATTTGTTAGGAATACGATGAATAAAATAGTTCTAATAAGTTGGTGGATTTTATCGTTCTGAAAAATAATAATAAGTAATAAAATATATGTGCCACCCGGAACTATTAAACCTAACCATCTTGAATCGACTAACTAAGGTCATGAACCTAGGCGGTACACTCCTACATAAATCATTTTATAATGGACTTTTCGCGACTGTATTCGCTTTATAGTTGGTTTTACTGTCGCTTCGTTATTTCAATTACAAATTAATTGTTAATTTTGCAATAATGTCAATTATTATTACTGTAATCGGTAAACGCGTGTACGCAATTGCCAACGGAGTTGTACCGTCAAAAGTAAGCATGTCGAGTTTCAAAGACAAAGACCCCCCCGGTGCACTGGCCACATACGTATCCTATACGCGGTTTTAACCTTTCAGAAACGCGTTCATAAATCATAAATTATTACAATATAGGGTATACTGGTTACAGTCTTGGCGTGATAACGATAACGTTTCAATCACTCGATGATATACACTGATGCGTCGTCAATCGATAGAATCACTTTGTGCACTTATCTCCGGGAGTTAATGGATCATCCGTCGTACGTCGTCACCAGTCGTCCACCGCAACACGAAGTATTCTGTTCGCGACGAGGACGCGCGATACTCGATACAGATTTTCCGATTTCTGTCTAATAATATTTAACCGCCATTGACACTTTGGCACGCCATTGGTACCCTTACCCTATATACGTAATTTAGTTTACGAAAATTAGTAAACACTTTTACCCGTACCCCGGAATTGTCAAAGTGATATAATCGAATTTACCGCAGAATATTGTACTACTATGCCGGACGTTTCGCGCAGAATTTCGACGGAAATTAAATATTAGGACATCTTACGAAATTAAACTAATCAATCGGATAATTTAATACATTCAATTAGGTTTTTCTATCAGAAATTTAGGCGTTGTAAAATATTTACCGATAGTAATTTACTGATTTCATAGAATATTCGTTAAAAATATTCAGCCTATTGCGTAATATAACATATACTTATAAAAAATAGATACATACTACGTACAGAGACGTATTTAGGCCCGTGCCTAATGAGCAGCGACATTTTTTAGATGGCAAATTTCATCATGTTTTTTTGGCAAAATTATAAAAAATAATTTAATAGTACAATTATCTTATGGACGTATATCCTAGATATAGGGCATTTGTTAGCATCCTGTGCAGCAGCTATGCAGTTTATGTTATAAATTGGAGGCTTTATTTAAACATTTGTTTTAAACCTCACGGTCGAATATAAGACGAAATCTTCACGAAAGTGCCGCGCCTAGAGTTGCGAAATTTCGGAGGCGTTAAATTTTATCATCATGTTTGTACGCCAATTTCTAACTGTACTACCGAACGTTCCTTTTCCTTTCCTTAAACGAATAAAAAATTGTTAACGATCGACTATAGGTACTGGAATACACAATAATTTGGCAATATTGAATATCGAACGGTATTTACCGTCGACTTTAAATTTCGATGATTTATTTGATGCATTTGCTGAGGAGTGGAAAGTAAAAGTAAAAAAATGTATAATTTTAAGTATAATTAATTTGAAAATTGCATAATAAGATATAACATACAATTTAATAACGTATCTTTTTCGTATAAAAAGATAATATGACAAATTGTATATTCAAATCTGATCCTGCACGTCGTTGCCCATGACGAATTCAATGCCCGTGGATTCGCCCCTTTGAAACTCCATTAAAATTCAGTACACTAAGGTACATATATCTTAATTACAGTTATTTGGGTGGTTTCGATCAAATATAAAACGTAGATGATACCCAGCGTGTTCTACTACGGTAAAAAAAAAAAAAGAAATACATTTTGTTTATTTGTTGGAAAAAAAAAATAAATTTTCTTTATTTATTAACATTCGGACGATAACTGGTAGTCACAGTCTTTGTCGTAATTAAATGCCGTCAACTGGAAATCGATGATTGAACCGATTACCATCAAGCTGGTAAGGAGTTTCAGCAGCTCTTGCTGTAGTAGCTCTGATTCGAACTCGTTCTAGACGCGTTTCAGCTGCTCTTGACTGCCACACTTTCAGCCTATTTAACTGTAATCGTATTTCACGTTCGGGTGTTTCAGGTGTTTCGGCTCTTTTTCGCTTCGCATCTGCTGTATTTCTGCCAATTACAGTTCTTTTCAGTGGCATTTTTGATAGCAATACTCAAAACCACCACCAAATTTCACGAAAACAAATATTTTTTTTTTTTTTTTTTTTTTTACTATTTACGAGGTTTTTAATATTTTCTAATTAAATTATTTGACAGGATCGACGCGATAACCACAAATGATACAACTTTCCGGATGAGAATGACAGATCAGTGTTTTTGTGTTGACAGCCTGTATTACGCGCTAACTTCACACCGATGCGATAAAATAAAATAAATGTGATTCGCAAATTGCAAAAATTATGTTGTCGATATATTTACCTTTGATGAGGTTGTAAACAATAATAAAAGTCGATTTCAAAGGAATTAGTATTTTCTGTACAGTCGTTTTTGCTCTAATTTACGTAAGTAACACAGTTATTACTGATATATTTGTTAATTTATCATTTTTTTTTTTTTTTTTTTGGTGTCATTTGAAAATTTAAATATTTAAAAATAGAAATGTTCAAAATGTACGCCATGTCAGGAAAATTTATGAATGGGAAAAGTCGAAAATCGACTTCGTGGATAGACCGAATGTGCCTAATGAATTTTTTTTTTTTAGTACTCTAAACCCGTCTTCGCATTATTGTCTTTCTAATGACACCGGTTCGGGACACATCGGTTGGATGGTTTCAAAGTCTATAACTGACATAGGTAGAAACAATTTTTGTGTTTTATAGATATAGGAGACTTTAGGAGGGATGGCAAGGAAATGCGGCCTATAGGTGGAAAAAATCTAAATACGCCACTGCGTACGCCCGTTACTCCTTTAACAGTTTTACTCACTGGAGTAGTCAGGGACTGCGATTGAGGGTGCATGGGGAGAGAGTGAAACGTTTAGAAACTGAGTCGGCAATTCAACAACAATTCAGTTTCGAAACTTGACACAATTAATTATAAAACATTTTTGGATGTCGGCAAATTTGCTACGTGGAGTTAGGAAATCTCACTTCTCCATCGATCGGGGCTCGGCTCCGGAGGCTAGTGGGTACAAACTTATTTGCAATGATGCGAAAACGATATCAAATTTTTTCCACCGTAATATTTCGCCGGAAATTCAGTAAAAAGGGTTCGCCGAAATTACAAAACTTTTAAAATGCGTTTTTATTTTTTTTTTTTTCGTCGCGTTGATTGTGTTTCATTTATTACCTATAGGTATACCTATTATAAACGAGCCGAGACAACAGAAATAATCGCCTACGGTGCCCCAGTCCCGTAACCAGGATTTTTTCTATAGCGGTATTTATTAGAATACTTGTGGTTCACCGGGCCCTACACGAGTGCGCTCAGTGGGGCCCATTTTTCTGCGAAAGAAAAAATGATAAAAACTGTTTTAAAACGTATCAAGTTTTTGTTTCATCGCGGCTGAAGAAATCTACAAACGCGAATGGTGGACACCAAACCGTAATACAAAACAGTGTTACTACTTCCTATAATGCAGTTACATTATTTTACACGGCGGTTTGCAATAGAATTCGAGATACTAACGTAAACCGTGATTTATTATACTGCATTAACCCTAAAACGTATTACCAATCTTATGTGATCGGTGTATGAAAAGCTGCAATAGAATAATAATCGCCACGGTTTACATCAACATGAATATAATTTTTGTTTCGTTTATGGAACTGACAACTGCACGGAGTTTACGGTGTAAACACAATTTAATTGTAAAACTTGAGCCGTAATTCCGATTTTTCGAGGCAATATTTGTTAAACTTTTTTACGGGGATGTCAGTTGAGGGCCAATGATTTTTTAAGAATGCCCGGCAACCTCGCCCCCGCCTCCCACTAGTTATGTGCCTGACGTGGCCGAACAACATTTACCGAAAACTTTAAATTATTTTTATACTGACACTTGTTAGTCATCAAATTATTATCGCCAACGTTACGTCGTATATTTCAAGAGGCACTGTTGTCTTTCTTCTTTGTTTTTTTTTTTTTTTTATCGTAAAGACCGTATAATCAAAGTTTTAGAGTACAATATTGCATTTTCTTCGTAAATAAAATAAATAAACTTTTCGACTTTTGTTATTCTTTTAAATTATTTCTAATTACATTTACAATTGAAAATTATATTAATTTGTTACTACAACATGGAAAATTGTCCGTGTTTTTCCGTCTCAATTATTTTTATACCTATATAGTATAATATATCTCATTTCCCCACATCTGTTGTCTAATAAACATTTCAGAACGCCTCGAATCGCCACCGTGTTTTCTGATGATTTAGTATGTTTGTCCAAATGTCCGTCTTCGCGGCCCAATGCCCAATGTTATGAACGTATTAACAACGAATAAATATTAATTCTTTAATAGTTGTTAACCGGTCGATAGCACTCGGCACGATTTCTGGCCTTCGCCCGGAGAGTTTTGAATTAAATCCCGTGTGATAAATGCACAATGTCTTATACGCTAATGCCTAAGGGCAAGTCTTATACGGTTGACGTATTATGTAAGTGACCAAATTTAATTACTCAAGAATCGATAAGTTCTAGTCTTGTTGCACGTGACCGATCGTTGATATTTCCTTGTCCGCGGACTTTCCGGGGATGGTTTTTACGATACGAGCGGATTAAAAGCCGAACCTAGGAATGAA
This sequence comes from Tuberolachnus salignus, assembly GCA_956483605.1. Taxonomy (NCBI): domain Eukaryota; kingdom Metazoa; phylum Arthropoda; class Insecta; order Hemiptera; family Aphididae; genus Tuberolachnus; species Tuberolachnus salignus. The sequence continues at coordinate 19,812,090 of OY101433.1, forward strand.
ATAAATTCCGTAACGTTAATGCGGTTTTCGTTTACTGCCAAACCTAACCCTAATCGAAATTGACGGAATAAAAATTATTTCCGTTTAAGTGTATGGCTGTCACGAAACCGCTACCTAGTAGATTTCTGAAATTGGATAACTATAATTATTTGCATAGAGAAAACGAGATGATTTTTACGATTTGTAACTATTCGCTATTTTTTTTTTTTTTTTTTTTTTTAACAGAAACATAATGTGTCGTCTAGAGATATGAACTTTTGAAACACTTTAATAAAAACCAGACAAAAAAACGGATATAAACAACACGGCGTTATATAATATTATGTACACTTATAATTTTTTATTTTTTTTTTTGACGGACCGGTAAAGAACATTCTCGGTGTAATAAGAGGTGCCTGCACCTGATGCAGATTACCTCGCGAATGACATCCCGATTAAGTTTAAGACGCTCACTCTAAAAGACAAAAAAAAATACCGAAAACGCACGTTTTACGCGCGATGGCCATTGAAATGTACAAAATATTATCTCCGCGTTTTTCATCTCCGACTTGTAAATATTTTATCGCCGAAATTGGCCACCCGACTTCGAACCTCTTTAATCCCTCGCCCCCGCACCTGGGTCCTAAACACTAATAAACATAGACGTAAACCGGGGAGGGGGCACGGCGTGGCTTAAGAGAGTTTAGCCCTCTCAAGCCCTACATCAAATAAATATTTGAGATAATTTAGTCTTTAATATTTATATTGTATTAATTATAAATATTGTACGTATTGTACGTTACTACATTACATTTGTAATTAACCCAACTGTCGGTTCACTTTCTTTTATCTGTTTTTTTTTCTAAAAACTCAAAATGTTTGTCACGACTCCTCACGAGTGTAGTTAAAAAAATATTAGGTATTTTGTCGTTCTGCATCGATATTCGGGCGAAACGACCACAGTCCGGACACACTCCGTGGTTGTTTTATATTTGGACATTTACAACATGATACGTACAAATATATTTTTTTTTTTTATTCTAAAGCCTATCGGACCCGTTGAAAGCCTGTGTGTTTTTAGACTCGATTTATGTCTGCGATAATAACGTATATCGGACTGAAACGGTGCCGACGTTTCGGTAACAGTTCATTTAAAAAACCACTTTTTTACCATAAGGATCAACGGAATTGGTTATGTCAATACGGTTTTCGTATTAAGTACATGTGGACTGATTGTACTTTTTAAACATCTCGTAAATTCTGCGTATTGTAATTCGTTTTGTTCGAGTTTACTCCTATAAAAAACAAATAAAAATACTTTTTACATAGAGAAATTCGGAATGGTAGACTATAAAAAATACGAGTATATTAAAACGAAGAGATTGAAACGAAGGCGACATTGAGAAACTTTTGTATTTTTGATTGTTCGTCAAACAAATTGTATGCAATTCAAAATCAATTATATAATGCAAATGTAAAGCATTTGTTTGTTGTTTTATTTTTGGCGATTTACTGTTTTTACGATTAAAATTTATTTGACTATATCCGTATCCACAATGCCGGTTTATTATAATGCAATTTTGTTTTATATATATATATAAGACTGCTCCAGTAAATGTAATTAGTTTGAATACGTATTTTTTGAAAAATTACAATATTCGTATTATAAAAATCAATTTTATATTTAAAAAAAAAAAAAATGTATAGTTATTTTAGGTGCTTATAAGTATATGCTTATAAGTTGTTTGTTCAATAGGTATGTACAAAATATCCGATTCGTTTAAAATATTTAAAAAATATTAAAAAAAAATACGCGATTGTTTTTCATAAGAAAAGGCACTGCTGCTACACGTTGCACGTTTCGATAATAATCCTCTTAATGTCTTAAACGTATCGCCTTTCTGATGACGAGGTTCTTCTTGTTTTTATAAAAAGCTAGATTTGCTTACGCTATCCAACTTCGTATGCCATCGCACTTTTGATTCCATCACTTGTAATCTTGCTCACTAAACATATGAAATTATCAATAATCTTCAGTCTTATACTATCTGTATTATTCTACGTTATTAAACAATAATATATTTTTTTTTTTTTTTTACGGATATACTCCGATTTTCTTTAGGCCGTACATACGGATTTTTCGCCCGAATGAAACAATTTTTTCCGAAATTGCCAATACTTTTTCTAAAACTATGCTTTTTATGTTTTCTTTGCGAGTAAAATTCTCCGCGATTCCTTCACGTAATACCTTAAAAGAATCAGATTACAGTAGTGATATATGTTCAAAAAGTTCACACAATTTTCTTTTAAAATTATTACCATTATTCCGATTGTTCGTATGGTAATAACATTAGTTTTTTTTTTTTTTTTTTGTCCGTATAAAGTTACCAATTTGAAATACAACTACGATTTTCAAAAACCATATTCGACTATTTGAGTGGGACTGAAAAATAATGGCACCACACCCACGGATTTGAATATCTCATACATATGTATAAATATATATATATATATATACTATTGATATTGAAATTCACTTAAGAAATTGAAAAATCAGTCGACTTGTTTACGACTACAGCTCGTCCTCGTAAACCTACGTGTACATTCAACGTGACAACTAGAAATTGGCAATTTCACTACCGGCTTTGTACTATACTGCAAACACGCTTATTCTAACAGCGCCGAATATGTTCATTTTTTTATATTTTTTCCCCGCCCAAATGTCACCGTACAGCGTAGTAGCGAAGATATACTTTAATATTGAATTTTAAATGCCGAATACAATTATTTTATTTTTATTATTTTTTTTTTTTTTAATTTAATGTAATAATATTTGGAGATTAAATTTAACGACAAATGAAATATGTTTAGCTGGACAGTCTGGATTCCCTGTCCATAACATAGCCATAGTTGACTTATAAACTTTTAAAACGACGAACAACCGAACTAGTATTATATATATATATTTTAACTAGCGGATGCCAATGGATCCGTTTAATAAATATCAGATAATTTTGATTTCAATACGCGTTTTTGGGGCGGATTTCTAGTTTCTGATAATACTTCATATTTCGTGCAACCACCACCTGCCTGCACGACTAATTTATTATAATTATATGGATTTGTAAAGTTAATTTTTTAATATACTCCGTGTAGTCCTTACAAAACAGTCTTAATTAGACGAACAAGTAAATGTATGTAATATTGTTTCATTGTTCGTTGTATAGGAAAATACTTTAAAAAAAAATATATTCACGATTAACTGATTTTCACTATGTGAAAAAGTCGTATTATATTTTTGTTTAATTATCATTTTTCTGTAGTGGTTTCATTTTTTATTATTTGTTGCAATTGAAACACGTTACACAAATATCTTACCACTAAACAATAACTTATAAGGTTACAATTTGATATGTCCGTAGAAGTTAATATTTCCTCTCTCCCACCGATCCATAGTTAAAACTACGTAAATCGTTTAATTTTCTCCTTAATTCGGTCTACAGCTTATCAAGAACCTTTGCGACTATTAAAAAACCCTTACACAATTTTCTGTTTTAAGTATATTCTTTTCAAGTCGTTAAACTTAGCTGATCAACGTCCTATTTTACTTTATCTCTACATCGCTTCCTAGATCTGCCTCTTGATCTATTCCCGGTGACGGGATTCCACCCGATCGTTGCCTTTATTATTTTTGTGCTCTCCGTTCAAATCAAAAGATCTAAAATATTACTCCTCATACGTTTCATTTCGCAGCTCATAACTGTATCTTATTCTCCCATTAGTTTCTTTCCGTATTAATAATAGTTTTGCCATTTTGTTTTCGAAGGTTATCATTCGTTATTCCATTTTCTTTGTTTATGGCTATATTCTCAACCACAGGTCAGTGTTGGTTTTTTCATATGAAATTTCTTTTTTTATTTGTACCTTACTCTTCCAACGTTAAAAAAAATTGTCGAATTTAAAGAAGGCCTGCAGTAATTTGATTTATTGATATGTCAAAAAATATCGTTCCACTTGTTGGTTTGAGTTTTGAACTACTTGGTACAATATTATTTTAACAGTTTCAATATAAAAAAAAAATAAAAAAATGTCTCTAGTCAACATTCTACTATATTAGTATTATGCACATGCCCGAGTTCTTTTGCACGAACTTATTCAATACTATAAAAACCGAAAAAGAAAAAAAAAGGCCATTATCTTAAAATGAGAATATTGACGGAACTCCCGCAGATTTCTGTCAAAACAATTTTTTTTTTTTTTTTTTTTTTTATAATTCATTAAGAATAAAATATCGGACACACTTCGCCGTTCACACCATATGTAACAATAGAACGAAAGTTGACCTCTGCTGTAGATGAAATGTTTGGAAGGTATAGGGTTTAGGACACTAATAGGTTTGCTCAAGAAAAAAAGATCGCGGATTTTAAAGCGTACGATAAAACACGATGATGAAATACACAGTCTTAAGTGGCCGAAAGAATATGGTTGAAGACACTCGAACAAGAAAAAGACATAAAATAATTTGGCTCTTTTTGAGTTATTTATAGTTCAATTTATTAAAAAATTATAACTATTCATCAGTGGTTCTAACTGGTAAAAAAAAAAAAATAAAAAAAAAAAAAAATTGGTCGTAAGGTTTGGACGACGGAACTAAACACCTAAACAAATACATATTTTTATTACGAATTTGGAAAACATTAAACTTCGTTGAAAAGTCGGAAAGTAAAAAACAAAATCGTATTGTGCGCGTATACTCGCATGGAAAAACAAAAATAGTAAAAACGACGGATTCTGTTCTGAATACAAATTCGCATACAATTGAATTGGGATTAATCGTATTCCGAATCAAATTGTCTACCGCACGAATAGACAAATATACATTCACGAGAATTTAACGTTACGTATTGAAAATAAAAGATTGTTTGTATTTTACAAAATAATCTTCGGAAGGAATCTACTGTGAAATCTGCGGTCCTTTAATAATCCATAATTTAATCCCAGGCCTTTTTTTAGGTTCGTCGTAAACGTCGTAAATATTATAGGATTTAATAATAAAAATAAAATTTAAAAAAAAAAACTCGGACCCTTCGTTTCGCAATATCGAATTTTACTCGTTTTTAAAAGATATACAAACACACACACACACACACACACACACACACACACACACACACACATACACACACATGCATATACTGTGTACAACGTCTATTGCGGATGAATGGTTTTAGGGGCGAATTCTTTACCAAATCAAATAACCAAAAAATACAACAATACAATAATCTTCAACGAAAATATTATTTAATGTACAAGTATAGTATTTTAGTTTAGGGTTTGGTTATTATTCGCGAATTGTGTTCTGAAATTTTCCAACTTCAATATAATAATATGATATTTAGTACCAATCACAACATCGCGTACGAAATGTGTACGAGTAGATAATTGAAATTGTTTTAAATTCCGCGGCCGCTGTTCTGTAGGCGTCCAGTCGGAGAGATAGGCATTTGTAAATACAATTAAATCACAATTATTCGTGTTTTTAACAAATCTGATTATACACTTATTAACTCCAATAAACGGTTATAAAATGATGGACTATCGATATTTTGTATACTACTATGAGGTATTCCGTATACGGTTTTTATACGAATTCGAAAAATAATAATCGGTCGGCCTAGGGCATTTTGGCGCGATACCCATTTCAACGTAAAAAATAGTTTTTAAATTTTAACTAGTTTGCCGTTGTTTCAAATAAACAGTCGACAAACCGAATATTATAAATCGTTAAGCCAATCTAGTTTATATTTTATATTATACCGAACACAATAAAACCAGAATCGCATACCGATAATATTCAATCGTGATAAAATTAATCATCGTCAACATTTTTTTTTTTTTTAAATTTATTAGTACTAAATCAATCAAAAATGTGCATATAACTGACATTATCTGATTTATATTGTATTTATTTTATAAACAATTTATATTAAATTGTATATTATTTATTACTGCGACAAATACCGGCAAACGGTAAAATCGGTGCACTAGTAAAACATTTAAAAATTATTTCTCACGCCGAAACGTCCTAACTGTTCCTAATAGAAACATTATAGAAGATAACGGAATTTATATATAAATAATAATAATACTAAAAAACCGGCCGAAACGTGTAATAATAGTGGAGGTCTCTTAGTTTTACTACATTTTGCTACATAAACCACTCTGTACTTTTGGATTATTTATTATTAAACACACTATTATATTGTAATTATTACTATAATTACTAACTGTGCGGATTAATATTCACGGCCTAAATTAATGGTGGTTTGTTGTTTTTTTTTTTTTTTTGTTTAATTTCGAACATTGGTTAGTGCAGTCCGCGGAAACTGACGAGGTCATTTCTAAATTTATTTCAAACAATTGCGGTGCATAGGGAAAACAGATCCCTTCGAAATAATATTACTATTATAATGATTGTCTCACGTGTAATAAATACTTGAATTGAATATTAAAATAATTTTAAATACCTATACCTGTCTAGAACGTGGATTTCGTATAATTCTATGTAAAACGTATGTGAAAAATTAAAAAAACTCAGGTACACCTAATTATTACGTACGTATAAACAGAATAGTTCGGGTCGTCATCATTTTATAATGACGATGAATACAATCGTTTTACGTGTCGGAACCTAAAAGAATCTATTGAATTTAAAAATCCCGGTACTTTATTCAACTACACGACAGTTTCGTATCCGGTTCCGGTGTTTAAAAACCGTCTATCTAGAAAAGTTAAGTTAATCAAAACGTTATTTTAATAATATTTGATGTTTTCAAATAATCATTTGAATTCGGCGCCGAAACAGTGTTTGAAATTATTTATTTACTATCGTCCGTTTACCGACCGGTTTTGGGTGAATTTATTATTACGAGTTTAAAAATACCATAAAAACAAATGACAAATGTAATTTTTTTTTTTTTGCAAAATATTTATTATAATACTGACTTTGCGTTCAAATCCAAGTCGTTTTTATTTTCGTTTTAACTTAATCGTCGGTAATATTCGTGAAAATTGTATTTTTCGTAAAATACGCACATACTAATAATGAATTTAAAATTTAAACACTCGTTAAAAAAAAAAAAAAGAAAATCAAAGTTGAATTTTAAAATACACAAATAATCTATAAATGTCCACATAATATAATGTAACTTAAATAAAACACATATCGCAAATATTAAAAAAAATTAATAATAAATAATATAGAATATTATATTTTTATGATGTGCTCAATAAAATTATTATGCGTATATTTATTCGTTTTTTTTTTTTTTTTTTTTACCACTGCGTCTGGGATATATGTTGAAAAATTATAAATACTGATTTAACTATGACTACGAATTTCATGATTTCGTCGCCCAAAAAACGTTTGAATTTATAGGAAAATTGGCTCGAGCGCATAATGTTATTATCGCTTGTGGGACACTTGTGGCTGTGGAATATATACACGGCGGTGCAGTCGCTCGTCCGACCGTGAGAAATCGATTACTTTCCGAGGGTGTAATTTAGGATAGGATCACCGAACTCTTACCAAAACTTTTTCCTGGCGCGGTACGATTTTCGTTACTATTCTAACGTTTTTGAGCTTTATGCAATTTTCCAGTTTCACGAGGATGACGAAAGCATTACAATTTATTTTTATCGGCTTTATATTACGTTCAAATATATGTTGGAATTCGTTTAAATTACGAACAATTGCCATTTATTCCATAGTGACGTAAATTAGTTCAATTTTCAATTTTCATTCACCGAAAATATATTTAACAGGACTCTGCTCGGAATCATTTTTTTGTTTTTTAAAAATTCGACAATTTCATTAAATTAATTATGACCATCGAAGTAAAACAATTGTTATATTGATATTAAACCAACTTCAACAATATTATCGTTGATAAACTGGCCGACTAACATCTATCCTAACCTAAACTATACTTGATACCAGAATACTATGGGCTACACAATTCGCGTGTTTTAACTTGTAATTATTCGAGAATTTCTGACCGTTCGGTGATTTTTTTTTTTTCAAAATCGCAAGCTATAAAATACGCGATTTATGCGTGCAAAATGTTAAAAATGTTTATCTGGTAATAGGTTTGATGGAATCCTCACGACTAAAATTATAACCGACAGGCATTACTCGTGATACCAAGGTTATTTTCATGATAATTTTTTAACGAAGCTATATAAATTTGAAAACGTATTTTTTTTTTTTTTTTAACGGACATACATCGTGCCATGGGTAGGTCACTCTAGTAGATAGGGAAATTTGTATACTATAGGCTTACTGAAAGAAACGATAAATAATTGCACTGAAAAAAAAAAGATTCTCAGGGGAATCGTACGAGTCGTGTTTTTCCTCTTATAGCCAAGGTAAACAAGAAATTAACATAAATATAACCAACTTACCGAAATTATTTATACATTTTATAAATTTTTTGAATAAATGTTGGGAATCTAAAAATGTATATTCAAATACACATTCCGCCGGGCAATAAATACACATTTTCTAAAGTATGAAATATAAAAATTGGCGCATTATTACTATACCCGATAGAAAAAAACACATTTTAGTAAAACGAATTATTTCTTCACTACACTAAGAATTTGAAATTAACACGCACGATTCGTCTGTAATACAATACTATTCAAATGATATATATAATTTTTATAATTTTATTTCATGGGTAGTGATTTTAATACTAATTTTGATTTGCAACATTTTGTTAGGTAATTATCATATAGGTAAATTTTTTAATATTTAAGGCATGGTAATGCCATCTGTTATTTATCTAATTTGCATATTAGTGTTATAATGTTTAACACATAAATATGATATTAAAAAAAAAAAAAAAAACAATTATAATTAAATGTACAATTGTACATTTAGTTCATGTATATTATTATAATAATATTATTTAAATATGTTTTTGTTTTTGTTTTTTTTTTTTTTAATAAATAAATTAATAATTCAAATTCATATTATACACAATATTGCCATCATTTTTTTTTCAATCACAGTGTTTTTTGTTTGGTAGAAAAGTAATGGTTCCCTTATATAATGTATTATATCAATATCATGACGGGTTAAAAAAAAAAAAAATGATTTAATACTATGCGAATAATAAAACGGTTCAAAACATCTTTCAGCAAAAACGTTTAATCCTATACGCGTAGGATTATTCTAGATCCTAGAGTCTAGGACAAATTTCGATGTAAAGAATTGATGATGTTAGGGAAACGAGTAATGTATTAGTTTTATGCTGTTTTTTTTCCGCCTGTAATTAAGTTTCTACCCAGAAGATTTGCTCTATCAGCAATTTCAGTAGTGGTTTCTGGTTGCAAATTTCAATTAGGTGGTGAAGCATAGGAGAAGTTTTTTTTTTAAATTGATTTCCCTCGTACTATTCTTAATAATGAGGAGTTGTAGGACACTTATTTGTACGGCCACGTAAAAAAAAAATAAAAAACCACGGACATTTTGATCTATTTTACGTTGATATTAACAACATTCAACATGGAGGACAGCTTGTACTATTTCACATGGTAATCGGGTAATAAAATATATATGGCGAACAGTTTGTATCATTTAAAGTAGAAAAAAAATGTACACATTTGTGTTTGATGTCTGACATTCCAAATGCAAAGAGGGAATCCGGGCATACAATTTTCTCCGTTAATATATTATGTAGAACCAAAATAAGAAACCAATAGAAATAGATCTTGAGAAAACGTTGAATACATAATAGATAATTCATTATGTATTTCGTCGACTGGTAAAATATGATATTATTGTTATAATGTTATCGTTTGGTACACCCGATTGCCATTTGTTCATTATCGTTAGAACATTTTGGACAATTTCAAATATTGTATTTGTCGCCAGTGTACACTTGCAAAACGCACGGTGAAAAACGCGTCTGTAAAAATGCGCGATCGATCTAGTAATCTCGTCTCGTCTTTGGAAATATATTTCCCGGTTTGTTTTTTCTATTGTTTATTATTGATAAGAATGTCTTTTCGCCGTACAAAGTGTCCGCGGTATGCAAATCACGATATATATATATGTACACGAAATAGACGGTGTAAATCAGTGGTTCTCAACCTTTTTGAATTCATGTCACCCTCATCTACGATAACCCAACACTACGTCTCCCTAACATCAAAATAATAATAATATAAAATACAAGCCCTATAAAAAATACAGTACGCAGAAAAATAATAACTACACATTTTATTTTTGCTTTACTGTTAAATAAACATTGAAATTTTAAATTGGAAAAAAAATAATTAAGATTATTGATAATACATAATAATTGAATAAACTATGAAATTTAAAAATTAATGAGAAGTTTGACTCTGATGATTTTTACATAGTTGTGGAATTCGAGGGTTGATGGTTGAAAGAGCGAGTCTCATATCGTCTTCTAGTGTGGTTTTTTGTGAGTCTTTGACGTTTTTTGGTTTTAATATTCGTGAGCGCGCTGAATCCATGTTCAAATGTCTATATTTTTAAACTTTTTCCAAGATTTTCTTGTCACCCCTACATTGGATCCATGTCACCCAAGGGTGACATGTCATCCCGGTTGAGAACCACTGGTGTAAATAGACGGGGCTCGGACAAACTCGGTGTGCGGCAAACATAGGCGGAACCGGTACCACCTGTAGTTGTTATTATCGTTATTATTGTTGTTATCATTGCGGAAAATTCATGTGGGCGTGAGGCGTTACGGCTATTGGAACCTCCTTGTAAAACGCAATTGTGTTGTGCACCAGAAGTTTCCAAAATCACGATTGGCTAGTGAATATATGGCAATTATCCACGGGTATAATTTGTCCGGTTTACCGCGCGCTCAGTACGTCCGCCGTGACCGTACGCGACGCTCGCGTAGTCCGTCTATTATTCTGTATATATATATATATATATTTTTTTTTTTAATTTTTAATTTTTTTTTCTTTTTTTTTTTGTTTGTAAACGTCGTTTATGTCTCTAGCATACGCGTATGGCCTGTGGCCACCGCGATAATCATACAATTAACACAATGTCGGTTCTGCCGGTACAAACCACGCCGGACCACTCTTGTGCGAGTAAGGTACAAGACTTATCGTTATTATTTTAAGTGTGGCCCTTTCAATTGTATATCCTCGGACGCCATTGGGTATTTGAGATTTTTCCGAAAACGATTGAAACGTTTTCGACAATAAAAAAATCCGTAACAATGCCGTACAACGCTTGGCGGTCAACCATTAAAAACATTCAAATTTAAACAGCTGTAAGTAGCTTTTTGAACTTGGCTGATCAAACAAAATAGAACGTTAGAATATAATTTTGTTATTTCCGAAGAGTGGTATCCAAAACGGTTTTTGTGTATGTTTCTGCGCACTTTTTGTTCGAGGCGTATTATTTTGTCATCTGTATTATTGTTCTATTGCCCGGTGAAGTTTTTTTTTTTTTTTTTTAATGAAACCGGTCGTATTTACGGCGACAAACCGTATCGCCGAATCCCATTTTACCGATAAAAATCACGCTACCCGGGTGTCTCTAGAAAATTGTTTTAAATATTTATAAAAAAAAATCACGCTCGGTCAGTTGTTTTTTTCTTATTTAATAAGGAATGGATTGCAAAATCCTAGAAGTTTCAATGTTACCATTAGACTTGGAAAAAGCGATTGCGGACACACAGATTATAAAGTGCGGGTATAAGCTGATTTTTCTTCGAACTTTCCTCTAAAATTGTGTTACGTGCTTCGAATAAAATTGTATAAACAATATACTCGTAATAAATCAACGATGTTAAGGATGGATTTATCAAGATGATTATTTATAATCTGTGGTACGACTAAAAATAATAATATATAATCGCAATGTCTAAAGCCACGGTACAAGAGTGAGGGGAGGCGATCCGCCTTATAGCCACCACTACCGTTTTCAAATTATTATAGCGAAAATTTCGGCTGCCTAACGGTTGTGGTATTGTTTTGATTGTGTGAGAATAATAAAAATATATATATATAATGTTATTGACTTTGATTTATGTAAGATTCGTTATGTGTAACCATATCTGTAAGTTTTATTTTTATTTTTTTTTTTTTCAACTGGGCGTTAATTTTATTTCTATAAGTCCGCTATTGAGTTTCTCTTTGTTTATCAACCAGTTCACATGTGCTAATAAATATATTTTTTAATTCGGATAAAAATGTAAGAAGAAGAGAATAACAACCGGAGTTTTTTTTTTTATTATTATTATTTATTATTGTTATTATTATTATCACGAACACAGGCAATATATTCTGTTTAATTTTTTTTTTTTTTATTATTATTATTTGTTTAAATAAAATCTATTAAGTGTCATTTTTGTTTTGTTATTTAGATGTAATAACTCGTCGACGACAGATGCACGTTTTCGAAATTCTTAATACTTCAGCGTGAGAAATCAACAATATGGACGACGTCAATAGAACTCTGACGCCATACGAAGAAGTGAGATTTTTTTTTTTTTTTTTTGATAAATACGATAAAATATTATTTCGCTTCGAAATGCCGCAACGAGTCGCCGATACGTCTGATGAAAATAATAGATTCGTTAAATTATCCGATCGCCAATTGGATATCGGTCGCCGCGGAGTGTGTCTACGGTTTAGACGAGATAATACTATGGTGATCGATGAGCGTATGGGGAGCCCGCAATCTTAGACTCGGGTCCGAAAATGTATTGCGCGGCGACATTGTAGACGAAATGCAATTGTCGATCGGTTGCGAAAAATCCGTATACCTGCCGGTACTGACGTCGGGAAAAAAAAAAAAAACACACGGGTTTACCGGACAAAAGATCAAAAAAACGAGCTCTGCGGACGGACAATCTGATCGGGATTTCAGTTGCCGGACCATTGCTCTACTAGATAATCATATTATGCTAAACCGGCCGGGCACAAATACTTTATCGACGATTTCCGTGTCGTTAAACTGACGTACGTCGATTCCTGGACAGGTCCCCCCCCCCTAAGAGAAGCGTTTCCCCGTTTAAAAATAATAAAAAAATCAACAAAACATTATATTTATTTTTTTATTTTTTTTTTCTATTATAGTAGCGCCCCTGTGCTGCGCCTGCCCCTGGTGTAATGGCGATTTGCAATTATTACACTCTGTGTATTGTTACGTACAAACTGTATTTAACTTCGTTGTTATGTAAACAAAAAAAATAAATATGAGAGCAACGCGAAAATTTTAATTTTTTTTTTTTTCTAATAAAATGTGTTTACTCATTAAGACTAATTGTTTGTATCGGATCGAAATTTCGTTTGTTACGTTTATCGGGATGTCGGCGTACGCGTTTTTGAACATAATACAAAACCTTGTGTTGAAAAATCGTAAAATATCGAAATGAGTATGGTGCATCGTAAAACTAAAGATTACACACCATTATCTAAGGAATGACTTACACGTATAGTTAAATAGAAATTTATTAGAATAAAATTATGGCCTAATTTTAACTATAAAAAAAAAAAAAAAAAAACCTTATTTTAATCTTAAATATCTACCATTTCATTCTAGTAATTTTAAAAACAGTATTTCTACTCTTGATAATTCCGATGTTTTTAATTTTCATAATGATTAATTAATAGTAAAATCATTTTAAAGGGTGCTTTTTTTTCTGTTTTACTTAAACGTGTTTTTGAACAAATTTCGTGATTATACAATAAATACTTGGTGATAACTGATAAAAGTTAAGCCCGTTTTTAGTTTTATATTATAAAAGAGAATTTTCATGTTTTCAACAGTTTCCTATTGATTGCGTATATACGTTATCTCTTGAATATCAATAAAATTACATCCGCATCTTGATTACATCTTAAATTTTTGACTTTCCGTTGCTTCAATTATGAAATAATTAGGATTATATTTTATTTTTTAGATTTTAAGTAGTACGATAATGATATTACAGTATTCAGTAAGTTTCATCCTTTATAAATTAATAATTTCGGCATGCATTTTGGCACCAAAATAAAATTTAATCCGATAGGTTAGGTGAGGTTAAGTCATCCGTGATTGTTTCAGTCGATTTTTGAAAAATATATTATCGATTTGGGACGTGTTTATGCGTGTATAATTTCAAAAAAATATAACTGACAGAGAGTTACGAAAAGTCTGCGAGTCTTTTGACGGGTAACCTAACTGAAAATATAGTAATGATATTCTACACTCTACAGTTAATAAATATATAACGTACATTATGAATGCAATATAAAGTTTTTAAAGATTCGAGAAGTATATTCAGAGAGAAATAAAAATGGTAGTTTATAATAATAATAACAATATAATATATAAAGCAGACACTTTTTTTCAAAGTATTTTTTATACTCTATTCACTGATAACGTTATTTGATACGGACATAATAACACCAACGACCGTGCAAATGGTAAATTTTAAATGTCAATCGTGCAAAATATTATCATATTTTAGCTGGGCAGTAACTACGTAGTTAAGAAGTTAAAAGTTTAACACTTACCTAGTTTTAAGTTACTTTTTTTAATAACTTTGAATTCAACTAGTTGAAGATAATAGAATGTAAGAAAATAACTTGATTATTATTATTTTTTTTAAAGTAATTATAACTTAACTTAATTTATTTATTAAAATTTATGTTATTTACGAATATTTTGTAAAGAAAACTGTGTGATGTTTTTTTGTATTTATTTTTCGATAAAAATTACATATTTGCACTCGAATACCATTGATAAATAATTTAAATATTAATTAAAAATAATAATTTATTAGTACTGACCTACCTTACCTACCTGCGAATAAATATTTCTTAATTAATAAAAAAAAAATCCCAAATGTCTTGTAATAATAATTGTAAGTCTATAAAAGCCTATGTATTCGAGTACAAAATGCGTTCATGTGCAGGATGAATTAAAAAAAAAAAAAAAGGTAACTTTTACCATAACCTAAAACCGTGTAACTTGACTGGGATGTGTGTACGTGCACATGTACTTACCTAATGTCTGGTTGAAATTATTATTTTTTAGGCCACTGAGAAGTGCAGGTCTTTGTACGCATGGGACGACGCCAGTTGGAACGGCCGGAACGGTTGCAACGCATCGTCGGACACGGTGATGTGCTGGCCTCCGGCACCGGCCGGCGAATTAATCTACCAGAAATGTTTCGCCGAGTTCAGAGGATTATTATACGATTCTTCTAGTGAGTATACAACACTTACATAAATAACGCAGTGTACAGTACAACTTCAATTATTAATTGTAATAAACAAATCGCGGAGACACGCCAAAAAAATACCGTACCCGACACCAAAAGGTCACAATAATGGTATGGTAATGAAAGAAAAATTGCTTTTAATATTAATACTCGATAAAATAACGGGGACAAATACATAATACATATGTTAGTTATTCAATACACATAAATATGAAATATTTTAGTATATTGAGTTCCAGTTGTATGTGCACGTTTTTAGGAGGTAATCTCTGGAACTGCCGATCCGGATTCTGAAAATTTGTTCCACCGATAAAAGTCTACACCATTCCAGTATTACTGAGTAACGTAGGCTACGTTTTATTGAGATAAAAATTATTTATTTGTGTTGGTTCGCACGGGGTTTTCGGTATTTTTGTTATGAAAAATGAATTTTTTTTTTTTTTGTTGATTTTTGTAAGTCCGTTACATGGAATTTCATAAAAAAAAAAATTTGACCAAAAATCGTTCTTCTAATTTGTACAAATTTTTACCGTAAATTCCGAATTTGTACACATCTCAGAACACGTCAAAATCAATTTTATAGATCTTGGAGTAACGTTGTCTATAGTGTCCAAACTTACATTGGATACAATTTTTTTCCAAACATCAGCATGTAAGCCAACTATTTCTATAACGAGTAGTGGTATTCACAATATATCAGCTATCGATATTATCATTAAAACTAAAGTTAGACAATTTAAAAAACATACAAACAGCAATTTAATAGAATTATTTTTAATAAAACACAAACACAAGACATGGAAAAAACACAAAAAGTAATGTTTTATGAAATGTTTAGGTTAATATAATAATCTAGTTTTGGCAATATAGTTCTACTTACTTATAATCAAATTAAATTAAATTCTATTACAAGATATTATATCATTATTATTGGTGTGAGCAAAATGGGTAACTATTTAAATATTTTATTAGAATATATGGCTCATTTTGGAGAATTTTTTACAAACGTTTTGAGTCGATAAGTCAATTGTACAAAAAATGAAGTGCTGGTGTAACGTTACATTAGCACCACCAAAATTATTATCGATTTTGACGTGTTCTGAGAGATGTACAAATTCGGAATTTACAATTAAAAAATGTGTACAAATAGAATAACAATTTTTGGTAAAATTTGTTTTATAAAATTCCATGTTGAAGGTGCTAATGTAACGGACTTGATTTTCGTTAGTTACCATGTCAAAAAAAAAAAAAAAAAAAAACCAAATCGACAAATATTTATCGTTGAGGTGGAAACAGGAAAACATAGAAAGGCACGTTTTTATTTCATTTTTTTTTTCCGTTTAATATTGTGCATAGGCAAACCCGTGCGGGACAACAAGTATAGAATATAATGAGAAAAAAACATAGCCCGGAGTATTATATAAAAAAAAAAAATCGTGTATCAATAACACGATTTAGTGTTATTACAATAAATTATTACAATTCGTATAGGTGCGTTTTAATAAAGTGGCTGCATAAATAAAAAATATATTGTAATACGCACGCGATTATACGGTTTCGAATATTTAAATTTTAAACAAACAATATTGATCCTACATAGTTTTATTCCCAAAAGACATTTTCACAGACATTCTTCAATTTTGACCATTTTTAAGCGAATTGCGGAATTTGGATATCATTAACTTCGTTAAGCCGAGTCGGTTGAAAAATAGTTATCGAGTTGCATAGTAAAATTGTATAGTTTTATAAATTAAATCAAGTTAAAAATTTATTTTTTTTTTTTTTTTTGGACAATTGTGATTTTTTAGAATATAATAACGATCAATTTTAAATACGGGAGAGGTCATGCACAAATGATCAACTACTGTGCCTTACTGGCTAAATAAGCATATGGTTACTGGGTATGATGACAACTTTGTGACACGTATGTGTCACGGCCACCACTGGTAGTGATTTTATTAGTTACATATAACTGACACAGAAATTAGGTGATAAAAACCATTGCGAACTGAGTTTTCTGTCCGTGAAATTTCAATATGTTCAATGGTATAAACGCACGTGCGCAATTCACGACCAAAATACATCGTAGTGCAATGCAAGAACAATCCTATGAAACTCGTGCAGGATTCGTGAATACCTATAAAATTATAAATGAAGGGATATCACGATTCTGAGCGAGACTCGTGGTTTTAACTAAACATTATGTTAATATTTAACACTATATAATTTAAGACTTGTCACGGTTTTTGTCAAAATTTTTACTTTCTACGCTTATAAAAAAATAATAATAATAATGTAAAACAGTCGAATGACTTTATTTACTTCATAACACTCAGTTTTAAATAAAATATTACATATAACACTAACTTAATAAGTGTCTTTCAATGTAGTTGTATGAAAAAATGTATCGAACGAAAGTTGTGAAACACTAATGTGAAAACGAAATCATTACAAATAATATAGATACAAATTAATCGGGTCAAACCCAATTAAACAAACCAATTCGAGAACTCACACACGCCTTAACAAAATGTAAAAGTTATAGTCCCGGTCCAGATAGTATAACATACATATTTATTAAAAAATTCGGACCCAAAAACGCAAAAATTAATGTTAACAATATTCAATAGAATATTTACTCCTTCAGTAAATTCTTGGACAAACTCCTCGAAAAACGGTATTATTATTCCAATTGCAAAACAAGAAAAAGATAAATTCAATCCAGAAGGATACAGACCCAATAACTCTATTGTACGCCACGTGTAAAATATTGGTAAAAATGATAAACTACAGACTAACATGGATGTTAGAAAAACATAAAAATCGTAAAAATCGCGATGTTATAATATTGTAGTTAGAAACTATAAGAACATAATAATAATAATAATATTCTATTATTAAAACTAAAAAATACAGAAATTTACTTCTATCGTAAGTACCTATTGTAAATTATTAAAAACCGCATTCTTAGAATTACGATATTCTCATGAATTATCGTGTAAATTATCGTCGACGTAATATTGTTTATTTGTATGTCTTCTGCAGTAGGGCAAACTAATTTTTATAATAGTTTGTAGTTGTAATTAAAAAAAAATAAACAACAACCGGCATTAATGAAAACAATAGAACATTAAACACGATTATTATAATGGTAGTCAACTTAACCGAACACGAATAGCTAAAAAAACAGAGAAATTATATTTGCAATATTGTATTGTAACAATGTTTACAATTTTGTTTTCCCACGCGTATATTAATATTTAACATTAAAAAAATATGAATCGTTTATAAAAAAAAAAAACAATATATATATATATATATTAATAATTTAATAATATATTAAAACGAATAACAAATGTCGCCTATATAGAGTAACGCCAGTCTGAATTTAACTTGACGGACGGCTATAATAGTTAATAGTTAATATTAATGATTTAAAAATAGGTTTTACGACGATTACGTTTCGAAATTGAAAAATATACCTACCAAAATGTATACCCAACTGAACGTTTTCGCGTGGATTATATTTAGAATTATACATCGAAACTATTATCGCCACCATTGCAAGATAATGAGATCAAAAAATACAAATAACAATAATTTTCTAGTATGAGTAAAAATTAAAAATTAATAGCAATGGAGTTGTTGCTTTCTGGTAAAATGATTTTGAAAAATTGGGTCATCGCGCGTATTAAAACTGTTGATTATAGCAAAACTGTTGATTGCTGTTGTTTTATTATTATTGTAACTGTTGAATCTATATTCAACAATTAATATAAAATTGCGTTTGGTTTTTACTCTCTCTCACTCACTCCCTCAATCAATCTCTCTCTCTCTCTCTCTCTCTCTCTCTTTAATCCCCTCGTGACGTGGACCATAAAACAAATAGAAAGCGTTTAAATTATATTATCTCGTTACGAAACACTTGTAAATGTATTCATACGATTTTTTCGCAAATCATATGCATAATTAAATACGAAAAATCGCATTTAAAAAGTGTTCCGTTTATTTAATAGGAAATATTATAATATATATATATACAGACTATTATAAACATTTGAAGAAAAAATAATAAAGTTACGAGGTCTGTTCAAAAAATACCAGGACAAATGTTATTACGGCTAATCTACACACGATAAAGTTTCAAATTGTAAATAGATGTATTCCCCGGGGAATAAGTGGATATTTTAAACGAAACCCGAAGTCGCTATCTTATCTCAGTTTAATATTACACGCGGTTGTATCCAGTCGGTTTTTTTTTTCGTTCGCCGTTTTCGACATGTCCGAAATTAACGAACAACGCGTGTGCATCAAGGTTTGCTTGAAACTTGGTAAAAAAAAATAATGCAACGAAAATGATTAAAAACCGCTTTTGGGAATGATTCATTAAGTGGTTCCGTGACTTTCGAGTGTTTAAAACGTTTCCAACTACAGTCGGCGGTTAACTGAAGACGATTCACGTTCTGAAAGACCGTCGACGTCGTCCAGAAACGATGGTGTGGCGACAATCTGCGAAAAAAAAATGCAAAATGGCCGCCGATTAACCGTCCGTGTGTTAAAAAAGCGAATCTCAATTAAGTCCGGTCATGCAATTTTACAGGAAAATGTACAGACGAGAAGGGTGACGCTGCCAAATTCGTTCCGCGATTGTTCACCACGACAATGCCACCGGCACATTTAGCGCTGTCGATTCGTGAATTTTTGGCCGATCAATAAAATTGCTGTGTTCCCGCGGACTCGCCCTATTCTCCGGATCAGGCCCCGTGTGGCTTTTTTTTTTCTTTTCCACTGACTAAAATCTACGCTCAAAGGACAACGGTTTCAAGGTGTAGAGGAAATTAACGGCAACAGTTCCAATGGACTTTTGAAAAATGGCAAGATCGCCGGGACCACTGCGTACCGTCCGGAGGAGTGTATTTTGAAGAAAATGCCTTTAAATAATAATATTTCACTTCATTTTTGTAATTATTAAATATAAAATCCCGATACTTTTTGAACAGACCTCGTATATCCCCGGGCGGCCGGTAATTGGGCCACATTCTATCCAACTGTTTCGTATACAATATCCGTTAACATTTTATTACCCGGTTATTAGACCATAGATGAAATAAATATTTTTAAAGGGTACCCGAAGATTGGGCCATTTATTAAGTAGAGGTATAGTATAGAATTATACTATCAATCTATGGTTAAAAAATATTTATTTTTGTTTTTTTTTTTTTTTTTGAAATAAATAAATACAAAACTGTGTACGAACAATTTATATAAATTGAGTTAAATAATTATTTTTTTTTTTTTTTTTTTTTTCAAAAACGCAAGGGCAAAAGATACTCTCATTATTGTCTTCCACGCAAACAAGCAACAGTGTCAATATTTGTCGACGGTTAATATATTTAACTAAAAGTTATAATAAAGTTATACGCTACTTGATAAACGTAAATATAAGAGATGGTATTGAATATATCTGCGTGTGTATCCAATTATTTATTTATTATAATTGGACGAAATGGATAAAAAAAAAAATAAATGTTCTATTTACATGGTAATATTACCAAAATGTCTAACCGCTCGAACAAATCAATTTTTTTTTACCCAGGAATAAAACGTATAACAAACACAAAAACGTATAAATAACTATTAAATTTTACATAAAATATCAATAAATAACAATATACAAAAAACTAAAAAAAAAAAAGTACATTTTAATGTCACTATTGCATTTTATTCTTATCGTGTCTGTTATACAGGACCTATATAACACGTCATGAAATTGGCTCCACTTGTACAGCGTACTTGCTCCAAATATCTCCAACATCCTTTATAGTGACTTGTTAGACGTTGTTTGAAAGTCGTTGCAATTCGTTAGACTTTATTTCCGAGACACACGAGTTGAACAATTTGTGGTGCCATCACGAAAGCAATAGCACCGCACAAAAAACTAATGTACCCAAAACCAGTCTCAAAATAGTCACACACGTTTGTTAGACGTCGTTTAAAAGTTTTTAGAATATTTTAGACTCTATTTCCCATTTTAGACAGTATAATAATAGATAGGAAAAGTGAGAATATCAAAAACGACGTAGAACGATTTCATAAACTTAGTGATCCAACACTTAAACAACCTATAACTGAAATAGTGTTTGAATATTTCAGGAAAATTTTTTTTGGTTTTTTGATACCAATAACACTTTATATTATGTAAAAATAAAATATTTCAATGAATTTAGAAGAAAATAAAATCATTAATCCACAAATATTTTCAAACTAATGAAATATTTTATTGTTATATAATATACAAGATATTATTTTCCTTATATAGTTCTGGACGTTTGTGTTCGCTCTAGCGTCTTCTATCGAAAGCGAATTTTTAATGTCAGTTTTTAAAAAACGCACCCGAGACTCACCGGAGCTCGGTGACGAGTGAAAATAATAGAAGAGAAAAAGAGGCTGGCGGTTACCCGTGGTAAAACGTTCTTGTCGTATTTTCTATTCTTTTTGTTTTTCTTTTTAACTGTTAACATTATATATAAATGAATATATATATTTTTTAATTTAAATTTTTTGTTGGTTATTTATCGTTCAATCGCCGTGTTCCTCAATATGGACATTAATATATTTTATCGTAATTGTTTACTGATATTGCGAGGGGACCATTATCATAAATTCTAATACGTACGAGCTGCAGGCTTATTTAAATTTACAATGTACTATACTTAAATAACCACTCGGTTGTTTGTTGTTTTATGTAAAATATATTATATATTAATTATTTATTACAAAGTAGCGGGCGGAGGGGAAAATCTGACGGGTGCTCAAAAATATTTTTTATTTATTTAGTTTTTTTTTTTTTTTTTTTTAATATTGTTGTTCTATGAACGTACCAGATGATGGTTTTTTTTAAATCAGAACCGATCGTAAAAATAAATCACAACCAATAATAACTCCAGGCTAAGTTTTATCTCCGTACGCAAATTACTTTTTTCCTTTTATTTATTTATTTTTTTTTTTTAATTTCACATTAAATACTCGTCATAAAAAATAACTATAAGGAAACGCATATTACGAGTATATACGATTTAAAATAAAATAGAAAATCGCGAGAATCATTATTTTACATAACGGTTGTCATCAGTGTAATAACGATTAATGATTTTCCTTTGGCTCGTACTTTCGGATGATGGAACCGCGGTCGAAATAAATCCGTGTCTAAAACAATCGGCTAGCGCTCGCGGTTTTTGGTCATTATTCGTAAACCGTATCTTCGTCGTTTCCCTGCTTCTCAGAGTTATCGAGGCACTCGATTAGGCCCAAGTAATTTATTTTGGCTTTAAAACGTCTTCATTCCTCGGTGAATCGTTATTAATTACTTATTTCGTAAAAAAAAAATACACATATATATATATATGATAGATATAGACAAAATAAATCAATATGAAGCAAAACCATAGCCTAGATTATTGTAATAGGTATTTACGACCGATTTTGATTTAAACAGTTTGAACTTTAAAAACGATATAAAAAAAAAAAAAAATTTAAATAAATTATGCTCAACATTTTTCTTTTTTTTTATATATATATATATATATATAAAATACAGTTGTATTTTAATAAACTAAAATAAACTAACTATTAATAAACCTCGTGTCAAATTATCTTGCAAATTTGTTCGGCCAATATTATTTTTCCTACTTAGACCAAATAAAAACTAAAAAAAACTAGACAATTTCGAATTAATAGCTCAAAAATCGCCCAGATTATTTTCAAAATTTTTCCACGTTTAGAAAGGGCTAATATTAATATTCTATAAACATTTCAGGGCGTATTACCATACGCCAAATTCACCGTCCTATTATAATATTTTATGAAATTAATGTGTCCCTTAATTTTTAAATTCAAAATTGTATTGGATTCACCCCCTAAATGTGTGTGTGTAAACCTATAACAAATGAACTACAAGAAATCTTGAGTAGATCAGATACTGTTCCGAAATGAACTTGAAGTTTTAACATTTAAAATTTTTCAATATTTTTTTGGACATTTTTTTATATTTCCGTAAATATTTCGTAATCTATTGTATAAATCAATTATTTTCATAGTATACGTTTTAAAATAAAAAACTACGTTATTCTACAACTTTTATTCTAATAAATTTGTTGACACATCGATCTAATTTATATACGAAATTCGTTTTATTGTTCACCTCCATAACTAAGCGACACCCAAATATATATATATATATATATATATATATGTTCATATTAATTTTTGTATTTGACTTATTTCATGTTATATGATCATAGAGGATGCGAGTCGAATGTGCTTCGAAAACTCCACTTGGGGCCGGACCAACTACAGCGAGTGCAAAATGATTTCTGAAACGATAGAGAACCTCGTTGACACGGAGGACACCATAGACGTAATACTTTATCTGTTTATAGCCGGGAATTGTTTGTCGCTTATAATGACAGCGTTGGCCATTTTCGTTTTCAGCTGGTTCAAGTATGTTAGTTTTATATTATTATAGACGATAATATACCGTATATACGTATCCGGTGGTGTATACATGATTTTTGTAATGGTGGCTTAGGGATCAAAGAGACAGCAACAATGAGGGATAAGAGGAGTAGTAGTCCCCTACAAGGATAAATTCTCACTATTGTTTTGCCAACCCTCCCCCCCCCACATCCAGGAAATTTGGCAATTTTTGTTGTTTTTCGAATTAATCGTGAATCAATTCATTTTAGATTGATTTTTGTTTTTTCTTTTCTTTTCTTTTTTAACTATCTATTATCAATCTTAAAGATAAGAACATTAGCTGTGTTTATAGGTCGGTCTTTTTCCTAGATGTTTTAATTTCCGTGCAATATACGAGTAGGTATACCTCGTATGATTATGTGAAATATAACAATTTGAAGACATGTATATCTCGCTTAAAAATTCATATATCGAGAAAAAAACCGACGTACAAACACATTTGGTATAATATCTAATTTGTCCGCACCAATTTTAAAACTAACAGCATAATATTCTTGTTGAACGAAAATTTGCCATGTCGTACGCTTATAAGACGCGGAAACGACACGTGTTTTTTTTTTTTTTTATTGAAATTTATATATTTAACTTTTACGATATCTGTGATTAAAAAAAAAAGCTACGGGAAGCTCAGAACCCCATACCTCCGCCTCACCGAGTGTACACACTGCTGTACGTATGTGTACCCGGTATTTTGCCGGATTTTTATTATATATATCGCTTGTTTGCTACAAGGACGACATGATTAAAAAAATTCGATTTTACCTAAAAACTAGGTGTACAACGTACGCTAAATGTACAATGACATTATGTTAAATCATTTTTAAATTCAATTATTGTTTTACTAAAAAATCGTAATGAAAGCGAAAAATAAATGTTTAACACCTCATTGCATACATTCAATTCTCACCTGCAATAGTAATATTAAAAGTTGATCAAATTCATGCGATTACGTGATGATCCATCTACGTGTCTGTCATCTAGGAGTAGAGAAATCAAGAAGTTCACTTATTTCATCCTTAGAAAATAATAAAATGATAAAATGTTACATTTTAATCGTTGTGTTTGTGTTAAAGCGATTTTGAGTTTTGTCGCACCCTATGTGGCAAACAAGCGATATGCACCCGGTATTATTTTTATTTTTTTGTATTATTGTGTTATAGAGAACTAAACTGTTTGCGCAATAAAATCCACACCAACCTGATGACGTCGTATTTTTTGGCCGGCTTAATATGGATACTCAATTACACCGTACGTCAATATCATCTTTTTTTTTTTGTTATTATTATTCAAAAAACGACGAGTCGACTCCATAAAATCGTATTTTTTTTTAAAAGAAAAACGAAATAAAGACACGCGAAACTTAGTTTTATAATAATGCGCGACGGTAACTGCTTTATTGAACATTTTAAATACATATTTTTATTTTGTTTTAAATTCTTTTAGAAAGGGGTAAAAATTCGGTGAAAGTCTCTATGGTTATTTTCAACTGAAAAAACCGTTATTCCGTAAATTTTCCCAAACTACAAAGAAAATAAAACAAATTACTTTTTTAATGCACTACAATCCAAAGTTGTACGAACAATTTTTCTTGTAATTTTTTTGATTGAAGCGAGATTTCTGGTTAACAAGTTGATCCACAGACGGAAAAAAAACACTCACATCAATACATTCCTCGTTTTGCTCAGAATCTGAAAAGAAAAAAAAATCATCGGTTATGACGAATGTTATCTGTAATTCGAATATACCCCCACCCCCACCCCCTTCAGAACACTTTTTTTTGTTTCTTCAAATGTTTTTTTACATACAAAATGTCGAATGTGAAACATGCCGCACGGACACTTTGTTCGTTTATTGTTAACGTGTCCTAGATGTCGGTAACGATGTTGATATATACAGATGGTAATAGTATAGTAAGTTTTTAAATCTAACATGATTTGTCGTGCGAAACCGACGATTTGATTCTAGATGCGGACAATATACCGACGAATATTATAATATATAATTTAAAAATGTTAATTAAATCGCGCGATATGAGTAGATACGATTTTTATGTTTCATATCACCCCCTCAAAAAAGGTCCTTTATTACGCCACTTATATTGACGGTTTGTGTGTTTAATTCGGAAATTGTTTGTTTTGCAGAACTTGAACGAAACCAACGTATACAAATGCGTACTGTTGGTGTTGCCGCTTTACTATTTCACCTTGACGAATTATTTTTGGGCGTTCATCGAAGGTAAACCGTCAATTGCATGCACCGACAAAAAATTGAATTATAAATTATAATCGTATGCTAATCCTAAAATAACACTAACACTCGAGAGACCACGTAGTGGATGTGTATATTATTGTTTATTTAATCGTTGGTGCGTTTTATTTTGGTCACGCGAAACATTGTAAAAAAAAAAAAAAAAAAAAATGATGAATTTTAAACCCAAACCATATTTTCATTTCCAGGGATGTATTTGTTTATTTTAGTCGTCGACACGTTCTTTTTGGACAGAGTGCAGTTGCGAACATACTTGGCCATCGGATGGGGTAAGTTATTGTTCCGTGTATATTAAATAAAATTACGAGAACTATAAGACGAACTTACGAATACGAATGTGTACGTGTACATACTGCTAAAAAATACAAACAAAAATCCTAAATAAAAAAACCGTATTTAAATTATCGGTTTAATTGTCATTTTTTTCTAAACGCACGTCCCTCCGAAGTGTTAACTAAAAATGTTTAAACGTCTAAAACGAATAGCACTTTTGTCCAAAAAAAGAACTTTCGTAGTGATCTATCGGCGGCTATAAAATTATGCGTTTAATTTGTAATTTCGTGCGAATCGCGAGTTTTTTCTCTTCATCGCACTGTACGCGTACCACGTATGGGTACATTTGCGGTACTCATAACCGGGGGGAGGGTACGCTCTCGAATGCCGTCCAAACGTCGTTTGCCGTGTAATACGGCAGGTTCGGGGCTGAACAAAATATTATTATTACGCGGTCGCGAATCTTTTGCGGTTTTTATTAAACCGAAACGGTACAGCTATAATATCGTATTAAAAGAACATGTGCCGGGGACACACTACAGCCGCGCCTGCCCGCGGCAGGCTCGTTAAACTCAATTAACGATTCCGTCGGTTTTTATAGGCTTTATCGGCAATTATTGGCCAGTGTTACCGTTCGCGGTGCAGCCAACCGCCCGGAGCGCCGTAAATCCGAACGAGCCATTCCGGTAGCTTATTGTTATTGCGCGGAGGCAATCACTATACACATATATTCAGCTATTGCCTCCACGCAATAACTATTTATATACAGTCTATAAACGAGGGAAATTGAAATAACGACTATGGGAAACCGTAATACGGGCCCCGTCGAAATAAATTCCTTATACACATTTATTACACTTGTACTTGGACGGTGGGTATACGATGTCTGTTCAAAAAGTTCCCGAACTATAATTCCTAAAAATAGAAAATTTATTCTATCGTAAATGTTATTAGAATAAAACAAAATAGAGATAAGCCGCTATCTTTTCAGTTAAATCTCAAATGTTTATTGCTATCTGACCATTAACTGCGAGCGTTCAAAAGTAGACGAGTCGTGTGTATTGTTCGAGTTTTAAGATGAATAACATTCATCAGGTGATCAGTGTTTAGGACGTACTCAGTGTTACGACTGGTTTAAACGTTTTAAAGACGGTCGGGAATCAGTTGATGACGACACACGTTCAGGACGTCCGTCGACATCGACAGACGATGCTCAGGTGACAAAAGGCAATTGTGCGGTCTAATAGACGTTTAACTGTTCAAGAAATTGCGGAAGATTGTCCCATATCGGTTGGTTCATGCTTGAAATCTTGGTAGGAAAACTTGGAATGCACCGCGTTGTAGCAAAATTTGTCCCTCGGTTGATGTCGCAAAATCAGAAAGACAACCGCGTAACCATCTGTCAAGAATTGGTAGATCGCGCAAATGATGATACGAGTACGTTCATGGAGCAAATTATAACGGGTGATGAGACGTGAGTCTATGGCTATCATATTAAGACAAAAGCCCAATCATCACAGTGGGTTGGTAAATTTACTCAAAGACCAATAAAAGCTCGTCAGGTCAGATAAAACGTCAAAGTCCTGCTAACGGTTTTTTTTTTTTTTTTTTTGACAACCTAGGGGTATTCATCACGAAATTCTACCTGCAGGACAAACTGTTAACCGATGGTACTATCTAGAAGTATTAAAACGTCTTCGAGAAAAAGTGCGGAGGAAAAGGTCTGAAGTGTGGAAGAAAAACTCTAGGTTTCTCCATCACGACAATGCTCCGGCACACACTTCCCTGTTAATTCGAGATTTTTGCTTGAAAAATCACATTACCTTGCTTCCTCATCCACTATATTCTCCCGACTTGGCACCAGCAGACTTTTTTTTTATTTCCAAAACTAAAATCTCCGTTAAAAGGACAACGGTTTTCTACGATAGACGAAATAAAAGAAAATTCACTAACGGAGCTACGGGCAATTCCAGAAACTGCTTTCCAGGATTGCTTTCAACAATGGAAACGTCGTTGGCAAAAAACCAAGAGGGAGGAGAATACTTTGAGGGTGATAAGCCTCAATAGCTTGTAGGCAAGCGCTATAAATAAAAAAATTAAAAAATTCGGGAACTTTTTGAACAGGCCTCGTATTAATAAAGTGTATAACGTCAATATTACATACAGGGGGACATAAACTAATCTCAGTACACGCCGGTTTCAATAGTGTTTTCCGGTTTTTGAACAACTACAGACATATTATAATACGTATACCGAGTTTTCACGCGTTATACAGCTTATCAAATAAAAACAATAAAGAAAAAGTTCGTAAAAGAAGTAAAAGTTTCTGACATCCTCGGCGTTTAAATATTATAACGAAATTTTCTACGTATATTTTGGACCGTACGCATTCATATTCCGCCCGGCTGCTTAATAAACAGCACAACGTTAATAGAACAATTCCCTTCCGTTATAGAAAATGCATAATACATAAATATTATTTATGTATGTATGTATGTATGTGTACGCTACAGTTATTTATATTACTTCATTAAATCGTCAAAATACACACCGGTTGAAATATTTCAGTTTGATGGTTTAACGAAGTTATATAAATAACTATAGCGTATAGGAGGGATATAGTTGATTGCGAAACATTATGTCGCTGAGTATTTTTTTTTTTTTTTTTTTTTTTCGGAAAATTTGTTGTAATTTATTTTTATGAAAACGTGTTTAGCCGAACTTCCCGCGGACTCGTATTTCGTTTCCATTGATTTATCGTTACTTTCGGTAAATAAACTAAACAACAGCGAAGTATGTTTTTAACGCTTTTTTCTTCATCTATATCATAGAGTATGAATATATAGGGTTGCCATACCGTATGTTACACCGTACACCGATATGGCAAAAGGGCGAGTAGCAGAGTGGCCATCGATGTACATCGATACACAACAAAAATACCGATCGCAATAAAACTATTGATCACTCGAGTTTTTATTAACGGGTTGTAAAATTAACATATTGCATCATTCCGGTAGTTCGATTTCGTTCGTTTTTAATTGTGTAGTCTAACAACTATTAAACACTTTCAAATAAATTTCAAATTTTCATCTATAAGCATTTTGTTTGAGATTGTTAATCGAATTCAAATAATGTCTGTTGACTTAAGTAACCTGGCTGGCTCAGGCATTATTCCGCGTATCCGCCTGCTGATGAGATATCGTACGCCGTGTAAGTCAGCAGTCTAACAATCGTAACATCCTAACGAGAGGTTTTTTTTTTTTCATATATACAGTTACTTCTTGCCGGCTTCATAGGAATTGAATCATGGCCACCCCCCCCCCCCCGGTACTATATATAATATTTATAGTATACACATACCCGTTCGTCTATATTTATAATTTGATTTTTCCGGCTTTCAATTTCGAAAATCGAATTTGATTAGCAATATTCGACTAGCTACACGTATTATTACAGTCGACAACATGTTCTTTACACTACGAAAATACCGTATTACAGTTATTCCGATTTGATTTTGTCGTACAATAATATCATCATTGTCATGGATAACTTACAAAATAAAATAATATACGTATACCCGGGGCGGAACTCATTTTTTACGATTTCCGTCGATAACAGAATATTAGGTAGTTGTAATAATATGGTTGTATACAACACGGATGAAAATTTGAAAGAAAAAAAAGAAAAAAAACATTCTGACAATCTTCGACCGCGTTATATACGTATACCTCCTACTCGAGTAAGTTTATCCAACGTCCGTGTCGTTTGTTAATCCTTTGAGTTATTTAACTAATATTTATTTCACCTGTAATCTATTTGCAATCGAGTCTCTCAACATAAAGGTTGTAGTGAGCGACTAAAAAAAAAAATCAAAAAAAAATAACCATTGAAATAATTTTACAATTGTCTTCCGACCGGGATATTTACAACCGGGGTATTACTAATAATTTTAATTTCATATAGGAATACCGATGGTCATCATATCGATCTGGGCCGCACTGAAAGTATTCATACCCAACAACATCAACGTAAGACCGTCAATATAATATTCACATTGTATAAGGAAAAAACTGATAAATAATTTTGTTGGTTTATTGCAGTTGGACAAGTACGATCAAATCACCTACGAAAAATACTGTCCGCTGATGGTTTCCTACGAAGGCGATTTGATTTACGTGATACCGATCATAATCGTTTTATTCGTCAATTTAATATACCTCGTAAAAATCATGTGGGTAAGTGTACCTATACCGATAATAATCGTTTGGAAACATATTTGTCCAAGCTAATCCGGTCTGACGCGTTATAAGGTGCTCATAACTAAAATTCGGTCCACAAACTCGGCGGAAAGATATCACTACAAAAAGGCGACCAAAGCGCTTTTTGTTTTGATACCCCTGTTGGGCCTCACATTTTGTCTGGATTTCGTCAATCCCAGTTCCAACACTTCCGACATCAGAATTCCAGCCAATGTTTTTAAGTACATCAGAGTTGTCCTCATCAGTATGCAGGTAAACATGTGCACATACGTAACAGTTACACCAACAACCGATAATTCCTGTGTTTTATTGTACATGATTTATGTAGTTTATACATTTTAGCCGCTTTCCCGCCATAAAGAAACCACGTAAAACTAGGCAATTTTTTATATGGCCTAGAGCAATTTCATAAGGTCCGATATTTTTTTGTTGTCAGGCGGTCGCATAATAAGAATAATATTGTAATTCTTATCGAAGCATGCCTATTTCTAGTCTTTCTGTGGTGCGACTATATTATATATAGAATATAAAATAAATATAAATTTTTTTTTTTTTTTTAATCACGAACCAACGATTATAAATACATTATTTTATTTCGGCCGTTGAACAATCGAACAATTGTAAAACTCATCTATTCACTTCTTTTTCAAAATGTCAATAACCCTATATAATAACCAATTAACCTAACCTAACCTAACCAATCAATTTTCAAGACGAATATTATTGTTTTTCATAAAATAATCGTGTTTTGAATGATCCTTATTGAATGATTCCTTAACAATGATCGAAATTACTTGGACCAGTTGCGTTTATTTAGAATCTACTATGGAGTTGGTGATAAAAGCAACAATGATATTACTTTGCTTGTATGCGTTGTAATACCGTACGTGAAAATACTATATAAAAATTCGTAAAATAATCATTTAACAGGGATTCACCGTCTCGTTGCTGTATTGTTTTTTCAATCACGAAGTTCAAAACACGTTAAAAGACCACATTATCAGATGGAAAGAAAAACGAAAGTTTATCGCCGCCCGAGAAAAGTACGGACAGTCGTGGTCGTCGAGAAAAAACCAAAATATTTGGTATGTTTAAATATTTTTATCGGGTTAGGTTAGGTCGTGGTGTAAATTCCTACGCCTTTAAAATGTTGGACTTGGAAAACGATTCCGTGTTCCCTTGGTTACATACACCGGTAATCAATAAACACAAATGACGCATTTGGCATGAATGACTAGGTATATGTGTTTTATTCTGTTTGTTATAATATTTATGTTTGCCGGTTTAGTTTATTTTCCGCCATATTTCCTCGTTGACGCGTCTTAAATAAAAATATAGGAATGCGTTTTTTTATTCGATTTCCGGACGCCTCGCATCGAGTATACTCTTTTTGTCGTCTGAAATTATCGATCATATTTTTAGAGCCGGTTAAATTTTGTCCACAAAATCGAATTATAATACACAAAATGTCGCGATTTTTACGACTCCTGTAAAAATTTGCACATTAAACGTTTTAAAACGAAACCGACTCTACGGATTTCTGGAATTTGTATAATGCCATAAGAACAACCTGTGGTAAACCTTGTATCGAATTTTCGAGCACTTTTGTGTAACCAATACCATTTTATTCACATGAATCTAAAAATACTCGACAATTTCGAATAGCTATAATAACTCGAAAAACTCAAGACTACTTTTAAAAATTGCAGAGTTTCTATAAAATACAAATATAAGACGTATTCGGTAAAAATGTCGGGTTTCGACGGCTGAATTAATTTTAACGGAATTACTATAAAAAAAACTTATATCGAAAATAACAGAAACCGAAGGTTGTAGTATAAATATTCCCGTGGTTTTCTCCCAATTACTATAATACAACTACAGGGGAAATCAAATATAGACATTACTCTGGTGTACAAATTACGTCCGAATTGGCTTCCAAAATCTCTCTTGTCGTTTTTCGATCGGGGAAAGATTCCCGGTGGAAAAGTTGTTAACAGACACACACCGTAGTAAAACTAATAATACACAGCTCGCTACGCTCTGAATCCTAAATGTGTAGTACAATTGAATCGTCGCGATCGTAGGTGTCGCGGAAATAATATTAAAAATAAAAATCATAAGTAGCACTCGGTGAAAACTCACGAGGGTACTATAATGTATTGTGTTTGACGTCTAACTGTAATATTTCATTACTATTAGTTACTACAGTACTACAGTACCACAAAATCAGTCATAGGTTTTAATGTTTTTATCGAATTGAAATTCCGCGTTATAACATTGCACCATTAAACTATAACGGTTTATGCGTGATAATAATACGCACAGGTTATATTACTGTTATCACTTATCAGTTTTACCTGTCTATTATTATTTATACCAGTCCAGTGCCCAACCTTTTTGTTATGGCGACCCAAAAATTTACTATTTGTTGCGAAGTGACCGCCACAAAAATAAAAAAAATTCAAATATAGCATAAATTATATAAATCATTATAATACTATAATAAAATTAACAATCATTTTTATCGTATTCAATGAACGTTCTGGATATTCGTTATACACTACATGCCAAAAATCAATAATAGTTCCAATTTTAAATTTGTTATCATAAGTTTTATGACATGAAAGTTCGATAATTTGATGTTCAATGACCGTATTCAAATGTTCAATGCAAATAGTGAAAGGGTTTTCAATCCGTTGATAATCATCATGAATATCTTTTGAAAAATAACTATTATTTTTATTGCTATTGATAAATAATTTAAAATTTAATGGAATTGTCTTTTGAATATCAATGGCATTCGCTGTATCGTCTCACCAAGTACTAAAAACCTATTAATGTTTCCTATTTCTACTTGAGTTTTGTTAATAATAATTTTTTTGATTGATCAAAAATCTTGAACATCTTTTACCTTACATCGATACATTTAAAGTCGTTAAGCATGTTAATAATATCTACTAAATATACCAACATCATATACCGACCATTTACTATTACAAAAATAGTCTTTCAAATCGGAATTTGTATTATTCAGAAATTCTAACTAATAACTAAATAAGTATAAATAGTCTATAACAAATATAACAGATACTTATACTATTATAGTTGTACTTCATATTATTATTTAATATGTGTATAGGTATCAAATAAAAACATAACTTCAGCATTTTTAAGCGATTTATTGACAAAAAATTATTTCTATATATTTATTTATTTTTATTTTTGATAATTAAAATATATTTCTCGCAATTAATTTACGAACGTCGATCCAATATTGGGAAACAATTCAATGGTTTATAGACATTCAAATGACTGCTATTAAATATTTATTATATAATCGTATTCAAGTGGAACGTTGAAAGTGTTAAAAAAAAGATTGGACATATTTTTCGTCAATGGTCATCGAATGGAATTGCCATGAATACGGTGCAAGACAGGGGGTGTCCAGACACCCGTAACCGACCGCCTCGGTCGCCACTGTACCTAGTAGGTTATTTGTTTAATACGATTTTTGTGCGTTGTGTGTGCGGGTGCAAAGTAACACTTTCGCCTCCCTCGGGAGATTCGTCGTGGTTGCTACTCCTATCCCCCGCGCCACTAAAAATGCCACCACCGATACTAACGGGAATCCAATTCTGTGTCCACAGTAACAATATGGACCCGAAAGAACCGTGGATACCGGTGGAAAACAGCAACGGTAGGTCGTCGTCGTGCATCAGCAACGGGACGACTTCTTCCGCATTGTCGACCACCAGACTATTGAGCACGACCATCGAAATAGCCGATGTTCACGTGGACCAACAGTGACGGGCACAAGTGCTGACCGACGCCGTTTCGTGTAGTCCGGCGTCCGTCCTGTGTTTGATACGGTTTTACTAATATAATATAATATAATATAATATAATATAATATACTAGAGCCCGGAACCAAATGAATGACCTAAAATAATACACAACAAAAAAAAGAGCATGAAATGACGTTGAAAAATAACCTGAAAAAAAAACCGCGAAATGACGTTGATAACGGTTTATTTTCCCGTAGAAATTATTAAAATAAAAATATATATAAAATAAAAAAAAAACATTTATTTATACAGATGATACGCCATAAAATAATTTTTGTACATTTTAGTAGAATTTAGTAGATTTAGGATACATGGAATATTGAACATGTCGTCGATCGTATCGAATACGTATAATCAACGTGAACACGATACATATTTGAAGCGGAATACCTTTTACTAAATTTAATAAAACGTACTGAATTTTCTAAAGTGTACAATGAAAATGCAATTATACGACCAAATAATACCAACAAAAAAAAAATGACCACATAACACAGAGTTCCCTCTATTTATTAATAAATATAGAAACAAATTGTACCGTTATAGATTCTACGTTTTAAGAATTAAATTTCTATCTATAAGAACAACACATTGATCAATGCAAATGCATCGAGTTTCGGGCCCTGCTGAATATCACGTATTTTTAATTAGAGCTTGCATTTAAAAAACATATTCCGTTTTACTTGTTGTTGGGGGGGGATCGAATTTTGAATATCCCAATTTTATAAATAAGTAAAATAATACAAATAATTTTCAATTTTGATGTAACTATATGACAAAGTACAAACATGAATCTGTTTTTGTATGTGCTGCACAGTTTAGTCAACATTCTTTTTTCAACTCCCGATTCACTCACAATTACGATTTTCTTTTTAATTTTAGCATATTATAAATAATTACGAGTCAACTCCCGTAAATAATCTATACCTCCTATACCCCTGCCCTACCATTATCCTATGAGTGAGATTTGACGGTGTTTTCGAAAGTATTTGAGTACTCCCAAGTATTATTTTTAACATAAACGAATTAAAAATTAAATTTCGTTTCTGAAAATCAAATTAAATCCAAAACTTTTTACTGAATATTTTATCCTTACTAACGAAAAGCAAACTCAAAAATTTATTCATTTT
Organism: Tuberolachnus salignus; assembly: GCA_956483605.1. Taxonomy (NCBI): domain Eukaryota; kingdom Metazoa; phylum Arthropoda; class Insecta; order Hemiptera; family Aphididae; genus Tuberolachnus; species Tuberolachnus salignus. The sequence goes on from OY101433.1 coordinate 19,847,653, forward strand.
TTCTTTACCAGTACGCTTGTTCACAACAAGTTGTGCCGAACCAATCCGAGGACTGACTGTGTACAATGTAAATACATATTATAGATTTATTGATCAACGAGTAAAAATATAAAATTCACAAGTAAAACATAATGTGGTGACGAATAGGTAAACTTATTTATTTGATTTAATTATAATTTAAGCCAAAAGGGATTTTTAGCATCGCAAACGAATTAAGAACACAATCACTCGGTGAAAATAATTATAATATTTACAATAGTACACATTAAAAGTAATTAAATAATTTATTCTAGCTGATAGCCGCGCGTCATTGCTATATAAAAAAAATCAAAATCTAACGGGGCTACAACTTTACTGTTCAAAAATATTTTAGAAAAACAGCAACCCGTTGAAATATCTTCTTTTAAACTTAAAAGTCCACCTAAACGCCACAATGTATGTTCTGCGTAACGCAATTTTGTTATGTTTCCTGCTAGTATGGCTGAGACAGTAAATGCAGATGTGGCGTCTTCTTGAAAAAAAATGAAACTAATTTATTTTACTTTTAGAATATAAAATAGTTTTAAATTATTCCGTCTCGCCTTCGGTTTTGACATCCTTTATGTTTTACGTTACGTTGTGTTATGTTTTTTCGTTTATCGTTTTATTATGTTTCCAAATTGCAATCGATTTTTTATACTGTTTAGCGCAGGGCCTAAACAGGTGTGACCTCGGGAATTTAAAGCGTGCCTCCCGAATTACAAACATGTGTACCGAGATTTATAACGTGTGTTTTAAACAGTAATTTGGAATTTCAACACAAATATGTTTTAATTTTTGTATCTCAATTTAAAATCGATAACAACTTGCACGTTATACGCGAGAAAGCCACCGCCCAAGAGTGGTGTCGAGGTGGTTTTTCTCAAGCAAAAGCCGATAACAAGCAATCAACTAATGATCTCACTCTAACCAATATATGTTATTATCGTTTTAAATTGTTTTATATTAGTAGAATATTTTAAATTATTACTTGTAGTTTGTATTTTGTGTTGATAATTTTTAGTCCGAATTATAGCTTTTTATAAATAATGTACACGTGTAGGACAAGTGGTGTATAGAATGGGAGGGGTGAGAGGTCTGCGGTTATTCTATGGAAATCTATTAACGATTAAAAATGAATTGAAAAGTGTGTGCCCTGAAGTCGGATGTATTGTATGCATATTAGTCATAATAACGAAATTGTTAAAACGTTTACAAGCCCACGTTTATAATCCACGTTGAACAATATCGTTTTAACAATGTTTTTTTTTTTTTTTTGTTGTTATTTATATTATTATTATTAATTATTATTTTTTAAGAAAAAAAAAACAGTAAATAAATAATAAATAAGTATTAATAATAATGGAAATTATACTTGATGATTTTCATTTTTTTTTTTTTTTAAACCTATATATATATTACATAAATGTAATGAATACGTATATTATATACATTGTGTTAAAAACTAATAATAAAAAAAAATATTATACATGTCGAGCTTTTTCGTTAAGTCCTAGTTCTATCTATATAAACAAACTAGATAAATATCATTTGGTTTCACTTCTTTCCATCCATCTACCCTGGTCTCTAAGTTTTTTGGCGGACCATCATATTTCCCACAAAAACCTCCATCCTTTCTCCCATCTATCCGTTGCTTTTTCTTTCTAGTTGATACCTCAACCTAGTAATTCCCACATAGTATTTTATTACATCGTCCCATCTTATTTTATTATGGGCTTTCTTAATGCGTGCGTTTGGCCGGCCCCGCTCCATTGGAAATCGCCAAAAAAAAAAAAAAAATTTATGTCAATATTTAGCACGTAAATCACAAATTTGCACGACCAACTCCGTAACCCTAGCCCCGTGTTCGTTCCTGATACATATCCGTTATCCGCGGAAGTGGAATACTATGGAAAATTGCATTTATTAGGACGATCGTTTAATATAATACAGATAGACGTGGCGATGGTTTATGGGGGCGATGCTGGGGGTTTCCACCAAGAAAATGTATGAAAACCTCCCTTAGATTTTAAAGATATCAATAATATAATTGTAGTTGGTTTACTTTGTAAATTGTAATGAAGAAACAAAAATATTTTAACATTTAATTGAAGTATTTGTTAGATTTCGTTAATCTATTTTTATATAAAACTATTTACAAACTTCTAATAAAACTGGTGTACGATAATATTGAAGTTTTTTACGGTGTTTTTAATTAATTCACCATGATATTGATTTAATTGATCATATTACTAATGACGTTCTAATTTCTGAGTTGAAACTTTGGATACGAAAAATTAATACACTGCCTAAAAAAACATAAAAACGCGATGGAAGCTCTTTCAATATGTAATGATATGTACCCAAATATTTTCAAGCTTTTACGAATTCCGGCTACATTGCCTGTTTCGACTGCAACGGCCGAGAGATCTTTCTCGACATTAAAACATAGAAAAACATACATAAGCAAACCCAATATCCTAGGTAAATATTTGTCGATCGCCCAAAAATTATAGTTCTTCATTAAACGTTCTAAAATTTGACGTGCATTTTGTTTCAGAAAAGATTTCATGGCCTTACCATGTTATCCATTCGTCGAGATTTAGATATTCAGTTTTTGACGAATTGGCAAATTAAAAGAAACAACCAGAGTTTATGATATAATTTGTGATTCTTTAATTTGAATTCTCCAATAATAGTTAAAATAAAAACCGATTAAAATTGAATTTAATCATTTTATACTGATTTATAAAATTATTTCATTATTATGACGCCCCACTCCCCTCGAAAAAAAAATGTTTGTAAATACGTTTGTGATAAAGAAAAAAAACAATAACGTCATAGTAAAACGAGCTTCGCTCGAATATTAAAAGGAAACAAAACAAAAAATATCATATTTTATAAAACGAATTGCCTATAGTAGTCGCCATTTTAACAAAGATTCGCTATTTGTTATAGTTTCATCTATGCGTTGTTATCATCTTCGTTGGTAGGTATCTATAACGACGAATAATAACTAAAAAGTAATGCCGAAGTATTTACCGTACAATTAATCGTCTATACATTTTATTTTTATTTTTTTTTTTTTATTATAACATGCGTATTTATACATTTTTTTTTTTTTTTTTTTCGGTAAAGGGAGAATGCTGAGATACTGAGTAAACGAGTCGCTGAGTTATTATACCGACAAGTCTGGCCCAAGACTAGACTTGAAAAATTGATAAAACCTTATGGAAACTCGTGAAACATTAACGTTTTTTTAAGTACGCGTTTAATTGAAAATTCATTAATATTGTTGTTTTGTCTTGATGCCGTTGTAAAAAGTCGATAGATTTGTTCGCGTGATGATGCGATTATAATCATTATTTGTTAATTTTATATTCGCAATATTTTTTTTTTAAGACACGGATGTAATATAACAGCAGTACGATTTTTCTTATTTTAATACATTTAAATATTATGTTAACGTCTTTTCGATCGGTTTAAAATAGAAAAACAAAAGCTCATTGTGTATTGCGTTTCTGCGATATCGTAAAAATTATAAACTATAGTATACGAAGGCGAAATAAAACAAAAAAAAAAGCGTTTATATTTTTAAACGTAATTCCTCCGATCGTAAAAATTTAAAATATTGTCCTCGTTGATGAATAGAACAATCGTAGGCACGGTATTATTGATATCTCCCGCGATGGACAATTTTTCATTCGTGTTTTTTTTTTTTTTTTTTTTTTTACTTTCGAGTTGTGACTTTCCTAAAAATGTCCGTAAATTTTCGCTTAAAATTATACTCGGTGTCCATATTATACACCGGCGTTTCTTATATTTTATAGTCGTATGTTCAAATTTTTCTAGGATTGGGGTCCATGGTTTATATGTAACTGTTAAAAACTATGGGAGTTTATGAGAGTTACGTATCTATAATTTTCTGGAGATGAGGGAGAGGTAAACTAAATACAATATACCTATATTACCCATATTATATTATATTTCGACGTATAAAAAAAAATTACAAAATAAATTCCATTCGTATCGTTTAAGAATTATAAAATAGTTAAAATAAATTCCAGTCGTCTCGTCGCAATTCGGAAACCATCCTCAACAACGGACACGACTATAATATACATAATTTCTATACTCATTGGCTTACCTATTCCGGTTAATATTTTTATTTTTTTTTTTTCATTTTGAATCACGCCGCCGTTTATAGTTTTCCGCCTATATTGAAATTCTGCAACGGCGACATTATATCTAAGTACGGTTTAAGTAAGTAAGACATTTTTGGTATCCGGGTTATTTGCTGTCTGTCCTAAAAAAAAAAAAAAAAACGGCTGTATACACTACAGAATAACACTGTTTTTGTACAAAAATATTATTAGTGTGTGTTTTTTTTTTTTTTTTTTGTGAGTTACATAATAGTAATTTTTAATTATAACCTAAATGAGGAAGGACACCAGAAGGTGTGGGAAAACGCAAGAAAACATTTCGGAGGGGGAGGGGATATTGAAAAAAATGTAAAATGTTAATCGCTGTCGATTGGATCATTTGTGTGGTCGTCCGTGTGATCAGACATGACTCGCGTTCAAAGGAGCCGAGTAAAATGCGAGTACGAAAAATTATACTATAATGAACGATAAAAAAAAAAAAACCTCCTCCCCAAAACCAAATATTTTTACTCGATTTTGCTCCGTATCTTTCGAATCCACATAATCTATACTGTATATGAGAGTGAAGAGGGCACGCGATACTTTGACTGTGAAAACGGTTTAGCGTTTTACCAAATTTTAAGAACCCAACATTCTCGTCATAAAAAAAAAAAAAAAAAGAGATATCGGAAACACAAACGGAGTTATTATTGTTCTGAAATCTAATATTTGTAGTTTTTTTCAAACTCGAATTACACGGTTTCTCAACGGTGATTGCCACCATTACACAATAACTACTGTGGACGAAATGACACGCGACGACTAACGAAAGTGGATTTGAATGTTTTCGAGTTGATCAATTTTAAATGTTCACAAAAACGCCGAAAAAATCGTCTGTATACAGTCTTAAACCCTACGTCCTCTTCAATCAGGTTCGGGATAAAACAATTTCACCGTATACGCCAGTTTTGCGCCGTTTATTTTGCGTCACACGCTTCAGTACGTACAAAAAGAGTTGTACGCGTTGCGGTCACTGCTCGTAGTCGGGCGGCGGGCTCTAAAACCCTAAAATAATCGTATCAGAGTGCTGGTCGTGTAAATTCTACTGCTACGGACGTACAAAATCGCATTTATTTATTTTTTATTTTTTTTTTTTTGTCGTTTCTTCTTTAGATTTCACGAGGAGCGAAATGGAATAGGTATTGGAATTCTACTATATTTTTTTTTCTTTTCTTTTCTTTTTCCCCGTCTGTAAACGAGTCTTAAACGACCCGGGGGAGACCCGGCGGTCCGTCAACAATCAAAAATCTCATCGGAACATTGTCGTGGCATTTGTCGAATATTTTTGGTCCGATTTTTCGAAACCCGAAACGCGCCAATCGTTGCCATCGACGCCGTGTAGCGTGCACGGCGGGCGGCCTACCCACTACGCCCGAACCCCGTCGTTTCGTATTACATCGCACCCGAGTGTGTTTGAGAAAAAAATGTTTGTTAATATTATCGCGACGATTTTGTACGCGTAATGAAAAACGCAAACAATTATTTCTCCCGGTGGTTCGATAACAATAAAATAACGCGCTGCAGTCACTTGTAAACTCGGGCCCGGTAAAATATAAAAAGAAAAAAAATTCGACTAATATTGTAATCGAGTTAGTATTAATACCGGTTTAAATTACAACTTTAAACATAAATTAGTTGGTTTTTTTTTTTTTTCTCTCCCCGGGCAACGGAAACTTTTACACCGCCCCCTTCGCGGATCAATGCCCGCGGTACAGTAGACGAGCTTTCATTTAATAAGTACGGGCAACAAACCGTAATACAAGTACAGTAAATAATAACAACAGCACGCGAGTTATTAATAATAATTTTCAATTTTAGTACGTACCTCTGAAGTCTGAGATTGAATCCGATCCAGAATTTATTTCAGCTGTGCCGGGGATGGAGTGGAGTTACCCGGAAGAAAAGTGTAACACACCACCCCGAGTAACATTGAAACACACACTTATTATAACTTATGGATTTGTAAAGTTCTACAACGCCGGAAATTTCCGTTCAAATTGCACCGCGTCGGAATAGGTCGGTTCGTGTAATCATTTTAGTAAATCATTTAAAAATGCGTTAAACCTAAAAGAAAAACCGGTAGAATGGGTCGAGAATGGAACCTTCTATGGTTATTATTATTGTTCCAAACAAAAACACTAAGAATATCGAATACCGTCATGATTTATGATTTTCTTTTTCGAGAAGGGTATTCAATTAGGAAATGGCACAGCGATAATAGATACATTTCTCTGCCATTTTCACTAGACTAGTTCGATAATCGATTAATTGAAGGATTTATAAAACGCAATTACATTATTTCTGCTTTGCAAAACTTGTTTCCAAGTTTTCTAATTAAATTTAATTCAAATAGCGACGATTTTAAAAAGTGCTCTGTTTTTAACAAAAGCTTATTACCGACTTATGACACTTTTGAATTAGAATTGAAGGTGTGGACGGAAAAATGGAAATCGGCATCAATGTTATAGAGGTTGTGTCGAAGGACCATTATCCAAACATTTGGTGTTTAATATCCGTACTTGCGACACTCCCGGTGTTGACTTCGTCAGCAAAACGTTCATTTTCAAATTTAAGACGATTAAAAACCTATTTGAGGAATAGCTGCAGTGAAGATCGCCAAACAGCTTTTAGCTTTATTGTCAGTCCGCCGAAGTATCTCGATAAATATCGAAGAAATAATCTATACGTATTCCAGAATGCCACGCAACGTCGACTTTGTTTTATGATTTAAAATTGTATTCAACCATTTCTTCCATTATTTATAGTTCATTTACATTCTTATATTATATTTTGTACTGTATAATATTATCATTAAAATAATAATATGATTATATGTTTTTAGTTCGTGTATTAAAAATATTTTAAAACCCCCACCGAAAATTGATCCTGAATACGTGCCTGCAGCGATAACAGTCTTAAATAATTAAAAAAATTACGTTTGCACGGTGGCGTGTTTAGGATTTTGTTGCCCTGGGTACACATTTTCTTCATGCCCCTCCCGGACTCCATCGGCTTTCACCGATATTGTACATTATATAGTTGGTTTTAAGTTATACTTTGTAAATCACAACACCGCCGAGCACCAGTGAAATACACGCAGGTTTAAGTTTCTAACAATACGAGCTAAAAAGTAGTACAAAGAATATTATTGGTATATTATTTATAATATTTGTAATTCACACGTAATGAATATTTTTAAGTAAAACAAATAAATATCAAAAGTTATTATATGGTGTACACTGGGGCGGCCATTAGCTTACTCTTGTAATTTGTTTTGTTTTTTGTACAATTTGCAGTACCCCCTCATTTGTATTTAATACTACTAAAAATAATAGCTGCACATTTTGAAATCAATCGTTAAAATTTAAACCGAGCCTTCTTGAAGTTAAGTAATTTAGTAATTTTTTACAAAAAAATACTTTACAATAGTTTTCAAATAACAAATATTATAAGGCATTCGGAAATGCTATTTTCTACGTTATTGTATTATTTTTTACCGACACAGTACACACGTTCATTAGTGCTATGATAACAAATCGATTTTGATAAAATAAAGTCGAGTAAGATAAATTCATCTTAAAAAAATATAAGGAAATTTGTTGTTTTCTTTAAAGGTGTGCAATATGGCTGAAATGCTATCACGAATTGCTTGCCAAAGCTGACTGCCACCAAAATAGTGCAGTTATTATAATATTTCCGGGGAAATTGCTTTCCATGCTCCCAAAATATGCCACTGCGTTTGCTTTAAAACGACATGTAATTGATTTCATTACTTTTGTGAATAATTTAATTTAACATAATAATTACCGTACCTCTCGGTGGATTTAAGCAATCCAATATTTAAATATTATAATAGTAAATTAATTTTGTTTTATTAAGTTTTCGGTAACAAGGATCTTTATCGCTTAACAATCGGTTTGTTTATGTTGGAAACACACGGTTCCGAGGTGGTTAAAACTAAAAATTACCAAAGACTTATAAAAAAAAAAAAAATGAAAAATGTAATACGTTTCCGGTACGGTTGTCGATGATCCGGGGATTCAGATGGGCCCAATGTAATAGTGTTTTACTTGCACCTACTCAATGGCACAACTAGGATTTTTTTTAGAGGGTAGGGAGTGTTCGCCTTACACAACCTCTCCTTCCCCCCCCCCCCGATTACTTATTTCTGAATAAGCCACTGGTGTATAGATACAAATCTCATATAATTTATGTAATTGTCAAATGTCGAGGCACGATTATTTTTATATATGATAAACTTAGAAAAAAAAAAAAAAAATATATTAAATTTCCATAAATACGGTTCTGGGGTGGAGGGAGTGGTGTCCACACACACTCGAAACGCCCCTCGTATTTGCACCACCGTACCTAGCAACCGGTAAAAGTGCATTTTGAGTGCATTTTATTATAATCGTACCACCAAATCGGCAACAAATTGTGAAATATTTCGCAAAATTATTATTGTGTACTTTATGATAATTAACACTCGTGCTTAAAAGGTACGCGAAAATAAAACTATGGCGTTCGAGTCCGTTGTACAAACGACGATGTTAGGTGGAAAGAATACCAACCGTTGAAACATTAGACCCTGACCCTGTAACGCAATCCGAATTATTGTGAACCGTCGATTACGATGTGGGTAAGAAAAAAGAAGAAGAAAAATGAAAAATTACGTCATGGCAGTAGGATAAGACGTGCGTACATGTGCAAGTAGAAAGTGTACGTTTTATTAAACGTTCCGTCCGAGAGTAGTAAAGCAATGGCTGGGAGTCTGTATAACATTGTAGTCGCAATAACAATATAATACTATGGAAACTATTATAATTCCCCCCTCCGCTGTGAAAACAAAATCTCAGCCACTCTATACCTATGCTCAATTATTATTACACCTGAAAAATAGCCGTGAAAAAATGCCAATAGATGTTGTTGTTGTTTTTTTTTTTTTTTTTTTTATATACGATTCTATGGCCGCGGTTGAACATAATAAACACAAACGAATAAATTTGATACCCGTTTCGCGTCATATCGGATTGGCTGTACAAGAAATATTTCGATTTCTTTCGATCGTTGCTTATTTTCCGCATTCGGAATTGTTCATCGAATCGTCCGGTGCGAAATTCGCGTTGCGCGATATTTTCACAACGACAATTTAAATTTGACAACCGAGCTAAACTTTTCACTAAGCTGCAGGCAAAGCTAAAGTTTTAAAATCTGTTACGTTACATCGTCTGGAATTTACCGTGTGGATTGTGCGTAAAATACATTATTTATTTATTTTTTTTTTTTTTTTTTTTTTAAATAGTAACAATAAATAATATCATTTCGAATTAAATACAACGACTGAAACAATGTGTCAGGAAAAAAATCCTATACGTTTATACCGTTTTCAGCGTACCCTATGGTTAGAAAAAGAAAGTTAAACTGTTGTTTCTTATGCAAATACAAAAAAATACTATCTGCTTGTGTTTTGTTAAAAACACAAATACCTAAGTAACTGTTGTTTAAAAGTAAAATCGAAAAAAAATTGATTTCTGAATCTGTTTTTTTTTTTTTTTTTTTAGAATAATTTAAACGAATTAAGAGGTAGGTGTAAACAGCGTGTAACGCAATTTTGTATTAAACAATTTAAAATAAACGCATCGCTACATCGATATTTTATTTTTTATTCAACGTATAACAAATATTATTATAATTTAGTAAAACAGAATATTTTCATAAACGTAATAAAATTGCAATTACACCGATATTAAAAAGCAAACCAACGGTAACCACATTGATTTCGTACTACGAAATTGGTAATTTGAAATTTCGGCAACGATTATACCAAAATTGTTCATGTTAGAAGGATAGCCCAATATCCCGAGAGATATTATCTCGGGAAAAGAGGATATAGTGACGATATTGATAAAACATAATGATAAATTGGGAAGGACGTAAGTGTAAGAAAGTGCGCAAGAAGATATTTTTTTTTTATACGGTCCGAGAAATAGTAAAATGGGACCGGAAGAGACCGACTAGAACGCCGAAAACAAAGACAGATGGACAGATTACAGAAGGACTTAAACATGCTGGTAATAAACTATGGTGAATAAATGGGTTATAGATGGAGAGTAATGGCGGTTACGTCGAACAGCGTGTACGACCTATAATAAGCCGGCGAATTAGAAAAGAAAAAAAAGAAGATAATATGAAAAGAAAAAAAATCAAACGGTTCTGAGTACAGGGTATACGGAAATGTCAAATGTTCCATTTAAAAAAGTATACTTTTTAAATTTCTACTGCGCACATCTTCCGGGTAAGACAATATTAGATACTTGCGTATATATATATATATATTTGAAAGTCAATGGACGAAATATTTTGCAAAGAGAGAAAAAAAAAAAACCAACCGCTGTAAAACTAATAGGTGTAGGTTCGGTGTACGCCCTACCGCTCGGATGTTGAAATGCGGCGAAAAGTAGTATTTTTCACAAAACAGTGAAAATTAATCGATGTAACCGAAAATTACCGTATCACGAACTTACAGTTGAAACCGGAAACCAAATACGATAAATCACTTAAATGTCTGGTACTTGGAATATTAATACATTAAACTACAAATCATGTGGGACAACGATTATTCACGTTATAGAATTTACGGGATAGTTTGACAAACATTTACATAAACGCAAGTGACGTAAATGATTATTGTACTGATCAATGGGATACTATTAAATGGACTGTTCCGGCGGTTAAGTCGAGTACGAACAAAAAATAAATAAATATAAAAAAAAAAAAAACTATTAATACCTCCGGTCTGTGCAAAAAGTAGCAATTAGTCGGATTACCGTTTCACTGGTTACAGGTGGCAGTGGTTACAATTATTCGATTATAAAAATATAACTATACGTTTTCCGCAGTTTCTTTTCGTCCGAACGCTCGCGAGTGACAGAATTACACCGGCAATTATTATTTTGCGCCCGTAATAATGCGTTAATAATAAAAATAAAAAAATACAGAACTGCAACATTTTGTGAACACTGGAATTTTGTAATCAATCGGACAAGTTTGTACACGTAATGTATTCTACAGAACATCACACGATGTTGCGCATAAAAAACATTTTGCATCATCGAAAACACAACTATATAGCGTATAAAAAGCACTACGGACTTATGAAAAAGTTCTTAAATCGAAGACTATCTCTAAAGAACTAAAAATGTAGATATACATGATATTATTACGACTAATTGTTCCTTATGGTCGTAAAAAGCCGAAGAACCGAAATTTGTGGTTTTCGAGAAAAAAGTTGTCAGCAAATTATATGACCTAAAATAACCTATACCTATAATTTTTGATATATCCAAACCAATGGATTGAGAAGATAGCATAATGATGAACTCAAAATTGGATTTCAAAAGCCACTAACCGGAGATCAATTAAATGAGTTTGATATGGGATAAGCATGTGATTGAAGAAGACCCTACTGGGAAACGGTTTTTACGAAGACCAAGATTAAAGTCGAACGATTGTGTTAAAAACGACATTAATTATACAGTTTGGAAATTTAAAGTTTTCCGAGTCGTACAGGTAGTTGTTTGTCACTTTGACTTCCTACCAAAAAAAAAAAAGGAGAAATGATTCAATATAGTATAAACTTTTGATAAAATTTATGTGAGGTTGGACAGAGAAAAACGTGATGTGTATTCGGCGGTAAGTTTTTTTTTTTTTTTGTTTTGTTTTATTGTCTCAGGGGACAATTTGGTAATTCGTATAATAAATTATCGTTTGATTAAAATATCGTTCGTTATTGTCTATCGGAATAAATTCGAAAATTCATCGGTTTAAAAACGGCTGGCTGTTATAATAAAAAAAAATAATAAACTTTTTTACCGCATATTGATTGTTTTTTTTTTTTTTTTTTTAATTACAAATTTTCCCGTACATCATACGTAGCGCTATAGTAACCGAAAACCATATACACCGTGTGTATACATTTCAAAACAAATGAAAGTTCGCCGTCTACATTTTCTTCCCGAATGAAAACCCCAAAAGTTAGTTCGTTCACTAATTTTGTCTTTAAAATACGCAAAATGGAATTATTTTAATTTTATTTATTTATTTATTTATTTTTTTATTTCTAGTTTCCATTGGTTACACGGAAAGAAAACAAACATTGTTTAAAGCGGTTCTACTTACACTACTTTTTGTTTTTTAACTAATTCTGTTTTCAGAATAGCCCGGTCAGGTTCGAAGACGAGTGCAAACAGTAAAACGTCAACAGTTGGCTGTACGTTACAGCGAATTATTTTAATCGAGATACGTTTTTATTATTTTGTTAATGATTTATTTATCGATTTGTGGCTAAGTATTACATATATACCAACCAGTTATTATTTAATTTGGTTACCGCGAGCAAGGTTAGGTTAGCAAAATGCTGAGTTTCAATATTTTATTTAAACTTTTTATTTATGTCTGGTATAATAATAATAGGGTGAACGGACGTTTTAGAGGGGCGAGGGAAACCAAGATTTCCGGTCGAAAAATTTATCACAGACAGAGAAAAAAAAAACGCACACGTCAAAGTAAAACCAATACATTCCTCGCTACGCTCAGAATTTAAAAAATATAAATATAAAGGAAAACCTTAGCCCTGGAGTATTGTAGTAATTGGACGTCCGTATTTACAACCGAAAACACAGACAACCACAATTCTACTATAATCGTCCGGGTTAAGTTTTTTCTTCGTGTTTATTTATATATATATTTTTTATATACGTATTTTATACGTATATCATATATTTTCGTGTATATATTTTTTTTATATTTATTTTATTGTTATGTAAAATTGATCAATTAATTCTGTAACTTTCATTTCATTATCCACTACGATACGTTTGTTCTTATTGGATAATCGTTTCTCACAGCTGTCTCATTTTACACACACGTATATTATACGCACCTTTATAATATAGTTTCGTTGCAACACGAAATTTCATAATTGTAATTTCTGCAGGAACATTCAAATAAATATACGATTTTAACCGGTTTGCCGTAATCGGTGTGCTCCACATTTGCAAAATTTACACATTTTAGGGCAAAAAGAAAAAAAAATCTGTTGTCCATATACACGGTTTTCGTTTTTTTTCGCACAATCAATTAAAGTTACGAAAATAATTTACAATTTAGGTTAAAACAAATATTAACGGCTACTTATAATTATAATAATATATATCTATGTCAGAATTTAAAATAACACAGATAACAGTAATAATGATTTTTTTTTATTATGAATAAACACTTTTAAATATCTATATTTAAAATGAATAATTGTAAAAAAAAAAATAAAAAAAATCGCGTTATACGTAATATTTGTGTTAGAAATAGCTATTAAAAATAAAAAAATAGTTACCCGGTGTTCACAATTCTTTATTTATATAAAGTTATTTTTTGTTAGAATCTGCAGAGTACAGTAGAAAAGCTATTTATTTTATAATGGGCTTTTGTGTTCTAGTGTTCCTTTTTTTCCCCTCCCCATTGTAATAGTAAAAGGTGTTCGAAAACTTTCGCCTCGAGAAAAATTCATCTGGGATAGTTTTATTACGAATAGGTACTTTGGCATAGTTTAAACAGGCCAATGGTTTGTCCCAATAGATTTTTGAAATCTGACATTAAAAAAATAATATATGCTACCCAAAACAATTGGTTCTCAAATTGTGCAAATCGGTTTTATATTTTTAGATTAGGTGTAATCGAATTAACAAACTTGACGGCAAGCGAGGAAAAGCTGAAAATGTAATAATATTTGACAAAATATCTAATTCGAGATCTAATCTTAAATAGATCAACTATAATATAATCATAAATAATAATAGGACAACATATTTTGGCGTTATAATTTTTTTTTTTTTTTTTTTTGTAATATTTATAATGCAACATGACGAATATTGTCCATCGACTTTTGTGAAAACTTTGACATCAAATAATTCGTCCACGCAAAAACCGTAATAATAACGACAACGATAAATCACTTAAACGTCAAGTTGCAACATATCTTTGTAATACCGTCTTTTAGGACGGTACTTCCTTTTGATACGTGTAAATTTTGTAGTAAGGTCACATCATCAGAGGTGTAGTTGGGGGGGAGGAGGTCAACGGCCGTATTTTTACCGTAATTATGCGGTTTGTTTTCATATTTCGTTGACCAAGTAAATAATAAATATTTTTAAATGTAATTAATGGAAATAAATGCCAACGAGCAATTTCGAGTTTTTTATTTTTTTTTTTTCTCTCCCATCTCCAGTTAAAACTTGACTTATACACCAAAGGTATAAATATTAAATACCTGCAAGGGCCGTCGATTTTCGATCCGGCCCGGTCCCGAAGATAAATCCAATACTTTAAAAAGCCCGGTCGACCAGTTTTTTTATTATAGTCCGACCCGGCCCCTAAAAATTGAACAATACGAAAATCCTGTCTAGCCCTTTTTTTTTTTCGTTTCTAAGACCCGGCCCGGTCCAATTTTAGTACGGGCCAGCCCTTGCAGGCCTTTAATACCTACATATAATATTTGATTTCGAATAACAATCGCCGTTTTTTATGCGTAAATATACGGTTCGATCAATAAATAATAATATAAATTTTGTATACCACGCGTTAACGGTTTTGAGTACCCATTGGATAAAACATATATTGCTATTATTTTATGTACTAAACGAAATTCCGCGGTACTTCTAGAAGGTGCAGGTGTTTTATTACCGATACTCACGGGCAGTAATAGGTAGCGCACTCGAGTGTTCGTCTCTGTAAAACATTATATTATTTACTATTCGTGAAAGGTTAAAAAAAAAAAAAAAAAAAAAAAAATGCTCTGGTCATGACTATTGTTACGTATACAGAACGATTTTATTGTCCGGCGACTTTCTCAGAGGATTTTGAGAGTAAAATTGACTTTTGTATTTGTTCAATCGTATCAGGGGAATCGTGAAACTGTGTACGCGATATCCGTCACAATATTTTTAAATGTTTTAAATCATGTTTTAAGTGCCCAAAACAAAGACAACGGTATCGGTAATTTTTTTATTTATCTATATAAGATATAGATGGCACCAGATAAGACGGACAAATGATTACATATTTATAGTTAACTAGATTAATTTTAGTGGATGTAACAACGCAAAAGAGGCTTTAATCGGTTAAAAATTTACACGTACGGTGAATTTAGCTGTTAATATTTATAGTTATAGTTCAGAATCATAAACAAAAAAAAATAAATCTGATTATTACAGTAATTTACATATTATTATTATTATGTCGGGGTAGAATTGATTAAATATTAGAATTTCGATATATAAAAAATCATTCAATCATTCGACTTCAACCCCGTAACTTGACTGGATATTTACGAAAATTAATTGCAAAAAAAAAAAGTCGCGGATACTGTTCACGGGTGTGCCACGGTTGTTGATAAGAACTTGATAGGATGCATAGAAAAAATTTAATTTATATCTATAGTACGCAACACTAAATCAATTTTAATGAAATACGATTCTGAGCGGAGTTTGGTCAAACGTGTTTTGTAAGGATTTACGTCAAAATTTGAACTAAAACGCTTATAACAAAAAAAAAAAAATAAAAAAATACTAAATTACGCTCAATTTTGCACAACTTATGATGAACGTTGTGTAAAATTGTCACTCCTTTCGGCTCGCCCAAAACAATTGTATCCACATAAAACAAATTGAAACGTATATTTATACGTTATTGTATTAAGTAAATACATATTGATGTTTTACGTTATTTTTATTACTAATAAGAAGTGTGAACCAATAAATAGATATATGTATATTTATTATTTTTAAGTTTTCATTTTTTTTTTTTTTTTTTTTTGCCACGAAAATTTGCCATCCCCGAAAACGCCGCTCTAGGTTCTAGATGTATAATCTAATCTTGATAGCTAATACCTAAAGCCATCCCTGGGGACAGGGAAATGTGATAAATCGATCATAATGACGGTAATGGATCACGATAAAAGCATATCACCCTGTTTGATACGCGAGTATAATAACGCTGCCGGGCGTTTTATAACGATCGTACAACCCATCACACGGTTGTAAATATTATAATTTGGACTGTGAATGCACTAAAAAACCTTTAAAAATTGCATTTGAAAGCCCAAATGCCAACAACAAAAAAAAAAAATGCACTAAAATATTTAAATTTATTTTATACTTTTAGCATATTCGTATACAAACATCGACATAAACGTGTTTCTGGCGAGTAAAGAACTACAAGATCAGAGTAGAACGTCAATTTAATCAATTCAAATTTAAATTAAATTCAATCCCAATTTGTATAATTTCTTTTCGTAATACATTACTATGCCCAGCAATTTGTTGGCTCAGCCCAACTAACGGGCGACACATAAAAAACATGCTTACGCAGGCTGAAAAGAACTTGCTCAGTTTTGGTTTTAGGGTAAAAACATCTGTTATAAAAATTAAAAGAGGACTAGACGGTGCGTTTTTTCCCCACTATTCCAAATATAACGTTCTTCAATAAGCATCGTTTTGAAATAACGACTTTATATTAACATTTTTAAATGACTGTCAACTTTTCAAAAAAATCAATTTAAAAAAAACCGCATCGTCTTGCCCTATGGAATATAATATAATTCTGCTCTAAAACCAAAACTAAGCGAGTAAAAATTCAGTCTGCGTATGCGTGTTTCCGCTATGTCACCCGTTTGTCGGACTGAGACAGCACATCCGGATATAGCGTCCTATATTAAAGGGATTATTCGATTTAAACCTAAAAGCCAGACAAAACTCTATGGGAATTGTGTTTGACATATGTAAATGTTGAAACCGGATAATGATTCTTTAGGTTCTTTATCGGGATACGTGTGAAATATATATATATATAGCTGTTTTATCGGAAAACGTTGATTGAATTGATTGAATTTTTTTTAAAATTTTCAAAATAAATTTAAAATATTGCGCCTTTACTCGAATGTATCCTAGTAAAGTACATAAAAAAAAAAAAACATAATATGTTTTCAAAATGGAAATCCGTCGAACACAGTTCCTACAGCGCAGGGGTTCCCAACCTTTTTATCATCGAGTACCACCAGACACTTTTATAATCAATACGCGTACCACCTGAATTCTAAAACTAAATTAGGAGTCAAATTTGTTTAGCGTATATTTTTATTATTTATTCATTTTTTACATTTTTATTATTTGATATTTATGAAAGTAAAAAAATCTTAATTTTTAGTTCAATCTAGATATTTAATTTTTAAATTACAATTTTCAAAATAATAAATATTAAAAATAATAAAATTTAATAAATACAATTAATGTGATATTTGTTGTTGTTTATTTTGTACAAGGACATCAATATCGGGCTGAATGGAACTAATTTTCACTCTTAAGTCACTTTGAATATCGAGCCTACTTCTGTACTTATTTTTTAAATACAAAAATTCAGAAAATCCACTCTCACACAAATAAGTAGTGACAAATGGAATTAAACATTGTAATGCTTGCTTGAAAAGAGATGGGTATTCAAAAGTGTTGAGCTTATCAAAAATATCAGCCAAGTAGGCTAATCTAGATAACTATTCTTCATTGTTGAACAAATTCTTCGTTATTTTGATAAAATAATAATTTTATAAAATTAGCTAATATCAAATAAACTAAACTAAACTAAATAATATTGAATGCGAATAGTAATAAAAAAATTTCTTCGCGTACCACTAGTGGCTGGGAACCTCTCCTATAGAGCATTTATCCGGGTTTTCGGTCTAAAACGTTAAATTCGTCCGTAAATACGGTCGTATCCATTATCCGTAAAATGTATATTGGGCGGTAGATTAACGGAAAAGTTTTATCACTAAGGTGGTCATTAAAATTAAAAAAAAAAAAAAAAAAAAAAATTTAATTCTACAACATCAAAGAGATAATTTGGAAAACCGCCCGCCAATCCCGTTTTATGCCGCTAACTATTTTGTTGTGCTTTTCGTACGCGCGCGTGATATTATTATTATTATTATTTATTAGAAAAATACCTTTATGAAAAAAAAAAAATATGAAAGTCTCGCCGGCTACAGAGATTTTTTTAACCATTCCACTCTTCCGGCACTGGGCCGCACGTATTATGATCGTCTTCCCCGGAGACGGCCGTTATAAAACAGACGCCCGTGCCGCGGATCCGACCAATACTTGTGAACGTGAATTGCCGAGCACAACGTTGTCGCTATATTTTTATTTTTTTTGTTAAATTATCGCCGCGTTTTGTGTTCGTAATACGTATCCCGATTCCGATTTAATCGTCCGGGTATATAAATACATATTTTCTTTTCTTTTTTTTTTTTTTTTTTTTAACAGTGTTCGCCATTTAATATTATACATAAATACCACCGTCGCGCCAACCGTTCCCGGCGTATTTTTTTATTTTATTTTATTTTTTTTTTTTTTCTCTACGATATTAAAGGTGAGTTACAAACATTTCTGAACGCGATAATAATGTTACTGTTGTTATGACTATAGGCGCCACGTTTTATAAATCGTGCGCCCCCGGGGAGGCAAAAGCGATTTGTCGCATCCTAAGTGCAAAAAGTTGTACGTTTCACGGGCACTATGAAAAACATTGGAAACTTTTATTTCGCCGATTTAAAAAACTATTGATCGTATTGACCAATTTACGAAATGTATTACTGTTATTTAATATTTTACGACAAACAACAATAAATCACGATCAAATAAATACAGAAATATTTTTGTAATTACATTTGAAACCCCGGGTAGTTTACAAATTTCCCGTGCGGAGAAATTGCCACCATCTGAACGGGGCACTGACTCGGGTGATCCAAGACGATAATGCTTTCCGATTCGATAGATTCTGTAAAAAAAAAAATGAAACTTTTACTTTGCATTTGTCTGTCGTTCTATTAGTTTTTATTGAATATTTACGATATATTGTGTAGTTTATATTTAAACGGTTCTAAATAATTTCTCGAAAGATTTTGTTTTCGTGATGTCCGCTTTAATAGGCTTTTTAGATATTATTCATCCATACGGATCGTTCTATTTATCATATCGATAACGTCTTTGTTTTATCTTTATTAACGGCCGTTGTGCGTCATCCGGACTCATAACTAATTCGACAAACTGGTCCGTTATTGTTGTATTGCGTTTAATTCGTATTTTCGTTTAATTTTGGGTCATTCTGCGGTAAAATTGATATTTTTCAGGCCATTTTTTTGATTATTTTTCCATAGTTTTTATACCATTTACATCCTGAGCTCAATTATAACTAATTTTTAACATTTCCACACAAAATTACGTACTGCGGCAACATAAAAAATACAATACTTATTACCCGTATATTCATATTTTGAAAAAATTCAGCAACAATGTATAAACGCAGCGCGACGCATTTTTCGTTATATTCAAAACTATGGGATTCGAACCGAAAATTTGACTAATATTTTAACACATATTTGAAACGCGAGTAAAAAAACTAAAATGAGTTATATCGTAACAAATTTAAATATTCCCGATTACTGTACCGAATAAATACAATTTCAAAATTGATTATAATTTAAGGGGGAGGAAGGGGAAAGTGCAACAAATGTACGTGTACAAATAAAAACATTATGCTTACCTTATATACGTAATGCATAGTATACGAATACTATTTGGATAGCGCTTGAAAATCAAAATGTATTTAAATATTTAGATTGAAATTCGACAACGGATTATTATTATTATTATTATTATTATAAAGAAACACCGCGCCAAATAGAATTCGAATTAAACTAATACACTGCGCATAATTTGCGATTTTCCTAGTGTAAACTTATTATAAATGTCCATTATGATATTTGGTTAAATAAAATATTTACTGTGGCGTTATGTGTGTTCAAGTGAGTAAATAGTATTAAAATTCAACAAAATCCGAAAGTAATTTATTAAAGGTGTTAAGTTCAACGCGAGGCGATTAAATAATATTTACACTGTAATTATATAAGAGTTTACATTTACAGGATTACCGTCGCGACTAACGCGTTCGGTTATTTAATATTTAACGTTTAAGAGTGAAAAACCTAGTCAATTTATTATTATTCGAGTATAACTTTCTTAAAATAATCTTCTTTTTTTTTCTTCAATTCGATAGTTAATTGCACTTCGTAGAACATTAATAATACGGATAGGTATATTGATATTACCTAATAATAATAATAGTATAAAACATAAAATGAATGTGATTTTACGTAGATATTTTCGAATCATAGTTAACCGGGTACGATTTTTTTTTTTTTTTTTTTTTGGAGACGAGTAACCGCAACTGTCAGGATCAATGGCGGCGCGGACTTACATCACGAGTGAGTCCGGCGAAATTATTCGACGCGCAAATTTAATAATATTAATTATATTCCTCATAATTGCATATATTTTATTGTCATTATTAAATAAGTCGAATTTTACAAAAACAATTGAATTGTTACGTCAGCCTAGATGACCGAGCCACATACACCCGCAGGGATATTCACCATCAGGGTGATTCACTTTTTGGCAAAATTCACGCCGGGCGATTTCTGATAGAAACCATATTGTTTGTATGTTTTCACGCGATTCGACGATATTCTGGAAAATAATTGCGGTCGAAACAGAATACAACGTGATTCCGTATATAAGGAATAATATAACTCTGGAAACGTTTGGTTATAAATCGATCACGTCTTGAAGAAACGGTCATAAAATCCAGTCGATAAAAAGTGCAATCGATTTGTTTATGGTCGCCCAATGCGTTTTAAAATGGTTTTTTGTTTTTTTTTTTTTTTTACATAAACCCGATCGTGTTTAAAACGTTGGTAATGTTTTTTTTTATGTTTTCCGGAAAGTGTTTCTTGAAAGCCGTCCGGATATTGTACACAACCCTTTCGTATTATCTGTGCAATTATTGGAGAAGTCGAGTGCGACTTGCACCGGGGTTCGGTCCCGATGGTCGACAACTCGGCTAGCTTATTATTTTTTCGGTCTCGTTTCGGACGTCCGAGTATTCGGCGGGGCTGGTGTCGCGGGGTCACCGGCGTTTTATTATTATTATTATTTTTTTTTTTTTTTTGTTTTTTACATTTTTTTCGCACCCGTAAAGAATAATAGCACAGTTTAACCGTAGTTCCGATACGATACGATTGTATAACACGGCCGGGCGTGTGGTTCGCGTGGCACCGCCGTTACAGCCGCGGGCCACGTCGCGAATACCGGCCCCGAAAACCGCCAGCGGCCGGTTGCAGTTACAATTCGTATGGGAATTCGCCGGGAAACGGCCGGGGCACGTACGCGCATAATATACGCGTATAATAATAATAATAATAATAATAATAATAATAATAATAGGTGTGATAAAATATGTTTCGCCTTCGTAGTGTACTGTCGGCAGAGTCGAGATAATTTCGCGGTTTTTAACGACGGCACGTTTACAGGTCTGAAAAATCTCGTACCCGACTCCTCGCCGACCGTCGAGTGCTCGTCGACTTGTCGCCACAGTCGTTGCGCATACACTATAGGGGCAATCGTCCGCTGAATGCCTTTCGCGTATTTGCCCGGTGCAAACAACGTTTAGCGAATTTCCGGCAAAAAAAAAAAAAAAAAAAAAAACCTGCGCGAAATCCGCACGCTATGGAGTACCGCCATTCGTATGCAAATCCGCTCGAAAATGGCCGGATCACGATCGACCGAAAATTAAACACACGCGAAACCGCCGCCGTCCCGCGGCAGATGACAAAACACAAAAACGAAAATCGTAATACAATAATAATACTAACAAAAAAAAACCCGATTCCCAGTGCCGAGTACGGTCAAACAGTTATTGTTTTTTTTTTTTTTTTTCTTATTCGAAATGCAAACACTCGTAAATAAAGGACCAGTACGAGGCAATAATCATTTACGACGGACCTTGTATCGAATTTTCGAGTACTAAATCGAAACTCGACAATTTCAAATGGCCATCTATATAAATAAGCCGAAATATATTTTGCAAGTTATACCAACGTCGAGATAACGATAACGTGAATTTTGCGTATCTACGGCAGAACAATATGCATATAGTAATTTTTTTTTTTTTTTTAACACTTAGGCGCCATTATTATCGGTACGAGAATTTAATATAATCACTGAGACTAGGCAAATTCGGCAAAAAGAACATTTAACGTGCTTGCGATTACAATTTACGAATGAACTTTGAAAATATCAATATTCGTTAAATAAACTATAGTTCAATTTTATGCTGGACAACTAGTCCATGAACACGTTTTTTTTTTATTTTAAATTAACGAGGTCGATGAATATTTTCTCTAATCGCATAAAATATTCGCTCGTTTTCCCGACGTCCCCTCCCCCCGCCGCCGCCGGTTTTCACGCGTTAATCATAAAAATACAATTACCGGATCGAGACGTTAAAACAGTTCCGAGTTATAATCTGAAACGGTCCAACTATCGAACGAGTAATGAATTCATTGAAAGCATTTTCTTTTTTTGTTGCAAAATACACAAATATCACTGAATTACGAAACAATCAAAAAATAATCCAAATCGACTTATCCTTGGAGTCCAAACGATCGGATTATCGGCCGAATATAAGCTCGAATGATGATTGTTGATGATACATTATATTTTTATTCCGTTCCGTTTGATTTACGTACGATTTCGTTATTTGTATTGTTGAGTTTTCCGTATTTCTCGGCGGTTAGGTGTACTTTGTTAAACGTGTGTTCGTGGCTCGGCAACTCGCCGGGTCGATCGGATACCGATAAAACCGACGCCGCGGTCGGTTGAATAAAAAGCTCCCGTCGGGGAACAAGTCGAAACAATAATTCATGGTGCACGGATAAAAAAAAAAAAAAAAAACAAATAATAATCGCCGACAAATCGAGAAAAAAAAAAAAAAATACTCTCGGTTTCTAAAAGGAAACGCGTGCGCAGCGGTATAGGCGTTGTTTTCGGCCGTACCGCCTATATATTATACTCGTACCGCATCGTATTCGGCGACAGGCCGAAACGTATATTTTCGCACCTATGCCCGGAAAGAATAAAAATGTAAAAAAAGAATAAAAAAAAAAAAAAAAAAAACAATAAACACAAGCCGTCGCGTATTTACGTAATATTATGATAGGTATAATAATAGGCCGCCGCCGCCGCCGCCGTCGTCGGCGGATGTAATAATTGGCCCCGGCGAATCGTGATCATCCGCCGCGAAAACGCTTTCACGGACCCGATGACCTTTGCCTTGGGGGAGGAGGTCGGACCGCGACTTGCGCATTTTCACTTTTTTTCTTCTTCTTCTTCTTGTTTTTTTTTTTTTTTTTTTCCTGTCGTTTGCCTCCCCGGCACGTGAGACTGTGGCGTACGGTTCTTTTTGTTTATCGCCGTACCAGCGTGTCTATACAAACGCGTTTTGCCGCGGCGTGCACATATTAGTCAGTTTTTCACGCCGTTATGTAGCGCTTCCGAGTATGGAAACCGGAAAAATATTAAAAACAAATATTCATATATATATATATAAGAAACGCGTTAAAAAAAAAAAAATTTTCAAAAAACGTGTGTATTAAAAACTCCGGGTGGGAAGGGGGAAAGGATTTTCACCCATAATTAATTATCGTCGGCCACGCGTATACTGTTAGTAAAGTTATTACAATAAGGCCGGACAAGTCAACAAACAGTATTAGCTATATTGTGTAAGTTGAGTTAAGTTAGTTTGAAAAAAAAAAAAAAAAAAAGAGTTCACGAGTTGACACGTTGAAAGTTAATTAATTAAGTTACGTTCAAAGTATTTTAAAAAATTTAATTCGCGGTTTTTTTCTTTTCTTTTTCATTTAACAATGATTCCACTAGTTCTAGAATTTATTATTTATTTATTTTTTTTTTATTTTGGAAAATAATAATGACGACCAATACAAGGGATTCATTCCGGAAATATCAGTTGATGGTTATTTTAAACGCGAAACTCCACACACATTATTGAATACAACTGTACACAATGTTGTGTTAAAATTAAATTAAATTTCAAATTAACTTAGCCCGCGATTTAGTTCATAACTAACCCGTTATACATAAAGTTATTAAAAAAAAAAAAACAAATCACGTTAAGATATAATAAATGTAATTAAACGCCAGAGATTAAGTAATGCTAATGGTAAACATTAAAATGAACAAAACTTTTACTAACTTTGTAACCCGTCAACGCCCAGTCTTTAGTGTAAAACATATTTCGTATTAAAAAATGAACCTGGAATTAATGCGTTCTAGTAATTATATATTCAAAAAACTAATTTAAACAATTTTTCGGAAAACTAGTTAGAACTCGATATGTTTTTTAATCAAGTAAAAATATATATATATATATTATCAGTAAAAATATACTTTTATTATTTTGTGGATTTAAACACCACCTAAACAAATAAACGTTTTATTTTACATACGAGTACCATGTTTGAGTATTGCGTCGAACTAGTTTTGCTTTAAATTTTCGATTCTAAATGATTGCGGAAAAACTATGTAAATACAAAAGAAATATTATGCGAAAATCAATGAAAATCAACTTTTTGGCTGTTCATCAATTATGAAAATTAATTAGATTTTTTTTTTTTTTTTTTCTCGATAACGAACGTAATAATATTCGAAATAATATCCATGCATTTTAAACTGACGTTTTAATTAATACGATTCGTATACGGTTTATTCCGAACCGCGGTTATTATCGTATATTGTTTTACGCACGATATTTTTCACCGACGCGCATTCTATTCATTTTCGGACGCAATTATTATTTGGTTTTTTTTTTTTTTTTTTTTTTTTTTTTTTCCCCTTATAATAACCTACGAGGCCAATGACGATGCGTCGCTATAGTTTAAAAAATATGAAATTTCACGCGGTCATCAGCTGCAACCTGTGGTTAGGCGGTTTTATAATATTAAATCGAAAACGGTAAAACGCGCGCGTGCCGGTCGGACTGCAATGCGTTGAAAACGGCAAAATGGCAATTTCAATCGTATACGCGCAATTGCTAAATAATCGTTATTAGTATTATTATTTTCACGTCGTTTATCTAAACTTTTTAAATAACTCATCATTTTTTTTTTTTTTTTTTTAACGTCGATATTAGCTCGGTAAGTATCGGAACCGCGGA
This sequence comes from Tuberolachnus salignus, assembly GCA_956483605.1. NCBI lineage: Eukaryota > Metazoa > Arthropoda > Insecta > Hemiptera > Aphididae > Tuberolachnus > Tuberolachnus salignus. Next base: position 19,873,047 of record OY101433.1, read on the forward strand.
ACTGCGGTCGGTTTTTTTTTTTAATTTTCAGCGAACATTTCGCGTTTTGAAAGTATAATTGTTTTGCGGCTTTACCGTCTCGTCGCAGACTTCCCCGGCACACAAATCATATTTTATTTCATTCGCGATCGTGACGCATCGCATTAGAGATGTTATTAGACGGTCCTTTTACTCCGGAGCCAATGCTGTTATGTGCGCACATCCTCTTCAAGAACATTCGTTTACATAATATTATTATTAGACACCAAAGAAGTTCAACAATATGTCCGTATTTTGAACCGCACACGGTATAATGTTCTCACGGCCGTGTGTATTATTATAAAAAAAAAATATATATAATATATAATATTATGAAACATGTTACATATTTTTAATGGCCAATAAAAACGGGTTAATGAATAAACTAATAAAAATGTACACATGTAAACCCCCGGTATTTAAAATTAACATTGGTCGCGAATTATTTCAAAAATTGATTTATAGTGAAAAACGTAATTCATATTACGTGCAATTTTACAAATATTAGCCGTACGATTTCGCGAGATAATCTGAATAACACTGTGTATTAAATAATTGAATTAATTCATTTTGATTCTGCGTCAATGGAACGAAAGGGCAAGAGTGGACAACGGCGAATGCACATCAAATAGCAACGAACAAATACAGCGGACAAGTATTATAAAATCGGTATGATTACCTGTAGGTTTATAGAATTCAAATACTGTTAACCACGTTAATATCAACGAACGTTAACAAATAAATTATACTTGCGATTTTTGAAAAATGGTCGCATACGATTTTTCGAAATGTATTTCATTCTTGATTATTTCAACAAAGCGAGTATTGCATTATATTGAATGTCATTTACTACGGTTGTAAGTGTTTTAACCGAATCCTTGTAAACCGGGGGTAGATGTGATATATATATTATATTATCTATATATTTTTTTTTTTTTATAAACCATGTATATAACAATATAGTTGTTAAAAAATCGGCCATAATGAACACGGTTTCAATACAACAATTTAGCTACAGTAGACCACGCAATAAAAAAAATACAAATATGCAGTTTCGTTGTTAACTGTTTGTTCAAGATGGAATAATTTTTGGACCGGAATTTTCGACGTATACCGTTGATTTTCTTTCAATGGAAATTTTACAAAATAAGAGAACATTTGGAAAACTGACTTGGAAATGTTGAAAAATCAAATTATTCATATTTATTATTTTATGCAAGTTGATTTTTAAAAATGCATCGTACTCCGGACATTGACACGAAAAACCGTACACGTTAATATTATATAATGCTCGTGATTTTGGTCTCGATCGCACACCGTCAAACACCCCGGGTCCCGAAAAGAAAAAAAAAAGAAAAAGAAAAGTTTTAAATGAATTTTCTGCGGGCTTTTGCCGTCATTTGCGAACCGAATAAAACGGCGTGTGCGTGTTCGTACGGATCGGACTAACGGATAATTTTAGTCGGTTTACTCATTCGGAAAATATCGTAACGGTCGTTTGCATTTCGTCACTTGGCGTTTCGTATACGCGGCCGAAGCAGCCGTTGTGCAACAAAACTACTGCCGGTGCAGTGCGCTGTGAGTGTATGAAACAATGGGACCACGGGTTGGTGTAGTTAAATAACGCGTTACACGTTTGATTGCTATTGTTCTGATATTCAACCGCGGGCGAAAGAAAAAAAAAAAAAAAAAAAAAAACTAATAAAATATGGAAGAATTAAAAGTTAACGGCAGTAAAATACGAGAGAAAAAAAAATAATTAAATAACACAGAATATTCGCGTGTCCTGTAATTAAACTGCCCTACCGCGGGCGGACCGTTGGCGAGTAATAATGATACGTCGCGCATCGCACGGTATTTCATTCTTCTCGATTTTTTTTTTTTTTTTTACTTTTTAGGTTACACCTGATGGATATTATTGTTTTATTAGACTGTTTGTATACGATTACGTGGACCGACGAATACTATACGCGGCAGCCGGTGTCTTGTTACTGTATAGTGTGCATACGCGTACGTAAAATTATAATTATAGTTACCAAGACCGATGGTAATCCGCGAAGAAAATACAAGTGATATAACGAGGAAACCGCGTATTGTTGTTGTTTTTTTATTTTTTATTTTTTTAACACGTAGGTACACGTAAACTATCCGCATTGTATAGTTTTACGCCGTGTGAATCAAAACGATGTTTTTTTACGCTGCGTCGAAGTGTTTTGCAAATAAATGTCGACAATAAACATACAAAAGAAACGGTTTTGTTGAGTTTACGCAGTTGTTTAATATCTTAGATAAAAAAAAAAAAAACCCCGACTAAACATAAATTTGGCGAACCTATTGAACTAGTGCAAAACTATCGCTATAAAATAATCTTGGCAATAAAATAACGAAGGGCTCGGACAGTGGTTGAAACGAATTAAACATGATGTGTAGGATTGCCCTAGGGATAAGAGCTTTGCAAAATAAAAATCGCTTATTAACCACGAACAGCGCGTGTCGGATTCAACACTAGATAAAACTTTTCAAAGACATACGTACCGAGTGTGTCATTATACGGGTGTAAAACCTTGCCAATGAGCGCAATCGAAAAGTCTGTCGCAATCTAGTAATAATTTACACTAAAAAATGCGATAATAACACCCCAATGCAAATGGATAGTAAACACGTAATGACGATTAAAACACTTCAAAAATATTGAAACTGTTCGGAATCTATAATAGAATCTATTGCAGAATTAATTTATATTTACACGATAAACAAGAGCATGTGGTGTTATATTATTTACGACAATTACTTATTTGACTTAAAATAACTGTAAATAACCGTTTGCAAACAACAGTAAAACGAAATAATGGCTATTATCTTTAAAACACGCGTGTTAAAAGTCATATTTTTCGTTTTACCTTCTTTCATCTCTGACATATTAGAATACAAAATTAAAAAATAATTTGTGACAATAAAGAAATCTACGAGGTGTGGACATTATATATAATGTTATAAAATACCTTGGCCCGTTTTAGCACGAAAGGTGATACTTTTTATATGATAATTAATTCAAAAAGCGTTTTGGGTGGAATTTAAAATTATAATTAAAACCATTGCGTGGATGTTTGTCCCCGTTATTCCGCTGGCTTAAGAATTATACCAAAAGTAATAAACGAGGTGATTTAAAGGTAAAACAATAAACGGACCTCTTTAATGTATAGTCTATATTCAGTTTTCCATAAAAAAATAAAATACAATTGTTGCCTGACACTAAACTTATAACCTCTGGTTGTCCCCGAATACTATCAATTGGATACCCTCCCCTCCTCGTTAAACAGATAAACTTTTATTCGTTCCGCACTGAGGACCTATCAAACGTGATGTTTCTTCATCATCAGATATTCTATTATATACTTAGTGCTGAAATAAAAACTCACCGCTCTTTCTTTGGAACGAGTTTTTTAAATAGGTAATTTAACAAATAAACAAACAATAATACAATCGAACAAGTAGCTATCTATTATTTGAGAACGCTAACATTTGAATTTCTCACGCAATGCTAAAAAATTATACGAGTATATTATTAAGTATTTGTTATTTGCTATATTAATGTATTATATCTGTAAAACCTCGGTGTACAAATTTGTAAAACAAATAATAGTAAACTACTAGTAGTATGTACTAAGTAGGAAGTTAAATAATATAATTCTAATACTTTCTATTCGTTCTTGAGATCTGGGACCTCTGGTTATTGAAATCGTTATTTCTACGCGATGTTGTGTTTCTATGTTTTAAACAAACACATAATTCAAAAATTGAACGTCTTAATTAACTCACGAGAATTTATTCACAAGTTGAATTAAGATCGTCAAGTTTAACAAAAAAAAAAAAAAAAAATGTTAAAAATCAAAAATCAACCAAATAATCAGCAGCCAGTTATTGCAAAATATCAACAGTCTGACGAGAGTAAAAATCAAAATTTGGCATGGTAGGATACATACGGTAAATTGATTTATATCTTACACAACGTCAAATCTTTGCAAACGAAACACAATTTTGAGCGAAGTTCCGTTAAGAAATATTTTCATATATTTAAATTTAAAATTGTTTTAGTTTGTAACTACAAAGTAAATTACAATTGTTCATGCTTTTAACGAATTTTAACATAAATTTGATCTTGAACCACTAATAAACATAAATAACAAAATTTGTATCCGTACATAACAAAACAAACTCGGAAATTTATAGTGGCTATTAATAACTCAAAAAACACTAGAACATTTTGAAAATTGCACCACGTTTAGAAAGTGCTAATATAAATATTTGGTGAAAGTTTCTCGTCCCTATGTTTATTTTTCACTGAATTACAACAAAATAAAATCGAATATAACAGAACCTGTTGTTGCGTAAATATTGCCATTTTTTCTCATTATTAATAAAAATAACAGCTACAAGAAAAATAAAAAAAAATGTCCTCCTCAGTGCACCAACTAGAAACCACCCCTGCATTTGAGAATCGGAGCATGAAGAAAAATTACTTACAGACACGGCAAAAAATAAATAATAATAAAAAGAAACACGGGAATATTTACGTCATAACAGTTTTTGAAATTTTTGTAATTTTACTAAAAATAATCATATATTCCTGACATTTTCACCGAATAATTATAATAGCACTTTCTATACTTATAGCAATTTTCAATATTTTCTGGCGTTTTTTTGAGTTGTTTTAGCTATTTAAAATATTCAAGTTATAATAATATTAATTTTAATTTGGTTTCAATTCGATACAAGGTTTAAATCCGGATAAGTATGATTGTGATACTATACAAATATCGAAAATCTGTTGTCATTGTTTTTTTTTTTTTTTATCAACGTTTAACGTTCAAATTTTGATGTAAATCGTACAAATCACAGCATTTCGCGTATTGTTTTCCAATTGATGTGTATAAATATACGGCTCTGAAAAAATGCTCAATAAATTTGAAACGGACAAACACGGGCCAGTTGTAATATGTATCGTAGTTACAAACAATTATTATAATTTTCGATTTATATATCAAATATATCAAAACTCGTGTTTAACCGTACTTTGCTCAGAATCTTTTTTCATGTGCGATGATTAATCACGATTTATAAACTATGAAATACCCTATATATTCTATCTTCCCAACTTTCCACCTACAACAGTGGCCCCACCATTATGCGACGTGTGTCCATATTTTTTTTATTTTTTTTTTTTTTTTTTTTATCTACAACAACACTGTCACAGAATAATGAACTCTACTAATGCGTACCTACATAATAACTATAACACCTGCCTGATGTGTGATAATAATGTGGTAAACGTACTATACGGTAATAAAACAAAGGTAAAATACTAATAAAGAACAAATTCATGACGGTGTAATAATATAGCGCCTAGGGCTAATAACGGCGATTGTTCGTATCACAGTGTTCACAATAAGATAGACAAAAAATATATATCGTCTGAAAAACAGCAATGTAATGTATGTCTGTTTTGCCGATAATAATGATCCGCAATCACGGTCAGGGTTTTTTTTTTTTTTATTTCTTCTTCAATACGTCTTTCCACAGTCGTTTCGTTCATAACCAGAAGGTCGTCGTAGTAGTAAAAAAAAAAAGAAAAAAAGCCTAACCACGAGTAGTAAATACAACAATAATGTAAACACCTAATATAAAATAATACGATGATCTCTTTCCGATGTAAATGGTTATTATATTGTATCTTCGAAGGCCGTCGTCGCGAACTAAAATAATATTTAATCGGCACTAATATTTGTTTGTCATTTTCGTCAAATGTATTTTCTGAATCTTACATATAATTGTACTATATTTATTTTCGACGTTTAGAAATCGAATTTAATCGCTGTAAATTAAATTAACCAAGTTGAACAAAATTGCACATAAAATACACTATACGATAGGGACACAATATTTTTAATTTTAATTTTTAGTTAATTACAAGACTGGCTAAATATCACTCTAAATGTAATTATTATTAATACGGAAAAACTTAAGACTTATACTTAAATATACAAACTTACAATTTATAATTCATTTTATTGCGTCCACCAGCAGCGACTCAAAACGAAATTAAACACAGTTTCTTTAATTAATTCTTTAATAATACACAACGGACTATGGACCCATTTTATAATATAATCCCATAAACTTGTTTTCATAAACTTTTCACTTTTCCCGTCACCTGCTGCAATGATAATAAAAACATTACTAAGTTCGCATATTTTAAACAGTACGCCCGGCCGTCTTAATACACGCTTGTGAATTCACGATGAGTGCTTACAGAAATATTACGTTTTTTAAACAAGTGTAATAAACAAGATAAAAGTTTGATTGTACGACGATAATATTATTTATTCGAGATTTGTATACGCCCGTTAATATATTTAATCGTAGACCGATTATGCCGACTATCCAGTTCAAGACTGCAACCACTCAAAAAAATACTTTTGTTCAAAAGAGCGATTCGAAATTCAATGAATATTTAAACTATTTAATTAACTGTAAACTATAAAATAAAATAGTTATAAATACAATTTTTGGTATACACATAGGTCTTTACTTTATATTTCTATTGTTACGAATATTATAGAAATACGTGAATTAATTTAACAATGGGTTTTGGTCGCATATTGCAATTTTTAATTTTTAAAAGCTCTCCTCTTCTAGTGATCAATAATTGAACTAACATTTATTTCGTTCTTAAAATGAAATTACTATAGAAAACAGAAGAAAAAAAAACAATGACGTAGTTAACTTATTTTTCGAGTTGTTGCATTCTTAAACCGGATAGTCGATATTATTTGTCACAATCGCGGTTTAATCGAAATAATGTTATTCGAATTCGGTTTTGCACTTGTGCGCGACGGCCCGAACGCGGAAATTGTCCAGTAAGTACCTATATCATCGAACGTTGTAAAGTGTAGGTAGGTACTTTCTTATTATTCAGTGTGAAAAAAAAAAAAAAAAAAAAATCAAATACTGTAGAAATTCTCGCGTATAGTTATTAACAGACTAGGTACACAAGATGGCGGTATAATATTTATGGCGAATATCACGGGATTTTCTTGTATTATTATTATTATTATTCTGCGCGGGTGCCTACTGCAACACAATATATCTCCCACGATTTTCGTATAATATTTATCCCGTTCTCTTTTTCCAAATTAATTTTGTTCTTCTACTGCTTCTTCTCGAACCGATCTCGTTGTTATCATTATTATTATATTACAACAATGCATTATATATTAATAATATATTGCAACTCGGCACAGTTCGCCTATACGCCTATATTATTATTATTATTATTATTATTATTATTATCATCGTCGGGTATTCGTTTTAAATGGTTTTTTTTTTTTTTTTTTCGTTACGAAAAATACGATCGAACCACGCCGTTTTCTCGGGCTATTAATCTTATCGCGCGCACGCGCGTTCGAGTGTATGGAAAAACACGAAATATTCCTTTAAAAAAAAAAAAAAACAAAACAAAACTCAAGTGAAAGGAAAAAGATAATCCATCAAATTCAAATAAATAAAAAAAAAATAATAATAATAATAATAATAACCCCGGTAACACGAGTTGCTCGCCGTTATAATATATCGGCTCGTCTATAAAAAAAAAAAATCCGACGTATTGTTTGGGAGACTTTTCGTCCGAACGCATAAGTATAATACGGAATATACGTCATATACGTTAATTTACATGTTTTCTTGTGTACTCTGTGCAGATCGATCACTCACGATGACCCCCCATCTTTGGGCGACGAGCTTGGTAATCGCCGTGCACATGTGCACGTACGCGGTAAGGACAAAATATTAAACGTATTTATTTATTATTATTATTCTAATTAAGGCTCGGGAATTGTTGCACTTGCACGGTTTTTGTGAGCTATTAGATTTATTGCTAAGTAAGCTAGTAGTTAATATCACGACACTATCAGAAAAATATCAAACGTTTATAGTGCATATTTTTGCATATTCAATGATTTCAAAAGCATATTTCTTAATTTTACCATTTTTTTTTTTTTTTTTAGTGCGTATTTTACGATTCGTGATAATACCGTTTTAAAATTTGTTAGCAAATAAAATATAAATATTTTATTATGAACGTTTTCACTAGGTATTATTGTTTTTAAATCCCATTCTTATTAGTTCATATTTACCTACGTACATCACTAATTTGTAACTATATATAGGTATAATATGTGTACACAATAGTGTTCAATGCAACAATTTTGAAAGTAAGAACATAATTATACTTAACACAATTTAATATAAATAATTTTTAAATGGGAAAAAAACAGCTAAGGTTTTTCTAATTTTTATTTACGCTTTTCAGATTTACGTACAATTTAATGGAAACAGTTTAAAACACAATTTATTTTATTTTATTTACTGATTTCGGGATATTATGTTTTAAAAATCAAAACTAACTAACACATATATGTAATTTTCGTATCATCTGTCTGTACTCTTGAGTATAACTATAAAGGTAAATACATCGAATCCGCAAAATGTCGTGTAAACAAATTGAAATAAGTGCATATTTGAAATCATATACGTGCTTTCTTTTTTAAGCGCACAAGTGCGTGGATATTTAGTATTTTTTAAGAGCATTAAGTTCCAAGCCTTAATTATTATAATATAATAACGGTAGATATATAAGTAATGTATAACCTATCACCACCTACACGTTTAACAAACGCCGTCTTACACAACAGGTGTCGGCCGGAGAATACGATCGAGCGCTGTTCGTCAAGTACGATGACATCCGGAAAGCAAGAGGTAAACAGCGTATAGTGCAAGTGCATAGAAAGTATATATATATATATCAAATATTGAATATATTTATATATTATATATCGTAATAGTAGTGTCCGTTACCTATACGAGTATATATCATTTTATGTTCGACGTTTATTATCACTCGTACATGATTATAATTATTTCAGAAATACACTCGAAAGTATCCCAAGTGTCGCCCAACTCTATGGACCAGACAGTCGATCATATACTCATGTGGTTACAGTCAAGATACCAGAACCAACAGAATCAACGTCAAGGTGAGTGTACCTATATTATCATCATGTTATACACGGGTACTATGGGCACTCGAACATGGTTTGAAATGTTTTTGAAGTACTGCAGAACTACAACGTAATATTATAATACATGAATATAGTCATTACGAAAACATAATCATCGATTTATCGAAAACAATTTGCTTCTTTTTTTTTCTTTTTTTTTTTTTTAGAAACATAGTGAAGTGAAAAATGTATTGATTAGGTTAGGTTAGGATAGATGACTAACCTTATTGACTATGATATGTTTATTCTTTTTTTTCCCGCTTGTTTACAAATTTTCTTCCAGACATCCTGCTCCGATTTTCAAGTGTAGCATCATCTCTGGAAGAATATTTGATCTTGTTGGTGCTTGTTTGTGAAGTGATTCTTTTGATTTCCGTTGTAGTTCACTTAATAATTTGGAAACCCCGGAAAAAATGTACGGTTTCATTATTTTCGATTTTTCCTTTGTGTTGTAACTCGGTTAAATATAATCGTAAACACTTGATATGTTCGACAGAACATATTTTATATCAGATATTTCTAGACGTAGACAAATTTCAACGTAATCTAGAGAGTTTTGAGCTATTTATAGACATTAGAAATGTTTGTGTATTTTTAGTTTTTATTTGGTTTTACGTGGAGAAAATTGATTTGGCCAATCATCATAAGTTCCACATAATGGTGAAAAAAAAAATTATGCGTATTTTAATGATTATTTTATAAGCGTTTAGGTGCAAATTTTAATGAAAATCGTAAAAATTTACGGCATTTCAGAACGTGATTAACCGAACTTCTCTTAGAATGATTTATCGTTGCCTACGGGTATAAATTAAAATTGCTCTTTATATCCTACCTTCCAAACTTTCCACCTACTACAGTGGCCCACCCACTGTATGCAAAGTATGTCCGTGTATCGGGTTTTTTTTTTTTTTATAATTATTCCCCTTTCACTCTTATAATTCGTCTCTATAGACGTCAGAGTGTCGATGACTCGCGGGAATGCGGAATTCGTATCGCATATTTTTACGTTATTGTTTTCATAAGTCATATTTGCGTACTGCTTGAAAAATGAAACTTTAGCTTTCATTTTCCAATTGTTCGTCAAATATTCGACTCGGTTCGATTCGAAGATAATATTATTTTATACCTAGCGCTGACCCCCGCAAACGCCTGTATTTATCACGTTTATAAGACGATTTTTGATTGGATTATTAGCGCGCCAGGACTCGGACCAACAACGTCCCCGGCCGTTCTCGATGACGCAACCTCAGGAATACAGGGGTTACCTACCCCCGCAATCACCACCGCAACCCGAATTCCTCATACCGACCACGTCGCAGCTACCTCCGTCGTCCGGCAGTCCGTTCTATCTGAACATAGCGGCCGACCAAAACCGAACGCCGCTTCCGCCACCGTCCCGGGAAATCACCCAGCCACCGCCGTACCCGGTCACGACGGACGAACCGTCCCGGCCCGCCAACTACCCGTTCCCGTCGCAGCAGACCCAACAGCCGTCGGCGGACGAACAATCCACTAGTTACCCGATCACCAACCCGCCGTACGTGTCCGACTCGTACGACCAGCTGCAGCAATCCAACCCCAACGACCTGCAACAGTCCAACAGCCCCGTTGACCTGCAGCAGCCGAACAACAGCCCCGTCGACCAGCAGCAGCCGAACAACAGTCCCGTCGACCTGCAGCAACCGAGCGCCAACGACGTGCAGTCGAACCCGGACGACGCGCTTCACCCGCCGCACATACACCAGATGAACGTGCAGTGCTCGAAGGACACGATGACCATCGACGTGGAATTCAATAAACCGTACGACGGGGTGGTTTACTCCAAGGTGCTTAACCTAACCAAAGCGCGAATGTTCAACATAATGTCGTAATTGTGATTTTGTACCTTACCAGGGATTCTACAACAACCCGGAATGCAGGTACGTGAATCCGAATTCCGGACAAACGAAATATTCGTTCAGAGTGATGTTGAATTCTTGCGGCACGCATTTCGTCGACGAATTCTCCACCGGCAAACAGGCGTACCTGGAAAACGTTCTGGTCGTGCAAAACGAACCGGGAATACAAGAAGTACGACGTTTTCAAATATTGTGCATATGGTAATTGATAAATTGACGTCATATTATAGGTTTGGGACGTCATTCGTTCGGTCAGATGTCAGTGGGAAGGAAACTTGAACAAAGCCCTGTCGATCGCGCTGAACATCGGCATGCTGAATCAGGAAGTAGTGACATTCAGTGGCGACACAGCAACCGCCCGACTAGACATCCAAGTATATAATAATAATATATAATTGTTTTCATACCTTATTATTGTTTTTTTTTTTTTTTTTTCACCAAACTAATAACAATTTGTCTTGAGAAAATCAAACGTATTTCCTCGTTCGATATTTCATACTATTCTTCGGCATAGGTAATAAATTATCGACGGGACCGTGCAAATATTTTACGTCGCCTGTTTATCGTTGAGATTTTCTTTTGTTGTAAAAGTTCATCCGCTAAGCGAAAAACTTCAAACTCCCGAAACGTGTCCCCGTCAAATCATCGCGAACAAAGAAACACGACTCTCATTAAGAAAAACATGGCTGAAACGCTCTTTCTATACTTTCATCGACGGGGTAGTATTACAAATTCGCAAGATTTCTACAGATTCGCGAATTAGTTTACTCTGAACTTTCGACATTATGAGATTTACAAAAAAAAAAGAAAAACCATGTATTCGAGGATATAAAATATAACGTGTAGACGGTTAAAAGTCGCACTTTGACTTCCCGGTGTGCAGTTATTGCTGCTGCAGTGCTGTAGTGTTTGATAATTATTTAATAACTGTTTTTTTTTTTCTGTTGCTAGGCTGGTAAAGGTCCTTTCGCTCCTATCGCCAGCGGCCTGGTGAAAATCGGAGAAACGATGACCCTGGTGGTGACGGTAGATGGTGACCCGGGATTCAACATCCTGGTGAGGGATTGTGTGGCACGGGATAACGATCCCGAGTCGGGCAACCTACTGCAGCTGACCGACGCCCGGGGGTGCGTGGCCAAACCTAAGTTATTCGGTAGTTTCCAGACGACCACCAACCCGGCCACTGGTTCTCTGATCGCCTATGCGTACTTCCAGGTACCTAATAGTAATTAAAAATTGTCACTGGAACGGTAATGCCGAACTGTTCGAAACCTTGCTTCGGCCTGCTTTTTAAAAGAACCGATCGCGCGAACGGAGCGATCAATGGCAGTTCTAAGGTGTGGGTGGTCAGGCGGGCAAAAATTAATTCTAGCTGATAAAATCGGCCTATTATTAAGCCCCGGAAATATTTGCTTGAGTGTTATCTTTTGCATAATAAGTGTGCGAAAAGTTATTCAATGTTTTCATCAACAACTATTCTACCCTAATTTCAAACCCTAAAAATCGGCCGACCCACAATTCCCTAACTCTGGGGATCCGCCACCAGAAGCGATGTTTTCTTCTATCTTTATCGGTAAAATATTTTTCTGTCGGCATTCCTTCCGAAAAGCTGCGCCTGGTAGTCCAGCGGCGCAACTAGGAATTTATCGAGGGGATGTCCGTCCGCCTATCGCAAACGTGACACTTATAATCTCCCAGGTTACCCTATACCGGAAAATTAATTTACCATAAAATACGTTTCTAGGGTGTGGGGTGGGGGGAGGTAGTGTCTGGACGCCCAAAAACGACCCCCTCGGTCACGCCTATACTAACGGGTACCTATATATATATATAATAAATAAATATACGTGTTGTATTATAAATTATAACCTATACCGTGTAATTGTAATAACGTGGGACGATTAATTGCGCAGGCGTTCAAATTCCCGGACGTTATGGACCTGTTGATCGAGTGCAACGTCGAACTATGCAAAGTCAACTGTGAACCGTGCGCGGAATTGAATCAAGTGCGTATGCCGTGTGCCCGTGGGCCCGCGACCGACGTATTTTACAATTTAATTTAATGTCCGTCGGTCGGTGTAGCGAAAGTCGAAACGTTAATGTAGCGATATCAACGGTTACATTATAATATTTCAAACCCCAGGACGTTCTTAATGGTTTCCTATCCCCCCCCCAAAAAAAAAAAAATAATAATAATAATAATAATTTAATCGACTGTTCAACGTTGACATATCGCGGAACAACGTCTTATTTTTTTTTTTTTTTTTTTATGGTCAATATATTATTCGAATCGAAACGAATAACGCGCCCACAAGTATTCCCCGATCGTTGTCCGCTGCGATCGTAGACGTACTCGCCTACTCAACCGAACGTGTACACGTTATGACCGTTTGTCTAAAAAGGACGGACGGGTGTATAGAAGTTCGCGTCAAAAAATAATATATATATATTTGAATTAATATACATTTACGCTACCGTGTCGTAGTCATTGCAGTTTTCTCATATCTAATCTAACAACAACAATCAGTGGCGTATTTTGGATGATTCGTCTGGGGGAGGGAGTGTACAAAATATTACATAGCACACGAGTAAACAATATTTTTGTTGTTCAGCTGCGGGTGGGTTTTGTTATCTCAATCAGGGCCTGATTGATATTCAAAGGGCAGTCGTCGCTATTTAAAAAAAAAAATAAATAAATAATATTTTATTTCAAAAACTTTATTATAACCAATAAGAATATCGATTATTTACTACGTTCCTTTAGATATTCAACAATGATGCCGTCGTAGGATAATTTTTTAGTTACGGTCAACAGTAAGCAAATAGAATAAATATAACAAATCAAAACGAGACCTCTCGAAAATGGAGGCCAGGCGACTAGTCACCGAGGTACTCGCCTAAATCAGAGCTGATCTTAACGACCCGGCGAAATCCGAATAATTCCTGATAAGCTGTAAACCAAATTTTAAAATATACCTCGAAACTTATCGTCGGATCTAATAAAATCAATTACACTTTTGGTGGCCGAAATACGCCACGGGCAATAATAACAATTCAATAGTTCGACATTATAAAAATATAAAAATCGGCCGGGAAAATTCGCGACGCCGCTGACTAGTGTACACCAAACCGTTCATTTAGATAGAAATTTCGGCCACCGTCGTCGGTCCAATCGAGACTAATAATAATTACGTACGGTAGACCCGGCGAGAGTAAACAATACAATATCGAATCGGTATTCAATTTGTTACGATATTGTTTCTGTACGTTTTGTCCGGCGATACCGTACGGTTACGTTTACCGCCGTGCCAATACGGTTGTCGGCGGTTTTATTAGTATTTTTTTTTTTTTTTTTTGTAAAAAGTCTGCGTCTTCAATAACTACCGCTGCCGCCTCCGGTCGCATCACGACTCCCGTGGCTTTCACTCGAATGTCACAGGTCACGATCGCGCGTATAATACATAATAATAATAATAATAATAATAATAATTGTTTGCAGAAAATCGATCCCGGCCGTAAAAGGCGAGACGTGCCGGCGAACAATACGGCAAATGCGTACGGCGATGGCGCGGATTCCATGACGTTGGTCGGTCGCGTTCACGTTTATTCGCCCGACGACTTGCTGGCCGACAATTTCAACCGCACCGATTTCCTCGATCCGTTCCAAGCGCTCACGGCCGGTAATGTGTTGTTCGTGTATTATTTCACGTATATCGATTGAATATTTACAATTCTATTATTCGTTTTGTAATTCGAAACCCGCAATATAACCGCAACGATAACACGCGTAACTGGCTGATAGACTATGGGTGGAGCGGAGCAAAATAATGTATTCATTGGATTCGAAACCACGAGAGGTGGTGTAAATCGATAATAATCGAAAGACTCGAATAATCTAATGACTCGATTAAACAAAATAAAAGAATACGTCGGTATTTTAACGTAAGCTGTCATAGTTTTATAAACCCAGATAATGCGATAACGTCGACAAATTATAAAACACGCAAAACATGAAATATATATATATATATATAAAAACTTTTATGAAATAATTTAAGGAAAAAATATTATATTATCTTATATAAATATAAAAAGTAATTAAAGTATTACATACTTTCTTCGTATTAGAAGATCAGAGATTTGTGCTGTTGTCATGTCTGGAGGGAGGGGGCAAAATGATACACCTTCCCCTTAAAAATTGCATGGGAGGGCAAGTACTTTCGCTGGCCCCGTCGTCACAAATACGCCACTGGGTGAATAAAACTCGATTTGTCTTTTACCCCCGGTGGTCTATGGAGATTTTTTTTTTTTATTATTAAGAACTTTTTCGACAATACGATTCCGTACGGTTCATCCGCCCAAATTTATCGCAACGTTGCCGTTGTATCGTTTACATTGGTACTACGTATCGTCTGCCCGAACCTGATACTGATCCAAGGAAGATTAAAGCGTCTAAAAAGTAAACCTAAAACCTAATAGTCGATGTAAATCCCCGATGGGTTTAGATAAAGCAGTAAAAAAAAAAAAAAAAAATGTAGTCTAGAAAATGCTTCCCGGATTTGCACTCGTTTTCGTACCGAATCGTACTGACGGTTTAGCAAATCGTATATCGTTTTAAATAAATTGTATTTGTTTTTCTTGGATTTAGACACGCGATCTTGGCTTTTATTTTTCTGTTTGCCATACACACGCTCGTATTGATTTCTTATGTTTAAATACGCATTTGAAAAAAATTTAAAAAATAACAACAATTTTTCTAAAATTATATGCATATGCATAACACGGTTTTGGGCCAAAGGAGTAACATAGGGGGGGGAGGAATGCATGTATGTAATCGATTATATTTTTAGAAAAATATTTTATTTTCGTAAGCAAGTTTAAAAATTTTTAGTTGTTATTTAAAAATCAAACGCGTCGATAAGTACGTATTTACGGAATGAGAGTAAAATTTTGTTTAAAAGATCATTGTAAACGAGTCTATATCCAAATTTATTCAAAATCATCGTAGATAGTTAATGGTTCGAGATAAAATAATCACACTGTGTATCTAAAAAAGAGTTGCTTTTTCGATATAAACAAAAATCAACCCCTCAAAAGTTTACTTTTTTCCATTCAATAAAAATTCTCATCGATTTTTCGGTTAAAAACATTTATTTTTTTTTGTGTTCAAAACTGACATAAAATAATATTTTCATACAATTATCGTGTTAAATGTAATGTTTGTTTATTGCTAGGTACATACATTTTTTTTTTTTTTTTATTATTATTATTGATTGTATGACCGGTTACGTTTATTCTCTCGGTAAATATTTGTTTGTCCGTCGTATATAAATAAATCTTAATAAAAAATTTCATCAAAGAAAATAATATTATTATTACCTATACAACAACCGTTTGCCTACTACTACTTTACGTTTGATACCGTTAATATCAAATAATTATATTTGTTTACTTTTTACAAGTAGTGAAGGGAAGAAGTAAAGACACGTTTTACGCAGTAAACAAAAATGGTTATTTGTAAAGTAAAATAATTATATTAAACCCAATACCCAACGGGACTGCCGTCGTGCATTGAAATGCGCGTAATTCGGTTGTTAAGATGGCCGAGCAAATAATAATTAAACGTTATATATTATATACTCGTATTTATCCATTACGATTATTTATATCAATTATAGCCTCTTCGATCGTTTCCGTTTGCACACCGAGAATTGCAAGCAACGCAAAGAACATCATACCTATACCCCTTATGTCTGTGGGAAAGTTTTAAGACGGGCCACACGTTCAAAACGATGTCGATAAGTTTAGAGCTATTACACAGATTTACTGTGTAGCCATCCGGCCGTTTCAATGTATGATATTATGCATTTAAACGTCCAATAGGTAAATCATAAATCATTAAAATAAAAATAAAAAAACACCGAAACGATGTTTTATACGAACTGATTGTATAGGTATACGAAAACGTACTTGCCTATATAGTAGCGCACGCTATTTATTTATTATCGAGTAGGTTTATACGGGTGGTGTATAATAGTATTCTATATATGGACGACAATATTTCACTTTCACTAAAAAGAAAAAAAAACCATCGTACATAGAGATAGTTTGAACACAAAGCGCCTGGATCTGTAAAGCAGTATACGTATAAATTATGGGTAGCAAGGTAGTTTTTATATCTATACGATTTTTAGGAAACGTCAGATGCGATCTGTTTTTTTATTTTTTTTTTTACTCTATTTTAATTATTTTCCATTATTATTTTCAATTAATAAAAATAAAAAACGTATTCGAATATTTTATACCGGCTTTGTTTGTTCGCCTCTTCTAAAAGATAAAATGTACCTACATAATAAACGAATAAAACGTGTCGTGATCGATTATTTTTAAAACGCATTTCCTACAGACTTGTGTTACAACTAGACCTAACCTTTTTTTTTTTTTTTTTGGAGGTATCACAACCATACTCTACCCGACAGGGCAATCCTTCCCCCGTAGGCACGTCGTTTATTAAAGAAACAAATTCTTGGACATTATATGTTCTTACTTGCTGAAGCTTACAAACTAGTGGTCTTAATTCTACGGTTTATATTTACAATTTACACCTTACAATAGTATATACACGAAATTTACAACTTAGTTTTAGTTTTATAGCCTAACTGCCGTTCTCTGGCGTTGGCGCTCCTCTTCCTCTCTCGTCTTCAGCACCCCATTGATGAACTGAATCGTCGTTTCCCAATTCGTCGGGCTCTCCAGCATTGTTTTCACCACCGTTTCCGGGTTAACTAGACCTAACCTAATCTTCCTATAACAACAATATCGCGAACATTTAAGTCAAGAAAATTGCCAACTTTTCCTATCAAAGAACCCTGTGTTTAGATTAGGTTAGTGATGTGACCGGATTATCCGAAATCCGGAATTTCAGATCTCGGAATCCAAAAAATCAGGGTTTAGGATTTTAAAAACCGAAAATTTATGTTTCGAATTCCAAAATCCGAATTTTTTTTTTTTATGAGTAAAACAACGTTTGCCGGGTCAACTAGTATAAATTATACTAGAGAAATAAATATGAGAAATTAATAAAATAATATAAAATCGTAGTTTGAAAAACCGAAATTTGGATTCAGAAAAAAAATCCGGATTTACAATAAATATCGGATTCCACATTTCGCAATCCAAATATCCGGATTCTCGAACTTAGGCAAATCCGGATTTTTCCCATCACTAGTTTACATACGTATTTCTAGTTGATCGAATTGAAATGACGTATTGAAATTTGAAAATTGAAAGGCGACACGATTTATTTATACTAAAACTAATTTAATTAAAATGGTATATATATATATGTTTTGCGGAAAACTGCACGACTTACTTATCGTCATACTGGACTTCGTAATTCTTGAAGTCAATTTTACTATAATAATTTGTATGAGATCCTTCATTATCAATATTGTCATTATTCATTGATAAGAAAAGTCGGCCTTGAACATAAATTCTTAGTCAGCTATCCAATTGTAATATATACGAGTGGCATTAAACTCCCCGAAAAATTTTATTGTATCTATTTATTTATTACCTATTTGTGTTTTCAGGCGACAGAACTCTGTGCATATCGTCGAAGAAATTTTACATGACGTACTCGTTTATGGTCGCGGCGACTTTGATATCGAGCGGAATGAGTTTGGTCCTGTGGGTTCGATTACAACGTAAGAGCTATAAAGAATAAGTTTTTTTTTTTCTTGAGAATACCAAAATTTATTTAGTTTCTGTTGAACATTAACTGAAACATAAAATTATTGTTGCCGACGGTGGCCAAACGATCGTTTTTACACATTAAGAAGATTTTTTTGTTTTGTTTTAAGTGTATATATAGGTATTATAAACGTTTTTACTATTTTATACTTTTTTTTTATTTTATACATTTAATATTAATTCAATATTTTTATATTTATGTATAAATTATTACACTATATAGTTATAGCATTGGTTATAGTATAATATTATGTACTTAGCGCATAGTTATTTTTTATTTTTATTTTTTTTTTTTTATATCTATACATAGTTGTTATACAATATAATAAATGTGTGTACTGTATATATTATTACGAACAATATTATCGTACCTATTTGAATTGTGCCTATGTATTTATGTAGTTAACAAAATAAAAAATCATATTAACTCTTATCGACGATCGTTGTGAATTTAATAAAATACATTTTAGATTCTGAGTGTAGCGAAAAACACTTTTTCGGTTAATAAGAAAAAGAATGAAAAATGCTCCGACTTTTTCACTCCATTGGTATCAAACTAAAAAGTTGCAGATTACCGGCAGTACTTAATTTAAAAAATTAACTTTCAAGTTTTTTCTTAAAAGTTGAGAAAAAATATCACAAAAATTGGCAGATGCGTCGGATTTATTTTGGCCAATTTCTGGTTTAGCGCGGGGAAAAGAGAAAAACACGACTAATATGATAAAAATATTTCGGTATATAAAAACTTTTCCAACTTCCCACCTACAACAGTGACCTGCCCGTGGTGGTGTGTCCGGATTATTTTTTTTATTTAACTGTTCAGTTTTTTTTTTTTTTTTTAATTAAAAAAACAACAATTTTGTTTACGAAGAAATATAATACAAAAACAGATTTTTCTTTTATAACGTCACTGTACTTGTACAGTTATGTACAGTGTCAGTTTGGTCCAGGCAGTTATACGCGAAGAGTTTGCCTCCGGGTCTCCGACTATAGGTATACCTTATACTGATATGGTTATACATATATATAATCTTTATTTTTTTTTTTTTTTGAAAATGAAACACTGACGTTTGTAAGTATAAAGTAAAAAATTATAAACTAACTGTTGCCGAACAAAAACCACAGGCATTAGTAAACACCCGCAAATACATTTAGCTGTGTACTTTACGCGAACATTTAAACTTGATTTTTATATTTTGTACGTTATAGATAAACCCAGTGCCTTATTATTTTTTTTCCGGAGGAGTGGTGTACTTCATGTCTGAACACCCCCCTGACATAAAAAAAAAAAGGTCTTTTTTTTTATTAATATTAAATGTTAATTATATACAAAGATAATTTTTAAAATAAATGTTTGTCTTCGGTATTAAGTAAGTAATAACATTTATCTAGTATACTGTATACCGGAGTTTCAAATGTAAAATTACTCGTCAAGTGTTGACTTGGTAATTTAAAAAAAAAATAAATTCAATTTTTTTTTTTTTTTTTCGGTAAATAATTGTATAAACAGTTTTGTAAGGTTCCTAAAATTTCGGACACCCCCTCCGAAAAAAATCATCAAAAATACGCCACTGGATAAACCTGTACAACTGGTGTACAATAAAAAAAAACACAAAAAAAATATGTAAGTAGGGGGGGGGGAAAGTAAATTATAATATTATTGCAAAAAAATTATAATAATTTTAAAGGACGCCTTGATAAATTCGCCTCCCGGGATACATTTCGGTTGAACGTCCAAACGAAATTCCCTGGAAACGAAACGACTTCTGCATGAAATAAGGCGTGGGAGGGGTACCTACGTGGGAATAGGACATAATATAATATAATAATATTGACTGTGCAAACACGATATTAAAAAAAATATATATATGTATGAATATATATAAATATATAAATATATACAGACGGGGTAGGTATACTTATACGTGCCTATGAAATTAAATTTCCCAAGGGTGTGTAATGTATACAACGCGAAACAGCAGCGTGCAAAATCCTCTGGCTGTGCGTACAGTTTTTTACGCCCGTCCCAGTTTCTGCGTACTATTAGACGATTTGGCATAGGATTTCTAATATAGGGTTTCGTCCTAATATATGCGATTAATATGTGTATTAAATGTGTACGCGTACGACTATTTGGCTACAGGATGTTGTTGAATAACGGAGTCTATCAAACTAGCGGCAAGGCGCGCGCAAATAACGGCACAATTTTCGTATATTTGCAATCTGTGAATATCACTGCCACCGAACACAATGTGTCCATTATGTAGTTGACGTGTTGTTTAACACACAACAGGTTATTGTTTTAGGTACATTAAGATTGTTCATTCCCGACAAACAGTAATATCGGGGGCGGGGTGGGTGGGAAAGCAAGGCATGGGTAGGCCGCTGTAATAGCGGGGGAATCGTGGGGGATTTAGGATATGAGGCGATCGTTGCAATCGAAATACCTATTCTGAGCTGAGCTCGGTCAGCTGGAGTTAAGGTAATGGTATCGATTATACTTTGTGCCCCTTTTAACGAATATTGCCCGCACAGGGGAGTGTGTTGGCGCCGAATTTTTATCAAATGAAGCAGTGTTTGCCGAATGTTTGTTAAGACGTGACGTTTGCCAATAATAGGGACTTACAGAGGATGTGATTTTTATAGTACCAATAACGAAGAACGAAATTTAATTTGTAAGGAATGCAATATATAGCATTTTGTAAAAATATGTTTCGACCCATAACATCAACAACTAAATACGGTTAATTCATTCATTTTATTATTTATTTTTTTTTTTTTTTATTATTATTAATTTTATTGAAATTATGTTATTGTTCATTATATGTCAGCCTATAAGTATTGGTCTTCAAAAATAAAACAAACATTTTTTTTTTTTTATAAGTTATATACAATTGACTGTTAAGTGTTTAGTATTGATATTTATTTTGATACATTTTATTTTATGTTATCCTATATTGTTATTAATATTTTTAACT
The DNA here is from genome assembly GCA_956483605.1 of Tuberolachnus salignus. Lineage (NCBI taxonomy): Eukaryota > Metazoa > Arthropoda > Insecta > Hemiptera > Aphididae > Tuberolachnus > Tuberolachnus salignus. The sequence continues at coordinate 19,894,809 of OY101433.1, forward strand.
ACTGTGATAAGGCTATAAGTTCTAGTCATAAACTTTATTTATTATGTTATAATTCAATTTTTTTTGTTTTACGTATAACTATGTTTTGGTTGAGTATAACATATTTATATAATGACTAGAGTGATTTACGATTATATTTAAAAAAAAAATAAAAAATTGACTTATAATCCGGGGCACCATACCATAGTATCATTCTCTGAAAATTTTGACTTTCTGTTCAGTTCTGTAATCATTAGATTTTCGATTTTGCCCCGAAAAAAATCATGTTCGGTTTGATTCTACATCTGGACTAATGCATCAGCGTGACTAATATCAAAAATAATATTTAGTTCATTAACGAAAATTTTCTGAGATTGAGACGATCGTCCTTTGTATATTCAAAAAATCGAACACCGGTGCTACAACACTCACCCATATTCACCAGATCCGTCGCTCTGTGCGACTTCTGGCTCTTTCCAAAATTAAAAAGCGCGTTAAAAGAAATACATTTTTAATCAGTTAGTAGTAATAATATGTAGGTTCTGTGGCGCATCAAAACCCCGTAAAAACTAGTATGATTTTGGCCTCTTTTTAATTCACAATATTTTTTTTAAGATATTTATTTTACAATAAATCAGAGTACTTTTAGTCATATTATTTTTATATTTCATATGAAATCTATGTGGCATCGAAAATTATAGGTTAAAACCATATGCTTAATAATGTTTGATACAACATGATACAAATATTATTTTAGCTCGTAAACCACTAAATAATAGTAACGAAATAATATAGATTTGACAAAAATGTTGTTTTATATTGTCTTCAATTTTAGCAAATTTAAAAAGAGGCCAAAATCATACTAGTTTCCCAAGGGTTTTGATGCGCCACAGAACCTACATATTATTACTACTTCAGTTGAAAGTGTAAAAACCAAATCGACAGAGGTATTAAAAGGCATTACATGAAAAGGATTTCCAACACTGTTTCAACCAATACAAAATACGTATGGGCCGATACGTCAAACACAGATGGGAACAGTGGCGTATTTAAATTTTTTCGCCTATAGGCATTTTCTAATTCGCCGCCTTTCCTTCCCAATCCCTTTTGCAATTTACAAATTAACAATACTTAAAATTTTATATTTTTTCTTTTACTTTTTTCCCCCCGGCAAATACATCAATTAAATCATCACAATTTAAAGTCGACAGCAAATCCGCTTCGATATTCTTATATTGCCACACTATTGAGTTTTTCATAACCGATAGCCGATCGTAAATAATTTTTTATCCGTTTAAGGCAACAAAACGTACATTCAGTAGTACAGTTAAAAATTGGTGTACAGACATGATGATCAAATTTAACGCCTCCGGAATTTAGGCGCGGCCCTTTCGTGATGATTTCGTCTTGTATTCAACCGAGAGGTTTAAAACAAATGTTTAAATAAAACCTCCGATTTATAACATACACTGCATAGCTGCTGCACAGGATACTAACGAAATCGATTGTGCGTTGATATTGAATTGATTAGAGCAAATTACGAATATTTTGAGACCGGATCCGGCAACTTTGAGCTTTCGCGTGGTGGTGTCGCCACGATGTTGACACCACGATATACAAATCTCGGGAAATAAAGTGTAAACAGTTCTATCAAAGTAACAACTCCCGAATGAGTTCGTTAGTGATATTATTGGCTCTAATATTACATTATATGTGTATAAATGTAATGCCGACATTATTATGGCGTTGTTTATTTAGTTATTTATTTATTTATTTATTTATTTTTTTTTTTAATAAAATAGAATTAAGTTATCAATACGTATCTGTTATAGTTCTCCCGGTAACTCGCAGTGATTGTTACCAAATTATTATAGCATTTCGAAAACTTTACTTATTAATATCGAATATAATTAATAATAATGCCTACTGAACACAGTATCGTTTTTCGAATGTAACGAATCAATTAGTATACTATAATTATATTCAGGACGTAAAAATTTCATCACAAAAAATAAATGAGATCGTAACTCTAATCGAGCTATAATACAATCGAACTATCAGCTATAATACTATTGTATCTATAATCCGGGTTTTCCATTAATTTTAACCCATAGGAAATATTATCTAACTAAAGTAAAACATTTAAATCGATACCAACGTTATAAAACTATTTAAAAAAAAAACAAAAAAAAACCATAAACAAATAATTTCTAATATTATACGATTTTAAATTATAATCGAAAGTCGTCATCAGATTTTCATTTATTACAATAAACCTTTTATTAATATATAAATATATATATATTTTTATTATTTTTCCTTCATGGTGATTTTTTTTCCGGAAACCGGGTATAATAAAATCGAAATCGAACCATACTTACTCATATCGTAGGTGTTTAAAACTAAAATAAAAATCATTTATAATATTAAATTTAACGGATTTCTAACATTTTAGATATTATTATTATTATTTTTTATTTTTTTTTTTATTTATATATTCTATGCGGATATATTATTATAATAACAAAACAACTAAAAAAAAAAAAAAAGGAAATTTTTCAAACGATAAATATAATTACGATTAATAAAAGAAAAACACAATAAAAAAAAAAATATACAACAATGCGACAAAGTATGAAGATAATGGCAGTTAGGGCGGACTGGCCCTGGAGAAAATTTGGAGAAGTCCACCTGGCCTGATCAACCATAAAAAAATTTTTCGAAGTCGTATACACAATACACATCGTACTTATATAATTGTACATATTATTCATAATAAATGTTCAATATGAAAGTTCCTTGTAAACTCTTACGGATAATTCCAACACAATCATCCAGCACGGTGATATAGAATTATTACCGAATATGCACGATATCCAAGTAAATAATGAACCAGAAATTACTGAAAGGTAAGAACAAATTTTAGTTTTATTGATCTTATTATGATGTGCGTTTTTTTTTTTTTTTTTTCATTCTGTCCGTAAACAGCTTTTCTACCAGACATACAAAAAATCTAAACTACTCAGATTTTCAAGTGTAGACCCTTTTTCAAAAGCATTTTGGATCTAGTTAGTATATTGGGAGGTTATTTTTGTCTACCAGAAAACGGGCGTCCCGCCGAGCGCAAATTATCGACGGGCTTCTAGTGTTCAATTTTCGTATATTCCTAAAAATTAGCACATTTTTAAGGTATTTTAATTTAAATGGCCGTAATTTGGTATTTGTCCAACGTACGCGGGTGGTATCTTCACTAGTAAATACAGGGTACGTCAGAAAAACCTCCCTGATTTGTGAAACTTATAAATACCAAACCCAGTCAAATATCAAAAAAGTATGTTTTATTTATAAATTGTACATATAATGCCATTTTTTTAAATTATTTTTAAAAATTATATCACTTAAGTGGCGGCCCCGTTTTCAATACACCGATTGAGCCATTTTCGATAGTTATCTATGACTCTACGGGTCATTTCGGGCGGGATGGCATCGAGGTTAGGTTACCACTTCCGATTTTTTGGATCAAGTACAGTGTGTTTCAAAATGGTTCATCCTATTTCAAAAAGTAATATTTATTGTAGAAATTGAATAACCCGGTTAGGATAAGTTTTACAAGATAGTCGATTACATTAAATTTTAGGTATAATATTTACAAATGTTCAATGTGACCTCCCTTACTTGTACGACACACATCTCGACGATATTCAAATTCCTTATAAACCTGTTGAAGCATGTCGTCTGTAATGAGACTACTTGACTCATCGAGATCTATTGCATGGAGAGGTACATAAATATGTTCTTATGTAACCCCGAAGAAAAAAAATCACAGATTGTAAGGTCACTACAGCGACCGATTCATCGCTGTGGTAGCTGATCGTTAAGAAATTTGCAGACTTCTAGGGACCAATGTGGTGGTGCCCCATCTTAGTCTTGTTGTGTCTCACACGTCTCCACAAAACACACCAAACTAATGTGTGTGGAATAACAAGTTCTCTGGCTGCATGACGAACTTTTTACAAAAATTTGTCGAATTTGTTCAACATTTTCATTCGAAGTTCTTGGTCGACCTGATGACTTCCTTCTCATTACATAAACAACAGGTTACTCGGAAGGTTTTATACCATCTTCGAATACTTTGGGCTGTTAATGGTTCAAACTTTCGTCGGTAATTACGCTACACGGTAATAACAGATTCGCACTTTTCGAAACAGAACACACACAAACACTTTTTGTTGCTCGGTCGACAATTCGATAACAACTAATCACGCCATTCGACAAAGGTGAACTTTATCGCAACTTATCGGTAATCGACAAAAACTCGATACTCTACCATTCAGATTGTCGGGTACGTGCTTCGTTTACCACAAACTACAAGAACAATATTTATAATCTACTATAATCGGATGAATCGTTTTGTAACACACTGTATACCTCTGAGGGATTTTGTGATGGCAGAGCGGTTTTAACGCCGACAAATTTGGCGGTTAAGACACCCGCACAAGCCCAAAACATTTGAATCCCAAAGTTTCCGCACTACCCTTACAGTGTGGCACATTATTTTATTGCTACAATTGGTAATGATGAATTTTGTAGTAGATATCTTCGGTACAGCTGTCAATATTCTTCTTTGTAATATACTTGACACGTTTTTCAAATTTATGTTTTTGTATATCCGTATCGGTGATTGGCATGAGCAACAATATTCTTTGTGTGGTAATTTGAACCCATTGTGCATTGCAGTTTGTGATCCATGCATGTATTGTTTAAACTATAGTATAGTTGATAGGCCATAGTAAATAAAATTGTCAGGTATTGATAAATTATAAAATTAATTTATATTAAATATTTGTTTTAAATTATATATTTGTAATTTTTCAACAAAAAAAAAGGGTAAAAATATAGACACGGTAAATTTTAAAGACAAAAATGAGCTAGAATTGATTTTTGTGATTTTATAATAAATAGAGTTTGATAACAATAATGACTGAAGTCCGTATTCCGTGTTTAACATAAATTGAGAACTATACCTGGCAAACAAATACAATAAGTGTACCATTTCACTTCATATTAATAAATTTAAATTGTTTTAATAATGTGACACAATAAACTTAATAAAATACCAAAACTGGAATAATAGCAAAACAAGCATTTACATAAAAAAAAAGGCAAAAAAAAATTTGGTTTAATTAGAACCAGAATGGCATAAAACAAATTTATGTATACAAATTATATTTCGACCTCATATAGAGAAAAATAATCATATGCATTAAAAGCCAGACCCTGATAATAGGTATTACATATAAAAGAAAATTATTTTTCTTGATTATAAGGCATACTTTTTTTTAAGTAAATGATGAACGAGATAAAATGATATTAAAAAGTAATCTACATAATAACTAAAAGCTAATTAGTTAGAATCGGCCCACTGCTCCTCTGCATATTCATCTGATACAACTGAACTTAGTTTTGGAAAAACTGGGTTACTAAATCTCAATTTGTTTCTCTCCGCATAGAAGTAAACAAATATAAATATAAACTAATCTAAATTAAAACTTGTTTAAAACAAGTTCTGAATGTAATACAATTGTCTACAGTTTAAAACCTCTTCAAGCAACGACTTCAGGATTCCAAGAAAATCTATCGACATGATTGACATTATTAATATCATTCATATCTTCTTCTGAGAGTTCTTTATCAACATCAAAATTGGTTTTTATCCTTTCTGGAGTAATTGATTTCGGGATTATTGCTGAAAAGGTAAGAAAATAAAAAAATTAACATAGAGTATTAAATAAATAAAAGTAGTAAAAACACATATAATAATTAAATATCTTTGACTAATAGCCTTAGCAATTCAAGATGGTAAATAATTTTAAATAAAAAACTAAAATCCAATTAATTTAAATAAGTGTAAATAGAAATTGAAACATATAAGTGCTTTATTCAGTATAGCTGTTAATAAATAATTTAATTTAAAAAGGTAAAGGAGCGACAAAATAACTTACTATAGTTGTTATACAACCCTTAAACAGGTTCATATATTAAAGTTGGCTTACTCTCTTTATAGAAAAGCAACATTCCAGTCAAATTCTAAATATAATTCTCAATATCTTGAAATTGTGTTATGTTATTCAATTTTATTGTATAACTATATATTGTAATAATTATAATGAAAGCTTTATAATTGGCATACAAAATAATAATAATAACAGTTAGTTGATTGCACAGTATAAAAAAAACTTATAAATATATTATTCATATAAGAAACACACCCCACTAACTAGAAATTTTCATGTTCATAATCCAATAGAAAAAATTTCATTATTAAATTTATGTTAATCATATATGAACAAAATTGAATAGGTATCAATCTTACCAATATTTCTTTGAATAGCCCATCTCAATAAGACTTGAGCAGGTTGAATTGAATATTTATCGGCGATACGATTAATAACATTATCATATAGCAATTTACTTTTTCCAACAGATCCACCCAAAGAAAAATATGCCTGCAGCACAATGTTGGCATTCCGGCAAATTTGGTGAAATTTCAATGATTGTTGAAAGTATGGATGAAATTCAATCTTAATATAATAAATAATTTTTAAAAAAAATTCTACATTATTTTAAATGACAAAACATTTATAATGATGAGTATCTCATCACTTGCTTTTTTAAGTGAAATTTAATATATTTTTTATTTACATAATTACCTGATTTACAGCAGGAACAATATTGGTTGGATCAGAAAGCATTTCCTTTAAATGATTTTCTGTATAATTAGATACTCCAATATTTTTTAGTGGACCTTTGCCATTGTCGTGCAACTTCATGAGAGTCTTCCAAGTCGAGTTACGAAGTTTAGAGTTCTCCTGATTCATTGCATCAAAACGGCTGACTCCTGGCCAATGTATTAAATATAAATCCAAATAATTGGTACCTAGATTGATCAATGACTTTGATACAGCGGCTTTTACATGTTCCTCGTCTCCGTGATCTTTAGGAGCTATAAAATATAATTTTTTGTTAATAATAATTTAGTGTAATACTAATACAAAAAAAAAAAAAATAATTATACAACAATTACTGTGGATTAATTAAGTGTATATATTATTATTTTGTAAAAATAATTACCACATTTTTTTTTTTAAACATTAAAGTGATAATGCATCAAACATAGCTAAGCTTTTTAAGCAATGCTTCTACCACCAAAAGTTAATTTTGTTGAAGAAGAACTGAATGTTTACCTAACTTTGATGTAATAAATAAATCTTCGCGATTTAAATTATGTATTGGCAACAGAACTTCAAGTGCATCCCTGATGTGCTCTTCATTCTTATATAATGCTGCTGTGTCTGAAAGATAATATTATGTTAACAATGTGTTTGCAATAATATAGGTACTTTAGTATAATACTTACGCAATAAGTAAATAAGCATAAAGAAAAAAAAATTGTATCTTTGTTAAGTTAATAAATATTTACAATATGTTTACCTATAAGACGATATCCAGCACTAAGAGCTACGTCCAAGACGTCATATATTTTATTTTTGTCGACAATAGTGTACGTACCGACTAAAAACCATAACATGGATATTAAGTATGGCATTATCGAGTTTAAAAAAAGGATTATTTATTACTTACAACCAATTATTGGCATTCTATTTTTTCCTCCTTGTGTGTTTAAAGGTAATAACGTTCTTGAGACAGGTAACATTGTAACGGGTATATTAAAAAAATCGATTTGTCGTTAAAGCGTGTAACTCAAACCTATAACTTCAGGTTGAACAAAATTACACTTAGAAAAATCAGAAACAAAAGTCTGAATGTAAAACATGTGGCATGCCAAAGAATAATAATATTAAATAGTATAATACTTATATAACTAAACGTAGTAGGCAGGTTAATTTATCAGAAAATTGATAATGCAGCTAGGCTTAATATTTTGTTGTTATCAACTGTTTTTTCTCCTAAATTATCATAATATAAATTCATTGTTTTCTATAGTAATCTTTTATCAGTTGTGGTAATGATGAATTTTGTAGTAGATTACATCGGCACAGCTGTCAATATTCTTTTTTGTAATATACTTGACACGTTTTTCAAATTTATGTTTTTTGTACAATAAATATATATACATAATATATATACATGAGCAAAAATATTCTTTGTGTGGTAATTTGAACCCATTGTGCATTGCAGTTTGTGATCCATGTATGAAATTATGTATTATTTAAATTATTGTATAGTTAATAGACCATAGTAAATAATATTGTCACGTATTGATAAATTATAAAATTAATTAATAATAAATATTTGTTTTAAATTGTATATTATTAATTTATCAACAAAAAAAAAAGGGTAAAAAATATACACAGTAAATTTATAAGACAAAAATGAGCTAGAATTGATATTGGTGATTTTATAATAAATAGAGTTTGATAACAATAATGACTGAAGTCCGTATTCCGTGTTTAACATAAATTGAGAACTATACCATTCAGATTGTCGGGTACGTGCTTCGTTTACCACAAACTACAAGAACAATATTTATAATCTACTATAATCGGATGAATCGTTTTGTAACACACTGTATACCTCTGAGGGATTTTGTGATGGCAGAGCGGTTTTAACGCCGACAAATTTGGCGGTTAAGACACCCGCACAAGCCCAAAACATTTGAATCCCAAAGTTTCTGCACTACCCTTACAGTGTGGCACATTATTTTATTGCTACAATTGGTAATGATGAATTTTGTAGTAGATATCTTCGGTACAGCTGTCAATATTCTTCTTTGTAATATACTTGACACGTTTTTCAAATTTATGTTTTTGTATATCCGTATCGGTGATTGGCATGAGCAACAATATTCTTTGTGTGGTAATTTGAACCCATTGTGCATTGCAGTTTGTGATCCATGCATGTATTGTTTAAACTATAGTATAGTTGATAGGCCATAGTAAATAAAATTGTCAGGTATTGATAAATTATAAAATTAATTTATATTAAATATTTGTTTTAAATTATATATTTGTAATTTTTCAACAAAAAAAAAGGGTAAAAATATAGACACGGTAAATTTTAAAGACAAAAATGAGCTAGAATTGATTTTTGTGATTTTATAATAAATAGAGTTCAGATTAAAAAGCACAATAAATAACAAAACAGAGAATGACTAAAATTAAATTAAATAATTTAAAAATTATTAACGATCATATATTTGGTCAAATTGTTTGTTGTAAAACTTAATCTTTTACTAGAAAAAATGTTTTACCTAAAAAATACAATTTCTCTCCGCATAGATGTAAAAAAAGTTTGCGATCCAATTAAATCTTGTTTAAAAAATGTTCTGAATATAATACAATAGTAAACAGTTTAAAAACTCTTCAGGCAACGACTTCAGGATTCCAAGCAAATTTTTCGACATGGTTGACATTATTAATATCATTCATATCTTCTTCTGAGAGTTCTTTATCAACATCAAAATTGGTTTTTATCCTTTCTGGAGTAATTGATTTCGGGATTATTGCTGAAAAGGTAAGAAAATAAAAAAATTAACATAGAGTATTAAATAAATAAAAGTAGTAAAAACACATATAATAATTAAATATCTTTGACTAATAGCCTTAGCAATTCAAGATGGTAAATAATTTTAAATAAAAAACTAAAATCCAATTAATTTAAATAAGTGTAAATAGAAATTGAAACATATAAGTGCTTTATTCAGTATAGCTGTTAATAAATAATTTAATTTAAAAAGGAACATGGTGCGATAAAATAACGTACTATAGTTGTTATACAACCCTTACACAGGCTCATATCTTAAAGTTGGCTTATTCTTTCTATAGAAAAGCAACCTTCCAGAAAATAAAGTTAATTAAAGATACTAATCTTGTTTGGCTAGTGTTAGATGAGCAATGAATAACCCCAATATTCTAAAACTATAATTCAACTGGACCCCAATTAGCTATATACAATACACACTATACAGTGTGTTCAACTATAAAAAAATCATTAACTCAGAAAATATTTACTGTTTAAAGAATCTTTTTTTATTGACAATTATAAATACAAGCTCTATAATGTTACATTACCATTATTTTGTCTTCTCCTTATTTGTGGGGTGAAACCACTATACACATTTGATATTCAAATAACAACCTATTTTAAGAATTCCATAAATATATAAAGTATTAGATAAAATAATTTTTGATATTGAAATTTTTAATTTTTGTTTTCCTGTTAACAAGATATTAATCATCATAGATTGTTGTTAAGTGAGTTTGGGGATGATAGTAAATTAAATTGATGTGGTGACATGGTGTGTGGCGTTTGACAAATAATATCTAGAATGTAACATTTAAGAGCTGTTTATTTCTTAAATTTTCATAAAAAGAAAATCCAAATATATTAATTCTCTCTGTATTTTCTTACAGTTAGTTAGGTAGGGAAATGGATAAATGTTGTTAGTCGTCGTGAAGTCCAAAAAACAGCTAGATAGCCAGGTTTGGTAAATCTGTAGCCGTCTAGAATATTGCCCGGGGTACACTGCAGATAAATGATTAATCGTTATACTCCATCTTACGTATCACTAATATGAGAATAAACCAAATAAAATTTGAATACCATGGTTCCAATATACAATGACATCAATACTGATTCAAATCAAACTCAAATCTCAAAAGTCCAATTGGAGCCCAATAATTAATTTTAGAAAATGTTGACCGTGGCAGACTAAATCTAAAGACTTTCTGTCTTTGACACCCCCCACCCATCCACAGAAGGTATTGTATTAATTAAATTTAGTACACAATACTGAAGAACAGGACATATACTACACAAAAGAGAAATGATACCTTCACCGGAATACGACTATGGTTAACAAAAATAAACTGCAACACAAAGAATGCCCCAATCGACTCCTATAAGAAGGTATGAAAGTACTACACAGAACCCAAATCGACTCAGTGCACTGACTGAAATCCTTAGACATACAAATTTGAAGAAATCTATAGAAATAAGTGCATATTAATCCTGTTCACCATTTACTTTACACTAGACAACATATCATTTTCTTATCAAACTATCTAAATATAATTCTTTGTATCTTGAGATTGTGTTATGTTATTCAATTTTATTGTATACCTTTATATCATAATAATTATAATGAAAGTTTTACAATTGGCAAACAAAATAATAATAATAGCAGTTAGTTGATTGCACCATATAAAAATAACATACAAATATATTATTCATATAAGAAACACATCCCACTTACTATAAATTGTCATGTCCATTATCCAATAGAAAATATTTAATTTTTAAATTTATGTTAATCATAATATGAACAAAATTGAATAGGTATCAATCTTACCAACATTTCTTTGAATAGCCCATCTCAATAAGACTTGAGCAGGTTGAATTGAATATTTATCGGCGATACGATTAATGACATTATCATATAGCAATTCACTTTTTCCAGCCGATCCGCCCATAGAAGAATATGCCTGCAGCACAATGTTGGCATTCCGGCAAATTTGGTGAAATTCCAATGATTGTTGAAAGTATGGATGAAATTCAATCTTAATATAATAAATAATTTTTAAAAAAAATTCTACATTATTTTAAATGACAAAACATTTATAATGATGAGTATCTCATCACTTGCTTTTTTAAGTGAAATTTAATATATTTTTATTTACATAATTACCTGATTTACAGCAGGAACAATATTGGTTGGATCAGAAAGCATTTCCTTTAAATGTTTTTCTGTATAATTAGATACTCCAATATTTTTTAGTGGACCTTTGCCATTGTTGTGCAACTTCATGAGAGTCTTCCAAGTCGAGTTACGAAGTTTAGAGTTCTCTGGGCTCTCTGCATCAATACGGCCTGCTCCTGGCCAATGGATTAAATATAAATCCAGATAATTGGTACCTAGATTAATCAATGACTTTGATACAGCGGCTTTTACATGTTCCTCGTCTCCGTGATCTTTAGGAGCTGTAAAATATAATTTTTTGTTAATAATAATTTAGTGTAATACTAATAAAAAAAAAAAAAAATTAAATTTACAACAATTACTGTGAATTAATTAAGTGTATATATTATTATTTTGTAAAAATAATTACCACATTTTTTTTTTTAAACATTAAAGTGATAATGCATCAAACATAGCTAAGCTTTTTAAGCAATGCTTCTACCACCAAAAGTTAATTTTGTTGAAGAAGAACTGAATGTTTACCTAACTTTGATGTAATAAATAAATCTTCGCGATTTAAATTATGTATTGGCAACAGAACTCCAAGTGCATCTCTGATGTGCTCTTCGTTTCTATATACTGCTGCTGTGTCTGAAAGATAATATTATGTTAACATTGTGTTTACAATATGTTGTGAATACAACATAATATTATAATGTCAAATAAAAAAAATCTTGATTTATAATAATTAATATACAGTAGATATGTCTACCAAAACTATTGAATAAAAATTGTTAAATAACAATGGTATTTTCAATGCAATCAACAAAAAATTAAGGTGATCAACCTGAACTATAAAACTGTGCTGTTGAAATCATATTCATTCATGAATAAATATGTATATAAAATAACATGAACTTTAATGAAAAATAATAATATACGATGAAAGAAAAATATATATATATATATGTATACCATTGTTTATTAACATAGGTAGATATTTTAGTATAATACTTAGGCAATTAGTAGATAAGCATAATGAAAAAAAAAAAAATTGTATCTTTGTTAACTTAATAAATATTTACAATATGTTTACCTATAAGACGATATCCAGCACTAAGAGCTACGTCCAAGACGTCATATATTTTATTTTTGTCGACAATAGTGTACGTACCGACTAAAAACCATAACATGGGTATTAAGTATGACATTAACGAATTTAAAAAAAGGATTATTTTTTACTTACAACCAATTATTGGCATTCTATTTTTTCCTCCTTGTGTGTTTAAAGGTAAAAACGTTCTAGAGACAGGTAACATTGTAACGGGTATATTAAAAAAATCGATTTGTCGTTAAAGCGTGTAACTCAAACCTATAACTTCAGGTTGAACATATTTACACTTAAAAAAATCAGAAACAAAAGTCTGAACGTAAAATATGTGGCATGCCAAAGAATAATAATATTATATAGTATAATACTTATTTATCTAAACGTAGTAGACAGGTTAAGTTATCAGTTAATTGATAAAGCGGCCAGGCGTAATATTTTGCTGTTGCCAACTATCGCAGGGCCGCTTAAGATTGGCGATCATAGTATAACGGTGGGGGGGGGAAAGGCGCTACCAACGAACTACACGTAACATGCTCGTTCTTCATGTAACAAAACCGGAAAATCGAAAGAAAAAAAGGTACCGGGAGGCAAAATGGTGCTCGTCAGACTCGGCAACAGGGTGGTCCTATTAAACACAAATTATCGACGTCAGCTTCTTGTATGCAACTGTCAACCAATCTTTAAAATGAAGAAAAATACAAGGAATCGTATAGAACGACCTCATCAAATATCGTTTTAGTTAAATATTTAACAAAAAATATGCTATAAAGTTTTTGTTTAAAGCAAGTCTTCATGTCCAAAACCAGTAGTTAGGAAAAACCTCACAGCCGTCTGTTTCACAACACATATGCATTTATCGTGCAACAGCATGTCTATGATCAATGATGTGTTTGGAGTAAACAATTCAAGATATTTAATATACCGTCCATCCAATTCACTTTATTTGAATACATCTCCCACATCCTACTCAAACCGTATATATATTGAGTATTATGACATATTCAAATATCTAAATTTTAAAAAAATACATCTATATTTTCTTATTCACCATCCATCCTCAATTTTAATGGAGCTGTGGCCCCTTAAGAACAATGTCAACGCGCCACTGATTCGCCGTGATTTCTTTTTTCAATCATATTTAACCAATACTTCAATAAATACTGTCAGTTTTGAAAACATCCACTACCAATGAAAATACTCCGACTACAATATATTCCATAGCAAATAGAACATAATCTGCCCGTTCGTAAATGGCGCATGCAAACAAACTTGATAAAAATTTAAAATATAATTATTGATATTAATTTTTAGTTTTTAACCAAATAGAATTTAGGGTACATTTTTATTTTGTTTTTTTAACAAATAAATACTTGACAAACCACTTTAATATAATATAACAAGCATTATTCATAATTTTATACAGATAAAATGTTTGGTTTTTGACTATAATATAAATATTGTAAAGTAGATAGGTACTTAATATAGTATGAGTGACCAACAAGCCCAGATTAAGGATTTTTTAAGGGCCTCAGACATTATCATATAACTTTGTATTATTATAATAATTATTACTAAATATAGGTACATTTTGTTTCAAGTTTTATGAAAAAACAATTACATTTCACAACAAAAATGTTTAATTCGTACAATGCCTCAAAATGTCTTTATCCAGACTTGTTGATTAAATTCCAGTTTATACTACATTCACTTTTTTTACAATATATTTAGCACACAGTTAATTAAACTAAAATATAAATATATATTTTCATCACACATAATGTAACAAATGATTATGTGAATAGTGATAATTCAAAAACAAATTATTAGTTATTATAAAATGTAAATAGCCTTAAAATGAATATATATAAATCAGTCTATAGAAGACAATATAAAGACCTTCGGATCAAAAAATTGTAACAAGAACATACCTAAATCATATATAGCTATTAATTGTATATTATATAATATATTATTGCATTGATTCATTATTAATGTTAGTAAATAATATTAATACATTTTAGAAATCTTTCGGTTTGAAAATCAAGCTTAACGTTTCATACAACCAAAATAGAATAAAATATACAAAAATCGAAAAATTTTGTCGAAGAGTAATACAAAATAATAATGGTATTTATTTTTAGTTTAAACATACTGAGTATTACTTTGTAAAATATGCATTAAACATATTATACTCCACAAATCAAATTAAAGAACTACATATTGAAATAAATCATTATTTAACATTTATTTTGAATTTTAAACAGTTTGATTTTTTTTGAAATTTGGTATGGAATTTAATAAAAAATTGTAATCCGGGATCAACCTTAAAAATCAGGGTTCACAACATCACTACAAGAAATCTAAACCTTTTAACCTAACTTGTATGAAAAAAAAATTATATTACATTACATCATAATTTATGCCAAATTGTTGAGTTTAGTATTGAGTATTTATGAAACTAGTAAATTCAGGAAAAAAAAATGATAGGAATAATCAAATGCCTAATTAACATTAATGAATCTTCATTCTGGTGTAAATATAAATATCACTTGTATACGAGTTGTAGAGATCAAAAACTATTTTTCAAATAGTGAAGATGTAAATCAAAAAAGATATTATAAGAAAAATGACTATACTCAAATATTAGAAGCTATGTATTTTTTTGATTATTTGTTTTAACAGTTAAAAAAGTATAATTGATAATATCCAAAAACAGATGAATAACAATAAGATTACAAAATGGTTGATATTCATTAAGACAAACTGTCAATTTGTAAATCCTTAAAAAGGAATATTCATGATGCTATAGGATTATCATTGTTTTTTTTTTAAACTCAACATTGCATGTTAATTCTCAAACAATAGATATCTATCGCTCACTCACGAGCATATTCAATAGTGTGCGTTGACAAATTATGGAGATCAGTCAGTCATACTTCAGTAAATCCGGGAATAATTTGTAACCCAGTGATTACCGAATTTAATTTAAAGGGGAATTCCAGTAGTTTTGTTAGAGTATAAAAATTCAATGTACATATATAATTAAAGAAAGTAAAGAAAAAATTCAAAAAACACCCATGAACATCAACGCATAGTCACTACAGTCAAATTTTCTCCAACCCTGTTTTTTATTGCTTCAATATTTTAATTTTATTATTAATGTCCGAAAATCTATAAAAACATAAAAATATTACGTTAAAATTCTTAAGGTGTGGGTTGAAAGTTGTAACCCTTACATCTATACATCAACTAAATTTATATACAAAATGTCATCTCCCTAGCATTATATATGAGGGCTGTCAGGCTATTTAAAGATAAAAATAAGCACCCTATTCCTCAAAAAATGTTGAAATACTGATTGAAATGTATCTCCACATTTAACATTTTAATTAAACTATAAAACAACTCTAATTCCCTAAGTCTAAATACTAATTAAAAAAAGGATAAATATTTATAACAGATACAATAATTTCCCTACAGCGCAATAATTTAATAATAATTCAAAAAAAGTAAAATAAAAACTAATAAAGTTATTTAAAATAACTACAAGTCTCCATTTGGTGACCCTTGTTGAAGCCTATAGATAAGTCAAAATTAATTTTAAAACTTAACAATTGATATTTAGAAAATGTCTTGATTAATTCAAAACCTAATATTTAACTATAATAATAGATAGATAATTTTTAAATTAATTTGAAATCTTAATGATTGGTTAAAATAATTGGTAGTTAAGGTGTATTTAGTATATTGATAAAATCCAGTTTTCCAGTTTTGATAGATAGTATACTAAATTATTTTTCACTCTTAAATATTGTAATTAGAAATTAATCATCATCATCAGATTCAATAACAATTATTCCTCCATCTATTTTATCTTCCTCCCTAGAAAAATAAAAAAACATTTTTAATTTTAATTCTTACAACAATTTAATGATATTACTCATACAAGATACATACTTAAATTCATTACTGAGTTTTTCAAACTCTTCTGTCATGATATTTACTAACTCTGGCTCCAAACACACTAATGATGCCTTATAAATTTCATTTACTAACGACCGAGAACCGTACATAAATTCGAAACGAATACAGTCAATCCACACACCTGTAAATATAATATAAACAATTATCATATATTAGCTTTATAAATACTATAAGTTGATACCTAGGTACTTACCAATCTCTTTTTGACCGAACGTATTGCATGAGTCATTGTATAATTTCCTGATAGTGCCTAGTTTGGTTATCGATGAAGATTGAGATTTTTCAAATGAAATCATAGAAGTATACAGTTGTTTACATTCTGGTTCTATTTCTCTTAACTCATTAAATAGTTCACGAGTAGCAAGAATGCCATTGTGAAGTACACACCATTCTAAATATTCAGGTCTGATAAATAAATTAATTTCTTTATATGGATAACGTGCCCCTTCTTGATACAATTGTTTAAGCTACACAAAATAATAATCATAATGTTAACAATACTTAGGGACTAATAATTAATTAATTCATTTTAATTTTAAACAGTTTATATTTTATGAATTTAATATACCTACCAATTTTGGATGAGTATTCTGCATATACAAGATGATAATTTGCCATAAAGGCAATGAACTGTTTGTCAATGCTCGAACACCGGCTTGAAACACTTCAATTGCCATTTCAAGACTGTCAAAGTCCACAAAGTATGATAATAATTTGACCCAAATTTCTACATTATCTTTAACAACCCCAACCGCTTCAATTAGAATTGCATGGCAATCCTTATTTGTGTTATTCGCCTGGAAAATAAATCACAGCAGTTTTACTTTTTTTGACATAACTAAACAAAAAAAAAAAAGAAAATCAGAGAATCTTTCATTGGGAGGAAAACTAAATTTCAATAGAGGGATCCTCATTGATCAATACTATCAAGAGCCAAGCATGTTAATTTTGTTAATTAGTCAAAAAATTGGAACAATGGGAAACCTACAATTTGAAGTTGTGCAAAGGAAATAAGGCTTGTACTTCACTGGAAAACAGGCTTTTAATCTTTTATCAGTCGCGCGGGGTAAATAATCATTCAGCTTGGATATAGAAGTCATTAAAAATATCCCAAGATAACGTATCTACCTATTATATTGTATAGTTGTTGCTTACATGTTTACCTTACTTTATCAGTCAATTAGAACTTTTTTTATTAAATTAGTAACCCTTGACTGTCCGCCAAAGTCGACTGGGCTGTGTTTGGAAAATATTTACCCCGTAAACCAAGTATATCGAAATGAATAACATTTTATTGTCATTTATATAACATAGATGAATTGCAACATAGGTGTATCTAAATGATTGCTATTAATGAGATAATTTAGGATAATAAAAATAAAGATGATATTCACTTGTAAGTTTTAGATCACAAAAAAGATACGGAACAGTCACAAGGTTTAATTATTATTATACTAAAAATAATATATATATTTTAATATCAAAATCTAAAATAAAACATAATTTAGTGTTAAAAAAGCTAAATATACATAAAATTATTTTAATAATTAAGAATAAATAAAAATATTTTTTAAAAATGTACACATTTGTGTACCCCACGTGACCAAATATGAAGAAAAAAAAACAAGCCACTGATAGGTTAAGAAACTTTGTATGAAGTATACGCTATAAGATCTTTGACAAGTCTACTCTGTGTTATTTTATAACACACATTTGTGTACTTGCAATACACTATATTAATATAAGGACATGATTAGTGTTGAGCTTAACTCACGGAATTAACTGCATGCAAAATATCTAAACCGAGAAGATAATATGAATAAATTATTAGAGGGCGACTTAGAGTGAACATCATTGCATTTGTATAAAATAAGTATCAATGACAAGATTCCACACAGTGAAATGATCCAGATAATTATCTTTTAAACTGTATAAAGAATACAATTTCATATTAGCAAAGCAAAATATATAAAAATAGCATAATACTTAATAAACATTATATACATAAAGAGAAATCTAATTAAATCCCTATGGTTTACAGAAGCAAAATCTTTAATAGCATTTATATAAACAATGTCAACTAACAACCGCTGCTCAAAGGGCTCAAAAACAAAATTACTGAATATAAGACTACAGGTTATTGTGGAGCGATAAAGTTAAAATCTATATAACTCCTCCATAAGTTTATTGTTAATAGAGCATTGAATATCACTAAGAACCAATGATTGTTATAACATGAGATTTGATAGAAATAGTTCTGAGAAAGAACTACAGATCAAAAAAGGATTGCCAGATTTAAGAATCTAAGAAACTGAACTTAATTTCGGCACCAATTCCCTTCATCTAAAGACCTCCTAAAAAAAATCCAATAGGATAAGCAATAAGATATCTTAACTGAAATAGAAACTCACTGGAGAAACTATCAGGGCTAAAGCCAATATAAATCACATATAGTCAATAAACTAGGGTAGATATCATCAATACTGAAGAAAACATTGTGGGTAAGTAAAAAGATGGAATTCTAGATCACCAAGACCTAAGTAATTGTATCAGATGAATATACAGAGAAGTGAGCTAACAATAGGTTTCCTGTTTATTTGATGAGACAAATCTGTTAAAAAATAATTGCTGAGGGATATCATTGTTTGAGCAATTATAGTTAATAAATTTCTAATAGTAACGTGGATAATTTTTTAATGACATTTCTGAGCACTTAATTAAAAACATAAAGCTTCATACCCAATAAATATAATGTTCTGCTTTACGTAATGCCTTGTTATCATGGGCTTCCTGAAATGCCCGTTCCATAGTCTCATTCATAAAATTTCTAATTGTTTCCTTCTTCATACGATAAGATTTTCGAATTTCAATCACATGATCAATGTAAAAATTCCAAAGATTATGTTTATTTATTAGCGGTAAATTTTCTTTCAACCCGTCTTCATATGTTTTGATACAATTCCTTTGAAAAATAAATAATTAATACTATGTAACAAACCATATTAATTTTTTTTTTTTATGAAGGTTAGGTGGTTACCTTATTCCACTAATATAATTTTTGTCGTAATGCAATAGTTCTGTCTCTTGGTGATATATAAAACCATCAAAATGAATTTTAGCTAATTTTCGCCACATATATTCACTGTGTCTATATTTTTTAACCATATCTCTGAAATATTACAAACATAAAAAAACTATTACTTTTATTAACTACAATTAAATAATTAAACAACTCATCTATACCTAACAACATTGCATTGCAATTCTCTAACTGCACTTAATTGGATTGCTTTGTCCAGCAATATGAAATGAAATTCCATGTCCCCTTCGAAACGTTTTATGAGGTGTCTGTATTTCCCAATTGCAGTTGGAAGTGAACCACCAGCAGTCTTTTCCAAGTGCTGGACTTCTACCCAAAATTCTTCTACATACAGGTTTTTACAATTTGTATGATATTTCAAGCCTTCTGCAAAATACCGTCTAGCAGCTTCAACATCGTTTCGATCGTCAAATTCATAAGTTGCTGCAGTTATGTACACTTCAGGATCACTGTGATACCTCGACATAAGCGTATCCAACATATTACCACATTTAGTAATAAACAATTTCTGAAATTGAACGTTTTTACTATAGGTTAAACAAGTATTATAAATAATTAAAGCGTAAAACAATATTCAAATAAATTAATTTAACTTTGTAATAGAAATTTAATATATAAAAGCAGATGGTTTATTGCCAACGGTAATCAGTGCCCTCTGGGTGAAAGAGTATTTGAAAATTTAGGTCAAAATGCAAAATACACTTTATTATGATTATTTATTAGATACATATATTCAATGGTCTACTTACATTATTCGAACAAAACTCAATATAATCTGATAATGATGTCTTTTCAACGGGGAACAATAAAAACATATTATTGTACATATCGTTAACACGATTTGAAAATATGGTGAGTATTTCAGTGTTGATATACTCAGTATCATTTTCTTTCATTTCTTGCTGTAAAAAATAATAATAATAATAATAATAATACTTACAGAATTATTGAATATTAATTGTAGCTAATAATCATACTTCAATTTTGAGTTGACAAGTATCCAGCATAATCAATTCGGCTTTTATTTGTTTCAACAATTCTTCTCTGGTAGCTAATCCATGTGCTATCTTCTGGTTAATATTTTTACGTTCATCATTTAGTTTTCTTTAGAGAAAAAAAAAGAAAGAAAATTTATATAATAAATTAACACTGGCTTATGAAACCGATACTTACACAAGTTCATCCCATTTCATAATCCCATAGGTTTTCATAAAATGAATTTCGGGATCAACATCATCGGCTGACATGATTTTAGAATTTATTAACAAGTTATCGGAGTTAAACAGTATGCGAAATTCAGTTTGTGTGCAAATGATCGCAATATCGTATTGCTACTTATTTATATGCTTGAAATGGGCATGATGAACATAAGATAGCAGTAAACACCAATTAAATACAAATAAGTTTGCGAATAACATGAAGATATTAATAATATAATCGGTATACAAGTACTGTTTAATACTTTAATGCCAAATGCCATGATAAATTGAACACTAATCTAGGAGCACAATGAGCAAAAATAATAAATAAAAAACAAAATGATAAAAAAAAGCCAGACAGCAAACAGCCGCAAACAATAATTAACGAAAGGGCGGATGCTTCGAATTTAAAATCATATTCTAACGAATAACGTACTATATCAACAACAGTGATACATGGGTGTGATATGATTTTTTTACATGGCATTGTCACTGTCGATCAATTGAGTTCAAATTGATAGTAATTAATAAACCACTAAAGGTCGCCGGCGGCCCGTATAATTGGTCTGAGTCGGTGGCACAGCGATTTATAAGTTCAACAATATAATACGAATGGGGTCTCTACAAACGAGATTCCGGACTCGTACATCACTGTCAGAGACAACGATTTTCCATCGATATAAACGTACGGAACACGACGGGTTATTTTAACGTAATGCATAACGTTATTTTACGTTTAACATTATTGGTCACCCACCAACTCCAATTTAGCGGATCCTAATCCGTGAACATGCGTCGTTAGTGCCGTCGGTCGGTGGTTAACCAGACGTCTGGTAACAACTGATAAGGACGATACGATTAATATCATGATAATAACGGGCGGGGGGGAGGGAATTCGTAATGTATCACGAGCGGAGTGATATCGGTGAGATTATTATTATTATTAGTAGGTTACAACAGCCATATTCGCAATGTCCCATTATCTATCTATCTATCTAACCATTTAAACTGCTGACGTGTTTTTTATTTTTTTTTTTTGATTTTTCACAGTATCGAATGGTTACAACAAAAGAATAAACGTAGTAACCACAGACTAGATAATCGGCTTCACGAAAACTGATGGCTGACCGCCCACGCTCCAAGCAAACTATTTGTAATAGTGGTTATCAAACAACAACACTTTTTATGCTGCGCTCTATCATTTACGTACGCCTGTATATCTTATAAACTAAAATTATCTTTTTTTTAATTGATAATATTATGTGTTACCACAATAGTTATAATTAATATAATATAAATATTTTTTTAAATTTTTATATTGAATAAATAATAAACGTACACAATCTATACGTTGAAAAAACAGGGCTTGCATTTCAAAACTATAGAATCGCTTTACGTTATTTAGACGTTATATAACATTTATTTCAACATAATTTAACAAAAACTATTTAAATACATTACAAAATAATTACCATCTATAATTAGATGATGACAATTTTTAATTATTCTATAATATATACCTTAGAGTGGTCCTTATCGTATAGATCGGTGTTTTTCAACTAGGGTGACACGAAATCCTCGGAGAAAATATTAAAAATATGAGAATTTTACGAATAAAATCATATTAATGCAGCTGCCGCATGACGTGCGACAACGGCTCACTTTTTCCACCATCATCCCTCGAATTCCCCAACTTTGTAATAATCACCAGAGTCAAATTTCTCATTAATTGTTCAGATTTTATACAATTATCATTTATTTTTTTTTTTTTAATTAAAATATTAATGTTTTTTCAACACTAACGCTTCAATAAAATGTGTAATAATTATTTTCTACGTACTGTATTTTTTTAAAGAGCTTATATATTTCATCTAAAATATACAGTGTAAATTATTTTATATTTTGATTTAGGGAGACGTAATGTTGGATTTTTGTGAATAAGGGAGACACAAATCCAAAAAGATTGAGAACTATTATTTCGTATTCTAGATGCTTCACCTATATGTTAGGTGGATGGCCAAGGCAATATATTATCTAAAAGTATACATTTTTCGTAATCAATTCAAAATTTCGCCGCATCAACAAAAGGCATGCCAAGACATTCATTTGTATTGTTTCTATTTAGGTAAAAATTTGGTTTCAAGCACATATAACAATTGAAGCGCCATACCATGTTTGTTCAGAAATGACTAGAATATGAAAATATTGATCAAAAATTTGCATTTGCCTCATTAAAAAAATGTTATGGCCATCTATGGTACTTAAGTCCTGAAATTGCAGCACTTGCTTTTTCCGATATAAACGTTCCATTATCAAAAGAAAAAAATAATGGTAGAAGCACTAAATACAATTGACACTAATGAACATACTGTTAATCTTTGATATTAATAACTTGAATTTTTTAAAATTTAAATGTATACGTGATTTCATCAACAGCTCACCCACCAGTTTCTAGTTTCTTCAGCCCACCAACTATTTCATTGGTTTAACATTAAAACAGATTTTCTAAAATGAAGATCCTTTATTTGGAATAACAATCAGTATTTCTTACAGGGACCTTTTTAAATTTACCAATTTAAAAGTTGTTAATGATGCAGCAGAACGAGGAGTAAAATAAATTAATGATTTCAATAATTTAATCACTAAAAACAAAGACAATTTTTAATTCAGACCATATATTATTACAGGCAAAGATATCCCAACGCTAATAAAGATACAATAAAAATGATATTTAATTATGTAATTAATATATAGTATTTTTTAAGTATTATTTGTGTTTAACTTGAATCATATACATATGTATAAATAATATATAAAATATAGGGTTTTTTTCGGGGGGGGGTGAATGAGTAGTTAAATGGTAAAAAAGTACAAGTAACATGTTTTATGGGATATTTAATTTAAAAAATGTTTTTCTCTTATAATTGTTTGCCTATCTTAAATATTTTAGACTAAAATTACAAAAATCGGAAAGTCACCCTTCTGTGAACTTCAACCCATTTGAGGCACGCCTTAGGGTCGATCAAATATTACGAAACTTTACACAATTCATTTTTTTACGGTTTTGAGCAAATTCCATAGGGGTGGGTATAAAAATCCTTTCAGAATAAAAAAATAATAATAATAATAATAATAAGGACCGCCATACACATAGACGATAACATAACCTACATGTATACTGTTAAACTGTAAATAGTTTAAAAAAAAAATTAAATAATTAAACGTATACTGCGCGCATGGTGTATACAATTATAATGCACACGCTATATAACTAACGTTTGGTTTCATTATGGAACGTGAGGCGGTCGTGGTGTTGATATAGGCTTATAATTCCTGGGCGACTCAACTTGGTCGCAGTATAAACATACATACAGTTATGAATTTATGATTTTAGTACCCTACGGTTAACTTTGATGAGTAATATAATATATAGTTCTATATACGTAGTTCTGAATAAAACATATATTCTCTTTAAGTACATTAAACCGTTAAATTGTTTTTATATTTAGTACTATTATGCTATGTTTATTGTTTGTATAGAACGGTATTATTCTCTATGTTATGTTATATTACAGTATAATAATATTTGTATTCTTTGCCCTTTGCTCTCTCGGGTGATAATTAATAATGAAATAAATAATAACAATTTTACAGTATTAAACCTGAGAAGAAATGGATTCGAGTACTTCTGTTTACGATAATTTTTTATTTTTTTTTTTTAATAAACATAAACACATTGTACACTATTTGTTTACTTTGGCTAAGGAGATCGTTATCATTTATATATATATATGTACAAAAAAAGTCAATGAATAAACTAGGTTTTTAAAGGACCAATATAATTGTAACAAGTATGTCAACGGACAACCGACGTGTACAAAGCAACACTGTACACCCTATATTATACAGAGAAAACGTATACAACTAAACACAACACCCCATATAATACACGTTTAGAAACGTATAAACGTGCAATCGTGTTACGTGGGGGAGAAATATTTGAAATCGAACAACGGCGTCGGTATGTACGACGGGCGCCGTTCCGGACCGCGGTAGAATAACAACCATTGTCTGCCCGGTGGGTGAGATTCGGGGTACGGCGGCGACCAGCCGACGGTTTGGACGAAGGGGGCCATGTTAGGCAGAATGGACGGGGGACGACAGCCTCATGGTTCGCGCGGATCTTTAAACAACCGTATTACCAGTTATATAAATTAATACGGGTTGTATATATTTTCGTTTGTTAATAAAAACGAAAAAAGGTTCGTGCGAGGGTGTAGTACCGGGGGGGGGAGGGTGATGGGAAATGCGCTGTGACGACTCGAGCGCTACTCGTGGATTATCCGCCCCACGCGTCACCCGCCCGCCATGTCATATCTGGCCAAGTATATTTTGTCCTGCCCCCACCATCCTTAAAACATACAATGGCGGACGGAACGAGTAGGCAACAATTCCCCGCATCCGGGTATACACGGCGCTAGCGATCCATAAGGAATCCGTCTCGTCGTCGCTCACTCATCCAGTCGTTTCCAGTCCGTCCTGTCATATTCCGTGTGCGGCACAGATTAAATATACTAATATATTTAATACATATATTCAACCGTTGGTGAGTAGTTATAACAGTCATATTATTATTACTAGTTATTATTTACGTAAAATACAAACAAATTATTAAAATTGTTTGACTACTTTAGTGCTTTGTTTACATGAGATCGCTCTCGGCCGAGTACTGGACCATCTAAACACAAGGCACAGTACTCGCTCGGCCTAGTGATCAGATGAGTGAATAGAAACTTTTTCTATTTGCTGGGCCGAGTAGCTAACCCCGCCACTAATAATACGTATAGTACTCGGCGTGTCCAAACCGCTAGTCGAGTGTCGCGTAGCGAGTCATTTTTGATTCAGTGCAGTGTAGCCGTTCGGCCCAGCAAATCATATGCGTGTAGACGCCGACTCTGTCAATATTGGTTGTTGGCCGAGTATTCGTCCCGTGTAAACAAGCCATTACTACTCATTACTCGCCACGACTCTACCACGGTCTTAGATTACCTATACACAGATATAATATTAAATTAAATACATTAAGACGAATTATAATGTACATAAATATATTATAGTTTACGTAAATGCAATTATTGTTCCCATTATAACAAATGACTAATATATATTTATTAACATTAATTGTATCAATGCCCCAGTGTAGCTTATCTAACGTATGCACAGGTAGTGTGTGCCGACATCGACGGTTAGGGCTGCGGTTTCCAACCTGTGGTACGCGAACAAATTTTTTTTTTTATTATTATTTGGTTCATTTGATATTAGCTGATTTTATAAATATCTACTAAATGGGGTTTTGAAAGCAATAATTTAGATAATGATAATTTATAATATTATTGATTTAATGTATTCTTACCCCTATAAAGTTGGAGTTATTAATATTATATAATTTAGTTATGGCCACTTATTTGGCAACAACGATTATTCGATAATAACAGCATAGGATGTTAACGAGTAATTTTAGTACTGTATTTCTCAACTTTTATTTTATTATAATTTGTGTGTGCAATTTAATTATGAAGAGATTTCTTATCTGTGGTGATGATCATATATATGACCTACATACATCTTATATTGACACGAATAAAACCTAAATTTATTTTGTATAATTTTTTAATACTGTATTGCAAAATATAACAAACCTGTTTAGATTGCTTAAGCACAAAAATATTAAATTTAAAGAATATACAAAACATTTTTAACAAATTTAAATATTTTTCAACAAATTAACATACTTGATGTGTAATAGTAGAAAAGACAAAACAGTAAACAGGTATTGTATTTGGTTTTACTATATTCATTTCGGGACATAAAGTAGTAATACATTCTAGAGATTAAATGTTGAAACTTCACATTTTTAATCCGCTATTAACATATTTCCATTGCAAGCACGAGTTATGTAGTATTGACACTATTATCTCACTTACATAACTTATAGAAAATTCTTCTTGATCAATTCTTATAGCCCTTAAAAACAAACAAATGTTACATAATAACATAATCATTAAGCATATTTACATTATATTTAATTTTTAAAGACAAATTCTACTATAAAATAGTTTATATCTTGAGCAAAGTTAATAAACCATCAAAGTATCAATTACATATAAATCACTAACATTATTAACACAATCTTTGCTTTTCCTAGATACTCTGATATCCTTTACCATTTTTGAAGATAAATGAGGAAGTCGTAGTTCAGTGGCTTATTCATAAAATATTGTCCTTTCACTGAAATTAAAAAAAAAAAATTATACATTTAGTTTAAATATTTTGTTTAACTAAAAACTAATTTGATTAATCCATTTAAATCAATATCACATAAAATGATAAGGTAAAATACAATTTGTATTTTATCCAATAAGTGAAACAATTTACTTTAGTGTTTATGGAATTTGCACAATATGTACAGGTCAAACATCACTAGAATCTAATTTATTTAAATATATATATGACATCAGCCAACAACAGAGATGACAACTTAAGTATTACTACCACAATTCATTAAATCTCAAATAGCTAAAGCTGTAATAATACCTAATCCAGATATTTTGTGAGTTTGTCTTATGTCTTTAAAAATGTACAAATTACCTTCCATGTTGCCAACAACTAGTTCTACATCATATATCATATATCATCCACATCTCCAGGAGCAATTGCAATTTTAATTATGTTTTCAGCACCTTTTTGATATTGTCTCCTGTAAATGTAGTAAAAATATATTAATTTGCAAGTGTGAAAAACTTAAGATTACAGATTTGATGATATATTACAAATATCTGGTTTATATTACTTATAAGATATTAACACCCAAAGAAAGCACCACAAAAGAGGTAAAAAAGCAATTTTTCATTTTCATTCTACAAAGTATAAAACTAAAGACTTAATTGTAATTGGATGTAGTGATACCGTTCTACTGGTTATGATGCTGGTGTAATTTGCTTAATTGAAGAACTCTGTAGACTTTTAGTAAAACTTCTTGATGGTGACTATAATAGATAATATAGGTTTGTAGGAAATATTGCTAAACAATTAGAATGTGAAAATTTGCTTATTATAAAATTGAATCCAATTGAAAACATTCTGTCTACACTAAATTCATTCCCAAATCTAATGACAGATCAAAAGTACATATTAGTAAAAGTACAAGTAGTATCATTAGGTGAAATTGATGTCTCATAATCTTTTAGAAACCGGGAAAACTCCCATGCCAGACGGTTGTCTACGACTAAATCCTTTACATATTGACGGAGCAAGAAATATTTTTAAAAATAATTCAACTATCTAGGGGTTTTCCAGAAAATATTTTAAACATTATTGACATGGTAATTAAGCAAAACAATTTTTCATTCACCCAGAATTTGTATTACTTTCAATGATTACAGGTGAAGATTCCATGGAATAGAATTTGTTGTCAAAATAATATCTGAAACGAAAAATTATAAATTAAAAAACATCCGCAAATGTACTGTTTCAAAAATTAATTTTAAATCAAAAAACTACATGCCAATAACTTTAAATTTAGATTTAGGAAACCTTATTTAAATGATAAATATTCCGTATTACACTCAAGCAGTAGAACAAAGTGTACGTTTGGTAACAGAATCTGTCGTTGCTATTAGTGGATCAGATGGCAAGGAAGGGCTTATTTAAGATTCAATCAAACCAAAAAATTCTCTTCCTATAAATATGAAAAAACAAGATTAATTTCCTAAAAAGTAGATTAAATTGTATATCATACTAAAAAAAAGTATATTTTGTTCAATATATTACTTTTAGGCCTTTAGACTTATCTACTGTATGACTATAAAAACGTTTTTGTTTTTTTTTTTTAACACTTACAATTTATAAATACAGGTTTACAATAAACTATGTTTGGGGATTGACATTAAAAGAAGGGCGAGATTGACATGAAGAAGTAATCACCCAGCGGCAACACTTACTTGCTAAAGAGAGTTATTTCAAGTCACGGCTCCAATTTTGGCAAAAAACTTTAACCTTCTAGGCGGATTTCCTGGAATGGATTCAGGGTTTAGGACACGGATTAGCGGGTTAGAGTGGTTTGTAAGACTGGCACGGTATAATTTATAGGCATTTTTGGCTTATTCTTGAACAATTAAAGTTTTTAAATCTGAATGCAAGGTGTGGTTTGAAACGTCTGGAGGAGCGCATGTAATCATTCGTAGTGAGGTCGATTGGAATGTTTGGATTTTGTAAGTATTAGATTTTTTCGCTGCTCCCCACAATTGGATTCCGTATAACCAAATTGGCTTGAGGAAGGTATAAAAACTTAAATAAAATAATATTAATTTTCTCATTTATAAACTTAATCAAAAAAGTATTTGAGGTTACATTGAATGCATTGCTGGACCACGGTTAATTGAGTATGAACATATTTCAAATTGTGATAGGAGGGGAGCAAAAAGAAAAATAGTAGTTTCCTTTCCATAATCAACAACGCATTGTGTACAGGAGCATAAACATAATTAATAGATCTCTCTATATATTGTGTAATATAATATTCCATCACTTATTTGTTTTTTATAGGTTCGATCTATTTTTCGTTTGTTGTACTTTTTTTTTTTTTTTTTTTTTATAGTATTTTTCTTTTTTATTTTTATATATTTAAGTAATTTACAATCTATACAACATTATGTACAATGGGCAAATTTGATAATTAATATAATACAATTAACAGAATTTAACATTTAGGGGCAGGCACTCAGCAGCACCACCCGACCGAGAACATTTTAGATGTCGTGGTTTTTTTTTTATTTTAGTAGGTCTCTAGGCCACTGCCTTTTGAGTCTTCTACGTACATTGCCAGGGAGTGAGGTGGAAGAAAGTTGTTTTATTAATGGATTACTGTGAGAGTTTAAGTTATAATGAAATTTGGAGTAATGTGCTTTTGCTAATTGATTAAGTGTAGGAATTTTGAGGTCTTTGTGAAGATTTTTGTTTGTGAAATACCAAGGAGAAGATGTTATTAAGCGTAGGCAGATAGATTGAAAGGCTTGAAGAGTGTTGGTGTTAGAGGGCTTTGCAGAGCCCCATAACTGGATACCGTATGTCCAAGCTGGTCGAATTATTGATTTGTATATTGTAAGTTTATTGGAAAGGGAAAGTTTGGATTTTAGGAGTGGTCTAAGGATATGGAGTCTAGAGTTAACAGTTTTGCGTTTCAGTTTAATGTGTGGGCTCCAGGTTAAGCGTTTGTCGAGGGTTAGTCCAAGGTATTTGACTTCGTTTGCCTTAGGAATTGTTATATTGTTTAACGTGACAGGTGGAGAATCGAGATTACGTAGTGAAAAAGTTACTTGAACAGATTTAGTTTCATTTATTTTAATTTTCCATCTGTTTGCCCACAAGCTGATCATATTTAAATGGTTTTGAATCATTTCGCTGGCTGTGACGTGGCTTTCGTGGGAGGCGGTTATTAGCGTATCATCAGCGTATGTGCCTAACGATGTATAAAATGTTTTGGGTAAGTCATAAGTGAAAATCGAGTAAAGGAATGGAGCGATGTCGCTTCCTTGTGGAACTCCAGCTCTAATAGTGTAACGGGTTGAGTAGGTGTTATTTAGGCGAACAGTAAAGAAACGATTTGATAAATATGATTTTATCAAGAGGAAAAGAGGGGCGGGTAAGAACTTTTTAAGTTTGTACATTAGTCCGTCGTGCCAAACCCGATCAAAGGCTTGGGAGATGTCAATGAATACTGCTGTACAGAAATGTTTTTTTTCCAGGGAGCTGGATATGATATCAACTGTTCTTGTTGTACTTATTTTATTTTTTATTATCCAAAGTTTCTCCAATTGAATTTTTAATGTCATTATTCATCAGTTATATTTGTTATCAACCGCGTAATTGCACCGCATGATTATACTTATTACTTTTACTTAACGTTTGTGTTTTATTGTACGGTCATCGTGTCACGCATAAGTCTCATCTCCTACGCAATAGTCAAAAAGTGCATTGAACACCATTGAAAATAATAAGTAAGTAACTGTGTAGCCCAAACATTTCATAGTCCGGTCTTCAAGACTGCAATCAACAGTAGGTACTTTTTACATGTTTTATAGTAACACGTTTCATTATCGGCGAAAACTGTCAAAATTTGTATTACTTTAGTTTGATAAATTATTAAAATAGCTATTCACGAAAATGACCGCCTATTTAGAAAGATTTTAATTTAATTTATGTTAAGGTATGATTTAGTCGATCAGATCAACCATCATTATCATTTGAGATAATATTAAAATCACGAATTAAATGAAAATGTTGAAACGTCTACATTTTCAGAAGCTAAAGTTTATAAAAACCCTAAACCTTCAAATTGGTGGAAAATAATTTTAAAACAATGCGTATAGCTTAGTGAGGGTTCCTGTATATTTATTTATTTTCAAAGTTTATTTTAGTATTTATAATGATTTATAATTTTGGACATGAAGTTTTGTATATAAGTAATACATGTTTATAATATGTATTATAATAAATTGAATGATATTACTAAATATTAGTTTGAAAATGTCTTTTTAAGTTGTATTGTTTGAAAGATTGAAATAGTATCTAATTATAATATATATACACACTCACCTTTAATATCAACAAATATAAACTCTCCACAACTTCCTGATTAATATGATAAATTTTACAGGTTTTATTTGCACTCATTTTATTGTAAAAATTACAATTAAATTCATAAGAATACATTGCATGTAACTAGTAGACGATCTAGTTATAACCACCATCTAACAATAAAACATTATTTCGATGACTACGGCTTACAATAATCACTTCTATTATAAATGTTTGTATTTCAATCTACCTTATAATGTAGTTGAAATGACATAGTTCACCATAATTTAACTATGATTATTAATATACTAATATTATTAAAAATAATAAAATGTTATTGTTTTTGTAAAATTAATAGTTAAAAATATTGATATTAAAAAAATAATAACTATAATTTGTTTTGTTACTTTAGGTGAATACCAAAAGAAAACAAATTAAGAACCTGCAACAAAAACTAACAAAATGTTGAGTTTGGCCAAAATTGCATATAGTGCATGTCCCTTAGAACACCAGCATTGGCATAAAAATGTACTAAATTCACGTGGTATTCAATTGAAAGATTGTTGTATTTATCTATTGTCTTTTCAACCAAGGCATAGATCATCCATGAATTATGATGTTGATATTTGCGAAAAGGCAGCTAAACATGGACATTTAGATTGCCTATCTTATGCCCATAATATAGGATTTCCTTATGGTAATTCAATAGGCCAGATTGCAGGTGCAAATGGACATTCAGAATGTCTCCAATACGCTCTTAAACATGGGTATGATCCGAATAGTCGTATAATACGGCACAGAGAAAAGGACACTTTCGGGAAATACGATCCTATTATATTCAAATCGGCCACGTTGATAGTTTCATATATGACTTACGAGGTAAAAGATAAAATTGGTTGGCTTGGTAGTGCTTTAAAGAAAGGTCTCTCCATGGGCTATGATACGATGAAGGAAGCGGTTTCAATGCATAGTTTTGACATTTTAAAATTAGCCCATGAGAATGGTTGTAGATGGGATGCAGACTACATGTGTAAATTAGCTGTTAATTCTGGAAATTATGATGCATTGGTTTATTGTCATAAAAATGGTTGTAAATTACATATGGATACGTGCATAGAGGCCACCAAATTAGGGTATTGTAAAATAGTCGAGTATGCTCATCAGAACGGTTGTCCATTGGACGACAATACTTGTTCATTGGCTATAAATTTAGGGCACTGTGATATTGTCAAGTACGCTCATGAGAACGGTTGTTCTTTAGACAACAATATTTGTACATTGGCTGTAAATTTAGGTCATTGTGATATTCTCATGTACGCTCATCAGAAAGGTTTTCCTTTGGACAAAAATACTTGTACATTGGCTGCCAATTTAGGTCATTATGATATTCTCGTCTACGCTCATAAGAACGGTTGTCATTTGGACAACCTTACTTGTACATTGGCTGCAAATTTAGGTCATTATGATATTCTCGTCTATGGTCATCAGAACGGTTGTCCTTTGGACCCATTTACATGTATGTTTGCAGCTAATAGTGGAAATATCAGTGTTCTAGAATATGCGCGAGAAAATGGTTGCCTATGGAATGAAAATATCAAATTATATGCTTATGCAAAAGGATTGCAAAGCTATGTGTTACCAATTATAAGTCTAGAAGATTCACCCTATATAAAAATCTACTCAAGACATAACTGCATGTGAATTGCCTACAATTTATTGAATCTTTAATAAATCGAAAATATTGAGTATAAAAAAAAACTACCTGTCGGGTAACTGATTTGTATAATTTATTATTTAAAAGTAATAGGACTACAGATTTATAATTAACAATTTTTTTTTTTTGATACAGTTATTTTATTCATCTTAGGGAATATATATTTAATTAAATATTAAGAAAATAAATGTATTGAACTAATTTAGTTTGATTAGTATGTAATACTTTACTTTGTAGTGAATGTAGGTCAATTATATTATTTGTAAACATTAATTTTATTGGAATATTTTAAATACAAATTTATATTGTATATATTTAGTAAATAAAATATTTCTGTCAAAATGCAACATAAATCTTTAATCATCATTAACCAGTAATCATGTTGGTTGTATATTGTAAAATTATTATTTTTTTTTATATTTATATATATAATAAACACTCAATTAGGATTTGCTTAATTAATGTAGGTAATCTAATATTATACATTTTAATTATTTGCCAAACATTTTATTATTAAGTTTTAGATGTAATTCATAATTAATGTTTATTTATTCATATTGTAAATTGTGAACTTATTGGCCCTCACACGAACTTGTTTAGAACCCATTATCTTTTTAATAATAAAATAAAAAAACATGCATTAAGCGTTTGTAAAAAATTAAATTCATCTTGTTTTGGACTTTCCTATATATATTTTCAAAAATGATTAATTCAATTAAATTTGATTGCTATCTGTTATGATTGTATAGAAACAGTGAGCTGCAGAAATTTCAATGCTATATTGAGTATGTAAAGTTACAACCGTAGAAAACATCACAGAGAAGATGAAAAAATAAATTTTAAATTTTATTTTTATACAATGTAATGTAATTAAGTATGGGACTAAAGACTTAATTGCAATTAGATGTGATGTTACCATTCTACTGGTTATAAGGCTGGTGTAATTCGCATAATTAAAAAAGTACTATACATTTACAATGGGTTGTTTGCCTTTTTCATTTTAATAAACTCCCACTACTGCATTAAAGCAATTTGATGGTATAACTTATAGACCATATGAGTTTGTAGGAAATATTGGTAAACAATTAGAACAGTGAAAATGTTCCTATTATTCAATTTAATCCAATCGAAAAAAATTTTTCTGCACTCAATTAATTTTCAGATTTTAGTAAAAATCAAAAGTTCTTACTGTACAAGCAGTTTCATTAGGTGAAATTGATGTTTTGTTATCGTTTAGAAACCCTGGAAAACTTTCCTATGTCAGATAGTTGACAATGGCTAACCGGGTTTAAAAACTCTAGGAACAAACGACCCTAGTAAAAATCTTCAACTCTAGCTGAATAAATAGTAGATGTATATACTCCAATATGGTTTTACATAATTATTCTTTACAGAGCAATATTTTTAAAAAATATTAATATAACCCAACCTTTACTATACACATACTAAAAAGATAAACATAAAAACACTATCGCTAAGGTATATAATTAAAAACAATACTATTATTTATTATTATTGTACAAGTATTGTCATTTATGTTCTATAAAAATTAAATTGGATGTTAAATTTATTATTTTTTTGTTTAGAGGCCTTTCCTATACACAAACATAAAAGAAATATATTGTTATGTGCGAGTTGAACATAGTACAGAGATGGTTAGAAAAATGTAATTGAGACTTGCCTTATTGATTTGTATTTATTACACGAGTACAAATTTAAGTTTTGTCACAATTTTAATAGCATGAGCTACTAAACCTGGGATAGCTTTATAAGAGGTTCAGAACGATGCGACGGGTTGGCTCGACGATTACATCCCTCTTTGGACTTGACTGAATCTGACGATGGTCTGCCTCCTTTTAACGTTCGGACGGGGCTCTTATATAACCGGACTCGACTAGTACGTTGGTGGTGGAGGCCATCGTGGTCAGATCTGGCCACATCCCTATATGTGGCTGTGATTTTAACTAGATGCTACATCCGCCTGTTGTTGCACCTGCCTGCTGAATCTGACCTCACCTGCCCCGACTTATTTAATTCTTATTACATGTGTCTATTTCTTTACAATCATATTATTTATTTTATTCTGATTTTAATAGTTCAGGATTCCAAACCCTGACTTAACCGATCTGCACCTGGCTATGGACCGGTTAAGGACACAGTTGGTAATATTCGTTATATGTGCATTAGAGATTACAAAAATTGCCTTAACTATATCAGTTATTTAAAAATATGTTCCAATATAATGAGCAGTCAAATTAGCAGTGATGTAAGTATATTATTTTTTATTAGCAAAACATCTAATGTTTTTTTCTAGAGTGATGCTACCAAGTATTATGGAGCTCCTGTACTGGCTGTAAAAAGCCAACTAAAAAAAAAATATATTAAATAAACTAACTATTAAAAAATCTGGAACTACAACAAAAAAAATTAAAAAATAATAAAACTCATTATTAAGTAAAAACTAACGAGTTTTAATTATAATAAATGTATTAATATTTTATTTTCATATTTTAGTCTACTTTCTACCAACAGTTACTGAAATAATCATCTATGACTAACAATGATAAAATCAGAGAAAAAAAATAAAATTTGCATAAAAGATGGTAAAAATTATGTCAGGAAACTGTCAGCTGAAAATAATTGCATTGAGTGCTACAAGCTGCAACATTACAAAGTAAAGGATATAGAAAAAGCATCACCTGAAGATTGGTAATTAAAAATTGATTTATCATAAATAATTTATATATTATAATTTGTTATTTTTCCTAATAGAAAGTTGCAAAATACACATCAAGAAAATGACCCGCAAGATGCTAATTTTATAAAAAAAAAAAAAATGAATGAAGCAATATAAGCCAGTATTGCTAAACTAGCCAACGATTCAAACACTATAATCTCAAATTATGAAATAAATTGGTATTTTCAAATAAATATTATATTATAACTATTTTAAAAAATATGAAAATGTTAATACTTTATTATACCTATTATTTGAAAAACATATTAATTATTTCAATTATAGAATAAAGAAACAAAAAAATATATATCTCATATTCATAATATTTTATTGACTAGTTCAAAAAAGGTTGTTATACAGTAAATTAATGTTTGCGATATGAATGACATAATTCCAGTGTTTTTTATGATCCTTACCTCCCTCAAACTTAACCGAGTGATAAGAGTATGCGTCGCTATAATATCCATTCAATAACAAAAAGCATATTCCAAATCCTTTTATACGGCGACTGTAATGCGAAGAATAACATGATGACAGATAATTTAATACATATTATATTGAATCTGGCATATCTATATTATAACAAACAAAAAACTGAATGATTTATACATATTTTTTAAAAAATATACTAAAATTTAAATCACCAAATAAAAAAACTAAAATGATGAATTATAACTATTATTTACTATTTATTAAACATTATTACTAAATATGGAAATATTATATTGTATACTATCTTATATACATTGAAAAGTATATATTTATATATACATAAACAGTAATTTAAACAATTGAGATCACATTATACATTATCAATATTTATACTTACTTATGTGTTATGTAGCACTATAGCTGTAGTTTATATTATATAACACTATAATACATTTTTAACCATACCAATTAGAGTTAATTGAGAGTCCTAAAAATGGGTTGGAAAATGTATATATTATATTAAACCTTGAAATATCATATTACTTAATATTTCATAATGAAATTGTTGGACTTGAAGTATAAAACATTTATTTTCACAGCATAATAAATCAATGTAAGGCTGTAATTATAAAAACCGCATTAAATTGTAACGAGTTAATGTATTACGTTCCATACCAGCTTGCAAGGTTATTGTTTTGTTTTTTAGATTATTTGAATAAAAAAAGTGATCGCATATTGTAACTTGTTTTGCATGAGTTTATTATGCCAAATTTGTATTCATCCAGCAAACTTTGCCATTTGATCAAATCCAAATAAATCGTACGATAACTTAAAATACAATCGAGTAAAATAACGATTGATGTTTGCTTGTCAATTAAAATACCAACAGTTGCATTTTGTTATTTATTTAAAGGATGAATACTAAAATTCGACTTATGCACTAAAGCAGCCGACATATTTCGCGTTTTTCGACTGGCGACGTGGGACCTAGGGACGCGACGGCTGACCCGTCCGCTAGGAATGGAATCTGCGATCGGTCATCGTCACGCGTCGAAAAAACTGGAATAGCGGAGGTTTGGCGACGCGAATTGCTCCGCCGAAAACGCATCGTTAGCGGCACTCACTCGCTACTAATTGGCCGATATATTACGCGTATAATAAAAACGTCGTCCAATATGAACTGGTCGGCTCGATTAGATACGGTAACTGGTTCTCGTCTGTTATTGAACACGGAACCGTCGTCCAGACCTTTTTTTTTTTATAGTCGAAAAATAATCTCAAAACAGACCGACCGACCGCGAACTCCGCTCCTAGCTATGAACGGTCAGCTATCGCGGCCCCGTCCGACATTGTCCGTCGATAAATGCGAATTATCGGCCGATCCGAAGCGAGTGTGTGCCGCTAACGACGACGCCGTACGCGACTTAAAACGCATTTTCGGCTTCATTGTTGGCGGAGCATTTGCATTGCAAAACCTGTGTGGTTTCGTTTCCATAAAACGCACGTCGTCACGACCGCTCCCGATAGGGGAATACACGTTTTACGGAAACGTATTGAAATTGCCCATGAAATTGACAACGACATGGTACGAGCCGTCAATATAGTAAACTATAGACAAGGATACACGTTAATTTTCAATGTTAAAATGTGCAGTGGCATAGCTGGCAAATCGAGTGAATCCAAGAATTCCGTTGGGTAATTGACAACTTCGCTTTGATTCATCACAATATCGATGGACTTATACGTTAGCTACTTCGCCTGGTGTTCCGTTTTGAATGCTGAATTGAAGGTATTGACATCGTTGTTCGTCGCTGCTAATATAGCACGTGCACTGAGCCACTGATGATTTTTGCCATTCCGCGTGATATTTGGAAAAACCATTTGAATCAATTCGTTTTTAGTTGATGTCATCTTCTTGTTTGTTGCCAACGTGATACATTGTGTAGATCTACACAACTGTCTATTGCTATTTTCCCATTCATAATATCCAGCAATTGTTGTTTTGTGAAATGCTCGGCGGTTGCATAATTTTGTAATTGAACACGCATAATATCCCGCACTGCGTTACCGGTGAAAAATTGGAATTATCCGAATTTAACCCTCTACCCCTCGCCCAACTTTATCGGTCCTACCGCGGTTTTTTTTATTCTTTCATCTTGCTAATCAAGAGATTATTTATCGGCGTTGATCAGTGATGAGTGTGTAGGGTATTTGGCTTTTATCTATATATAAAAATTGATGACTGTATGAGATTAATAGACTCAAAAACTACTGGAGCGACTTTTTTATCAACATTTTCCGCGTTGTCCGGAGAAGATTTATAGTTATTGAAATCCACCCACTTTTTGGTTTATGGGTTTCCTTGGTAACACTGATGAATAGAAAACCGTTATTAATTATTGTAGTGCAATCCCTGTGTTTATATACCGCTTTTGTACCAACACTACGTGCTTCCTAAAGGTTTCTAATAAGTGAAAAGGAATAGGAATTTAGACAATAGGGAAACGGTTTGCGTCCCCGCGTATCGAGGTTCAGCTCGTAACGACTAGATATCCCATTGACGTAGATGTCGCCCTTGACGTGCTTATAATAATATAATATTGTAATCAACTTATAATATCATTAGACCGAACCTTTTAGTGTCCACACAAGAAAAAAACCGTTTAGTTTATTTGCGACATGCCCTTGAATTTGGTAATAATATTTATCAGTTTTCTTTAGTTGTAATTGTTGAACATCAAAAATTTGATTTTTTTTGGTTCAACATCTACGTTAATTGTCAATTCCTTGGCGTTGTAGGGACACTTAATTTCCACTATGTCCTGTCCTCCTATCAGGAGAACATTCCAAAAAATTTAACACTTTGTCTATGAACAAATCGGCTGGCACAATTTTCAGGCCCAACTTCAACTCAAAAGCCTGTGTTTGACCATGGGTTCGTACTGTATTCCGTACCTAACCAAACAGCATGTTAGAAGTATAGGTAATTAAATTCTACAAACTAAAAATTTTGTCAACATTTATATTTTGTATTCGTACTTCATTGCAGTAGTTGTTAATGTAAACACCTCGCCATACAAAATATATTTAACGGTGTTTATTCTAGAAGAACTGTTTCTACGTTTACATACACTTCTAAAATTGGAGGCTGTTAGGCGAAATTTCCTCTCTTTATGCAAAGTATCACTTTTGACCTATAGGGACAAATATACAAAATATATTATATTATATTATACGATTATATTATAGAGGCTACTTCTAATCAATAAACGAAAAAAGGAAACTACGAGGTACCTTTACATCTTGAAACCGTTAAGGGTCCTTTAAACGCAAATTTTAGTCTCGGGAAAAGATAAAAAATTATATAGGGCCAGATCAGGAGTCTAGGGGGGGGGGTGCGGGATCACAGGTATTTGTTTGGATGTCGACGGTCTTCCAGAGCAAGTATCATCTTTAGTCGATCATCCTTGAAACATTTAAACCATTCGAAAGTCACGGAATGACTTAATCAAAAGCATTAGCTAAGGTTTATCTCCAAAAGCAGTTTTAATCATTGCGTACGTTTCTGTTGCGCTTTTACCAAGTTTCATGCAAAATGTGGGAAAAACGAGTAATTATAATTATTATGTAGTATTTTGTAATTCTTATATTTATACTGGGTTTTAGATTTCCCGAAAATGAGTCTGGATTTGAGGATATTTCTCGAGTAGGTTCTCTTTTTTGACATCTTAAGAATAAAAAGTTTAATAATTTTTACTGGACTTTCCTCAGTCACATATTTGTGAAGATTTCGAATGTAGTTTGGGCCTAAATTAAACGATGACACAGCTGTCATACATCGAATACTATACGAACCGGAAAATGGCTTCGATATAAAACAATATAGGATATTGTTCAAAACAATAAAAAAATAACATATAATTTTTTTTTTTAAAACAATTTTTAACTTATCACGTAGGGAATAGGGCATTTTTTTCTGTTCATGTTGCAATGCAAATAATATAAAATACACCAGAAAGTACACATTACGCATCTACACGTACACTGATGTATAATAAAATTGAAAATAATATTACAATTCAAAACTATTGAAAACATTGTAATATTTGTGATACAAAAATAACTTTGCGATAACAACGCAGTTCGCCTCAGTGCTATTTTAATCTATTCTGAATATCAGTACGCGCCTACAGTCGTTGCTAGCACACGTATGTGCTCCGTGCTATCGTATTCATGCGTTATCGGTTTTCCAGTCCGTTATTGTAATTGTTTTCTTAACGTCTATTTATGATTTTTCATATATTAAATAATTAATGAGTCAATTAAATTATTATTAACGTTGAGAGTCTACTTTCACGAGTCTTCTTATCTAGACTGCCACAAGCGCTCTTGATAACTAGAGTCATACAGACGTCATTAATATGTCTTCAACTAATAATACTCAAAATAAACCACCCATTTTCAATCTTTCAAATAATGCAAACAAAAATAAAAATAAAAATAACGACAAAAAATTAACGTTTACATTGAATGATGACTTAAACGATGGTTTTACTATGCAAAAAAATAAACGTCACCTATCAAGCTCCTCATCTACGTCAACTGACTTCGTTAACCTTAACTAAAAATAAAAACAAAGATATTTAAAACCACGAATCGATTTGAACTCCTTAGTCTAGATGTACCCCCCGAAGAAAGCTCAATGAATGATGTATTCGTTCACAATAATAGTAATAACGATACACCAAAACCTCCTCCTATTTTCGTAAGAGGCGTGATTTATTATACAGAAGTGTGTACAAAACTTATAGATCTTATTGGAATAGACAATTTTTTCTGTAAATCCTCTGCAAATCGAATAAAAATTCAAACAGCCAACCCGGTCTCCTACAGAGCTCTCGTCCAATATTTAAAAAAAGAAAACGCTGAATTCCATACTTATCAACTTAAGGAAGATAAACCGATCCGTGTCGTTGTTCGAAATCTCCATCCTACAACACAAATTGAGTTAATTAAGGAAGAATTGGAAGTTCGCCTTTTCGAAGTCAGACGTGTAACAAATGTTCTCCATAGAATCACCAAAATACAATTACCCCTTTTCTTTGTTGACTTAGAACCAACCCCTAAATCAAGTGAAATATTTCAACTCTCCTCGCTATTGCATACCAAAATTAAAATTGAAGAGCCATACAAGCCAAAATAGATCAGTCAGTGCAATAATTGCCAGGAATATGGTCACACCAAAACTTATTGTGGCTACCCCTCACGCTGTGTTCGGTGTGGAGCTTATCATCAGTCTGCCACATGTCCAAATTCACGCAATGATCCACCAAAATGCGCTCTTTGTTCTGGAGAACATCCTGCGAGTTACAAGGGTTGCTTAGCGTACAGGGAGCTTCAACGCGGTAGAAAACCTACCACCAAGAGTAACTTTTTATTAAATAAAATTAAAAATCAGAATACAACTGTTAGAGACAACCACTCATTAACTAACACTTCTATAAATCAACCCCCTAACCACGTACCCACTTACGCTCAAGCCACCTCTGGTGAATCCACTAAATCAGATCCTAACTCTACATCTGACCTCAAAAATTTCCTTGATGAGTTCAAATCCCTTATTGAACCTCTTATCTCTCTCCTCAATAAATTAATCTCAAAATTACTTGATAAAATATAAATGTTTACTACTAATATCACTAACAAATTTATCTTAATCTTTCAATTCAATGCAAATGGCCTAAAAAATCATATTAATGAACTCGAAACTGTATTATACAACAAGCGCATAGACATTGCTCTTATAACCGAAATACATTTTACCAAATATTCATTCATTAACATTCCTGGTTACAAAGTATTAAAAACAAATCACCCTGATAACACAGTGCATGGTGGAGTTGCCATTATAGTAAAATCTTCGATCGTATATCAACCTCTTCCAAACTTTTGTCAAGATTTTTTACAATCATGTGCTTTAGTTACTAAAATAGACGATGTCCCTATCACCATAGCAGCTGTCTATTTCCCTCCTAAACACGGAATTACTTTTCAAATTTGTTCTGCCTACTTTAGCACATTTAATATCAATTTTATAGTTGGAGGTGATTTTAATGCAAAACACCTGGCCTGGGGTTGTCATGTCAATAACCCACGGGGTATGGTACTCCAGAATTTTGTTTCAACTAAAAATTACAAGATTCTTGCTCCTCCAGGCCCCATCTATTAGCCGTCTTCAGCAGGCAAAAACCTCGTTATCTTAGATATTTTTGTGGCCAAAATACCTAGTAACATAAACTGCAACACCGAAAATCTCCTTGAATTAAATTCCGACCATTCCTTAATCTTGTTAACTCTAAGTGCATCTCCTCTGAAACGACTTGAATCTCCTAAATTATTTAAACCCTCTACCGATAAAAATAAATTTCATGATCTTCTTAACCAACAAATAAATTTAAATGTAAAACTAAAATCTTCTGATGAAATCAATCTTGCAGTAAATAATTTTTCAAAACTTATTCAATCTGCGGCATGGTCTTCTACTCTAAAATCTCAACCTTCATTTTATAACCCTCTTCTTCCAGAATACATTCGTTGTATAATAGTAGAAAAACGTAGAGCTAGAGCTTACTTTCAACGAACTCCTCTTTCTTCTCATAAGCACAAGTACAATAAATTATCAAATCACCTTAAAATAGTACTAGCAAAACATAAATCTGAAACCTACTAGTTAATAGTTGACACTATTATAGGGTTTTTCAAAGTCGGTGTAGATGACATCAGTTAGTTGGCCGTTGGAGAAAGAATTAAGTATATTATGTTTGATCGTTATTAGGTTAGTTACCGATGATTTATTATTACGAAAACCATGTTGATGTGGCACTAAAATATTTATGAAAATAGGAGTAAGTTTATAATTAACAACGTATAAGTCCATCAATATTGTGATGAATCAAAGCGAAGTTATCAATTACCCAACGGAATTCTTGGATTCACTCGATGCTAATTTTCCTTATGGATGTTTTTTCCAATTGGTTGATGACGTCGATAGGCATGTTATCGTTTTAATGTCACGATGGATATTCAATAACGCTATACCATTTAAACCATTTAATCCAGTAGTAGTTCTTAAATAGGTTTTTAAACGACGTTGTGACAAAAATGATCGTTCTCCTGTTTAATTAGTTACTGGAAGCGTTATACAAATTTGGAGAAGTATGAAATTATAGGATAAATATCTGGAGCTGAATGAAAATAAATATCAACAGTATTTATTATCTCTTCTCTTCATGTAGATTAGCTAGAGTACCATATGTCTAATCAACCAATTAAAATATAAGCATTTAGGTTGGAATCGGTGCACTCGTTAATTATTTCTTAATATATTTCAGCTTATTGTTTAAAGTTGTCTCTTATTTTTTCAGTTATTTCCATTCCCTTTTTGGATAAAATACACTTAAATTTACTTAAAATATAAGTTAAGAAATAGTTGTTTAATTGACCCGAAAAATTGTCCAAAAAGGAAATTCAAATTGGAACCTTATAAAAATGTTCCGGATATTCAGAAACTATGTTGCATCTGCATATATTGTTGGTGTTTATTTTGACGTAGCAAACTTATGATGATGTAATATTGTTTAAACATAGTTTCGATAAAAAAAAAATATTTTTTTTAATTCTTCATTAAAACTTTCCCGAATATTTTCAATTTGTGTTTTTGAATGGCCTAAGCAGCTTTTAATGTGGTTTCCAAGTCAAAATATTCTTTTTGCAAAAATCGACTAAGGGTAATACTAATGGGAAGTATTTCAGCTAATATCAGCAAATCAGTGTGAAAATTAGAATTTTTTTTATAGCAGTAATGAGTTGACTTGCTGAACTTGAGGTATTGACGTCTATCCATTGTGTAATTTTATCTAAAGCATCTAAATAGATAGTTGAAGTTCTTCCAATAGTATTACAGCATAATGGTGATCAACCCAATGGGTAACACATATATTTTTAATTTTAAATGATTTGTTAGTGGGGAGACTTTTTCTATAAACATTTGTTTTACATGTTGTCGTTTTGGGTATCCAAACAAATTATTCACAGTTTGT
Organism: Tuberolachnus salignus; assembly: GCA_956483605.1. NCBI lineage: Eukaryota > Metazoa > Arthropoda > Insecta > Hemiptera > Aphididae > Tuberolachnus > Tuberolachnus salignus. Next base: position 19,939,497 of record OY101433.1, read on the forward strand.
ATAGTATTCATCACAAAAATGAGATAGGTACTTTGCAGAAAAAACATATGAGTCTATTTTTCATTATTATTGATTTCTTAAATTTAATTATTTAATTTGTGTATATACCTTAAGTACCTATGTATATAACTTAAGTACCAGAACAATTAACACCAGATGATATTTGTCACTTTAAATATTCTCCTATTACTTCTGAGGATGTTGAAAGGAGTTGATCTATGTACAAAAATATTATTTCAAACGATAGAAGATCTTTAGTGTTTAAACAATATTTAATTGGTTCAATTTATAGAAATATAATACTATTATACTAATGAATAATACGGTCTCGAAAGAGATATTTGCAGTCACATCGTCGCCGTATCAATTTAAATTTTTCAGATTTGAGTTTTTTTTAATTTTTATTTTCTTTAATAAAATTTAAATCAAAAATCAATGAAACGAAAATTAAAAAAAAATGTTGTGGTAATTTAAGGTCATTTTTGAGGTAAAAGGCATTATTGGCTATTTTTTAGAGCATTTTTTGATTGGCGTTTTCGAGGTAATTTAAATCCGAGCCCTAAATTAATAATATATATTATTACGATATTGTGGTACGGTTAGGTAAACGTTACGTGTATACGCGTAATGCTGTTGGTCGCAAGCAAAGAAATCACCACAGTGCGGCACAGACACACTGCATCCCGCTCAGTCCACATTCCAACGGATTACCCCTACGTGGACCCTTACCCCCGTTCTATCATGTCGCTATGGTGATGACCCACGGTTGGAATTCCAGGACAGGCTGAACCCCCCCACCCGCCGCCATTACGTTTTATAACCACGGCCATATATCTACACAGCAGTGTTCTACAGCAATGCGCAAACGGCATGTCATTCGTTCGAACTCGCGCAGACCGTCGCGACGCCGGTCCACTCAGAATAAATAGTACAGTCGATGTCATAGATCGAGTGACCTCCGCGCAGCCCATTTGCCTGATGACACGACGACAGTGACCACTGACGACTTTTGCGTTTTCGTGTCTTTTGTGTTTATATGTTTTGCCGTCAAATAGTCCCGCGAGTTCGCCATATCGATATATAAGTCACGGCATTATACACGTCTATCGGTAAGTCTACTGAAACACTATATGGACACCTACCGTGCGTGTTTTACACGTAGGTTAGGTTAGATCGGGTTGACCTACAAGGCCGTAACTGTAAAAAAATTTTGGGATGTTAGGGTGGGGCCTACAACTTTATTTCTTTGCCTGTTGAATTATACCGGGCGTTTTACTAATATTTTCGTACATTTGGAAAAAAAATTGTCTTACGGGTCGCATGACTCCTAGACCCCCCTCACCCTCACCACACCATTTACGGCTTTAGGACACCCGTGATTCCATATATATATATATATATATATTTATTTTAATTAATTTTTGATGTTATATTTGTAAATTTCGAAAAACCGCCATCATAATAATATTCATTAACATTTTCCATTTGGCAACACTGGTACCTCGCACTGACTGTCGGCGTATTCCTAATGATTCGAAATCCGTGAAATATTTAATTAATTTTTGAACAATCTGGATAATTATTGTGTCTGTGACGGAAAAACAAGGCGCATCGTTGGATATAAACTATAGAAGTTCCCTTAATAGATTTTATAATTTCCATATTTTAAATTTGATATAAAGTTTAAACAGTTTGTAAGTTAAGACACTTTACAGCACAGTATTCTATAATACCAGTGTGTTTTCATACAATCCTAAAAAATCATTTATATTATATATGTATAGAGAATTTCTAATAATAAATAATTATACCAATGTACCTATATTGTTATATATCGGTTTAAACCGATTATTTTATATTCCCAGAAAATATCTAAAAACTAAATAATTTAATATAATTTTAATTTGATTTTTTTTATTATAATAGTTTTAAATAATTGTTTTTTTCTTTTAAAAAGCCCTGTTTACTATGTAATGACAGAGTGTGCATGACCGATCGAATCGAACGTGAACCACTACCTACGGTCCCATGGTAGACCTTGTACTAGTGGACGGAAGAGGGTGGATTTAGTCAGTTGTCTGCCGCCATTGCGCACGCGCACTAGACCACAAGTTGCACCCGCTGACCTTGTGCGCTCCGTCTACTATCGCGTGGGCAGTGGTGGTAGCGGTGCACGCACAGGAGCGCGGCGTATGTTTAAACATTAAATACGTCCACACAGCCCCGCGGGGGGTCCACCGAAGAGACTAGTTGATAGGATAAATATCTTGGAGGTCGTGTACTGTAGGTATTTCAGAGTAGGAAAAAAAACAAACAACCCATTTAATATTATACAAATTATTTTTATTTTAAAAATGCGTGGTAACGCATCTATGGTCCCATAGATTTACACTCGAAACTTTCCATAGACTTACCTTGTGTCCAACGCAATCCGAATTGCGTCCGATATTTATCTACCCTGTACTAGACCGTGGTTCACAATAAACATGGACGCTAAGTACGATTGTGTTGTGTTTGTAACAATGTCTACATTAATATACTACAAAATATACTCGCAGATAGCATACGTATACAATACTATTTCTTGTACAAAAAATAAAAATAAATTCTATATTGAAAAATTGCAAAACGTTTGGTGAATTCTATCATTTAAAATAATATCGTTACTATATTCATTTTAGCTTTTATAGCGACTTCATTGCGTTCCTTTTCACTTACATATGCCTAAATTTATAGTTTTTGTGTTATTTGTTCATAATATGGTACTTTTTTTAACTTCGGTGAATCAGTAACAGCATTTTATTGTATTAATACATTAATACGTCCGTCCGATGCGACGTCGGACATGCCGGACGCAAATACCATTCAGATTGGACAGGTGTAGAGGTTAGTATTTAATTCCGGACGCAATGCACGGTGTTCATCGCATTTGACGGATTTACGTTGGACACATCATTATACATCTGGATCGTTCGCACAAAGGTCTAAAACAACACTCGGTTCGGTAGTCATGAAAAGCTCCGGTACGCGTTATCGTAATAGATGTTCCGTCTGGTCGTTTAAGTCTAAGCGTATAATGTAGTCCATAATGATTATATAGGAACAATATTACAACCACGTGGTAGTATGGCCGTTAAAATCTCTAGAAAATTCGGTTGGTAATTCGATAACCTTTTACTACACAAATTTCTAACCTTAAAATCGTCTGCACAGTAAACAGCGCAGCGCTCTCAAAAAATATTAGGAAAATGTTAAATACTGCCCTGGTCGGCCTGTGGCGGAGAGGGGGTTACTGCGCCGCCAAGAATGTATCCCAGTTTAGGTATCCGGTTCACTTCACTGCATTTCGGTTAGAAATTATTTCACAGAATGCGTCTATTTGAAAACTCTATCATCCTTAAATATTATTTGAAAATAATCGCACCGTACAATACTAATAATAGTAAGTAACATCCATATTAGTTTTATATTAATGTCAGGTATATTATTTATTTTATTTAACGAGAACGGTATACCCACCCATCATCGCAATTATTCGATTGTAATTGCTGGTTTTTTGTGCAGTACAATTTTTTTTTCACTGTATTAAATTGTGTTTGATACTTATTCTTCTCAACATAAATACAATAAATTAAATTTGTCAGTTTGCAAACGTTCCGTTCTGTTGGGTGTTTTTTTTTCTTCTGTATACTTAATAAATACATTTAATTATTGAGCAGTGTATCAAAATGTGTCATGTATTATGAAATATCGGTAACTTCTCTATAAGTACGGAAATAATTTTCCCGTAAACATTTTATAGTTTCTTTCACGATAAACAAGTACCCACTTGTGATATTGACAGCTTTAAAATTTATTCGAATTAAATTTTTTATCTAATATTCCGTTAAAAAAGCCGCTCTTGTTAGAGAAAAAAAATAATATAATACTTTTCCATGCGTTGTTTATCAAGACGCAAAATATAGGCAATTTTTAATTTTGTTGTTGCCGCCCGGATTTGTTGTGTTTGTCATATAATATTATTAATAGTGAGGCATATAATATAGAGCAATGTCCCAGTTTTACATTTTAAATAAAAATATTGTTTGTGTTACCCACATATGTTTATAGTTGCTCAATGATGCGTTTGGTTTTTTAAATTTGCCATAATTTTACCTATAGGTAGGTAATATTTACTCTTATAACTATATACCTATATTATTTATTACTTATACCTACTAAATATTTCCTAATCATTTATTTCAGGCAATATAGGTACTGGGGTTTCAACAGAGAGAATAATAATATAGAGAGTATCTACTTTGTCAACCATAATTATGTCTACTATGGCAGAAATTAACAATCAAAACAAACAGCTGAAGATATTATTGTCTAATAAAAGACTAATGTAATCACCGATTAAACATATACAACACTAAAGTAATACTATATATATACATTTTAAATTGCTTTAATATTTTCAATTAGGTCGATAGAAATGAAACGTTTAACACTTGATTTGCAATGGTCAGCCAAAAGTATTACATATCAACAATTTCTAAATCAAAAAATAATCCTGGAATCATATGTTGTAAATAAATGTATTGCCAAAATCAAAGTAGGGTTACTTACATTATAGTTATAACGATCCATAATTTTATGTAAAACTTGTTATATTGTATTATTTAAGGTCATATTTAACAATGAAAATAATCACCTATTCGTGAATTTCAATAGCTTGGCAAATATTGTTATGGACTTTTACGCAATTCTATTTAAATTGTTTCCATTGGATAATGAAACATTAAAGGAATATATCGAATTTATTTCGGATGTAAGTTTTTAAATTAGTTACCTAAATAAATTTATATTTTGATACCATAGTTGTATAGCACATCAAATTACTCAGAAAAATCACATATCTATTGCAAAATTTATATATCTGTTGAATAAATCAATCATCAATTATAAGATATTAGTATAAGATTCCTCTTTTTTTCATTACTCCAATTTGAACTGTTTAAAATAAAATAAAATGCCTAGGTATATTTCATAAATAATATTAAAAAATCATACATGGAACCAAAATAAAAAAACCTGACTGTAGTGTTTATGTTCTAAAATATTTGAAGTTTTGAAACTTACTAAACTCCTTGTATTTACCCATACATTTGTACTACTACGTCCTCAATTTTTTTGAAATCTCTAAACCTAATTTCATAGTCAGATTTAATCATTTTTTATATAAATTAATAAACTGACTGATGTCAATACCTTCATAAACATCAAAAACGGTTTTAAAGTTAGGGAAGAGCAAACATTAATTTTCAACATCTTCACAAAAGAGATCAATTTAACACAAACGTGTGTATAACGGTCATACAACATCAGAACAAATTTGTATTCATTTTTATATTGTAAAAATGTAAAAACTATATTATATATTTTACAACTACGCCAACATTAGGGTCCGTAAAAATGTGCCCGCAGTCTGCTACTTGGTAACTCCTGCCCTACATAGTACACACTGTTTACAATGACTAAAAGACATTGGCAATGTAGAAATACTGATTTATGAAGGTAAGATAATTTACATTTATAGATTAGCATATTAAACCAGAATAAAATAATTGTTGTAGATGACATTTTAACTGTAGATAGCATACTAGATGAATATTCTTTGTTCATTATATAATATAATAATAAAGTTAACATTCAAATTGTTAATAAGATACAAATAATTATATCTTAGTAAGTGGTTCTGAATAATAATTTTAAAATGATTATAAATGTATATAAATTATAAAAATTATTCAGCTTGTTATTTAAATTGTAATAGAACTATTTGTTTTTGCATAACTAGATTACAGCTAATTTATTATTATTAAGTAAGTGTTTGTTTTAATACCATGTAAAACATTTATTGAACCTAAAATCATTTTTATTTCAGAATTTACTTGATATTATTTGTAAAACCAAAACTTATGGAAGTCAATTGTTAAAAGCAGTCATGTTATTAGATCATAGTGATCCTGAAGTGTACATAACGGCAGCAAAATTTGCATTTGAAGAAAATAAGAATATCTTAGTGAGCAGATCATATATCAAAAAAGGAATAAAATTGCATGCAGATTATAAAAATCTATACGTGGAAGAGTTCTTGATGGAATTAGAGTTTATAAATTATACTTTTGGTTTTAAAATTTCAACAACATTAAACAAATATAATAAGTTAATATCTGGTCGTTTCCAAAAAAACATAAAATTTCATTTTATGTTGTTAGACAAAATCATACAAACAATATTTCAGTTTAAGACTAATTCGAATGTATTGCTAAGTTGTGTTATAAGGTATATATAAACCCATTTTTTAATATTATACCTTAGTACCTTTTTTTTATATATATTTTTATTTTTCAGAGATATGATTAAGAAGTTTAGACTAGACGAAAAATTGTGGCATAAATTGGCAACAATTAATTATAATGGAATAATTTTTAATTTCAAAACACAAGAAACATGTTACAGTACCAATTATTCATTACATATTGAGTTAGTATTTGTGTTGGCTTTGAAACTAAAATTAACAAATTTTGCAAAAAAAAGTTTAAATTTTGATATTTTTTACATTAAAAAATGTGTAAAACTTAAATGTCAAAAATGAAAACACAAAAATAACATGTTTCTTAATTGTTGTTTACTTTTCATACTCGGCAGAATCGTTAAAGGATATACAAAAATCATTTTATTTTAAGTGAACTTGTCATTTTTGGTTTTAAGACCTATTTAAAATATTTGTTATTTCATGATATTAACTGTTTTGTTGTATTTTAAGAAGAAGCATTGAAATGTATGAACGAGGTTTAAAAGAGAAATTACAGCCAGAACATAAAGAAATTTTATGGGAGCATTATATTGAGCATTTGATAAACATAATGAACTCTTTCCGAATGCATAATTCTCAAATGAGAAATATCATGATTAGAAAAATGCTGAAAATCGTTGAAGATGAAAAATCCTTGCCTTTATGGAGTTTAATAATGAATCATATTGAGAACAAAACTGATTACAACTTGGTATGTTAAACTAAATAATATATTATAAGTGACCAAACTAACATTATCTTCTTACTCACCGATATGATTTAAAGCTTTAACTTCAATCTAATTAAACCTAGTGGTTTTAAAATGAGAGAACCTAAATTAAGAAGACAAACACCATAAAATAACTAGAATCATAATTTACTTTTTAATTCTTTCAACTTTTATGTACTTTTGATATTATTAATTGAATTTGTACAATATGAAATTATATAAAATATATAAGTATTATTTTATAAATGCTTCATACTTTGTTTAAAATATAGATACACAAATCTATTGGGGATATGTCGGTGAGCTTATATCTCCACACCCTAAAAAAATGACTGAATGAGCTACCATATTGGACATATACACATATAAATATACAGATTTGTATTTCTCCTCCCACCCCGGAAAAATCTAAAATCTGTCACTGACATAAAATGTATTGTTTTTGTCAATCGTATAATATCGGTTTTGTTTATAACTAATACTAAATAGTTTGTACTATGATAATAAAAAAAATGTTTAAATAATATACCTTAAAACAAGTGTTCAGGTTGATTAATTTAAAATATTTAATACATTTTAGTTACCTATCTTTTCTATGATGTTTTTAAATTTTTATTTGTAATTTATAAATTCAAATGATGATTGTAGTTTTAAAGTATGTCTACTTTAAAAGTACAATCCCAGTTTATAATTTACTAAAACATTTTTTAGAAATTTAGTTATTATTTGTTTTACAGGACATGATTAACATGGGTAACATTTGTCCTTATGAAGAAATTAATCGGGCAATCAGACCAAGTTTTTTAGAATGGGTCTCAGAAACCCAAAACATCGAATATGGACGTGAATTGTTTCAAAAATTAAAAATATTGGACCCCCAATGTAAACAATTATTTTTAAAAATGATTGATTTAGAAAATTCACATGTTCCTAAAAATATAAAATGTCTCAAGAAATTGTACTCCAGGTTATGCAAAAATTTTGGACAGAATGATATAAGTAAGTGGATTTAAATTTTAATATTTTATTTATTTTTTTGTGCACAATTTTAAAGTCAGTAATAATTTTCTTCAACTTCTAATTTACTAAACATCTGAAACTGGTACATCATGTGTTTGTTCATTTAAACAACCACAGTTACTTATAAAGTTGTTTGTATTTATATAATAATGTATGGCTTTTATCATCATATTTTAGAAATGTTATTATTTTGTAAATTTCCTCCAATAATAATGTGGCAAAATCCCTCTTGTAAAATACAATTTTAATACGGAAAAAAAAAACAAGTCTTACTATTGTGTTAATAATTTGTATGAAAACTAGACGTGGATTGTTCAATTTCGAGCACATAAACAAATTTAAAAAGTTACTGGCTATATTTCAATAGATTCTTACAAGTCAATTGCAATCAATAATACTCACTGTGTATTATTGATTTATAGATTTCCATCTGAATATTTTTACACACAGCCTACTTTTCAATAGAGTAGATGTAAGAAAATAATAAATACATTTTAAATATGTACAAAAAGTTGATATAATATAGCTAATAAAAATTTTCTATTGTAGTTTGTCATCAGTTTTAAATAATTGGCAGTGGCTTAATGTAGAAGATTTATTACATATCTGTGGTTACTTGTTGTAGTACATTAATCTAAATATACTAATGCTTTCAGATATCTGGCTTGATCGATTTGAATTCATGTTCTTAAACGGAAGTAGTAAACACTCAGTCTACAAGACTTATAAAAAATCAAAGGGTATCTTGCAAGAAAAGTTGCACCGTGTTATGAAAATGGAATTCAAAAGAGTGAGAAGTGTAATGAAATTGAATTATGCGTAAGTATTAGAACAAATTTAGATAAGAATAAACATACATTTTACTTTTATTATAATTTTGTGATTAATCCTTAAATAAAAATGTATTATTTAAATTCAGAATCCTATTTCCAAGATAATAAAACAATTCAAACATTAAATTAAAAATAATATATTTTCTATTCGAATTAATTAACAACACAAATAATATTATATGCTTGAATAATCGAACCAAAATAAGCACAACTGCATACACTATTTGTGTCCCTTAATTATATTATTATTTAAGGATGATTTTTTTTATGTATATAGATATTAGATTTTTAGAAATATAAATTTACAAATATCCATTAAAAATTTGAATACAATTTGTTTGCACGTATATTAAATTTAAAAAAAAACGTTACAATAAATTGTATTTTTTCTACAACTAAATTTACTATTTGGAGATGATAAAATAAAAAAACATGAAAAATTACCCAAAACCATGAAACTTTGGATTGATAGATATGAATTTTGAAATCGGATTTGATTTTGAATTATAGTTTACCAGGTTTGATTAAGGCGAAAAATTAAATATGTAATTTGGTATACAAAATGTGGAAATATTTTAATTAGAATATAAAATAAAATTCAAATCTATCTATCCCAAGCCCTGTAACTTTGTCTGGAAAATTGGTCTTAAACATCATAGTCAGCTTTTTAAAGTGGCCATACCCCATCCCCTTAATTGGGTATCGGGTAGTTGACTAGTGGAAAAGTTGTATTGTTTCGTAAGGTTCATTAAAAGGTAAAAACAATTTCAAATTTGACATAAAATGACACAATTTGGAAAACTTGCTCCAACCAACTTAATAAAAATTACATGTCATCCAGGTATTTATGACTGGGAGCTTTGAGAATACAAATTCTTCACTAAAAACTGATGACAGTTCTACAGTATACAGTAATTTATTTGATATTTAATCATTATAAATAGGTACTCGATTAATTTTTATTTTTAAAAACGGAACTTAATATTTATTAACTTTTTGTTAGTCAAACACAATTTTAAAAATATTTTTTGTTTATGTTAGTTACGATAGCATAACATTTTTCAGTATTTATCTATATAATATTTTTTTTTTTTTTTTCAGTAATTCTAAAAGTATTGCTGTTAATGGCGGTGATGGGAAGAATACCATTTAGAATACTTTAAACTCAAAAAAACATAATTTATTATTAAGATTTAAATGGTTTCAAATTGATGTATGTGTAACTTAACTATTGTTTGTTTCTAATAACCATTTATTGTGAAATATTATCAGTTTGTTATGGCACTCTCATTTAGATATACATTATAATCCAAATAGTAGATTAATTGTAAAGAAAATTATTACGGACATATCTTTACTTGAAATCCCTTAAAATGACTTCCAGTGTTGAGAAACACTTAAAGTAGTTTTATTGTATGGTATTTATAATGTATATCACTGCTCAAAAGTTTGGTTACCAGACTTAAGTAAAAAATTTAATTATTATTGTAACTTGTTATTAAATATAATAATTATAAAAATATATATATATTAATTCATATTAGGTGTATAATTAAATTGTTTTTTTTTTTATTAATTAAAAAAATATACTTTATCTAATACAATAAAATGTGTTTTGAGATCATTATAACAAATTAAAATTCCTTTAAAATAATCCCAATACGTAGTGCAGACGTGCAGTGGTCCGTAAAATTTAGAATTGTTGATTTAATGGTCTGTGAAAATAAGGTTAGCGACCTATTGGTGTATTATAGTTTTGCAGAGAGCATGTAAAATTCTGTATGATATAAACTTGGAATTTGAAATTGGTAATACAAAAAACTGGACTGCATAGTTTTCAAACAGAATATATTCGAACACAACATATCCTCATTAAGAGTTATGCATAGGCAATAAAATTGAATTTGATTGATAATTTGTTTTGTATCGCTGTTTTCTTTAAAACAAATAAATTCTGTCTAAAAATTATACAATTGTATATATTAGGTATATAAGTAAAATTATTTGGGCCAGGTTTATCGTTCAGCATACCAGCTAATACTATTCATAATCATTTTATTATTGAACATTTTACAAACGCCTAATATTGGTTAAACATATTGATACAACAAAATTAAAATTAAATAAACAACTTTACTCTCTCGGACCTATTCTCGGCAATTTTTTTTTTTTTTAAAATCATACATTATATTTATTGTACTTTTCACTTAGTATAGATTGTATAAAAATAAATAATAAATAAAAAAAAAAAAAACATTTTACTTACCTAACTTTTTCTTTTGCGTTCTAAAGGAATTTTTTTGTACATTAGAACTTTTTTCGTGATGAACTCCTCTTGTTCTATCTTTCTCTCAAGTTTAATCCGGTTTTGTCTCATCATTAAAACATTTTACTGCAATTTAGACTTACTAATTTATTGCGTTTTCATTTTAAAGAATTTTTCTCTATACAGAGACTATCGATTGCCACCCATAATAATATTTAAATTATCATCACAAAAATTAAAATTAAAAAACAGTCTTGAGTAGTTGTATTTACTGTTTTTATATCTCCTTAGACGAGATTTATGAACATAGTGATAAGGAATATAATTTTTGATAAATATTAATTTCAATAGGTTTAAAGTCCTATTATTAAAACTACCAATATCTTTTCATCTATTTTTCCTACAATTATGCAATGATGGAACAAACAATATTTTTGTATATAAACCACAATGAAGATACATACATCTCATTGTGTTAAAAAAAATCCATATAGTTAACATTATATATTAGAATTTTGTTCTCATTTAACAAGCAACACAAAATAGGTAACTATTATTGACAAGTTAGATTGAGAAAAAAAAATCCAAATGTATTAATTATGTAATATGTATTTATAAAATGTTGAGGTACAAAGAAACTATGCCACACAATTGTGTATTATATATATATATATATATATTTTATTCACTTAATTAATAAATGAAAATCATATAGACAAGTCTACTGTTCACTAATAATAATAATAATAATTAAGTACCTATAAATAATAGCCATGAATCAATGTGACAAAAGGATGAGCCAGAACCTCATTTACCACAAGGTTACCTCCTATCTTACAAAGATGCAATACTGGCTACTGTAAATATACAAAAACCTAACACTATGAATAATTATAAAACATACAAATGAAATTGTGTTATTTTATGTGATTAACATACACATAATACAATATTGATATTTTCAATTTAAGAGATAAAAATAATAATAATAAAACAATACAAAGATAAATTGAATAGACTTATCACAAACAGTACTAAAATTATAAACTCAATAGAAACGTGTTAAAGTTTTATTCAACATTTGTTGGTCCCTTCACGACGGCTCTCTTGATATTTTGCACATATTTTGATGGTATTAGTTTAACAAATAGTTTAGATCACTTTTGTCACAACGACGACACAAGGAACGTAATTATTGAAATTAGTTTTATATAAGAATGATTTTTTTTTTTTTAGTATTTGTTATGTAAATTATTTTTAAGTGGATACACATGACTTTTGTGCTACCAAAAGAAACACTAGTACCGATTCATTGATTAAAAATTGAATATTATATTATATATAGGTTGAAAAAAATTAGTTGTTATTGTCGTTCATAAGAGTAACTTTAACTAAATAATAATATGAGAAACTTTTTTTTTTTGTCAATTCAATTTTATATATAAGTAATAGTAAAACATTATACTTATTTCCTATAAACTATCTGTGTCAAATTAATATTAGTCTTAACAATTTAAAAAAAAAAAAACTTACATTGTATATAAATATAATATTATTAAAAGGAATATATTAGGGGCGGTGTTTGAAAATAATATAACATATATATGTGTATCTTTAAATTTCAGACTTAAAAGAAAACAAATTGACACCCTTTATATATATATATATATATATATATATATATATATATATATATATATATATATATATATATATATATATATATGTGTATATGTATAATATATTATGTTATGCTTCACAGGCTGATCAATCCATGGTCATTCTGGACATCATAAAACCACCTCGTTTACACAACCAGGCACTATAAATGATAAACATATATTACAAACTGTGCTTAATTCTGCGTTATGAGTATTCCAGTATTCATACCCAACACCAGCTCCCAGCAGTATAGACAAAAAATTGGTCAAAAACAGAGTGTACAAAACTTCTTTGGAAAAAAGGCTGTCCTTGCCGACCTTAGCGTTGCGCATACTGAATGTCTTCTTCTTGGGATGAATAAATTTCCAGTTTCTACAAAAGGAAATGATTAAATAAATAATAATTACAAATATTGGAGTAGTGTGTCTTAGCGTTATATACTATATATATATATAAATATATAATATATATATATATATATTTATATATAGATTAATATATAATATATATATATATATATTCAAATGAAAAAGTTATATAATAATTACTTGGGAGGTGCCTGATCCGGTCGACTGCTCCAGTCCCATATCCAATCAGTACTTTTGTCTAAGTTGTACAATTCTCCATCCTTTCAACAACAAAAATTATATATTTTTAATAATACAGTATAGAGGGCGTCAACCCCTGTAGTTTTTTTTCTAATTTCTAAACGTTTGCTGTCGTTTGATTAAATTATTAACTCACTTTGTTTGAATAATTGATGTACACTCCTCTGAGATCGTCTTCGAGTTCATTGTTCGGACTGTTTGGCGGCGATTTAGGGCTGGAAAACAAAAAAAAACGAAAAAATATAGGTACAATAATTCCACACAAAACTCGATCATCAAACAATAAAAAAAAAAAAAAAAACGAACGAGGTACCTGCCCTTGACGGACGATTCTTTGGACAAGACTCTGGATGACGAATTGCTTTCCCTTTGGGCTTCCTTCAACAGTCTCAAATATTCTTCGCCGGACGATATGAACGGCACAGGAGTAACGCGGTCCGCACTTTGATAAGATATCGGGGACGCCCAGCCGGGAATGTCCACCCAAGATTCTGAAAATTAAAACATGTTGTTATTATTAAATGGAACGGAGTTTTTTTCGGCGAAGGTCGCGATTATTATAATATTTTAATAGACGTGGAGTACTTTGGTTTTTGTTACCGTTATTTATTAAGCTCAAAAAACTATGAAGTGCAAGTGTGTAATAGTAGCGTAGTTAAGGGGGTTGTGCCCCCCCGATTCCAACGGGCCATGTTTAAATGGTACACCTATGTGCAGTGTTTTACGATTTAAGTGTTACCTAACGAATATTGTTCGAAATAAAATTTTTTCTGATGGGTCTCCGGCGTACGTACCAGCGGTCAACAGCAGATCGACGCTCAGCAATCGTATTTTATCATTAAAAATTCGAAACTTTTATCATCGATCCATTATCGTATTATCTCAAGTTTATCACAAAACCAACACCTACGTATGCAGCCGTCAATTCGGTATTCACCTATAATCTATATTATCAATAACCTTGGTTATATTCACTATCTCGTTACCAGAATAAAATTTGTTCCGAAAATATTGATTATATCACAGATATAGATAATAAACTATATAGTATAACTGTATATATAGTGGTTGAGGTCGCTATTCCGCCGTGTTGATTGTAGGATAATGGTATTATCAATTTTTATCATTGAGATTATTGTTATAGTATTACTTTTAACGTTATAATTTATTTGTATTGAAATGTGTATTGCATACCGGTTTACCACATATTAATTTATAACTCAGAAGTAAAAAGAATATTAACATCTTGTTATTGTTGAAAAAGTTATTTAAGTACTGGTACATCTAGGGTTAACTCTTTTCCCCGGATCTGTCCTCCTGTTGAGTTTAAATTAAAACGTCCGGGGGGGGGGGAAGAAGGGAGTAATAATGATTTGAAATATATATACATATATATTTCAAATCATTAATATGATTAAATTATTTAATGCATAGATGAACACGGATTCGTCGATAGAATGTTCATACAGATTTATGATCGGTAAACATTTAATTATTTTGAAAACGGCGTTTTGTAAATCGTTTTGGTGTGCTCACACAGTGAGAATGTGTTTTAATTTTAAACCGTTTTGATTTTAAATCGACCATCGTTAATATACGCGCGGCGGGCATGACAACACAACAAACCGACTCCCGCGTCGTCGCTCGTCGGCCGTACTCGCGCCCTTCGTCGTGGAATAAAATAATATTTTCCTACTATATTACTGTCGTCGTACCGGAATGGATACGTACCATTCGAGGTGAACGATAATATTATTATTTCGCGACGCAAACATATCGTGTAATGAGTACCGTGGTTATACAGCACGAGTTTTATTATAATATTAAAATATTATGAAATGTTATGCATCGCGCACGTATTGTTGTAACAGATCGCGCGCGCGTGCGGAGAACAAGGAAATAAAAAAATTAAAACCGGACATCGTCTCCAATAAGGTTGCGATTTTATTTATTTTTTTTTATTACATGAAAATCCTCCGCAGCCGGCATATACGAGTTATCGAAACTCGTCTATCCTTAATGGGCGAAAAATGTTATTGAATGTATAAGGTATAAAAACTCTTTGGGTACATATAAAGTGGTAAAAACTCGTTAATTTTCTTTTAGTCACTTTTTTTTTAAGTTTAAATATATTCCCCACGTATTGGTACACATTTTAAACAAAATCCTGCAGTCGCTATCTTATCGAGATAAGATAAGATTTAATACAAAGACTAAAGCGCATAGTAAACCGATCGCATAACGGCCAGTATAATATTACGTGACGCATAATGTGAGAGCGGTTTGATTTTTTTTTTTCATCTTTTTGCTCGAGGGCCACAGATTGTATATATACAATAGAGGGGAAGAAAAAAATCTTTTTTTTTTACTGTCCCATTACAACGAGGCTCCGCTTCAACAACGAGTTTTGTTCGCCCGAATGCGCACGTGCTGTTCTTTGTGTACGCAATTTTTATTGCGGTCCACGTCATTAGCGGCTCGAAAAAATCGGTATCGATTAAAAATATTAAAAAAAATAAACAAATAAATAAATAAACCCACAGGTACAATACGGCATATCGAAATATATTATTGGCACCGACCGGTCTCCCCCGGTACTCCACCTCCCTGGCGATAGCCGGTCGCCCGTGTGCCAAACAGATCTTTATGACAATAATCGCACGTGTGTCCGAAAAAAAATACAACCGACACGCGAGGCGCGAACCGAAATAAACGCCTCTTGGCCGTCCGTTCTCCTACAACCTATAACCTTTCTAGAAACACGCGTATGCATTATACGAACATTCAATTCTCGATCATAACGGCGGTCAACGGATTTAAATAGCGACGAGAAAAAAAAAACCGCGTCTTTGTTATATTATATACGTATGTACTAGTGTTGGGTCATATATTCGGTTTTTTTTAAATATTGGAAAAACACGTTGGCCACTCTATATATTATTTGGGCTGTCTGTGCATCGGCCTATACAGTGTTGATAATATAAAACGCATATCAGGAGGGGTTCTCTTTCCATTTATTTTATCTCTAAATCACTTTGAAGGATTAATACTTATTTTTCAACCGTTTCGCGTATACCGCGGTTTAGAACAAATTTCACGATTGCCTAACGACGGGTAGGTTAGGTTTGCGCGAAATGGAATGGAATAATTATGTTACTACGATGGCGATCGTTATTTTTTTCTCTCTCGACAAATTCGTTAAAATTCCCCATACCGCCGGCCTGTTATAAAATACGTGCGATTTTGCCCCGCCGAGCTCGTCACTATAAATCGTCGGGATGAAAAGTGTATCGTAACGTTACCGCAGGCAGCGTTGACGGCGTCAACGAAGTGGCCTCTGCTGGCGGGAGTGCGCTTTCACCGAGGGGCCGAGAGTCGACGGTGCGTACGTGATGACCGGTCGCAAGGAAAGAGCGGCGGGGCGGGCCTCGAACGCACGAACCACCGTCGCCGGCGCGGTGTTATCGTGCTGGAGAACACGTCGCCGGCGGTACATACCGAAATCGATGTGGTGTTTCGCGGATTGAATGTCCGCGGGTTTACACGACCACGGGAGGGTTTGCTTTCCGTTCATAACGATGAAAACGGTATAAGGCGTTTTATACAATGCGACTGCAATAATACTGTTACGACGACGCATTATTGTCGGACTGACCGGTAAACCGGAGAAAACCGAGTTATATTATATGAAGCGGCCCGACACCCTCGAGTAATTTTTTCCAAACGTTTGAAACTCGAACGACGCGGCTTTTTCTCGTCATTGATACAATATTTTTATTGCGAACGGTGCGGTAATAATATTATAACGATTATTGATAATATATTTCATTTTTATTGCGTATCTCTATCGTAATATTGTTTTCATCCAGCCGAATTCAATAAACTCCATAAAATCGAACTCAACAATAATCTGCGGTCTACTCGACAATACGAAGAAAATTAACGTATTTCGGTTTTCTCCAGCATCGTCGTATAGGTAAATCCATAACGTCCATGAAGTTTCCCCCCCCCACATTGCCGTATCGACTCCAAATCGGTGCCAAAAATTTGCAACAAAGATTCCAAAATTTGCAACTCGATACTTTTCCAGGGAGAACGGTTTTTCTGTGGAGGGGCTGACCCCCCTACATTGCCGTATCGACTCCAAACCGGTGCCAAAATTTTGCGATTAATTTGTAACGAAGTTATCAAAATTGATTTTCGTTGAGGCATTTAAAGGCGGAAACCTCTTGGGTACGTCCCTGCACATACCTACATGTGCATAAACATAATAGTTGTTAATGATTTTTTTTTTAATTAGCACAATTGTCATTAGTTTGATTAAAATACATACTTAACATTTTACATTAAAATGTAATTATTTGTAAATAAATTATCAATTTTGTTTTACCATAATCATAATGCACTCATGTGTATGGTATTATAGTAATAACATTTGGAATGATTTGATAGGGTAGGTTTCTTTACCTAATATTTTTACCTAGCTTTATGCTGCAATAATAAAGGAATTAGGGGGATAAATCATAATATTTAATTGGGTTATTCCTTATTTTCGAAAATTTCTATAAACAATTTTAAAAATAACGGAATAAAAATTTACAATCTCTTAAAATTATTATGTGAAAACATCTTAACTGAGTTATAATTGTTTACTAATTCATATTAAATTAATATAGCTATTTATATGTAATTTTAAAATCGGCGAAATGTTCGACGTTAAGTTTAAAAATGTATCCATATTATTCTTCTATACTTTGCACAAAAATTAATCTCGTCTGTTATTCCGTCGTATTATATGAACGTTGTCGTCAAGATTCATGGATTTTTCGTAATTAAATCACTATTTATACAACGTATTTAATAATTTAATCTACATTTTCTAAATCAATTGAGTATATCTGTATTTTTTTTTGTTTATACATTTATATAAATATCAAGTATTTTTAATATTATGTTATTTTGAAACATGAAAAATCGTTAGGTTAGGGTTGTCCTTAAATTTCAATTCTATTAATTTCATACTAGGTCTCCCTTATTTTGTTCGACACTAAAAAAAGTAATTTAGGTTAAATTTAATGATGATTATTCATTCACCCCCTTCCCGTGACTCAAGAGGGTTGAAACATAGCCAATTAGGATAGTTATTTGTTTTTTGTTTTGAGTTTTACTCAAAAACTATTTTACGTAGGATAATAACATATAAGTGTTTTTTTGAAGAACATAATATTCTCTAAAACTAATAGCCCCTCCCCCACAGAAAAACCGTTCTCCCGGGAAAATTATTGAGTTGAAAATTTAAAAAAAAAATTCGTTGCAAATTAGTCGCATCAATTGACACCGGTTTGGAGTCGATACGGCAATGTGGGGGGGGGGCAATTTCACGTAAATCCATAGATTTTTTTATTTTTTAATAACGCTTAAACCTTTTTCTCCTACGTTTACCGATGCAAAACTCCCATCGGTTCAAATTTCCATAATATATCACCATTATAAACGGGGACGACTTATCACGGACCGTCAACGTTCGTCCCCGCTCGGATTTCAAGTAGATTTTTTTTTATATATATATATATATAATATTATACATATCGTTGTGGAATATATTATATACTTAAAACCGCCGTACAGACCATCGCGACAAATTAATCACCCTGTATATTGTCCGTTTTCTACGGCTTGGCAGCCATTAGACAGTAATAACAAAGAAAATAAAATAATAATAATAACCGTGCGCGTTATACGCGCCATTTCGAGTCCGGTCTCGTCGTGTGGGCGAGAGAGAGACCGGTTTTCGATGTAGACGTCGGACAACGAAATAATATTCGGGAAGAAAATAACTTCGACCGGTCCTGACCGAGGCGAAATACGACAAACGACTTGCCCCCTCCATAAAAAAAAAAAAAAATACATAATGTTATTTATAGTTATTTTTACATTTTATATTGTTATTTACCGACGTCTATGTATCGTTACCGTAATACCAGGTGCGTCGCTGATTCATTCGAAAATCCGTATTTTTGGATTCCGACATTTATTGTAAATCTGGATTTTATATTTCGTACCACCTTTCGATCAACGACATTAGCGCTATTTACACAGTTGAATTTAGATACCGATAAGTGTCATGGCAGATTTTTCATATTACTACTCAATATTAAGTACCCGGCCTATAAATACAACCACATAATCATATAATAACATTATTGCTTGTGTTTATACCCAAGTCAACATATATATATATATACATACATACACTTTTTTTTTTTATTACCCTTTGTATTATATAAAATAATATTATAATTATTAATATTTTAAGGACAAATG
The DNA here is from genome assembly GCA_956483605.1 of Tuberolachnus salignus. Lineage (NCBI taxonomy): Eukaryota > Metazoa > Arthropoda > Insecta > Hemiptera > Aphididae > Tuberolachnus > Tuberolachnus salignus. The sequence continues at coordinate 19,959,283 of OY101433.1, forward strand.
AAATACAACTGGTGGTATATTAAGTACCTAAACAATAGGGTACTCAAAAACAATACTTAGGTATGTATAAATGATAATAATTTTAATAGTAGGTTATAGATAATATTTAATCAATAATATAAATACATATTTACTGATATATATATATATATATATATATAGGTACTTGTATTGATTTGTACTATTTATTTATTTTTTTATATATTTTGTATTATTTGAAATACTTGTTACAAGACTGTAATAAAGGGGACAAAACAAAAAGTGGAAAACTACGATTTAGGTAACCGACCGGTGATGAGGAAACGATTGAATACGTGATACACCGTGGCGATGATACAGTTTTGTTATTTATCGCGGAACCGAAAAATTGAACGTATTCCAACAAACAATCGCGGAGAAAATACGAAAACGTGTAGTGAAAAAATAGAATAGGTAGAAATATTATTATTTTGTGATACTGTGACAGAGAATAGAAAAATGAAATAAAATAAAACATTCGAGTGCATCGTTATAAGTCAACAGCTGCAAAGAGTATACGACGTTATCAGAATGCTGAAAAACGAGATAATGATTTAGTTGTTTGTGCCCGTATATAATACGACAATAACGACAAAGACTATAATAATATTATTATAATACTATTATATAGTGGTACAATAATACAATATTTCAAACTCTGGCCTTGGAGTCAACATTTAATAAGTGCGCAGACACAAATTCCGTTTTAAGGGAGCGTATACTTTGACAATGATGAGTAAAAAATGTTTCGAAAATAACGTGCAAATAAAATGTATAGAATATTAAAACATATACAAGTATGTAATAGAAACTTTTATACGAAATTTTTACGAAAAATAAAATAATTATTAAGTTTTTAAGTACTTTTTTTTTTTTAGATCATTATTTTATGATTATTATTCTTAAGGTATTTTACTATAAAAAAAAAAAACAAACACTTTTAGTGATTTATACTCAATAAAATATAACAAAATAAATGTAAAAATACCATAAACTTACCCTCTTGAGGGAAGTGAAGGGGATGAGTTATCATAACCGAATTCCGCCAACATTGTTTTTCTTATGGTAATAAACAAGTTGCCGGGTTTAAATATACTGGATTTTATTTTATTTTCTTATAACTAAGAACCACCCTATTATATATAATTCTATCAATTAAACGGAAAACACGTTTAGTGATAATTCAAGCGTTATATTTGTAAAAAAAAACAGCACAGTTACTCTGTGTTTTTAACATTGTATATATGGAAAAAAATATATTTATAAACGCCATTTCTGTAATAGTGAGAATGGGAACAAAAAATATTAACTGCGGAAGTTGAAAAACTAGGTTGAAGTCACAGAAAAAGTCAGTAGGTCAGCCAATAATATCAGGTTTTTCAGAAATTCTTCTCGGACAAGAATTATAAATACTAATAACATTTTATTATACTAATCAAAGTACACATTTATTTTGCAAGTATTTATCATAAAATCGCAATATAGATATGAGAATACTATGTTATACCTAGCCGTACGCATATATTTTTACAGACATTACTCGAAAATAATACCCCTGAACTAATTATTTTCTAAAACTATCGTGCAATTTATAAACGAGTCGTTTCAGCCGTTTCGGTTACAACTTTGATTATTATAAACTTTGGTTTAAGATGGTGTACCGAAATATCATAACCAAAGAAATAAAGGGTAACGGATTGAGGATTTGTACCAGAAGCTTTAAGTGTTTTTAGCGTTAACCAATCGGAGAGGTATGATAAATAACAACAAAATAATTTTGTTCTGGAATGGTAGAAAAAAAAATAATGATTTTATAATATATTTTAAAAGTAAAAATACACACAAACGATAAATATGTCTGTATATTCTACAAAGCATATTACTATGGCGATTTTGATGTTTAAACGCCCAACGCGGTTTTTTTTCTTTGTTTCCGTTTGGTTAATGTTAAAAGCTCCGTTTTCACAAATTACCTTATTGTATAATAGTAACAATATCAGTTTTATGTATACGTCAATAATTTAATGAGATTTGTGGTTTTTTATTTGTGCATTGATTTTTCTTTTTCCGACGATACACTTATTAAACTACTGTTTATGCTTGAGTTTTATAGAAATAAAAATACAGTATTTAACGCGATTTGATCTACCGCTTATAATTCAGGTGACAAGGTTCAATATACAGATTATATCAGCAAAATTTACAATAAAACTATAAAAAAAAAAAAATCATTTATTAAGAACTTAACGTTAATAATTAATTTCAAATTGCAATTCAATGAATCGATCGATATTTAATGATAATTTACACAATCATATCATATATTATAATATATTTTTAATGTGCTATACCTACTAATATTATAATATTATTAAATTGGCATTATCTTTCTATACTGCGCCGATAGGTGTGTATTTGAATCGATTAGAGACCTAACCATAAAATATAATATATATTATAACGATAAGTAGTAATTGAAAATCGTTTAATGAAATTTATTTAGCATTTCGTTGGCAATTACTAGTATAAGTATATCCTGGGGTGGTGTTTATTTAGAAAAGTCTTTGAGGAATATACAGTGTGATTTTGTTTTGTTCTTCATCATCTAATTTCGAGTAAAACCGATTTTGTATATTTCCCGGTCATTATATCGATCATTTAATGGTTTTATTTGCGATATTTTCAAAATTAAGATTTTTGTGGTTACACCGCACACCACATAGCAACTTTTGATTCTTGAAAATTTGAAAATCAAAAGTTGATAACGTTAAACGTATAAGGAGTATGTTTGAGGGGGGGGAGGTGAAATTTGAAAATAACGTGTTAAAAAAAGTACATCTATACTATAATTATTGTAAAAACAAATCTACTTCAATTCTCTCGAGAAAATTCCTGGATCGTGACAACAATTCACCCTGTATTATAGGTACTAACATAAATATTAACTACGTTTGATTTTTTTTTTTCTTATCTATTCAAGTAAAAATATTTATTAAGAAATGAAATATTGACTTTTATTTTACTTTTATCGAACAATAATTACTATTATGCAACTTTTTTTTATACGAGATGAAAATATATGTAACATATATTCTTATGGATGTGTTAATCTATACTGTAAGCGTTGGTAAATGATAACCCGACGAATGCGGGTTAATAAAGATAAGACTGTACTATTATTTATTTTCTGAAAACCATATTCAGAACAAAAGAAATTATTGTATAAATGTGATTTAAAAACTTATTGTTTGATGTTTATAAATAGGTTTTAACTAATTAACGTAATTATTAGGTGATTATATTATTATTGCATTTTAATTATTTGGAAAAAAACCACACAAATAACTTCAACACGCGTAATCATAAAACGTTACATATTTAATTCAGTACACTCGTCAGGCATCGAACGGAATTATTCAATATACTGAATTAATAATAAATATTTGTTCACTGAAATTCAATAGTTTTTTTTTTTTTTTTTTTGTGTATCTCGACCGGGACAGTATGAACTCGAAAGATTAAAACTATACGCATTTTGTTGGTATTCTTACAAAATTATCAACTGTTGTCGAGGTTATCAATATTTCCCGTATTATACAGTCATATTATACGGCATGCATATTAAGTACGTTGTTTATTGATTTAAAACACTAATGACGGTCATTTAACATAATATGAAAATACACAGGCGTATACGATGTTGACTTTGTATTACGTAGGTGTCACAGCCGCTACTGGCAGTGATTTTATCAGTTATCCAGTGGTGTATTTTGGATGATTTTCGGGGGGGTGTTCAACATTTTAGGAACCTTACAAACTCGTTTTTAGAATTATTTACTGATAAAAAAAGACATTGAACTTACAGTTTGAATATAAATATTTTAATGGGCACGATTAATGAAAATATACTAATACATTAGAACAATTTTTTTCAAGTCGGGGGGGGGAGGTGTCCAGCCCTAGCACAGAAACTACACGAAGCTGGTGATAAAAATCCAGTAAAGTACCGTCGGGCGTGAACAAATCCGAATCATTTAAATAGACACCAACGGTAACGTGTAAAAAGCTATTTTTGGAAAAAGTAACGAGTATTTCGAATATTTTTGTTGAATAAAGTACAATCTGACGAAAATTCCGTATAACTAGGGGTACGGCACGAACAAATCTGAATCATTATTACAAAAATTGTTTTAAAAAATTACACGTTTGTTACTTGGCGATGACTAATACATTCCTTTTATCCAGTGGCGTAGCCCGCAGGATTTTTAAACTGTGGGAAGGGGTGACAAACCCAAAATTGAACAAAACGTTATTTATTTCCTTAATTACATTTAAAAATATACAACTTACGCAGTCAATGAAATATGAAAATAAACCGCATACGTTATTAAGTAATGTAAATATGAAACGATGATACGGTAAAAATTTTTTTTTAAAAATACAACCAATTGGCGGGAGGGAGGATGAGGAGTCGTGGCCCTCCCGGCTACGCTACTGGTCTTATCGATGCACAATCATCGGAGATTGCAATAAAAATATCCCACTTATAATTATTTCCAAACAAACTCGAAAAATACTATAAAAAATAATACAAGTGTATCACGTTGTATTGATCGGTTAGCAGAAAAAAAACGTGCCGGCCACAAATTTACGTGTTCGGTGGCCTAGGTGATATTCATATAATATAGTAAACTAAATAGGTGTGCGTTGTATTATAAATTTACTTTTGAAATTTATAATTTCGAGTCATAAATATTTACTTTTCACGTAGTTATGACGACGGAAAAACGAGTCAAGTTTGTTTTTGACAAGACAATAATAATTATTATAATCGTCATTATGGACACGTACGCCGTCCACCGTCATCCTACCAATAATAATAATTATTTAAACGACGTATTGTAATCATAATCCAATATTCGATACTTAAATAGAAGTTTGAGATTTACACAATTGATTGAAAGTTGCCGGTCGAAAAAAAAATAATATTATATATGCAGTACAAATAAATAAAAAAATATATAGAAAAATACGAAAAAAAAAAAAAAAAACACTTCAAATTAGAAAAGATTTGTAAAACGTATCTATATATTTTTGTGATGAATATTATTAATATCTACGACAATTGTTTAATATTTTCATATATATAAATCGTGAAACGGTTATAAGGTTATAACTGTGCAGATATTTCACGAGTACGACGACCCGAAATCTATAATTAGCGTTTACACGCACCTGTTGATGTAATATTTTATTACTATTAGAAAAAGTCGTCGGCATAGAAAGTCCAATATAATTAATATATATCAAACAATTTTAAACGAACGACGAATATATTATTGCAATATAAAATACTGTGCAGTTCGCCAAACATTGGTAGTTGTAATCGGAGTTTTTAAAAGGATGGTTTGGATTTTTTTTTAATTAGTAAATAAAAGGTCGTAGGGTTATATTAAATTTACTGTGGTTGGTAGCGATAAACGAGACGCGTAATTCGACGACACGATAAAAAAATTCAGACTTTTTTTTAACAAGATATAATATACTACAGAGTGATAAAATAATCACAAAATATAAAATTAAAAATGCAAGTAAATTAAAAATCGACATGACTAAATTGTCTTATACCTTATCGGCATACGGAATAATGGTACAATTTTCAAAAAAAACAATAAAAAATGAACATTAAAAAATACAAGGTGAGGACATGGTGGCAATGCCCCTACCAAATTCTAAAAGAAAAAATCATTATTTAATTTATATCAATTTTTTAAAAGTTATATTACTTTTAAGCTTTGACAGTTATTTGTATTTATATACGCTGTTTTGCAGATAATTCTATTCGATAATTCGTTAATTTCCGAGTTTGCTATCCTACGACCGGGATGTACACGGTGAAAAAAAATGAAATGTTTTAAACATATTTGTTTTGAGTAGCGGCAGTCAAACGGGATGAGTGGGATATATCTCCTCCATGACCCCCTTATTTTTCTTCAATATTTATATAATATATACATCAATAAAAAAAAAAAAAAAATATTATAAATAATTGTAGTTGTAAAAAGTCAGCCTTATGAGAAAATCGTTTGACCGCCGCCGGTTTCAAGATTAACAATTTTATAAAAATAAGGCGTACACCCAAAATGTTATTTACCAACTACAGCGATTTGGGACGCAGACGGTTTTTCCACGTGTCGTGCTGTATGAAAAATAGTATTATATTATACAACAAACCGTACAAAATATCCCGGGGTGCAAACAAATTTGTATTAACCTGACAATAATAAATATTGATATTATATGCTCCCCGTCCCTCCCCTCGATAAAAAAATCCCCGGATTCTCCGGCCGGGAAGAACTCCATAGGCGATCGTCCCGGAAATTAGGGGCCCGAGCCCCGGCTTTGGGTCCAGTGTGGCGGCATGACGACGAACACCGTGAAACAAATGATTATTATACCCAACCTCTGAAAATATTAATAATAATCGTGTCGCGCACGTCATTACTACGCTCCGACCGTAATCGTAATAATATACAAAAACGCAATATTATTTTATATTATACCTATAAAATACGATTAAAATTGTTGTTTTTTTTTTTTTCTATTCTTTTTTGTGTGTATGCCGTTTTGTAACGCGCAATGCGTCCGCGAGCCGCGCCGCCGCCGAGGCAACGCGGCAACAACGCCGAGCGCGTCGTCTACGGGACGACCTTGGAATCGAACGCGTGCAAAAAATCGTACGTCGCGAGTACAGGACGGCGGCAGCACGTGCACGTGTAAACACATCGCTATAGATATTAGTGCTGTAATATTATAAAATTGTGCGCGAGCGCCCCTCGACTGCGTATAATATAATAATAATAGAATATAAAATTATTATTGTGTTTGATGAAACATTATATGAGAGAGAGAGAGAGAGAGAGAGAGAGAGAGAGAGTGAGTGAGTGAGAGAGAGGAAAAACAAAATTATTACCACAAAAACGACGAAAAATGCCGAATAAAAGGTTCACTTTTATCGGCCGTTGTAGATTGAAGTATTATATGCGCTTAGAATATTTTTTTTATATATTGTCCTAGCAAAAAAAAATGCACATTGCATTAAAATCCGGGCCTCCCCTAATGATCGTTATTTTTACTATTATTTTTTATTGTTATCAATAAACGCGTGCGCACTTGGAATAAAAGTAATCCTAGTCGTCGTTTTATCAGTGAAAATGATTTACAATATTTTTGTATTGATTTTTACTTCTATATCCGCGGAAAAATCGTATTGGCGACACAACAAAACCGTTTTTAAATTATTTGTATCAAACGTGTTGAATACTCGCGTTCGCGGAGTTTATAATATTCATAAACTAAAAGTATTTTAAGTATTAATACATTTTATATGCGTGCCTAATGTTAAATTATTTTTGTAAATATTAAATAAAAATCAATATACTTTATATAGTTGTGCGTTATAACACCTGTCGGTGTTTAAAACCACAGTACACAAAAAGTATATTCCAATCGGTTCGATTACAAAGTTAAGCTTTGCTAACCTTTTGCTAAAATACAACTTAAATTCTATTTGACTACTATTTATATTATAATTTTTGTATTAATAAGATAAAAGATAAATTACGATTTCGTAATGTATTTTTGAATACATTTAATCTTTGTTTTTTTATACTAAAACAATATTTTGAAACGTATGGAAAAACGTACCTACCATAAATATTGCCACGTCTTATATTATTGTCGTTGCGTAATATTTATATCTGCGTAAATGAAAAATTTAATAAACAAATTTGTTTTTTTCTTATTCATGTAATAGTAATAGAAGTATATATTTATATACAAACGAAAGCTACTTTTGAATTATTATTTAATTTTGACAAAAGCAACCGCTCATCTTTTATAGCTTTAAGTATGAGTACTTTTCTATATAGGCAATAGAATAACTGAACAATATCACAAACGAGTTTGCAAATATTTTATTCGGCACACATAATTGGAATTTTTAAACGTAAATTTGTGATTATAAAGTACCGAGTCTTTTAATAAAAATAGTAATAATCCAAAAATGTATTAATTATACTAGAGAATTGGCAGGGGAGATTTTAGGACTGTTGTAGGATATGTTTCGTATGGGCACGAGTATATATATATATAATAAATATAAGACAGCTGTAATCAAAAAAAAAAAATGTAGATTGTTATTTAATCTCAATACCACAAATATAATTTTTTTTTTATTATTATTAGAAAATATGACGTTTTTTTATCATGTTTAAATTTGAGTTTTTTTTTCTTATTACACGTAATACACAATCTGTATCAGACTAGACACAATAAGAATATTTGATGAGAGTAACATTGTTTGACGTGGAAAATTTGATGAAAGAAGCCACCCATCGATGGCACTTTCTGGTGTTTTTTTATTTTTTTATTTATACTTATTTTAAGAGATCACGACACCACTTACGCTTCAGGCGTCTCGGTGGATTTCCAGGTATGGTGGGAGTAGCCAGTTTTTTATGAGATCGTTAGGGTAGTTGTTAAGTTTGGAATGGAATCTTTTATAAAAAGTTTTTGATTCGTCGTAAATTGTTTTGAGTTTGGTGTCAGTATGAAGGGTGTGATTAGACACGTAGGGTGGGGTGTTCAATATTTTTCGAAGTGCGATGTTTTGGAATGTTTGTATTTTTAGTATGTTAGTATTTTTAGCGTTGCCCCAAAATTGGAGTCCGTATGTCCATATGGGTTTGAGAAGTGTTTTGTAGATCACGAGTTTGGTTTTAATGGAGGTGGAGTTATTATTGCTTAATAAGGGTTTTAAGATACGGAGACGATGATTCAGTGCTAATCTTTTGATTCAAATGTGATTCAAAATGTGATTTTGATTCAAAAAAGCCCAGGTTAATCTGTGGTCGAGTGTGAGCCCGAGATATTTGATTTTTGGAGAGAAGGATTTAGGAATACCGTAAAGAAAAACTCTAGCACAGGGAGCGTGTTTGAGGGTAAAGTTCGTATGGACAGATTTGCTTTGATTTACTTTGAATCGCCATTTAGTAAACCATTTTTCCAAGATGTTAAGATGAGTTTGGAGATTATTTGACGCTATGAGTGGGTCATTATCAATAGATATTAATGCTTTGTCGTCAGCGTAGTCTGCTTCTAAATTCGAGTAATCAAAATAATTGAAAGAAAAAAAAACTAAAGAAATATTAACATTTATTTATTTTTCTCGTGTTGTCAGCTTTCCAACTTGTGCCCCGCGCGCTAGAACCGCCACCGGAACCCGGGTTTGTATTATTTTGTATTTACATGTAAAATTATGGAAGGCTAAAATACACTCTGGAAACAATGTAAACGTCTAAACACAATAATGCGTCTGACAATAAAAAGCACACAGTGTTTGGGCAAAATTCCAAATTTTCATTGTTTAAAATCCGAATAGAGATGAAAATAATATTATATTGTTCGATACGCACGTATTCAAAATACCTACTCAATAGAAGGTACCTAAGTATAAAAAAAAGAAAATATTTCTAAAACATTCCTAAACAATTACGGTGTATTTTTGTGGATACTTTAGGTTACGTTATTGAACCCCTCCCCCACCACACTATATTCGGGAAAAAGGAAATCTAAACCAACATGTCATAGTCGTACAAACTTATTATATTATCGAAGATAAAATTTTTCACATTATACAATATTAGTTAGGTTAGGTTATAAAATTCAGAATAACAATACAACGTATATACGTTATTTTTTTTTTATTTTAATTAATCGAGTATATTGTTTAATATGAATTCAAACTGTTATCCGAACCTATTAAGATATAAAATAATAAATAGGTACTCGTATAATAAGTATAGGTACTCGAGAAATATATTATTATTTTAATAATTAACAGGCATTTATGTTTACCGATCGGGTTTTGAAAGAATAATTCGAATACAGATAGGATACATAAAGAAATTTAATTTATATATCTGTAGGCAATGATAAATCGTTATTGCCAATGAAATGCTGCGATTTTTATGATTTTCGTCAAAATTTGAACTCAAAACGCTAAAAATAAAATAATCTGTTACATTACGCTGAAATTTTCTTTTTTTTTTACGAATTATGATGAAACTCATGTAAAATTTTACAGGCATTTTTGTTCGGCCGATACAATTTATCCATATATAAAACCAAATAAAAACTCGAAATTGTCAGAAGGTTTTTCCACGCTAATATTTTAATATTCTGTGAAAATTATGCAGGTTTCTACGATTGTTTTTAACCGAATTACAACAAAACGAAAACATTGAAAATAACGATACCATATAAATTATTACGCTATTGACGGTTTTTCTCAATTATTAGGAAAACAACAACGAAAATCAAAAAATGACCATCCCAAATACGCCGACTAAATTCAGAACGTTATCAGAAATGATGCTACAATCGAATATCGGATCAAGTTCATTGGTCCTAACCTAACATTTCTGTTAGAAAAGTTTTCGACAGACGGCAAAAAAAGCGCACACATTACAGCAAAACTAATACGTTGTCCTCGCTATGTCACAATTCTAAAACTGTTTAAGTAAACTATACCGTAATACGTTTACATAATAGTTTATTTGTATTCAAACTCAGTAATTAAACTTAATTAAATTAAAAACATAAGTAAGCATCGACTAACGTGTACTTATTTAAAATTACCATATCTATTATAGGCACCATCTACGACGTAATATAGTAGAGGTTATAATAAATAATAACGTTTATCATTTCGTACCATATTTTTTAGAGTACCTATTCCTTTTTTGTTTTATCGTGTTGGCACAACATACGTGTAGATGTATATGTTAATTTCATTGATTCGTGCAAAACGAATCAACGTGTTGATTTTATTTTTTTTCTGTAAATCTGATAGATACCACAACATCTACCCAAGTATACTTGTACCTAAATGTACCGGACGAGTTTTAGAGAACAGAAAGAAAAAAAACTAACGCTGTGTCGTCGAACAGCTGTCAAGCGCAATGCCACAAATAATAACATTAAAATACGACTATCGTAATAATATGTATTATAATAATAATAATAAATACGAAATACTACTGTTGCATACCTCCGAGCGATTCTTCGGGCAGAGACATCGGTGTGGTAGACATGATTATATTTCGAGCTCGAAAAACGAGAAACCGATGCGATGATTTTGTCTGTTGTTCTCGGCTGTTACGGCCCGCGTACGTGTCGGTTGGTGGTCGCGACGGTCTTCGAGACCCCGTGAAATGAAAACACAATAATATAATGTATCGTTAATCAGCGTCGCGATATTGTACAATTTTTATTTTTCGAATCCGCCGATATTTCAATAAATCGCTATTATTGTTGATGTAGCGTAAGGCGCGAGACGCGTCGTCAAAACACTATAGACCACCGTGAACGTATGAAACGAAATACGGATTCGTGCGACTAGCGAGTAGGTACCAGCGTAATATACGCGACGACGATGGCGGGCACAAAGAAAGGTGTACGCGGTACGACGCGTCCGTAGTGTTTTTGTTATGATCGCGGACTGGCGGGGGCTGCTGTCCCGCCACCCCGCCGCCGACCCGCCGCAACCGTAGCAACAATCGCCGCCACTGCGGTGAGTACAGCTGCGCGCGCGACGTGTCAACAAACTTAATAGCGTGACGTCACGTTTCTATCCGCCACCACGGGTCCAAAGGGAACGGATCGCGAGATGTGGGCGCCGTAAAACTGGTACGCCGCACGCTCGGCCGTGACCGAGAGCACGTACGCCAAACCAAAGGGGACGCGCAGCGTATGCAGAGGCATACGTCGCCCCGTCTGACACCGTTTACATTATACGGCGACCATAATATTGTAAAACGGAATTATTGTAGATTATAAATAAAAAACCGTCGACCAAATAGAACTGTACACCGTATTATTTTGTAATCTTTATCCACAAATAATAGGGGGCTAGACACTGCTTAGCCCTCCCCCCTCAATACCACGACTAGCTCTACACAATTGTTTGCTGCTTTAGCCCTCCTGAACATTTGACTCTGGTCATGCCCGTGTTATCTATTACTGTAATATAATAACGAGCAATCAATAACATTAAACATTTATACATAATATGATACATACAAATATGCAATTGTAGGTTAGGTTAGGTTAGGTAGTAAATAAAATTGGTACTTTTTTCAACAATTTTTTTGATAACCTATGTGGCAAATGTCACCGGTGCTCCTCCCCCTTAGATCAAGTTACAAGTCACCCAAAAAAAAAAGAAACCAGTTAATGTAATAAATGGCGTGGGAAAGGAGGGAGGTGATCAGGGGTTGACTACCATTGGCTTAAAAATACAACTGTATGGAGTATTTATTTCGCAATTCAACCTTGAAATGTATATATCTTAGCCAAATTACAAAGAGAAGTTTGAATACAAATTACATTTTTTAATCCGGTTTTTAAATTTCCATTGTCAGGCTAGGTAGAGAAAAAGATTCTACGATTTGTCAAAGTACTATATCCCCTCCCATTGAAAATTCCTTGGCACGCCGTTGTGGATGGAAAAGCTACTTTTTCTACGTAAAATCGACACCTTATATATTTAAAAAGGAACAATCGTTAAACATCAGGTAAAAACAGAAAAAGGGAAACTTAAAAAAGTATACTAACAAAGTTACTCGTTTTCGTAACATACATGTTGCACCGTCATCTATCGATTCGTACCGTTCTACGTTATTATGTAATAAAATTATTCTAGCGAGTATGTAAAATACCACGATATAAAAACGCTTAGAAATTAAAATATCGAAAAATAAACGATGTATTAACGTAGACTATGTTATTATCTTTATGTTTTAGAACAGGTCAATTCGCTCTGATGTTAAAACTGACGGCACAAAATGGGTCCCGACGAACGAAAATTTGATTATATGTCGAGACGGAGACAGCACGTGCGGGTATCACGTCCAGTCGATTAATTGGTTCAAATCGTAGCTACACCTCGAAAATAATATTATTGAGTAGTTTTATGTGTATAATATGTGAAGGTACTTATCTATTATATACACATAAAATCGTTGTATTAAAACATAATACTGTTGCCAACCCATTCTTGTTTTTTTTTTCTTACGTAGAACATGAATATTAAACAGCATATTGAACAGATATTCTACAGAAATCATTTTATTTTCATAATAATAATACTTAAGCTTGGGTTACATACATTTTATATGAACGAACGACGAAAATCCAAGGAAATTATAGATTTCGAAGCGCGGAAGAGTTGCTTTAATGAGTTCACACTGTATATTATACAAGCCTTGCGGTTTACCCGGTATAAGAGCAAAAAAAAAGAAGAATAATTTTAAAACAAAATAAGCCGTAATTAATATAAAAATACGATAAATACGAAGGAAAAAACCTGGAGCATCCGTATATATTTCGTATATTAATATATTATAGATTTTTCTTTAGAATTATTCTATTTTTTTTTATATTTTACTGGAACAATTTTTGTTTTTTTTTAAACAATTTCAACACATTATCGACAGGCCAACGCTGGAGATTTTACTTATTGTAACTTCAAATAACATTATTAATATGTATTTATATGTTTCATTTTTTTGTGGGCACACCGCGCAATTATTATAACCGACGATCAAACATCATTATGTTTTTTTTTTTATAATTTATTTTATTCGTCTCTCTCAGACAAAGTTATGTAATTTACTATTTATTAATATACAATATGTTATACACACAGTAGCGCCACTAATAATATTTTATACGTCATTGATTTTATATATATTTTATATGTGAGTGAGCGGTTTTGTTATTTTTTTTTTTTTAGGTTTTATATAGAAAACTCATAATTAAAACAATATTGCAAACAATTATAGAGTTTATTCACTCCGGACCCTCGAGTGGTTTCATTCGATTGTTTTAAACCAGGAATTCTACGGGGATCCGCGAAAAAAACAAAGTGAATAAATACAAATTATACGGTTAATTTTTTTTTTCTCAGTTAAAAATGAAATACCTACGCACCCAATGTAATCAATTTGATTTTGAAACTACTGACTCGTCAACCCCGGCCGTAGAAACTCGTAATATTTATAAAATATATTTAATACATAATTCTTGTAGTTATTTACACATTTTTTCGGGTTCACACCACGGTAATTATTTATACGCGTACGTGCTTTTAATCACGCACAAACTAAAATTATTCAAACGTGAACGCGTAATTGAAATACTTTACGAATTTTCGCAGGTTTTATCTATATAACATACAATATACGTAGAAATCACAACAGTACGAACCAGGAATTAAATATTAGAATTATTATTGTACTCTATGAAACTAACTTAAGCAAGTATACAAATCTAATACTAACTCGAAATAGTGTAAAACGCTACTTTTTGTTTTACTGTACAAGCCATTAAGGCCTTTTGTACGCTGCTTCTACCAAACTTGTTCGTCCCGGACCAGAACGTCCATCGCCATGTCGGTATCTGAGATATTTCTTTTTCGCCCTATCTAACCATCGTTGCTGAGGTCTTCCTCTTGGTCGCTTTTTCGTTGGGTTTCTGATCAGGAAATTTCGTATCAGGACTTTCACTAGCCCGGCAAACATTGCCGGCCCACTCCAATCGCTCCGCTTTTAAGAACGATCTGATATCTGGCTTGCTATATAACTTTTCTAAATCGACTTTTTTTCGTCTCTCGTATTCCCCATTTTGGTTTCAAACAGGTGTTTGTGAATTTTCCGTAATACTTTTCATTCGAAGGCGGTATTTGTCTCACATGCGTACATTACTATCGGTCGCAGATAGGACGTATACAGTTTTTCTTTTGTTAGTTTTGGACAGTAGCCTCTAGAGTTGCTCAGCTCTTATTCATAACAAGATAGGCTTTGTTTGCATTACTAAGAGGTATCATGCAATTGTGTACGTGTAAACAAATTAAAAATTAGTTTAATAACCCAAAACTCCGAGTACAAAAACGATAAAATAAGCAATTCAGTGTTTAGACAATCACTTTTTAAAAGTAGCGCATTCCCATTCAATGAATGGTGATTCATTATTTTCATAATTAAAAAGAGAAACAAATTTGAAAATATTTACTCTTGTGCTAAACAGGTACACATATGATAATTTATTACCGAATATTCATAAGGAATAAAATTTATTTAATGTAATGAATATATTTTGTACATTGGTACCGCTTGAAATAGATATTATTATTATTGTTTTGGTTATCAATTCTATATTTCTATCATTCAAATAGAATGCAAATTTTGCATTCACATTCCCAAATAAATTGAATGCATTTGTGTTTCACTGTTCCTTAAAAACAAAAATAATGTATTTAATATTCATTATACATTCCTCTAGTATAAATTAATGTAGTTCATATAAATTGTATAGTGTCCCACGAATAAATACCTATTGCGATATTTCCTAGAATATTGAAAATAATCATATTCAGTTGTTTTTATACGACTCACAGTGATAAAGACTACAAATATTCATATTTGAATTACATTTTTATGTTTTGGTAAAAATTGAAAAAATAACTTTATTTTCGAAAAAGTTGAAGATTTTTATTTTATTTTTAACTCCATTTTATGGAGTTTATTTTGTCGTTCAACATTTTATTTTTATTACCCTCGTGATATTTAATATTATTTTTGGTTTACAGAAACATAGTTAATAATTTAAAACCATAGTAGTGTTCTGAAATTATCTCGTTTTCCGATAGGTTTTTTTTTATCAAAACACTATTATGTTTAATACACTGTGATTCTGTAAACCAATAAATATATTAAAAGTCACGAGATTAACGAAAATAAAAAGTTGAAACGTTAATATTTTCAGAAGAAATTCTATAAAATGGGGCTATCTATATAGAAATTGAATTGAAAAATACGTATTTGTAGTCCTTTTATCCTCGTGATTCGTATACATAAGAAAGAAAAAAAAAACAGTCTTTGATTATCTCAGGAGATATCGTCGCAATGGGTGCCATGATATAATAATATCGTATTTTTAGATTGTTAAAAACAAGAACAGTTGTGAACATATCTGTTATTATTTCTGACGACTATTGAGAGTATATTCGAATTTTATCTAAATCAATGATCAACGATTTATTTTGCGTACGACCCGCAGAGAAGGCATTATGCAATTATTCTACTATACGGAATAAGTCACGGGCTATATATTATATGCAGTAACACAAATGCGATCTGTACTGATGTAGTCACCGCACTGTTGTTACATTAATTAATTTCCATACGAGTGTTTGTTCAGTGTCGTTTTTGTTTTTCGTCAACTCGGCTAGGTATTTACATATTGTATATACGATTATAATAATGCATTTCAGTATAAAACGATAACTGTAACAGCGGAAACACATGTGTTAATGTGTATGCTACGATCAGTTGACAAGTTGTGAAATAACCGTGGGCGGGTCACGCCTTTTTCGAGTATTATTAATAATACGCGAATATATAATCATGTTTAAATACGTTAATGGAATTAACGATAATATTCGCCTAATCAGCCTTCAAAGAAAAAAAAATTGTTTTCTTCTATATTAAAAATATGATAACTAGGTGGGTATATATACGAATATAAAGTACATAAAAATGTGAATACAAATGACGGAACAAAATATTACTGTTTCTGTAAATAACTTTTTTTTCAATTTTAACCGATGGCCTTTCTTGTTGATTTAACTTAACTTTATCGAGTCAATTATATCTTTATGGTCTGAGCATTATTAAAAAGGAAAATTACTATCTACGCATCTTATCCAGTGGCTTACTGACCCGGGGTGCTATAGAGTGCAATCGTAACTCGGGTCCGTGACTTAAAAGTTATAATAAAGAAAATGATTAAATTTTTGACGATAAATTGCACCTATGTATTATACTACTTCTATGCAATTTATGTTTTCAAAAAAAAAGAAAGGGTTCTCAAAATTGTGCCCGGGTCTTTTGATCTCGCTCCTCCACCGATCTCGTTACCCATACTTACATCGTATAAAAAATCGATTAATTTCATGTTTTTATCAGTCAGTGAATATTACTTCTTTACAACTCTGTAAATTATTATGTGTTATATTGTTATAATGTGTTAAACTATAGTCTACGAGGTGCGACAATAAAATAACGAGACTTTCTAAATATAACCTAAACTATTAACGTTATCTATAAAACGATTATTGAAATATGATTAGAAAACACTTATCTAAAAGTACTATGAACACTGATGGCATTGATTCATTTTCTTATACGTTAGTAGCCTTGTTATTAGTGCGAGTTCGACTATACTGCCGAAAAATGTTAGATATAAAAATCGAACAACATGTGTTAACATTAAATTTCTTGTTAAATTAAAAAAAACTGCCGCGGAATCGTTTCGTATGTTATGTGAAGTTTATGGTGAAGAATGTTTATCAAGAGCTCGTGTTTTTGAATGGCACAAACGGTTTTGTAGTGGAAGGGAGGACGTCGAAGACAATGATCGTTCTGGACGTCCTACCACGTCTTCAACAAACGAAAACGTTGAAAAAATCGACAAAATTAATTAATCAATATTATTATAAAGAGGTATTAATTAAATTAAGAGAACGTGTCAGAAAGAAGCGACCAGATCTATGGAAAAATGGCTGGGTTCTTCACCAAGACAATGCTCCAGCTCACAGTGCATTTTCAATTCAACGTTTTTTAACTGAAAAAAAAATGTCTGTACTTCAACATCCCCCGTACTCGCCAGACCTTGCTCCTTGTGACTTCTTCTTATTTCCTTCTTATTTCTTTTCCCGTTTTCAAACAGTTGATGACGTAAAAATGAAATCGGCAGAACTTCTAAAAGGGCTGAATGAAAGTAATTGGCAACACTGTTTTCAAGAATGGCAGCGACGTATGCAACAGTGTATTGATGCTGAGGGAAGGTACTTTGAAGGTGATAATCATTAAATTATAACATTTTTAAAATAAACAACTTTTATTTAAAAAGTCTCGTTATTTTATTGTCGCACCTCGTATGTCCACCGGTATAAATGTATCAGCGCTAATCGAGTTAAAGATGAACCAACTGTAAAACATAACCGTATACGATTACGAATTATTGTGTGTATTATTTCCATTATTTTCACGAGTCCCCATAATGCAATATTACAAAAGAGCTTTAAGTGTACATTCTGCAGTGCTATGATAAGTGTCGTATGATTTTAAAATTGTGATTGAAATCTGACGATAACAGTACGTTAATCGATTGATTATAATTAAGGCGCGGTTTTGCGAAATGCAAATTGCATTTTTTCCTGAATGTTTTAAAACATTGTTTTTCAATCGAAAAAATTTGTTTTATACAAATTTTAGAAAAATTAGGTTTTTTTATATTTTTTAAAAAAATATATATTTTTGATTTTTAGAGCATTTTTTGGCATTATTTAAGCCATATTTATGTTTTGATGGAATTTTTCGTAATATTTTATAAGAGTAGATAAAATTTGTACTAACTGCTGATGACACGGTCCATAATGAAGTTTGCTCCTATGACTTTCAGTCGACATAGAACGAAGTTTCACAAGGTACAACACTTGCCGATAACCGTAGAAAGTTTTTTATTAAAAAATATTAAACAGCATCTGATTGTGTCCAGTGCTATAATTAAACACAGGGTAAAAATATAACGACGTACCTACCTATGTTTTATATTATATTTGTTTTTTTTTTTTTTAATGTTGTTATATTAGTGCCTTAACCGTATTTTTTAAATTCGATTTTCATGTTTTTTTAGAGCATTTAAATCCGCGCCCTAATTATAATATATCTAAGTCATAAACACAACATATGGCTTTTTCAAATTTAACAGTAGTTTATAAAAAAAAAAACCTTATCTAAAAAAATCGTGTTTCGTCGTAGGTTAGGTATATATATATATATATATATAATATACGGATTTCTTCTGCGGATGAGCAGAAACCGTCAAACAAAACCAACGAATATATAACGTTATAACATCTAATTAAATTCACGAATAATAACAAAGAACGCAACATATTATTGTATAATCATTGCAGTCAAATAAATTGGCAATGTACCTAGTTAATTCTTTACGTCATTACTGCGGTGATCAAAATTTGCCTACATTGAAAGAAGACGGAAAAAAATATATGTATAATAATTTCGTTTGATTATAGAAAACGTCGAGAAGTCCTTTTATCATTGGCTCCGTGTTATCGCTTAAACCCAATAAGGTTTATGACATTACGATTCAATATTGTACTTCGCCTAAATAATAAGTATAGAGTAACACTCGGCGGCGGGTTATAATTTCCACGAGCGTACCGGAATTTGTACGATGACGGTAAATTGTTTTATATATTGGACATAGAAAAAAAAAAAAAGAAAAGTAAATCGGCCTCTGATCACACCGGGAAATAATAATAATAATAATAATATTATTGTTAGTTTACGAGTAGAGATGTTTTTTTTTACACGTTCGTCGGTATAAAATCAACGTCGTTTTAATTCCAGTTAACCACAGCTAGAAAAATTGATTTATATTATAACATAATATAATATAGGAAAATATTATCCGCGTTCTCTCGTCGAGTTTTTTTTCTCGAATATTCTACAATTTTAAAATATTTAAAAGTTTACTCTTATAGTCTTATCTCATCGTATGAGCAAAAATGAAATATTACTAAAATCGTATATACAAAAACACTATAATCCTACTCGTGTGTTATTCGCGGTTTCCTGTCTGCTAGAAAAAAAATAGAATTCTTTTTTTTTTTACTTCCATAATCATACGTCACTACTTATCTGCGCCATTGTATCATAATAAAATAGTAACGCACACAATAATATTTCATTTAAATATTATACGTATTAATATGACGTAAACAGTATTATGGTAAAACAGCAAAATATATTGATAAACGTATATATTAATTACTTATTGACTACATGTAACGTGATAATAACTCCGATAATAGTAAATAAGTCGTAGGTACCGACTACAATATAACAACGTATACCTATTATTGGTAGGCATAAACAAAATATTACAAAATCAATAAATATTATTGATAAAAATACGATAATTTTGATTTTTCTCTTTGAAAACAAAAACACGTTTCGTATATTATTATAATATAATGGAACGAAACCTATACTGTCTTAGTTTGACTATATAGCAGGCAACATGGTAAAACTTAAAACATAAATTACGATGTTAACGTTGTAATCGGAGATAAAACGCTAATTTCAAGACTATTAATATGTTCGGAGGCTGTATGCAGTTTTTTCCTCAAACAATATTGTTGTACAAAAAAGTTACAGCTATTGAAAAAAAAAAACTAACATGGCTGAAACTTTAACGTATGTGACTATTTTTTAGAAAAAAAGTTACAGCCCTCGAGAAAATATTTTCCTTTTTAAATTTCGTAATTTGTGTTTATTAAACTGTAATTTTAATCTAAACGTCATTGTTTTTTTTCTAAACTTCTAAGTAATGTATCGTTTTACAATACATTTACCAGTAAATGCGTGTATACATAAACTTGTATAGCCTCTAAATATAATTTTATTGTCCGGATTTACTTTGGTCGTCTAAATATACTAGGTTTGCATATATTATATTTTGTATTCATTACATTTAATCGGTTTTTATTATTTATTTTTTTAGGTTATTTCGGCTCCGAATAGTCCGGCGTCAATGTCCGACCGTATGTTTTTAAATGATATTACGTAAATTTACGCTTTTTTACTAAATAGTCTTTGAAATGTTAAATATTCACATTAGAAATATTACAACGTAGGTTTATTGCAGAGTTACAAATATGACATAAATGCATGTTTCGAATAGTAGAGGTATACACGCACAGTTCGATTTTGCATAATATTATGCAGATTTTGTTTTGTTAAAAGCGTACTTATAAAGCAACTGTTTTACATTCCCCTCCCCCATGTACAATTTAATAGCTATAGTAAAATATCGAGTTCAGAACGCGTTTACAGTATTTAAATATTTCAACGATTAATAAATACAAAAAAAAAAAAACATAAACTAATGCCATTATACGTCCGCACATGATCACATATGTACGGGTCACTGCCTTAAAATAACTTTTTCGTGACCCGTAGAAAAAATGCATAATTGTAAAACTATTAGCTCCATCGCGATTTGTCCGGAATCTAAAGTATAGTTTTTATGGTTATATTACGACTATATTTATTATATTTGATCGAATAATTTTCGGAAGATATCAATTATGGATGATGCTCACGAGTATCTTCTTGTGTGGCCGTCTCGTAATAAGTCAATATTTTAAAACCGATAAAAATAATTTTATTGGTTAATTGAAAAGATCAAGAACAAATTATTTTTAAGAGGTTGCGTATAGGTAATTTTCGTAAAAATGAAAATTGATCGACTTAGAAAATGTTCCCCGGGTCCTTATCGCGTAATGGATACAATTTTTTTTTCAAAAAACACGTTTACGTAAAATTTAAAAAAGTACCGTTTAAAGTGGTTTTAGAATTTGTATTCAATATGATAATATAGATAATTAAAGACAATGGCACGATCTAGATTATGACACATTGACTTGAATGAGACAGTTAAAATATTCGAGTATAATGATTTTTTTTTTTCAAATAATTAATATTCAACTGGAAAAATGGGTACATCATTTTCACCGTAGGCTGTTTGACACTAAACCAGTACTGCTTTCGAGATAAAACGATTTTTCGTGTTCGACTTTTTCCTCTTCAAACTTCGAATCGTGTTCGACGCGCACATTTATATACTTACACTAGTAAAATCTAATATAACCGTTCGGAATGAGTAATGATGTAATTAAACGAGATGGACACAACTTTTATTACTACGGATTAGTTCGCGGTGAACCATTTGACTTATGGCTAAATAATAATTGACGTATTTATTACGTATATATATATATATATATATAGTATAATAATAGAGTTAGTTATTAAATATTTTATGTACTTATTCACGAAATGATTAATGATAAAAATATTATTATTGCAATTCTTAATAACCATTATCCATTGAAATATATAAATTAATTCGAATATTGTACCTTTCGTTACATTCATTTATAGTTTTTAATAATATAATATTATATGATTAGTGTTTAATCGTAAACAGATTCCCGTTAAACGTGAATTTTTAAGTTTAACACAATACACTTATATTATATAGTTATAACAGTACAAACAATATTTACTAGTGTGCAAGGGGGAAATGATCTCATAGAGAAATAATTTTAATTACGATTTTAACTGGTGTAATATCATTATAAAAGATTAAAATCGTTTTTTTTCCCGAAGCACCAAACTTCACTAAAAATGTATAAAATGATCTCTATATAATTACTTATTTAACGTTTCAATAAATATTAAAATTACCATTGAGAATAATGAGTAATAATTTATATACGTATTGCAGAAGTTAGCTGTAAAATCATTTTTAGCGGACAAACAAAAAGGCCGGACTTACAAAATGTTGGCAAAATTTAATTTGAAAATTGTGTGGTTATGCAGCTAACTTCACGAACATATAATATATTATTTATCCGTTTATTAATTATTTCACTATATTATTACTACCCACTATGTATACACATTTATTGATGATAAATAAAAACGTATCTACAATTTTATTGTATTATTAGTACTCGTATTAGACGAAGAAAAAAAAAAAATATTTATTTGGAGAGTAAAAAATTTAACTTAGCAAAAGAAATAAAGTAGCACTTTATCATCCGGAACTGACTGTTCAAATACATCGATTTTTACACGTGTTGCATGCGATAATCGCGTAACATATATTATAAATATATTTTACGATTTAATAAAAAAAAAAAAAAAATCGCGCAAAATTATATGATTTCACGATGTCTTGTTGGCATATGTTTATAACGTGGTGACATAATTGTATCATATGCCATTCAGACCCAAATTTCATTATATACATAAACGATTTTTTTTTTCTTTGACTGTTTAAACCTTAAAACTAAAATAAATTGAAAATTATAACGTATTACACAAATGTTTGTTGTACTAGAATAATAATAATAATTTGTCAATTAAACGGCATGCGCATATCGTATTTATTAATCAAAATTGTAATCTCGACTGTCTAGTATAAAAATGCATTTTAAGTGTCGTTCGAGTTTTATTATATATTATACACCTAAAACTGCAATGTCGTATTATATTTCTGTATGTAATATAACAATAGCCACTAGACGTATAACGATCCGGAACAGGGCGGTTAGAAAGAAGCAGAAAAAAAAATGCACGCACAAAAACGGCATGTGATTTAATAAATCGCGGTGCGTCGTATTTACCGGTAGATGCACCCCAGATACGTTCAATTCGTTTTTTACATCATTATATACCGCCATCGCTCTGGGAAGATAATTAAAAGAAATAATGTTCGTACTATAATAACTATATAATCATAGGCGTGCGCAGAGTTCCCGATCAGGTGAAGCACATATTTCTATTGCCTTGATTATTGATACCTTTTATTTTAAGTAACGTTTTCAGCAAATTGTTTGCAAATATGTACATTTTATATTTGTCAACACAAAAAATAAATAGTTATTTATTTTATTTAAAAACGAGTATTTACACCGGAAATTCAATTAAATAATTTTCAAGTTTACAGGTATTATTCCACAATTGTATTTTTAAATACACATAATTTATAAACTTATAATAGATTCTAGTCTTTCTTGCAACATTGTACTTCGAATTTGTTTTCACAATAGTTAATTTAGAAAATACCCTTTCACAGCTACAGGGTGTAACAGGTTCAGTAGCAAAATCTATTAAAACCTTTTTTATAATTTGGAAAAACGTTTTCTCTTTCAATTCAATTATCATAGCTGCTGATAACTTATCTTGCATAAAAGTTGTGGATGAAGTACAAACCGTTAGATTTTGTATTCGATTTTAATAGTACCTAACACTGTTTATCTATCTTTATCTATTTATACTACCGTAAACCGTGGTATCTTATTAAATTTATTAACTGTGTCCTACTAACTGGTAAATGATAGTGTAAAAACACGATTTCAAACGTATAATCGTATCACGAACACGCAGAAAACAACAAATATTCTGTCGTCTGTCAATAAATTGAAAACTATACACGTCCTTAAAAAAATCCTGTCGTCTTAGAAAAAGCAGATGCAGCCTAGGCTATACATAGTATACGTTATTGAAATATTTACTGTATATGAAACAATTTGTGTAATACAAATAGCTTTTATTTTAATATTACCGTGATAATAATATGTACTTATGTTTCTATTACACAGAGTTCTTCCGGACGTCTCGCTCTGATATTCAAGCGTAGTGCATTTTCTGAAATCGTTTTGGATCTGTTCGATACATCGATAAGGTGAATTTCTTTGTAGTTTTCTATTAATAATTGGGAAAAACTGGAGGAAAATCGCAGGGAAATTGTGCTTCCATTATTTTTGAGGTTTTTTAGTTTTTGTTTGGTTTTATGTAGATAAAATTGGTTTGGCTTATCAGAAATGCTCTAAAAAGAAATTTGGTAGTCAAAAATAAATGTTATGTAGTAGTTTTTTTTTGTAAATGTTTGCAGTGTAAATTTTAACGAAAACCGTAAATATAACGGACAAATTTCAACACACGATTAACTGGACTTTGCTCAGAATCGTTTTCGTTAACAATAATTTATCGTTGCGTACAGATATAAATTGAATTCCCCTTGACGTCTTATCTTCTTAACTTCCCACGTCTAACATTGGCACACCCACGATAGAAAGTATGTCCGTGTCTCAGCCTTCTATTTTTTTAAACCCAAATGAAAAAACAATTTTAATGCATTTTTTAGTCCCCCTCCTCCACTAAAAATGTAACCAATCGTAATATTGGATCTATTTATAGGAGTATTATACTTAAATCCGACCGCTTCAATGTTGGCGAAAATTCCCCAATCGTTATATTTACTGTTAATAATATAAAAACTTTTAAAATGAAAAATGCAAAATTACATGTCAAGCGTTGATGTAGTAGTTTGAAAAAAGTAAGTTCAACGACTTTTTTTATCACCAAATAACTCTAAATAGGGTTGGTAATGTTCCTAAAATGTTGGAAATCTCTCGAAAATTGATCCAAAACACGCCACTGAACCTACCTGAGAATACCCGCGAATTATGATTCCCTTTAACAGCCGTATTATTTTAAAAATTATTTTTATTGTATAATCGTTTCATGTTTATGTTGCCTATTTTTTTTGGACTCATTCCGTTGAGAAGTCCTGACTACACCACTGCCGCGAGTGTAATAGTACAAACGAAAAGTAGCACTGCGTACGAAGGATCGAGCGATTTTAGAGTATCAGTGGCGCAACCAAGGGGGTGTTTTGAGTGTCTGGATACACCCCTTAAAACGTATTTATGGAAATTAAATTTTTTCTTTAATTTTAATCATACTGAGTGCGACGAAAGAGACAATGTAGTTCTGAAAGGCTATTAAAAAAAAAACGATGCAACTTACAGAAATGAGATTTATTTTATTTTATTCGGTACGTCATGCTGTTTATGCATTAAGTTTTGAAAATGACATCAGAAAGATGATGGCTCCCACCAGCAATACATTAGTAAAGGCGATTTTTGAAGTTTTAATTGTTCCCAAAAAATGTTGAACCGGATCCATGTGAAGTCGACTTTTTTCAGTAGTAATTAGGCCCACTTTCATCTCAGTGGAGGGGTAAAAAACAAAATGTCCAGTACTGGGCAGAAAATAACTCAAAGTAAATTCACAAGAGACATCTTCACTCCCCAAAAGTGACCGCGTATGGTGTGATTTCATAATTTTGGGTGATTCGGCTGATTAAAAATTGGCCTCACGCCTTGGAAGAACTCAAAGATCGAATTCAGAAGGAAATCGCCGCTATACCCGTCGAGATGTGCAACAATGTGGTCGAAAACTTAAAAATTGTCTTCATCAATGTATAGTTGCTAGCAGTCATCATCTTTCTGATATCATTTTCAAAACTCAATGCAAAAAATAGCACGATGTTATTGAACAAAATAAATCTAATTTATGTAAGTTGGTTGTATTTTTTTAATAGCTTTTCAAAACTGCACTGTCTCTTTTGCCACACTCTGTATATTCAAAAATAATTATGTCACAACATTTGACAATTACATATATCGCTTATGTGAGGTTTCCTACTATATGGATACGCGTTCTTCATTCTATCGAGCGTCAGTGGCGGATTCACAAATGAATAACGGGGAAGTAGTTGTGATAAGCGGACAACCACTCGAAATAATCCGATATGAATATATGATGATAAATAAATGACGTTAAAACTATAACAGTAATAGGTCGTTTCCTAATACTCTTCTTGTTCGACCGGGAAGAAAATATCGCGGGAGTGGCGACTAGTGGAGTGTCCACAGAGGCAAGGACCGGTAGCAAGTATTTTTTTGTTTTTAATAAACGTATTGCTTTATTAGCCGGAACTTGATTCCCAATACTTCGGAGAGGGAACAAATTAATAAAGAAGGAACACTGTAAAATAGAATGCGTCCCGGAAACAGTAGGTGAGTATAGTTTCTTTGTTCAATTCGAATTTGTTTTGAAGTACACCGAAGTTGTCGTTTTGTTTGCTTCTATAAACTAATACCGAGCCAATATTTAAACAAAAAAATATATATAACTGTGATATTGTTGTTCAATTATATAAGTTTATTAAAAAAGAAAAGTGTAATTCATTTCTTCTTAACAAAAACTAAGTTAATTAAAAACAATTACGCTTAACAATAAAGTTGAGTCAAGGCTTCCAAATGGATATTTATTTTGGTTTGTTTTATTGAGTTTTTTTTGTTTTAGGTTTTGTGCCTATTTGTTTTATAAATTATATTAATTTCATAATTTCAAAGCTAACTGCATGCAATTAACTAGATTAAAAAAAAATGTTTTTACATTATATATTATCAATTTTAATCTGCAAATTGATTTCATCAACGGATATTGTTGTCCTTGTTAAATTATAAATATTTGAATGAATGTTACGATTTTAAAATTACTGAATCGAATATGCTTAACTAAAATATTTAAATTTTGCTGATGTTATAATAAACTAATAATATATAACTTAATGTTCTCAACTATTACTATAACTTACTCAATAGGTACATATTTTGTATAGTTGCTGAATGTTTAACATTAATGTTAAAACGCCATTCGCAGAAAGTTGTGAATACTTAACAATTAGGCTTCTTTTTCCTATTATCTACAATGCTATAGATTGCATAAGAGGCCAAGGTTGAATGAACTTTACAATAATTTTAATTAAACAATAAATAATGTTATAACACTTATGACAATATAACGATAATATTGTAGTGTTGTATTATACCTATTATTAAAAAATTAACAATTAACAAAATATTACCATATTAGAGGAGGATTTTAAATTCATTAACTTAGTTGTTAAAAATAATTAACTAAAATTTGATGGTTTTTCTTATTTTGAAATAAGGAAAAAACCATTTATTTTTATATTTGCAGTATTTATTTTCGAGATATTAATTTATTATTATTATTTTTTTTTAATCTTAATAATGAAAATATCAAAATATCCTTCTATGAAAGTATAGTAAACGTTGTAGTCATTTAGTGAAATAATTTTTATTTATTAGAGCCAGAGTACTTAGGAAAGTATGAAAACACATTTCTGATATATTTTCTGTTAGATAGACGTAGACGATAAATAAATTCTCTTAAAAAAAATATATTTATATATATTTTTTTTATAGAAAACGTTTTATATATCACGGACAATGATTAAACAAATAAGACAAATTCAACTACTAAATAAAGTAAAAATAATAAATAATAACAATTTTAAAATACAATTTTTTTTTTAAATGTTTAACTTTTTAGTATACATTATATTAAAATAAAATAGCGGTAAGTAACATTGTATTTGTTTCTTAAGAGATATTTCACGCCGTGGTACATAATATTTTGACACTTCCGATAATATTTTATTATCATATTGTACATAATTATTAGTGAATGTGATTTTCCCATATTTTTTGAACATTCACAAATGTTAACAACCCGCCTTGTTCATGAGTATAACTTTTCTTCAAACGTATGTACATTTTGTTCATCAGTGATAAGTGATGAAGTGACGTGATACGTTATCTGAAAACAGATTTGAATTTGTCATTTTTTTTACATAGGATCAAATTGTATTAAATGTGCTTGTAATGCTATTATACTTTTTAATTTTTACAATAATTTGAAAGGAAGTTTGTTTTATTACCAGTCAGCCGCAGTATAGATAAGTAAAATTGCCAGTTGAAACTTGTCAAGCATATTATTATTTAATTGTTACTTAAAGAGTCTACCTAATTTTTCTGCTCTGAATCCATAATGAACTATAAAAGTATTATTGCAAAAATATAAGCACTTACGGATACTTTGAGTAATCAAGAATATAAAATTTTCAGATCAGATTAAAGGTAAAGAAATTAATATTTGCTTACCAACCTTTTTTATTTTTGTTAATTATAATTCCACAATACTGTTAATTTGTATAATTTGTATATAAACAACAAGTGAAATATATTTTACATAAATCCTACTAATCCAAGAGGTTGTATACATAACTAGTGAATAATTTTTCATAAACTGAAATTTATTGCATTTCACTGGTACAAGAAATAAATTATACTTTAACGATGATATTGTGAACAAATGTATAGATTGTATAGATTGTACCTCGCACAGATATAGTATGATAAAATCTATGTTTGTGTTTTACATTATTACTAATGCAACCGAAATATAATATTATGTAATGTTATTGATAAAATATGTGTATTTAAACATTTTATGCCAGTTAAAAAAAACTAGTACAATAAAATGTAATATAGGTACCTACTACCTAGTAACAAATTGTTATTTAAATAAATAATATATGGTTAAAAAATACTACAAAAATGGTTTACCACAGGTTACATGTTACCGAGGACTGTTTGCACTTGATTTCGCTTTAATGATATGGATGCGATTTCCAACTTAAACATTTGCTTTATTTTAGACACTAGAGCACACACAGACTAACCATGCAAAATTAATACATAATAAAGCACTAATTAACAATTCATTAAAAATAATAATAAAATATTTTATAAAAATTTAAAGTTAAAAATATTGTTTATATATAATACTGATAATTAAATAGGAAATCAATTGTTAAAAATATTGTCGAAATAAACCATATTAATATCATAATATTTATGAGCTTAAAATATTAATCATTCAAAAAACAAAAAAAATTAGGCTTATTGGTTCTGATAAAAGATAAAAATTGTCTCCAGAACTTGAGCAAGTATTTTTTGTAAAACTAAGTTGTTTGAATTTATATCAATTACTTATCAAATTATAAATATTTAATTTGAACTAACTACTGGTGATACAATCAATTCAACTATATCCAATTTATCTATCTTAGTAACAACATCCGTAGAAACATCAGGTGGATTACACGGAGTATGTAAATCTGAAGAAAATTTTGAACCACAAGTTTCATCCAATGTTCGTGATATGTATTGATCCATTTTTGTATGTAGTTCAATTTCCATTTCAGTAGATATGGCATCTAAAAATTACAAAAATAAATTTAGTAAATAAAGTCATCAAGGTAGTTTATATATTTGTTGTAAATCTATATTAATAATTATACATATTTAAAAAAATATATTCAATATTATACTTTATACTAACTGTCCTGCATAGAGTTGCCTGTGACAAATTAAATATGTCCATAGATGTAACTACCTATGTTAGGTCAGGGTAGGGGTCCTATCGCGGAGAAAAAGTCAGCAGGACAGCAGCGCAAAGCCCTCGACGTCGTTGATTAGGGCCTCGTAGTCACTGGACTGCTGGCCGGGAAGAAGTGTCCCCCCTACAGCTTGTGAGGGCAGCAAATGGGTTTCGGCCTGGCTACTGCCCATCCCACAGTAGGGCAAGAACCGATGTAATATACTTATGTGAGTCCGCCCCGCCTTAGGGGAAAACGGGATTTTCATTTACTAATTGTATGTTTCATTTAATTAATAAATGATGGCGGGGGTATTGCCGGTTTAAACCAAAAAAAAAAAAAAAAGGTAGGGGCCCTTATCTCCACCCATTACACAACACTCCCTTAACTACCCTTTTCACTTTAACTTACCCTTTTCTAATCATCAATAATATCACATGCAAAGTTATTGCATAGCCATGAACACTTAAGTGAGGACAATGATTATAGGCGGCCAGGTAAAAATATGGAAATGTGTAGCTTCTATCAAAGAGCGCTACAGAACAGTCGCGATGTTGGTTTTGCTTATTTTTTTTAAACAAAATATGAAATAGTGTTAGTTGAGTATAAAACAAAACCGAAAAACAGAAAAAAGATTTTCAGTAACACTTGTAAATTATTTTCAAAGGGAGATTTAAAATATAATCAATGTGTTATACCTTGGAGGACAGTGTTTGATTTAATCTGTTTATACTAAACAAATAGATTTAATTTATTAAAATATAAATAAATACCAACATTAGGGTAGTCCTTAGTTATAGAAGAAAAAAATATAAATATTATTGATGCTTCACCCCCTCAACTTTGTTCAATATTATAAGAAAGTAATTTGTTCATGATAACTCACCTCCTTTATTTGCCTGTAAAGGGTTGAAAATTGACATAAAGGGTAGTTTTTCTAACTTAGTTCTAAAACTATAGCACTAAGCATAACAATTTACAGATTTATATTGTACATAAAAAATGTAATGACTAAATTTCTCGTATATCTATATGGATATAATGGTATAAAGGTCTTTAAAAAAATTGAAATCTTGATAGGGCTTTAACTACAATAGGTACTCTAAAACCGGTTTTTATATATTATTTAGCCATTATTAATTGAAGTTCCAAGATGTAAATAAATACAAATATTGGATTTGAATGACATTGTATTATACTTGACTCAAATTGACAATTGATAATATACTTCAGAACATGGTCCATTAAAATATTTTCCAAACCTAATCTAACATTTTTAAATCAATAAGCAATTTGATTTATTGTTGGTAAATTATAAATTATAAAAGTAAATGTATAAAGTAAAATGAGTACAATGTGTGAAATATCGCCAAACTACAACAGTTGAAATTTGTAGCTTAATATTAGTTAAATTCTATTGTAATAATGAAATGGCTGAAACATCTAATGAAATTTATTATTAAATAATTGAATGACCAAATGGGAGGTGTGGGGGGTATAGTAATGTGATTGTAAAGAATTAAATCCCCTGCAGAACAAATTCCTAATTACGCTGTTGAATAACACTAATGCAAAGAAATAATGATTATAATAATTAGAACAATGTTGAAAATTTGTGCCTACCTATAATATATTTTTATAAACAATTAGAAATATTCTTCGACGCTCGATAGGTCGTAATATTATTAAATTCTCACCACGAGCTTTGTCGACAATGTCTTTATATAGTTCTTCAAACTTAACGGTTAACGTAGTTTGACCATTTTCGATTCGTTTGATAACATCATCTTTCATAAATCTGACAACATTTTGGGCCCAACCAGTATCCATTAGACGTAAACGGAAATGATCTGTAACACTACGGTACAATACAATTATATAATTTGACAATTATATAATATAATATATTCATTTACAACGTAAACGCGATGAATTATTTCGATATAATCTTCATTATGGATATTATATAATGTAAATAAAATTTTAAAATAGATTCTTACGGAGGTAGTAAAAACTTACATGTCGTCGTAATCTGATGAGCCGTTCGCGGGCATCTCCGTCGTAAGTTATATTATTCTGTATAATATGTACTTGAATGTAAATCTTGGTGAGCGCAGGTCGCGTTTTCTGTTTGGAACGGAGAAAAAATAAAGGTTTTAGTAATTATTATGTACCGTCAAAGACTTTGCGTTAAACATAATCATCGATATACATACATACCGTGCAAAGCAAATAATTGTAATAATAATAATCGTGATGATATAAACATCTGAAGAACGGACTGATATATAAGTATAGCAATATTCAACGATTCCACTCCAACAGGAAAAAGTCTGATAATAAAATATTTCCTTTTGATAAGCCTGGTTTATGTTCTCAAATTTATTATATCCCAGCGGTTACCGTAAAGACGATAACACTTTTCGACAACAGTTGTGATCGACTTGCGGCGCTCGTGACAGACGCCTATTAATATTGAAAAATTATATATAATTTATTTTATTTTTCATTACTAAAAAAAGTGTACAAAATTATAAATCAAGATTAAATACAATCGGACAGAATACGTTGAAGCTAATTACCTACATGGTCTTTAATGCACAAGCAAGTAAAATTATTTTTTCGTGTAATTCGCACAGACAAACAAGTGCACGTCATAATAATTGACGAAAATATTATTATCGCTTATCTAACCGATATTGTATGAAATTTCTAAACTCCATCGAAAATCAGGGAAATTAATTTGATTTCACTATTTTTTTTTTTTTTTTTATAATTATAAAGTTCTATTATAAATTATTTACTTTTTTTACTTTTGTTGCTCTCATACTATAATGTGTTTAATAGATAACAATATTTTCTTATCGTTATAAGAAAGAAAATTCTCTACTCTAACAAAAGTCAGCATAATTAATTTGATTTAACTTTTTATTAAATTATATGCTGTAATTGGTTTTTTTTAAAACAATGTATTATTTACTGGAACTTCCTGTGTATATTATTTTATATAATATCTACCTAATTACTTATCTTATACAGAGGGTTTATTTAGGCAAAATGATGTACACTGACTAATATTTGATTTACTGGATTTTTACGACTTTGTTGACTAAGAATAATTTGTACACATACTTTTAAAGTTTAAAGCACGGTATTGTATATTTATATTAGAACTTCGGATAGCGTTGGCACAATTAAAGATAGACTACTATCTTAAATCGTGACTTCAATATTTGATAAGTCGACGTGAATTTTGAAAATCATCGAATTTTTTTAAATATTATACTTTGTCTTGTGATTGTGATAGTGGGAGTCGCGATAACACGCATTGATTGATATATAAAATTCAAACGTAATATTTTAAAAACAATTACTTCCTCTTAGCCTAAAAGTTGTATATACTTCGAAATACATCAATTCTATTGAGAGCAATATTGTCTTGAAAAAAGTTTTATAGTATTTATTCATAAGACTATAATAATAAATTTAAAATGTTCGATTATATTTTAATATTCAAAAAAAAAATTGTTTAAGAATTCATAATTATTTTAATAAATTACCTTAGGTGGTAAAGCCCATATTTTATTGACTTTGCCACAGCATAAAAAAAACCTAGTTCTAACAAACATTGTTAAAAATAATCAAAATCACTTATTTAACCTTCAATGAAAATATTATTTTTGAATAGACCCCTAGACTAACATATTCGAAACCCATTGTCTTTTTAAAAATACTAATAAAAAAATAAAAAAAGCATGCATCAGATGTTTAAAAAAAAATAATAAAATGTGTTTCAGAATTTCTTATAAATACTCCAATGATTCCTATTTTCAAACATAATTCAATTCTGATTGTATATAGAATCAGTGAGCTGTAAAAATTTAAATGCTGTATTAAGAATGTAAAGTACATTAAATATACATTTATTGTCAGAGTGTCTTATGCAACATTTTAATATAACATCATAGATGCAAATAACCCAATACAGAAATATAACAAATCCTTTCCTAAAATTCACTGATTTTTACTTTATGATAATAGTGCCTGTTAAACTATTCAAAAATAAATGCTAATAAAAGCTAATAATACACAACCACCTTTATTATAAAATTTAAAATTACTATCTACCCTATAATGTTAAAATAGTAAATCCCTAGTTAGGGATTTAATAATAAAATGATGCTGTTTTTGTTAATTAAATAATTAAAAATATTGATTAAATAATAAAATAAAATAATAATCTTAATTTTTATTTGTTTTATTACTCTAGGTGAAGTGAAGGGAAGGAAGAAAAAATAAGAACCTGCAGCTAAAACAAATATAATGTTAACTTTAGCTAAAATTGCATATGGTGCATGTTCTCATGAACACCAGCTTTGGCATAATAAGGTACTAAAACTAAGTAGTATTAAAATGAAGAATGATTGTTGTATTAAATTATTGAATTTTGATCCAACTAAAGAAGAATTCATTGAATATGATGAAAATATCTGCGCAGTAGCAGCTAAACATGGACATTTAGATTGCCTATCTTATGCGCATAATTTAGGATTTACTTATGGTAATACAATAGGCAAGATTGCAGATGAAAATGGAAATTCAGAATGTCTCCAATACGCTCTTAAAAATGGGTACATACCAGACGGTGATAAAAACCTGTGGGAGGAAGTGAGCAATTACGAGGATTACGATACTATTATTAATTCTATGTACAAGAAAATATTTGTCAATATTTCTTCCTTGGAGCATTGTTATTATTATAACAAGTTTGATGATACTTTAGGTAGAGGTCTCCCCATGGGCTATTGTATTACCAACATAGCTGCTAAAAATGGTCTACTTGACTTATTAAAATTAGCCCATAAAAATGGTAGTAGATGGAATGTTGATAATATTTGTGATTTAGCTATTTCTTCTGGACATTTAAATACAATGGCTTATTGTCATACAAATGGATGTAGATTAAGTGTAGACACATGCACAGTGGCCACCAAATTAGGGTATTATGATATAGTCAAATACGCTCATCAGAACGGTTATCCTTTGGAACGCAACACTTGTACATTGGCTGCAAGTTTAGGTTATTGTGATATTCTTATCTATGCTCATCAGAACGGTTGTCCTTTGGACAGAAATACTTGTTTAATGGCAGCCAAATGTGAAAATGTAAAAATGCTAAAATATGCGCGAGAAAATGGTTGCCCATGGAATAACGGGGCCACTAAATTTGCAGCTAAGAATGGAATCCTTGACATAGTGTTACCAAAGAAAAGTCGAATAATTCCAGCCCGTAAAAGATACCCCATAAAAAGATACCCTATGTGAATTGCCTACAATTTATTCAATCTTTAATAAATACAAAATAAAAAGTTTAAAAAAAAATTCTATAAGTAAGGTAGATTTGTATGATTCATTATTTGATAGTATTAGGACCACAGAATTGTAATTAATTTTTTTTATTTTATAAAGCTATTAGTTTTTTTAAGGATGATTTGTTAGTAATACTTTACATTTTAGTGAGTAGCAATTATATTATTTGCAAACATTACATTATAAAATATAATTACGATAAAAATTTATTTTGTATATTATTCATATATAAATCTTTGTCCACATTTAAAATTCTCAAAATAAAATATTGCATACCATTTTGAAGAATCTATGACCTTCATTAACTTCTAATCTTTTTTGGTTCTATAATGCATAATTAAAGTTGTTATCTTCTAAGATTAATATTTATATATATGCTAGTATTATAAATCATCATTCAGGATCTTCTAATATTTTACAATTTTATCATTCACCAAACATAATTTATTTGTAACTATTATATGTAATTAATTATTAATGTTAGATTTATTTATTGTAAATAGTGAATCTTGGGTCCCACACGAACTTGTTCAGACCATATTCATTATCTTTTTAATTATAATAGAATAAAAGAAGTACATTTTAAAAATTTAATTAATCTTATTTTATAGTGTCCTATAGATATTATCAGTGTTTACTATTATCAAAAATAATTAAATCAATTCAATTCAATGGCCATCAGTTCTGATTTTACAGATTTGTAAGCTGTAGAAATAATGAAAACATGTTTTATTATTTTCAAACCTCATTCCGGTCTCACTAAGACCGGTGCACTATATTGTATGTATCAAAACTTTTCCCGATTTGTTAATGTATTTAAACCGTTAAATTGTATAATATTAATATTACAAATAAAAATAAATAATATTATATTTTTATTTAATTAACTATAAGAGTTGTGATTTATTCAATAGATAAAATAACAATAATTAACAATAGTAAAATATTTTTACATCATATAGCTATTAAGTAATATTAGTCTAAATACAGCAATTGGAAGTTGTACGCACGCTCAAACAATCAGAATGAAATACATGAATGAACACATCTATTTAAACAAAAGAATAAAACAATACGTTATTAAATAAAATTATGTTTATAACACACATACATAAAACCGAACATAGGTTTAATTATAATTTTTTCTTTGCATGAGGAACATATTACAAGATTAGCTACAACTTGTTATGTTAAATTAACAGTCTCAGGTAGTTAATAGTGTAAATTAACCTTAAGCATTGTCTCTAATGACTTCAATACCTTCTGTTCCTATTGGCATTTATCAATCAAACATAAAATTAATATGTATATATTTTTAATACCTACTACAAAATTTAACAAACCTGTGTAGATTGGTTAAGCACAAAAATATTAAATTTAATTAATGTACAAGACAATTTTTGAATGTATTACTGTTTACTAGGGTGTAAATGTTATCAAAAGAAAATTAAATTCTCGCTCGTTATAAAATTTCACAAATTTCCAATAGTTCCTGTTAAACTATTGAAATGGATTTCAGTTGCTAAATTTAGATCATTATTATCCAAAATTTTATATAATTGCTTATAATCAGAAATCAAACTGAAATTTAATAATACTTTAAAAAAACATATCCAGTTTTATTTAATACAACCGTAATATTGGAGATTCAGAAGATACTGTAATATTGGTAACTAAGTGGATTTTGGATCAAATATTTCAGAGCCTCATTGGGTTAAGGCAGATTATATAAATTGCTTATCACAAAGTAAAATAATTTTTAAAAAATTAAACATACATGATTGCTAATAATAGAAAAGACAAAACAGCAAACAGGAATTGTATATGGTTTTACTATATTGATTCCAGGACAAAAGGTAGTAAATACATTGTAGAGTTTAAATGTTGAAACTTCACATTTTGGTTCCACTATTAAGATATCCCCATTCCAAGCGCGAGTTATTATGTAGTGCTGACACTACTGTCCCACATACACAACTTATTTTTAGAAATCACTTCTTGATCAGTTCATATAGCCCTTAAAAACAAACAAATTTTACATAATAATATAATAATTAACCATATTTACACTATATTTATTTTTTAAAGAAAAATTCTACTATAAAATAGTTTATATCTTGAGCAAAGTTAAAAAACCATCCAAAGTATCAATTACATATGAATCACTAACATTAATAACATGATATTCGCTTTTCCCAGTTACTCTGATAACCCCTACTATTTTTGAAAATAAATGAGGATTACGAATTTCAGTGGCTTATTTTTAAAATATTGTCCTTTCACAGAAAAAAAAAAAAAAAAAAAAAAAATTATACATGTAGTTTAAATATTTTGTTAAACTAACAACTAATTTGATTTATCGATCTGTATAAATATCATATAAAACGATAAGGCAAAATAAAATTAGTATTTTACCCAATAAGAGAAACTATTTGAGATTGGTGATAAAGGTGGAGAATGATCAATAGTTGGACAAGATGATGTCGAGGATATGGCCGAGTCATTTGGTTTGGCTAATTGAAGCATTATATGGTACATTAATTTGATGTGAGAGGTCAGGTGAAATGGGAGGAGCCAGATTTTGTAGATGACTTAATGTAGTTGTGACAGTTATGCCCTTTGAATTTAATCAGTCAGTTTTATTTTCTATGAAAACATCAACGGACATATCATAAGAAACTGCTTGGGTTTCTTTGACCCCATAGGTGGAGGAGAGACCTGCATACTCGGATGGGTTTAGATTATTGGTCATAGGGACTTCAGGAAGCTAGGTTAGGTTAGTGTATTCTTACATGTCTTAGAGGTGCGACCAGTTAGCTTGCTCTTATAGTAGGAGAGCGTACGTCTATTTAAAATTATGTGAGGTGTGTTATCATAATTAATTAGCAGTGAACACGAAAGTTTTGAAAAATTGCTAGGGTTGATATAGATTCGCCTCTGAAGCTGAGGATATGAGCTAATTCTTTTATAATAAAACCAGTACTAATGTGTGTGATTTGTGATAGCAGTTGGATATAGTGATCTTGGAGAATTGATACTATTATTAGATATAGCGGGTGATACTTTAGATATTATGATTCGTTTCCCTGGGTATATTAAACGTCTCATTATGATTGTTGTGCGATCTTTAAATATAATACTGGAGTGATTTTCAATAAGAAAGTTAACAGCATTTTCATTGATGAAGTATACACAAAAAAGGTTGAATTCTAATGAATGTGCGAAACTAGTAGATGTTATTATACAATAGAGTTTAAAGTAGAGAAAAATGAGGAAAATAAAAAAAAAAATATATATATATATATATATATATATATACATTCATATTACCTGGATATCTCGCTGAATAACAGTATGCTATTGTAATCAATTAAAATAAAATGCAGTACAATAATGTGGTGCACCGACGAGGTTTATTACACCCTAAGAAATCACCATAAAAGAGTAAAAAAACGATTTAAAATTTCATTCAACAAAGTATAGAACACAGACTTAATTGCAATTGGATGTGTTGGAACCATTCTTCTAGTTAAAGGCTGGTGTAATTGGCTTAACTGAAGAAGAACTCTGTAGACATTTACAATGGGTAGTTAGACCTTTTAACTATATTCAACTCTCCTTACGACATTTAGTAAAACTTTTTCATAGTAACTATAATAGATCATATAGGTTAGTAGGAAAAATTGCTAAACAATTAGAATGTAAAAATTAGCAAATTATAAAATTGAATCAAAAACAATCTGTCTACACTAAGTTCATTCTCGGATATAATTACAGACAATTTTTAGAAATAATAGTCATGAATCATTAAAATAAAGTATACATTAAACATATAAGTACACATTAGAAAAAGTACAAGCAGTATTATAAGCTGAAATTTATGTCTTATTATCGTTTTGAATTCCGGGAAAACTTTGCCATGCCAGACGGTTGTCTATGACTAAATCCTTTACATGTTGGCAGAGCATGACATATTTTTAACATTATTGATGCGGTAATTAAAGAAAACAATTTTTCACTCACCTAGAATTTGTATTACTTTCAATGATTACAGATGAAGATTCCATGGTATAGAATTTGTTGTCAAAATATCTGAAACGAGAAATTATAAATAAAAAAACATCCGCATATTTACTGTTTTAAAAATTAATTTTAAAGCTACAAACTACATGACAATAAGTTAAAATTTAGATTTAGAAAACCTTAATTAAATCGTAAGTATTCCGTATCACACTCGTACAATGGATCGATGTGTATATTTGGTAGCAGAATCTGTCGTTGCTGTTTGTGAATCATATGGCATGGGTAGGCTTATTCGAGTTCCAATCAAATCAAGAAATTCACTTCCTAGATATGAATAAACATCATTTTTTCTGAAAAAGTAGACTTAATTATATAACATTTAAAAAAAAAGTATATTTTGTTCAATATATTACTTTTAGGCCTTTGGTCTTATATACTGTATGACTATAAAACTTAAATAAAATAATATTAATTTTCTCATTTAAAAAGTTTTTTTTTTTTTTTTTAAATGAACAATATACACATTGTAGCCCAATAAGTTTATATTATGAGATTATAAACTTAAACGAAAAAGTAATTGTGGTCACATTGTATACAGTGTGATCACGATAAGTGGAAATTCTCAATTACTAAGTACAGCCTTAAAATATATATATTGCATATATATATATATATATTGCTTTTTTGTTCTTCTAATAAACATAATCTTACATTTTTTAAATTATTAGACTATTTTTGTGACAAATAATTTTGCGCATGCGCAAAGCAACTTTTTTTTTTAAATGACATGTCCTATTTTTAAACTTAAATTATTATTTTTATGTTTGATTATTGGTCACTAAAGCCCAATAGCAATTATTCTATTTATTTAAAACACCATTGTTTGTAACTTTGAATCGTCTGTACAAACTATGGAATTTAAAACATAATGATTTTCATTCAACTTGGTTTCCAGTGAAGGTGACACACTGTGATCGTGATCACTCTATATATCGTTGGGCTATTGTTAAAGAATAATGAGCATATCACAAATTTCGATAGCAAAGAGATTAAAAAATAAAGTGTATAGTCTTTTCCATGATCAACTAATGCGGTATATATAATATTCCATCACTATTATTTTTTTTGTATAGGTTTGATCTATTTTTCATTTGTTGTATTTATTTTATTTTTTAGTATACAACGTTTCTCCTATTGAATTTTTAATGTCATTATTCATCACTGTTTTATATATTATTACTCCGTGTGCCACGTGATTATACTTATTACTGTTACTTAACGATTGTGTTTTATTGTACGGTCAACGCTCAACGTGTTACGCATAAGTCTCATCTCCTACACAATATTCAAAAAGTGCATTGAACACCATTGAAAAGAATAAGTAAGTAACTGTGTAGCTCAAACATTTCATAGTCCGATCTTCAAGACTGCAATCAACAGTAGGTACGTTTTACATGTTTTATAGTAACTCGCTTCATCGGCGAAAACTCAATATAACTAACAATATTTTTAGAAGCTAAACTCTATAAACTATTTACCTTCTAATCGGTGGAAAATAATTGTAAATCAATGGGAATAGCTTAGTGAATGTTTCTGTATATATATTTATTTTCAAAAGTTAATTTTAGTATTTATAATAATAAACATTTTGGACATGAAGTTTTGTATATAAGTTATACATGTTTATGATATGTATAATAATAAATTGAATGATATTATTAAATATTAGTTTGTAAATTACTTTTTAAGTTGTATTGTTTGAAATATTGGAATAGTATATATTTATATTAAATATACACATTTACCTTAAATATCAATAAATGAAAACTCCAACTTTTATCCACTTCCTGATGAATATAATACGTTTTATATGCTCTATTTGCACTCATTTTATTTTTGTAAAACTTACAAATATGTTCATAAGAAATCATTGCTTGTATATAATTGACAATCGATTTATAACTAATATCTCACATTAATACATTATTTCGATGACTACGACTTATGAGTATAATTATCACCTCTATTATACATTTTAGAATTTTAAACTACCTTATGTTAGTTATAATGTTGTTAAAATTGCGTAGTTCATCATAATTTAACTATGCCTCTGATAAAAATAATAATATTAACTATAATTTGTTTTGTTACTTTAGGTGAATACCAAAAGAAAATTATTTAAGAACTTGCAGCAAAAACTAACAAAATGTTGAGTTTGGCCAAAATTGGATATAGTGCATGTTCCTCCGAACACCAGCTTTGGTGTAAAAATGTACTAATTTCACGTGGTATTCAATTGAACGATTGTTGTATTAAACTAATGAATATTCATCCAACGAATAGATCAACCATAAAATATGATGATGTTATTTGCGAAATTGCAGCTAAATGTGGACATTTAGATTGCCTATCTTATGCGCATAATATAGGATTTTCTTATGGTAATAAAATAGGCCGAATTGCATCTGAAAATGGTCATACAGAATGTCTCCAATACGCTCTTAAACATGGGTACAATCCGAATGGTCATTTATTAATGAACGAAGAAGTGGACGCTTTTGGGGTTTACAATACTATTATATTCACATCGGCTTCATCGGTATTTTTATATTTGTTTTACAGGTTTAAAAGATACCATGTTGATTGGTTTGTTAGTGCTTTAAATAAAGGTCTATCTATGGGCTATAGTATGACCAATATGGCTGTTTCAAAGGGTAATTTAAATATTTTAAAAGTAGCCCATATTTATGGTTGTAGGTGGGATGTAGACAATATATGT
The DNA here is from genome assembly GCA_956483605.1 of Tuberolachnus salignus. Lineage (NCBI taxonomy): Eukaryota > Metazoa > Arthropoda > Insecta > Hemiptera > Aphididae > Tuberolachnus > Tuberolachnus salignus. The sequence continues at coordinate 20,001,362 of OY101433.1, forward strand.
AATTTAGCTGTTTCTTCTGGAAATTTTAAAGCTTTGGTTTATTGTCATACAAATGGTTGTAAATTAAGTCTGGATACATGCGATCAGGCCACAAAATTAGGGCATTGTAATATACTCAAGTATGCTCATCAGAACGGTTGTGCAATGGACATCAATACTTGTTCATTAGCTGCATATTTAGGGCACTGTGATATTGTCAAGTATGCTCATCAGAACGGTTGTCTATTGGACGACAATACTTGTACATTGGCTGCAAGTTTAGGTTATTGTGATATTCTTATCTACGCTCATCAGAACGGTTGTCCTTTGGACAACCTTACTTGTACATTGGCTGCAAATTTAGGTTATTGTGATATTCTCATCTATGCTCATCAGAATGGTTGTCCTTTGGATCCAAATACATGTTTGTTTGCAGTTAATAGTGGAGATTACGGAGTTTTAGAATATGCACGAAAAAATGGTTGTCTATGGAACCTCAATGTCAGAATATTTGCTAATGCACGAGGAGTCTTTGGCTTTTTGTCACCTGATTTATCACTGAGTAATCCACCCCGTTTAAGAAACCCAAGAAATAGGTCTGTGTAAATGTCCTATAATTTATTGAATCTTTAATTAATCGAAAATATTGAGTATAAAAAAAAACTTTACCTGACTAATAGTCGGGTAACTATGATTTGTATTATTCATTATTTAAAAGTAATAGGACTACAGATTTATAATACACAATTTTTTTATTTTTTTGATAATGTTATTTTATTCATATTAGGAAATATATATTAAATATTAAGAAAACAAATGTATTGAACTAATTTATTTAGTTTGATTAATGTGTAATACTTTATTTTGTAGTGAATTTAGCATATATAATTTGTAAATATTAAAATTATTGGAATGTTTTATAAAATGTATTTTAAATACAATATTATATTTTATTTATTTAGTATATAAATAAATATTTGACCCTGTTTAAAATTCTAAAACTAAAATATTTCTGTCAGAATGCAACATTAATCTTTAATATTCATTAACCAGTAATCATATGTTCGTAATATATTGTTTAATTATAGTTAGTTGTTATATTGTAAAATTATTATTTTTTTTTTTTTATATATATTATAAACACTCAATTAGGATTTGCTTAATTAATGTAGGCAATCTAATATAGTACATTTTAATTATTACCCAAACATTTTATTATTAAGTTTTAGATGTAATTCATAATTAATGTTTATTCATATTGTAAATTGTGAACTTATTGGCCCTCACACAAACTTGTTTAGAACCTATTATCTTTTTAATAATAATAAAATAAAAAGACATGCATTAAGCATTTGTAAAAAATTAAATTCATCTTGTTTTGGTCTTTCCTATATATATTTTCAAAAATGAATAATTCAATTAAATTTGATGGTTATCTGTTATGATTGTTTAGAAACAGTGAGCTGCAGAAATTTCAATGCTATATTGAGTAAGTAAAGTTACAACCGTAGAAAACATCACAGAGAAGATGAAAAAATAAATTTAAAGTTTTTTTTTTATACAATGTAATGTAATTAAGTATGGGACTAAAGACTTAATTGCAATTAGATGTGATGTTACCATTCTACTGGTAATAAGGCTGGTGTAATTCGCATAATTAAAAAAATTATAGACATTTACAATGGGTTGTTTGTTTGCCTTTTTCATTTTAATAATCTCCCACTACTGCATTAAAGCAATTTGATGGTATAACTTATAGACTATATGAGTTTGTAGGAAATATAGGTAATCAATTAGAACAGTGTGAAAATATACCTATTATTAAATTTACTCCAATCAAAAACAATCTTTCTGCACTTAATTCATTTTCAGATCGTAGTAAAAACCAAAAGTACTTATAGTACAATCAATATCATTAGGTGAAATTGATGTCTTGTTATCGTTTAGAAACCCAGGAAAGCATTCCCATGTGAGATAGATCACAATGGCTAACCTGATTAAAAGGCTTTAGAAACAAACAAATCCAGTAAAAATCATCAACTTCTAGCTGAATAAATGTTAGACGTTATGCCACAATATGGTTTCACATAAAACTAATAATTCTTTACGTAGCTACGGAGCAAGACATATTTTTAAAAAATATTAACCTAACCTAACCTTTACTATACACATACAAAAAAAGATAAATATAAAACCAGTATCACTAAGGTATATAATTAATAACAATACTATTATTTATTATTATTGTATAAGAATTGTCATTTATGCTCTTTAAAAGTAAAACGAATGTAAAAAACATAACTATTACATATTTTTTTGTTTACAGGCACACACCTTTCCTATACACATATTACAAATATAAATATGACTTAATCCTTTACATGTTGGCAGAGCATGACATATTTTTAAAAATAATTCAATTATTTAGGGGTATTCAAGAAAATATTTTTAACATTATTGATGCGGTAATTAAAGAAAACAATTTTTCACTCACCTAAAATTTGTATTACTTTCAATGATTACAGATGAAGATTCCATGGTATAGAATTTGTTGTCAAAATATCTGAAACGAGAAATTATAAATAAAAAAACATCCGCACATTTACTGTTTCAAAAATTAATTTTAAAGCAACAAACTTTAAAGACAATAACTTTAAATTTAGATTTAGACAACCTTATTTAAATCATAAATATTTCGTATCACACTCAAGCAGTGGAAGGAATTATTTTTGACATAAATTTTTGTATAAAGGAATTACACTTTTACAATATGTATAATAATACATTGTATGATATTATTAAATATTAGTTTGAAAAAGACTTTTTAACTTGTATTGTTTGAGTAATTGAAATAATATATATATACACTTACCTTTAATATCAACGAATGAAAACTTCAACTTTTTTCCACTTAATGATGAATATAATAAGTTTTACTTGTTTTATTATCACTCTTTTTATTGTAAAAATAAAAATAAAAATCATAATAATACATTGCATGTAACTAGTAAACAATCGATTTATGACCATTATCTGACAACAAAACATTATTTTGTTAAATACGACTTAAAAGTACAATAATCACTTCTATTATACATTTTAGAATTTCAATATACCCTATAATATTGTAGTTAAAATTGCCTAATTCAACATAATTTAACTATGCCTCTGATAAAAATAATACAATTTTGCTGTTATTGTTAAATTAATAACTAAAAATATTGATAATAATAAAATAATCTTAAATTTGTTTTGTTACTCTAGGGGAAGTGAAAAGAAGGATAAAAACTATAGGAACCAGCAGCAAAACCTAATATAATGTTAATTTTAGCCAAAATTGCATATGGTGCATGTTCTACTGAACACAAGTGTTGGCATAAACGTATACTAATATCACATGGTGTTCAATTGCAGAAGAAATGTATTACATTAATGAATATTCAACCAAGGAAAAAATCATTTATTAATTATGATGATGTTGTGTGCACAGAAGCAGCTAAACATGGACATTTAGATTGCCTATCTTATGCGCATAATTTAGGATTTACTTATGGTAATACAATTTGCTGGATTGCAGCTGAAAATAAACATTTTTAATTTTTCCAATATGCTCAGGAACATGAGTACATACCAGACGATTATTTAGACCTGTATAATGAAAACATTATTTTCTTGATTTACGATTCTGCTATAGATTGTGTTCGAAGATTCGTTTATTATTTTTCTTTCCTGCAGAAATAGTTATATTATAACAAGTTTGATGGTATTATAGAAAAAGGGCTCCTCATGGGTTATTATATTACCAACCACAAGCTGTCAAAAGAGTGATATTTGAAATTTTGAAATTGGGGTATTATAATATTGTCAAGTATGCTCATCAGAACGGTTGTCGTTTGAACAACAATACTTCTACAATGGTAGCAAATTTGGAATGTTGTGATATTCTCTTCAACACTCATCAGAATGGTTGTCCTTTGGACAAAAATACTTATTTATTAGCTGCCAAATGTGAAAATATCAGAATACTAATACATGCGCGAGAAAATGGTGGACCGTGGCATAACAGGGCCACTACAATTGCAGCTAACAATGGAATCGTTGACAAAGTGTTACCAAAGAAAAGTCAAATAATTCCAGCCCGTAAAAGACACCTCATAAAAAGATGCCCTATGTGAATTGCCTACAATTTATTCAATCTTTAATAAATACAAAATAAAAAGTTTAAAAAAAAAATTCTATAAGTAAGGTAGATTTGTATGATTCATTATTTGAGAGAATTAGGACCACAGAATTGTAATTAATTTTTTTTTATTTTATAAAGCTATTAGTTTTTTTTAAGGATGATTTGTAATTAATACTTTACTTTTATGTGAGTATAGCAATTATATGATTTGCAAACATTACATTATAAAATATAATTACGATAAAAATTTATTTTGTATATTATTCATATATAAATCTTTGTCCACATTTAAAATTCTCAAAATAAAATATTGCATACCATTTTGAAGAATCTATGACCTTCATTAACTTCTAATCTTTTTTGGTTCTATAATGCATAATTAAAGTTGTTATCTTCTAAGATTAATATTTATATATATGCTAGTATTATAAATCATCATTCAGGATCTTCTAATATTTTACAATTTTATCATTCACCAAACATAATTTATTTGTAACTATTATATGTAATTAATTATTAATGTTAGATTTATTTATTGTAAATAGTGAATCTTGGGTCCCACACGAACTTGTTCAGACCATATTCATTATCTTTTTAATTATAATAGAATAAAAGAAGTACATTTTAAAAATTTAATTAATCTTATTTTATAGTGTCCTATAGATATTATCAGTGTTTACTATTATCAAAAATAATTAAATCAATTCAATTCAATGGCCATCAGTTCTGATTTTACAGATTTGTAAGCTGTAGAAATAATGAAAACATGTTTTATTATTTTCAAACCTCATTCCGGTCTCACTAAGACCGGTGCACTATATTGTATGTATCAAAACTTTTCCCGATTTGTTAATGTATTTAAACCGTTAAATTGTATAATATTAATATTACAAATAAAAATAAATAATATTATATTTTTATTTAATTAACTATAAGAGTTGTGATTTATTCAATAGATAAAATAACAATAATTAACAATAGTAAAATATTTTTACATCATATAGCTATTAAGTAATATTAGTCTAAATACAGCAATTGGAAGTTGTACGCACGCTCAAACAATCAGAATGAAATACATGAATGAACACATCTATTTAAACAAAAGAATAAAACAATACGTTATTAAATAAAATTATGTTTATAACACACATACATAAAACCGAACATAGGTTTAATTATAATTTTTTCTTTGCATGAGGAACATATTACAAGATTAGCTACAACTTGTTATGTTAAATTAACAGTCTCAGGTAGTTAATAGTGTAAATTAACCTTAAGCATTGTCTCTAATGACTTCAATACCTTCTGTTCCTATTGGCATTTATCAATCAAACATAAAATTAATATGTATATATTTTTAATACCTACTACAAAATTTAACAAACCTGTGTAGATTGGTTAAGCACAAAAATATTAAATTTAATTAATGTACAAGACAATTTTTGAATGTATTACTGTTTACTAGGGTGTAAATGTTATCAAAAGAAAATTAAATTCTCGCTCGTTATAAAATTTCACAAATTTCCAATAGTTCCTGTTAAACTATTGAAATGGATTTCAGTTGCTAAATTTAGATCATTATTATCCAAAATTTTATATAATTGCTTATAATCAGAAATCAAACTGAAATTTAATAATACTTTAAAAAAACATATCCAGTTTTATTTAATACAACCGTAATATTGGAGATTCAGAAGATACTGTAATATTGGTAACTAAGTGGATTTTGGATCAAATATTTCAGAGCCTCATTGGGTTAAGGCAGATTATATAAATTGCTTATCACAAAGTAAAATAATTTTTAAAAAATTAAACATACATGATTGCTAATAATAGAAAAGACAAAACAGCAAACAGGAATTGTATATGGTTTTACTATATTGATTCCAGGACAAAAGGTAGTAAATACATTGTAGAGTTTAAATGTTGAAACTTCACATTTTGGTTCCACTATTAAGATATCCCCATTCCAAGCGCGAGTTATTATGTAGTGCTGACACTACTGTCCCACATACACAACTTATTTTTAGAAATCACTTCTTGATCAGTTCATATAGCCCTTAAAAACAAACAAATTTTACATAATAATATAATAATTAACCATATTTACACTATATTTATTTTTTAAAGAAAAATTCTACTATAAAATAGTTTATATCTTGAGCAAAGTTAAAAAACCATCCAAAGTATCAATTACATATGAATCACTAACATTAATAACATGATATTCGCTTTTCCCAGTTACTCTGATAACCCCTACTATTTTTGAAAATAAATGAGGATTACGAATTTCAGTGGCTTATTTTTAAAATATTGTCCTTTCACAGAAAAAAAAAAAAAAAAAAAAAAAATTATACATGTAGTTTAAATATTTTGTTAAACTAACAACTAATTTGATTTATCGATCTGTATAAATATCATATAAAACGATAAGGCAAAATAAAATTAGTATTTTACCCAATAAGAGAAACTATTTGAGATTGGTGATAAAGGTGGAGAATGATCAATAGTTGGACAAGATGATGTCGAGGATATGGCCGAGTCATTTGGTTTGGCTAATTGAAGCATTATATGGTACATTAATTTGATGTGAGAGGTCAGGTGAAATGGGAGGAGCCAGATTTTGTAGATGACTTAATGTAGTTGTGACAGTTATGCCCTTTGAATTTAATCAGTCAGTTTTATTTTCTATGAAAACATCAACGGACATATCATAAGAAACTGCTTGGGTTTCTTTGACCCCATAGGTGGAGGAGAGACCTGCATACTCGGATGGGTTTAGATTATTGGTCATAGGGACTTCAGGAAGCTAGGTTAGGTTAGTGTATTCTTACATGTCTTAGAGGTGCGACCAGTTAGCTTGCTCTTATAGTAGGAGAGCGTACGTCTATTTAAAATTATGTGAGGTGTGTTATCATAATTAATTAGCAGTGAACACGAAAGTTTTGAAAAATTGCTAGGGTTGATATAGATTCGCCTCTGAAGCTGAGGATATGAGCTAATTCTTTTATAATAAAACCAGTACTAATGTGTGTGATTTGTGATAGCAGTTGGATATAGTGATCTTGGAGAATTGATACTATTATTAGATATAGCGGGTGATACTTTAGATATTATGATTCGTTTCCCTGGGTATATTAAACGTCTCATTATGATTGTTGTGCGATCTTTAAATATAATACTGGAGTGATTTTCAATAAGAAAGTTAACAGCATTTTCATTGATGAAGTATACACAAAAAAGGTTGAATTCTAATGAATGTGCGAAACTAGTAGATGTTATTATACAATAGAGTTTAAAGTAGAGAAAAATGAGGAAAATAAAAAAAAAAATATATATATATATATATATATATATATACATTCATATTACCTGGATATCTCGCTGAATAACAGTATGCTATTGTAATCAATTAAAATAAAATGCAGTACAATAATGTGGTGCACCGACGAGGTTTATTACACCCTAAGAAATCACCATAAAAGAGTAAAAAAACGATTTAAAATTTCATTCAACAAAGTATAGAACACAGACTTAATTGCAATTGGATGTGTTGGAACCATTCTTCTAGTTAAAGGCTGGTGTAATTGGCTTAACTGAAGAAGAACTCTGTAGACATTTACAATGGGTAGTTAGACCTTTTAACTATATTCAACTCTCCTTACGACATTTAGTAAAACTTTTTCATAGTAACTATAATAGATCATATAGGTTAGTAGGAAAAATTGCTAAACAATTAGAATGTAAAAATTAGCAAATTATAAAATTGAATCAAAAACAATCTGTCTACACTAAGTTCATTCTCGGATATAATTACAGACAATTTTTAGAAATAATAGTCATGAATCATTAAAATAAAGTATACATTAAACATATAAGTACACATTAGAAAAAGTACAAGCAGTATTATAAGCTGAAATTTATGTCTTATTATCGTTTTGAATTCCGGGAAAACTTTGCCATGCCAGACGGTTGTCTATGACTAAATCCTTTACATGTTGGCAGAGCATGACATATTTTTAACATTATTGATGCGGTAATTAAAGAAAACAATTTTTCACTCACCTAGAATTTGTATTACTTTCAATGATTACAGATGAAGATTCCATGGTATAGAATTTGTTGTCAAAATATCTGAAACGAGAAATTATAAATAAAAAAACATCCGCATATTTACTGTTTTAAAAATTAATTTTAAAGCTACAAACTACATGACAATAAGTTAAAATTTAGATTTAGAAAACCTTAATTAAATCGTAAGTATTCCGTATCACACTCGTACAATGGATCGATGTGTATATTTGGTAGCAGAATCTGTCGTTGCTGTTTGTGAATCATATGGCATGGGTAGGCTTATTCGAGTTCCAATCAAATCAAGAAATTCACTTCCTAGATATGAATAAACATCATTTTTTCTGAAAAAGTAGACTTAATTATATAACATTTAAAAAAAAAGTATATTTTGTTCAATATATTACTTTTAGGCCTTTGGTCTTATATACTGTATGACTATAAAACTTAAATAAAATAATATTAATTTTCTCATTTAAAAAGTTTTTTTTTTTTTTTTTAAATGAACAATATACACATTGTAGCCCAATAAGTTTATATTATGAGATTATAAACTTAAACGAAAAAGTAATTGTGGTCACATTGTATACAGTGTGATCACGATAAGTGGAAATTCTCAATTACTAAGTACAGCCTTAAAATATATATATTGCATATATATATATATATATTGCTTTTTTGTTCTTCTAATAAACATAATCTTACATTTTTTAAATTATTAGACTATTTTTGTGACAAATAATTTTGCGCATGCGCAAAGCAACTTTTTTTTTTAAATGACATGTCCTATTTTTAAACTTAAATTATTATTTTTATGTTTGATTATTGGTCACTAAAGCCCAATAGCAATTATTCTATTTATTTAAAACACCATTGTTTGTAACTTTGAATCGTCTGTACAAACTATGGAATTTAAAACATAATGATTTTCATTCAACTTGGTTTCCAGTGAAGGTGACACACTGTGATCGTGATCACTCTATATATCGTTGGGCTATTGTTAAAGAATAATGAGCATATCACAAATTTCGATAGCAAAGAGATTAAAAAATAAAGTGTATAGTCTTTTCCATGATCAACTAATGCGGTATATATAATATTCCATCACTATTATTTTTTTTGTATAGGTTTGATCTATTTTTCATTTGTTGTATTTATTTTATTTTTTAGTATACAACGTTTCTCCTATTGAATTTTTAATGTCATTATTCATCACTGTTTTATATATTATTACTCCGTGTGCCACGTGATTATACTTATTACTGTTACTTAACGATTGTGTTTTATTGTACGGTCAACGCTCAACGTGTTACGCATAAGTCTCATCTCCTACACAATATTCAAAAAGTGCATTGAACACCATTGAAAAGAATAAGTAAGTAACTGTGTAGCTCAAACATTTCATAGTCCGATCTTCAAGACTGCAATCAACAGTAGGTACGTTTTACATGTTTTATAGTAACTCGCTTCATCGGCGAAAACTCAATATAACTAACAATATTTTTAGAAGCTAAACTCTATAAACTATTTACCTTCTAATCGGTGGAAAATAATTGTAAATCAATGGGAATAGCTTAGTGAATGTTTCTGTATATATATTTATTTTCAAAAGTTAATTTTAGTATTTATAATAATAAACATTTTGGACATGAAGTTTTGTATATAAGTTATACATGTTTATGATATGTATAATAATAAATTGAATGATATTATTAAATATTAGTTTGTAAATTACTTTTTAAGTTGTATTGTTTGAAATATTGGAATAGTATATATTTATATTAAATATACACATTTACCTTAAATATCAATAAATGAAAACTCCAACTTTTATCCACTTCCTGATGAATATAATACGTTTTATATGCTCTATTTGCACTCATTTTATTTTTGTAAAACTTACAAATATGTTCATAAGAAATCATTGCTTGTATATAATTGACAATCGATTTATAACTAATATCTCACATTAATACATTATTTCGATGACTACGACTTATGAGTATAATTATCCCCTCTATTATACATTTTAGAATTTTAAACTACCTTATGTTAGTTATAATGTTGTTAAAATTGCGTAGTTCATCATAATTTAACTATGCCTCTGATAAAAATAATAATATTAACTATAATTTGTTTTGTTACTTTAGGTGAATACCAAAAAAAATTATTTAAGAACTTGCAGCAAAAACTAACAAAATGTTGAGTTTGGCCAAAATTGGATATAATGCATGTTCCTCCGAACACCAGCTTTGGCATAAAAATGTACTAAATTCACGTGGTATTCAATTGAACGATTGTTGTATTAAACTAATGAATATTCAATCACAGAATAGATCAAAAATAAAATATAATGATGTTATTTGCGAAATTGCAGCTAAATGTGGACATTTAGATTGCCTATCTTATGCGCATAATATAGGATTTTCTTATGGTAATAAAATAGGCCGAATTGCATCTGAAAATGGTCATACAGAATGTCTCCAATACGCTCTTAAACATGGGTACAATCCGAATGGTCATTTATTAATGGACGAGGAAGAGGACGCTTTTGGGGTTTACAATACTTCTATATTCTTATCGGCTCTATCGGTATTTTTATATTTGTCTCACGTTTCTCCAGACAACCATGTTGATTGGTTTGTTAGTGCTTTAAGTAAAGGTCTCTCTATGGGCTATTGTATGACCAATATGGCTGTTTCAAAGGGTAATTTAAGTATTTTAAAAGCAGCCCATAAGTATGGTTGTAGGTGGGATGTAGACAATATATGTAATTTAGCTGTTGCTTCTGGAAATTTTGATGCATTGGTTTATTGCCATACAAATGGTTGTAAATTAAGTCTGGATACATGCGATCAGGCCACAAAATTAGGGTATTGCAATATACTCGAATATGCTCATCAGAACGGTTGTCCAATAGACAACAATACTTGTTCATTTGCTACAAGTTTAGGGTACTATGATATTGTCAAGTATGCTCATAAGAACGGTTGTCCTTTGGAACGCAACTTATGTACATTGGCTGCAAGTTTAGGTTATTGTGATATTCTAACCTACGCTCATCAGAATGGTTGTCCTTTGGACAACTCTACTTGTACATTGGCTGCAAATTTAGGTTACTGTGATATTCTGATCTATGCTCATCAGAACGGTTGCCCTTTGGATCCAAATACATGTATATTTGCAGCTAATATTAAAAATGACGAAATTCTAGAATATGCGCGAGAAAATGGATGCCTATATGACAACAATATCATGACATATGCTTTTGAAACAAGAGCCTTTTGCATTACGTCACCAGATATACCATCAAGTAATTCACTCTGTATAAGAATCCCAAGAAATAGCTTCATGTGAATTTCCTATAATTTATTGAATCTTTAATAAATCGAAAATATTAAGTATTAAAAAAAATTGACCTGACTAATAGTCAGGTAACTATGATGTGTATAATTCATTATTTAAAAGTACTAGAACTACAGATTTGTTATACACAATGTTTTAATTTTATTTTTTACATATTAGGGAATATATATTAAATATTAAGAAAACAAATGTATCAAACTAATTTTATTAGTTTGATTAGTATGTAATACTTTACTTTGTAGTGAATATATAATATAATTATATAATTTGTAAACATTAATTTATTGGTATATTTTATAAAATATATTTTAAATCAAATTTATATTGTATTTATTTAGTATATAAATAAATATTTGTCCCTGTTTAAAATTCTAAAATTAAAATATTTGTCAGAATGCAACATAAATCTTTAATCTTCATTAACCAGTAATCATATGTTAGTAATATATTGTTTAGTTATAGTTAGTTATATTGTAAATTTATTTTTTTTTTTTTATTTATATTTATTATATACACTCAATTAGGATTTTGCCTATTTAATGTAGGTAATATTATACATTTTAATTATTACCTAAACATTTTATTATTAAGTTTTAGATGTAATTCATAATTAATGTTTATATATTCATTGTAATTATAATTTATATATATATATATTCTGAACTTATTGGCCCCCACACGAACTTGTTCAGAACACATTATTTTTTTAATAATAATTAAATAAAAAAATCATGCATTAAACGTTTGCATAAATTAAATTAATTTTATTTTGGACTTTCCTATATATATTTTCAAAAATGATTAATTTAATTAATTTTGATGGCTATCTATTATGATTGTATAGAATCAGTAAGCTGTAGAAATTTCAATGCTATATTGATTATGTAAAGTTACAACCGTAGAAAACATCTATCAAAAATTAAATTTTTTTTCTACAATGTAATGTAATTAAATATGGGACTAAGACTTAATTGCAATTAGATGTGATGTTACCGTTCTACTGGTTATAAGGCTGTAATAATTCACATAATTAAATAGACTAGATATTTACACAACAGGTTTGCCTTTTTCATTTTAACAAACATTCACTACTGTATTTAAGCAATTTGATAGTATAACTTATAGATACATGATAAAACGGTTATTCTAAGTTGAATTCCCTAGAAGTTATGGGCAATCGAAAATTTGAGTGGGTGATGAGGTTGAAATTTTTTAATAAACTCTTTCGACGTCTGGCAAAATTGTTGCCGTAAGTGTTCTATTTAATTTCGAACTTTTCGATTATATTTGTTAATTATTGATTATTTAGTCAATGAAGATGTCTATTATTTTTTTCTCGTCCTTATATTTCTCATTCTAAAATAAATACTAAATAATCTATATTTCATTCATAATGAAGTTAATTAGCGCGGACGTTTTCGCATTAGGCACAAGCCACAAAACTCAAAGTTTTCATATTTTTGGAGTTTCGATAAATTAAAGGGAAGTTTACTACCTTACTTTTTAAATCATAATGTACTGTGGTGGGACGAATATTTCTTATTAAAAATAATTTGAGTTTGATTGTGATTCGATACATGTAAATAGGGTTTCTCTAAGTTGATATCCTTAGAAGTTATGAGCAATCGAAAAATTGAATGAAAGGGTTAAAATTTTCAAATTCAACTTTTAACCATTTCGTAATTTTTTCATTTTTGTTCAATTAAATAATTTCCTGGCATATTGGGTGTCGAAACACTAAGAAATCTCAGGACTTTCTTATTTTTAGGGTTTTGATGAAAATAGTGTAGTTTACACCCTTTTTTTTTAAAATCTTAAAGAATTGTGGTGAGACGAACATTCCTTATTGAAAAATATATAAGGTCAAATTATGCTTTGATACATGTTAATACGGTTTTTCTAAATTGAAATCCCTTTTTCGACACTGATTTTGTATATCCTAAAGTATTCTAGTTAGAAGACAATTTTTTATTGTAAAATAATTTGTGTCGGATTGTGCTTCGATACATGGTAAAACGATCTCACTCAGTTGAAATCTCTAGAAGTTATGAGCAATCGAATATTTGAGTAAAAGGGTTAAAATTTTCAAATTGCACTTTCAAACCTTTCGTCATTTTTTCATTTTTGTCGAATTATATAATTTCCTGACATGTTTGTTGTCAAAACAGTCATAAATATTTATAATAACATACTTGAAATGTATTAATATGTATGTTAAATAGTGCATTATACTAGTATATTAAACACTAAATATAAAATTTAAATATCTATGCTTACCTATAAATATTAAATAATTGCATGTATTCGGCGTTTTGGAGTGAGCGCGATTTATTCAGTAGATGACCATTGGTAACTCACTGCAAGGAAATTTCATGTGAAATAAAAATAAAAATGACTGACGTACTTACTTCGCACCATGGGTTGGATCACTATTGTGAGTAGGAAGATGGGAAGGTAAGATATAGAGAATTAAATTTATACTAGATCAAGTAAATCAAGACTAACGAAAAACGATTTATTTTAAAATTACATAAATTACATGATTTTCATCAAAATTTGACTTTAACGCATAAAAAAAAAAAATCGACTAGATTATGCTCAACTTATGATGAATCTCGTATACATTTTTCAAGCAATTCTGCTAAACCAAAACAATTTTCTCCACATAGAACCAGGCAATAACTAAAAAAACATTAAATGCCTATATCACAGAAATTGTCATATTTTGAAAATTTGCCTACTGTCAGAAAATTAATATTGTGCGAAAATTTCAGATCTTTAGGATTATTTTTTACTGAATTACTACAAAAAGAAAAATTGAAAATAATAAAAATATTATTGCCAACAGTTTCTCCAATTTTTCCCTATTATTAAGAAAATCAAAAAATATTCTCTCAAAATGCATTAAAAATCGGAGCAAAATTTTGAGTAGAAAAGCTGTTTACAGATGAGAAAAAAAAAAAAAAAAAACCAATTTATTCTATACTTTGCTCAGAATCTCAAAGTTGGTAGATTATTGCGTAAAACAAATATGGTATTCTTGCCAACAATTTTACATAGACTAATACACAAATTAAGTAAAACTTTTTATTACTTAATAACTAAAATTTATTTACAAAAAAAAAAAAAAAAATCAATAACATAATATTTAAGGTAATTGATTACTACTTTGTTAAACTTAAACATAATAATATGTTTAAACTTTTGCAACTTTTTCATCATCCGAAGAGTCACTGGAATCATCACTGTGAATTTCTGGATCTCGTTTTTTGAATAAAGTCTATACAACAGACACAATAATTTTTCATAATCATAAATTACCAGATTTTTAAAACTTTGTCTTGAATATTGATTTAGCCAACAATTATAATACATATAGTATATTGACAGTTGTGACTGGATAACTTGTTATTTATTATTGTGACAATCAGTGTGGTGGAACATATTATGCGATTATTGCAATAAGAAAAATAATTTTATAAGATAAGTAGAATAGCATAGCTATTAATATTATAGGTGTACTATATTATTATAACTATATTTATCTTATGTAAATTACTTGAAGAATAAAAAAAACAATTAGCTATAAATACCAGGACACAAATTTTCACTTAGAACTTTAGAATTATATATATATATATATATTTAAAAAAAATCAATTTAAAAGATAGTTACAATATTTAATGTTTATTATTAATACATACCTTTTTTTCTAATAAACTTATATCGTGTTTGAATTCTTGACCCTGAGACTCTAGTCGGTTTTTAAGTCTTATCAAAGCTGTTTGATTTATGTCATTTAATGAAACTTTTTCTAAAGCTTTGTCCAATATTTTGCTACCTTCAATAGCATTATCTCGATTAACTAAAATAATAAATGTAATATATAGTTCAATAGTATTAAGTAATTAGATCTTTCATTACTGACCATAAGAATCTATCATAGCACTATAAACTAGTCCAAGGTTTGTACTCTGATTAAATCCTTTAAAACTTGGCATTATTTCTATGAATTTGTAGCCTACTTCAATGTTATTATTGTTACGGATATCGCTTAGTATGTACCGATACTGAATAAACCGTTCGTTTTCTAATTCTTTAGCAATAATAGTAGCTTTCTCATACTCTTTGTTCAACATGAAATAAGACCATAAGCCTTTTGCAAACCCTTTTTGGCCTTGTGGAATTACTTTAGAATTTAATCTTTCAACTAAAAATTGGAAAAACATTGATTAATTTTTAATTATTTGTCCATTAAATTCATATTTAGGAGTATAATAAATGATTTTAAAATATGAATATTTATAATTGATTAATATCTAGAGTTATTATTGTTCTGTGTTTTATTAATCATTATCTAATTATATATATATATATATATATATATATATATATATATATATTATCATTTAAATTTACAATTAACTATAATAATAAAATAAATTAAAGATATTAACATTTCATTAACATGTGGTCACTTGCATGTTCTAAATATGTGGACTAATATGCACACGGTAAAACTATTCAATTACATATAATTTCTTTTAAATGTTTATTGTTATGTATCTTTATATAAATAACACTATCTCAAACAAACCTCGGTATAAATTAAATACCGTAAATAATATTAAAAGAATAAAAGAAAATAACAAAATAACCTTTGCATTTTAAGAATTCATATTTAAATTAATTATAAATATCAACAATTTTAACATTGACTTGGCGTTAATCAGAAGAATGATAAGATTAGATTAACTGGTATTTAAGACTTTTTTTTTTTTTTTTTTTTGTGGCATCGATGACGGGCCGGGGACTGGCCTTGCGGAAATGCTACCGGCCCGCAACTGGTATTTAAGACTGCTAGATTGAAAACTAGCCTATAGTAATTGTATATATTAGTTACACAATACTAACCAAATGACACTAAAGAAGAGTCTGATTTTAAAATGCTTATAATACTGCCACCTGAAATATTTTTCATTATTTCAGATAATTTGTTTGCATCATTTATATTTGCATCAATACTGTTTTCTAGACGGATTAATAGGTCTTTGGCATTGCCTCGCAATAGGTATGCCTTAACTATTTTATTGTTTAAAGTCAATTTTTGCTTCATAGTCTAAAAATTCAATAAATTTATTTTTAAAAAAACAATCAGATATATTATATATATTAGTCTGTAGTAAAATCTTGGTACAAAACTCAAAGGAATATTTGAATAAAAATGTTTTTATTTTATCAAGCTTTATGTAATAAAGATTTTACTACCTACATTTATACAAATTAGTATTAAATGAAATCATCATACTTTTGAAATTTTTTTATCTAAATATTCTAAACTTGCAATATCGCCAGCTTCAGAAAGTTTTCCCACTAATAAATGTATTATGTGTTTGGTTATTGGCCTACTGTTATTCAACATATGTTTGGTAATTTCAAATGCTTCATCCAATTTATCTGCACGTGATAACAGCTCAATAATTTTAGATTCTGTGGTTGGATTAATAGATGAGCCTCTGGAATGTATTATTTTACGCAATGATAAAGCTTTGCTAATATTATTATTTTCTATAAACGTATCAAGTTGAGAAGCTAAATTTTGTTTGACATCACTAGGAACAGAGGACAGTATATTTTCTTTTGGTTTATTTACTGTGAAGGGAACTTCAAGATTATTATTTTTTAATAGCTCGCTTAATGACCACATAAAATGATCAGACGGTTGAATATCTTCTTCCTGCATTTGAGTCCATAGAGCTGTTGCTTCTTGCACCTTATTGCCTTTACCTAACCAAATATATTATAATAAAATATAAAATATTTGAAATAATAATCTAATCTTACTGTACAACTGTAGAAGTTCATTAAATATATAGATTCTGTCAAATGTACCAACATCTTTAGTAACCTCCAGCAAACGAATAAGATTTTTATCCGCACCTTCAGATCCATATTTTCCACAAACAGCATTAATACGATCTTGTCTAGTTCTCAAACCAGGAGTCTGAAAAAAAAAAGTATTTTAATTTTTAATACAAATATTAAGTTAAGTAAGTTTAATATTTATTGATGTCAGTAAAATTTCTGGTTTTAATTATTGAAGATTGACAAAAATTTAGAAAATAATTAAATAAATGTTAATATAAATAATTTGATTAAAATTATAAATTAATGAATTACACAAGTTCACAGCTTAAAGAAAGTAGGCATCAACTTCAAAAATAAAATTAATCAATATCTATTAATGATATTGATTATAATCAATGATAATAGTATAAAGAAGTTGAAATAAATAAATATTTATAAAATATTGAATTGAATAATGATAAGTAATTCACAATTCTAGAATATCTTAATATAGATTTGTTGGAAGAAAACCTTTAACAAAATTCTATCTCAATGCTTTTTTTAAAATTATTTTTTTAATATTACATTTATTAATGATAACATTGTTAGACATTAATATTTTTCACAGCACTACTTCATATTATTATCATCATCATCAAAAACCAATGAATTGAATTTAAAAAAGGTGGTCTACTGTGGTAGAAGGGAAATAATTAAATAATTACTGAAAATCTCAACTTCAAATGCTTATAAATTAACTTTGATTACGGATTTTCAATATTTTCATATGGCCATGAGAATAGCTTATGGTGAACCTAGTGTCAAATATTCGAACATTTTTGCCGAGACAAACAATTTGTATCAATATAAAAAAAAAAAAAAAAAAAAAAAAAAAAATAGGACAATTTTAAAGTTTTTTTTAAATTATGAAAATTCAAAAAATATTAAAAATTGACTCCCCCCCCCAAAATGCACCAACTAGATCTAAAATGTTATAAGAAAGTTCTTTTAAAGTTTTTGAGAGAAGCAAGATTTCTGGTAAAAAAAAAAAAAAAAGTAATTATCTTAGTAAAACTAATGCATTAATTTATATTGCTAAGCTCATAATCTAATATTTTTAACGATATTTCAAAATTGTTAAACCAAAAAAAATTAATTATTTACTAACCTCCAATATTTTGCGTGCTTGTTTGACACGTCCACATTCAATAAATGAAAACATCAAATCGTAAAGAGAATTTACTTCACCGTGTACAGTTGTACTCAGGTCAGTTAGGATTTGTAAAGAAGTAGCATCTTCTGCCTCAATAAACTTAGAAGCTAGTTCATTTTTCCATGGAGTACATCTGTATGTTTTACAACACCATTCAAATTTATCCATCGCTCCTTTAAGATCATTACTATAAACAGTGTAAGTTGTATTTAATAACTTGATATTAATTAATAAGTATAAATAAATATTATAGAAGTTGGCAATTACTTGATTATATGAACTTTAACTAAAGGTCCTAAAAGTATATTAGATACTGTAATATAGTTGTTATTTATAAGCAAATCAAATAGATTTTGAAGATTTTCTACATTCCCACTTTCAGCAGCTGTGTTCAACAACTTCCAACAAGCATTAGCATGTTGATATGATGTAAACTCATTATTATCTTTAAATTGTTTTAATGAAGACAGGAAAGCTATAGCATCTATAAAATACAGAATATTTCATAATAAAACAGAATTTCCAATAGAGTTATAGATGGACTTTTAGTAATTAAATAACACAAAAACTTACTTTCAATACTTTCAAGTTGAGCAATTACTTCTGCCATTTTTACAACTTTATATTTATCCATAAGAAATTCTGGATCATTAGCTTTTATGCTCTCAAATATTTCTTTAGCTTCAGTCAGTTTATTGAGGTTTAAATATAACTCCATAAATAAAATCATTGATCCCGTTGGTATTTTAAATCCTTCAGCAATTAATTTCTATATGAGAGTTATATGATATATTAAACAATTATACAATTATTTGTTCATCGATATAATAATTACATCTTTCAGTGCAGAAGCTTTTTCCAAATTTTTATTTTTGCAATATAAATTTAATAATTGTCTTTTATGGCCATTTTTGGGTTCACCAGCGAGTTCTGCTCTTTGAATAACATTTTCCAATGTAGTTTCATCCTACAATAAGAAATAATATTTTATCATTAAAATTATATAACAATATTTGTAGTATTATTATATTTTTTTTTACGAGTGAAAGTAATAAAACATTAATGTAATGTTTATTTTTAAACTTACTAGAACAGAGAACGCATATCTACTGGGTCTAACACTCAATTCATTTTTTGGGACCAAATTAGAATCTGTTAAATTGTTTAATAAATTTGATATTTCAACAGTCATCTTCCCCTGTAAATGAATTTGTATTTTTTCTGCTGCAGAAGGATTAATTCCTAAACCTTTTTCGTACAAGCTCTATAACAATATTTATAAAAAAAGTATTTATTTATATTAAACAATTAATTTTTAAAAAATGGTATATTCTATTGCAAATACAAATTATCATAATTTAAATAATTTTGATTGAATGGGTGTTTCAAGAAAATTGTATCAATATTATTTTAGCATAAAAATATAAATAAGTTTAATAGATAATTATAATTTACTTCTAATAGTTCTTGTATGTTTTGTACAGCTCCTAAATTTTGTTTTAAATTATGAACAATATCATTTGTAACTTGACCAATGAATTCTCGCATTTCAACAATTTGTTCTTCAGTATTATTTTGCACATGATTTTTTTCCTGTTGTTTTGCAATTTCAGGGGTGAGTACAAGAGGAAAACGGGTAAGACCATAGCATATTTGTTGAAGTATTACGATGAGCGAGTTTATATCACTACTGGCTAAAAATGCACTAACTAACGGTCTACGTATTAAAGAAGGATAGTAAAAAGCACGATGAGTGGCAGCTAAAAAAAAATAATTGGAATATATATTAAATAGTTAAGATATAAACTGCAAACAATTTTTTATAATAGCTCAATTATAAATTCCATACCAATATCTGCAGCTTGGCTAATTTCTTTTTCAGACAATAAATATAATACCATTGCATGTGCACTAGTGCCCATTGATACACCCATTATTTGTAAATCATTTATGACTTTTGCTCCAGATGTATTGTTTTTAAACATAAAAGGTAAGATGTAATATCGAAGGGTATCAACATTAGGAATAATTTTATACTCATCGATCATAATATTCATTATGTATTTCAATCCTAAATGAAGATATATATTTTTGGTTAATTTGTTTTATTAGTAATATACAAAAATAATAGATACCTTTTAAATCGTTTTGATTAATTTTTGCAACGAAAAGTGGCCAAAAATAATGTGGCCTAATAGGTTGTTCTTTTTTTTTTAAATAATCAAACATGCCTAACGCTATGTCAACAGATTTGTTTTTCAATGCCATTTCAGTTGCAATTTCAAATGCTCTGGGATTCGTCCCTTCAGACACTAATTTGTTACAAAACTCAATTATGTTATCAAGAGACTAAAAAAAAAAAAAGGTAAAATAAATATAATATGTAATATTTTATACAAAGACAACGGACAATATAATTTTTTTTTTGAATTTTTATTGAATATAAACAATTTAACTTGTGTGCAATAAGCAATAAGCACATTTCAAGTGTAGATTTTGGTCATGAACATTTTATTAAAAAAAATTACCTAGCAGTACCATTTTTGATATGACAGTGAAAATTAAATACATTTTTTTTCTTACCGAATTAACTTTTGTAAGGTGCGCAATTAAGAACCGACCAATAGGCGCTGATGATCCATCAACCTTTAATGGTTTTGTCATTGTATCAAATACTTTAAATGCTATATCTTCTTGACCAGCAGTCACTAATTTATAAATACAATTGATAGCATCTTGATTATATCCAGATGTTTTCTGAATTCGAGTGATAATCTATATTTTAACAAAACAAAGGGGTTAGGGTAGGTATCTATAAGTAATAAACTAAAACAATAAAATAAAATTACCTGATCGATTTGATTGCCGTGACCATTGGTCGCCAATGCATATACAATATCAAGAAATTCTTTATTGCTTATATATATTTCTTTACGATCACAAGTATTTAAAACTTCAACTACTTTTTCAATATCGCCCTTTTTAGCATACCCAGAAGATAATAATGTGTATGTATCTGAAGTGGGTTCTAGACTTGACTCTTTCATGACATTTAAAACACCTTCAGCACTTTCCATATCGCTAAAATATTGATTAGAATTTGTAAAAAATAAAAATATTATAATTTTTGTATAATGAGTTGGTATGATTCAAAAATTACATTACCCATTTTGTGCATGACCCAATACAAGGGCATTGAAAACTATTTTGTTGATCGGTAACTGTTTATCGCGCATATATTCTAGTATACGACCAGCACCGTCAATATCACCATTTTGACAATAACTGGTAATTAAATGTTGAAAAGTTACACGATTAGGTGCAATACCTTTCTTTTCTAAATCTTCCAAAAACTCTGTCGGAGAAAACTTGTAATTATTTTCCAAGTATACTTTTAGCAATGTGTTATAATGGCTTATATCCAGAGGAACGCCTGAAAATATCATAATTTAACATTTCTAACATTTAATAGTAATTCATTATTATTGGATTACTAATTATATATAACTTTATACCAATTTGATTTATTATATTCCATAACTTCTTAGCAAGTATTGTACGATTCTCTGGCAGTTCATCTGGTACTAAACTACCACAACATCTAAGTACCATTAATGATTGAGATGGTGTTACAACTTCTACAGCAGAAGCACAAAAACAATGATTATTGATAAAATAAATCTGCAAGTAAACACTAACCTACACTAAAATTAACTTACTAGACATTTGAATTTCTTGTAAAATCTCTTCAATGCCGCGTTTTGATATGCGACCTACTCGTTTTAAATCGAAATCAAGTTTTTTAATCGAATTTTCAATTGTGCTCGATTGTGGTTCTTTATTATAAATAGTAGATGTAAAAAATGAACTGTACAAAACCAAATAATTAAATATGTTTCATTGGCAGAGAAAAATAGGTCAAACTTACCGATTCGGAAGTATATTAGAATTGTGATGTAGAGTACTTCCATTACTAGTTTCTGGAAAGGTCCTTCGGGAAATATGAGAATTTGTGTTTAATGTGTTAGTATTGACCCTGTTACGGCTTAGACTATACGCAGTGCGAATGTGCTTCGAGCACTGTATTAACACGGACATATTCAATATGAATTCTTGAATAAAATAATTTTAAAAAACGAATCAGTTGCCGGAATTTAGTTGCCGAAAATGTTCTCTGCGAAATTTTCTCAATAACCTTAAAAATGAATGTGTTCGGCTCTAAATGTTATCATAGAAATTGTTTTATCATTATCACTCATATATCATGGAGTATATTGCACTCATAGGTAATAAAGATTAAAAAGCTTAAAGATATCAGGTGACCTCCGGTGCTACGATTATTTTCGTTATCAATGATAACGAAATAGATTTCATCCAAACAATATTATCAATTAATATTTTTCGTCATATCTCCACAGTTTTAATTTAATTTTTGCTTATTAAACTTTTTATTAAATATGCTGAAAATATTTATTTGAATGCAATAAATTGGAGTGCATATTAATTACTAATAACCACGGATTTGTATTCACATTGCTCTTTTTAAAGTCTAATATATTTAATATATCTATGGATTATACTTGATGGTATTCTAAATCCGTAGCAGTGCAACGTTAATAAATTATTCTAGAGTTTGATCTAATGGTATTGGGCATCTTATTAATTTTTTGACAATTACCCTGTGCCCTCCTAATTGCTAATACAGAATATATACGTGAGCCTACTTAAATTTCCATTCGGTATTTTGTTTAACATTAATGATGGTAACAAAACATATCCTATCATGTTAAGGATAACTACGCTACAGTGCTTCACTGACCTTTCCAGTGTGACCGTTTGCACGAAGAAAAAAAAAGCACTGAATTCATGTAATTATGTATATTGTTTTTTTTTTTGAATTAATATTAAAGAGAGACGAAAGACATAATTTGTCACTTTGTCAGTATCATGGCTAAATTAACTATTTACTCATGGTCAGTACACCACTAATTTGTTTGATTCAATTCTTATTGTGACGTAACAATGATGGTTTTATGATTTGGGAATTTCACTGATCTGTGTGTCAAATGTATATCAGATTCCTGAAGCTCCGTGTCAATGTGTGACAGGGTTTCTAGTTTTTTTTTGATAACGTAATGATAAAAGTAAGAGTTTTACTCAGCTGCACATAAGAATACTGTTGTTTCATAGTACCTATTTCGTCATAGATTTATTGTTTTCCTCTGACATATGTTATTTTGAGTATTGTTTACTTTTTAGTTGTAATCATAATATATTGTATTCATATTGCGAACGTCGAGGCCTACGATTATTAACCCGCTTAGTGCGTAGAAAATATTTGCTAATAATACCATCAAGTGCCAAATCATTACGGTCAACAAAATGTTTAAATCGAATTTTGAAAAATTGCTCGGTAAAACTTTTACTATAATTTTACAACTTTGCAGAGTTTATGCATTTGGTTTAAATTTGCAGATAAGGTGACCAGCCATTTGTTGTTGGAATCGGATTGGCCTACGACATTAGAAATATGTGATACAATACGACAGAAAGATGTGCAGTAAGACAATTTTAATTCAATACCAGTATTTTTATTCATCAATTATAATATTAATTACAAGAGAATGGTACAATAAAGTTATAAATGCATTTCATTTAATTCTTAAATTTCTGAATAGATTATGCTATTGATTTTAATACAAGTAGGTTATGAATGAAAGTTATTGATTTGATTTAATTATTGTATTTATTTTGAGTAGGTACCTATTAAAATACCTAATTCATAATAGTAGTTTTATTCTTATATTTATTATACCTATAGGATTCTGTATGACCTTCAATACCAAATTGCCTGTATTAATATTAATACATTATATATAAATATATATATATTATTAATATATATATTTAGTGATAGGAAAGAATGTGTTCATTTAAACATGTTCGTTTTGTGTGAATGTTTTTGGATCATTCTCATTTGTTGGCAAGTTAACTTTCTTTGACCATATTTAGGTTTATTACTAATATTTTATTTACATATTGGAGGCAAATATATGAATTTCCATTTACTAGATATAGAAAAGACGAAATGGCAATCCTTATTTATGCATTTTCATTAATTTGTAGTTAGTATTATAAACAAATTTAAAAAAAATGATATGAATCAGGATTTAAAGTCTATAATTATATTTAATAATAGTACATTACATGACTCTTACAAAGTTGATTTCTTCTCAAAAGTTATTTTTATAATCCTTAATTTGAAAAATGCAGTTAATGCTGTTCAATATTTAGTATTTATATTGTATAATTAAGTTATTATTATATACTATTATAGCTTTTCAGATTTCATATATAATTACAAAGTAGAGTAGATTGCATTTCAAGTTTAATGATGTGTTTTGTGTTTGGTATTACTTATTAGTCATTGGCAATTGCTCAATGATTGAAAGTGGGTTACTGTCGATTTCATGTAATCAATATTTTGTTGAATAATTATTTAATTTTTAATACTTTACTTATTAATGAATGTTTACATCTGTGTTTAAGTTAAAAACATTTATTTATTTCATAAATATATTATTAAAATAATATAGGTAATAGTATAAGGTATAAATAATTAGTCTTATTTTAATAATGTGATATACTAGAACTAGTTCATTTTTAAAAAGAAATTTTTTATCACTGTATATATCTATTGTATACAAATTATAATATATTTATCAAATAAATTGTATAATTTAAGGACTAAATTGATATAATAATAGCAAACAGAAAAGTTTTTACTGATTTTAACTTTTAAACATTTTAAAAATAGTTACTAATAACTACTTTTGTTTTTTTTTTTATTAAAATTGAAAAAAAAAATATGGAAATGGAAATTCAAATATTTGTCTCCAATATGTAAATAAAATATTAGTAATAATTATATTGTAAACTGCAATGTACTAAATTCTCTCAAATTATATCATCAATAAATACTACTGACAATTTTCAGACCAAAATTTGCACTCAATGCCATTAAGAAAAAACTTGCAAGTCCTAATCCTCATACGGCCATGTTCAGTTTGTTGGTATGTATTTATGAAATTAGTAATGAATATTTTTCTAAAAGTCACAAAAATTCTGTTTAGGTTTTAGAATGTTGTGTTAAAAACTGTGGTCAATTAGTACATGATGAAGTTGGCACTAAACCGTTTATGGAACAAATGAGAGAAATTATAAAGACAACTCCACATGAAAATGTAAAAAACAAATTGCTTGAGCTATTACAGACTTGGGCATTTGCTTTTCGATCAATTCTCAAATATTGTGCAGTTCAGGTAATTAATATGTTTTTAAATGCTTTTCTATTATTGTATATTAATTATTTATTTCAATATTTTAACATTTTAACCAATATTTGATTAAAAATTATTATTTCACTTATGTTTTATAGTTTTCAGAATATCAAATTCAATTATAAGCTGCAATATTTCTATTTTACATTATAAAATAAAATTTTTGAATTGATATTTAGTTTAAATTTTATGACAATACATAATATTATTGGTTACACATAGATTTATAGTCAATGATAAGATATTATAATTAATATCTCCAATTAATAAATATTACAAATAATTTGTTTATTAATTATTATTTTTGGTATGTCAGGATACAGTTAATATTATGAAAGCCGAAGGTTATACATTTCCTGCACTTATAGAAAGTGATGCTATGTTTAGTTCAGATGTAGCACCTGGTTGGGAAGATTCTGATTGTTGTCATCGATGCCGTGTTAAATTTGGAATGGTTCAACGAAAAGTATGTTTTTAATTTACCTAGTATTTGAAAATGCCATTATATATGTTATAGTAATATACCTTCAATATTATTCCCTGAAATTTACATTGACACTTGTAAATTGTAATATTTATTACAATTTGCAAAATGTTACTGTCTAGATATTTACATGAATTCTGAACAATGTTATTTAAGGGGGCTGGAACTGGTTTTCCAATTTTGTACAATTTGACAATTTTTTTTACCTTTTTTTAATGGACCTTAAAGATAAAACACCACTTAAGGGAAGGACTTTTACAGACAAATATAACATTTAAGACTAGTAGTCAGACAAATTTACAGGGCTTTGGATGTACAGATTTTAAATTTGAAAACACATTTAATTTTGTATTCATTTTCCTGTATTTGATCGAGGCATTCAAACTTTTTGTTTTAACAATCATTAAAATATTAATACTTTAAAAAATATATAAATTGTCATTATTTTCCTTATTTTTTCAAATATCAAAAATCACCTTGCTCAAACACTAAACAATTAGAGTATAAAATTAAATCTCAATCTCAATTGTCATATTGTTGTCGGTTTTGGCCTGTTTTAAGCGATAATTTGTATCATCTGCAGCCCCCTTCATAAAGAAAATCTGTACCCATTATTAAATTTTTCACAAATCAACATTTGTAATATTCAAAATTAATATTTATTCATTCAGTCTATCGTTATTCGATATGAATACAATTAAGTTAATGCAGGTAGTAAATATTAGTATACTGAATAATATGCTTATTATCTATAGCCTTGTATGGTAAACAACCCACAATGTCATATTTATTCCATCTTATGGTACAGTCATTGCCATTGACATAAAAGAAATTATTTTATTTTGTGTGAAAACTACAGGTTACCATTTTGAGAATTTGTTGAGTATTGCTAATAGTAAGAAAATAATGTTATTTCCATCTTGGATGTATTAACTGTAACATATATAATAATATATATAAGGTGTTCAGTAATAAAAATAATATAGTGTATTCTTATTTAATAATCTGGATTTTTTTCCCCTAATGAAAACATCACACAATATTATTCATAACATGGTTTTTCTATGATGTGTCTTTTTTTTGTTCAATTGTATTAAGTTAGCAACCAGAAATCTTACACCTATCAAAAACTTTATAGGAACTTGTAACATTTTGAATCTAGTTGGTGCATTGTGGAAATTATATTTTGACTTTCCTTGTAGTTTTCTTAATAATAGGGGACAACCAGAAAACAAAATGGGAATATTGACAATAAACTGTTTCTATTAATTTAGATTTTATTTTTTTATTAGTATTCTTTATTAGGTTTTTTTAATCATTGTCAAATTTTCTGAATATTCTATTTTTTTTTTTTTATTTTTTTTTTTTTGTAGTTATTAAAAACTTAAATAATCTAATTTTTTTAGTTTTAATTTGATTTGATGTGGATAAAAATGTGTGGACTTCTAAAAAATTCTCTAAAGTTTGATACTAGGTTCATAAAAGTAACCTATCACAATTTATTTTTTCTTTAATTGTGTTTAATTGTAAAATGTTTCCGATTTGTAGATAAAACTTTTTTGGTTCTGATAATTTGAGATAAAAAGCACAAAATTTAGCAAAAATGTTTGGTTAGAATTTGTTCATACGCAACGATTAATTGTTGCGTACAAATCATAATATTAGTAGTAATAGTATATTATTTATTTTATGTTATCTTTATTATTGAACATTCTTTATACTATATGCATACTATTTTTTTGATAAAAATTAAATTAATATATAAATTAATATTACTTTGAGTGTATAATTTTTTTATTAGCATCATTGCCGTGCTTGTGGTCAAGTTTTCTGTGCACAGTGTTCATCACGCTCATGTACATTACCAAAATTTGGTATAGAAAAACCTGTACGTGTTTGTGAAGCTTGCTTTGAAAAATCGCAAAAGTACATTATAAAATTTAATTAAATTTATGTAATATATTTTATATAAAACTTAACTATTGTTACTCTATTAAAACAGTTTATTTTTTCTAAATTTGTAATATATTAATATTTAATTTATATATAGACCTAATCAAACAAACAAAGGATCTGATGATTTACCTATAGAATATCTTACTAGTTCTTTGGCTCAACAAAATCAAGTAAGTTTTTTGAACTAAATATTATGTATAATTGTTTAAAATGGGTTCTTGGAGGTTTGAATGTTTCCTTATCTAGAATTTGTCAATTATTATCAGGTGCCATGCCATTTTTTTTTTTTGCACTACTGTGGGTGGAGCTATACCAAAAAGTTATACATTTCTTATGCCATTTAAAAAAATACTTCTATTTTTGGGTTAAAATTACCTCTGATTTGATTTTATTTTAATAATTAAAAACATTAAAAATGTGTATTAATAATAGGTACCGTCAGCCAATCGAAAAACTGAAGAAGAAATAAGAGAAGACGAAGAATTACAATTAGCCTTAGCTTTATCCCAATCTGAAGCAGAACAACAAAAAGTAATTTAAAATATGAATATTAATTATTATTAATTAAATTGTGATTATTTAAAATTATGCTTAGTTACAATATTTCTAAAATTAAAATATAATAATAATTGTCATTTTTTTTTCCCTTTAGGTACCCTATCTGAATTCAACTCCAGTCACTAGATTGTACTCTTCACCTCCATCAGTAAAAAATAATAGTTTTTTTAACTTAATTATTTTTTGGTTTTAAAAAATAGTAAACATTTCAATTATTTAGGTTAAGGAAGAAAAAGTTGAAGTTGATGAAGACCCTGAAATGGCACGTTATTTAAACAGATCATACTGGGAAAGTCGAACTGAGCAGCAAGCTAAACCAGTACAGTACAATAATTATGTTCCAACAAATGTCTGTATACATTTTGTTTCTGATATTTCTAATTCAATTTATTGATACTGGTTAATTATTTTGAATATTTTAGATGAACGCTATTCAGTCGGTAAATGCTGTAGTTGGTTCAGCAGTGATAGATGGGGAACCTGAAGACTCTGAAGAAATGGAATTGTTTATAACTTCTGTAAGATCACAGTTAGAAATATTTGTTAACCGTATCAAATCAAATTTAAGTAGAGGTAGAACAGTAATTAATGGTGGTTCATTGGAAACATTTTACTCAAAAATTACACCTATGCATCAAAAACTATTGCAGTACATTCAACAACAAGATGAAAAAAGATGTAAGTATTAAATAAAACATTTTTTTTAATTTTGTTATTGTTATACAGGCCATTGAGGCCTTTTTGCACACTTCTACCAAACTTCTTCACTTATTTCGGTTGATTGCATATCTATTATCATTGATTCATTAGTATCTGATAAATAAAAAAATAACAGTATTATATTATTGCCTTTGCTCACTCATCTATCTACCTGATGGTGTTTTTTTTAAATCAAAACCGGTTGTTTTTACACACAACCTATATAATACTCCAGGCTTTATTTAGTTATTTTTTATATTTCATAAAAATAATTTATATGTAATATGTAGTTAAACCAATTAATATCTTCCTTTTTTAGTATACTTTGAAAGGTTGCAAGATAAGTTGATCCAAGTTAAGGATACTCGTGCAGCATTGGATGCCATGCGAGAAGATCATAAAGCTGCACTTCAGCAAGAAGCTGTATTTGCAGAACAACAGAGACAAATACAGTTAGCAATGAAATTAGATGTACTGAGACAAAGAAAACAGCAATACCAACAAGTAATTTTTTTTTTTAAAACATGTATTTATTTATTTATTTTAATAATGGGACAAACCCGAAAAAGAAGACATTGTTGACTAGAACTATGACTAAATTAAAACTAACTAAACATACTGGCTGTGAGAATGAAGCAAACCAGAAGCTCACAGTAAATTTAGGATAATAGACTTTCAGAATCCGCTTTACCTAACCTAACCAGTAAAAATATTGTATAAGAATAAGCTATTAAAGAGACTTGGGCCTGGTGAATAATCATGGGGCTTTGAGGGACATTGAGTCTATGGGCAAGAGCATCAAGAATGTGCAGCCTTTTAACTTTAGAACTATAGTCTGGCCCGAGAGAGAGCACTACTAGGCGGCGACTAAAACTCATTCGTTCTTGTGCATTCCCACCACTAAACCTGCCCAAATTCTGACTACCGCTGATAAAGAGGTTTGGGTATAAAACCACAGAACTTGATCATTTAGATGCACAAAGGAGTAGTGTACTCTCAATGGCTGCAGTATAGCTTCTATATTCTACAATAAGATGGACCATAGTGGAAATTTTAATACGAATGTTTTATTTTCTGGTTTGCTCTCTTATAGTATCAACACCAAATGACATTACAGCAAGTGCAACAACAAGAACAAGAAATGGCTATGAGAATGGAACATCAAAGGCAAAGTTATCTTACTAATAGCATGTATGGTCCTACTTCTTTACCAAGTGTACCATCTGCACCTACTCCTTACATGTCACCTGGTTCTAGTAAGTAGCAATATTCACACTTTTTAAATTTTCATACAAATTGTGTCAACTTTTAATAATTAATAAATTAATGTATACTTGAGTTATATTTGAACTCAAATTTCTTTTGAACTTCGAACTGAAACATAATAATTGGGTCTGTAATGAAATGATCCTACGGTGATGACATTTTATATTTTTATTTAATAAATTATTATAAAAATATTTTAATTAAATTCCGCATTTGATAATGGGCTAGGGCAAAAGGACTATTTGCATCCCTGGCTTTTCTGAAATACATAATATATTAAAAGTGATAGTACAGAAAAATGGCCAACATTATACATTTGTACTTTACCCCGTAGAAAATTGCTGGGGTGCTTATTCAAAAAGTACATTTATTATTCACAAAATGTTAAATTGAAATTATTGTTAACGCTTATTGTTATAAAACAAATTATAACTAAAAATAATCCACCAGTAACCATATAATTTAAATTGTATTAATCTTTCATTTACAATTATATCAAATTTAAAACTTCAGGGTTAGATAAATATATGTGCAGATTACAATAACTGATAAATAAAACTCGTAGATGCAAAATAAAAAATTTAGAACTTTAACCAAAATTTGTTGGTTTAAGAGTTTCGAGAAAGCCCATTAATAATTGACCATTCACAATATAAACTACATTTTTTTATATACTCTGTTTATTGAAAGAATACGAATGTGTATAGATTAAAATGGGTTAATTTCAATCATTAGATAAGGATTAGATCCAAGATCCTCTTAAGGGATTAACTATGCACAAAATAATCATATTCTTTTAACAGACCTGGTATAAAGTACATTAATTAAAATGTAGTTTTGTTTTCTTGTTTAATCTTGGGCCACGCATGTGGTTTTTAGAAACTTTTTTTACCTCATATCAATGGATATTTTTTACTCAAATAATTTACTTTACAAAGAAATGTTACCTGTGAACTTTCATATATATGTTCATTATAAATTGCCTTTAAAAATAAAATTGAAAATACTTAACAGTCGTTTTTTAAAAATTAAACAAAAACTAAAATTATAATTCCCTTGTGTGGGATAAATAGTTGCAGAATTCAAATGTCATATAGAACAATTAATTGTAACCGTGACACTAATGATGGAAATAACTTGATAACTATTGACAAACTATATTTAGAAAGGTACCTGAAATTATTAAATGATATCTTTTGCGATAATAAATAGGTCTGAGGTAATTATTTATCCCTGTGGGGTTAAAGGTTAATAGTTATTATAGGGTAAAATATGTTATATTTTGTTTGTTTTCATGTAGATGCATTGATGACTACTCAAATTCTTCAAGATAGTGGTGTTAGGTATCCTCAAACAACAGAACCGGGTCACTTTCAACATATTTCACAACCTCAAGGTAAATTAAACCTTTTTTAATAAAGAATATGATATGTATCTATACAAATTTAAACTATCAATGGGTTTTTGTATTTAATGTATTAATTGAAAGTAGTATGAATCTATTTGTACTGGGATTAGAATTGGGTGCACGCATATATTTTCTTAAAGAGTGGGGAAAATAAAATATCTATTTTTAAATTATAAATGACTAACCGCTATCATATATATTTATTTTGATTATTTTTTTTTTTTTTTTTTTTGTTCTCGTTAATTCAAATCAAATTAATTTTTAATAAAAAAAAGTTCTGTGTTTGTTGAACATCCAAATACTAAAAACATCCGTTTTTATTGCTTAGATACTTATTGATTTTTTCTAGTATGTAGCTATAGAAATTCCTTAAAGATCTTGATTTTATTTTAATGAATAGAATAAATATAATAATAATAATTATATGCAGTAATGAACTTAATATAAAATCTTTTATGCAGGTTTTGTAGGAAGACAGATATTACCTCCGAATCAAAGTGCGGTCAACCAACCAGTGAATTTGCCTACAAACGAACCTATTAATTTGGCCCAAGTCAATTCAAACATTCCACAATCTATTTACCAACCTCAAACTTCACCTATGGTTGGCACGATTAATTCAGGGGTTCCTATTAATTCATCAATGAATTCCATGCATCCAGCGCATTCCGTTGTAAGCCACTCTCACCCGCAATCTATGATACCGCATCATCAACCACCAATGTCTAATATGGGGCCACAACAACTTCCGGTAGGACAACCAATGATCACTGGTCAACATCAACAGCCAATGATGGGTCAGTTGCCTCCTATGTATAACGGTACACCCATGCATATGGGACAGTATGGTAATCAACCTATACCTAGTCAACAGGTCAATCCGCAGCCATCTGCACCAAACCAATTAGAGCAGCCTCAGGTTGCAGAGTTAATTAGTTTTGATTGATTTGTTTAAAATATCTTTTTCATTCCAATTATTCACAATTTATTTATCACATTTTTAACATTTATTGAAAAATTTATATTATATTATTATTTTAACTTTATGGGTATTTTTATTACAATATTGTTTAATATATACAAATTATAAATATTATAAATTAAAAAATATATAAATAGTGCATTACAAATCAACATGAAAAACAAATTTGTTAAACTCTCTATACTAAAACATAAATTGTACAATAATTATTATCATATACACAATTAAGGGTTAATTATTTGGTCATATTCAGCAAAATTGTCTTGGCAATACTATGACATTAATACAATATGCATCATTAAAAAAATAATAATAAACACTGTTAAAGCAGGCTATCAATGATAATAAGGTGTTCTTGTGTATGGAGTTCGGTTGTCTTCTTCTTTTATTTGTTGATAATAACTATAAGTCACCCACCACATGTACACATAGACACCTGTAAAATAACATTCATAATTGTATTAAATAATGTTTTAAGATTATATTTATTTTTAAACTCACAGACAATGAGTAAGCCAATTATCAGCACTGCAATACTAGTGATGTAGAATTTATGAACCAAAAAGTCAATGCTGGTGTATATCACAGATATGACTAGTCCGATACACAACATAATCGTTAGCACTATCCAAGGAAGCATCAAGGTTTTCTTTCTCTAATATAAAATAACCATATAATGAGAGTATATATTCTATATAATTTCAATTATCTCTTGTCTTGATACATACCATAAAAACTCCAGCCAATAATAGGGACGAAATCAATATTGTCATAAGCAGATTGATGATGACAATGATTTTCACTGAAAGAAAAAAAAAAACAGTAATTTTCGTAATTCTAATTTTGCAAGGCATGTTTTAGAAAATAATCATACTGTTGAATTTGATATATATAATGACTTAGAAATTTTGAATAACCAAGATGGTGTTTACGTTACTTCTGTATGGAAGAGTTATTTATACATGATGTTAAGGAAAATAAATTGAAAAACATCTTGAATGTACAGTAAAAATGAAAAAAAAAATATAATATTCCATTATGTTCTAGATAATAAATAAAACTTCTTAAATCTATGTCATCTCAGCTTGTTTTGAAATCTTTTCTAAAAAAATTAATTTTGTTTACACCCTGTATAATAATGGTAATTTGTCTATGTATTCCTCACTGACATTTTGTTCGCTCACAAAATATTTTTTCGTTTACACAGTTATATTACTTCCATATTAGTATTTGGCTCAGGCAGATAAATAATATTAAAAAATATAATACTTGATGATGATTTTTGAAATCGAAACCGGGCGTACCTATACGCAATCTATATAATACTTACATGCTTTGTTTTGCTACATTTAATTTATATACATTTTTTTTTTTTTTTTTTGTATAATAAATTGTAATAATAATAATGTTTTTTTTTATTATTATTTACATGTAAGTATAAATTAAATTCCCTACCAAAATTATGTTTTGTTTGAATGTGCTAACAATATTAAACACCTAGTCATTGTAATAACAATCTTAATAAATTAATCTCTTTATTTTCAAGGTTGAATTATTTTATTTTACCAACCATAGGCACTTTGTTGACTTGGAGGCTACCCGACACCCTCAAAACAGCGTCAATGGTAGTTGCCTCAGGTTATTTAACACTAATTTATAGAAAAGAACACGTTAATCGCGCGCGCTACGTATTCCTATGTACCCCAGTATTTTATAAACGAAATTTTTTAGTACCTACATACAAATATTCACTGAGTTGACCAACTTTCGTGTACCTTTCGTAGATAGATTTTGTAGTTTAATTTAGAATTTGTTGTAATTCAGTTTAAAATATTCATAGAGTCCTGATACTTTTACCGAATAGGTACTTACATTAGTACTTAATAAACGTGGTACAATTTTCAAAATATTCTAGCGTTTTTTGAGTTACTGATAGCTATTTGAAATGTTCCGATTTTTATTTTTACGTGGATAACAATGGTGTGATTTATGTTTATCAACGTTTAAAGTTAAAATTAGTCAATTTGCGATGTCGGTTTTTTACTACAATTGATTCGATAAGAAATAGAAAAAATTTACAAAAACATTAAACTAACAATGACCGATATTAATGTAAAAACGTGACGTTAAGTAAGACGTGGACGAAAATAATTGGTGTATGTTAAGGCATTAATAGACCGTATGTATACCGGTTAAAAAAATAAATGTTTATTGTTTTTTTTTTATGGGCAATTACGAGTTATTGCATCAAACAGTTTTGTTAAAATATACAGTTAAATGACGTGAATAGGAAGTAAGTATATATAGTCTATTTTAATATAGTTTAAATCTTTAGTGACGGCTGAATTTGTACCGTCTAAAAATAGACTTACCAATAGATTTAGGCAAGAAATCGATAATAATCGTCTGTATTTTAATATCGTTTGTCAGGATCATAATCAGAACGAATATGGCAGTTACCTGAAAAAAATAAAAAAAGCGGTTAGCCATCTGGTTTGCCTGTAAGTTTCATAATAATGTTATTATAGATTAATATAATTAGAGAGGTTGCGACAGAAACAATTTTTCCCCAAAGGCTGATATAAATTTTAATACAATTATCATCTAAATTTCACATTTATAGAAAGTAAAAAGTATGTAATATTTTTATAGAAGGTACATATTTTTTTTTTTTTTTTATGAATGTGATTGATAGCTTTAAACGTATTTTTTTCCATTTTTAAATTTTTTTGACTATTAACTTAAATTGCCTATCTATATGTTTTAATCTTTCGTGTTTAATATTGATAAAAGTAGTTAAAAATACCTACCTATATATAACTATTATTATAAAAATAATTTTCGTTATTTAAAAAAAAAAAAAAAACAAATAGTTTGATGTTTTATGTTTGCCTAAAAAGTTGAAAGTTAATTTTTGCTCGGGTTTCCTTAAATATTTTTCGAATTACCATAAAAAAAAAAAAAATACAAAATATTACCCACCTACCTATCTTACTTCAGGGTCAGGTTAGTTCCGACAAATTTTGATTACACATATTAAACGTGTTGATTCTCATTAGCAGCCATAATAGGTACTATTATTTTCGAAATTAACTTACTAGCTATTAAATACTTATATTTTGTACATTTGCATTGCTCTACAATAATATGCATTCGCTTTTAGATTCGCTTTTATGATAATCGTACACCTTCCTAGACCTTCGATCGGTGGTGGACTGAACTTACATTTTAAATGACACAATTTAATATTTTAGTATCCATCACCACTACTACCACTGCCTAATGACTTTTAACATCATTTTAAAAGGTTGACGCAACTGCGTCAAAATTAAGTGCTTTCACCCGCCATGTCCTTCGGTGTTAAAGGCCTAATACTATGGCAGTGGCGTATTTACAAACTTTTTTAGGGGGGAGGGGGAGTATCGTAGTAATGAAATAATTTAAAAAAACAGTATAAAATGCTTAAACTAAATTTTAATCTATTTTTATATTAACTAATTATTTAAGAATTCAAATTTCAGAAACACAAATTATATTATAAACTCAAGTTTTCTTTTTGTATTTGCCAATTCATCAAAAACTTCATCGGTCTAAATATCTAAATCTCGATGAATGGATAACACGGCAAGGCTATTAGGTATTTTCTAAAACAAAATGCACTTAAAAATTTAGAACGTTTAACTAAGAATTATATTTGTTGGGTGATTGACAATTATTTATCTCAGATATTGAGTTCCTTAGATATGTTTTTATACGTTTTAATGTCAAGAAAGATCTCTCGGCTATTGTAGTCGAAACAGGCAATGTGGCCAGAATTTTAAAAGCTTGAAAATATTTAGATACATCATTAAATGTTGAAAGAGCTTCAATTGCGTCTTTAGGTTTTGTAGGCAGTGAATACATTTTTGGTATCCAAAGTTTTATTATGATCAATTAAATCAATATTATAATGATGAATTAATTAAAAACAACGTCAAAAATACCAATATTATCGTACACTGGTTTTATTAGATATTTATAAATAGTTTTATATAAACATAAACTAATGAAGTCAAACAAATACTTCAATTAAATGTTAAAATATTTTTTTGTTTTCTTCATTATAATTTACAAAATAAACCAATTACAGTTATATTATTGACATGTTTAAATTTTGAGGTCTTCAAACATTCACTTGGTGGATACCTCCAACTCCCCCTCCCATTATAAATAACGTCACTGTAGGTAATGATTATTATCTGAATGCGGGGAAACGATTGTTCGATAAAAGTGTGTTAAGAATGGGTATACGAATGAATAGAATTATTATTATTATTACAATATATTACGAGTCAGTCCAATGTCAATATATTTATATATTTTCTCTCTCTCTTGCAATCTAAGAATAAATTAATTATTCATAGTTGTAATAACAAAAAAATCTTTTGCGATTCGGAAACTATCTAACGCCCACCAAACTAACTTCATACACACCACAATTATAAAGTACAATCATATAAAGAATCTAACTTTTAACTGTAGCGTATAGCGCATGTGGAAGTAATTGCATAACTAAATAATTGTATTGTTAGTTACACCGGTGATTATTCAAATATTATTAAAGTTCTAAATTCAACATATATTGAATTTAAACAGTAATATAAGCAAGGTCGTACAGGGCTACCGCATGCCGGGAGGTATCGGCAAGGCGCCCAACCAAATCCGCCTCCTAAAGGGGAAAATTGCATTTTAGTTCACTACCCACCTAAAACACAGCTGCCACCCCGGAACCATTTAGTATGTGCAAACATTTTGGCACCCCAAAAATTACATTATCACGCGCCATAATCGTAGCCAGTACGGGTCTCAATATAAATACAAACAAAATATAGAGATTGATTGTCCTTATTATAACATAAAACTTTCTCGGAAAATAAAAATTTAACTCGGCGATTAGTGATTATCGACATTATTATATGCGGTGTATCGATTTTTATTAGAAGAAAAAACAATCAGTATTGATCGGTATTACATAAATAGATAATTATGAGAGCATGTAATATATAGTAGATCCCAGGGAAATGCTGTTGTAGTTCTCATCGCCAAATCAATTTTAATCTTTTCCGAACGTTTAAGTGTAGATAGTTATATTCTGAAATCAAATAATGTTTTCTTATTCTTCATCGCGCGTTATTTAGTAATATAATCCACTTTTATGACGTATTACGTATAACGTTTTCCCTAAATCTATAGGTATAGGTTTTGTTTTTTTTTAGATCCGCCATTTGGACCGCGAGAAGAGTAATAGTAGGTATTAATGATGGGAAAGTTCGAGATTCCGGATTTTTGATTTCCGAAATTCGGAATCTGACATTTATTGTAAATCCGGATTTTATCTGAATCCAAATTTCAGTTTTTAAATTTGTAATTTTATATTCTTAAATAAATTTCTCATAAAACCACTGTTATTATCTTATTGTTGATACCATTAAATGTGTAAAGCATTAAATACGTTTTTATAATTCAAAAAATATCACAAATAGAAATTTATTTTAAAAAACAAGTACAACAAAAAATAAATATATTACTAGCTGACCCGACAAATGTTGTTTTACTCATAACAATTGTTTGTGGTAGCACCCTTTAAATGAATAAAATTATTTAACCGATTTTATAATGTAAAAAAAAAATAACCTATAGATTTGATTTTAAGATTTAAAAATAGAATTCGGTGTGGTCAAACCGAAATTTTGGATTTAAAACTGGAAATACAAATTTTCGGATTTATCGGGTTTTCGGATAATCCGGATTTATGTCACATCACTAGTAGGTTATATAGATAGGTTATATCGAATATATATATAACCATATGACGTTTGTTCGGCCGAATACAATTTTGTTTTTTGGAAATATTAATAAATACGTCGTATATTTGCTCTGCGCCAAGTTTCTGTTATTCGGACAGTCAAAATATAGACATTTCCCTCGCCATACTGCAGCGGTTTCACCATATTATATCGGTACCTACTGCCGCTGTACATATTTACGAGTCCGAAGTGGTAAAATATGTGCCAAGGAAAATTATTATTATTATTATTATTATATATTATAAACCTGACCTCCATTTTTTATTAACGTTTCGCATGCGCTCCGATTCCAGGCGTTGTCGGTTTCGCTAGTAAATTTGTTTAAAATTTAGGCGCCTATACATTTGAACATTATCGGTAAATGTGTTTGATTTGAACGCCAATGTGTTTCGCCTAATCGTGCGAAATACGTTGGTCTATTGGTAATAATAATAGACAGGATAATAATAATACTACGGTCCTATAGACTGATCGCGTATAAATATACGCCGTCCCGTCTTGCGACTTCATCGCTACATTATTATTATTATTATTATTATTGTTATTATTATTGTGATCCGTATACGATACACGTGTATTATTATTTATCGGAACTCGTGATTTCTATCGTTTCTAACGCATACGCATACGCGACCGACGTGCTTACTACGCTAAATATAATACCTATTTGTTATCGCCTCTCGGAGTATATAACTGGCAGGGAATCGAAAATGCGTACTAAAGTATGTGGATAAAAAAAAAAAAAAAAAAAAACGTGCTATAAAACAAATACATATGTACGTACATATAACACACAATACGCGCACACGTCAGACATACCCAAAAGCTCAACGTTACTATTATTATTATTGTGTGTATGTGTGTGTGTGTGCCGGATAGAAACTTAAGATTCCTAGCGAAACGGTATCTATTCGATGGCGCACTCGAGTGTTTCATGTCGGGCGGGGACATACTGTAGTGATTCACGCAGATATATACAAAGACACTACTGGGAACCCCTCGATTTTTAAAACTGAAGATAGCGAAATTCCAGTAAAATACTAACATAATTTAATGAGCAAAACGGATTGTAAAATACACTCGTCAGATCATTGTGTAGACGTATGTCTAAAAAATAACAACATTTCAATTTATAATATAAAATATATATTTGATTTTATTTTGTTGCGGCGAATCTATTTATAACGTCATCTACAACTGAACTATGATTCCATGACATAAATGTTTAAAAGGCCCATGCCTGATAAGCGAACCTGTCCGAACTACGTTTTCAATTTAAATGCGCCACTGTATCTATGAGCTATTGCGTATTTTACAATAAGATATATATATATATATGTTTTTTTAATATATTTCACGCAGCGCGAATTTAGGCAATTCCAGGCATTATATTTACATTACGATTATCCCATTGCAAAAAAGTGGCTTTTGAATTTATTTTCATTTAGATTATCTGACAATTTAGAAAAATGTAATCAAACGGTGTAAACAATACAAGTGAACGGCAGATAATAATATTCTAAAGTTCGTTGAAAAACGTTTGAATTTAATATACTTACCTAACTATACAATATAGTATATATATATGTAATAAATTAAATGAGAGAGATAGTTAGCAAATGTCGAAAATAATCACTGAAATTACTTCAATAGCATTAACTTATATTATTATGTTGCTTACCAATATTTGGACGTTGTATTTATTCTCTATGTATCTAGACATAATTTTTCAAAATGCTAACTATCCGCGAATATCTAGGTAAGTATAGGTTAGGTGAGGTTCATAATTATTCCATAATATAGTATGACAATATTTCAATAATCTTGTTTTTTGTATCTATCATTATATTGTAGTTTCTGGGTAACAAATGTATCAGCTGTTCGCTCAATTATGAAAACTATAGATAGGTAAATGCATCGTTTAGTCGTCAGAAATTTATAGAATGCCTAGGTTTATTACTAATATTGTTTATATATTCTTTTTCTTATCTTAACCACGCTCCAAACAGTTTAATAAAGAAAAACAGTTAAAAATAAATAGCTTTATCATATTATACACGGGGTAGATATACCTATATTTTGAATAAAAAATAATTATAATATTTTCTTTTAAAAATCGTTATACAGTTATAATGCGTTTTGAACAATAGCATAGGGACGTCCAAAAAAATTTCGAAGGATAAATCTTATTTTAATTTATTTCCATTCGTCTCTATCATCAAATGTTTTCCGTGTATATGGTGTAGTTGGTTAACCAAAGCGTTTATTAATGACTAGATATTCATAATGACGCAGCATTAAATATTTTTACAGTATACAAAATTTAACTATTCATAGTATCTTACTATACCGTAAAAGTGTAAACCACGACGAACATAATATAATATTAATTTATATTTATACATTGTTTACTGTTAAGTTTATTTATAACAAACGTTATATTAATCAACAGGTTGACCTTCCCAGTACACATACGTTTTAAATTACAATATTACAATAGTTGTTAAATAATATAATGCAAATATGCGATTCTTAGCTCTGTTGGCTTTGGTGTTGTTGGTTTTATAACAAAGGATTGTTTACTAAGCAGGGTTGTTAACCCTGCGGTCAACCTCGACCTGGAGAACCAGAGCTCGGGATCCCGGGTTTGCCTTACTCTAAAATTCTTAGAGTGTCTTAGGTATGCCAGTAGAAAAGTAATAATAAAAAGACGACACATTTTTCCTGAGTTGAGTTAATATAATTTAAATTTAAATAACGTGCGGTTATAATTTATAACTGTTTCAACTGTTTTTTTTTTAGTTATTTGCAGAATATTAAGTTTTCAGTACGTTCAAAAAGTTTTCCAAATGTAGTTTGTAATCATATCATTATCATTGACTTGACAAATGCGTTAGATACCAACTCATATGACGTACAATTCAAAAGTTTAAGAGTTTAAATAGAGCTGGCGCTAACAGAAATCAATGGAGGATGTGATAATTTCTGACTTTGGAGTATTTAGATGTCAAATTTGCGGACTTCAGAAAAGGTTATTATCCATTATTTGATCCTTTAATAAATGTTAATAAATTATATATTTTACGATGATAATATAACGGCAATCATGTTTCAAATACCAAAGAAATGTTTAGTTTTATCCTCCCTATGTACCTCCTATCACCGGCCCTGAGTTTAAAACTAATTCAATATTTTTTCTGTGTGATTAATTATACTTGTACGAAATTAATATAAACAACATAGGATATTATATATTATAGACGGAAATTCCATCATAAAACCCATATAAACAATTATAATTTTAGAAAAGATGTGTTTAAATCGAAAAATGTAGTTATTTTCAATGTATGTAGGTTTTATTTCAGTTTTTGGTAATACATTATTATCTACCTACTTAGGTTTATTATTTTATTTTATTTTTAGTTTTATTTATTTGAAAGGTTGTTATTTAAAAAATATACAGCCCTGGAAAATTACTAAATGAAATAAGAACAGAACAATATTTTATCATTGAAATTGCTTTGTAATAAACGGAATTCAGAAATTGGAATACGTCCACGTCCGTATAATACAAATTAAGTTCTATAATAATTTTGTCTTCATGAAATCCATTAATTTGGCATTGATTGGTTAACCCACCGATTGGTTATACTATAGGAAAATTTAGTTGTTGAATAAACAAGTGGGGATATTAAGTGTGCTCGTTAAAATAATATGTAAATAATGAAATATTTGCGTTGGTAGTTTTCCGAGTTATATTTGTTAATAATGACGCCTTTCCAATATTATATATTATTCAGCTGGTAACACGACTGTGGCCACACTAAAATAATATATTTCATTACACGTTTTCTAATGAAATGTTGTTAATATTATTTTACCTACTTTTAGTGCTACTTGTTATATTATTCACCCAATGCTTATATAAA
The DNA here is from genome assembly GCA_956483605.1 of Tuberolachnus salignus. NCBI lineage: Eukaryota > Metazoa > Arthropoda > Insecta > Hemiptera > Aphididae > Tuberolachnus > Tuberolachnus salignus. The sequence continues at coordinate 20,044,489 of OY101433.1, forward strand.
TTGTACATATAGGTTAAAACCTTTCAAAAATACACCCGTTTATAATATTAACCAGTGATGAATGATACATTTGATACGAATTTGATCAAATTTCTCATACTATTTAATTGTTATATAAATTTAAATGGAGTACTTTATAAACGATGTATGTCATGGCAATGTTGAATAATTTTAAATAAATTATTGCTATAATCTCCCCTGTATAGTGCAAAATGTGATATGACTACGACATACTGTTATGATTGATTAAAAAATGTGTAGCAGCATTTACTGTTTTATTATACGTGTCAAAATATGATATTTAAGGGAATTGGATACAGATATATTATTATTTTTTGTCCAAAGCATATCATTTTATACCGATTTTTATTGAATCGGATCAGGATTGATGTAGTGAAGTGATAAGAATTATGAAAACATTTGAATTGAGCGTGAAATGTACAAATACGTTAATAGTATCGGCCTGGCCACTTTTTTCTATTTGATTTCAGTTTTTTTTTTTTTAAAAATTGTATACATTTATATAAGTGTTCAAATCAAATTTTTGGAAATTAAGGACTGAAATTTGATCAAGTGGGACGACCGATCTCATGTACACTTCACGCCCATGTCCCCTTAAGGTAATTTTGATTTAATCATAAATACCTACACGAACTCTTTAAAACAATTTATCAAATAATTATACGCATATTATTAAATTATAAACAACTATGACCTTTAAACTAATCGAGTTAATACCTATTTAATATTGTAAATATTATATGAACAAATACTTTTAAAAAAACAAAGTCCAGTTCAAAATAAACAATTAATAGATAGGTAGGAACATAGATAGGTACGTTTTGTAATTTGTTTTTATTAAATCTATGGCCATTAATCTACTCGTGCGTAGTAATATGCTAATGATATAAAATAATAATTGAATTTCGAATCTACACAATTATTGTCAGTATTGCCGTCGCGCTGTTGATATCAATATAATATTAGAATTGTACAATATATTTCGATATTATTACTGCGGTATTCCCGAGGGTATTCCAAATTATGCATTTCAATTATTTGTTATTAATATTTTTAATTGCGAAAAAAATGATCTATTCGTTATCCGTTTTGGACGTGAACAATACAAATATTATGATATATTTTCATAGCGCCTATTCCGCTAAAATTTGTTTATGAAATTACAAACAATACAATGAAATACGCAGCGACTAATAAGTAATTACCTAATCAAATGTACTTTATTAAGGTATTTTTACTATTTTTTTTTTTTTTTGCAATACTACCATATTATAATATAATATCTTCGGTGAATACAATAATTAATATATCTAATTATGGGAGGTGTTCAGTGTTCAACGAATCGTAGTAGAAATCGCGTATTAAACGAGTTTGAATATTTCGATTATCGTCATGTATTTTTAAAGATAGTCATCTTTAATATCGTTAACCACAGACGAAATATCATAATCTTTTTTTTTTTGTTTTTTTTACTATCTGGGTCATAAAAATAATATTTTTCATGTTAACTGGAACGAGCTCAAACCACGGTCACCGTCACTGCTGTCGGCAGTTATAATATAGTGCCCTTTAATAATGACTAATATAATATCTCACTTGATGTGTCGCCCTTGAACTTTAGGCGTATACCGAAACGGCAATAACCATAATGAGGATCACTTTTTAATGTTGAACATGACAAGTGATGACGATTAATAACAATAAATGCACGAAATTCTCACCGGCCACCGGTCAGAAAGTGAATTTATATTACTGGCATTTTGGGCGGAGATATATATATATATATATATATATATATTATTATAGATTTATAGGTAATATAAGTAGGGTTGGGGACTTATTGCACTAAAAATATGCAATCAATTATTTTATATTTTATATTCAACCATTAAAATAAGAGGGTGGGAGGGGGGTAGGGGTAAACTTGATATTACTGTATTTATTTGTTTAGGTTATTTTTGTAAAAGGTTTTTTTTTCACATCCGCTGGCTATACAATAATAGTAACGTAAACCTTCAAAGTGTATTTGCTTAATATAATAACGTAAAAATGCGTAAAATATGTTAAAAAAAAAAAAAACAGATTAGATTGCCAAAATTTTTCCAACATGCGTTCAGACGTAAAATCCGGTAAAATATGTAAATATATGCAATATATGCATTTATATTTACAATTTTGTTATATTCAAGTTCGTAATGTCTCACCAAAACCGATAATCGATATTTTACTTTGAATATCGGCCACCATTAACTATCACGCAAATGTAACAAACAGGTCCGCGAAAACCCTCGGGCGAAATACAACATTAGCTAGGCCAGGTTAATAGTTACGACTAAAATGTTACTAAAATATCAATAACAATATCGTTAAACCGCCGTTATGATATTATTGTTATTAAAAATATTATACGATGATTGTCCGTCATTACTATTCCGTAGACGCCGGCGACGATGGCTCCGGTCTTGAGCGGGCAACCCATACACGACGGGAGCAACGGGAACTTTCGGCCCATTCCGGCGGTGTACTTAAAAGGAAAGCGTCTCGAAAGAACGACGAAGACAACGACGACGACTCGGACGGACGGACGTGTCGACGAAAAAAACTCGCAATCGGCGACGGTATAAGGGAATAATATTATATATATATATATATATAGCGATTCGGTTATTTGCGGGGGCGATATCGCGATTATAATAATATTATTTTGCGCGACGATAATTGCGGTGACGCGGACGTGCGTGACAAGCTCGCTAGACGTTCGAAACGCAACTGCAGCACGCCGCGCAGTTGCGCGCGTCTGGTTGTGCCACGCCGAACCTTGTGGCCCATAAATAGACTTGACCATTGGCAAAAAAATAGGAAAAAAAAAAAACATAATAAATACACAAAAAAACCGCGCACTCCGCCCGGACCTACCTCTCCGCGCAATAAACGCGCATTATTATAATGGGTATTTAAATATTAAATACCGAACGTATTTCACACCATGGGTAAGCCGTTGTGATAGGTGTGGGAAGTTTGGAAGGTATAAGATAATACTATAATTTTGAATAATTTTAGTAACTATGTATACCTACTTTTCAAACAACGATAAATCACTGTAATCGAAAATCGATTCTGAGCGGAGTTCGATTACATAATATAATGTTAGTCGTTTGTTTCTCAAGGTAAACCACAAATCAACAAAAATAATATCAACTTATCGACATTATTTGTTGTTGTAAGTTTTTTTTTTTAATTTTCTGCAAAAAGTATTGAGAATTTCGAAACATTTTTAAATAAAGGTGAACAATCCGCATCTTTTGTGCGGATGGCTTGACAAAATCCAAGCGTTTTTACTAACCAACAAAGAGTTTACTAACAAAACAAAAAACAATACATTTTTTGAATCCTTAGAACCATAGGTATTGGAATATTCGGTGTATTACCAAGAAAAAAAAACATCGGTTGGCAACTGATTTTGCAGGCGATGTGATTTAGTTTATAACGTAACAGACAACACTGTGACGTGCTTTGAAGTATTTTTTTTGAGAAAATATCGGTAATTTATAGAAGAAATGTTTCAAATAATCCGCAAATCCGCATATTTTGGGGTATTGGTATTGATTGGTACGATATGTGAACGTTTCGGTACAGAGTATTTACATACCGGATAAGTGTTGTTCGAGATAAAAAAAAAAAACCACGTCTTATTATAATAAAAATCAACCAGCTCGCCTGGAGTTTAATTTAATGTTTTATTATAATTTTACCGTTTATTCGGCTAATACACGCCATTCAACGGTACTTCCGAATAAACGTTTTCGTCCGTTTTTTCGAACACCGGCCCTACCGTGTTATAATACCGCAAATTCCGAAAACAAAATCAAAGTATCATTTACAAGATCCATTATTAGGTATAAAATACGGCGTATCGAATTAATACGTTTTCGAGCAGTATAATAATACGAGTGTGCGTGTTATATTATATGTATATGTATATATATATATATATACGTATACAGCGTGTGCGTGAACTTGATCGCACGACCGGTACTCCTCGTATAGGTAAGGTACTACTGTTACACCGACGTGTATATGTGTATGTATAAAGTCGTATACCTATACCAATAACGTATACGTGGGCCGTGAAAACCTTGAGAAGAGAAAAAAAAAAAATAAAATAAATAAACGGTATAGGAGGTACTCTCCTCCGACCCGACTAGGCACTGTCACCACACCCACCCGCTAACCCGTCGCCGTAAACGCACACATATAATAATAATAATAATATCTAAACATTTTCTTATATCCTCTCGTATTGTCCGTGCGGCGACACGAAACTTGTTCTCCGATGATTTTTTTTCCCCTCTTGTTCGTCGCTGCGTCCTCGCTTCTGCGTCGTCGTACGGTCGCGTTGGCCGTCCGGCTGTCACTGCCGGCCCCGTGGATTGTCCCGCGGGCTTTCGGTTTTCACTATAATACGAGTTTACAATAATGTAGAAGATTGCCGGTGTCACCGTCACGCCACGGCAGTACCGTTCGCGGATCAAGGTCAACGCGCCGACCGATATACGTCACCGTCAGTGCAGTGTCCAGGATTTTTCAATAGCTGGGCTAAACACATAGTAAATACAAATCTACCTATAAACTAGCTACCATCACCCGACCTTGCTCTCGGGTCAAGTTTGTTGGTTACCCTGAATCGTCTAGCTGTCCCACACATCATATTTTTAAAATTCAGAGCGAAGTGTGGAATGTATTGGTTTTATTGTGATGTGTACTTTTTTTTTTTTTAAAAACATATTTTTCTCTCTAAATCTAATTAAATGTTTTTTTTTTTTTTTTTTTTATTCCATATTATTAAATTTTGCTTGATTTTAAGTGTTATATTCGTAGCCTAATAACTAACGATTTATTGCATATCATATCGTATAATTTACGTCAAATTATAATTTAATTAGTTTTTTTTTTTTTTTTTCTAATCGTTATGTTACGATAAAATTGTTTTCAAATATATATGAGATACGACCCTATTATACTAAGACGAAACGAGGGTTCGATACAAAAAATGAATGACGTATAGACTGTGTATATTATATGTTTGTTTTTAATCCCCTTGTGTATTGCGTCTTTATATATGGTCCGTTTGGGTGGCTTAAACCGATTATTATACTAACGGTACGATATTATGTTTACAAGCGACGCGACGCATTCTTTGTGTTTGGGGTCGTTAATATAATAATTATATTAATATACAATATTGTTGTCGGAACATGGCCGTGTAAAAACGGAGTGACGAAATATTCGACCGGACACCGCGCACTCTTTAACCCGGTCGGCCATTATACCTCGGTAAAACCCAGGGTGTTCGGACCAGTCGTGTACACAGACTTAGGAACGTGACGAGACCACATATAATCGTATCGCAGGCATAGACATAAGGGGGGGGAGGAGTACGTGAAAGACGAATCACCTCCCCCACATGACCTTTTTTTTTTATAGTTAATGTTTTACAGGTAATAAATGAAAATGTAATTTGATGTGTTGCTGTAGTTGAGACGACAAAGATAAAGTTCCATATTAGTTTTAGCAGCTCAACATTTAAGCCATTAAAATTTCCTTTTTACGGATCGAATCGAGTATTTAGATTTATAAAAACATGCGTGTATACGAATGCAATGCCCGTGACAAAATGTCAAGCCAATCTCCATCGACTAATTTTATGAGTTTTGCAGACGCAAACAAACAGATACTGCGTTATTAATATAAAATATAATAAATACAAATTATCTTTATTATAATCGACCCGACCTAACCTAACCGACGGATATAAGAAAAAATGATAACCTTTTGTCATAAATTCGGTATAAAAACATGATCTAGAACGTTATTTAATTATTCAACACATGGATAAGAACAGGAATGCCACGACGCTACATTGCTAACCGATAGCAAATATCTTTATCGACTTGTCTGAAAATTCACTAGTCACTCTCATAGTCCTTATACTAATTAGGAAGGAAATTAGTCAATATTTTGTAGAATAAATGAAAATAATGTTAAAAAAAAATTAGTAACCTTATTAACATCAAGTAATTATTCCGGTGCGGGGCACTACCAAATTAGTGCCATACCATGTTATAGTAGGTCCGGACGAATTACGTATTAGTGGGAAATGCGCGCCACCTGCCGAAAAACGATCGTCAGCCGGTATGGTCTCATTTGGAACAGAGTACAGTAACCAATTTCGACCTTTGAGTAGGTATAGCGTATAGGTACTTAATTCACCAAACACTGCAATATATGAGGAAATCAAACGGTGACAGCGCCTACGCATTAACCGATTTATTATACAAAATAGGTGCGTTCAATGTCGCATTATATATACATAGGTATACTGTGATTGGAAGGTTGACATAAAAATCATATGATAACAGTCGTGATAAAATTATATTATTAGTAAAAAATAATAATAAAATTTTATCAAAAACATTGAACGACATATTATGTAGATACCTAATTCGTTTTTTGTTAATTACAATTATAAATTTCGGGTTTAATATGCATAGACTAAAATTATGGATGAAAATGCTAAAAGCAGTAGCTCTTCTAGAAAGTAAAAATATTAAATATTTAAATGTTTGATTTTTTTAACCTAGGTTAAAAAACCTAACATTTTCACAGAAAATTAATATCACCACATTTTAGTAGTGGACACGTTTTAAAAACGTTCTGGTGATTATTATGCTATTAAAAGTAATTGAAATTAAAGTAGTTTTAATTTGTATTAGATTAAATGTGGATATAATAAGTTTGGCCAACTAGATATGCTTAAAAATGAATATTACCAAGATAAATGTAACGGCGACTATGAAAAATTGGCGGGGTATTAGAAAGAACAAGAGCAATGAAACCGTACAAATATTCAAAATTTTGTATTCAGACTAATATACGTCCAATTTAGAGATATCCAAGTATTCCCTGAAGGTTATAACCAAATATTTTTAAGAATAAAATCATCTATCATTTAAACTAAAAATGTTTAATTTAGTGTATCGTCTAAAATGTATAGTACATAATTAAATCATTTTACGATCATTTTATAAAGAATTTATTTACTAGTTCGTATCATTATCCACTAGTCTATATTTCGGAAAATTGAATGAGAAGAAACTGATAATTATATAAAAATAAAGAATAATCGTAGCTTTTGTTTAGCTGACAGAACCAACTTCAATTCTTGTATTATTTTTTACTTAGTTTTAATTTTGAATGTTAATTAGGAATATTTTAACTCCGATTTAACAATAACGGATTGATCAATCTAAATGTTCAAACATATCATCTTCATTCCAAGTTCTTGAAGGAGCTGAAGTCGCTGTCCCAAGCAAACACTGTTTTGGAAATGTTTTAGATATGACACATTTTGCTGTTAAAAATAATGCAATGTTATTTTATTTATATAATGTTATAAATGTAAAATAAAAAATTTACCGTTAAATTGTGCCATTTTAAATAATTTCTAAATATCATGTATACTTGATTATGTTTTGAAATATTTCGAAATTACCTATGTAATATCTAACAATCTACCAGATAACAAACTGGCAAAGATAAATTTGATGAAATTAAACTTATGACTCTGTAATAATATTATAATAGGTTTGATAATGTCGCTTTAAATAATGGTAAGCAGTAATAATTAATTACGATAAACCATACTGAAATACATTTATTTTCATAAATAACCCGAAAAAAGATCTTAAATTTTATAATTTATAACACTATAATATTTTATAAAATTATGTGACTTTAATTGCTTGCATAATTAATTGGGAAGACATTAAGGGTAATCATTTAATGCCGTCCGTCTTGATTCAAAACTTATGATTTGTAAATTTTGGAGAATCTATGCGATATGTTAATAGGACTAAATGTTTATATTTGATAGTTTGATTAAGTTTTGATAAAATAGTTTTCTATTGCATAATGATGATAAGATTTTCTCACATAAATTAGACAACAGGACACGAAATTCCATTATTGTACGATTTTCGCAAAAATCTACACTTCAAACACGCATAAGAATATTATAAATATTAATTTTCGAATGTAAACTTCATCACTAACGAGAAAAAAAATATGCATGCTATAATAGGTTTAAAATTTAATTAAAATTGTATTCAGTCGTGATAAAATTAAATTATTAGTATAACATAATTATTCAATTTTATTAAAAAATTGAACAACTAATTATAGATACCTAATTTTATTCTAGATTTCGGGTTTAATTTATCATTACCAAAATTAGGTATGAAACAACAAAAACCAGTAGCTATTCTAGAAAGTTAAAATATTAAATATCTACACGTTTGATTATTGTAACCCATTTAAATACAATTATATAAACCTAACATGTTCACAGATTATTTATATTACTATACATGAGTAGTGTACATTATCAAATCATTTTGCCGATTATAATGCTTTCAAAAAGCAATTAAAAATTAGGTATTTTTAATATTAATTTGATTAAATATAGATACAATAAGTTTTGTCAACAATATATGCTTAAAAAGGAATATTGTGTAGGAAGAATAAAGATTTTGAATATATTTAACCACGAGACATTAATATTATTAACTATTTATTATTTTTTCTGTTTAACATATACAATTTGAATTAAACATTCTAAATCTCGACTACAATATTTTGATTTAATATAAATCATGATACTAATTTCTTTGTTTTGAATAACTGTTGGAAAAACAAAAAACTATTTTTTTTTGATCTTGGTCTTGATTCGTCGTCAAAGTCCACAGCATAAATTCCATATTTTTTCCTAAAACATTTACAAATTGTTATTGTGAATATATTGTCATACAAATTGTATACAAATTTATATTATTTAAGGCAAATTACCTATAACCAAATGTAAACTCGAGAGTATCTAAAAACGACCATACACAGTAACCAAACACATTTATGTTTTGATCAATTGCTTCTAGTAGTTTATTCAATATCCCCTGCATTATACAAAATTTTTCATTTTTTAAATTTGAAATATTTATTTTGTTATGTAAAGAACTCCTTTATGACTTACCGTATGATAAGCTATTTTTTGAATACTATTATCAACTCCTTCGTCTTCTGGAAATCCATTTTCGCCAATGAAAATTTTTGGTTGTTTTAGCATTTCGTTAACAAATTTTAAGCAATTCAAAAATCCTTCATATACCTTAATTTTTTAAGAAAACCATTAAAACATATTAATAATTATATGTTATAAATATAATTTGTACTTCAGTTTGTGATATGTTATCAAACTCCATAAAATAACCTCTGTCTCTTCTTTTATGATTTGGTTCGTTAATTAATTCTACATCCGTCAAGGGCCGCACTTTTATACTACCGTAGTAATTAAATACAATATAATCAAATGCACCTGTCCAAAAAAAAAAATGTTATGATCAAACCAATTAATGTAAAACTTACTTTCAAGGTGAACAATAGCTTTTTTCCTATTATAAAATTAGGTACTAGTATATTGTTAAATTATTTTAATTGATCATTACCTACAACAATTGATTTTTCTTCTTCTGTTAATTGTGGCAGACGACCCGGTTTAAAGCCTTCAAGTTTACTATTTTTTTCTACGGCTTCTACAACTTCTACAGGATATTCACCCTTAGCTAGAAGATTCATAATCAAACCACACTGAAATGAGTTTGGATTATAAAATCAGTTTAAATGCAAATTGTTATAGTGCTTACAGTCGAGAGTCGTGCGAGTTTAGCAATTCTTTGATGTTCTGGATTGTTCGGGTCTTTTGGGTAAAACCAAGTTCCGTTTATGGCAATACTTACTTCACCTAATTGAGAATATATTGTATTACATAATTAATCATGAAAATAGCAAGCTAAGTCTAAATCATTTTCCATTAAACAAAAAAATTATAAAAAAAATTGAGAATATTCGCAATACTGAAAATTTATTTGAAATTTGTATTTATTTTAATATTTATTTCAACCTATTAATATAATAAAAATATATATTAATTGTAGCCATACCGAAACAATTTAATTCAGATAAAATCATATAAATCTCTATGATATCCATTCATTTCCTTATGTATGTATTCATCTTAAAATATGTTAGAATCCTATATAAATATACAAATTAAGTACCTTGTTGTTTGGTCTTAAATTCGTTATTGTAAACTCTAAAAGCGTTAGATGCAGATAATAGTATGTTTTTGATTGCTAAATAGTCTAAAATCCCACTGAACTTGTGTTCTTGAAATCCGGGTACGAAATGCTCGGAACCGTAACCTTCGGCGCATAAATGTAAATCTGCAGTTGTTGTCCAATGTTTTACCTTAAAATACGTTTACGTGTACACACATATGATTAAATGTTAATAATTTTATAAATTACTCGATCTCCGAATTTTTCAAAACACAACCTTACATATCCCTCAAATAGTTGTGTACAATAAGGGTGTAGTAATCCACCAAATAGATTTCCATCAGACGTTGCGTCATAGTAAAACAATGTTACCTTAAAAACAACATAATAACGAAACAAAGTATTATAAATACTTGTTTATGTATCAATTCAAAATTATTTTGTAATGACATATATGTTGACTGTAATAAAGTGCTTTTTAATGTGGTTGTTAAGAATTTTTTTAAAAAAAAACGTAGTTACCATTGGTGTTATACCATTTTCGATTAATTTATCGATTAAATAATTGTAATGATCTATTCCATTATTTCCAAGTAAATGTTCATGGATATCCGGAATAACTCTGGTTGGGCTAATAGAAAACCGGTATACTTGAACCTACATTATTAGATGAAATTACACTCATGTTTAAATTCTATTATGTGAAGTCAAAACTAACGCCTAAATCTTTAAGCAGTTTAACATCTGTATCAATTTTATGATATGAATCCGCAGCAATATCTCCGTTATAATTAAAATATTCACTATCGATCACTTGACACGCTGGAACTTCGTATACCGGCATTCCTTTATATTCATCGACCAATCTCGGTTGAACGCCTATAGCCTTATATTCATCAATAAGCGGAATTTTCATATCCAGATAGTACATGCACGTCTTTTTTTCACCAGTATTGTGAAAGTAATTGTCCCACATTGATGGTTGTCTACCTGAAAATCAATCAATGTGAGAATAACTAAATGAGTTTTAATCTTTTATCTCTTTTTACATATATATTAATTTTTTAGTTATTATTTGCTTGAATGAGAAAGGTCGATATGTACAGTTAATTTAGTAATCACATAATTTCGAGAAATTAACTAATATAATTACTCTTAAGAAGGACTTTTTTAATAAATAACTATAATTATTATTTTATCAGTTTTATATGATTCTTTTTGGTATTTATATTCGTATTATAGACATTAATTAGACTTTATTGATTGTTTTTAAGATCATTTTTTAGGATATTTTAGAGAATCACTCTTTTTTTTCGTATCTTAATCAACTAGTCTTTATTTCGTAAATTTGAATAAAAGGAAACTGATAATTAAATAATAATGAAGAATAGTCGTAGCCTTTGTTAGACACCAAAACCAATTCCAATTCATGTATTACTTTTAATTTTGTTTAATAATTAGTAATATTTATACTCCGTATTAACAATAACGGATTGATCATTCTAAAAGTTCAAACATACCATCTTCATTCCAAGCTCCTTCTACTTGTGGCGCTGAAGTTGCTGTCCCAAGCAAAAACTGTTTTGGAAATGTTTTAGATGTGACACATTTTGCTGTTGAAAATAATGCAATGTTATTTTATTTATATAATGTTATTTAATGTTATATAAAAAATTTACCGTTAAATTGTGCCATTTTAAATAATTTCAAAATATTATGTATACTTGATTATGTTTTGAAATATTTCGAAATCAACTATGATATAACTAACGAAGTACTGGAAAACAAACCGGCATAGATAAATGTGATGAAATTGAAATTATTATTCTGTATTTATATTATTTTATGTTTGAAAATGTGTCTCTAAATTATGATAAGCTGTAATAATTAATTATGATAAACTATAATGAAGTACATTTATCTTCATAAATAACGCGAAAATAGACTTTATGTTTTATAATAAATAATCCTATGGAGCCTAAAATATTATGTTATTTCAATTTGCAAATATTGTTTGCATAATTAATTGGAGAGATATCAAGGGTAATTTTTTTTTTCTGTCTGTCATGATTCAAGACGTATGATTTGTAGATTTTTGAGAATCTTTACGTTATTTTTATTTGATTTTATTTGATAGTTTAGTTTTAATAAAAGAGTCATAATTTACATAATGATGATAAGATTTTCTCACATAGAGTAAATAACAGTAATGAATTCCAATACATCTTCAAAAATATTCTGGCTATGGTAGATTTCAAATTTAATTAAAATTTCATTCTACGATTATTTAGTTGCTAATAAATGTTTAATAGTTAAAATAGAGGTCGCTAATCGTTTGCAACTATGCTGTTATTGCTATACCAGGGTATAGTAGGTCTAGACAGATAATGTATTGTTGAGAAATGAACGCTAACCGACAAAAATCAATCGACGGCCGGTCCCATTTGGAACGGAGTATTGTAACTATTTTCGACCTTTGAGTAGGTATTGCGTATTGGTAATTAATTCACCAAACACTGCAATAAATGTGGAAATAAACGGTTAAAGCACCTACGCATTATGTGATTTTTTTGCTAACATTGTACAATCAATGTCACATTGTATACAAAAATATTGAAGTATACTGTGTTTAGAAGGTTGATATAAAAATCGTATGATTACAGTCGATTATGTAGAGTATATCTACGTGATAATTTTTTGTGTTTGTCGAATGTTGGACCTTTATTATTTACTTTCATTATTTCCATGCAATACTGGTAATTTTGCTCAGATTTAATTATGTTTATGTTCGTAAATTTTATTTCCTGTATAATTTCTTAATTGTTAGTCAGAAAATGATGACATCAATTATATTGATAACGTGTTCCCTAGATAAATAGTCAGCTACTTTATTTTCTTTGCCTAGTTTAGGCTTTATTTATAAAATCAAAATCTAGTATTTTTAACGTTAGTCTCGCTATCCTGGTGGAAGGAATTTTATGATTTTTGTAGTACTGAAAGCTGATATTGTCCGAGTATAACATGAATTTTCGTCCCTAAAGTATGTTATGCCGAAAACTAATACTAACAATTCTAATGAGGTTGACGAATAAGCTTTTTCTGAATCTAATAATTTACTAAATGCATAACCACAATATTGGTTTTATTTATCTAATTGTTCTAGTACGGCACATAGACCTATTAGACTAGCGTTTAGCGTTAAGACGGTGTCTTCATCGTCGGAAAAATGAGACTTTACATGCTCTGGAGTTAAAATTATTTATAAATTATTAAAAATCAAGGTCATTTTTCCATATATATTTGTAACTTGATGTTTGGTTAAATCAAAAATACAGTAAGTTTGAAAGAAGTAGTAAATGGTATTTATATGCGCAAAGTTTTGTAGGCCGCTTATGATTATTAATCTTCAATTTAGTTCTAAAAACATAAAAGTGACTAATAAGAAAATTTCATTCGTAGTGAAAAATCAGATGAAATATCCATTAATTGCTTTTACTATATAGTTGTCAAATTTGACAATGGTAATACACTAATTCTGACTTAGATTCAATTGTATTGTTTAATATTCTCTGGAAAATATTTCGGATAACATTTTATTGTCAAAACTAACATGAATTGTGCAACTTATTGTATTATTAGACGAGGTAATATATTTAGGTTGGTTTGCGGCGGATTCTCCAATTGTAGTAGAATCAAATCAATTATTGATGGTAAAATAAATAATTTAGCGATTGTATAAGGTTCATTTAAATTGAGCAACTAGAAATTCTAGTTTATATAAAGGTAAATGAGCTTAGAGTTGGACACTTGTTTGTTTGATAAATCCGATTAATTAATTTTCATTTTGTAGAGGTTGATTTACTAGATAATTACGTTATTTTATAAATGATTAGTTTCCATATAACGTTTTCATTTGATTGGAATCATACTATCGGCAGTTAATATTTTTAAACAAATAACACATTTAGGACGATGTTTGTTGTCCGTTTTATTGTAAGTAAAAACAAAACTTAAGAAACAATCATAGATTTTTCTGAACTTACGTAATTTTCTTCTTAGTTGTCATCATTTTGTTTATGTTTTAATGTAATAATGGACATTTTCCCATTTGAAATAAAAAGAAATAAGTATTAAATAAAAATTGACTATTTTTACATACATTCGAGAAGTAAATACAAGTTGGGGGAATGAATAATGAAATATTTTATTAGAATAAATAAGATTAATTTATCAATGAGATTATCGTTAATCTAAAAATATTTACTTCAAAGCTTCCCTAGTAAGAAATTGTGCCCCACAAGATTTGTTCATAATTTTTCACTAAGTATAAATCTTATTTTGTTCGAACTTTTAGGACAAGTCATAGTTTTCATAGTTTGGGCAATTATAGGTACGGCTAGAAGATTACCTGAAAAATAGGTAGAGGCCGATAAAACCTAATTTTATCCCCTAAACCCATTATGAAATTTTTAAAATTTTATTTTACCATTTTTTAGTAGCTACTTAATTTTAAAGAATTAAACGAGTAATCGCAAATTGTTTGTAACAATACTTCATTCGCAACATATCTTTTTATCTGTACTTCACACATACAAGTATTTGTAATAATGCTTAGTTTGAATGATTATTGATTAAGATGAATTTGTGAAAAACCTGGCAGTTGGGAACAATTTTTCTCTAACAATCCTCTCAACAGATATTCCATAAAATGTATATAAAACTGAAACCATATATATTTATGAACTGATTGATAAATGATAAATAATCTACACGATTTAGATATCTATATGTCATACAAGCAACCTTATATCTATTATCTTTAGAGTCACTTTCAAAATCTAATATGTTTATTTAGCATAATAATTAGTAAATCAACTGTTTATACCCATGAATAAGAATATTCATTGGTCATAACCAGGGCTCGGGACTTATAGCATTTGCTTATTTTTTTGGCTTAACATAAAATCTAGCAGAGTGCTACGGAAACTCTTGTCATGTTGCAATGATCTCAAATATGAAATTTGAAAGTGCTTTTTTTAGCTTATTTTGATTGTTTTTAAACAAATTGCTTTTTTCAAATTTTTCTGAATATTTTTGCTTTTTTGCATATTTCTGTTTATTTTGACACGTGCCATAGACAAACATCTAGAAATTTCAGTTAGTTTCTGTTTTTTTTTTCATGGTAAAGCTAGAATTAAAAATAATTTTCTCCTTTGTATCATGAAATTCCTAATTATAAACACCAAAACCCATATTTGCTCGCTATCTACTAATCGAGCCGGTCGTTGCTGGTCATAGTCTATTAAAATTACCAAGCCTGTAATATTTTATTATGGGAAAAACTATTTATAATTCGATTTACTATTTATTTATAGATAAAAATAAACCTTACATAACGATCGACATGTGATCAACACAATAAGAATTTAGTCGATTTTCGATCACGTCATCGCAGTCTTGTGTTCGTCGTAGTTAGTGTACGCATTTAATTATTTTGTTATAATGGGGAAAGATAAGTTAAAAGCATATGTATCTGAATATGGGGCAGATTTTTCAACATATGTTCATGTTTTGTATTGCAAAGTGTGTGAAATTAAAATAAATTTCGAAAAAAAGTATAATGTATCACAGCACATTAAAACGGATTAACACCAAACAAATGTTAAACGTAAAAATGATCAATCACAGAGAAAATGCCAACAGTTTTTAACCAATCAAAATCCAATGAAATCTGATTTCAATATGGATTTATGTCAAGCGATGGTGTCTGCGAACATTCCATTAAATAAGCTTTCGAACAATGTATTTCGATCATTTCTAGAGAAGTATACCAATGGAATCGACATTAAGAAAAGGTTATATTGACGATATTTTTAATTCTACTTTGGACAATATGAAAATGGAAATTCAGCAAAATAAAATTTAGGTCTCAATAGACGAGACATGTGATGTTGAAGGACGGTTCATAGCCAACGTTATAGTCGGAATTCTTAGACCAGATTGTCCAGGACGTATATTTTTACTACACTCAGAAGAATTAGATAAGGCAAATCACTCAAATATCTGTAAACTATTTGATAAAGCTATGGGTATTATATGGCCTGGTGATATAAAGTACAATAATGTATTATTATTTTTATCCGGCGCCGCACCATATATGGTGAAAGCAGGCACAGTTCTAAAAAACTTTTACACAAAAATGATATACGTCACATGTTGTGCACATGGACTCCACAGAATTGCAGAATAAATTCGGGGACAATTTGGTACAGTTGATGAATTAGTATCTAATATGAAAAAAATATTTCGTAAAGCTCCTTATCGCGTTGATATATTTAAATTAGAAGCTCCAGGTATAAAATTACCTCCTGAACCAATTATTACCCGTTGGGGGTCTTGGATCGAGGCTGCGATCTATTATTGCGAAAATTTTAGAGCAATTCGTCACGTTGTAAATTGCCTAGACGAAAATGATGCTGAAAGCATAAGAAAAGTGAAACAATGCATTGTAAAACCTGGCTTGGAAACAAATTTAGCCTATATAAAAAGTAATTTGAAGTTCTTACCAAAGCCATTATTGAACTACAAAAAAAAAAATGTTTTATTATCTGATTCACTTGCTGTGGTTCAAAATGTGAAACAGAAATTTTCTGTGTTAAAAGGAAATCTTGGAAAACCAGTTTTGACAAAACTTAAATCCGTTTTTGAAAAAAATAATGGCCTTGCAGTGTTGGAGAAAATTACAAAAATACTTGATGGCGAAGATGGTAGTGAGTTGACTGACTTCAGCAAATTTCCCGATGATTACTCCAGCGACGATATTGTATACTTTAAATACGCGACAATCACATCCGTAGACATCGAGCGTTCGTCTTCGGCTTTTAAAACAATACTATCAAACAACAGAAGGAATTTGCGTTTGAAAATTTAAGAAAACATTTAATTATCCAATGCAACAGAGAAGGTAAGAAACATTTAAAAATACATTTTATTTGTTGTTAAAATTAATCAATTTTTCTTTGGTTATTCTTAAAAAATTTTAAATTTATTTTTCAGAAAATCATTAAAAAGTACCTACTATCTATACTTAAAAAGAATTGATTTTTTAAGATAATATATTTTGTTTTTAAGTTTTAAAATAATATAATAAAGAAAAAAATTGTGTTTATAGTTTTTGTCATGCTTTATTTTGCTTATTTTCATAATTTTAAGTGCTTATTTTAGTGCTTATAATCATGTTTTTTAGCGCTTTTTCAAGCGCTTTTTTTGATGATTTTAAGTGCTATAAGTCCCGAGCCCTGGTCATAACACATTAATTTTAAGTCTAAAAGAGTTTAATGATAATTAAACATATATTGAGTGGCCGACAGGTTGGCAGCTATAGAGAACAATTTCAATAACGTGTAAGAAAGAAATTCCGTAGTTTTCAATGACGTAAATGAAATAAATATTTCATAAATAAATAAAAAAAAAAAAATTGTGTTTGAATAATAAAGATTTTGAATATATATAACCACGAGACATTAGTATTATTAAGTATTTATTAGATTTCACTGTTTAACATATAAAATTTGAATTCAACTACATATTCTAAATCTCGACTACAATATTTTGATTTAATTTAAATCAAGATTCTAATTTCTTTGTCTTGAATAACTGTTGGAAAAACGAAAAACTATTTTTTTTTGATCTTGGTCTTGATTCGTCGTCAAAGTCTACAGCATAAATTCCATATTTCTTCCTAAAACATTTACAAAAATTTGACTGTGTAATTAATACGCAAACCCAAAAACACATAGTTTATTGTTTAAAAATGGTCATACACTTGTATACAAAATTATATTGATTAATGCAAATTACCTATAACCAAATGTAAACTCGAGAGTATCTAAAAACGACCATACACAGTAACCAAACACATTTATGTTTTGATCGATTGCTTCTAGTAGTTTATTCAATATCCCCTACATTAAACACAAAATGAAATTAAAATATTTATGTAAATATGACATATATATATATATACGCAATTATTTTTAAATTTTAAATATTTGTTTTGTTATTTAAAGCAATCCTTTATTATTTACTTTATGATAAGCTATTTTTTGAGCACTACTATCAACTCCTTCGTCTTCTGGAAATCCATTTTCGCCAATGAATATTTTTGGTTGCCTCAGCATTTCGTTTACAAATTTTAAACAATTCAAAAATCCATCATATACCTTATTTTTGTAGAAAAAGTCATAATCATTAAATAATATTAAATAATATATGTTATAAATATATTTTTGTACTTCAGTTTGTGATATGTTATCAAACTCCATAAAATAACCTCTGTCTCTTCTTTTATGATTTGGTTCGTTAATTAATTCTACATCGGTTAAGGGCCGCACTTTTATACTACCATAGTAATTAAATACAATATAATCAAATGCTCCTGTCCAAAAAAAAAATGATATGATCAAAAAAATTGATGTATAACTTAAGTTCAAGGTGAACAGTTGCTTTATTCCTATTAAAAATTAAGGTACTAGTATATAATTAAATTACTTGAATTGATCATTACCTACAATAATTGATTTTTCTTCTTCTGTTAATTGAGGCAGACGACCCGGTTTAAAGCCTTCAAGTTTACTATTTTTTTCTACGGCTTCTACAACTTCTACAGGATATTCACCCGTGGCTAGAAGATTCATAATCAAACCACACTGAAATGAGTTTGGATTATAAAATCAGTTTAAATGCAAATTGTTATAGTGCTTACAGTCGAGAGTCGTGCGAGTTTAGCAATTCTTTGATGTTCCGGATTGTTCGAGTCTTTTGGGTAAAACCAAGTTCCGTTTATGGCAATACTTACTTCACCTAATTGAGAATATATTGTATTACATAATTAATCATGAAAATGGCAATCTATGTCTAAATCAATAAAAGATTAAAACAATAATAAAATATGAGGAATATTCCAGGAATTTATTTGGACCGTCAAATTTGTACGCATATTTTCCATTTTTAATAATTTAATTTAACCAATGAATCTATTAAAAATCAATAAGATTGTCTTGTGGATTCTAAAGACACAAGGTGACCCACTAATATTCCAATCACGCGATACCATGCTCTCAATCAAACACGCCTTCAAGAAATGCGGAAAGGATAAAAAACAAAAAGGTCTAAATCCAGACAACGAAAATAACAACAAGGAAATCTTCACGAAAATTAAAATAGAACTAATATCACTAACTTTGTACATGAATATCTAAAAAAATAATTTAAGCTGTATTTTAATCCCTCTTATCATTATAGATATCAGTAATGCATATAAAAATTTAATATTTATAGCTTAGAAGTCGTAGCAGAAACACTACAAATTTAGATCAATAAAAAAAAATTTAACAAAAATGTATAAAACATGTTTGAATCTTAAACTATATAGTTACCTCTTTGTTTTTGCTTAAATTCATTATTGTAAACTCTATAAGCGTTGGATACAAATAATAGTATGTTTTTGATTGCTTTATAGTCTAATATCCCACTGAACTTGTGTTCTTGAAATCCGGGTACGAAATGCTCGGAACCGTAACCTTCGGCGCATAAATGTAAATCTGCAGTTGTTGTCCAATGTTTTACCTTAAAATACGTTTACGTGTACACACATATGATTAAATGTTAATATTTTTATAAATTACTCGATCTCCGAATTTTTCAAAACACAACCTTGCATATCCCTCAAATAGTTGTGTACAATAAGGGTGTAGTAATCCACCAAATAGATTAGCATCAGACGTTGCGTCATAATAAAACAATGTTACCTTAAAAACAACATAATAACGAAACAAAGTATTATAAATACATGTTAATGTATCAATTCAAAATTATTTTGTAATTACATATATGTTGACTGTAATAAAGTGCTATTTAATGTGGTTGTTAAGAATTTTTAAAAAAAAAAAAACGTAGTTACCATTGGTGTTATACCATATTCGATTAATTTATCGATTAAATAATTGTAATGATCTATTCCATTATTTCCAGGTAAATGTTCATGGATATCCGGAACAATTCTGGTTGGGCTAATAGAAAACCGGTATACTTGAACCTACATTATTAGATGAAATTACACTCATGTTTAAATTCTATTATGTGAAGTCAAAACTAACGCCTAAATCTTTAAGCAGTTTAACATCTGTATCAATTTTATGATATGAATCCGCAGCAATATCTCCGTTATAATTAAAATATTCATTATCGATCACTTGACACGCCGGAACTTCGTATACCGCCATTCCTTTATATTCATCGACTAATCTCGGTTGAACGCCTATAGCCTTATATTCATCAATAAGCGGAGTTTTCATATCCAGATAGTACATGCATGTCTTTTTTTCACCAGTATTGTGAAAATAATTGTCCCACATTGATGGTTGTTTACCTAAAATCAATCAATGTGTGTAGGACATATTAAAAAAATAATTATAATTATTTTTTTATCAGTTTTATATGTTTATTTTTGGTTTTTATATTCGTATTATAAACATTATCTACACGTTATCATTGGAAACATCGTTTGTATAATATTTTAGTAATGACTGGGATTTCATTCCACTCATAATGTTTTCCGAAGTTTAATTATTCTCGAGTTGTCACAAATTAACTTCTTGTTTTTTTAAATCGTAATAGAAAATTGATTTTGCAATTTTATACAATTTTTATGTTGTATATGAATATTTTTTTCAATTGTGTATACCTTTGTGTTGTTTGTTTTATGGACATTTAATAACTAATATTAAATTACCGACAATAGAAATGTCAAAATCTAGATAATTATTATCGGCGACTATGGAAATTGGCGGGATTTAAGAAGGTATTATATAAATATAATTATTTTAGTGCATCGTTTAAAATTACAGTACCTAATTGAATTTTTTTAAGATCATTTTTTAGTATTTTTTAGAGAATCACTTTTTTTTCGTATCTTAATCAACTAGTCTTTATTTCGTAAATTTGAATGGAAGGAAACTAATTGTTATATAATAATGAAGAATAATCGTAGCCTTTGTTAGACACCAAAACCAATTTCAATTCATGTATTACTTTTAACTTAGTTTTAAATTTGTATAATAATTAGGTATATTTAAACTCCGATTTAACAATAACGGATTCATTTATCAGACCAAATGTTCACACATACCATCTTCATTCCAAGCTCCTTCTACTTGCGTCGCTGAAGTTGCTGTCCCAAGCAAAAAATGTTTTGGAAATGTTTTAGATGTGACACATTTTGCTGTTGAAAATAATTAAATGTTATTTTATTTATATAATGTTATTAATGTAAAATAAAAAAGTTACCGTTAAATTTTGCCATTTTTTAATAATTTTAAAATATTATTTTACTTGATTATGTTTGAAATATTTGGAAATGAACTATGTAATATCTAACGAAGTACCCGAAAATAAACCGGAATAGATAAATGTGATGAAATTAATTTTATTACCCTGTATTTATATTATTTTAAGTTTGATAGTGTAGCTCTAAATTATGATAAGCAGTTATAATTAATTATGATAATATATAATGAAATATTTTTATCTTCATAAATAACATGAAAAAATATCTTATATTTTATAATAAATAATCCTATGGTGCCTAAAATATTATGCAATTTCAATTTGCAAAAATGTTTTGCATGATTAATTGGAGAGATATCAAGGGTAATTATTTTGTGCCGTCTGTCATGATTCAAAACTTATGATTTGTAGATTTTGGAGAATCTATACGATATTTTCATATGATATAATTAGATAGTTTGATTAGGATTTGATAAAATATTCTTAATTTGCATAATGGTGATAATATTTTCTCACATAAATTAAATAAAAGATATATTTCAACATGTACATAAGCAACACTTTCAATAAGACATTAAAAGAGTAAGTATAGGTTTGGTCAACAGACGCTTCTCTGTGGTACACCGTGTGAAATGTTTTTCCAATCAGTTTATGATTCTTTGTGCATGATTTAAAGTTTAGTCAGATAGGATTCAAGAAGTGTGCAACTAGTGTGAGGCAGCTGTTTACGTTGTTTTATAAGTAATTCTTTTGTGACAAACTTTATCGAAAGCTTGTGCCACGTCTAGAAATACTCTGCAGCAAATTTTTTTTTGTTTTACTGCCTTACTAATCACGTTAATGATGCGATGAACTTCGTCGATGGTTAAATTTTGGTTTCGAAATCCAAACCGATGATATTAGTCTGTATGTAATAGCTCGCTCTTGAGGCTTACCTGGTTTCATCAACATATACGAGGTGCGACAATAAAATAACGAGACTTTTTGAATAAAAGTTGTTTATTTTAAAAATGTTATAATTTAATGATTATCACCTTCAAAGTACCTTCCCTCAGCATCAATATACTGTTGCATACGTCGCTGCCATTCTTGAAAACAGTGTTGCCAATTGCTTTCATTCAGCCCTTTTAGAAGTTCTGCCGTTTTCATTTTTACGTCATCAACTGTTTGAAAATGGGAAAAGAAATAAGAAGGAAAAAGAAGAAGTCACAATGAGTAAGGTCTGGCGAGTACGGGGGATGTTGAAGTACAGAAATTTTTTTTTCAGTTAAAAAACGTTGAATTGAAAATGCACTGTGAGCTGGAGCATTGTCTTGGTGAAGAACCCAGCCATTTTTCCATAGATCTGGTCGCTTCTTTCTGACACGTTCTCTTAATTTAATTAATACCTCTTTATAATAATATTGATTAATTAATTTTGTCGATTTTTTCAACGTTTTCGTTTGTTGAAGACGTGGTAGGACGTTCA
Organism: Tuberolachnus salignus; assembly: GCA_956483605.1. Taxonomy (NCBI): domain Eukaryota; kingdom Metazoa; phylum Arthropoda; class Insecta; order Hemiptera; family Aphididae; genus Tuberolachnus; species Tuberolachnus salignus. The sequence continues at coordinate 20,067,493 of OY101433.1, forward strand.
GAACGATGTCCTCCCTTCCACTACAAAACCGTTTGTGCCATTCAAAAACACGAGCTCTTGATAAACATTCTACACCATAAACTTCACATAACATACGAAACGATTCCGCGGCAGTTTTTTTTAATTTAACAAGAAATTTAATGTTAACACATGTTGTTCGATTTTTATATCTAACATTTTTCGGCAGTATAGTCGAACTCGCACTAATAACAAGGATACTAACGTATGAGAAAATGAATCGATGCCATCAGTGTTCATAGTACTTTTAGATAAGTGTTTTCTAATCATCATAGTCAATCATCATAGTTTTATAGATAACGTTAATAGTTTAGGTTTTATTCAAAAAGTCTCGTTATTTTATTGTCGCGCCTCGTACATTTGTTCCTTTTTCTGTTTTTTCGGGACATATTCCGTTCGTAGAATTGCATTGTATATATAAGTAAGAAGAATAATGGTTTTCATCGGCAGTTCTTTAAGTATGCATGGAATGACTTCATCGATGTTGTGTGCTTTTTTTGGGTTGATATTAAAGTCAATATTATGGGCACCTTTATGGGGTGTGAAGTACCTTTTTTTTTCTCTTGTTACATTATGTGGTTAATAATGTACCGTTTCGAATTCGGAGGCGTTATTGTACGGTTTAAAAAACGCTCAATGTGTCAAGCATATACATCGGCTTTATCTTGTTCACTACATGCCCATGTCCCGTCTACTTTTCGATAGGAGGTACATAAGTACGAGGTCTTTTCATACGTTTTGTGGCTTTCCACAACGAATGATCACTTTAATCGGTAACCAACAAGTTACTAAAACAAAAAGCTTTGAATGTTTCATTTTTTACTTAATGTTTTCGTGGAGAACAAATTTAACATTACTAAGACAGTTCCGTTCGGGTTTGTCTTTTAGATTGATTCTTCTCACATTACGTTTTTGTTGTACTAGCTCTCTAATTTCTAATAAGTAAGTGATCTCGCAAATAGAAGCAACACCTGTTTGCTACTTTTGCCGCTTTAACAACATCATTAGTTATGTTTTGTACGGATTTTTCAATGTTAGATAATATTTAGAATTTTTTGTTCCTTCATTATAACGTTTAAGCTTAACGACAGTAGCACAGGAATAAGATCAGACGTTACTTCAATTAAGCATTCAGCATCAAAGTAATTTCATGAGAAAATATTTATAAAGAAGACGTCCAGTAGATTAGGGATCATGTCTGGGTCAGTCAATAAATATTTTGTTTTTTGGTAGAAATGATGTCAGCATTAATATTGATTGCAGATTTTAGAATATCATGCCTTTTCTGGATGATTAGTTTGAACCCCAGTGTAAGTGCCTCTGCCAACAATAATTCGGACTCAAAGTTTTTAGAAGACTTCAGTGAATTTAATTTCATCTGCATCTCCCTGTGGTGGACAATAAAAAACCCGAACTGTGAGGTACTCAAATGATTAAGGATTGAATAAGTGATCGCGAATCGTATGTATCAAACCTACCGCAAATTACCGTTTTATCGAAAAGCACTGTACTCCTATACATACGATGTAGAATACAAGTAATAGGTACAATGCTTAGTCTGAAAGATTATTCTTTAAAATGAATTTGTGGCAATATGTCTGTACGGGAGTAATAATTACCTCTTACCCTACTCCACACAGATAATCACTAAAACTCTATTAAACTAAAACCATATGTATTTATGAAATTATTGATAAATAATATATACGATTTCCGTTTCTATATGTCACATAAGCAACCTTATATCTTTTCACCACAAAGTCATTTTAAAAATCAATCTAATATGTTTATTTGGCATTGTATTTGGTAGGTGAACTCATTATACCCGTGTATCAAAATATCTTTTGGACACAGCGAAATAATCTTGTGACTATGATAGTTTAGTGATTACTAATCATGGGTTAAGTGGAAAAATGTGGTAGTTTCAATAACGTGTATAAAAATAAATGCAACACATCTTTCAATGACGTATATGAAATTAATATTCCAATAATAAATACAAAAAAAATATTGCGATGGAAGAATAAAGATTTCAAATATATTTCGCCACGAGACAATAGTTTAATAAGTATTTATTAGTTTTCTCAGTTTAACATTAACAAGTTAAATTCAACTACACATTGTATTTTCTACTACATTCGATTTAATATACATTTATTGTTTATATATTGTAAAGTTTTCAGACTAATATAAGTCTAATGTAAAGATATCCAGTCTTTCTTGAGGGTTAAAACCAAACTTGTTAAAGAATAAAATCATCTATAATTTAAACTAAAATTAATAAATCTAAATAATTATTTTAGTGTATCGTTTAAAATGTATAGCACATTATTGAATGTTTTTAAGGTCATATTTTAGGATTTTCTAAAGAATATATTTTCTTGTTCGTATCATAAACAACTAAACTTTATTTTGTAAATATAATGGGAGGAAACTGATAATTATATAATAATATAGAATAATCGATTAGGTTATGATAAAATAGTACTCTATTGCATAATGATAATAAAATTGTCTCCCATAAATTAGAAAACATACTCGGAATTCCGTTATTATTCGATTTATGCAAAAATTAACACATAAACACACTTAAAAATATTATGGATATTAGTTTTCGAACGTATGCTTCATCACAAACGACAAAAAAAATTATCTTGGTAAGATTCAAATTTAATAAAAATTTCATTATACGATTATTTAGTTGCTGATCAATTTTTAAGAATTAAAATAGTGATTGTAAATCGTTTGTGACTATGCTGTTAGTGCTATACCATGTTATAGTAGGAACAGACGGATAATGTATTGGTAAAAATAAACGCTAACTGTCAAAAAACGATCACCGGCTGATATGGTCTCATTTGGGACAGAGTATACGACCATTTTCGACCTTTGAGTAGATACTACGTATAGGTACTTAATTCACCAAACACTGCAAAATATGTGAAACTAAAACGGTGACAGCACCTGCCCATTTACCGATTTTTGTTGCAAATCAATGTCACATTATATATAAATATATAACCGTATGTATTATGGTATTTTATGGTATTCTGTCTTTAGAAGGTTGAAATAAAAATCGCATGATTACAGTCGTGATAAAATTATATTATTGGTATGAAATAATTATACAATATAATCAAAAAATTGAACGACTTATTATTTAGATACCTAATTCATTTTGTGATAATTACTTTTACAGATTTCGGGTTTAATATACTTATAGGAAAACTATGTTAGAAACTACTAAAACCAGTATATCTTCTCAAAAGTTAAAATATTAAATATCTATACGTTTGATTTTTGTAACTCATTTAAATACAATTGTATAGACCTTACATTTGCACAGATTATTCATTTTACCTAATTTTCAAATCATTCTGGCGAGTTTTATGCTTTTAAAAAGCGAATTAAACTTAAGTATTTTTAATATTTATTTGAATAAATGTGGATAAAATAAGTTTGGTCAACAACATATGCTTAAGAAGGAATATTGTGTTGGAAGAATAATGATTTTAAATATATTTAGACACAAGACACTAGTATTATTAAGTATTTATTAGTTTTCTCTGTTTAACATATACAATTTGAATTCAACTACACATTCTAAATCTCGACTACAATATTTTGGTTTATATAAATCATAATTCTAATTTCTTTGTCTTGAATAACTTTTGGAAAAACAAAAAACTATTTTTTTTTGATCTTGGTCTTGAATCGTCGTCAAAGTCCACAGCATAAATTCCATATTTTTTCCTAAAACATTTACAAATATTTATTGTGAATATATTGTCATACAAATTGTATACAAATTTATATTATTTAAGGCAAATTACCTATAACCAAATGTAAACTCGAAAGTATCTAAAAACGACCATACACAGTAACCAAACACATTTATGTTTTGATCGATTGCTTCTAGTAGTTTATTCAATATCCCCTGTATGAAACAAAAAAATCAGTTTAAATACCCCTGTAGATATGTTCAATATAAATTTTTTTTTAAATTTGAAATATTTATTTTGTTATGTAAAGAACTCCTTTATGACTTACCGTATGATAAGCTATTTTTTGAATACTATTATCAACTCCTTCGTCCTCTGGAAATCCATTTTCGCCAATAAAAATTTTTGGTTGCTTCAGCATTTCGTTAACAAATTTTAAGCAATTCAAAAATCCTTCATATACCTTAATTTTGTAAAAAAAGTCATAATCATTAAATCAAACTAACGAATGTATATTATAAATAAAAGTTGTACTTCAGTTTGTGATATGTCATCGAACTCCATAAAATAACCCCTGTCTCTTCTTTTAAGATTGGGTTCGTTAGTTAATTCTACATCAGTCAACGGTCGCACTTTTATACTACCGAAGTAGTTAAATACAATAAAATCAAATGCTCCTGTCCAAAGAAACATATATGATCAAACCCATTAATGTATTACTTTTAGGTCTAGGTGAACAATTGATTTTTTTTTTATTACAGAATTAGGTACCGGTATGTTTTTGGATTATTTTAATAGATCTTTACCTACAACAATCGATTTTTCTTCTTCTGTAAATTCTGACAAACGACCCGGTTGAAAACCTTTAAGTTTACTATTTTTTTCTACGGCGTCTACAACTTCTACAGGATATTCACCCGTGGCTAGAAGATTCATAATCAAACCACACTGAAATGAGTTTTGTATTACAAAATGAGTTTAAATGGAAATTATAATAGTGAATACAGTTGAGAGTCGTGCGAGTTTAGCAATTCTTTGATGATCTGGATTATTTGGGTCTTTTGGGTAAAACCATGTTCCGTTTATGGTAATGCTAACTTCACCTAAAAATGTATACTTGATTATTTCAATATGAATATATAAATTACAAATTAGGCAATTTAAACTAGCTTATGTCTTTAATTAAAATTGACGATCTATAAGGACCTTGCTGTTTTGTTTTAAATTCATTATTGTAAATTCTATACGTTTTGGATGCAGCTATTAGTAATGTCTTTATTGCTAGATAGTCAAAGATGCCACTATACGTGTGATCTTGGAATCCGGGTACAAAATGCTCTGAACTGTACCCTTCGCCAAATATATGTAAATCTGCACACGTTGTCCAATATTTTACCTTAAAATACGTTCATTTTTAAATTCTGTATAATTGAATGTTAATAATTTATATTACTCGATCTCCAAATTTTTCAAAACACAATCTTGAATATCCATCAAATATTGTAGTGCAGAATTGGTGTAGGTATCCACCAAACATATTTACTTTTCTCGATGTATCGTAATATAACATTATTATCTACGTAACAACGTAACAGTAGTACATTTTATAATAAATACTTACATAGTGTTGCAAAAGTACATATTAGATGTTTTCTTAACCGATTCTATGTACCTTTATTATACATGAAAAAATGTTTATATAATGATTTATAAGACACAGCAGCTTTTAGGCTGATTCTGTATCTCGAACCAAAACCATAGAACATCCAGGGTCTCATAAAATAGTCTGTGTATTTATGGGGATTGTATTGCAACCAGGTAAAAGGGAAGCGTCTCTATATGAATTCAAGGCTTTTTTAAGAATGAGATCAACTGTCATTCTGGTAAAATGTTGTGTTTAATAATTTACTGACACTCCACTTATCTGTCAGCATTTATAACGACTACCTATATCATAAACAATATATTTTAATTACTATTAATTATAAAAAAAATGGTTTTGGCCAACTAAAATTCAAACCCAAGCTTCGCCACGAAATAAAAACGTATAAATTAAGTAGTATTACTATTGGTTATATAAATTATAGTATGACCTTAAATCCTATCTAATATCATTTGTAAATTAACAAAAATAAATTGCTGTTGAAATTACTTGAGATTTTGAGTAAAAAACACATATTTACCATCGGTGTTATACCATTTTCAATTAATTTATCGATTAAATAATTGTAATGATCTATTCCTTTTTGTTCAAATAAATGATCATGAATATTTGGTATCAATCTCATGGGATTAATAGAAAACCGGTAAACTTGAACCTAGAGTAAATAGATAAATACATTAAAATTTAAATTCGACGATTAAATTCAAAAACTTACGCCTAAATCTTTAAGCAGTTTAACATCTGTATCAATTTTATGATATGAATCCGCAGCAATATCTCCGTTATAATTAAAATATTCACTATCGATCACTTGACACGCTGGAACTTCGTATACCGGCATTCCTTTATATTCATCGACTAATCTTGGTTGTACGCCTATAGCCTTATATTCATCAATAAGCGGAGTTTGCATATCAAGGTAATACTTGCGCGTTTTCACCTCACCAATATTGTGAAAATAGTCGTCCCACATTGTTGGAGATTTACCTAAAAATAAATCATTGTGTATGTATGACAAAATGTTGTTTAATATTACTGAGCATGTGTATTATTTTTATAGTAAATTTTACGGAAAATGTAGTCACTTACAATCAATCTAATGATTCCTGATTTCGTGAAAATAACTCATTTTATTAATTAGGTCATTCCAAATTTATAATTATAATTATAATTTTATCATTATATTTTTTTGTTTATATTTTTGTATTTTAGACATTAATTATTCTTTAACATTACAAACATCGCATTAATAATAATATAATTCAAATTGGGTTGAAATCCACTTCTGTATTTTGCATGCTCTATTTAATGGTAATACAACTATGTTATTGTTCTTATTTTGACATCATTTGTACCGTTTAAAATTATTTTATTAATTATGTAGACCAATTTAGGGTTTTTTGTAACATTCGTATCTATAATTGCAATTTGAGACTTTATTCAATATTTTAAACGCCTACCTCATAAAAATATTATGATTTGTGCTCATAATATTTTTATATAAATATAACTATTTTTTAAGTAGGTACTCGTATTTTATTACAGGAACATCGGAACGACAAAATCTAGATAATGAGCCATTCATTAGGCACTATAAACAAATTCATTTTATTTATTATATTTTTTTTAATTTTAATAATGTACGAAAATTAGGACTAGATAAACTCCGATGTAAAAATAATATATTGATTAATCAATCCAAATGTTCAAACCAAATACTATCCTTATTTTTCAATTATTTTAGTGCATCGTTTAAAAAAAAATTACACATAATTCAATCATATTAAGATTATCATTAACGAATCTATCTACTAGTTCGTATCATAATCAACTAGTCTTTATTTCAGAAAGTCTAATAAAGGGAAACTGATAATTATATAATAATACAAAATAATCGTAGCCTTTGTTTACCGAACAGAACCAACATCAATTCTTGTATTATTTTTACTTTGTTTAAATTTTGCATGGTTATTAGGTATATTTTAACTACGATTTAATAATAACGGATTGATTTCTCAGACCAAATGTTCAAACATACCGTCTTCATTCCAAGCTCCTTCAACTTGCGTCGCTGAAGTCGCTGTCCCAAGCAAAAACTGTTTTGGAAATGTTTTTGAAGTTACACATTTTGCTGTTGTAATTAATTCAATGTAATTTTATTTATATAATGTTATACATGGTAAATACAAATCTTACCGTTTAGTTGAGCCATTTTTAAAAATTTTTAAATATTAATAGACTTGATTACGCTTAAAAATATTTAGAAATTAACTATGTAATATCTAACCATGTACCTGAAAACAAACCGGCATTGAGATATGAGATAAAATTGTAATAAGACTCTATATTTATATTATTTTTTGTTGATTATGTAGTTATAAATTATGACAAACCATAATGAAATACATTTATCTTAATAATAACGCAAAAAATATCTAAAATTAAATAATATATAACATTATAGTATCCTATATTATTACTTGTTTTTATGCATAATTAATTGGTAGGACATCAATTGTAATCATTTATTGCTGTCCGTCTTGATATAAAACTATGATATTTAGGTTTTGGAGAGTCTGTTCGATATGTCTAATGGACGATATGAATATATTAATAGTTTGATTAGGTTTTGATATAATATTTCACTATTCATAACCATAAAATATATTCTCACATAAATTACCATCACATAAATAACCGTACTCGGAATTTCGTAATTTGTACGATTTCTTCAAAAATCTACACTTCAACCATTTTTAAAAATATTCTGCCTATTAATTTGCAAACGTATGGTTCTTCATTAACGAGAAAAAATATTCCTGTTATGGTAGGATTAAATTTTAATTAAAATTAATATTAATAAATGTTTATACATGTTTATACTTAATTCACCAAACACTGCAAAATATGTGAAACTAAAACGGTGACAGCACCTGCCCATTTACCGATTTTTGTTGCAAATCAATGTCACATTATATATAAATATATAACCGTATGTATTATGTTATATTATGGTATTCTGTCTTTAGAAGGTTGAAATAAAAATCGCATGATTACAGTCGTGATAAAATTATATTATTGGTATGAAATAATTATACAATATAATCAAAAAATTGAACGACTTATTATTTAGATACCTAATTCATTTTGTGATAATTACTTTTACAGATTTCGGGTTTAATATACTTATAGGAAAACTATGTTTGAATCTACTAAAACCAGTATATCTTCTTGAAAGTTAAAATATTAAATATCTATACGTTTGATTTTTGTAACTCATTTAAATACAATTGTATATACCTAACATTTGCACAGATTATTCATTTTTCCTAATTTTCAAATCATTCTGGCGAGTTTTATGCTTTTAAAAAGCGTAAAAACATATACAATTTGAATTCAACTACACATTCTAAATCTCGACTACAATATTTTGGTTTAATTTAAATCATAATTCTTATTTCTTTGTCTTGAATAACTTTTGGAAAAACAAAAATCTATTTTTTTTTGATCTTGGTCTAGAATTAAACTGTATAATATATAACAAAACAATTTATTGTTAGGACTTCAATTGTAATCATTTATTGCCGTCCGTTTTGTTTCATCTGTACGATATGTCTAAAGGACTATATGATTATATTTATTAGTTTGATTAGGTTTTGATATAATAGTTCTGTATTCATAACAATAAAAAATTTTCTCACATATATTACCATCACATATATAACCGTACTCAGAATTTCGTAATTTGTACGATTTCTTCAAAAATCTATACTTAAACCATATTTAAAAATATTCTGCCTAATAATTTGCAAATGTACGCTTCTTCATTAACGAGAAAAAAATATTCCTGTTTTGGTAGGATTAAATTTTAATTAAAATTTATATTAATAATTATTACTATTTCCTTATCTATATGTCACACAAGCAACCTTATACCCTTTCGCCACAAGGTCACTTTCAAAATCAATCTAATATGTTTATTTAACATAATATTCAGTAGGTGAACTAAATATACCCTTGTATCAAAATATTTTGTGGACACAACGAAATAATCTTGTGACTATAATAGTTTAGTGTTTACTAATCATTTGTTAAATGGAAAAATGTGGTAGTTTCAATAATGTGTATAGAGTGTGTATTCTATTTTTCTAGTACATTATTTTAAAAAAAATGTATATCATGATAATAATTTCTTTGTCTTGAATAACTGTTGGAAAATCAAATAATTATATTTTTTCTTGGTTTCGATCTTTATTCATTAAGAATATTCTATCAACGGTATCCACAATGCCGCTCAACAATACCTTAAAAAAATCCAAGTTTTTTGTTACTCGCAATCGCTACATAGCTCTCGACGACGCCACTGACCTAAACGATGATTGACATTAGACTACTATTCAGGTGCTTTCTAATACCACTTAATACACAACAACGATAGTTATATTTCTACCATCTTTTTTTTATTAAAGGAGTACTAAACTTCCCTGAACTACTTACCCAATTTAGGAGCTTAATCAGTCTAAATATATTTGTATATAAATCGACATCTACTCACTTAAAGGATTAAGTTGAAAAAACTTACGAATATAGACCTTATCTTTTTCCTAAAGGAAAGCAACGGAACACTTCATTTTAGGTATGAGCCTACCAAATGCAATAGGAATATTTACCTACATATTGTCCATCTTAATATACAAGCTGACCAACTAAATTTACTGTTTTCACCCTATGCTACAACTTTATTATAAGTTGCTATGTACATACAATGGGGCTTTGACGTGTCCAACCCATAAGATAATTCTCTCTTCTAAAAAACCTATCTATTTCCATTTCTTCTTTCTGAGATTCTCCCAGTTTCATATATTGACCTATATCCCTTCGTGAAATACCAGAAATCTTAGACATTTTTGTCACTAGAATTCCTAGTAATCTCCATACTCAAATATTTAATCTTATTGACCATTGCTCAGACCACTTGCCTGCCAGTCATGCTCTCATCGTCGGAAAAATGAGACGTGACAGGCTCTGAAGTTAAAATTGTTTAAAAATTATTAAAAGCGACATCGTGGTCATTTTTCTATATTATGATACATGATATTTGGTTAAATAAAAAATAGGGGGAGATTGAATGAAGTTCTTAACTAATGGTCTTTAATACACATTCCTAAAAAATAGCGGACTTGTTTTTGAGTTTACGGAGTTTTAAAATGAGTTATTTCCGATGTGTTTTAAGCAAGCAGTTGAAAACCATCTATGGATATTTGGTGTCCTAATAACATAATACTTTTTGAAAATTATTTAAATTTATCATTACCTACAACAATTGATGTTTCTTCTTCTGTTAATTGAGGCAGACGACCCGGTTTAAAGCCAACTGTCAAAAAACGATCACCGGCCGATATGGTCTCATTTGGGACAGAGTATACGACGATTTTCGACCTTTGAGTATATATTACGTATAGGTAATTAATTCACCAAGCACTGCAAAATATGTGAAACTTAAACGGTGACAGCACCTGCCCATTAACCGATTTTTGTTGCAAATCAATGTCACATTTTATATAAAAATATTACGGTATGTATTATGGTATGGTATATTATGGTATTCTATCTTTAGAAAATTAAATAAAAATCGCATGATTACAGTCGTGATAAAATTATATTATTGGTATGAAATAATTATACAATATAATCAAAAAATTGAACGACTTATTATTTAAATACCAAATTCATTTTGTGATAATTACTTTTACAGATTTCGGGTTTAATATACTTATAGGAAAACTAGATTTGAAACTACTAAAACCAGTATATCTTCTCAAAAGTTAAAATATTAAATATCTATACGTTTGATTTTTGTAACTCATTTAAATACAATTGTATAGACCTTACATTTGCACAGATTATTCATTTTACCTAATTTTCAAATCATTCTGGCGAGTTTTATGCTTTATAAAGCGAATTAAACTTAAGTATTTTTAATATTTATTTGATTAAATGTGGATAAAATAAGTTTGGTCAACAACATATGCTTAAGAAGGAATATTGTGTTAAAAGATTAAAGATTTTAAATATATTTAGCCACAAGACACTAGTATTATTAAGTATTTATTAGTTTTCTGTGTTTAACATATACAATTTGAATTCAACTACACATTCTAAATCTCGACTACAATATTTTGGTTTATTTTAAATCATAATTCTAATTTCTTTGTCTTGAATAATTTTTGGAAAAACAAAAAACAATTTTTTTCTGATCTTGGTCATGATTCGTCGTCAAAGTCAATAGCATAAATTCAATTTAGTTCTAATAACATAAAAGTGACTAATAAGAAAATTTCATTTCTAGTGAAAAATCAGATGAAATATCGATTAATTTCTTTTACTATATAGTTGTCAAATTTGACAATGGTAATACACTAATTCTGACTTAGATTCAATTGTATTGTTTGATATTCTCTGGAAAATATTTCGGATACCATTTTATTGTCAAAACTATAATGAAGTCAGCAACTTATAGTATCATTAGACGAGGTAATATATTTAGGTTGGTTTGCGGCGGATTCTCCAATTGTAGTAGAAAAAATCAATTATTGATGGTAAAATAAATAATTTAGCGATTGTATAAGGTTCTTTTAAATTGAGCAACTAGAAATTCTAGTTTATATAAAGGTAAATGAGCATAGGGTTAAACACTTGTCTGTTTGATAAATCCGATTGATTAATTTTCATCTTGTAGAGGTTGATTTACTAGATAATCACGTTATTTTATAAATGATAATTTTCCATATAACGTTTTCATTTGATTGGAATCATACTATCGGCAGTTAATACTTTTAAACAAATAACAGATTTATGACGATGTTTGTTGTCCGTTTTATTATAAGTAAAAACAAAACTTGAGAAACAATCACAAATTTTTAAAATTTCATTCCACCATTTTTTAGTAGTGACTAAATTTTAAAGAATTAAACGAGTAATCGCAAATTGTTTGTAACAATACTTCATTCGCAACATAACTTTTTATCTGTACTTCACACATACAAGTATTTGTAATAATGCTTAGTTTTAATGATTATTGATTAAGATGAATTGGTGAAAAACCTGGCAGTTTGGAACAATTTTTCTCTAACAATCCTCTTAACAAATATTCCATAAAATGTATATAAAACTGAAACCATATATAATTATGAACTGATTGATAAATGATAAATAATCTACACGATTTAGATATCTATATGTCATACAAGCAACCTTATATCTATTATCTTTAGAGTCACTTTCAAAATCTAATATGTTTATTTAGCATAATAATTAGTAAATCAACTGTTTATACCCACGAATAAGAATATTCATTGGTCATAACACATTAATCTTAAGAATAAACTAGCTTAATAATAATTAAACAAATATTTTGATTGGCAAACTGTCGCAGCTATAGAGAACAATTTCAATAACGTGTAAGAAAGAAATTCCGTAGTTTTCAATGACGTAAATGAAATAAATATTTCATAAATAATTAATTAAAAAAAAAAAAAATTGTGTTTGAATAATAAAGATTTTGAATATATATAACCACGTGACATTAGTATTATTAAGTATTTATTAGATTTCTCTGTTTAACATATAAAATTTGAATTCAACTACATATTCTAAATCTCGACTACAATATTTTGATTTAATTTAAATCATGATTCTAATTTCTTTGTCTTGAATAACTGTTGGAAAAACGAAAAACTATTTTTTTTTGATCTTGGTCTTGATTCGTCGTCAAAGTCTACAGCATAAATTCCATATTTCTTCCTAAAACATTTACAAAAATTTGACTGTGTAATTAATACGCAAACCCAAAAACACATAGTTTATTGTTTAAAAATGGTCATACACTTGTATACAAAATCATATTGATTAATGCAAATTACCTATAACCAAATGTAAACTCGAGAGTATCTAAAAACGACCATACACAGTAACCAAACACATTTATGTTTTGATCGATTGCTTCTAGTAGTTTATTCAATATCCCCTGCATTAAACACAAAATGAAATTAAAATATTATGTAAATATGACATATATATATATATATATACGCAATTATTTCTAAATTTTAAATATGTGTTTTGTTATTTAAAGCAATCCTTTATTATTTACTTTATGATAAGCTATTTTTTGAGCACTACTATCAACTCCTTCGTCTTCTGGAAATCCATTTTCGCCAATGAATATTTTTGGTTGCCTCAGCATGTCGTTTACAAATTTTAAACAATTCAAAAATCCATCATATACCTTATTTTTGTAGAAAAAGTCATAATCATTAAGTAATGTTTAATAATATATGTTATAAATATATTTTTGTACTTCAGTTTGTGATATGTTATCAAACTCCATAAAATAACCTCTGTCTCTTCTTTTATGATTTGCTTCGTTAATTAATTCTACATCGGTTAAGGGCCGCACTTTTATACTACCGTAGTAATTAAATACAATATAATCAAATGCTCCTGTCCAAAAAAAAAATGATATGATCAAAAAAATTGATGTATAACTTATAGTTCAAGGTGAACAGTTGCTTTCTTCCTATTAAAAATTAAGGTACTAGTATATACTTAAATTATTTGAATTGATCATTACCTACAACAATTGATTTTTCTTCTTCTGTTAATTGAGGCAGACGACCCGGTTTAAAGCCTTCAAGTTTACTATTTTTTTCTACGGCTTCTACAACTTCTACAGGATATTCACCGTTGGCTAGAAGATTCATAATCAAACCACACTGAAAAGAGTTTTGTATTACAAAATCAGTTTAAATGCAAATTGTTATAGTGCTTACAGTCGAGAGTCGTGCGAGTTTAGCAATTCTTTGATGTTCCGGATTGTTCGGGTCTTTTGGGTAAAACCAAGTTCCGTTTATGGCAATACTTACTTCACCTAATTGAGAATATATTGTATTACATAATTAATCATGAAAATAGCAATCTATGTCTAAATCAATAAAAGATTAAAACAATAATAAAATATGAGGAATATTCCAGGAATTTATTTGGACCGTCAAATTTGTACACATATTTTCCATTTTTAATAATTTAATTTAAACAATGAATCTATTAAAAATCAATAAGATTGTCTTGTGGATTCTAAAGACACAAGGTGACCCACTAATATTCCAATCACGCGATACCATGCTCTCAATCAAACACGCCTTCAAGAAATGCGGAAAGGATAAAAAACAAAAAGGTCTAAATCCAGACAACGAAAATAACAACAAGGAAATCTTCACGAAAATAAAAATAGAACTAATATCACTAATTTTGTACATGAATATCTAAAAAGATAATTTAAGCTGTATTTTAATCCCCTTTATCATTATAGATATCAGTATTGTATATAAAACTTTAATGCTTATGGCTTAGAAGTCGTAGTAGAAATACTACAAATTTAGATTAATAAAAAAAAATTTAACAAAAGTGTATAAAACATGTTTGAATCTTAAACTACATAGTTACCTCTTTGTTTTTGCTTAAATTCATTATTGTAAACTCTATAAGCGTTGGATACAAATAATATTAAGTTTTTGATTGCTTTATAGTCTAAAATCCCACTGAACTTGTGTTCTTGAAATCCGGGTACGAAATGCTCGGAACCGTAACCTTCGGCGCATAAATGTAAATCTGCAGTTGTTGTCCAATGTTTTACCTTAAAATACGTTTACGTGTACACACCTATGATTAAATGTTAATATTTTTATAAATTACTCGATCTCCGAATTTTTCAAAACACAACCTTGCATACCCCTCAAATATTGGTGTGCAATAAGGGTGTAGTAATCCACCAAATAGATTTCCTTCAGACGATACATCATAATAAAACAATGTTACCTTAAAAACAACATTATAATGAAACAAAGTATTATAAATACTTGCTTAAGTATCAATTCAAAATTATTTTGGAATTACATATATTTTGACTGTAATAAAGTGCTATTTAATGTGGTTGTTAAGAATTTAAAAAAAAATAAACGTAGTTACCATTGGTGTTATACCATTTTCGATTAATTTATCGATTAAATAATTGTAATGATCTATTCCATTATTTCCAGGTAAATGTTCATGGATATCCGGAACAATTCTGATTGGGCTAATAGAAAACCGGTATACTTGAACCTACATTA
This sequence comes from Tuberolachnus salignus, assembly GCA_956483605.1. NCBI lineage: Eukaryota > Metazoa > Arthropoda > Insecta > Hemiptera > Aphididae > Tuberolachnus > Tuberolachnus salignus. Next base: position 20,083,065 of record OY101433.1, read on the forward strand.
TTAGATGAAATTACACTCATGTTTAAATTCTATTATGTGAAGTCAAAACTAACGCCTAAATCTTTAAGCAGTTTAACATCTGTATCAACTTTATGATATGAATCCGCAGCAATATCTCCGTTAAAATTAAAATATTCATTATCAATCACTTGAGACGCCGGAACTTCGTATACCGCCATTCCTTTATATTCATCGACCAATCTCGGTTGAACGCCTTTAGCCTTATATTCTTCAATAAGCGGAGTTTGCATATCTAAGTAGTACTTGCGCGTCTTCTTTTCACGAGTATTGTGAAAATAATCGTCCCACATTGATGGTTGTTTACCTAAAATCAATCAATGTGTGTAAGATATTTTAAAATAATAATTATAATTATTTTTTTATCAGTTTTATATGTTTATTTTTGATTTTATATTCGTATTATAGACATTATCTACACGTTATCATTGGAAACATTGCTTGTATAATATTTTAGTAATGACTGGGATTTCATTCCACTCATAATGTTTTCCGAAGCTTAATTATTCTCGAGTTGTCACAAATTATCTTCTTGTTTTTTTAAATCGTAATAGAAAATTGATTTTGCAATTTTATACAATTTTTATGTTGTATATGAATATTTTTTTCAATTGTGTATACCTTTGTGTTGTTTGTTTTTGGGACATTTAATAACTCATATTAAATTACCGACAATAGAAATGTCAAAATCTAGATAACTATTTTTGGCAACTATGGAAATTGGTGGGATTTAAGAATGTATTATATAAATATAATTATTTTAGTTCATCGTTTAAAATTACAGTACCTAATTGAATGTTTTTAAGATCATTTTTTAGTATTTTTTAGAGAATCACTCTTTTTTTTCGTATCTTCATCAACTAGTCTTTATTTCGTAAATTTGAATGGAAGGAAACTAATTGTTATATAATAATGAAGAATAATCGTAGCCTTTTTTAGACACCAAAACCAATTTCAATTCATGTATTACTTTTAACTTAGTTTTAAATTTGTATAATAATTAGGTATATTTAAACTCCGATTTAACAATAACGGATTCATTTATCAGACCAAATGTTCACACATACCATCTTCATTCCAAGCTCCTTCTACTTGCGTCGCTGAAGTTGCTGTCCCAAGCAAAAAATGTTTTGGAAATGTTTTAGATGTGACACATTTTGCTGTAGAAAATAATTAAATGTTATTTTATTTATATAATGTTATTAATGTAAAATAAAAAAGTTACCGTTAAATTTTGCCATTATTAATTATTTTTATATTATTATTTTACTTGATTATGTTTGAAATATTTGGAAATTAACTATGTAATATCTAACGAGGTACCGGAAATCAAACCGGAATAGATAAATGTGATGAAATTAATTTTATTACACTGTATTTATATTATTTTAAGTTTGATAGTGTAGCTCTAAATTATGATAAGCAGTTATAATTAATTATGATAATATATAATGAAATATTTTTATCTTCATAAATAAAAAAATATTGTATATTTTATAATAAATAATCCTATGGTGCCTAAAATATTATGCAATTTTAATTTGCAAAAATGTTTTGCATGATTAATTGGAGAGGTATCAAGGGTAATTATTTTGTGCGTCTGTCATGATTCAAAACTTATGATTTGTAGATTTTGGAGAATCTATACGATATTTTCATATGATATAATTAGATAGTTTGATTAGGATTTGATAAAATAGTCTTAATTTGCATAATGGTGATAATATTTTCTCACATAAATTAAATAAAAGATATATTTCAACATGTACATACGCAACACTTTCAATAAGACATTAAAAGAATAAGTATAGGTGTGGTCAACAGACTCTTCTCTGTGGTACACCGTGTGAAATGTTTTTCCAATCAGTTTATGATTCTTTGTGCATGATTTAAAGTTTAGTCAGATAGGATTCAAGAAGTGTGCAACTAGTGTGAGGCAGCTGTTTATGTTGTTTTATAAGTAATAAGTGTAAGTGCCTCTGCCAACAATAATTCGGACTCAAAGTTTTTAGAAGACTTCAGTGAATTTAATTTCATCTGCATCTCCCTGTGGTGGACAATAAAAAACCCGAACTGTGAGGTACTCAAATGATTAAGGATTGAATAAGTGATCGCGAATCGTATGTATCAAACCTACCGCAAATTACCGTTTTATCGATAAGCACTGTACTCCTATACATACGATGTAGAATACAAGTAATAGGTACAATGCTTAGTCTGAAAGATTATTCTTTAAAATGAATTTGTGGCAATATGCCTGTACGGGAGTAATAATTACCTCTTACCCTACTCCACACAGATAATCACTAAAACTCTATTAAACTAAAACCATATGTATTTATGAAATTATTGATAAATAATATATACGATTTCCGTTTCTATATGTCACATAAGCAACCTTATATCTTTTCACCACAGTCATTTTAAAAATCAATCTAATATGTTTATTTGGCATTGTATTTGGTAGGTGAACTCATTATACCCGTGTATCAAAATATCTTTTGGACACAGCGAAATAATCTTGTGACTATGATAGTTTAGTGATTACTAATCATGGGTTAAGTGGAAAAATGTGGTAGTTTCAATAACGTGTATAAAAATAAATGCAACACATCTTTCAATGACGTATATGAAATTAATATTCCAATAATAAATACAAAAAAAATATTGTGATGGAAGAATAAAGATTTCAAATATATTTAGCCACGAGACAATAGTTTAATAAGTATTTATTAGTTTTCTCAGTTTAACATTAACAAGTTAAATTCAACTACACATTGTATTTTCTACTACATTCGATTTAATATACATTTATTGTTTATATATTGTAAAGTTTTCAGACTAATATAAGTCTAATGTAAAGATATCCAGTCTTTCTTGAGGGTTAAAACCAAACTTGTTAAAGAATAAAATCATCTATAATTTAAACTAAAATTAATAAATCTAAATAATTATTTTAGTGTATCGTTTAAAATGTATAGCACATTATTGAATGTTTTTAAGGTCATATTTTAGGATTTTCTAAAGAATATATTTTCTTGTTCGTATCATAAACAACTAAACTTTATTTTGTAAATATAATGGGAGGAAACTGATAATTATATAATAATATAGAATAATCGATTAGGTTATGATAAAATAGTACTCTATTGCATAATGATAATAAAATTGTCTCCCATAAATTAGAAAACATACTCGGAATTCCGTTATTATTCGATTTATGCAAAAATTAACACATAAACACACTTAAAAATATTATGGATATTAGTTTTCGAACGTATGCTTCATCACAAACGACAAAAAAAATATTCTTGGTAAGATTCAAATTTAATAAAAATTTCATTATACGATTATTTAGTTGCTGATCAATTTTTAAGAATTAAAATAGTGATTGTAAATCGTTTGTGACTATGCTGTTAGTGCTATACCATATTATAGTAGGAACAGACGGATAATGTATTGGTAAAAATAAACGCTAACTGTCAAAAAACGATCACCGGCTGATATGGTCTCATTTGGGACAGAGTATACGACCATTTTCGACCTTTGAGTAGATACTACGTATAGGTACTTAATTCACCAAACACTGCAAAATATGTGAAACTAAAACGGTGACAGCACCTGCCCATTTACCGATTTTTGTTGCAAATCAATGTCACATTATATATAAATATATAACCGTATGTATTATGGTATTTTATGGTATTCTGTCTTTAGAAGGTTGAAATAAAAATCGCATGATTACAGTCGTGATAAAATTATATTATTGGTATGAAATAATTATACAATATAATCAAAAAATTGAACGACTTATTATTTAGATACCTAATTCATTTTGTGATAATTACTTTTACAGATTTCGGGTTTAATATACTTATAGGAAAACTATGTTAGAAACTACTAAAACCAGTATATCTTCTCAAAAGTTAAAATATTAAATATCTATACGTTTGATTTTTGTAACTCATTTAAATACAATTGTATAGACCTTACATTTGCACAGATTATTCATTTTACCTAATTTTCAAATCATTCTGGCGAGTTTTATGCTTTTAAAAAGCGAATTAAACTTAAGTATTTTTAATATTTATTTGAATAAATGTGGATAAAATAAGTTTGGTCAACAACATATGCTTAAGAAGGAATATTGTGTTGGAAGAATAAAGATTTTAAATATATTTAGCCACTAGACACTAGTATTATTAAGTATTTATTCAGTATGTGTTGGGACGCTGAACCGTCCACACGTTAATTCCGCGGAACGTTTTTATAGCTTCCGATAGCAGTACGAAATGTTTACGCTGCGCCGCTCTTATCTGGTATGTATAGCAACATTTTAATTGTGTCTAAATTACGGTAATACGTAACCGCATAGCTAGCAATCGCCACACCCGGCGAAAGCCCATTAAACATTTATACACAATATATCTAATAATGGATCCAAATTCAAAAACTTCTATACCAAATAATGGTACTTCATCTCAACTAAATAAACAAAAAGTCCCTCCTCTCATCATAAAAAATAACAGACTCCTCTCAAATCAAGATGACTCAAGCTCACCACCTCCAAATTCCGACGACGAATTTAGATCGCCAAGAATTACCGCTAGGGCACGCGACTCATCACTTACAAACTCATCTTTCTTTCCCACAAAAAATCGCTTCTCGCCATTAGAAACTGAGGATTCGAATCAAGCTAATCCACCAACAAATCTAACAAAGGACAATGGTCCTGAAAACAACTTGAAAGGTACACAGGCTAGACCCAAAATCCCACCAATATACGTCCACAATATCTCGGATTACGTAAAATTTCATGACTCACTAGACAATATAACAATCGACGATTACTCGATCATCAACACAAAATCTGCCTTAAAATTGAACCTATGCTCAGTCGACGATTACAGAGCCACAACAAATTATTTAGACGAATCCAAAATCGACTACCACACTTTTCAACTTCCCGATGATAAACAGTTATCAATAATTATCAGAAACCTTCCTGTAAACATTGCCGAACAGTGTATATTCAACGAGCTCATAGAACTAAAATTTGAAGTCACATCAGTTACACGTCTTCAGAACAAATTTAAAAATCCGTTACCTATTATAGCCGTACTATTGTCGAAACCATCCACAGGTATATCCACTCCGTAAACAGACTCCTACACTGTGTAGTAGTCGTTGAACCAAGAAGACCATCAAAGGACATCCCGCAATGCACAAACTGCCAACGCTTCGCACACATGAAAAAATTTTGCCATCTACCACCTAGGTGCGTAAAATGCGCAGGTGACCATCATTATAGTCTTTGTCAAAAATCGAATGATACGCCGCCTAAATGTGTCAACTGTAATAGTAACCACCCGGTGAGTTACAGAGGTTGTACTTATTACAAAGATTTCTCAAAAAATAAAAATAAAAAAAACGTTAATATCAATACATCCCGACTACCGCGGAGTAATTTCCAAGCCGAACAAAGTTCCTCCGTGTATACGCCAAATAAACCGCAAGATAACGCGTTCGCCGATAAGCGTTCGTATGCTTCCGCAACGAAAAATAATTTAAATAACCATTCAAACAAAAACACAGATAACAATTTTATGAATTCACTTTTACCGTTAATTAACGCATTCGTATCGCAATTACTGCAGAAAATTATTGAAAATCTACCAACCATCATCAACAGCCTACATATAAATCCAAATGAATCCTCATAGTACTACCTTACTAAACTGGAACGCCAACGGTCTGAAATCTCACAGAAACGCTCTCCTACACTTTCTCAACCACCACAATATTGATATCGCATGTCTAACGGAAACGCACCTATCAAATACAGATAAACTTAATTTCCCCGGATATAAAATGTACCGGGCCGACCGTGTCACACAAATACGCGCTATGGGTGGAGTAGCAATCTTGGTCCGTAATCAAATTATTCAACAACAAATGCCCACATTAAATCTATTATGCCTAGAAGCCGTAGCTGTGCTAATTAGGCTCAATAATCGACATGTTACTCTTGTTAGTGCTTATCAACCACCCAGCCGTCATATGCATATCTCAGATTACGAGCAATTATTGAGTCTTAATAGCTCAATTATAATAGCCGGTGATCTAAACTCCAAACATACTTATTGGGGTTGTCGTGTTATTAACCCGAACGGTCGTAAATTACAATCATTTATAGCCAACACGTCCTATACAGTATCCGCTCCAAGTGAACCTACATACTTTCCTTCGGATGTAAATCGACTCCCCGATATATTAGACATTCTTATACTCAAATCAGTCCCATTAAATTGTGTACATGAACCCTTAGCAGAACTCGACTCAGACCATGTTCCGGTAAAAATAACAATAAATTCATCTCACCAAACATACCAGAAAAATGACTCACTAATCAAAGGCAAACCAGATTGGATCAAATTTTCCAACAGTGTGCACTCAAGTCTTGTAATACCTAAAACAATTTCTACGACTAAAACTGCTGAACAAACAGCCGATCACTTCACGGAAGTCGTCACGGACGCTGCGCGAGCTTGTTCAAACCCTGCATCGACAAATCCACCTAGTTTCGGTATTCTACCATCATTTATTTCTTCACTTATACGACGCAAACATATCATTAGGCGCATTTGGCAAAATCAAAGAAATCCTACAGTCAAAAAAACTCTAAATAAACTCACTAAAGAAGTCCAAGTGGCCCTTCAAAACTACAGAGTGTCCTCGTATAATAAATTTTTGTCTAACATGCACCCCGGCGAGTCAAACTTATGGAAAGAAACTAAAAGATTACTTAATCAAGAAATTAACATCATCCCTCCTCTCCACACAGACTCAAATCTAGTTATATCTGACATAGATAAATGCAACGTGTTCTCAGATATTCTGCACCACACTTTCTCGCATAACCATATAGGTAATATCTACAACGATTCTAGAGTTAAGCATGCACTGGAGCAACCTGACTACTCAGTTCAAAAATGTATTGGTTATGTAACTCCAAATGAAGTTAAGAAAATTATTAAGAATCTTCCTAATAAAAAAGCACCGGGTCATGACAAAATCACGAATCTCATGTTCAAAAAATTACCTTCAAAAGGATTCGTCCTGCTATCTACCTTATTTAATTCATTGTTACGTCTTGGTTATTTCCCTGCTAAATGGAAAATAGCAACGATAATTCTTATAAGGAAACCAGGCAAAGACAAGACCAATCCTGATAGCTATAGGCCTATTAGCCTCCTAACTTCGTTATCAAAAATTTTTGAAAAAGTCATACACACCAGACTCCTCGATTATTTGAACATCACGGACGCCATTCCGAAATTTCAGTTTGGTTTCAGATCCAACCATTCTACCGTTCAACAACTTCTACGGATCACGGAACACATTAACTCTGCGTTTGAAATGCACTGTCACACTGGCGCAATATTTATCGACATTTCAAAGGCGTTTGATAAAGTGTGGCATGAAGGCCTCCTTTTTAAACTACGAAATATTAATACTCCATCATATCTTTTTAATATAATTCGCTCATTCCTTTCAAATAGACAATACTCAGTCAGAATTAACGACAGTGCCTCTAACCTCAAGTCTATCTCCGCTGGTGTACCTCAAGGTTCCAAACTTGGTCCTATTTTATTCAACATATACGTTTCTGACATCCCTCAATCACCACGCACACAAATTGCTCTCTTTGCTGATGATACAACCATCTTCACGGAATCACGCAACATCGAAGCAATAACTTCAAATCTGCAAGATCACCTAAATACCCTCTCACACTGGTGTCAAAACTGGAGGATCAAAATAAACGCCTCAAAGAGCAATGGAGTTATTTTTAGTCTACTTCGCTATATTACTCCCCCACAACTAAAATTTGACAGTGAAAATATACCCTGGCAACCGACGGTTAAATACCTCGGTGTAACTCTTGACAAGCGACTCACGTGGCGGCCCCACATTTCATCCAAAGTCCAGCAAGCATACCAACGCATCTCAATGCTTTATCCTATCCTGAACAAAAATTCAACAATACAAAAAAAATGCTCTCTCCTAATTTTTAAGCAAATTATACGCCCAATTCTTACCTACGCTTGCCCGATATGGGGTAATTGTGCATCCTCGCACATCAAAAAAATGCAAATTGTCCAAAACAAAGTCCTCAGAATAATTGCAAATGACCCATGGTTTGTCAGAAATGCAAATCTCCGCAAAGACTTTCAAATCCAAGAAATCGAAGATCATATCAAATCATTAGCAAAAAATTTCCACTGCTCTCTTTCAAACTCATCAGGTGCAATTCACTATAACCTCCTCACTCACCCAACCCATCGTCGATTAAAACGAGGTCGTCCACACGACCTCCTACACTAAGCCACCTTTATCAACATCCAAATCTTCACTATACACAAGAGATTCTTCCAGATCAATCTACGACCCCTCTATTACCTATAGTTATTAAATATTATTGTAAATATGTAAATATTAGAATAATTGTAATCACATTGTTACTTCTGTAATTCTTAATAACCAATTGTAATTACCCTTATAGTACTTATAAAAATATTTTTTAATTATCACGTTAATCTGATAAAATATAATATTGTAATATATCCCTAGATATAGATAGCCTCTGGCTAGGAATGTTTTATGTTTAAATAATAAAAAAAAAAAAAAAAAATTAAGTACTTATTAGTTTTCTTTGTTTAACATATACAATTTGAATTCAACTACACATTCTAAATCTCGACTACAATATTTTGGTTTAATTTAAATCATAATTCTAATTTCTTTGTCTTGAATAACTTTTGGAAAAACGAAAAACTATTTTTTTTTGATCTTGGTCTTGATTCGTCGTCAAAGTCCACAGCATAAATTCCATATTTTTTCCTAAAACATTTACAAATTTTTATTGTGAATATATTGTCATACAAATTGTATACAAATTTATATTATTTAAGGCAAATTACCTATAACCAAATGTAAACTCGAGAGTATCTAAAAACGACCATACACAGTAACCAAACACATTTATGTTTTGATCAATTGCTTCTAGTAGTTTATTCAATATCCCCTGCATTATACAAAATTTTTCATTTTTTAAATTTGAAATATTTATTTTGTTATGTAAATAACTCCTTTATGACTTACCGTATGATAAGCTATTTTTTGAACACTATTATCTACTCCTTCGTCCTCTGGAAATCCATTTTCGCCAATAAAAATTTTTGGTTGCTTCAGCATTTCGTTAACAAATTTTAAGCAATTCAAAAATCCTTCATATACCTTAATTTTGTAAAAAAGTCATAATCATTAAATCAAATTAACGAATGTATATTATAAATATAAGTTGTACTTCAGTTTGTGATATGTCATCGAACTCCATGAAATAACCCCTGTCTCTTCTTTTAAGATTGGGTTCGTTAGTTAATTCTACATCAGTCAACGGTCGCACTTTTATACTACCGAAGTAGTTAAATACAATAAAATCAAATGCTCCTGTCCAAAGAAACATATATGATCAAACCCATTAATGTATTACTTTTAGGTCTAGGTGAACAATTGATTTTTTTTTTATTACAGAATTAGGTACCGGTATATTTTTGGATTATTTTAATCGATCATTACCTACAACAATAGATTTTTCTTCTTCTGTTAATTGTGGCAGACGACCCGGTTTAAAGCCTTCAAGTTTACTATTTTTTTCTACGGCTTCTACAACTTCTACAGGATATTCACCCGTGGCTAAAAGATTCATAATCAAACCACACTGAAAAGAGTTTTGTATTACAAAATGAGTTTAAATGGAAATTATAATAGTGAATACAGTTGAGAGTCGTGCGAGTTTAGCAATTCTTTGATGTTCCGGATTATTTGGGTCTTTTGGGTAAAACCATGTTCCGTTTATGGTAATGCTAACTTCACCTAAAAATGTATACTTGATTATTTCAATATGAATATATAAAATACAAATTAGTCAATTTACACTCGACTTATGTCTTTAATTATAATTGACGATCTATAAGTACCTTGCTGTTTTGTTTTAAATTCATTATTGTAAATTCTATAAGAATTGGATGCAGCTATTAGTAATGTCTTTATTGCTAGATAGTCAAAGTTGCCACTATACGAGTGTTCTTGGAATCCAGGTACAAAATGCTCTGAACCGTACCCTTCGCCAAATAAATGTAAATCTGCACACGTTGTCCAATATTTTACCTTAAAATACGTTGATTTTAAAATTCTGTATGATTGAATGTTAATAATTTATATTACTCGATCTCCAAATTTTTCAAAACACAATCTTGAATATCCATCAAATATTGGTGTGCAGTATGGGTGTAGAAATCCACCAAACATATTTGCTTTTCCCGATGGATCGTAATATAACATTGTTATCTACGTAACAACGTAACAGTAGTACATTTTATATTAAATATTTACATAGTATTGCAAAGGTACATATTAGATGTTTTCTTAACCGATTCTATGTACCTTTATAATACATGAAAAAATGTTTATATAAAGATTTATAAGACACAACAGCTTATAGGCTGATTTTGTAACTCAAAGCAAAACCATAGAACATCCAGGGTCTCATAAAATATTGTGTTTAATAATTAACTGACACTCCACTTATCTGTCAGCATTTATAACGACTACTTATATCATATACAATATATTTTAATTACTATTAATTATAAAAAAAATGGTTTTGGCCAACTAAAATTCAAACCCAAGTTTCGCCACGAAATAAAAACGAATAAATTAAGTAGTATTACTATAGGTTATATAATTAATAGTATGACCTTAAATCCTATATAATATCATTTGTAAATTAACAAAAATAAATTGCTGTTGAAATTACTTGAGATTTTGAGTAAAAAAAACATATTTACCATCGGTGTAATACCATTTTCAATTAATTTGTCGATTAAATAATTGTAATGATCTATTCCTTTTTGTTCAAATAAATGATCATGAATAGTTGGTATCAATCTCATGGGATTAATAGAAAACCGGTAAACTTGAACCTAGAGTAAATAGATAAATACATTAAAATTTAAATTCGATGATTAAATTCAAAAACTTACGCCTAAATCTTTAAGCAGTTTAACATCTGTATCAATTTTATGATATGAATCCGCAGCAATATCTCCGTTATAATTAAAATATTCACTATCGATCACTTGACACGCTGGAACTTCGTATACCGGCATTCCTTTATATTCATCGACTAATCTCGGTTGAACGCCTATAGCCTTATATTCATCAATAAGCGGAGTTTGCATATCAAGGTAATACTTGCACGTTTTCACCTCACCAATATTGTGAAAATAGTCGTCCCACATTGTTGGAGATTTACCTAAAAATGAATCATTGTGTGTGTATGACAAAATGTTGTTTAATATTACTGAGCATGTATATTATTTTTATAGTAAATTTTACGAAAAATGTAGTCACTTACAATCAATCTAATGATTCCTGATTTCGTGAAAATAACTAATTTTATTAAGTAGGTCATTCCAAATTTATAATTATAATTATAATTTTATCATTATATTTCTTTGTTTATATTTTCGTATTTTAGACATTAATTATTCTTTAACATTACAAACATCGCATTAATAATAATATAATTCAAATTGGGATTTCAATCCACTTCTCTATTTTGTATGCTCTATTTAATGGTAATACAACATCTTATTGTTCTTATTTTAACATCTTTTGTACCGTTTAAAAATATTTTATTAATTATGTAGACCAATATAGGTTTTTTTGTAACATTCGTATCTAGAATTGCAATTTGAGACTTTATTCAATATTTTAAAAGCTCACCTCATAAAAATATTATGATTTGTGCTCATATGATTTTTATATAAATATAACTATTTATTAAGTAGGTACTCGTAATTTATTACAGGAACATCGGAACGACAAAATCTAAATAATGGGCCACTATAAACAAATTCATTTTATTTATTATTTTTTATTTAATTTTAATTATATACGAAAATTAGGACTAGACTAACTCCGATGTAAAAATAATATATTGATTTATCAATCCAAATGATCAAACCAAATACCATCTTTATTTTTCACTTATTTTAGTGCATCGTTTAAAAATAGTTACACATAATTCAATCATTTTAAAATTATCATTAAAGAATCTATCTACTAGTTCGTATCATAATCAACTAGTCTTTATTTCGGAAAGTCTAATAAAGGGAAACTGATAATTATATAATAATACAAAATAATGGAAGCCTTTGTTTAGCGAACAGAACCAACTTCAATTCGTGTATTATTTTTACATTGTTTAAATTTTGCATGGTTGTTAGGTATATTTTAACTACGATTTATCAATAACGGTTTGATTTATTAGACCAAATGTTCAAACATACCATCTTCATTCCAAGCTCCTTCTACTTGCGTCGCTGAAGTTGCTGTCCCAAGCAAAAACTGTTTTGGAAATGTTTTAGATGTGACACATTTTGCTGTAGAAAATAATTAAATGTTATTTTATTTATATAATGTTATACATGTTAAATACAAATCTTACCGTTCAGCTGAGCCATTTTTAAAAATTTTATATTTTAATATTAATATACTTGATTATGTTTAGAAATATTTAGAAATTAAATATGTTATATCTAACGATGTACAGGAAAACAAACCTGCATTGAGAAATGAGATAAAATTGTAATTATGACTCTATATTTATATTATTTTAAGTTTGATAGTGTAGCTCTAAATTATGATAAGCAGTTATAATTAATTATGATAATATATAATGAAATATTTTTATCTTCATAAATAACGTGAAAAAATATCTTATATTTTATAATAAATAATCCTATGATGCCTAAAATATTATGCAATTTTAATTTGCAAAAATGTTTTGCATGATTAATTGGAAAGGTATCAAGGGTAATTATTTTGTGCGTCTGTCATGATTCAAAACTTATGATTTGTAGATTTTGGAGAATCTATACGATATTTTCATATGATATAATTATAGGTAATAAGTCGCTGTCCCAAGCAAAAACTGTTTTGGAAATGTTTTTGAAGTTACACATTTTGCTGTTGTAATTAATTCAATGTAATTTTATTTATATAATGTTATACATGGTAAATACAAATCTTACCGTTTAGTTGAGCCATTTTAAAAATTTTTAAATATTAATAGACTTGATTACGTTTAAAAATATTTAGAAATTAACTATGTAATATCTAACCATGTACCTGAAAACAAACCGGCATTGAGATATAAGATAATATTGAAATTATGACTGTATTTATTTTATTTTAAGTTTGATTATGTAGCTATAAATTATGACAAACCATAATGAAATACATTTATCTTAATAATAACGCAAAAAATATCTAAAATTAAATAATATATAACATTATAGTATCCTATATTATTACTTGTTTTTATGCATAATTAATTGGTAGGACATCAATTGTAATCATTTATTGCTGTCCGTCTTGATATAAAACTATGATATTTAGGTTTTGGAGAGTCTGTTCGATATGTCTAATGGACGATATGAATATATTAATAGTTTGATTAGGTTTTGATATAATATTTCACTATTCATAACCATAAAATATATTCTCACATAAATTACCATCACATAAATAACCGTACTCGGAATTTCGTAATTTGTACGATTTCTTCAAAAATCTACACTTCAACCATTTTTAAAAATATTCTGCCTATTAATTTGCAAACGTATGGTTCTTCATTAACGAGAAAAAATATTCCTGTTATGGTAGGATTAAATTTTAATTAAAATTAATATTAATAAATGTTTATACATGTTTATACTTAATTCACCAAACACTGCAAAATATGTGAAACTAAAACGGTGACCGCACCTGCCCATTTACCGATTTTTGTTGCAAATCAATGTCACATTATATATAAATATATAACCGTATGTATTATGTTATATTATGGTATTCTGTCTTTAGAAGGTTGAAATAAAAATCGCATGATTACAGTCGTGATAAAATTATATTATTGGTATGAAATAATTATACAATATAATCAAAAAATTGAACGACTTATTATTTAGATACCTAATTCATTTTGTGATAATTACTTTTACAGATTTCGGGTTTAATATACTTATAGGAAAACTATGTTTGAATCTACTAAAACCAGTATATCTTCTTGAAAGTTAAAATATTAAATATCTAAACGTTTGATTTTTGTAACTCATTTAAATACAATTGTATATACCTAACATTTGCACAGATTATTCATTTTTCCTAATTTTCAAATCATTCTGGCGAGTTTTATGCTTTTAAAAAGCGTAAAAACATATACAATTTGAATTCAACTACACATTCTAAATCTCGACTACAATATTTTGGTTTAATTTAAATCATAATACTTATTTCTTTGTCTTGAATAACTTTTGGAAAAACAAAAACTATTTTTTTTTGATCTTGGTCTAGAATTAAACTGTATAATATATAACAAAACAATTTATTGTTAGGACTTCAATTGTAATCATTTATTGCCGTCCGTTTTGTTTCATCTGTACGATATGTCTAAAGGACTATATGATTATATTTATTAGTTGGATTAGGTTTTGATATAATAGTTCTGTATTCATAACAATAAAAAATTTTCTCACATAAATTACCATCACATAGATAACCGTACTCAGAATTTCGTAATTTGTACGATTTCTTCAAAAATCTATACTTAAACCATATTTAAAAATATTCTGCCTAATAATTTGCAAATGTACGCTTCTTCATTAACGAGAAAAAAATATTCCTGTTTTGGTAGGATTAAATTTTAATTAAAATTTATATTAATAATTATTACTATTTCCTTATCTATATGTCACACAAGCAACCTTATACCCTTTCGCCACAAGGTCACTTTCAAAATCAATCTAATATGTTTATTTAACATAATATTCAGTAGGTGAACTAAATATACCCTTGTATCAAAATATTTTGTGGACACAACGAAATAATCTTGTGACTATAATAGTTTAGTGTTTACTAATCATTTGTTAAATGGAAAAATGTGGTAGTTTCAATAATGTGTATAGAGTGTGTATTCTATTTTTCTAGTACATTATTTTAAAAAAAATGTATATCATGATAATAATTTCTTTGTCTTGAATAACTGTTGGAAAATCAAATAATTATATTTTTTCTTGGTTTCGATCTTTATTCATTAAGAATATTCTATCAACGGTATCCACAATGCCGCTCAACAATACCTTAAAAAAATCCAAGTTTTTTGTTACTCGCAATCGCTACATAGCTCTCGACGACGCCACTGACCTAAACGATGATCGACATTAGACTACTATTCAGGTGCTTTCTAATACCACTTAATACACAACAACGATAGTTATATTTCTACCATCTTTTTTTTATTAAAGGAGTACTTAACTTCCCTGAACTACTTACCCAATTTAGGAGCTTAATCAGTCTAAATATATTTGTATATAAATCGACATCTACTCACTTAAAGGATTAAGTTGAAAAAACTTACGACTATAGACCTTATCTATTTCCTAAAGGAAAGCAACGGAACACTTCATTTTAGGTATGAGCCTACCAAATGCAATAGGAATATTTACCTACATATTGTCCATCTTAATATACAAGCTGACCAACTAAATTTACTGTTTTCACCCTATGCTACAACTTTATTATAGGTTGCTATGTACATACAATGGGGCTTTGACGTGTCCAACCCATAAGATAATTCTCTCTTCTAAAAAACCTATCTATTTCCATTTCTTCTTTCTGAGATTCTCCCAGCTTCATATATTGACCTATATCCCTTCGTGAAATACCAGAAATCTTAGACATTTTTGTCACTAGAATTCCTAGTAATCTCCATACTCAAATATTTAATCTTATTGACCATTGCTCAGACCACTTGCCAGTCATGCTCTCATCGTCGGAAAAATGAGACGTGACAGGCTCTGAAGTTAAAATTGTTTAAAAATTATTAAAAGCGACATCGTGGTCATTTTTCTATATTATTTTGATACATGATATTTGGTTAAATAAAAAATAGGGGGAGTTTGAATGAAGTTCTTAACTAATGGTCTTTAATACACATTCCTAAAAAATTGCGGACTTGTTTTTGAGTTTACGGAGTTTTAAAATGAGTTATTTCCGATATGTTTTAAGCAAGCAGTTGAAAACCATCTATGGATATTTGGTGTCCTAATTACATAATACTTCTTGAAAATTATTTAAATTTATCATTACCTACAACAATTGATGTTTCTTCTTCTGTTAATTGAGGCAGACGACCCGGTTTAAAGCCAACTGTCAAAAAACGATCACCGGCCGATATGGTCTCATTTAGGACAGAGTATACGACGATTTTCGACCTTTGAGTAGATATTACTTATAGGTAATTAATTCACCAAACACTGCAAAATATGTGAAACTTAAACGGTGACAGCACCTGCCCATTTACCGATTTTTGTTGCAAATCAATGTCACATTATATATAAATATATAACCGTATGTATTATGTTATATTATGGTATTCTGTCTTTAGAAGGTTGAAATAAAAATCGCATGATTACAGTCGTGATAAAATTATATTATTGGTATGAAATAATTATACAATATAATCAAAAAATTGAACGACTTATTATTTAAATACCAAATTCATTTTGTGATAATTACTTTTACAGATTTCGGGTTTAATATACTTATAGGAAAACTAGATTTGAAACTACTAAAACCAGTATATCTTCTCAAAAGTTAAAATATTAAATATCTATACGTTTGATTTTTGTAACTCATTTAAATACAATTGTATAGACCTTGCATTTGCACAGATTTTTCATTTTACCTAATTTTCAAATCATTCTGGCGAGTTTTATGCTTTATAAAGCGAATTAAACTTAAGTATTTTTAATATTTATTTGATTAAATGTGGATAAAATAAGTTTGGTCAACAACATATGCTTAAGAAGGAATATTGTGTTGGAAGAATAAAGATTTTAAATATATTTAGCCACAAGACACTAGTATTATTAAGTATTTATTAGTTATCTCTGTTTAACCTATAAAATTTGAATTCAACTACACATTCTAAATCTCGACTACAATATTTTGGTTTAATTTAAATCATAAATCTAATTTCTTTGTCTTGAATAACTTTTGGAAAAACAAAAAACTATTTTTTTTTGATCTTGGTCTTGATTTGTCGTCAAAGTCCACAGCATAAATTCCATATTTTTTCCTAAAACATTTACAAATTTTTATTGTGAATGTATTGTCATACAAATTGTATACAAATTTATATTATTTAAGGCAAATTACCTATAACCAAATGTAAACTCGAATGTATCTAAAAACGACCATACACAGTAACCAAACACATTTATGTTTTGATCGATTGCTTCTAGTAGTTTATTCAATATCCCCTGTATGAAACAAAAAAATCAGTTTAAATACCCCTGTAGATATGTTCAATATAAATTTTTTTTTAAATTTGAAATATTTTTTTTGTTATGTAAAGAACTCCTTTATGACTTACCGTATGATAAGCTATTTTTTGAATACTATTATCAACTCCTTCGTCCTCTGGAAATCCATTTTCGCCAATAAAAATTTTTGGTTGCTTCAGCATTTCATTAACAAATTTTAAGCAATTCAAAAATCCTTCATATACCTTAATTTTGTAAAAAAAGTCATAATCATTAAATCAAACTAACGAATGTATATTATAAATAAAAGTTGTACTTCAGTTTGTGATATGTCATCGAACTCCATAAAATAACCCCTGTCTCTTCTTTTAAGATTGGATTCGTTAAATAATTCTACATCAGTCAACGGTCGCACTTTTACACTACCGAAGTAGTTAAATACAATAAAATCAAATGCTCCTATCCAAAGAAACATATATGATCAAACCCATTAATGTATAACATTTAGGTCTAGGTGAACAATTGATTTTTTTTTTATTACAGAATTAGGTACCGGTATGTTTTTGAATTATTTTAATTGATCTTTACCTACAACAATCGATTTTTCTTCTTCTGTAAATTCTGACAAACGACCCGGTTGAAAACCTTCAAGTTTACTATTTTTTTCTACGGCATCTACAACTTCTACAGGATATTCACCCGTGGCTAGAAGATTCATAATCAAACCACACTGAAATGAGTTTTGTATTACAAAATGAGTTTAAATGGAAATTATAATAGTAAATACAGTTGAGAGTCGTGCAAGTTTAGCAATTCTTTGATGATCCGGATTATTTGGGTCTTTTGGGTAAAACCATGTTCCGTTTATGGTAATGCTAACTTCACCTAAAAATGTATACTTGATTATTTCAATATGAATATATAAATTACAAATTAGGCAATTTAAACTAGCTTATGTCTTTAATTAAAATTGACGATCTATAAGGACCTTGCTGTTTTGTTTTAAATTCATTATTGTAAATTCTATACGTTTTGGATGCAGCTATTAGTAATGTCTTTATTGCTAGATAGTCAAAGATGCCACTATACGTGTGATCTTGGAATCCGGGTACAAAATGCTCTGAACTGTACCCTTCGCCAAATATATGTAAATCTGCACACGTTGTCCAATATTTTACCTTAAAATACGTTCATTTTTAAATTCTGTATAATTGAATGTTAATAATTTATATTACTCGATCTCCAAATTTTTCAAAACACAATCTTGAATATCCATCAAATATTGTAGTGCAGAATTGGTGTAGGTATCCACCAAACATATTTACTTTTCTCGATGTATCGTAATATAACATTATTATCTACATAACAACGTAACAGTAGTACATTTTATAATAAATAATTACATAGTCTTGCAAAAGTACATATTAGATGTTTTCTTAACCGATTCTATGTACCTTTATTATACATGAAAAAATGTTTATATAATGATTTATAAGACACAACAGCTTTTAGGCTGATTCTGTATCTCGAAGCAAAACCATAGAACATCCAGGGTCTCATAAAATAGTCTGTGTATTTATGGGGATTGTATTGCAACCAGGTAAAAGGGAAGCGTCTCTATATGAATTCAAGGCTTTTTTAAGAATGAGATCAACTGTCATTCTGGTAAAATGTTGTGTTTAATAATTAACTGACACTCCACTTATCTGTCAGCATTTATAACGACTACTTATATCATATACAATATATTTTATTTACTATTAATTATAAAAAAAATGGTTTTGGCCAACTAAAATTCAAACCCAAGCTTCGCTACGAAATAAAAACGTATAAATTAAGTAGTATTACTATTGGTTATATAATTAATAGTATGACCTTAAATCCTATATAATATCATTTGTAAATTAACAAAAATAAATTGCTGTTGAAATTACTTGAGATTTTGAGTAAAAAAAACATATTTACCATCGGTGTAATACCATTTTCAATTAATTTGTCGATTAAATAATTGTAATGATCTATTCCTTTTTGTTCAAATAAATGATCATGAATATTTGGTATCAATCTCATGGGATTAATAGAAAACCGGTAAACTTGAACCTAGAAGAAAATATATAAATACATTAAAATTTAAATTCGACGATTAAATTCAAAAACTTACGCCTAAATCTTTAAGCAGTTTAACATCTGTATCAATTTTATGATATGAATCCGCAGCAATATCTCCGTTATAATTAAAATATTCACTATCGATCACTTGACACGCTGGAACTTCGTATACCGGCATTCCTTTATATTCATCGACTAATCTCGGTTGAACGCCTATAGCCTTATATTCATCAATAAGCGGAGTTTGCATATCAAGGTAATACTTGCACGTTTTCACCTCACCAATATTGTGAAAATAGTCGTCCCACATTGTTGGAGATTTACCTAAAAATGAATCATTGTTAGTGTATGACAAAATGTTGTTTAATATTACTGAGCATGTAAATTATTTTTATAGTAAATTTTACGAAAAATGTAGTCACTTACAATCAATCTAATGATTCCTGATTTCGTGAAAATAAATCAATATTATTAAGTAGGTCATTCCAAATTTATAATTATAATTATAATTTTATCATTATATTTTTTTATTTATATTTTCGTATTTTAGACATTAATTGATCTTTATCATTACAAACATCGCATTAATAATAATATATTTCAAATTGGGATTTCAATCCACTTCTCTATTTTGCATGCTCTATTTACTGGTAATACAACATCTTATTGTTCTTATTTTGACATCTTTTGTACCGTTTAAAATTATTTTATTAATTATGTAGACCAATTTAGGGTTTTTTGTAACTTTCGTATCTAGAATTACAATTTGAGACTTTATTCAATATTTTAAAAGCCTACCTCATAAAAATATTATGATTTGTGCTCATATGATTTTTAAATAAATATAACTATTTATTACGTAGGTACTCGTATTTTATTACAGGAACATCGGAACGACAAAATCTAAATAATGGGCCACTATAAACAAATTCATTTTATTTATTATTTTTTATTTAATTTTAATTATATACGAAAATTAGAACTAGACAAACTCCGATGTAAAAATAATATATTGATTAATCAATCCAAATGTTCAAACGAAATACTATCCTTATTTTTCAATTATTTTAGTGCATCGTTTAATGATAATTACACATAATTCAATCATATTTAGATTATCATTAAAGAATCTATCTACTAGTTCGTATCATAATCAACTAGTCTTTATTTCAGAAAGTCTAATAAAGGGAAACTGATAATTATATAATAATACAAAATAATCGTAGCCTTTGTTTACCGAACAGAACCAACATCAATTCTTGTATTATTTTTACTTTGTTTAAATTTTGCATGGTTATTAGGTATATTTTAACTACGATTTAATAATAACGGATTGATTTCTCAGACCAAATGTTCAAACATACCGTCTTCATTCCAAGCTCCTTCAACTTGCGTCGCTGAAGTCGCTGTCCCAAGCAAAAACTGTTTTGGAAATGTTTTTGATGTTACACATTTTGCTGTTGAAATTAATGTAATGTAATTTTATTTATATAATGTTATACATGTTAAATACAAAGCTTACCGTTTAGTTGAGCCATTTTTAAAAATTTTATATTTTAATATTAATATAGTTGATTACGTTTAGAAATATTTAGAAATTAACAAACAAACCTGCATTGAGAAATGAGATAAAATTGTAATTATGACTCTATATTTATATTATTTTATGTTGATTATGTAGTTATAAATTATGACAAATCATAATGAAATACATTTATCTTCATAAGTAACGCAAAAAAATATCTTAAATTGTATAATATATAACAAAACAATTCATTGTTAGAACTTCAATTGTAATCATTTATTGCCGTCCGTTTTGTTTTATCTGTACGATATGTCTAAAGGACTATATGATTATATTTAATAGTTTGATTAGGTTTTGATATAATAGTTTTCTACTCATAACAATAAAAACTTTTCTCACATAAATTACCATCATATAGATATCCGTACTCAGAATTTCGTAATTTGTACTATTTCTTCAAAAATCTATACTTCAACCATATTTAAAAATATTCTGCCTAATAATTTGCAAACGTATGCTTCTTCATTAAAGAGGAAAAAATATTCCTGTTATGGTAGGATTAAATTTTAATTAAAATTTATATTAATAAATGTTTCTAAATGTTAATACATTTTTAAGAATTAAAATAGAGATCACGAACCATCGAATACGCGAAATACAATCGACAGCAAGTATGGTTCTTATGAAACGGAGTATAGTAACCATTTTCGACATTTCAATAAGTATTGCGAATAGTTACATAATTCACCGTACACTACAATAAATGTGATAACTAAACGGATTAAACCTATTTTTATCCTCCTCCCCACCCCATAACGAAATTTTTTTTCAAATTGTATTGTGCTATTTTTATAGTAGCTACTAAGTGTTTAAGAATTATACGAGTATTCACGAATTGTTTGTAACAACTCTCCATTCGCTAAATACCTTTTTATCGATGAGCACTGTACTCCTAATACATACAAAACTTTAATACAAGTAATAGGTACAATGTTTAGTTTGAACAATTATTCTTTAAGATAAATTTGTGTCAACCTGCCTGTCGGGAGTAATAGTTCTCTAGCTCTACTCCACACAGAGAGTCACCAAATATCTATTAAATTATAACCATATATATATAAGAAATGATTGATAAATAATTTTTACTATTTCCTTATCTATATGTCACTCAAGCACCCTTATATCTTTTCGCCACAAGATCACTTTCAAAATCAATCTAATATGTTTATTTAACATGATATTTGGTAGGTGAACTAAATATACCCTTGTATCAAAATATTTTGTGGACACAATGAAATAATCTTGTGACTATAATAGTTTAGTGTTTACTAATCATTTGTTAAATGGAAAAATGTGGTAGTTTTAATAACGTGTATAGAGTATGTAGGTACCCGGGTAACTCACCCGGTGAGTTACAGAGGTTGTACTTATTACAAAGATTTCTCAAAAAATAAAAATAAAAAAAACGTTAATATCAATACATCCCGACTACCGCGGAGTAATTTCCAAGCCGAACAAAGTTCCTCCGTGTATACGCCAAATAAACCGCAAGATAACGCGTTCGCCGATAAGCGTTCGTATGCTTCCGCAACGAAAAATAATTTAAATAACCATTCAAACAAAAACACAGATAACAATTTTATGAATTCACTTTTACCGTTAATTAACGCATTCGTATCGCAATTACTGCAGAAAATTATTGAAAATCTACCAACCATCATCAACAGCCTACATATAAATCCAAATGAATCCTCATAGTACTACCTTACTAAACTGGAACGCCAACGGTCTGAAATCTCACAGAAACGCTCTCCTACACTTTCTCAACCACCACAATATTGATATCGCATGTCTAACGGAAACGCACCTATCAAATACAGATAAACTTAATTTCCCCGGATATAAAATGTACCGGGCCGACCGTGTCACACAAATACGCGCTATGGGTGGAGTAGCAATCTTGGTCCGTAATCAAATTATTCAACAACAAATGCCCACATTAAATCTATTATGCCTAGAAGCCGTAGCTGTGCTAATTAGGCTCAATAATCGACATGTTACTCTTGTTAGTGCTTATCAACCACCCAGCCGTCATATGCATATCTCAGATTACGAGCAATTATTGAGTCTTAATAGCTCAATTATAATAGCCGGTGATCTAAACTCCAAACATACTTATTGGGGTTGTCGTGTTATTAACCCGAACGGTCGTAAATTACAATCATTTATAGCCAACACGTCCTATACAGTATCCGCTCCAAGTGAACCTACATACTTTCCTTCGGATGTAAATCGACTCCCCGATATATTAGACATTCTTATACTCAAATCAGTCCCATTAAATTGTGTACATGA
This sequence comes from Tuberolachnus salignus, assembly GCA_956483605.1. NCBI lineage: Eukaryota > Metazoa > Arthropoda > Insecta > Hemiptera > Aphididae > Tuberolachnus > Tuberolachnus salignus. The sequence continues at coordinate 20,106,528 of OY101433.1, forward strand.
ACCCTTAGCAGAACTCGACTCAGACCATGTTCCGGTAAAAATAACAATAAATTCATCTCACCAAACATACCAGAAAAATGACTCACTAATCAAAGGCAAACCAGATTGGATCAAATTTTCCAACAGTGTGCACTCAAGTCTTGTAATACCTAAAACAATTTCTACGACTAAAACTGCTGAACAAACAGCCGATCACTTCACGGAAGTCGTCACGGACGCTGCGCGAGCTTGTTCAAACCCTGCATCGACAAATCCACCTAGTTTCGGTATTCTACCATCATTTATTTCTTCACTTATACGACGCAAACATATCATTAGGCGCATTTGGCAAAATCAAAGAAATCCTACAGTCAAAAAAACTCTAAATAAACTCACTAAAGAAGTCCAAGTGGCCCTTCAAAACTACAGAGTGTCCTCGTATAATAAATTTTTGTCTAACATGCACCCCGGCGAGTCAAACTTATGGAAAGAAACTAAAAGATTACTTAATCAAGAAATTAACATCATCCCTCCTCTCCACACAGACTCAAATCTAGTTATATCTGACATAGATAAATGCAACGTGTTCTCAGATATTCTGCACCACACTTTCTCGCATAACCATATAGGTAATATCTACAACGATTCTAGAGTTAAGCATGCACTGGAGCAACCTGACTACTCAGTTCAAAAATGTATTGGTTATGTAACTCCAAATGAAGTTAAGAAAATTATTAAGAATCTTCCTAATAAAAAAGCACCGGGTCATGACAAAATCACGAATCTCATGTTCAAAAAATTACCTTCAAAAGGATTCGTCCTGCTATCTACCTTATTTAATTCATTGTTACGTCTTGGTTATTTCCCTGCTAAATGGAAAATAGCAACGATAATTCTTATAAGGAAACCAGGCAAAGACAAGACCAATCCTGATAGCTATAGGCCTATTAGCCTCCTAACTTCGTTATCAAAAATTTTTGAAAAAGTCATACACACCAGACTCCTCGATTATTTGAACATCACGGACGCCATTCCGAAATTTCAGTTTGGTTTCAGATCCAACCATTCTACCGTTCAACAACTTCTACGGATCACGGAACACATTAACTCTGCGTTTGAAATGCACTGTCACACTGGCGCAATATTTATCGACATTTCAAAGGCGTTTGATAAAGTGTGGCATGAAGGCCTCCTTTTTAAACTACGAAATATTAATACTCCATCATATCTTTTTAATATAATTCGCTCATTCCTTTCAAATAGACAATACTCAGTCAGAATTAACGACAGTGCCTCTAACCTCAAGTCTATCTCCGCTGGTGTACCTCAAGGTTCCAAACTTGGTCCTATTTTATTCAACATATACGTTTCTGACATCCCTCAATCACCACGCACACAAATTGCTCTCTTTGCTGATGATACAACCATCTTCACGGAATCGTCGGAAAAATGAGACGTTACAGGCTCTGAAGTTAAAATTGTTTTTAAATTATTAAAAGCCACATCATGGTCATTTTTCTATATTATTTTGATACATGATGTTTGGTTAAATAAAAAATAGGGGGAGTTTGAATGAAGTTCTTAACTAATGGTCTTTAATACACATTCCTAAAAAATTGCGGACTTGTTTTTGAGTTTTCGGTGTTTTAAAATGAGTTATTTCCGATATGTTTTAAGCAAGCAGTTGAAAACCATCTATGGATATTTGGTGTCCTAATAACTCTATACTTCTTGAAAATATCTTGCATTTCGCTGTTTTTAGAGAGAATCTATATTAGTCAATAACTCAGAACACACCGAATGGCGACAAGGCGTATTGTCAAAAATCAAAATATAAAATGTCTAGGGAGAAATAGCTATGGCCCCTATACCCCCTCACTTTAACGGCACCCTTGCAACATTGTAATTGCCACAAGCATATATCTTACAACAGTTAAATTGGACCGATATTTAGATTTTAAACATCGAAAATCCTGCTCATTAATCCTTCACATAATTTTGATATAGCAAATGGTATTTATATGCGCAAAATTTTGTAGGCCGCTTATGAATAATAATCTTCAATTTAGTTCTACAAACATAAAAGTGACTAATAAGAAAATTTCATTCGTATTGAAAAATCAGATGAAATATCGATTAATTGCTTTTACTATATAGTTGTCAAATTTGACAATGGTAATACACTAATTCTGACTTAGATTCAATTGTATTGTTTGATATTCTCTGGAAAATATTTCGGATAACATTTTATTGTCAAAACTAACATGAATTGTGCAACTTATAGTATCATTAGACGAGGTAATATATTTAGGTTGGTTTACGGCGGATTCTCCAATTGTAGTAGAAACAAATCAATTATTGATGGTAAAATAAATAAATAATTTAGCGATTGTATATTTTTCTTTTAAATTGAGCAACTAGAAATTCTAGTTTATATAAAGGTAAATGAGCTTAAGGTTGAACAATTGTCTGTTTGATAAATCCGATTGATTAATTTTCATCTTGTAGAGGTTGATTTACTAGATAATCACATTGTTTTATAAATGATTAGTTTCCATATATCGTTTACATTTCATTGGAATCATACTATCAGCAGTTAATATTTTTAAACAAATAACACATTTAGGACGATGTTTGTTGTTCGTTTTATTACAAGTAAAAACAAAACTTGAGAAACAATTACAAATTTTTAAAATTTCATTCCACCATTTTTTAGTAGTGACTAAATTTTAAAGAATTAAACGAGTAATCGCAAATTGTTTGTAACAATACTTCATTCGCAAAATATCTTTTTATCTGTACTTCACACATACAAGTATTTGTAACAATGCTTAGTTTGAATGATTATTGATTAAGATGAATTTGTGAAAAACCTGGCATTGGGAACAATTTTTCTCTAACAATCCTCTCAACAGATATTCCATAAAATGTATATAAAACTGAAACCATATATAATTATGAACTGATTGATAAATGATAAATAATCTACACGATTTAGATATCTATATGTCATACAAGCAACCTTATATCTATTATCTTTAGAGTCACTTTCAAAATCTAATATGTTTATTTAGCATAATAATTAGTAAATCAACTGTTTATACCCATGAATAAGAATATTCATTGGTCATAACACATTAATCTTAAGACTAAAATAGTTTAATAATAATTAAACATATATTTTGATTGGCAAACTGTCGCATGTATAGAGAACAATTTCAATAATGTGTAAGAAAGAAATTCCGTAGTTTTCAATGACGTAAATGAAATAAATATTTCATTAATAAATAAAAAAAAAAATTGCGTTTAAATAATAAAGATTTTGAATATATATAACCACGAGACATTAGTATTATTAAGTATTTATTAGATTTCTCTGTTTAACATATAAAATTTGAATTCAACTACATATTCTAAATCTCGACTATAATATTTTGATTTAATTTAAATCAAGATTCTAATTTCTTTGTCTTGAATAACTGTTGGAAAAACGAAAAACTATTTTTTTTTGATCTTGGTCTTGATTCGTCGTCAAAGTCTACAGCATAAATTCCATATTTCTTCCTAAAACATTTACAAAATTTTGACTGTGTAATTAATACGCAAACCCAAAATCACATAGTTTATTGTTTAAAAATTGTCATACAAATTATATACAAAATTATATTGATTAATGCAAATTACCTATAACCAAATGTAAACTCGAGAGTATCTAAAAACGACCATACACAGTAACCAAACACATTTATGTTTTGATCGATTGCTTCTAGTAGTTTATTCAATATCCCCTGCATTATACAAAATTTTTCATTTTTTAAATTTGAAATATTTATTTTGTTATGTAAAGAACTCCTTTATGACTTACCGTATGATAAGCTATTTTTTGAATACTATTATCAACTCCTTCGTCCTCAGGAAATCCATTTTCGCCAATGAAAATTTTTGGTTGTTTGAGCATTTCGTTAACAAATTTTAGGCAATTTAAAAATCCTTCATATACCTTAATTTTGTAAAAAAGTCATAATCATAAAATCATATTAAAAAATATATGTTATAAATATAATTAGTACTTCATTTTGTGATATGTTATCGAACTCCATAAAATAACCTCTGTCTCTTCTTTTATGATTTGGTTCGTTAATTAATTCTACATCGGTTAAGGGCCGCACTTTTATACTACCATAGTAATTAAATACAATATAATCAAATGCTCCTGTCCAAAAAAAGAAAATTGTATGAACAAACCAATTGATGTATAACTATTAGATCTAGGTGAACAATTGCTTTTTTTATATTACAGAATTAGCTACTGGTATATTATTAAATAATTTAAATCGATCATTACCTACAACAATCGATTTTTCTTCTTCTGTGAATTGTGGCAAACGACCCGGTTTAAAACCTTCCAGTTTACTATTTTTTTCTACGGCATCTACAACTTCTGCAGGATATTCACCCTTGGCTAGTAGATTCATTATCAATCCAGACTGAAATGAGTTTTGTATTACAAAATGAGCTTAAATGCAAATTATTATAGTGCTTACAGTTGAGAGTCGTGCAAGTTTAGCAATTCTTTGATGTTCCGGATTGTTCGGGTCTTTTGGGTAAAACCAAGTTCCGTTTATGGCAATGCTTACTTCACCTGAATGAGAATATATTTTATTACTTAATTAATCATAAAAATAGCAAGCTAAGTCTAAATCATTTTCCATTAAACAAAAAAATTATAAAAAAAAATGAGAATATTCGCAATATTGTAAATTTATTTTAATATTTATTTCAACCTATTAATATAATAAAAATATATATTAATTGTAGCTATATCGAAACAATTTAATTCAGATAAAATCATATAAATCTCTAAGATATCCATTCATTTCCTTATGTATGTATTCATCTTAAAATATGTTAGAATCCTATATAAATATACAAATTAAGTACCTTGTTGTTTGGTCTTAAATTCATTATTGTAAACTCTAGAAGCGTTAGATACAGCTAATAGTATGTTTTTGATTGCTATATAGTCTAAAATCCCACTGAACTTGTGTTCTTGAAATCCGGGTACGAAATGCTCGGAACCGTAACCTTCGGCGCATAAATGTAAATCAGCAGTTGTTGTCCAATATTTTACCTTATAATACGTTTACGTGTACATACATATGATTGAATGTTAATAATATTATAAATTACTCGATCTCCGAAATTTTCAAAACACAACCTTGCATATCCCTCAAATATTGGTGTGCAATAAGGGTGTAGTAATCCACCAAATAGATTTCCTTCGGATGATGCATCATAATAAAACAAAGTTACCTTAGAAATAACATAATAATGGAACATTGTATTATTTATACTTGCCCACGTATCAATGCATAATTATTTTTTAATTACATATAAGTTGTTTGTTATAATGTGGTTGTTAAGAATTCAAAAAAATACATATTTACCATTGGTATTATACCATTTTCGATTAATTTGTCGATTAAATAATTGTAATGATCTATTCCTTTTTGTCCTGGTTTATGATCATGTATTTCCGGAATAATTCTGAAAGGGCATATGGAAAACCGGTATACTTGAACCTAGAGTAAAATGAAAAAATAATGATCTTTTATTTAATTTTAATTCGACGATTAAATTCAAAAACTTACGCCCAAATCTTTAAGCAGTTTAACATCAGTATCAACTTTATGATATGAATCCGCAGCAATATCTCCGTTATAATTAAAATATTCTCTATCGATCACTTGACACGCCGGAACTTCGTATACTGCCATTCCTTTATATTCATCAACTAATCTCGGTTGAACGCCTATAGCCTTATATTCATCAATAAGCGGAGTTTGCATATCCAAGTAGTACTTACACGTCTTTTTTTCACTAGTATTGTGAAAATAGTCGTCCCACATGGTTATTGATTTATCTGAAAATTATTCATTGTGTTTTTATGACGAAATATTGTTTAAATTTATATATCATAGGCACGTATTTATTTTTATAGTAAATTGTACGGGAAATGTAGGTATGTACAATTAATCTACAGACTCCTGATTTCGTGAAATTTACTCATTTTATTAAGTAGGTCATTACAAATTAATAATTAAAATTATAATTTTATCATTATTTTTTTTTTGTTTACTTTTTCGTATTATAGACACTAATTATTCTTTAACATTGTAAACATGGCATTAATAATAATATAATTGAAATTGGGATTTCAATCCACTTTATTTCTTTGCATGCATGGTCTTTTGAATGGTAATACAACATCATATTGTTCTTATTTTGACATCTTTTATACCGTTTAAAATTATTTTCTTAATTATGTAGACCAATTTAGGTCAAATGATTAGTGCTCATATGATTTCCATATAAATATAACTTATTATCAAGTAGGTACTCGTATTTCATTACAGGAACATCGGAACATCAAAATCTAAATAATGAGTAGCGGCATCTAAGCCAAATTGACTTGGTATTTCAATCAGTAGAAGCAGTAAAATCACATAGATTTTCGAAATTTTATCGTCAACATAAGTCCATTTCGGAATTTTTTTTTTTCTGACAGTAAAATTGTTAATAACTAAACATTTTCTTTGAATTTAATTAAATATTATTAATAAAATAAAAATCATTTGTACTATTATATAATTTATAACCTCTGTACATAATGGCATTTTTTTAAGGGCCTTGCTTTGAATTTTTTAGATTATTTCATTCCTAGTTGTAATAATAATCAACTTGTATTAATTGCGTAAAGTATAACGTGGGAAAACTGATTACTATATAAAAATGAATAGAAATTATAGCCCCTCATTTGGCACTATAGACAAATTAATTTTATTTATTATTTTTTATTTTATTTTAATTTTGTACGAAAATTAGAACTAGATAAACTCTGATGTAAAAATAATATATTGATTTATCAATTCAAATGTCAAACTTACCATCTTCATTCCAAGCTCCTTCAACTTGCGGCGCTGAAGTCGCTGTCCCAAGCAAAAACTGTTTTGGAAATGCTTTAGATGTTACACATTTTGCTGTTGAAAATATTTACAATATTATTTTATTAATAAAATGTTATATATGTAAAAAAAAAATCTTACTGTTTAATTGAGCCATTTTCAATAATTTAATATACTTAATTACGTTTTGAAATATTTTCTAATAAATGATAAAATAATACTAGGGAATATTTTATGAAGTACTGTAAAAGAAACCGTCATAGATGAATGAGATGGAATCGAACTTATTACTCTCTATTTATATTATTTTAAGTTTGATAATGTAGCTGTAAATTATGATTGACAGTTATAATTAATAACAATAAGCAGTTATGATATATTAAATTTTTTATCAATAATGCAATAAAACATCTTTAATTCTAATATAAATCACAATGAGCTAGGCTATATATTTTGTGGTTTATTTCTTTTGGATACTTTATTTAGTAGGTATCAAGAAAAACATAGATTTCCATCTGTCATGAGGTAAAACTGATGCTTTGTAGGATTGTAGGGTCTCATTTATTTACAGTATAGACTAGGTTTTGATTTACTAGTTCTATTTTTCATAATAACGATAAGATGCATCTATTATAAACTGATTGATGAAAATAAAAATGTATATTCTGAATTACTAGTATTCAGTATTATTAACTATACATAAACTATTTTAAGAACCCATTAAATAAATAAATATTCGTTTTACAAAGTATTGATATTTTAAATTTAATTTTTATTGGACTCTTCAGTGTCCGGTTCATTCAAAATTTTTACACCACATAATGATTTCGGATCTTTTTCTTTAAACAAGCCTTAAAAAAAAAAAAACCTAAGAAATTAAATAAGTAAAGATTCTTATTATATATACTATATACCATACACCTAATGGACATTCTATAAGAAATGATTAAATACGGTATCGGAAGCGTTCTTTAAGGGTCAGATATTGTGGTTCGTACTATAGACGAGCTAAACCATGACCAAGTTTATGGCAGTTTTGGTGTTGTACTTGCAGACCTAATCTTGGCCATGGTCATGATGCAGGACTTTTGCAGTCTCGTTTCATTTTTACCATTTAATATCATATGCGTCTGTTAAAATATTTTATATAATTGGTAATAATTATATTTACATAAAACAAATGCCTATAAAAAGCTCAGAAATCGCTTGAATGTTTTGAAAATCATTTTAAAACCATTTATTGCCGTAGAATTTGCCGTTTTACAACAAAAATATTGACATCCTCAAAGCACCAACTAAATCCAAAATGATTTTAGAAAAAAGATAACACATGAAAATTGGAGCAAGATTTTTGGTAGTATTGTTGTTCATAGACGGAAAAAATTTTTTTTTGTAAAACCAATATATTTCTCGATGTGCTCAGAAAATAAAATAAAAATAATTCTACTTAACTATGACTTATACATTAATATTTATTGATTTGCTTGATGAACCATTTATCATTTCTACAAGTAACCGATCGATTTAGAAAAACACGATGGCACTGTTTAAAACAATAAATTATTATATCAGTAATAACCGGTCCGGGACTTAAACAAGAACTTCCTATTCAAGACCTTTAGTACCTATAGACCGTCCCAAGACCTTCCAGTGAGGATCGATGTAACGGTTAAATAAAGCACAGATCATAGTTAAACTACCTTGCTATACTTAAAATCTAAGCACCAAAAATAAACTCGAAAATATTTCAAATAAGTAAATGATAGCTACCACAAATACATTAAAATAAGTTGGTTAATTTTAATAATTTAGGGATTAAATCATTTTTATAAATAAAATCAACTTGCTTTAATATTTCAGAAATCAAACCGTACATTAAAAAATGACAAATTTCATTAAGTTATAATTAAACTCGATCAATACTCCGGGTTTTATTCGGTTTCTAGATTATGTTTTACTGGATTACAAGACATTTTTTTTTTAAACAACCTTAGACCGTTGCACAATAATTACGAATTGGCAAGTACACCTGGCCCGACTATGACGTTTGTCTATAGCAAATATTATTGGTGCAAAACGTAGGCAGCATCGTTGAAATTTGATATTTTAAACAATACAAAATTTATTCTACGTATATGTAGGTATAAGCTTCTATTCGTAATATATGAATAAAAACAATTATTTTCACATATTACTTATCCTTATTTTAATACGCACTGAGCATTATTTTTGATATAATAACAGGGGATGTGAATTTAATGCATTCGCACAGGGGATTTTTTTTATTTTTTTTTTGCTACGTCGTACAAGTAAATGGATTTGGCGGAAAATTAGTTTTGTGACGGTTGAATGACGCCCAACTCAACTGATAAAAAGCTGAAAGACAGTACATACGTTTTACCGAAACTACTTCGTTGAAAAAAAACTTCACGCCGCAACTGTCTGAGAATGATAGACACACTTGTACATATATGACGTGTACTGACATTGCATGACTAAAATTTCTCATAATATAGGATTATTAATTTAACATCAATCTTAAGCATTAAAAACAGTTTACCGACAACATGGCCAAAGGATCTCAATGGAATATTTATATTTTACTTAAGTTTTTGATTTTACGAATTGACAAATATAAAAATATCCATAGTATAATAAAGTATAAATAAAATACTAAAATTTGATAATAAACACTAATATCAAACTAAATATAAATTACCGATTCAAACAGGCATTTTAATCCTACTACACGTCTCTAACCATAAGATGAAACTACTTTTTACATTGTAGTTAATGAAAATAGGTCGTTAAGCCGTTTATATTTTATCCACGTGAATGTAGCTTTAAGTCCATAATGGTGGCCTTATAACAAAGTTTTGGTACAAAATTTCTGACTGTAAGAAATAAAAGAATAAACATTACACAATGGCAAGAGGGACACAGCATGTTTACTTACATTTTGTTTTTACTTATCAACTGTATGATCTTGACTTGGAAATCAAATGGACTACGGATATTCAACGAGAACATAACATTGATCTCGTACCATGACTGTACGTGCACAAGGGTGCGGCTTGTGAGGCTTTAACCACACCTGGTTTTCTTTAAAAATAATACAGATAATGTTCATACCTTTAAGTTTTCTATTCACTTTAATATTAAAACTAACAGCAGTAAATTGAACCTGTCAAATGCAAATTTGATGTTTTAGTGTGTAGGATGAAGACAACACATGCCTATGTGACATCTTCTTAAGTACAAGTCCCCTACTATAATTGGTTAGAGTGCCACAATTAGATATGTCTTGGTTGGGGCACAGTTCATTTCTATGGCAAACATACCAAAAAGCTCTTAAAAAATACTGTTTACTATTGGGTAATAACCAATTTTACGCACATCTTTTTGTTGCGGCACTGGTAATATCTCAGAGACCTGTCAATTTGAACTAAACATATTTGTACATATGTGAATAGTTACTCATAACTGATGATTAATTGTATGACTATACAACGATACATCAACATCATGTATAAAGGATTGAGTACAAACTGGTTAGATATATAAATAAATTACATTATCAATTTCAAAAGAATATTATATATGACTAAATTTTTTGATTTACGAAATGCCAAATATAAAAATATATATAGTATACAGTAATTTAGTGTGCGGATAATACACAATAACTAATTTCAAAAAAAAAAAAAAAAATAATAATATTAATAAAATAATAATAAATTGCCAACAAATATTTTCATACCGAGAAATTTTAATCCTATTATACAATTTTAACTATCATAAAAAAAAATAAATATATTAAAGTACATTTTACAAGATAGTTAATGTCTATCTTAATTCAATTATATTATTATAGTAGATAGGTCTTAGTTAAGTCATTTGTATTTGATCCATGTGAACGTAGTTTTAAGTTCATAATGGTGGCCTTAAGACAAAGCTTTGATACAAAATTACTGTAAAAAACGAAAACAAACATTACACAATGTTAAGAGGGACATAGTAGACAAGCAAAGTAAATGTTTACCTGCATTTTTTTTGTTTTTGCTTATCTACTGCGAGATCTTGACTTGGATATTGAACGTCCAGATCTTGAGCGGACCGCAGATCTTGAGCGAGAACGTGACACTGATCTCGAACCAGAACGAGAACGACGACCACGGCTGTATGAACGAGAACGAGACCGAGACCGAGAAGGCGTATATGACCTTTTACACAAGTACAAATAATATTTTTAGTAACACAATAAACTATCACATATTATTTTATACTTAAAGTTGTATGTAGATATAGATGAAACCCCAAAAATGTTTAGCAATATATTCACTAAAAAAATGTATTAATTATAAGAAAAATAAAATGTTTTGATTAATTAAACAAGGTTTTTATTTGCTACAATAAATGAACACATCATTTTATCAGATTTTGTTTATTTTTTAAGTTTGTTTTTACTGCCTATTTGTAAACATTTAAAACTATTTTAATTGATTATAAAACGTAAATAATTAATTCTACTTGATATGATATTTAAATGTTAATAACATGTTTTGCAATGTATATTTAATACCAATATATTCATAATGACATTCAAAAATTATTAATCCATGAAATCGTACTGAGCGGTATCTCAAAACTCAAGGAATTATAAATATTAGAATCAATGGTTTCATGGAAATCATAACTGCCAATCCTGCAAGTTAATTAAGACATATAACTAGAACCCGTAAGTTAATGCATGATGTGTTATGTATGTCTGCCGAATAGTCTAAAAATTAATAAAATTTAGTAATTTAATTTTGTATATTTTTGTACTTTAGTTTTAAATTGCATAATTACTGTCCATATTTACTATTATGAATAGTTTAATATAAAATCGTTAGGTTTCTACCAATTTTCAAATTACTTGTTTGAAACTGAATGAATATTATATTGTTAATTTTATTATAAAAATGTTATAGATAAAATAAATCTTCCTTTGCAATTTTATTCGAAGTAAATAAAAACTGGTTTACAAAAAAGGCCTGTCATGCAAATTGTATAAGATAATCTGGAAAAAAAGGAAGATGATTCTTGTTTTTAATGTTTTTGATAACTACCAAATATTGCACGAACAGTAATTTTAGAGACTGTTAAATAATTGTAATTCACATCATAATATTACGATTAAAATTAAAAAAATATCATACCAGATTTAATATATATTGCTGAAAAACAAATTAAAATAAATATTAATTTAAAAAAATATTAAAATTATAACCACTTCTAAAAAATTTAACTCCAATAAATAATTTTTATATAAAACAGCAGATTTAGTTTTTTTTTATATCAAAAATAATAATTACCCTACTAAATTATTTTATAAAACTTGAACTTATATAGGAACTTTACCTTAAAAATGTATTTTATTTAAGATCATTAACACTTTTTAAATATTATTAACATTTAATAACATTAATAGTAAAATATCATGTGTTATTAGAACATGAAAAATAAAAAAAAAGGTTTGATTAATTATTAAGTACTGAAGAAATTATTAAACGAAAATAAGCATAAACATATTTTTCGTTATTCATATGAGAAATTTAAAGAAGGCAGTATTTAGTTAAATAAAAGAAATACAATGTTTACCCCAACTGATCAATATATAATCCAACCTGCTCTTGTGATTTAATTGACTCACATAAAAAACGAAGTTCAACATTCTCCTAATATGACACTGATGTAATGCTACGTAGACAGCCAGTGGCGTTATGTAGATATTATTTATAACTCTTTCTGTATCTGAAAGTCTGTGTACGTGAACCGATAGCTAATTAGAGCTTATCAGAATAAAAATCATTAGGTTGGTGGTTGGGTTTGATGGGGTTCTAGTGTAGCTGAGAACACAGATAAACGCAGACAGACAGATAGTTGCGCCGTAGTCCGACGACTAACACACATTGTTCGTAGAAGAAGATCAATATATTTTATTTTGGTTGAGAGCTCTACGACGATCGACACTACGAGACGAGACGCTCTCAGCCGAACATCCTACAAAAATGGCCAATTATAGTCATTTTTACATTTCCATAATTCAATGGTTGTGTTTATCTACATTATATAATATAATTATAGACTTAATATTAAAAAAAAAAAAAAGACTTCACCACAACAACAAAAAACATATTGTTTAAATGGGTGAAGCCAAAGTTAGTAAAAATAAGTAAAATTAATAATTTATTCACCTGCGTCGTCCTCCTTTAAAACGTCGACAGTCACGAGCATAATGTCCACGATCACCACATTCATAACATTTATCTTCTGGATGGAATGGACGGCCTCGGCGAGGAGGACCTCCTCGATAAGTACCTTTACGCGATCCAGCATTTGATAATTCAACTCTAACTCTTCTACCACAAATACTCCTAAAATAAAATATAAACACCATTTGAGTAACTTAATAATTACATAGGTATGTTGAATATTCATGTTACCTGCCATCTAAGCCTCTAACTGCATCTTCAGCATCTCTGGGATCTTCAAATTCGACAAAAGCGAAACCGGGAGGATTACGCGCTACCCAAACATTGCGAATAGACCCATAATATGAAAAGGCGTCTTCTAAATCTTGTTTAGATGCAGTCGAGCCTAAATCACCGACATAGATTTTGCAATCTGGATTGCCAGAATCTCGGTATCTGGATGAAGACGACATTTTACACGATATCTTCTCTGTAATATTATATAGATAATTTATTTATTTTAATTCTGAATTATTTTTCAATAAATGTATAGGCAAATACTTAATTAATAACTATTATCCGATTTTCAAATTTATTTGTAGATCACACAATATCTAATTAAAAACTGAATCTTAATGCATACAATACCAAGACCAATTTTTTATTTTTTAAATATCATTGGTATTTAAATAACTGATACTATTGGATATTGGATGCCTATTTAAATTAAGATTAAAGATTAGTGATAAATTATTATAACAATTAATTGACTAACTTTATAGTTTTAAAACATTATCTATGCCATTGGCCATTGCCAATGCATAAATATTATAATAGTGCGTCTATTGGTTATAACAGACTGGCATGATTTTTAGCAATGTGACATGTGGAGTATTGAATTCAATGTTGACACACTGTGTTAAAATTTTAGTTTTAGGCGCTCATGTATACAGAAAATGCAGTCCGTTTATAAATATCTTGGTTTGTTGGATTTTTTTTCTTCTCAATATTAAATAAATGAAAAAAGGGTTGCCGTTTCTCGTGAATTATCATAAATTTATTTGATTTTATTTTATGAATAGTAAGTTCACTTTTGGTCGTAGCAAATGGGTTAAAGATACCTCTGTACTGTTACTAAACAACAATCGAATATTAGTACTAAATTAATTATACAAACTTATTCTATATAAAAAAAACTAAAAATTAATGTAAATCGTGTAAGGTTCTTCTATAGCACTTGAGATAAAACTAAAAAAAATGATTTCACAATTAACGGCAGACTATTTTAATGCAAGACAATTATAATATACTATTGTTTTAGAATCAACTTATAATTGCCTGGATTGCGAAAAAAAGATAAAAAAAATTCCCGTTTACTGATAAGTCTTTATCACAATATATATATATTATTTTCTCCGCGGAGGATTAATTACTCAATATCACCGACGTACATTGGAATTTAGATTACACAATGTCCAATTAAAATCAAGAAGACATCAAATATCTGTAAATATGCTGTTGTAATTATAATGGTGATTAAACATTCGTGAGAGATGTCCAGACGTCTGGATCCATTACTGTTTTATGACAAAATGACGTTTATCGTACGCCCTGAACGTAAAAATTTACTAATGCAACGGTACGGAGAAAAAAAAAACGCCAGATATACAACTAATAGAATCAGCAAGCCATAGAGATATGTACGAATATGTAAAACAATCGTTGTCATCAACGTACGTATATGAAGTGATTTAATTAACGGCGAGATCGTCGGCCTAGGGATTGAAAATGACAATGACCGCAATGCTGTAATATTTCACGAACGACGGACCCAACGGTCAGATAACTTTCGCAGTGATTACTACTATCAACATGGGAAAAATCAAACGACCGGATTTTATACAGGTCTGTTCGAATAATAAATACTCGTCGTGAAATACGCCGTTCGTTCGAGCCCCGTAGAAACGTATCCGTGAAAGAGCCCGTAATTGTTATCCATGAGTAAAAACACAAACGTACCGCTAACCTGTTGCTGTAGAGTGCCGGGATACGCCGAAAAGTTGATCGTTGGCCGTGGGTTTCGGTGGTCCGTGTACAGATTTTCGTTTTTCGATTTCGGTTCGAAGGACGGGCGCCGGTAGGCGAAGACGCGAACGTGTGCCGAACACGAGCAAACTTATCGAGCGCGCGGTTAGATTAATGACGGGACTATGGAACACCGATATAAGCGCATGTCTGACGGGGTCTGCAGAGCACGTCGTTTCGCGTTCGGGCGGGTGGCGGGTACCGACCGGCAGCACCATTTGGCGGGGGGGGGAGGGAATGGGTGAGCCGACGCCATTTTAATATCGTGTTTGGCGAACCGGGCAGTGTGACCGTCATACGGTTGCGCGCCATCGGGTGGTTGGCAACGTTCCGTATTGTCGGTATTTCGTGGTGGTATCATAAACCCAAGCCCGAGCCGAGAGCTCTTATCCCTGCCAAAACGCCGCCCGACAACCGAATCACCGATGACCGGTACGGTGACCGCGGTTTGATAACAGATATTTAAAATCAATATACAAAATGATACAAATGTAATCATTAGTGAAAAATGAATTTATTATTAAAATATTATGTTTTTTTGATTTAATTATATTACCTATTGAGTTATTTTCAAGATTTAAACTTTTAATCTCAGGGAGTTGATTTATATTAAAATAAAACACTTACAAACCAAAATGACCAATGAAAATTCATTGGACTATAAACTGATCGTAGTAGATGACTCAAATGTAGGAAAAACTACTTAAGTCCAACACTATGTTTATAAATGTTTTAATAAAAAGATTGTTTCGATCGCGGGTAAGTAAGATACAATCATAAATAATCCGTAGTCAGATTTTCCATTTTTCATACCTTTTGGGCCCCGTGAAAAATGTTAAAATAATGAAAAATAACTTATACAACTTTTGTTTATAGATTCTTTTAAATAAACAGTTTTTGATGAGATTTTAGAATTCAATTTTAAGTCGTTCAGACTACTGAAAGTACTTCAAAAAAATATCTAAGACTATTTTACAAAATATAATAAAATAAAACTTTAAAAATCATGATTTTAAACCAAAATTATAAATAATAATAAAAGTATGAATAAAAATAAATATTTTCTTGTTTTCATCATGATAATATCAAAATTGAATATATTCCTAAAAATTATACTTAATTGTCATTTGCCAATGCAATGTTTACTTACATATATTTATGCATAGGCTGCCTTTATGTAAATTTCTATTTTACATTTTTAAATGATTATATCCAGAATATGTTATATAATTAAGTAATATTAAATTAAAACAGAATAAAAAATAGTTTATTAAAATTACCTATTTTTTATTCAGGAATAGAAATGTACAAGTTAACCTACCAGTATACGGATAAAAAATGTAATTTAAATTTGTGATAACCTACAGTAGATTACATTTTTATATTTTCTGTTCAATTCTTTTGAAAAAAAAAATCAGGTCACCATCAATTCTGATTTTATATATTATTTAATGTTACAGGCATACTAAAGGTTTTATTGTATAAAACCATTTTATTTATCATTGATGAATTATAGACGTTTTACTGTTTTAAGAACCATAGTTTAGAAGTTTAAATATATTTAAGGTTAATCTCAATTTAAATATATATATATAATTTTATCTATGCTACTATTAACACAATTAATTTATATCTCATCTTTATTAATTATTAGCTGGCATCACCCGGCCTAGCTCAGATCAAGTTTGTTGATTATCCAGAATCGTCTAGCTGTCCCGCATCATCTTTTTAAGATTCAGAGTGAAGTGTGGAATGTATTGGTTTTATTATGATATGTGCTTTTTAAAAAACATTTTTCTGTCTAAATCTAATTAAATTCCATATTACTTTTAAATTTTAAATTTAATTTTTTAATTTTTATTGGCCTTACAATAAATGTTTCTGGAACCAGCAAGAGATTATGTTTGCATGAGACACATGACAGAGCCATGTACATTGTACAATTCACCATGGGAAAAACAATGGACGGTTAAGTCTAAACCTGTAACGTTTGGCCCTGTCCCTAACTTAACCTTATTTATGGTCATTGAAATACATAATTTTACGGGAAGTTGGAGCCATCTACTGGAATGGTAGATTAGTTTGGTATCATTGATATTCTATAATCTAGAGGGATCAGGACCGTTACCCCAGCTCCACAGCCAGTAAAGATCGTACACTCAAGCAGACAGAGATTTTATTCCTCGATTTCTTGCAAAGGACATCGGATATTTGATCATTTGGAGTAATATTCTTAAGTAAAAAACATTCACTGTTATTCGGATGAACTAAATATATACTGCCAAGAGCATCCGTTTTTTTTACTCCGGGATAACCTTTGACAGTGGTTCCTCATTTTCTTTGTTGGAATATTTTGTAGATTGTCTGGTCTACATATTTATCAACCAGACTGAAATTGCTTTACTTCATTTTGAGAGTCCAAACTAAATTTAGCTTCTTCACTATTTTAGTATGTATATTTTGTGGAGGAGGATTACCAAATTAGCATTGATCACTGTTTTATTTTGTATAGTTATTTATACTATTTGGTTTCCGTGGTAGGTCAACAAATTTTTTATCATTCTATCTTGAAATTTTTATATTTTTATATCATCCAAATTTATGACTTTTCCGGTGGATTTCCAATAATTTTCTTTCATACAAACCTTGTCCTGATGATTATGAACACAACAATAAAAAAAAAAACAGCCAAATCGGTTGAACAGTTCTTAAGTGATGATCTTACATACATACTGCAATTGTTTTTTTATATACATATATATATATATATATAGATTATGGGTTTGTATTCATTACATGTTTTAATGATAGGCATTTGTATTTGTTTATAATCAAATTAAAAATGTTTAATGTTTTAATTATAAACAGATTTTTTAAAAATTAAATAAATTTCTCTCATCAATTTTGATATAAATGTGAATACAAAATTAGTTTGAGTTGAAATAAGAAAAAAACTTACTATTGTCATTGTTATTATGTATTATTGAATACAATGGTATCAATTTTTAGGGATCCATGTAAACAAGAAAAAAACAGTAATGTAATGGAACTGTATTATAGAGAAGTCCATGGTATATTTCTTGTTTATGATGTTACTGATTTAACATAAATACATACATTAAATCAATCCTTGGAAGACATACATAGGTCAGTATTAGACAAATATTTGCTGAATTTACCTTATTTAATGTATGATTTTATCACACGTATTATGTTTATTGTGTGTGTATGTTACCCTCTAGATCAAAACCGGCTGGTTACATAAAACATTTATATTTTTAAATTAATTTATATTGCAGAATAGTAATCTGGATCTATAACTAATTATCATCTTAGTGGGTAATAAATGTGATATGAAATCTATCAGAGAAGTTTCAGTCTCAGATTTAGATGCGGTATTATTAATTATCTACTAGTATTAAGTATTATAAACTAAATAATTAATGGATCACTATCAAATCTTTTTGATAAAAATTATATTTTCAACTGAGAACTTCAGTTTAACTGGTATTCGTATCATATATGACCTACCCATTTGCAGTGTAAGTGTAGTTGAACAGTTTTCTGGAAATGAAAAAAAATTAACAGATAGTTATGCTGATCAATAGATTTAATTAAAACTGCTGGTTGGTTTGGTTACATTAAAATGAGATACAGGAACCTTACAAACTTATTTGAAAATAATTCAATAAAAGTAATTAAGAAAAATACCAACTGAGATTCCAAAACCAAAAAGGAAATTGGATTGTTGTATAGAAATTCTGGAATAACCACTGGTTACTTCAGGACTTAATAAATTTGAGAACTTTTCTAAAATCAGTGTTTGAAATCGAAGAGTACTTCGATAAGTGATCAATTTGCTAAAGAATTGGGTAGACTAGTCAATTTTCACCGAATCAAACTATTTAATATTATATCACGAATTATTTTGTATGAGTACGGCCGATAGGACGACTGGAAAGTCGTTTTTAGATATTTTTGTACGATTATGTGGTAAAATTGCAGATTTATCCAAATAAACAACATCTGCTAAATTTTGTTCTGTCGAAACATGCTAACGGACAATAGAGACGACAGTGGGACATATTAAATTCATTGATTTTTCTCGAATTAACTAGGTTGGTGTATGAAATCATTGAGAAACTCATATTTTTATGCAACGAAAATAGTGATAATTTGCATGAAGATATTAACTGCTCAAATATGATATACATTGTATTTCTGCTACTACCCACTCAGCCACCATGCTGTACCATTGTTAATATGCTATATGACCGCTACCCTTCGGGTCGGCCGACTTAGCATTAATCTGATAAATGTAATTCACGTATGACACGAATGCAATTTTACTGTGGTGAATTTAATGGCAGCAGTGTCGGTATGTCAACCACGGTTTTTGTTACGACCGGGTTATTGAACAAACTGAGTCAATGTCGCATAGATAATAGAACGGATAGACCATACTGATGTATACGACGCAACGGGTCACGGGTATTATTTAACGTTGAAAAGATAAAGTGAGAGACGTCTCATTCATTCTGTCTCAAAGCAACTTCATAATAAATTGAATTTATTAAAATTAGAAAATATTTTTTTTTTTTTTTTATATAATATAACTTTAAAAATATATTTCCACAATCTGTTACATCTTGAACAATAAGTGTAAGTAATAAATGATTTTATGTCATAAATGACGGAGTAAAGAAACCTTCCTTGGCACTTTGACAGTTTGTAGTTAATTATACAATTATTTTCAATATATTTACAATTTGGGTATTTTTTTATTTTTTATTTTATGAAAGTAAGTCCCGACACCACCACCTTTTTTAACTTTTTTGAGGATTACCAGGAATATTTGCTGATCAAGGCTCTTTATTAAGGGATTTATGTAGTTTTGAAGATTTAACTTAAATCGTTTATAAAACGTTTTTGCTACATCTTGAACAGAGGAGATGCCAAGATCATTATGTAGGGACTGGTTTGAAATATAAAATGGTGCTTTGGTTATAGCACGGAGTTTTAGATTGGAAGCGTTGTATACGATTTATGTTCGATAATTTAACAGAGGTTAGGTTCCGAACCATATTGGTTTGAGGAATAGCTTATATATTAGAATTTTGGTCGACAATTTAAAGATAAAAGTTTATTGCGTAAGTGTGGCGACCAGGTAAGGCGTTGTGGTCAATGATGATGCCTAGATAACGAACATGTAAGGTTTGTTCGTTAAGGATAATTGGTGGACATTTTTCCTTCCTAAGAGTGAACGTGCAATGTATAAATTTGGTTTCGTTTATTTTTACACCCCATTCCTTATACCATTTTTCAAGGAGGAAAAGGTGATCTTGGATGTGTGAGGAAGCAATGGCTGGATCGTGATTATTGGCTATTAGAACCCTATCGTCGGCAAAGTCACCAACAAGAGTATATAGTAGGCAACGTGGATTGGTCGGAAATGAAAATATAAAACAGAAGAGAAGCGATAACTGCACCTTGAGGAACTCCTGCGTTAATTGGTTTTGGTGAAGAAAAAGATGAGCCGTAACGTACTGAGGAGAACCGGTCTTCTAGATAGGATTTAAGTATGAGGTAGTAACTAGACGGTAAAAGGAGTTTTAGTTTAAACAGAAGACCTGCATGCCAAACGCGATCGAACGCCTGGGAGACGTCTAAGAGGCACCCGTGCAATACTGTTTTCCCTCTAGGGAGAAAGATATTTTATCTACTATACGGTATAGAAAATATTAAATGAATAATGTAACGTGATATTAATGCTGTTTGTTTTGTTTGACGATAATCAGTCATTAAATAATTATCTATCTAATTGCACGGATAAAATATTCTAAACAGAAATTTGTCCAAACGTAACCTCAAATAATTTTTCGATTATTTTCCGTGAGCATGAGGTTGCTTGGCCTATCCATTATTTCCATTATCCATGCAACGCCGTTTTGCTAAAACGAACAACATGAATTCCTCTGTTATCGAACGTATGTCGCACGCGAATTGTCACGAAAAAATAATAATATTCACGCGCAATTATATACGAAAGTGCCGAGCGTCTCATGACAGGATAAAGTTTCCATCGGATCCATATGGCTATAATAGGAATTATTTTTAAAACATAATTTCGGAGTTATATCATACACAATTACAATTAATTTAAAATTAATAAACGCCAATCGCATCCATTTTACACGATTATTCTTCTAAGACACTTTTATACTTATTTATTGTAAACATGTTGTACCAAAAATAGGGTTACCATACGTCCGGATTTTACAAAGGTAATCGTTTAACGTGGTTATATTATATCGATACAAAGTTATGTCAGGGTGATAGATTTTCGTGTTCACTCTGTATAAATGTATATGTCATTTCTATTTTTGTTCATATTTTCTCCCGGAACGTCACGATAAGCGATTACCTATTATTATCGTTGTTTCCATAAAATAAAAGATTAAAGTATTATTAAATGCAGTCCTATTAAATTATTATTTTATATTCGTGTGTTAATTCGTTCACAAATAATGTGTACTGGAAAACGACTCGTATAATTCATTCGACAGTTTTCTTTACTGTTTTATGTGTGGGAGAGGTGGTTGTCATTTGTTTTTCTTGAAATATTAAATATTATTTTACTGATGTCCGGATTTGGTCTAAAAACATTATGGTAACCCTAACCATAAAACACATGTATCATTCGAATGACATACTTAAAAAAAAAAATTTTAAAAAATACATGTAATATTGTCGAGTTACATTCTACACTTTACTCAGAAACTAAAATTATAAAAGTATTTACATGGCTATAAAATGCAGTACGAACAATTTACAATAAACTAGAAACTACAGAAATAATACGTTCGTAAATGATTAAATACATAATCAAAAGCACGATTTAAGATATATATATATATATATTAGATCGTGTTCAAAAGTCAAAATATAGTAATTGTACCATAATTCGTTACCGTCGACGGACGTCATTAATTTTTTTATAGATGTGACCAAACGAAATTTCCTGCGATGATGTCTACGTCGCTGGCATGTTCACTCATATCAATAGTAATTACACCGCCTTTTATTGGCGATTCCGTTAAAATAGCAAAAAGTATCAAGTAATGGTGGTTAGGTTCGCGAGTGCACGACTCGATAAATTTATTATTGGGAATAATAAAAAACAAAACGATCGACGTCGATGGGCGTTTTACGGTAGAAATAACGGTTCGGCGTAGTTTTGAAATTTCGCAATAAACACGGGATACGACGGTATTATTTTGTCGCGGTTAAACCGCCAAACGATATCCACACGGTCGACAATGGTTATAAATTAATTATTATTCAACGTTTGCGACGCGTAATCGAGTAGGTGTCATGAAATATTCGACGAGTGGCGTGAAAAGATAAAAATTTGTCATTGCGAACCCGTAGTAATATTATAATGTGGACCCATTATTACTATAGACGTATTAGATGTTAGATAAAAATATAAAACAATCGTTGTTCGTTAATTGTACTGATGACGACGTTCGGCGCGACACACTATTCGGAAACACTCGGCAATAATAGGTTGTTTATTTATTTAATTTTTTTTTTTATTTTCTTTCTCTCTCTATCGGCGCCACGGTGAACACTCCGAATAGTTTCGTCGTTCAGTTTTCGAGGCGTTTAGCTTCGCCGTGGCCGTGCGTGTGTTATTGCCTTGTTCCCGTTTCGATCGTTGACATTTTGAAGCGCAATTGGTTGGTTTTTTGTTTTGTTTTCGGCCGCCCGTAAGTATAACGACGTTTGGCGTAACAGAGTTTTAAAATATATTGTTTGGCCGATTTCGAAAATGACGTGGAAAAATGAATACTACCCGCGTGCGTCCCGACATTATTATATTTTTCGTAGGTCCGACAAATTATTTACTTACCCGAGCATATATTTCTTTGCCGGTGCTAATGACCCCCCCCCCCCCACTAACACTTTCCAATACTGATCTCTTCGATTGATTCGTTATTTGAAATGCACAAAAAAAAAAAATAATAATATATATATATTATTAAGTCCAATGTGTCGGACGGGTAGATTTGATTACAGTCCTATAATTTCTGATTTCATATTTTCTTCGATCGTTCGACGACAGATAATTTATTATGGAAAATTACAAATTTGTTTAAATCTAATCCCTATAATATTATCGTAAATATTTGAAAAAAACTATATTCCTAATTATTCGCATTGTTACCCATGTTTTTTTTTTATCTAATAGCAATTTAATTTCAATTTAAATAATTTCAAACGATAGGTGATTGTTGTAGCAAAAATTATCAATTGACAGTTATTTTTCTAAAGGTCTAACTTGGTGATTTTACATAATACAATGCAGATCCATTTTTATTAGGTATATATATCTTATACAAACATAATAATTTCTAAAATTATTTACACTGATCCACTCTGTTGTATATCACTAGAATTAGCTAATACCTACTAACTTTTTAATAAAATCATTAATGTGCATTTAATTATTACACATGGTTTAATTATTTATTTCTCGATAATCTGTAGCCGTGTCTAACATCGTGATGGCCATCCAATTATTGTTACACATTTTTGAAAATAATTTGAAGACAATATGAAAATTTATTGATTTATTCATCTTATAATTATGAATTACTTTATTTAAATTTTGTTTTGTTTCAGAAACTATATTTAATCAACATGGGTAAAAATAGGTAAGTAACTTCTCTTATATCAATTGAATTATTTTATGTAAATTGTATTAACAAAATAAATGTTTTATTAATTAATAAATTGTGTACTATAAAATTAATTTTATAACATTTTTATAGGTGTACCTATAAGACAAAGTATTATAATATTGTAGAAATATTTGTTTTCCAAAATTATTTATTATAAATAAACCTAACAGATTTCATCTGTTTATCTAAAAAAAAAAATGTTAAAAATGATTAATGATTGTACTTGTTTATGTATTGCTTAGATATTTTCTATTCAATTTTAGTAATCATTACTTCATAACTTAAAATTAAAATTTCCTTTTTTCATTGTAGCATTATTGAATAATAATTCATATAAATGCAACACATGTTTTTTTTTTTTTAATTATGTATGTACATTATGTTTGATATAACTAATTATTAATGTTTTTGGGTTTACAACAGTTTTCTATTCAATTCTTAATTTTAAATAACTACTCACTACTTTAATATACTTTAGTTATAGTTATTATTATAATTAGTATTTGTATATATTTAATGTTAATCATATTTTTTTTTTTTTTTTTTTAGTAGAAGAAAATACCGCCCTTTAGAAGACAGTGAAATGACAAAAACTAATCAGAAAAGGTTTTTATTATATATATATATATATATAAATATTGCTTTTTTGCATTTGCAAACTTAGGCTTATTTACATATGAACAATTTTTAAACATTTTAAATTTATTTTTTAATATATTTTAAAGAATTTTTAGTGGAGAAATGTGTTTTTTATTCATTTTATCAAATAATTTTATAGTCATTCATTTGCATTGTTCGATGCTATTAAAATTGTGAAAATTGAATAAACACAACAAGAAATTTAAGCAATTATAAAAATTAAAATTAAAATTGTTTTATCATTGCTTTTAAATTAAAAATAATAATACATTATAATTGTGTAACAATATACTGTCTAGTGCAAAGTACCTATGTTAGTTTTATGGAAATGAAAATTAAGCAAATATCTATATATTTGATTGTTTTATTTCCAACACATTGTATTTTGGCACATTTAAGTAATTTAGATAACCGTTAATTAATGTCAGACTAGTAAAATTTGCTATTTTATTTTTATCACATGGCAAATTATAACATAGTTTGGGTAAACAAATTAAAAACAAGTTAATAGCATAGAGGCAATAATTAATAACATTGAAAAATTTGTCAATAAAAGAATTAATGAATAAAAAGAGTGGTAACAGTAGTAAAGTAGTAGTCTTTGTAAAATTTAAGGTTTTAGAGTTCTAAATCCAAGGATATATGCATGCAATTAACTACTATTAATTTTAAAATGGTTACCCTAGTTTTATTTACTTTTTTTATCTTTAATAACTTATATTTTAGTACAATATGCCATATAGGATCATGGGAGATGTTTTTTTGGTATTAATTTAATATTTAATGAAAAATACTCATCTGTTTGCGTTGTGATGTTAATATTTTTAAAATTTATTAAACAGTTTTATAAACCCAAAACTGGTTGTTACTTAAGTAATTTAGCATTTTATCAAATTTAAATTTCTATAACATATGTTTAGCATTTATTACCATTCTCATAATAATATGAAATAATTTAGTAAAGATTTAAATGGTTTTAAGCAAATAAAAGAACAATTTTGTTGTTTTTATGCAATAAATATGTAACTATCATTCTGCAAATTGAATTTTGTTA
The DNA here is from genome assembly GCA_956483605.1 of Tuberolachnus salignus. Classification (NCBI taxonomy): domain Eukaryota; kingdom Metazoa; phylum Arthropoda; class Insecta; order Hemiptera; family Aphididae; genus Tuberolachnus; species Tuberolachnus salignus. The sequence goes on from OY101433.1 coordinate 20,132,233, forward strand.
TTGAAATTAGTTTATGAATTAACTTAGTTTTTTGGGGGTGTTTAAGATTTTGTATACTTATGTATGAATTAAAAAACTTATATTTGTAGTGATGAATTAAAGAATACAAATAAGGAGGATATGAACAAAAATCAATTTGAAGAAAAGATTAAATGCGAAGCGTCATTAAAAAAGGGGTATGTTCTTCATAAATGAAGAAATATTTGAATATCTTTTCAGTAATATGCATGCTATTTATTAAACTCTAATTTATTAGACATTAAAATTTGTATGATTTTTTTACTTTGTACTGTCAAAATAATTAATTGCTGGTCTAACTTCTAATGCTTAAAGATAACAATAAAATTTATTGCCCTTAAAAAATTGTTAAACTTTTGTTAAATCTATATCTAGAAGAAAACATGGTGATGCTAATAATGAACCTGATCCTAAACGTATTGTTATAATTTCCGACAAAAAGGAAATTTCATCAGATCAACAAAATAAAAATATGCTACGAGATGAAGAAATAGAATATAACTCATCTCAAAATACCCAGAAGTAATTTTTTAACTACACATTTTTTTTATTTTATTGAAAAAGAATATTTACAATCTGTGTTATATCACAATAAGCAAGTATGATAATTTATATACATTTTAACTGTTAATAATATGAGGAGAGGCCAACCAGTAATGGAACCCAATGTGAATATATTATTTTAGGTTAGTAAATCTCTGCGATATTTTTTTTTGAGTCGATGGGTGGGATTTATGGGTTAAGTATTGGATGAGATTTGCGTTATTAATGGGTTGGTGTGGGAGTGTGGTTTGGAATAAAAAGATCTGTAATATTTTGTGGCTAATTGGTCAACTGGTTCGATTTTTAGATCTGAGTGTAGTGTGGAGTTTGATACAAACCAAGGTGCAGAGGTTAACATACAGTGAGTAATCGACTGGAATGCTTGTATAGTGCAAATTTGGGATGGTTTTGCACAGTCCCAAATTTGGATTGCATATGCCCATATTGGTCGCATAAGAGATTTATATGTAATAAGTTTGGTTTGAATTGGAAGTTTTGATTTTAAAATTCGACGAAGTAGATGTAGTCGGCTGTTGAGGGGTTTTCTTTTTAGTTTGAGGTGTGAGCTCTAAGTTAGTCTTTTATCAAGGGAAATGCCAAGATATTTGACATCATAAGATGATGGAATTTACCCCGAAAGTAAACAGCTGGAGGGTTAGTTTCGAGAAGTAATTTAAAATTATACATTTTGTTAGTTCCATTTGCCAATATAATTTCCATATATTTTTTTCAATACATATGTATATCTTCTACCTACCTTCTGATAATCGAATAAACAAAATTACTTTTTTTCTTTTTAAGTACTAACAAAACCAAATTTAGTTATATTTTTTAAATTCACTAAAACTATTTTTAACCCTTATTATTTGTCAAATTATACATTTTTTACTTTTTCTTTGATATATTAAATATATCAAATATACAAATTTTGTATTAATTTTAGTGCCAGTTTTATCTTCTTTTTTTTTTTTTTTTGAATTGTTGATTAACATATTTTAGTATTTCAAACTCTTTATGTGATAACTGATAAGAATATAAAATATATTATTTCAATTAGACGTAGTGGTAAATCCACACATGACAATAACAATACACATAAACAAATGTCTTGCAGTAGACACAACAGAGATGCCACAAATAATGATCATACTTCTAAAATAGTAGTTGACAGAAGCAAAACAACAAATGTTCATATGGCCATAGGCCCTAGGCCTGAAGAAGCAGAATAGTATGTTATCAATTTTATTAACATTATCTTTTATGTTTAGTTTTTATTTATATGATGAAATTAATCACATTGTTTGCTTACATATTAGCTTTTGTGGTATTTAAGATTACTTGAGATCCTTTTCACCTGAAAATAAAATTTTTATTGAATTTTTGTAATGAATTTTAAACTTATTTGTAGTGGTGAAGTAAAGAATGTAAAGAAGAGAAATGATAAGGACATGGACAAAAATCAATACAAAGATAAGAATAAGCAAAACAAATCATTAATAGATGGGTATGTCTTTGACAGAATAATTAATACTAGTCCCACTTAAGTTTACACTATTTTTGCTTTTATAAAATATATATATATATATATTTATATATGTATATATGTATATATTTATTACTTTTACTAAATAATATATTGTTAAATTGACAAATTATTAATCAATATCTAGAAGTAAACAAGATAATGCCAATAATGAATCTGATCTTAAAGACAACGCTATTAGTAGTTGTGATGAAAAAAAAAATGCAACACTTGTTGAAAATATAGAATGTACTTCACCTGATGCTACTCAGGAGTAATTTATAATCAAATGTAATTAATTTTTTTAGTTTCTATTGCAAATAATTTATTTTGGTTGTAATTTATTTTAGGATTAATGATAAAGTTGACAAAAAAAGTAACAAAAATAATAAAAGTAAAAGTTCTGATCTGTGCCCTAATGATAGTTTTAATAGTGATAATATAACTGTAAATGATTACAACAAGCCAAACGTAATATCTACTGAAAAGTATGCAATAATTGTTACAATTATTTCAGAATTATTATTGTTGATTTTACATTTTATAATTGATTGATTTGATCTGATAAGTATCTTTCTACAATTTTAATCTTAAACAATTTAATATGAAATTTTAGTATTTTATATTAAAAACCAATCAAATTGTATCATTAGATAATATAATTGTTATAATTTATTAATAAGTTAAATAACTATGGCTTAGGATAATTGACTAGGTAGAAGTTATTAACATTAACTGAACTATTATTACCTAAGTTTTTATTTAAATAATGAAATCAATTAAATAATATCGTGTTATGGGATATTTGTTTTTAAATTTGTAATAAATTAAATTTATTACAAATTTAAAAACATAGCTACCTAAAACTATCCAGGTTTAATATAATCAAAAATAACTATTTCGTGTTTAATATCAATAACCAAAAATGTATTATGATTTTACCTCATTTTAGGACTAATGATACAATTAAGAAAGAAAGTAACAAGATAAAAAAATCAATGAACAATAAAAGTAATATTTCTGATCAATACAGTAAGGGTAATTGTACTGATTTGAGAGTTTCCAGCAATCATGAATATCTTTTTAAGAAAGCAGAACATAACAAATCTAAATCAAAAAATGCTCTTGAGGATGGGCACCACGGAAATACAGAATGGTTAGTTAATAAATCATTGCACATATTTTTATTTTAGTTTTTAATATAATAACAGAATTAATATAAAACAAATTTTCTGTATTCAGCGTTGAATTAAATACTTACTTATATGTTTTATAAGAGGTGGTTTTCTTCAAGAAATGTTTTATTTTCATACCATTAAAAAAAAAAATAAAAATCATGATTACTAACTGTAGTCATTTACAATAAATACTCCATAATTTTAAAATAATATTCTATATTTGAGTATTTTTGTTACATATTTTAATGTTTTAATCATAATTGTATAGACTAAATGTTTTAAAAACAAATGCATTTCTGGATATTTAAAAATTAAAAAATGACATTGCATATTTCAAATGCTGTGAGATATTGTTTTATATTTAATTTTTTTTTAATGTAATCAAAACTTTCCAGTTTATTTGATGTAATTCATGCAGACCTTTTTAAATTATCTAATGATTTTTGTCTTGCTCACTGTGTTGCTGAGGATTTAAGAATGGGAGCAGGCATAGCTGTTGAATTTAAGTATGAATATTTTAAATTTTTTTAAATGTTTGGATTGTAAATAATTTGTTTTACTTTCTAGGCGCATTTTTGGTAGTGTTGGTAAACTATTAGATCAGCATTTAAAAGTAGGTGATGTTGGTATAGTCGAACGGCATAACCAACATGTATTTTACTTGATAACAAAAAAAAAAAGTTCTGGTAAACCAACAATGCAGTCATTGGAAAAAGCTCTTTATACACTTCTTGAAAAAATGAAACAATTTAAATTAACTAAATTGGGAATACCACAACTTGGTTGTGGATTAGATAAACTTGATTGGTCAGATGTTTCATTACTTATCAAGAAGATATTTGCTGGGTCTAACATACATATAACTGTATGTATACCTTCAAATGTAAGAATCACATAATTTGAATTAACAAATATTTTTTCTCTATTATGGTCATTTATAAGTATTTTTTCAGATAGAGTTTGATAAAAAGAAGACGTATCCAATAAAAGTATTTTTAACATCAACAAATATATGGAATATGGAGACTGAAACTGTTATTATTATATTTATTGACTTTGGTAGTATATATAAAAATGATTGGACAAACAATGTTGTAGAAGAAGTGAACAAAAGATACCCATTTAAAGACAAGTAATTTTTTTTTAAATTTAAATATATAACACGGCCCCCATTGTTTCCTCAACAGTACATACAGTCGCTCTACCAATCTCTTAAACTTAAGTCGACCCGTTTATGTCTAGCAGAAATAGTGTTAAAGGTCAGGTGAAAATAGTGGACAGCAATCTCTTGGCATATGAGATATGGTTTATTTCACAGTTTGGCCCTCTGATTTTTAGCATTATTTTTCGGACAAAAACAGTCTGGCCATTTATATATAAACTTCATGCAATTTACTTACATATAAAGTACCAAATAAACTTTCCACATAAAATATAAAATTTAATTACTACTTATATTAACTTTGAATGTATTATTATTATTTATTTAAAAATATACAAATTATTGAAATCTGTGTAATTTTCAGATTATAAAATTTATTTTTTTTTGAACAATAATAGGTTGTTATTTTTAAATATTTACTATATTTAAATAACTTGAAAATTATTTTTTAATAAATCAGAACATCTTAGGTGCCTCTAATATAACATATGTGCCTATATTTATAGTCTATTTTGTTTTATTTGTTCATAGTTTATTGAATGACATCAAAAATAAGAAACTCGCACCTGGAAATATAGAGAAGTATATTGTCAAAAATGAAACTATAATTTGTGCATTTACCGATCAAATGGCATATTATAGTTCTATAGAAGATGCATTTTTAAAAATTAACCGTGCTAAAAATAAAAAATTTATATTTTCAGCCATTCAAATTAATTCAATAGATTCTGATGTATCTGACAATAATTTTATTAATTTAGAACGCATTGTGTTAATATATCGTTCAATTGTTCGTGAATCTGAATTATGGCTATGTGGCCACACAGACCAATGTAAACAAATCCCATATGATCAATATTCCAGTCAAAGACGTAACTCAGAATAATTTACTCTCCTTTAGTCTCAAAATATAATCAACTGAAAATCAAATAAGTTACAAAATTAATGAATATATTAATATTAATTCTACAACACAAAAAATAATTTTTATTTGAAGATGTTCATGATGAAAAAAAAAAAGTTAGGAGCCTAAGAAAAACTATTCTGTAAAATATAAATATATCTTATAGTAGTGATATTAAAGTTATTATTTTATGTAACATTACCCTAATAAGATGTCTGTTTTAAACTGCTAAAGATGATACCTATAACTTATTTATAGAATATAGGTAAATATAACTTTAATCTTATTTTTATGTCCATATTAGCTAATACTCTTTTAAAATTAATTCCTTTACGGGTATCTAAGATTTCAATTATTGTAATATATATATATATCTTAGAGAAAAAAAAATGAGAAATTAGTTGTCCGTACATAGTTTCTGTTTTCTGACAATCTATAAATATTTTACAATATTTTTAATTTCTTGTTAATCAATTGTTTTAGTTTAAATAATTAAGAATAGAACAAGTAACTTAAAGGAAATTTATAATAATTACCTTTATTCAGAATATTAATAATACTTATTATTTTTGTTTTTTTAAATAATTACCACAAATGATTTAGATTATTACACATGGATGTGTTCTTTCAAAAGATTGTATTTTAGTGAATTATTTTAAGTTATCTAATCATTTTATAAGTATAATCTGTGATGCACTAAAATTTAAATTCTATTATAATAATATTAATTAATTAATAACGTTTAAAGTCCTATCAAATCATATTTGTATCTGTAATATGAAATATGTTAATTATATTATTTGACAAAGTATACTTTACATTTATTTGTTATTTTATTTTCACCTCAATTTCATAATCAAAATCTTATATGTGTATGATTATTATGATATATACAACGCTCGTTTTTGTATTTTATTCGTAATATCCAAAATTGTCAGTAATTAAAATAATGTATACGTATTTGTTCAATTAATAGACTATATTATATTGACAATTACTATTACATATATATATATATATATATGCTTATACAAATTGTATTTTTTATTATTATTGTTTTTTTTAAATGCTTAATATTAACCATCATGATTATCTATCAATGATGAAAAATTGGAGTAATTTGAGCGTTTTTAATATATAAAATTAAAAAAATATATATATGCCTATATACATAAAAACTGTTCAATTCTAATGTGAAATGTGTATATTATTATTTGTTTGTAATATATTTGATTCTATTTCTGGTTAAAATTCTTAGTGAATCGGATAAGTAATTATTTTAGTCGATTTCCATTTATAGTTATTTTATTTAGCTTGGACGCCAAATGTTACAAATCACTTACACAGATTATAAATTCAATACTATTATTACCTACCTACACTACTCGCGTATCGCCGTTTCCAAATAGTATAGGTAAGTATTTATATTTTTTACACGATTGTTGTTTTCGACCTCTTATTCAATTCTATTCGACACATTACCATTATTTAAGGGGTCGCGTATAGGCAATTTTAACGAAAATTATGAAAAGATAAAAGTTTATCGATTTCAAAATATTCAAATTTACTACATTCATGTAAATTTAAAAATGTCCCCAGGTTTTAAATCACAAGTATTTGTTTACCGTGCAATTGTGAGATTTGTTCAAAAACGCGTTCTTGATAATTACAAACAACACGACCTTGCTAGGGTATAACAATCATATTTATTTTGCTCGAACGATTACGAGGCAGATTAAAACGTGATAAATTTTTACAATTCTGAAAGGCCGTAACGAGCTGTATTCTTTAATTTTTATCAAAGGCCGATTTACGTTAAATCGTCTTGCATTCGAGATAAAACGATTTTACGTCATCAAAAACGCGAGCAGCGCTAACATCCTCTTAAGAAATATCCAAGAGGACGGGCGTTATAACAAAAGTACGTTTACGCGATCCGAGTATAACTGATTTGATTTTGGTTTTAGAGTAGAGTCCTGGATTATAAAATTAAAAAAGGACAATACCTATTTCGGAAAGCAAGAAGGAGCGGCGTATTTAAAAAAAAAAAATGTATTTTCTGAAATGTTGAAATGGTCGTTATATTTCAAAACAGGTGTATCAGGAGCATCTTATTCGGAATAATGAAAAAACGCACAGTGTTGCGTTCCGAAATATTGCCATTTTATAATTTGATAATGGGTGTTTTTACTTTAAAACCAAAATTAGCCGAGTTTTTGTGATTCGCATAAGCTCATTTTTGCGATGACGGCAAACGCCGGCCCTCTTCACCAACCTCGACTACGAATTTGTCGCATCCGGACACACCATCAGGGTAAGTTTCCCATTACATGCCTTAGCGGGGCAGGGTGTACGGCATCATACTTCCCACGGTTGGGTGCAGTACACAAAAACTACAGGTCGACCCTACTGTTTTTATGTTTGTGCACAATTTGAAAACTCGAAATCATTTTTGCCGGCGACCAATGTATATCATTCATCTTAGAATATTGCAAAATAATACTTATCTGTCGAACCGCTGGCAAACGGCCATTTCATACAATATTGACACTTATAACTGGCAATTTTCATTTTTTAATATTTTAAAAATAATTTTTTTTTTTTTATTTATAAAAGGTAATATATTATGCCGACGTACAGTTAATTCAAATGCTGAAAAAAATGGTTTAACAACATGGGCTATTCAACTCCTATTGTATGATCATATTGATTACAAGTTGAACAACAACCACAAAATTATCAGGTCAAAAAAAGAAAAAGAAAATTACTAGCCTTAACAATACATTATTTATTGTTCAGGTAAGCAGCTGAATTCAATTTGTCAGTAATAAACAAAAGAAATTCAACCTCCAGTGCTTGGTTAATATTAAATTATCGATTTTAAATACAGAAAATCATTTAAATAGTTCTGTAACCAGTAGAAGTAATTCAAGTAAGTTTTAGCATTTTATTTATTTAAAATACTAACTTATGTAATATAAATGGTGCAAAATAGAAAAATAAGTCATTTTTAATTTCTACATTTATATAGTCATGTTTAATAATGGAAATTATAAAAATATATTATATTGAAAAATAAATAACTGTTTTTCATATTTTAAAAAAATAAATGATATATTTATATAACTTCACTTTTATAAGTTTTATAATTCATTATCACCAACTTTTTTTAATGCTCAGCATTTATTTGTTTTATTAGTGATTTGTCTTCAAGAATAATTCCCACGCATTTTTGGAAAGCCAATCAAGCCATTATTAGTTTAAATCCCTTAATCAATGAGAGTATTAAATATAATACTATTGCTTTTGAGCTGGTTATTACAAACTTTAGTTATTAATAAACACTAAAATACGGCTCAGTAATTATGTATCAATCAAAATCTATTGTTAATAATGAGAATATACTCGTACAATGATTCTAATTACCAAATAATTCGTTATAATGTACATTGGTTACACAATGATAAATTTACAATAAAAAGAAAAAAAATTGCACTATTCATGTTTTACCCAATTAATATCTTCGATACAACTATCGATGCAAAACGGGTTGAAAGTATTTATTGCCAAAAAAAAAAAAAAAATCACACTCTAGGAGAAATTGGTGGGAAAAATTGAAGCAAAAATAAAACACTGTACCTTACACAATACTCGGGGTTCAATGCTACCGAGGTATCAAAACCTAAGTATTTCCATTGACTAGATGACATATTAATATTACATTTTGTGATAAGACTACAAATTCTTTAATCCTTTAAATATGGATTGCCCACATTCAACATTTTGTCCCGGAGAACCTGATGCTCCAGCTTCTGGTTGCCATACATGTGCTGCACGTTTTGCTCTTTAAAGTTGTGGAACTGTTGCTGATTAGGCTGTACATAGTTCACATCTTGAGGCATCTGTGCATAGAACAAGTTAGCAGGAAATAATGGAGGGGTTGGATCCATGTTGAAGTTGTACGAATTAGGCAGTGTGTTGGGCATGAACACATTGGGCTGCACTTGTTTAGACTGTTTCATTGGTTCTCGGACAGAATTAAACGAGTCGTTCAGTCGGGTCTGTTTATCCTGGACCAAATTATACATAGGGAAATTCATCTTATCCTGTCCCATAGATAAATTGGCCAGCCTTTCGATATTAGACTGATGTTGATAAGAGAACAGACCATTAGGTGGCGGAACCAATGGGTTTGGATAGATGAGATTATTGAATTGAGGGTTGAGGTCTAAGTTTAACGCCGGGAACGCATTGTTACCACTTAGATTGAAATTGTTTGAATTAGCAGGCATAAACGATGTCTGCTGATGCTGATGTTGCTGCTGCTGGTGGTGGTGCTGTTGCTGCTGGTGGTGGTGGTGATGTTGTTGTTGTTGTTGTTGTTGGTGTTGTTGTTGTTGCTGCTGCTGCTGCTGTTGTTGTTGCTGCTGCTGCTGCTGCTGCTGGTGGTGGTGGTGGTGGTGGTGGTGATGTTGCTGTTGTTGCTGCTGTTGAGATTGCAGTAACTGGTTGGGCAACATAAAGTCCGATTGCTGCTGCAGCACAGGCTGGAACGGTTGATAGACCTTTTGGTTAGTCTTTTGGTTCCAGTTCAGATTTTGTTGTATTTGGTTCAACGTTGGTGGTTGTTGAAGTAAATCGGGTTCAACATTGTTACTAGTTGCACCAACAGGCAAGTCCGGAAGTAATTGCTTATTGTTAAGACCCAACCTATCACATATTTGGGTCATGTTAGCCAAAAAGTGTAAGTTGGAAAGGAACTCGGGTGAGTTGTTCGTCTCTAACACCGAACTAGAAGTTTTTGGAAGGACAGATTCCATGTTAGAATACAGATTATTTGTCTGAGGAATTTGGGGCTCTGTGTGTGGGGGTACATTATACGGAGAGCTCTGACTAAGGGCTTCCAATAGGTACCTATTAAAATCTGGAGCTGGCAGTGGTTTTTTCTTGACAAACTTGGGACTTTCAATAGGTTTAGGGGGTTCTTTATTAATTTGAGCAGCCATTGGTCCCCAAGAATCATTAAAGCCAAAAACATTAGGCTTAATTTCTGACCGTTCGGATTGAATGAGTTTCTCGTCAATACCATCGTCTTTGGTTTCAACTGGATCATTCCAAACAACCGAATTACTTTTGGGACGATCACTGCTCCAAATATCCACGGATTCGGTTTTGGCAGGCTCAGACCAATTGGAAGATTCCCATTTGTTTTTTATCACATTGACTCCGTCACTATTCCAAGTGTTAGGCGGTTTTTTATTATCGTCTTTCTTTTCATCTGGTTTATTCCAACCGGACGTGAGAACACTCCAATCATGAGCTTGTGGTTGAGGTCTTTGATCATCTTTATCATTAGATCTAACATTTCTTTCTGGTTGATAGTTATCTTTGATGAAAGTTTCCTTCCAGTCACCCCTCTGCCTAAGTTTTTTCTCTGGCTTAAGAGGACTGTCAGTTGGTGATGGTTTGTTTTCCTTAGGTTTATCTTTTTGGATGTGTTTAGACTTACTTTTTATGTCTTTACGTTCTTTGGACCTATTATTTTTGGAATCATCCTCCCAGAGTATACCCACTTTGGGACTTTTATTAGTCTTATTGTGTTCAGGTAAAAAACCATAATCGTCTGATTCTTTAACAAATGAACTATTATTCCAACAATTTATGGACCTAGACTCCTTAGGTCCTCTGGAATTTTTTTTGTTTTGGGAATTATGTTTTTTTTGGAACATCAAATCATCAGTACTAACAGCAGTTTCATGGTCAATTTTCCTAGAATAAATAATACATATTTTTGTAAAAAGAATACAAACAAACAAATCTTATTTAACAACATTTAATTTTACCATGTGGAATCTTTGGTTCGTGAATGTTCTTCAGCGCTTTTAATACTTTCAGCAATTGCCATTTTTAACATTTTCTCTTCTTCGTTATCATCCTTCGCTTTGGCAAACAACTCTGACCCTTTTTTGCGTGCCCAAGCGTTAGTTGTAACAGCTAAATAATATTTATACATTTATGATTTGAGAATATAATTTAAAACTTATATTGATTGAATACTAACGGAAGTTTGCAGCTGCTTTAATAGGCTCTGAAATAACAGTATTATTACCAGCACCATAAGTGCACACAAATTCTTCGATATTGATCATTTTACTCTCTTTTTTGGGCTTACGTTTGGATTTCGGTTTTTGTGCAGTGCTAAAAATTAATATATATATATATATATATACAGTTTGAATATATAGGTATAGAACAAATAAATTATAAGGGTTAGTTGATGTTTAAATAATAATTGTATAGTAATCTATTATACCTATACATGAATTTAATAGTCTTACATTTCAATATAGATATATTTATAGCAAAAACAAAGATAGGAAGAAAAGTATACAATTATTAGGTATTTTAAACTATAAACAGATAGCTAGTACTTAAAAGGGAGAGTTAGATGGGTAATCATTTATAACTATTTCATATAGACTCAATCTGCGAGGTTAAATAGTTTTATGGAAATAAATATATACATAACTTTTGCTTACAGTATAATGAATTATGAAATTCTACTAAATACAAATATAAAAATTCAATTATGAAAACAAACTAAAAAGCTATTTAATATTTGAAAATAATCAATTTTTTGCAGTGACATATACATTTGTTTTTTGTTATTTTTTTTAATCTAAATTAATTTATTTCAACCTTGAACAATTTCAGTGTTATCGTGGAATTGTTACACAGCCAACAAAATATATACATTTTCTCTGTCATTTTACCAACTTTCAAATATAGTTTTCATATCATAACAAAGAATCGTAAACCCAATAAAAAATGTAATTATATTATTTAGTCAAATTTTTAATATTGGTTACTAAAAGTGACATTTCAATTATTCCAGCTTTTTCGATTAAATTGTATAATATTAAAATATACATATTCTCATGAGATAATGGAATATATATATATATATATTTAATTATTATAATAGGCTCTACTCGAAATAATGATTTGTTTTAACGCAGTCATGATTTACTATTGTTTTTAGTTTTAAAATAATAATAAAATATTAGTTTTTCTCTTGTGATCCTATGTTTAAGAAGCATCTATTTTTTTTTTCAATTATTTTACTCCTACAATATCTAGGACACTGTTCAATATTTCACCGAATCCATTCAAACAGCTGCTTGGAACTCTACTACTTCCCAAAGTTACCATCCTAATTCTCTTTCAATTCTTGCTCATGTTCGAGAGCTAATTACTCAAAAACGTCGTGCTAGAGCTCGATGGCAACACAGTAGACTTCCCTCCAACAAACAATCTCCCCTCATATCTGAAATGTTTGTTAAATAAATTAAGGAATGAGTCTTTCAATAACTTGACCTCTTCACTCTCAACGAAAGATGGATCACTCTGGAGTACAACTTGCAGTTGTCTTAAACAGAAAACTGTCCAGTTACCACTGAAAAATAGTAATGGTAATTGGTGCAAAACTGACAAAGAGCAAGCGGACACTTTTTGTTCACACCTATCAAAAGTCAACCTCATACTGACATTGGCAATAACTCCTTTTACAAGATTATTGAAAACACTCTCTCTTCCCCTCTATCTCTATATCTTACCACCGCGGAGGTGGTTTGACAACTCCCAAAAAAGCACTTAATGACCCAACCCATATTCTCAACACCATTCTAAGATTATCATACTTCCGTCTCCAATGGAAAAATAGTCTTATTACCAAAACCTGGCAAACTCCCGGACATTCTATCTTCATATCACTCAATAAGCCTCCTCCCTTTCTTTGCCAAACTTAGTGAAAAATTAATTATCAGATGCATATTGATAATTGTCAGTGACAAAAAATCAATCCCTTACACCCAATTCGGCTTCCGTGATAAGCACTCCACTATTCACCAGATTCATTGTTTAACCGATGATACTTCTTATTTTTCAAATTGTTATTAAATGTTAACAACTCATAATATTTATATATAATATAGCCTGACAATTTATTGTGTCTGAGTGTTACTGCTGGGTAGCTACTCTTCTCAAGCTCTCAGGTCTCGTATATTATTTATCTTGTACACGCTCATATGCTTATTGTAATCCTATATTACAGATTGTATATTTTTCTAATAAATGTTAAAAAAAAATCTTACTCCTACTTATCAAATGTACAACTAAAAAGTTTAAAATTAAAGAATTATCTAATATTTTTTAAATTGATAATTGTGGAATTTGTATTTTATTATAAAAATTAATTACTACTTGTATTATAATGAGACAATATATACTGTAATATTGATTATAGGTGCATACTGCATACCTATATGCCAAAATAAAAATGGATATTGTGTCTTATTGAAAGTAAGTACTCACCCGAAATATTCAACTGGATCGTTTGCTTTTTTGTTTACACTACTCGATGGTCTTCTGTTCTGAGGACCCGAGGTTTTAATACTTTTTCTACACACAAAAAATTAATATTTTCTTTTGTATAATAATGAAAAATTAAATATATATGTTGTATGTATTTCTAACCCTTCAGGAACATTGTTCTTCCATTCCATCATGGGAGGATTTTTGATGTGTCAAGACTTCAAATACACACTGGGGTTTATAGATATTGCAATGATCAAAATATTATTTTATATATTCAATTCTGAAAAAAAAAAAATATTAAAAATTAAACAAGTAATTTTATTAAAAAAAAAACCCATTTATAAAAATGGTATTTGGTAAATTTCATTTAACAGCAATAAGAAACAATAGAAAATTAAAAATCTGTCTGTAACTAATTCATTCTGTAAAGTAAAAAATAGTATCAAGACAATTTTTTTTAAAAATGATTAATTTTTGTGTTACCGTTGTGTTTATATTGCGTTAAAACAAACAAACGAAAATATAACATTAATAAATAACTTTCATTAGTCTGTTGTAAGGCAGCTAGTTAATAGTTACAGAACTGAAATAGGCTCCACGGATTACAAGCCAATAACAGGGTGATCATTTACAATACTAAAGGGAGTTTGAGTGATACTTGATTTAAATTACCGGGCTAAACATTCTGCAAGTCGATAATATATGTTTATGCAACCCACATAATAGTAAACAGGTATATAAGGTAAAGTTAATTTGAATAAATGATATAATAAACAAAAAAAAAAAAAACATGATGAATCACAGTACTATTTAAAATGGGAATTTACTACCAAGGTACAAAATCAAACTAATAAAGCATAACATATCATAATTTAAAATAAAAAGGTAAATACAATAAAATGAATATAACCTAATACCTAGATTTAATTAATTAATTAATTCATACGTTTAAGTATAATGATAAGTTATTTAAATAAATAATCAATAACTTTGCAAGGGCAACACTGGTAGTATTTACTATGAACTAAGGAGTAATTAAGTATATAATTGTATTATGTTGCATATACTTAATTGTGATTATACATAACATATAGTATTTGTGAATATCATTAACAAATTTTATTGTAATAGGTAGGTGTACATAAATAGAATGTAAAATAGCAAGAGTTATGTTCGGGAACAAAATTAAAAAAAATAAAACACCCGCTTACCTATAGGTACCTAATGAGAGCAGGTTTCAATATTGAAACTGGTAGAAATGTAGTTTAACGGATCAATTAGGTATTAAATGCAAGTTATTAGGTAAAACGTAAAATAGCCCGCTTAGTACATTTAATGTACATAATATTTTAAATGAATGTTAACAGATTTAGATAGGGCATCTACTAAATAATAATGCGATTTTATCAAGCCTCGTGAACAATATTACTTAATAATTCGTCAAAATATACCAAGATTTTTAAAATTAATATCAAGATCTAAATTGTGTATAAATGCTGAGTAACCAACACCCTAAATAGGAACTAGTATGCAGGGCGCAGTTTTCTCCCTACAAAAAATTGTACATAATCGCGTGCACGATAGTTATTCGATTTTATATATGGAAAAGAAAAGAAACCGAGAAATAATGCAAATACAAAGCCAATAACTTTCATTTTAATTACGAGTTAATCACACGAAATGTGTTTAATAGAAAACCAATTGAAAATAAATACAAATAACAATAATATTTTGAATTCATTTTAATATTGAAAGTAGGTACCAACAAATTATAAATTTGATTTATATATCGTGTTGTGCGTTTAAGGGATATGGATTGTTTAAAAATTGATACCTTATCATAATTAGTCATTAAGAGAACACAATTTGTAATACCTGCACGATATAAACACAATTGGGTAGGTTAGCCCGATTTAGTTACTCAGAGTTATTCTGTAACGCGTTGACATTATGCAATTGGGTATTTTGACCAGAGTGGAATAAAAATTCAGAGACAACACAACTACAGTAAAACATATGCGATTCGTTCGTCTAGAAGTACCCGAATATACGCGAACGTACACCTACGTATCTCTAAACGTACCGCTAAGCGCGAGGCTAGTGAAATTAAGACGAAAACAAAAACCGTACCTACGGAAGGAGGAGGGTAGGCAGGTGTTGGGTTACTGGCGTCAAAGGCGGCAGTAGGTCAAAACCGGAGGGTACGCAAAGGCGAGAAGAACTCTTACCGTCGAGATAACAATAGATTTCGGTACTGCGGTAGCAGACCGACGTTTAGAGATCGGTCGACCCGCGAAATTGAGTACTTCGCGCGCAATTAAAGCGTAGGTGTCGTTTACTCACTCGGTCGTGTAGCGGAGAGTCGGCAAGGTCCGGCCGGCCCGGCGTCGTTCTGTGCGAGTGGCGGTGTACGGGCGACGGTAACGGTCGTTCAACGGCGCAATCCGGACGGTGTTTGACGCGGCTGTGGTCGACGAACGGCGAACGGACGACAAACCGACTAACGGGTGCACCTATTACGCTTAACAATAACCGAACACACGCAACAAAAATTACAGCGAGCACACTACACGACCGACAGAGTCGTCGATTACGTTTTACGTACGGAAGTGTGGCCTCCGATCGGGTAACGTAGTAAACAAGTAAATATTATTATAATAATTATTATCGTTGTTGATTTGTTGTCATTTTTTTTTTTTTTTTTTTATTATTATTATTTTTTACCGACCAAACGACTAAATATTATTTTCCCCGTTGTAATCGAATAATATAATATAATTCGTGTGTATATTTTTTTTCGCTCGGTGCGTTTCCCTTCGCCACCGCCACTTCGTCGTAGCGGACGGTCAGCAACGGGTCTCGGGAGGAATTCATTACAAATGGCGCTCAGTGCAGCCAACACCTGTCGGGCCGCAGAATGCCAACCGTAAAATCCGTCCACCAGATGACCGACCGTCGTGGTTGCTGACCGCTGACCGCCGAGGCGTCAACGACGGTCCGGCTGCTTCAGCGGCCCGCCGCCGGTCACGGGGCGTCCGGTTCGGATTACGATCAGAGATCGATTATATTGTTTTAATCACGTTTGATGAAAAATGTTTTTTTTTTTTTTGTTTTGTTTTTCATATTCTAAATAAACGTATTCAAAGCAAATAGAAAAAAAAAATTACCAATCATTTATTTTATTGTTGTTTTCAAGACCGTTAATTATCTTATAGATTTATTATTTTATTAATAGACGATATTTGAAAAAAAAAAAAAATAACTCATTATTTGCAAGTGTAGTATGAAAATATAACACCATAAATTAGTATCTATGATAATCAGAGGTGGGGAGTGGCCGGTCTGGAAATAGGAATTTTCCAGATGACCTGCTGAATCGTATTGTTAGCCGGTAGTGGCTTGACGATTATACGCACTTGAAATACATTTCATCCTAAGTTTTATAGAAATACTTGTCAAAAAAACTACTGCTGGGCGTCGGAATTAAGTACATCGAGGAAAAACCATTTTGGGTATCTTATTTTATCAGGGGAATAAACTGGTGGCCTGAATTCGTTTCCCACTCCGCCACTGATGATAATACGTACGTTGTACAGTTCATCAGGGTCGTGGGGATTAAGGGTTGTGTCGTTATTATTATATTTTTTTTCTATAAAGGAACGTCGTTTAATGTTCAAATTCTTATGATACTCGTAACAAATTTATGAACAATGTCAAGGGCGGACAAATGCGCGTTACACGTAACACCGCGCCGCGTAACAAATTATGACACGCGGCGGAGTTACGTCGCGTCCCATTGTCGGTAAATTGCGATCGCATCAAATGTTGTTACTAGATGGGGTTGCGAGTACTGCGAACGCGATTGCACAACATCTTTTTTTTCGTGCACAATTGTGTCTGCAACCATCTTCGTCGTTTTGATTGTGTTTTTTCTTTAATGTTAAATTAACATATATGGCGCAGCACTAATTTGTAAATTGTTCATTGGTTAACGATTTGAAAACAAAAGCTTTTAGATCGAAAAAAAAAAAATAAAAAAAATACCTACTATCATTCTAGAAAAACGCGGTAAGTTTATTCTTCCCGTGAAGGTACGCCGCTTATTGGTAACTAATGGAACGCTACGTAACATATCACCGATTGTCCTCTGGTCCATTGGTATTTTGGTAAACGTTTGAACCAATTATTTTTTTATTTATAAACATTAAAATTTCAATAATAATAATAATAATAATAATAATAATAATTTTGTCTTGATAGGAACTTGTTATACAATTATATAAAGGGCGACCGTTGAAAATATTCGGTTTGGTTGTCGCTCCTGCATTGGAACGTGAAAACTTATATAAGTACACGTTGATGCATATCAAAAAATATTGCCTTCGCCCCGGGCATAGAACCAAAACCGCCACTGCCCCGAGCCGTCGCTCTTCGTATATCCGCTACAATTATTTCCACGCCTTGTTTTGGCCTAGGGCAGTGTGATCCCAACGTCCGGGGATGGCCACTGGGGAGTAATCACAGAGATTGCTTGAGAATTCGTTGAATTGAATTGTTTTTGTTTTCCATAACCGTGGAAATATCACCCATTGGGTTGTCGATAAATTCTGCTGGAGCGCGCCACTGTCATCGTGTTCGCGATTAAAAAAATATTTGCGACGACGGTCGGCGGTCGTACGGCCAATAATTACTTCTTTCCGAAATACTTTTGTTCTGATAAATGAAAATACAGATTCGAAATAGTCTAATCTCTATACTGATGTTGAGTTTCTTCTCGTATTTTGATTATTAAAAACAAAATAATTGATAAAAACAATTTTCAAACAAAGTATCTTAACTTTAAATTCTAATATCTTAAAAAAAAAAAAAAAAAAAAAAAAAAAAAAACAATACATATATAATTAAAATCGACCAGTGTATCGGACAACATATCTAGATTATTATATATTCTAAGTTACAGACTCCTAAGTACAAAATGTAGGAGCTCAGTGAAAAGGAACTCAAAATGCAAAGATGTCGGCATTAAAACTGTTTTTATTGGCTAAAAAAGCGACAAAAAATTGTTTGAATATTTTTTATTTCAATCATAAACCTAATAATAACTATGGGTATACTTGATTAATAGATTTAACAAAGAAAAAAAAGAAAATGATGGCATATTCCCCCTTAACGGGGGGGGGGGGGAATTATTTCATTATATTATTTTTTTATTTATGTTTTATGATTCTTATTATCAATAATAAAAAACAAAGAAATAATATTCATTACGTATATTCTATAGTTTATTTGCAAAGTATATCAAAAAAAGAAAAGAAAAAGTTCATCAATATTTCAATTTATGGGGAGGGCGTGGGAGTTTTGAAAATCTCCAGATGGGGCGTAGAATAAAAAAAAGTATTTATAAATTATAATTAAGTACGCGTAGTACTCAAGTTATAATAATTAGGGCCCGGAACTCGATGACTTTGATAAACATAGAAAAAATGCATGAAAAAAAAAATAATGAGTAAAATGATATAAAAATGTTTTAAAAAAAAACCTTCCTTTCTTAGTGGTTGCCTATATTGTGCATTGGAACCTCATTACGAAATTTCAAGTTTCTAAACCAAGTTCTTTGTTCTATATATATTGATTATTAAAAATTATAAATGTATACATCAGTGACGCAACTAGGATTTTTTCGAGGGGGATGTCCGCCAAACACAACTCCTCTCTCATTATTTATTTCTGAACATGCCACTGTCTAGCGTTCGATAGACCGAAAAACTCATACCATACAATTAGAAATCTCATATAATTTATGTAATTCTCATATGTAGAGGCATAATTATTTTTATATACATGCTAAAAAAAAAAAAAAATATATTAAATTACCATAAATACGGTTCGAGGGGGGTGTCTAGACAACCAAAACACCCCCCTTGGTTGCGCCACTGATTAACATCAAAAACGGGAATATTTACGCAAGGTTTTTTTTTTTTTTATGTAATTCTTTAGTTCAAAATAATTGTATACATCTGAAATTTTTACTCGACACTTATATTACTATTACCTATTTCTAATATAAATTATAATAGTAATTTTAGGTAATAAATTATTCTGGTAATTTTTAAATTTTCTTGCTTTTTTTTTAGTCGGACGGGTTAGGTTTTGTTATTTTTCCTATCAAAAATCAAAACCATTCATATCACGTCTTTTGTTTCGTAAGCGTCCGAAGTTCAGATTATAGCGGAATTCGTAAAATCACGGCATTTCGCGTACTATTTTCCGACTTATGTGAATCGAATCTTTTTGGCCCAACAGAAATGCACGAAAATTTGATACAAAATTAACTTATGACGGATTATATGGGTTGTATTATGGGTTATATGGATTAATGGTAATAATGTAAAATAGTTAAGGGCAATGTAGTAATGTTTTGTGTAAGCGTTTAAAGTTAAAATTATGATGAAAATCGTGGAAATCACAGCATTTCAAAATACGATTAACCGAACTTTGCTCAGTATCGTTGTTCGTTAGCAATGATTATATTCCTCTCTATATCTTACCTTATAAGTGACCTACTCACTAATACTATCATATTCCTATTCTTAATTTGTTTTCTCTACTAGACTATTAGTATTAAGATTTTTTTCCCGCTTTCAGTTATCGTTCACCATATCGAGAACAATCTACAAAAGGTTAAGACGACGTAACGATCGCCAACCCCTTGGTATTTTTTATTTTAAAATTGTTATCTACTAGAACTAATTTTCATAGATATATAAAGCAAAATTTCGGGAAGGAAATGATTTGGTATTATTATTCAAATTGATATTTCTCCATTTTGTGGTGTAATGAATCCTTGAATTATATCCGCGCACAATGCTCTAATTGGGTGGAGACTGGAGAATGTCCAGTGGACCTCTCCCTTCCCCCGACGTTGTTTTCCAGTTGGTCCGCCACTGTTGTTAAATATATTTTAGAGATGCTATTAACTCCTAAAGTAATTCCAAATGTTTTAATGATATTGTACTTGCTTTTTTTTTTATAAGTAGATTAAGTGATAGATACACCGATGAATTTCTAGAGCACACGTAGATATCGAATGTGTCACTTATCTTTTTCCACCGACAGTAGCGGATCTGAGGCTCATTTAAGATTGGAGCGGGGTAAATTGAAAAAAAAATGTTGGGGGTCCATTTTTTAAAATAAATATACTATAGTACTATACAGTTTAATATACTCGTATCTTTTACTTTTGAATTAGATTCTCAGCGAAGCCAAGAATGTATTGGTATATTGGTTTTACTACGATGTGAGTTATTTTTTTCTTGTCTGCGAACAATTTTTCTACCAGAAATCTTGCTCCGATTTCAAGAGTAGCATCTTTTCTGGAAGCATTATGTTACTACTTGATGCATTTTTTGATTTTCGTTATAGATTTCTTAATAATTGGGAACAACAGGATAATTTACGCCAATATTTATGTTATTTATTATTATTATTATTGGTTATTTACGCCGGATTCATTGTTTTCGATTTTTTCATTTTGTTGTCACTCGGTCAAAAATAATCGTTGAGACCCAAAATGTTCACACAGATTATTAATGTTAGCCCTTTCTCTAGGCATGAATTTTTGAGC
The DNA here is from genome assembly GCA_956483605.1 of Tuberolachnus salignus. Lineage (NCBI taxonomy): Eukaryota > Metazoa > Arthropoda > Insecta > Hemiptera > Aphididae > Tuberolachnus > Tuberolachnus salignus. Next base: position 20,153,560 of record OY101433.1, read on the forward strand.
TATTTTCGACATTTGAAATTTTCTAATTTTTTTAGTTTTTATTTGGTTTTTGTGAAGGACACACGGTATGATTACTTGGTAACCCGTTTATGCGTACGCTGTTACTTTTTTAACACATTTATTGTGTGTGTGTGTGTGGAGGGGGGGGGGTAAAATAATATGTTGCCCTCAGGGCATACAATTCCAAATACTGGTGGGTATATTTTAGTACGTACATATACCGTAATTCAAAATCGTATAATTGAAATAAAGTACAGACATACGTAATCAACTGTATCTTTTTAAATGTATACAATTTTATTTTTATAAATAAATTAGTTATATATACATTTATTGTTATAGGTATAGGTAATGATAACATTTTTGGAAAAAAAAGTAAAACACTTAGTAATTATTATTGTTATTATTATATTAATATAAGTTATATCAGATTTTAAAACATATAAGTATTGTTCCTTTTATTTTTCTTAACTTAAAAAAAAAAACAAAAAAAAACAAATATACATAAATTATAATATAGTATACGTTCTAAATGCTTAAATAATAATATTATATAAGTATACCTTTCTATATAATAATATATCTTACTAGGTATAATTTTTTTTTCTGTTCATATAATAGAGTGTTGATGACAAAAAAAATTATAAGAAATTGTAATAATAAAAATTACAATCTTAATTGCCCTAATAGGTTGTGTGTATTTTAACAATAATTGTTATAGAAAATTAATCTTAAATTAAGAATATGACAAAAAATAAAAAAAAGGAAATTAAATTTAAAAAAAACTAAAATAAACAGAATTTTAATACTAACAAAGCGAGACGTACAATAATAATTATAGGTATTTGAAGTGAAACAGATCATCTGAACCGTTCGTAAAATAATATTTTGTTATTCTTCATTTTATGTGGGCGTAAGTGAATTTTATATATTATCTATGGTTCTTTCACAGTATTATTTGTATGTGGTTATTCATCTGCAGTGTGTTTATTTGTGGTTTTATTGTCATAATTGTTACGGTATTGTAATTAGTTCGAAAAAAAAAAAAAATAAATAATAATAACAAAATACAGATATTTTTTTTTTTATAGGAAAAACGAAAACGTGTAAGTACGATTATACTAGGTAATAAATATTTTTATCTATTAAGTTAATATTTTATTTATTTATTTATATATATATATATAATTTTTTTAATTAGTGTATTGTATTATATAATAGTTATCGTAATTCAAATAATTATCTAACTAATATAAATACGACGTCTAACTTAATAAATCTGATGAGTGACGGTACACCACGGATAGTTTATTAAAAAACAAAAGCGCTAGACAAAGTTCAAAAGATATTATTAATTACAATGTACACATTTTGGGTATATTATTTTTCGAAAAAGTTATTACTGTTTAAGTATAATATTTATTAGGTATTAACATGAATGTCCAACACGACTATGAATATAACGACAGTTATAACCTGGCTATTTATAGGTAAGCATGATGTATTTTAACTAGAACAAACGACATTGGCTATGTAGTTAATATATTTTAGTTTTAAATGTTTAATAGATATGTTTCTTTTTTCTCAAGTGGAAAGAAATTTAAATGGCACTTTTGTCTATAGAATTATTGCAATATTAATTAATAACGGCCTTTACCTATATATCATTATTCTACGCATAATATACGACGACGTTAATAATATTTTTATAAATATAATAATCAGATCTATATTATATATATATATATATATATATCAATAATATTAATATTATGTTACTATTTGTTTGTATATATCATGCACATTCATGTATATTTATGTATATTATATAAAGATAAATGGTTAAAAACGCTGCTGAGTGTGGTTAAAATCGTTTTCTTAAGTACGTATCTCGCTATGACGTGTGGACTATGGTTTCCACTAGAAACGACAAAAAAACAAAAATGAAACAGAAAGTAAAATATGGGTAGGTAATATAAATTAATGTATAATAATATTGTTTGAAATACCGAACCATCCGACACTCACTTATTGATCTTTCACTTCGAAATATTTGTAAGTGGGATTCTCGTATCCGTTTATCTGCATGTTGGCCACATGACGTTCCTCCTGAGATATCCCCTGGTCGACCTCGATGAAGCCCTATATAATACGTAATGGAAATAAATAAAAAAACACGAACACTATTGGTCAAGAAAACTGCAGAACGCGGTCCAAACCGGGCCGGAAATGAAATAATAATAATTATAATATACGAGTGTACGTGTACCTGGTTCTGCGGCATTCTGGCGTTTCTTCTGCGGATCACGGCTACCCCGATACAGATGGCCGCCACCAAGGACAGTGCGCCGAACGCTAATACCAGGTGAACGTTCCTTGAGTCTCGGTGGAAGTTCTTCCGAGTGAAGAAAGTCTGCGAACGGACCGGACGAAAACACGTTTAAGTATACTCGATTGTCACATTATAAAATCATATTACTTGTGTTGGCCATTATTATAATATACCCTGTTTAGTATCGTAATTATAACGAATTGACAGTTACAAATATTTAGGAGGTTTAATCGCTTAGACTGGCGAGAGTGCAACGGAAATAAAAGCCAGGATAGCACGGACGAAAACCACAAAAAATTACTATGCTCCAAAAATGTGAGCACGCAGAAGAAAGGTATGTAGAAAGCTACAAATGTGGTGCCTGGCTGAGGAATGCTGAGAATTAGCTGAACGAAGTTTAGGACCAGCGATAATGTACTAAAAAAAAAAAAAAAATAGATGAATCTAAAAGATTATTAAGGCAGGAGACTGAGACTAATTGGATACACGGCGACAAGTTATACCGAAAAAATATTTGAAGGCAAGCGATTCAAAGGACGCCCTCGAACAACGCTAATCAAAACAGACTGTCCGTTAACAGTCGTCCGTGTCGTGTTTCCGAATGTCAATTAATTTATCATAACTAATCGAATTAGAATAGCACTGATGTATAGAATAGTATACCTAACCTAACCTACCTAGTTGAGGTGCTATTAGCCTCCCTCCCGTAATACAAACACCGGCGTTTGTAGATAAAAATCTTATTTAGAGACGTTTTCGGCACTGAGTTTATACGTCGCGTTAAAATTACCGGTTCTCCGTGACTTATGTCGTCCACTTGGGCGTGGGAGAATTTCGGTTTGGAATCGTGGTCGTGGTGTTGTACGGCTGCGGCGGGCGCGGGAGCGGCGGCGGAAGTGTCGGCGTTTTGGTCCGGTTTGACGGCGCCGGGCTGTTGTCGGGCCGACAGGGCCAAGTGCTGTTGGGACAGCTGTTGGAATTCGGCGTTGTCGTTGGCGTCGAAATCGGCGGCCGTCTCCACCTGTAGTTTGGCCTCCTTCGACTCGATCATTTCGCGCGGCTGCTTGCGCTTCATCTCGGCCGGATATCTGGCGCGGGACTTGTCTGTACGGCACAGTGTTACACACGGGGTTAAAATAGATACGTTACAAATGCCATTATAATCGCCGTGTACATTCTAAAAGTGCACGAACCTTCTTGCGTTGTGGAAATTTCCTCCTTGTATTTGTCCAGTATGCTGGCCTCGGCTTCCCGGGTCATGGCCAACAACGTTCCCGGAGTGTCGTCCTTGCTCCTGAGCGCTTGCACGTAGTCCGACATGAGTTGAGAAATCTTGCGCGAAAGGGTCGGGTATCTATATATATACCGGGCAGACAGCGCACGAAATCCGCGGCGAAAACACGATTATTAATTGTTAATATATTTAATAATATATATGCATATTGTATAATTTAGTGTACCAGTGTTCGAGTTGGAAAAATATAGGATGAGCGAGTCCGAGATTCGAATCCCTTTGAGTCCCTTGAAATTATTGGATTTGATTTAAACCGCGGGAGTATTATTTTATTCACTCCCCCCCAGTACATAATAAACACAGCCAATAATAATACTTCCTCGGGCTAAGTTTTCACTTGCATATTTATTAATTTTTATATTAATTAAATTTGTTATAAAAAAAAAAAAAAAATACACAATGGTGTTTAGAACTCGGGTAAATTATTTATTCTATTATATCACACGAGGCGGCAAGCAGTTTATTATGATTGAACGATAAATATTAATTTCTAAAAAAAGAAATATTTTGTATATAGCTGCGTTGATAATACGTGTTTATTTTTTTTTTTTTGAAAATATTAATTGGAAAAGGAGATGCACCATCGATAAAAAAATAATCAGTACGCTAAAAAAAGAAGAATAATATTAGAGGGGTTCTCTCTCCCCCTTTTTCGAACACTGGGATTATATTATACACACAAATATTTATAATATTATTTTTTAACGATTGCGTATTATACCTGTATAGCATTTGCAGGGATTGGTTGACCATGTGATCGATATCCACCAAGTGTTCCAAAGTGACCGATTTCTCACGTTCGGCCAATTCAATGCTGGAAGCGAGCAAGTGTCGGTAGTGAGCTATTGTGTGATGGCGGTCCTTGTGTAACGATCTGAGGAGTTTCTGGAGGCATTTCTGTACTTTGTGCGTCTGGAACCGAGCATATAATATGGTTTTTATTATCAATATTCCCGTAAAGAATCCAACGGTTCGTGTATATAAAACTAATACGAAATTCGAAGTATTATAGAAAAACAAAAATACAGAGATTCACCGTAATGAATGCTCGTTATGAATGAAACGTATACGGCGAGATAAATACGACGTGGCGATGTACACTTTAATGGGTGCATATTCGTTTTCACATTGTCGATTTATGTATTATGATTTACAATAAAATTAATTGCAACAGAGAGAGAGACTAAAACAAAAACAAATATGTATATTTTTTTGACCTAATGCCCGTGTTGCCGATTTCTTATTATTATTTTTTTATTTTTTACAAATTGAATCGCAGTATGTTTTTTTTTTTTAAATGTATTTATGTTGCTATTTATATGCGTTTAAATGTTAGAGGAGCGTTTATAGCGCGTAATAAAATTAATAGGGTACACAATTATTTTCTCGTTTTCCCGTGCGTCTTTTATTGATATTTTTAAATGTTTATAAATAATTAACTATACCAGTTTGATATTTGGCATACCTATCGAAATGATCAGAGATTCTTCAGGATATGAAATAAACAGTAAATTTATTTCTTACGAAAAAATTTACCGAGTGTATACGGTGTATACTTACATTCGGGGGGTTTTCGTTTAGAGCGAAAACGTAGCAGTTCATTGCTTCCTTCTTCCTGTGATTGATGTGCGCGTTCACTCTTTGCTGATGCATTGCGAACAACTGATGTTTTTCTGCCGAACCTTCTTCTTCCAGGGACTGGACGGTCTGTTGGAACCGGTTTGTCATCCTCTGTTTGAACTCCTCGGCCATGTGCGGGTCCTTGGAACGCATTTCTTGGTATCGTTCCTCCAGGTCAGACCAGTCCTTCATCACCTTGGTGACCTTCTCGCGGTGCAGCTCCTCCAGCCGGTTCAGCGCCTCCTTGTACAGCTTGTGCTCGTCTCTGGGGTCGAAGTGCGTAAAGTACGTGTCTGGGGTCGGCAAGTTACGGACGGGACCGGACGGCGTGGTGTGAGCCCCCTCTGACGTGGTTGGCGGTGCTGCGGTTGTCGTGGTGGTGGTAGCTTTTCTGGTGGTCGTGGCCATCGTGGTGGTGGTGCTGGTGGTGGTGCTGGCCGGTGTCGAAGTGGTAGCCGGCGACGCACGGGACGGCGGTATGTCATCGTAGTTGTCGTAATCGTCGTCGTCCTCCTCGTCGTCGTTCACGTCGTCGTCCTCGTCCTCGTCGTCGTCGTCGTCGTCGTCGATGTCTTCTTCTACGTCGAACTGATCCGAAGAGAGAAGACTGTCAGCGGCCACCGGTATGGTTTTCTTCAATTGGATTTTATCTACAAACACGTTAGTATTTTGATATCTTCAAGATTTCATACATATATATAGCATTAATCAAAAATAAAATATTAAAACATGGTGTTTTATAAATACCTTTATACGGGCAGCAAACGAATTCGACGCCGGAGAACAAGGATATACCGCAGGGTAACAACATGGCGAAACTCCTTAGGTTGTGGTCACGGTCTTGGCAAGCCTGAGCCGCGGTTTGGTTCCAGCTGTCGAATGGCCAGCATTTGCTCTGATTGTGCACATGGTCGAATATACAGTTCTCAGGTACCAGGAGAGCGTCGCTCTGGAACTGTCCTTCTACAACACGGACGAAACGTTAACGAATACTATGCATATTTTATTTACTGATTCGCCGTTTTTATATAAACTATGTAGGAATAGTTCAGTCACAAGCTTGATAAAGTGTTAAACGTCACATAAATATTTCGGACTTGGCGCCTCTACCCTTAAGGAAGCCAGGAAAAGGCGGTTGAAAAGAATTAGGGACGTAAATCGAGGAAATCAATGAAGATTGAGAGAAATGGACGTCACTTAGTGTTGGCGACGAAAACTCTCATAGAATTATATAAAATTCAGAGAAAAATTAGAAGTTGAATTTGCCGTTTTTATATAAATAATACGGTTCAACAATTCGAAAACCTCGAATATGTATATGGTACTTAATTAGAATTTCTAGATAGGTCTCACGAATTTCAATTATTGTCGACGAGAGTCTATTATATAAGTCTTTGTATATATTATTTCGACTTGGGTCGCAGCAAACTACTGACTACTCGTATTATACTACTAGTTTTTAGTAAAGTAATATGAAAATTGTAGCCTACAGCAACAACGACGTCGGAAGTAAAAATCCCGGTACGTCCAAACCTGATACCGCTCCGAGAAAGTCGGTGTCCCTAGTAAAAATCTAAAACCCTATTCCACATATAGGTCACATTCTGAAGTAGAAAAGTCACGTTGGGCCGGGCGACAATGCACATCATAAACCATAATACGAAATTATGGTATTTATGATATTTTGAGAGAGAACGGTAACAGTAAAATAACAGTGAAATATTGTGCCTGTTCTCTTATCAATTTCCCGCCACCATGAAACTCGGTACGGGCGTTAGGGATATTCGATTAATCCGGACGTTCCGTTATTTATTCAGACGGTTCGTGCTAATCTTTACATCGAGCGACGATGATACACGATCGCATTAAAAAAAAATTTAAAAAACCTAATTTTATACGCAGTTTTCATGTCGATAATATTATCGGACGGCGTAACATGATTCTCTACTGAACTAGGAAAATTATAATGAAAAAGAAAACCCAAACAAAAAATAATTTCCAAGTATATATATAAAAATTGTTGTAAAAAAAATTAATACCGTACAATTTTCCGTATAATTTAATTTTATTAACGAGTTCGTTGAATATTCTTGCCGGAAATGTTCTATAAAATGCAATTTTCACCCTTTTCACAGTTGAGTTTTTTTAAACAGCTATAACACAATATAATTTATATTGTGCAAGGTTAGGTGGGTTATATTATACATATGATATACATATATCATAATATTATATAGATATATCTAATTAACTCAAATCGGCCAATTGAATTAAGTTTATGGTTTAAAATAAATACAATGCAGTTAGCAACTTTATGCGGGTCTCTGGCTTTTGGGGCTGGGAAAAGAGTCGTATAATATAAAATATTGCAGGATAATGTTATACATTAAATTTACGCTCATCGACCTTCCCGATACGTCGACAATATATATATATATATATATATATATATATATATATATATATATAGATCCAATATGCTACAAAAAAGTCCACACTTTGTGGTTTTTTTTACCGATCGGAGCGAGATTTCTGGTAGAAAACCCACACACACAAACATTATAACAGTAAAAACCAATAATATATTATTATACTCGCTGTACGTTCGGAATTTTGAAAAAAACAATCGGTTAGCATGTTATATATTATATAAGACGCTATATGGAAACGATTATCGACAACATATAATATAGCACCTATATATAAGTATATAATACAGTCGGGGGAGTCTGCGGGATATTGCCCGGAGATTTTTGGGTTATCGCGACCGCCGCAATATATCACGTAAAACACAATAAAAACGTCTACGATATATATATATATATATTATGAAATATTTTATGCGGTCCGTATAGCCCCGGAATTACGCGCGCACCATACACCGAGAATACTCGATATTATAAGCCGGCGATACTGGACCGTGTGTCGTAAATAAACGACTTTGCCCTTCAAATAACGGTTATAATATATATGTATAATATGTACGTATTTGAACACTCTTGTCGTTTGTATATTTTTCCTCTCCTTTTTAACACTGTATCAGTAATAAATTATTAAAACGTAAACGGCCTCTAGATAGAGCGCACCCACCGGAGTGCGACCTGACAATAATAAAAGTACACTTGGGCCGCACTGGCTGAGGGTACATTGAAATCATTCAAAAGCGTTAAGCCGAGTCGACCAAACTCTTAGTATATATAGGCTCTCTGGTGAATTCTATTCGGTACATCACTAGTTCTGACCGCCCATCGTATTATTATTTTTTTTTTCATTACGTCATGACTTTCTGATGATTTTGTAGAGGGGGGAGGGTTTGAGGGGGAAAAGCTCCATCAACATGTACGAACAGAGAAATTAGCCCCTCTTAAATATTCTCAAATATTTTAAACATCTACTCGTTGACACGGTTATTTTAAAATATCAGCGCCTCCCCGATATTACGGTACATTCCGCCTATGGGTTTGGGGGATAAAAGATATATATATATATATAAATTAAAAAAAAAAAAAAACTAAAATTTGCTCGTGAAAATCGAAAATACAACGAGCCGAGAGTATAATATTTTTATGACGCTTCACGTTCGATAACGGAACTGGTCGGGCGGATCGGACGTTATTCCCGTAAAACAATAAATAAACCTAATCCCGTACACGCACGTCATCGTCGTGTTGTGCAGCTCGTCATCCGGAGAGTTTTTTTTTTCTTTTTTTTTTTAATATTTCATAAAATATATTATTATTATATAACGACGGCGTATCCCGTACCCGGATGAGAGCCACTCGATCCGAGCAGCGTTGACGTGCACACGCGCCGCGATAACGTTTTTATTTCTCTCGCTCTCTTCCCTCAGCGATTCCGGAGCACATCAATCAAGATTCGCCGCTTTTCGAGCGGGCCGTTGTCCGCCAAACTCGAACACTGAAAGTGGCGACATGAGCCCGGTGGGGGGGGGAGTCACACTTGAGCTTATACCGTTTTAACGTTAAAACCGACCGGGGCCAAGAACAATCAAATAAAATCCGATAAAATTATTTAACGATATTACCTAACTATTATAAATATAAACGCGCCGAAAATATTTCATTTTTTTTTTCTCCGGAGATAATAGCGTTTCAACACGAAAATCGTTGTGGTATTATTTTATACAGAACACTATACACAATACGAATATCATATATTTTTTTTATATTTGTTTAACATTCCAGAACAATTTATTGTCGTTTTGTCTCATCTCGGATTGATTAAAACGCTAAACGCTAAATGTAAATACAAAAACTGGCGATTCTTTCCTTTTTTTTTTTTTTTTTTTTCTATTATTATTATTAATTTGTTTTTGCCGACGAAATTACGACGCAATATACTCATATATTATAAATTCCCGTCCGATTAAAAAAAATGTTCGTCGACTTGGCATCACGCCGACCGATGCGCGACGCGGACTAGAGCACAACGCGCGCGTTCGGTCGAAAAATCGATCGAGTGTCGTCTCGTTGTATATGTAAATTTTTTTAATAATCCCTAAACGACCCCCGACGATTTAACAATATACAAGTCACACATACACGACAATATAATAATTCATCTGTTAACAGCCACTATTTTGCCGTCTCTGTGTTTCTAACGGACTAATATATAGCCGACATAATATCCGGACAAAATATATGTGTTTGCGTAAACCAAACGACAATGCCTTAAATCGGTTTTAGAGATTTGTAGATGGCACTATTTTGAGGACAACCACGTTGGCGTTTTACAATTCTCCAAATACTCAACTCATTACTTACTGAAAAGGTACAAAACAATCGTATTTTACATATGTATTTTTATTTTTTATTTTTTTTTTTTAATGACACTTTATATATTTAATATTTCGAACAATTCTGATGAGGTTCTTTTCAAAATGTTTGCCATCTACAAAATGTATTATTGGCGTTTATCTCTAAAACAAATTTCGAAAGCTTTTTTTTTTGCTATATAGTCTGTTAGAAAGACAGAAACGGCAAATGACACTGCGCGGCCTCATAACAGAAAGAAAAGTAGCCAGAAAAAACGTCACTGCTTCGCATATTATTGTTGCTATAGTTTTAACACACGAACATATAGTTAACAATATTTTATATTTCTAAATAAAATCAAGAGTGTCTGCCCCCCCTCCCCCATTGAAAGTTTTTAGTGATACAAAAATATGACTAATATGTTTTATTATAATTGTTTAAATCAGTTTCCAAACTATGCATAGCGGTGCCCTAGGGGCACCACGAGACCCTTCCAGTAGCACCGTGGCCCATATGATAAAATAATTATACGATATATTTACAATGACCTAATCTAAGCGAAGAATGTATTGGTTTTACTATAAAGTGTGCTTTTTTTTTTTTAATCTGTAAATAACTTATCGACCAGAAATCTTGCTTCAACCATCAACATCATCAGGAGTAGTTTCTGGAGATCGTATTTTTTACACAATAACGGTTTATGTTAATTTCAATGTTAGTATTCGAAAATAATCGTGAAATGTTCACCGAATACTTATATCAGAACTTTCTAGACGTGGCGCATAATTTTCAAAATATATTTTGGATGTGTTTAGCTATTTGAATTTTTCTAGTCTATGTGAATTAAAAATTGTTTTGGCCCTATAAAAATGCACAAAAATTCGACCCAAGGTTCGTCACATAAGTTATACCGAATGATGAAAACAAAATTGTTTTCGTTATTATGACGTTATTTTTCCTCATAATAATCGTTTTAAGTTCAAATTTTCTCGTGGTTTTCACAAGAGGACGCTGAATTTTATCTAAAAAAAAATGATACCACCACCATTTAGAAAGATTGGGAACCACTGATATACAGGGTCTACGGTGAAAACCAATCGCGGATTACGGTCGAAGGCACGTAAAAACAAGACGCGGAAATAACGACTGACGTAAAAATAATAGGTTTCTGTAGAAAAACCGATATGGAAACCGGAAACCATTGTCGAGGGCAGAAAGAGGGCGAGAGTGATGTAAAATATATATACTTCGAGTATAATAATATAAGAGGTGATTGACGAGCTTTTAAACCCTGCAGGATAATCTCTCGAGAGCCTATTGTTTTTTAATTACAATTTCACGACGTGTAGTGGTAAAAAAAGTAAAAAAAAAAAAACAAAAATACGAGATAATATCCGCCGTTGCCATGATAATCTGCGGATATTTTGCCAGCGAGTATTTTTTTTATTTTTTTTTTTTGTTTGTTCGTAAAACGTACCGCGCGCACGTACTGCAGTTTCGTTTTCACCCCAAACAAAACATTACGTATATATATATATATATATTTATATACGGTTTTTATAATATTATTTTTTTTTTTTGTATTACTGTATTTGAGCTTTATTTTATTCTGATGTATTTTTTTTTTTATCACGACAACAAATGCCAGCAGTATATATACCACTGACGGGGGGGGGGGACGTCACCCGTTCACCCACATTATACATTTACAAAATAATAGTTTTCGTACTTCTAAAATTATTTTTATTTCAAAAATATATTACAATATAGGGCGGACGGATTATACCGTCGTTTTTATTTTTAATCGAATTCTGTAAGGAAAATTTGATTAGACAACAACAAACCACGGGCTACGACGACTATTGTTATAGGGCTGAAGGTAATAATAAGTGTAAATTATTATGTTTTTCCGAACAAAAAAAAAAAAAAAATAAATAAATAAATACTTTTCTCTAGCGTTTTAGTTGAACCGCGTTAAATGTGTACACCTATACCTTATCGCTGCGTTTTCGTTTTAAACCGCTCGGGTGTTCACCGTCATAAAAAAAATTGGCTTTTTGAAAAGAAAAAAAAACGTATAATATTATGGGCACCTATGTACGTACATTATATAGAACGACTTTTCCGTTCGATATACCCGACTTTCGGTGTCATTATGTACGGGAAATGGGGTCGAGCGGTAAAACCGGCGAACGGAGGAATAATTTTAAAGTGTTCGTTTTGTGTAAAACCGCGGGCGGTGTTCGAAACGCTAACAACCATAAACGAAAATTATTGTACTGCGACGACGACGGTACCGTTTTTTATTTTTTTTTATTTTATCGGCGATAAAAACGCGATACGCACAAAGAATGATAGTCGAATCGGGCAGTCGATCAGTAAACCCGGTCGATTCGCGGCGGTGTCTGATGTCAATTCGACCGGTCAATAGCAAATGATCTCTTTCGCTCTCCCGTTATATACATACCGAGTGATTATATTTAATACCATCGTTTTATCGGTATTAAAACGATGGTATTAAAATTAAGGCTAAGCAAATGCTATACCTACATAAAATGCATTAGAATAAATAAATAAATAACAGTAATGTTACAAAAAAAAATAAAAAATCGTGAAAATTCTACTAAAAAATTACTCTAAAACATAAACGTCGAGCTGTAAATACGTAATAATTTAATAATATTATATTAAATTTTGAAATAACTATTACAAAAAAAACCCGACTGTTAATTACAATTTTGAAATACAATCGTGGGTTGTACACGTGTATTTTTTATTACACCAATACGCGTCGAAAATCGTGGGCTCGAATTATTATCATTACAAACCTATCAATTACGTACGATAAACACCGTGGACATTTCGAATTCCCATAGGTGATTTTATACTGCCCGGACGGGTTATTTTAATATTTTTTTACAAAACCCGCGTGGTAGTTAAATTTATAATAACGGGCCGTCGACGGCCGGTCGATTCCAGGGATGGAGTGGTCGGTCTGGAAATAGGCAAGTTCTAAATAGCCTAGCTGGCGGTTAAGAGGAGGTCACACTTCCACTATTCAATGGGTTCCGTATAAGGTAATTTGAATGAAACTTTTGAAAAAATGAAAATTTATCTACTTGAAAATGTTTAAATTTATTCTCATGTGTTTTTTAATTTCCATCATTGGCTTTTTTATGCTAAATTTTACTGCTATCGAGATAAAACGATTTTTCGACATAACATTTAGTGTTCAAAAACGTGAGCCCTGAAATCCTCTTAAAAGTTGTATTCGAATAATATTGATTTACTATGTTTTTAATATCATTTCCATAAAATTTCAATTCGGTAAAATTACGGTACTATAGGTGTGTGAAATAATTTGTTTTATTACTATAAAAGTGAAAAGTAGTAATAATGTTAATTATAATTAAACAATATATATTTGTTTTTATACATAATGAATTATTATCAAACGATTGTGTTGGGAATTTTATCGGGGGAATAATGTCGAGTGGCCTGGACAAATTCCAACTTGCCGGTCCTATTTCGGTTCGCTATTGGTCGGTTCGTTAGGTCATGTTTAAAAAAAAGAACCCAGAGTGTTAAAAACTCGCGCTTGTTTCCGAACTGTAGTTATCATATTTTATCCCTAAAAATTATTTTACTAAACCATTTGTTTTAAATAAAAACATTGAATACAATAAAACGCAGCACGTGGAATAAACATCGATACACGTGCACATAGAAACATTAGAAAAATCTCAATAAATAATATACACCGAGGTCACCGATTTATATTAGTGAAATTTTAATAAAATAAAACGTGTTCATATATTATAATATATCGAAAGACTCAACAATTTTGTTGTAAAATATATCATTTCTAGTGTAGGTACTTTTTGATATATATATATATAGTTTCTAAATGTATGGCACTCCCGAAAGAATAGTGACACAACTCAAAATATGAAAATCGACTTTAACGTTTCATCATGTCTCTAAAAATCGATTATTTATTCCCACACGAATCTGTTACTTTTGAGATATGACTTTATTCTGATACTGCAATAATAATATTATGCGTATGATGATTAGTCAGGTCAGAATAATGTCACATCTCGAAAGTGTCTACAGCGTGAATATCCACGCTGGAAATTGTATTTTATTATAATCCAAAATTATATACTAGTGTAATATAAATTATTGAGGATGCAATTCTACACATTTTTATAGTAATATCTCAAAAATCGAATTTGTTGAGTTGTGTCACTGTTATTTATTTTTTAAATTCGTTTTCGAGTTTGCAAGTATAAAATCAATAGGGGAACAATAAGAGTTGTCGCATGTCGTCGACAATATTCATGATAATTATATTCGCTAACGGACTCTCTCGTTCTATATATATTATAATGTATGGTATACCAGACGCTGAGTATACGTACTCGTAGATCTACTTATATTATTGTGGTACGCGCAGTACTTTATTTTATATATGCGCGTTTATTTTATTTTTCAATTCAACGGATTTGGGCGGAGAAAAGCTTTTGAAAAGGTTCTGCCAATCAGTATTATTTAAGCCCTCTCCGAAATACTCTCGGTGTAATTGTAAGTCAAGACGAGAAACACTATGTATATATATATATATATATATATATATATATATATATATATATATATATATATATAGAGAGAGAGAGAGAGAGAAAAAGAGAGCTAATCAATCACGGGAATAAGAAACGAGAGCCATAAAAGATACTGTGTTTAAATCGACGGGCAAACGGGAGTGGTGGCGTATATAGGAGAAGTGAGGTGGAGGTCAGTATTAAGGGGAGACTTATAGATCCGGACGAAGGGGACGCGGCCAAACAAAAACGGCAGCAGTTTAATCTCGCGCCGGTCGAGAAGGGTCTGGCGATAAATAAAACCTTCGCGAACACTTACCGAGACATCTGTACGGTTTCACCCAGTCCGTGTGCTTGCATTTGTTGTATCCCATTTTACACCAGTTACCGATTTTCACGTAATGGCTGGACTCCACGATGTTGGTAATGTCGTTCTTCGGGTATACCTATAAAATAAACACAATAAAAGCAGCGCGGTTTCAGACCCCGATTTTTTTTTTTTTAATCTTTTTAAACACCGCGCGCACATGTTACACATAATAATAGTGTATAATAATACTGTGGTTTTTATTTTCGCTCTCTCCATACCTCCTCTTTTTTACCTACGTCGTAAACGACTTTACGCTATAAATCCGTCGCATATCCAGACTCTCCGAAACGTGCACCCACTCTTGCTTGCGATCGATTTTACGATATCGTTTTAATCGGCGGCGAAGGTTTTTATTCTATATTTATTTTGCCCTTGTTCGCTCTTTCGCTCTCCTTGTATTTACGTTATAGTAGTGTGCTATATACATTGAACACCATCCGTCAAAAAAATCAGCTACTCATATTATTATTGTCTTCCGCACATCTCCCTGGCTATATATCTATATACTATCCATCCTCCATTTCCTCATCTACTCCACACGCCATCATATCTCCTCTTATATAGCATCTATAGCCACTTTATTTTTAGAATTACTTCATCCCCGGCTTCCACCTACACATATCCCACCTATTTTATCTTGACTACCTCATCGTTGACCTATCTCTCAACATCGTCCGCCTCAATCGGTCCTCTCTCATTTTTCTGCTACGTCCGTTTTTATTTCATCTCTTTTGTTTAATGCCCCCCGACATTCAGACATTTTATCTTTAATAACATATCACTCCTATTGCTTCGTTCCACTTCGTCAAATGTCTTGTCGTCTTGAAACTATTATAAATTCTTAAATATTCTTTTGCTTGATTAATATTTTATACACAACCTTTAGCTCATATGGTAACCTCCATTTTTTACTTGTCCCGTTTTCAAACCAATATAGGTATTAATATTCTTACCTTTTTGCAATAATCCAGGATGTCCACTTTCTCCTTTAAGCAGCTAACCTTGCGTTTCGTGTCAGACGTCCACCGACCGTTTTCCGACATGAACTGGCTATAGTACGAGGTATCTGATTTGGCATCACATAGCACGGCGACCTGAGGCTCAAAGTGCACCGGTGCCGGTCCATCGGCGCCTGTGCCCTAAAAAACACAAAAAAAAATCTACTGTCAGTTTGCATAAAAAAAGAAAAGAAAAAGCGATGAAGACGCATCGACCGTCGGACGTTGTGTATACCATGTCCTAATGGTCGTTAATATGAACTGTTTTTTTTTTTTTTTATGTCAAATTGTAAATCCGCGGGGATAAAAACGCCGATCTCCGGTATAAAATACGACAAAAAAAAAAAATAAAAAAAAATAATAATAAACGACCGGTTTTTTTAACTACTGATGCGCGAACAACGACAATTATTATTATCGCCGTGACGCGTTTTTCGTCTATTTCCATCGTCTGCGCTTATGTATCTGTCCGGAAATCGTTACCGTCGTTATTTTTCACCTCGTCGACGACGCATTGACATGGACCGACGCGAAAGACGATTCATAAAATGCCACCAGCCGATATGAATAAGACGCATGTATTACAACACACACACACACACTTGTCGTGCTTATATTGTCAACGTCCCGACCGAAATGATCGCGTCGTGTAAAATGTGCACGACGACGATGAATAGGAACCGTAGTTTGATATTGTTATATATTATTGTGAAATATTATAACGTAAGGACAAACGAGGAGACCGGTATATTTGTTATTTTTCGCGATCGAACACTGAGAAAACAAATCGTCGTGTTGGCATCGTGTCCGATAAATTATTATTGTTTTTCGGTCGTTTTCTGTCGTCACACAATCGAAAATCGACGGGACGAGAATAACACCATCGCGTATTTCAATATTTCATCAAATATTCAAAATCTGAACTTCAAACGCTTATAAAAAAAAAAAAATATATAAATCCCTGCGTTTGTTCGATATTTGTATGTACTCAAAAGAATAATACTTATAATGTTGGACCTTGTGTCCAATTTTCGAGCATTTTCGAGAAGCCAAACACATTTAATCCATAGAAAAACGAAAAAAAATAACCTTAAATAATAATAAATTACACGCCGATGACGTAATTTAATATCGCTGGAGGTTCGTTATTTATCGACTGGTTTAAAAATTATTAATATTATACGTTTGGCTATATAATTAGTCCAAAATAATAATGTGAAAAACGCCTTGTCATAAAAAATAATTGTTTTTCAAACTCGATTTACTACAACAATACGGAATATAAATACATATTACCTATATTCAGGTTACGTTTTTTTTTTTTTATCATGAGCCATTACCATCATTATGATCAATTTATTACCTTTCAGAGACTTTTTCCGGTCTAAATTCTAAACTGTTATAATTCATAATGCGTATACACATTTTAAGAAAAATATTATTTTTTTTTCAAATCTGTGTTGAAAAGGGAGAGTTACCATTTGAAATGTATAAGTCAATACTAATTTAAGGTAAGGGTGAAAAAAAATAATGATTTTTTAAAAAAAAAAAACCCAGAAATCAAATTTACTTAAAATCGCCGGATCGTGATAAATCTCAATCACTTATTTCTATAATATAATATATTATGTACTCTTGTTTAAATAATTTATGTAGGCACCGAGAATATATTATAAAAATCGTGTTCTGGAAATATATAAGTAGCGTTACCTAATTTTCAAAATCTTAATAATTATATTACTCGTGGTTGGAAAAATTATTATTATTATGTTACGAAATATTCCAAACAATGAAATTATCGAATTTTGTATTAACCACAAATGATGCCCATAAAGTGTACGTGATCGATGTATTTGATAATATAACCGTGAACGCCTGCAACGTGATGATTGTTTCAAGTAGCCTTGGTAATAATACCGCCTCGTGTTTTTGTGTTGAATACAATATTCGGTTAGATCGTATTATTATTTCGGGATATCGGGACAAGTACTTGTTTAGAATATTAATAATCTTGTACAAAAAAAAAAAAAAAAAATGCTTTATATAATTCTATATTTCTATTGTCGCTGGTTATTTGACGGACTTAAAAAAAAAAAAAAAACCGCCGGAAGACATTTCAATTTTTATATTTTTTTTACGTATTTGAACACTAAACGTTGTGTCGAAATATCTTTTTATCCTGATAGAAGTACGAAATAGCGTAAATCAGCTAATGATAAAACTTAAAGAGCACAACTTTATCTAGATAATTTTAAAAAAAATGGGGCTCTCTTCTCCGCAACAATTAAATTAAATAGGTTATCGCAACTGTTAATTTTCCATCCGAATTCCCGAGGAAAACCAACAAAAATAATTCGATTTTCGTACAAAAAGTACTATAATAACCCTAGCTGTATCGGGCCTCTTAAGAGGTTGAATTCAGGGATAGAAAGTATCCTTTGCCAGGATATTTTTTACCCGACGTGTGCTATGTTTTAGCCATATCAGACTGGCAGTTAAGCCATGACAGACGGATAAAATACAAAAGACAGGAAGATAATGTCCTCCAAAACGGGTAATACGGCGTGAACGTCTCGGAGGACGACCGAAAAACCGGTGGCTCACTGTATCCAAAATCCGATTATAACGTCAATGTTTTTGACGGTGACCAATTGGTCTTTTTTTTTTTTTTTAGATAATTCTGTTCGGACGCGCGTGTACGGTAAAATAACAGAGGTAGCTATATAGAGGCCAGGGGAGTTCGGTAGCGGATGAGACGTGTATATCTATATATATGTATAGAGCTGGTAGGAAATGGCGGCGGCGGTGTATTATATTATAATAGTCGTCGTTTCTCGTGTTTTGCCGTCGTTAAAATAATATAATAGAGACCACCGCTCACTCACTCTGCCCAGACCCCCGTAAACGATCGACGGGCACGCGAGCCCATAAACATTATAGGAGGTATACCTCCTGCTGCTGCTAACCGACTACTACTGCACAAGACTCGGGAGTAATAACAACTATTTTCCCAAAGGGCCCCCTCTTCTCCCCCCAGGTCGGAGAGCCGAGTGTGTATATATATATATATATATATATATATAAAGTGTAGGATAGAATAGGTTGACTAAATCGATTTTCTAATTATTACGTCTTACAATACCGGTGTACGTAGTACATCAACCGCAGTCCGTAATATACGAAACGCATAGATATTATTATTATTATTATTTTTCTCTCCGCGTGTGGCATACAACCGAGAGTCGTCGTTGCGGACGATTATTGAATTACCAGCCGTGTACCGTATAAATATCGAAACGAATATATTATTATTATTATAAGAATATCACTACGGAAGAAACGCAGACGGGTCTCGATTCCGTACGTTTACGGGTACGGGTGAGGATTATCCAACACCACGCCGCTCACCGGTCCGAATTATTATTATTCCCGAACGGAAATTTATTCGATTTCTTTATTCTGTATTATTTTTATATATATATATACGTAGAAGGAGCCGTGTTGTATAGGAATGTACCGAACCCGACGACGACGACGCCGCCGCCGCCCTTAAATATAATCCCGAATACGTGCCCGGGACTTTGTGCGATCCGCCGCCGCCACGGATCGAGAAGACGTGACGTCCGCTACTTTTTCGGCTACCTATTATATACGACAGAAATGATTATTGCTATTTGATTTTATAACCCGGGGCGACCGATTCCCCGACGTTTTTGTCCGATAATAATAATAATAATAAAATAAAGATATAACGAAATTATTTTATTGTTATGCGCACGAATGACACGGAATACCCATTTTCGTTTAGGTAGTAACGTTCGAAATATATACGAGCGATTTATCGTCCACTTATCAAGTGCCACAAGGGAATGTGAATTCGTAGTAAAACCAATTTTTTTTAGCTTACCGAATTTTAATAAATTTAACGACCAACTTATTTTTTGAAACTATCTTGTATCACTTTTTTTATTCAAGTTTTCGGTTTTCCCCTCATCATTTGTTAATCGTATGGTATTTTTATTTTATTTTTTAACAATTACTGCTTATTGATTTCGTAAACATTTCATAGTATTCGATGTGATTACGAATACGTTAGGTAATAATATAATAATGTGATTTGTCTATTCAATAAGACACGGGTTACCTTATATATTATGCTATTAGTTTAATATTCAAATATTTCGCTGAACTTCAGTGATTTTTTTTTATTTTTTATTTGAAATGTCGAGTTTTTCCGGGCGCTTTGTCCTGAATGTGGTATCTGTACAATCGTGGATCCTACTAACAACAATATCCGAGTATCTCGGAGTCACTAATCAGAAATTTCTTTTGGATACAAATTAATGGGTTTTATCCCAATGGAGTTATTAGTTAATAAATTGACGAACTAATTCACTGAACGGTTAATGAACAGACGATAGTACGATATGAACTAGTTTATCGAAACTAAAATTAAAACGGATGTTGTACAATTTTGGGTTTTTTGAAATCTGTCAACACTGGCGCTGTCTCAGACGCTCGTCTTAAACAATAGCTGTTGATAGATTCGTTTAGATCGATTGTTTTCTGGAGGCCAAAAGTTTATTTCCGTTCGTTTACAGTACCGGTAATGGACGAACAAACTTGCAAGAACAGATGAACTTATTCGTCAATTACTTAATAGTTATACTCAGAATTACAAATATAATATGTAATGTACATATTATATACTATGAATTGTCAGGGGCAAAGGCGACGAGGACGGGAGGGTTCAAATTTAATAATCATTTCAGAGTTTCCCACGAGATTTACAAACAACATAGATTAGTACACGTATGTATATATATACGAGTACCCAAAGAGTGATAAAGTATGATATTTTGAAACATTTGATATTATCCATTTTTTATTATTTTTTTTGTAACCCCTCCTCCCCGAAATTTTTCCCCGCGTTCGCCCCTGTCTATTGTTCAATCATTCATTGAACTGCATGGATTAAGCGAACGGACTATAAAGTATAAAAATAAGCGAACGACACCTGCCTGTACGATGTCCAACACGCACACACTCGTCCTTGTTCATTTCCCCGCCACAATTCGAACACTGATTTATAGTCTTGCGCAATGACGCAGTGTATTATTGTACGCCGGGACGACACAACGATAGGATAAAATGTTATAACATAATAGCGGCAGCCAGCTATTATAATATTATACTGCGCGGTCGTGACGTGTGGTTTTTCGAAAACGAATAATCGCGTATTACCTATATATATATATTTATTTATTTGTTCGATATATTATTATGAAATGTGGCGGCGGTATAATATATAATATTATAATATCCGTTATATTATATATATATATATATATATATAGGTATTTGGGGGAGACAAAAACCGGATGAATAACGGCCGGCGTGTATAATATCATTATTATAATACCTACATATATATATATATATATATATATATATATATATATATGTAGGTATTATATCGAGAAACGACGTGCGGGGGAGTGGTGGATTAAAAACGTTTAAGCTTTTTGAGGCTCGCCCCCGGAACGCGGCGGCGGCCGTGTGTGTTTTTCAGAGTCGCGTGTACATAATATTAATAATATAATACGGCCGACGGTATAAAGCCAAAGGGTTTGCCGGTAATGTATATGCGAATTTATAGTATGGTTTACGCAAAGGACGCGATAATATACTGTATATTATACGCCTTAGTAGTATCTAAATAAAAAAATATTTATTGTTATTCGACGTAGGCATACCAATATTGTCTTTCGGTCTCCATTAGAATACACTAAGAATAACAAGAAGAATCCTATACAGGACACTCGAAACAATCGTTCCGTTTTAAATTGGTAAATAGTAATTCAAATTAAATTGTACCTATGCGATTTTAATAGCGACACTACGTATTTTCATTATCCGTCAATGTACTAACATAAATCCTAGTGTAACATTAAAACAACTGTTCTAATTACATTTGTTTAGTGAGTTAATTCCTGAATCACTTTTATATTATACTTTTTTCGTATCTTCAATTGATTGACAAATATAATTAACCTAACCGCAAACAAATCAATTTTGCTACATAAAAGTATATAATAATACATTAGTATGATGATATTTCGAAACACGACGAATTTGAAGTGCTCTTCGAAATGTTGTCTTCTACATTTTCTTCATTTGTCTTTAAAATCGTTTAAGAATGTAAAATTTTGTCTGTTTTGCGTCGTCGTGCGTTTTGGTCAGAAAGACGATCTTATAAATCGAAACGTAAAATGGGTGTAAATTTAGATTCTTTAAGCCATTAGTCGCGAGTCGTATTACAACGTCGCTTGACATTTTTTCTTCGATATCGAATTATTAATCTTCGCGTCGGATTATCCGTTGTTAACAGGAATTTCGATTTCGAGGCCAATAATGTCGTTAATCCCCGTACGCAGAGCTGGTAGTCATTAATTGTAACTTTTGTTGTTTTTTTATTTTTTTTTATCAAATCCGATACAAAATTTTTAAATAGTTTATGTAAACTGGCGATTATTTTACGTAAGTTTATTACAAGGTTGGTTTAAAACTTAGATAAGATTAAAAAACACTGCCTCAATGATGTGTGCCGTCACACTGTACAATTGTATCAATTCGTACGAATGAAAGATTAGCACGCAAAATTCATCGGCGGATAGTATTTTTTGAAATTATATTTATAACACCGACCAGTGGCACATCTTGAAGGAGGGTGGGTCGTATAGTTCATTTTTGCTGGTAAAATCAGCTTCAAACTTGTTTGAACGTTATCTTTTATACAATCAAAATGGGAAAGTTATTCATTAGCGTTTTCATTACAAATAACTATTTAAAAACAGACGGATTGTAATTTTTAGCCCTATAAAATGGCATCTTCGGGTCCCCGGATCACCGGATCCGCCACTGATACCACCATCAACCGTACCGTTTCGTTATTACAAAGTATTATTCGATGGGCTGGATCTGAATATTAAAACATCCGTTGAAACGTTATAACACGCCGAATATGGATTTTCTTTGAGACCGTGATTTTTTCCCCACACTGTATATTATTATGAAGACGACGGTGGCGGCGCCCTGCTAATTAGCTGCCGCACACCCGCCGCCGTCAACCGGCCCGATCTCGACGTCGTTAGTCCGCCAAAAACGCTTTTACTGATGGGCGGATCCATTTTCAGGGCGCCCGTTTTGGTGGGGTGCTAATGACAAAACCGTTCAGAACACTATTATACCGTTATCGTACAAGTCGTCTATAATCTCCCCGAGAGCGGTCCAAACCAGGTCGGTATAGTTCGATACACCAGATACCGCACCGCCGAGGTAATTTTCGGTTCGCGTTAAGCCGCGTCCGCGAACGCGGGTCATATGGGCGGGCTAATAGCCAATCACAATAATCTGATCATATTTTATATACTGTCAGTCGGTGGTCATCAAAGTTCACTAATATTTTTTTTAAAAAAAAAACAAACGAATCCTAGTATCACTATGTTAAACGTTTAAAAAGTTACTATTTTTCTCTATCTAAAATCACCCTTAACTACATAACTTACTTACTAGTTAAAATAATTTATTTATAGTAATAACTAAATTATTTACGAAAATTCTTTATTTTTTATTTTTTTCGTTAACCAGTTATCAAACAAATTAACTTTTAACTTAACATTAAAACTATAGTTACTGGTCGTAGTATGACCGTGTGTTTTACATATTATGACCTCGTCGTGTCGTATAGTACATAGCCATCTACGATCCGATCATAACCACGGTCGTGGTATACTATAAAATGTATCTTATACGACCGTAGTTATAGTATTTATGATAAGATTTATTGATAGGGACACCACGTTTTTATTGTTTATACTTAAACGTAGTAGAGTTTAAATTGAAAAAAATATATATCGTTAAAAAAACATTTAAAAATAATCTCTTTTACAGTTATTTAATTGTACCATAAATTAAATCAATTTTTCAAAGTTTTCCCGGGGTTATAAAAACGTATAATTGTTTAAATAATTTATCGTATAAAATAACAACATTTTTCAACGTTGGCCATGCAAATGTGGTTTTAAGTTTCTCTTGGGCACCGTTCATGGGCAATAACTTTTTTTTTTTAATTAAATATAAACATTATACAACTAATTTACATACAATTACTCTCTTCTTTTTTTTTTTTTCCATGAATATTGAACAAATTCAAAAGGGTCGAAGTGGCTTTAGGAAATATTTACAGTAGTTTTATTTGTCCAAAACATTTTTTTTTTTAAATAAATAAATGTATAATTTGTATTACTTATAAGTTAAAAGAAGAGTAGTTTATTTATACGAAAGCGAATTTTAATATTTTCGAGTTGATAAAATAACGTCCCCCCCCCATTAGGTTAATTGTTTTGCGAGAAATGTTTTTTTTAACAGTTTTTTTTTGCTGTTCTACAATTCTGTTTATGTTTAAAATAATTATTATTCAGTTAAGCCGACTTATTCGAACCGTTTTAAACGGCCGTCGCCGAGTAATACACGGTGCAAGTGGTTTAATATTTTCGTAAACAGTTTATTATTACCGTCGGCATTGTAATAGGTGTTTGACGTTTAGTCGCGTTAAAACAACATCGTAAAAATTGAATTATTAACAAACGACTGCGCGCGCCGTATTATTAATATTTGTATTATTACAGTAGGGATCTTCGCTCTCGACCAGCAGATTAAGTAATTTAGTAACAGCTAGTGCAGTGTAAACATTAACGGACCGTGAAAAATTTAACGAACCGAAATATACGGAAGAACGTAATTATTATCGTATAATATTATTATAATATTTTTGAAGCGTTTTATCGAAATATTTACACAATCGGATAGACCACGTATAAACCAGGAATTCAGAATTCCGGACGTACATATATGGAACATAGAATTGTGTTTCTGAATGACTGCCCCTGTTGTGATCAATTATACTTCGCCAACGGCTCTTACTACGTTCGGTTTCTGATCAGAGTTCAATAAACACAGCCCGGTCGGGTTTCAGTGGGTTTAATGGGTAAATTTTTGTTTAACAATTATTTTCGATATTATGTTTGTACACTATTAATTAATATCAGTTTCTGCGGTATTAATTATTAATCATTAAAAATATACATAGAAATTACAAACTAAGTAAATACAATAATTATTACGCACATCGATCAATTTTAATTACTTACAAGTGGCATTTAAATTTAAATTTTACTTAAATTCCAACACATCGTTTTAGTGATAATTGTATGGTTTTTTTTTTTTTTGCTCAACGAGTTTTAGTGGGCTGGCCTAGCCCGTTTCCACTTCAAACCCTGTTTGTGGATACCATGATTCCGCCGGTCCCTCTTTACTCATCCTACGCTCATTGGTCACATCGGTGCAGGCCCGTGAATTTCCCATTCAATTTAACGTACAATTTATTTTCGTATAGATTGTCTCATTGTATTTATTATAATATTTAGTCGTTAGGAAAACACGACGTTACGATATACTCATCAAATTATATCGTGTATATTATATTAACTGCAGCACGATAGGTATAATACTTACTTATACCGCGTTTCGCGTGCTATTACGCGATTGTTCGTGCGCGTTTTTGCAAAGAATATAAGAATATACAATACTATTGTCGAACAAGTCGGTTCCAATGAGGTTATATAGGTATAACTGGTAATTGGTTATTCGAATCACGTGATTCGCACAACGCCGAAATTCGGTACGTACCGTATACGAAACGCGACCGGGAAAGATACGTATCTATTTAGATTATACCCGTGTTCTGTCTCTAGCGATATTGAAAAAATAAATTAAAAAAAAAAAAACTTCCGGAAAACCAGCACCAATCCAAAACTACAGTTTTCGGGCGGACGCAGTGTAGTACGGTGGTATGAAAATTCTGGCTTTTAGCTTGCTAAAATTCAAATTTTTCAGTGGTAACCGAATTGTGATTGAAATCGTATGGATCCATACATATTTCCTCACGACTTGAAATGTTAATTTTTTTTTTTTTAATTCTCCCGAGACGATTTTCACGCGGTTTATCGGCGGGCAATGTCGGCGAAACTGCGGTAATGTGATAATAATAGACCATACTAGTGCATGATGTCGGTAAACTATCGGAAAATAAAAACGGACCGGGTCTCCTCTTGTAGGCGTTCATCTTATACTAGAATAAAAAAAAGAAATGGCGGTAAGTGTTGAAAAGAGCGATATGTGTGTACAGCACAATCGCGGCGATGTACTTGTCAAAGGGGAAATATGTCAATAGAAGTAAATAAAAAAAAAAACTACACCGGATTGATGAGATAAAACGGGATATACTTCTAGCGCGTAAGCCGACTTTTCGTAGGTGTCCGGACGAAATCTCACACGGAAAAAAACTAGTAAAAAAAAAAAATAATTTTTAAAAAAACCAGTATGAGATTGGAGGAAGTCCAATACCGCGCGAAATGAGCAGATTTTTAATTTGTCAAATATATTAAATGGTAAACATGTATAGTATTTTATTTTTAAAAAAAATTTACATTTTTCTTTATTATTCTGAATGTAACGAAGAACCACTACAGTTTTACTAAGTTGTGTGTGTGCATTTGTACATTTTTTTTTTTTTTGCCTCGGATAACTCTTTTTCGTAATATTCACCTCGGGATTTATAAAAAGTGTAATTTTTCATCCGTACCAATTCCGTCAATTGGATCTATCTATTTATGATTTACATAATATAAAAATATTTTTTGTTTTTTGACGCTCTGTTTTAGTTCGATTCATATAACATAGCGGTTCCCAAAATGTGCGTCACGGTGCTTTGACAAGGACTACGCGCCGTCAACCAGATAACTCTGGTCTGACAATATGTATAATAATTATAAAATAAAATATTTCCAAATTATCCATTAAAATGTTTTTGATATATATTTTTATCTAAAATAAAAAAAAATGTTCCAAAAGGGCGCAGTGACGCGAAAGTTCCGGAACCGCTGGTATAATATATACTGTGAAAATTGTCTTTTTTGTTTTGTTTTTTTAATATTGTTAATAGGGCATTTTATAATTCGGAGCCCTAGCAAGTAGGTTATGGGAAATCATATAACACTCTTTATATATTGTTACAGATGTCTACTCTGAACATTTTAGATTCCGAGTGTAGTAGCGAGGAATGTATCGGTATTTTACTTTGTGCGCTTTTTTTTTTCTTCATATTTTTCTCCCGTCTGTGAACAACTTTTCTATCTACCAGAGAAAACTTATTTTAATCAAAAACCGACAAGAGAGGCCTCTCTCCCTCTCTCTTTCTCCCTTAATCGATTCGGAAACGTTCGGTTATTACTTGTTCGTTTTAAACTTATTGTATATTATATTGTATATATTCGCCGAGGCGCCTCATTCGAATCAATTTTTCATCATGTTCCATTGTCATTATAAATATTTTATTTCGTTACGAGTGGTATGTACCTCTATACTCATTGTACGTAGGGACCGCACACAAATAAGACGTAAAATATTACTAGGTATAGGTGAATCTAATTTTTAATATGCCGTCATGTGTACGCGCGTGTATAGTATAAAAATACCACAGTTACAAAAAAAAAAAAAAAAAAGGTGATTTCTCTTCCTTTCTCGTTTGTGATATTACATACCTATATTATACATTTATATGTACTCGTATACATATGGTTAAATCGCATTTTTCATTTTTTTTATTTTTTTAAATATGTTTCTACGACGTTATTATACGTATACGAACGCAGTGCGGTCGTATTATAACCTTTTATCTCTGGTCGGCGTTTGTAAATAAAAATAATACCGGCGAAATTACTCTACTAATGTACAGAGATAGAGAAAAAGAGAAAAGTATACACATGGCATTTTAGTAATGCGCGTCGTAAGCGAAAAAGCGAAAAAGCGAAAAAAAAATAGTTGAATCTCGCGTACATCCTTATTATACATAGATAATTTGTTTGCATTTATAAAAAGTGATGTATTAAAAGTGATAAATAAAAAAATAAATTGTAACAACAATAATATAATATTATATTAGTGTCTCCTAATTAAATACAGTTAATAAAATGATTTAACTGAAAACTTATTAGGTACAGTATATATATATATATATGTATGTTTTAACGTTTGTAATTTTTTAAGTAAAACTCGAGTTTATTACACTAATTACACTCTATGCGCATAAATATTCAGTGGCGCACATGTGTCAGTAATAACATAATATTACAATAATGTATACGACTACGAGCACGTAGTTTTTCCTTAATGTAAACTGTAATTAGGTATTAGAGGAGCCAAAAAACATAAAACTAAAAAAAGAAAAAACCGAATACGATATGTATACAATTAGCGTTGGAATTTGTATGTCTGCGTGTGCACATTGTACACATAATTTTAATTCGTATGTTGATTTTTTTTTTTATATATATATATATGCATACGGTTTATATTTTTCGTGTATAATAATTGGGGTTTTTTTTTGTTTTGTATTTTAATATAATAATAAATTATGTAAACGCGATTGTCGGTAGATTTATAATATAATGTAAAAATGGACGTCTCGCCGATCATTTTCAGTGATAAATGTTTAAGAAAAACAAGCAAATGTCTGTTTTTAAACGTATTCATACAGACAAAATATTCTTTAGTTTTTCAAGGTATTGTTTGAAAAAATGGGTTTAGATAGTTTTAATATTAATAAATAAAAAAAAAAATGTATAATCTCGCGTTCTACTACCGGTAAATACTTACCGGATAGCGAATTTTGGAAATTTTCGACTTGATACATTTTTAAACATTTTTTTAAATTGCGTATTACACTGTCACCCGAATGAGGGCGTAGTACGATATTTGTGTTTTTAATCGATTGCACAGTATTTCTTTATATATAATTCAATTTCTATTCATACAACTGAAAACTATATTTCAATATAATTTATTTTATTTATATTATTATCTTATAACACTAGCAAAAAACTAGCGTATTTGATTTGTACGACACTGAAATTAATCTTCGGTACATACTGCAGATTTTTTCGCCTTAGAATTAATCTACGGATTATATGGTGTTATATAACAAGACTTGCGTTGTGAAATTGATTACAAAATTCTCGGCCTATAATATTCTTGCAATTATCTTTATCGTTTAACGATGATATACACCGATATAAATTATACATTTTATTAATATTTATTAGGTATTGTACAAATAAAAAAAAGGCATTATTAAAGCCAACTCTAAAACGATAGTTTTTATCGAAATGAAAACGGAATTTAAATCTTTTTATGAAAAAATAAATTGAAAGTAGGCAATTTATACGCGCGAATTTTACTCGGGTATATGTACAATATGTAATTTTAGATTGTAAAGAGCTATTCAGTTTTAATACGTGGTTTTTTAAATAATTTTTAAATTTCATTCGAGGCAGTATAATAGGTGCATGAAGTGTGGCGGTCCAAAAGTTGTATGTGTATTTTTTACTGAATGCGTATACAAATTGAATACGAATGCAACGTCCTGTTTTACAGGAGTCGTTTTATACGTTTTATTTAATACATTTTTTTATTTTCACGGTAAAAAACGAAAAATTGCGGATTCGATACGTGGAAAAATATGTTGTTTTTTTCCCCCCATTATTATTTAATCAACGTCAGTAACGCGAAAAGAAATGTGTTTTGCCCAGCAATTTTCTATATATTTACCTCCGCCGCCACTCATCCTACGAACAAATCAGTAATAATAATTGGGTCCGTCGGGATTTTTTCAACCCTTTTTTTCCTAATTGTATAGATTTGCCCGAGTGTGCGATTTTTTAAAGTTCAAAAAGATCGGTATTGGCGCGAATTCCAATGTGTCTCACCAAACATCAGGTATACAACTAGGTTACCGTACTGATAAGGACACCACGGCTTATTATCGTTTTACGACCACAAGGGAGACAGCTGCACCTTGTGTTGATAACGTTATCAATTTAAGATCTGTGATAAGGCATGATCCCAGTCACAACCGTGGTAACCTACTAAACCAGAATAAACTGGGTAAGACGCATTTTATTCCCGTCTAAACGGGATTTTGAACATTTTTCGTTTTGTTAATTTTTAAACACAATCCGATTAAAGAGTCAGAATAACAAATTAATTTCATTTTCGAACTCGCGAACCGTGTTCATTGCAGTAAGATTTTCGTGTAACTAATTAAACATTTTTATTTTTTTATTGGCGTTATTACATCAAACATTGTTCAACGGTTTCGACCGGCCGCGGCCCATCGTGACCCGCCCGCCATTTTGATATTTCTTTCCGGCACGGACTTCGGAATACAGTCTTCGCCACGCCACGGTGGTTCGGACCATATCCGCGACAATCTGGATCTACTCCACGGAGGACGTGTCTACTCTGTTATTATATCGTGTACAAATTATATAAAATACGTTTCAAATATTAAATTTTACGCGCGGAGTTTTTTTCCTTCTATCCGGCCATTATCCGGCGAAACACGGGCAATACGGCCGGAACGGAACAAACAAATTATAACAACGACGCCATTGTTTATTATATATATATATATATATATTTTTTTTTTTCTTTCCATAAGATTATAATATTATTATCATTATTATGAGTAGTGGAAACCGGATCTCGCCGACGTGTTCTATCGACGTGCGCGTGATATTTGTACAACGGTATACAGCGGAATAAAAGACAATAATAATAATAATAATAAATACAGGGTGATTATACGCGTAAATGCATATTAGCGTTTGTATTGTACGCGTATCGAATAGTTCCCGTTCAAAAAAAATCAAAAGCCAATATATCAGGCAAACATTTGAAAGTTAGATGTTAAAATAAAGATATAATATTCTAAATGGATTTCATGACGATAGTAAAAAAAAAAAAAAAAAAAAAAAAAACAAACAAACAAACCCACCCTATATAATTATTGTTATATTTGCACTTATCGCGATAAAATAATATTTGTGAGCCAGTCAATGTAAATGTGGCGGCGGAGTTTCACAAGCGTTTCAGAGGACGTCAAGAGCGATCGTTTTATAACATTTTACAAACCTTGTTGTGTCGAAAAATCGTTTTTATCTCGAAATGAGTGCGATTTAGCGTAAAACGGCACACGGTGGAAATTAAAGACTATAGTTTTATCTGGGCAATGACATTATCCGTTTAGTTAAACATTACTTTATGGATGGAAAAGTTACGACATTATTACATTGAGAAACGAAAAAAAAAAAAAAAGGTCACTTATTCATCTTGAATGTATCTACTCTCAGCAGAAATATTATAATATAAAATAAACGTTATTAAAAAGTTATTAAATATTAAATTTAAAGTTTAAGTTCATAAGTAATAAAATACCATAGTATTAATTAATAATATATATGATCATTATTATTTTTGTTTTAGAAAAAAAAAAACGTATATACACTTTTATATGTTTTAAACATTAAACACACATATAATAATAAAAAAAACAAAAACGATTACCTTGGATAAATATTATTAACTTTAGTTTTCATGATGAGTAAACCGTTCTAAAATCACTCTGATTGGTACTTTGTATTTGTATTTTACGTGTTTTTGAACAGATTTTATGAATGTGAACATTTCTGGATTGATTAATTTTCCATTTTGTTCGATAATTTCGTTAAAAATATATATATGTATTGACTTAATTAATTCGTACTTTTCATTTTCCCCAGTTGCATTCAAATTATAAAATCTCCATCAAAATTAATAATTGGAATGTTACAAACAAATATCCTATCGATTTAGGGGTAGAATTTCCGAAAATCCCATTATAATATTGTACTCGTATACGTTATATGATATACAAGGAATAGAAGTTTCTAGACCCCCCTCCATCCTCACTGTAATTCACGAGGTACGGCAATAACGCGTAGTATCTATTTAGCTTTTATCAAATAATATACAGTAACCTGTATACATACGAGTATATATGCATATTAAATAATATCGATTTTTCCAGAGGCCGTGTATAAATAGCCCCCGGTCCCCGTAAATGCATTATTTTATGTAAATTTCGCGATGTCCGTGTCATTTATTTATATTATCATTCTTATCACTGTTTTACATCGATCCGCGCGGGGGAGCCGAGTATTATAAATGCGGTTTTGCCGTGCAGTTTGCGATAACCGGCGGCCCGGAGGGTGCGTACAACTTTATTTATTCCATTTTCCGTAATTATTATTTTCCTAAAACAACGGGTAATTACACTTTATGCACTGCCGTAGCTGTAAAAGACGTGAAAATTATTATTATTTGGGACAGCGGTGGGTAGCGCGGCCACGACGACGTTGACGGAGGCGACGCGTGTTGATGACGGGTCGCGGCCGGACGAGGTGGCGATGGAGAAAAAAACCTAACCTTAAAAAAAAAAAATAATAATATATAAAACGGAATAATATTACACCGCGTAATTCAGAACGGAATTCGGATAGTGTAGGACCTGGGTTAGTAGCTCGGTGCCGCCCGGATCCTTAAAGGGAAAAACGAGGCATTAGGAAAACGTTATTAAAAAAAAAAAAAAAAATCGTTACTTAATAAAATAAATAATAATCGAGTTAAAATGTCGCCGTGACGCGTTTCGAGTTTATTTAATGTCTGTCCGCGAAATAATTTATTAGCACATCGATTTTTGTTTTTTTTTATAGAATCGCCGGGCCCAACGCGTAGGTATATATAATAGATAAAGGTTGTGGAATATTCGCGATCTAATTAAAGAAAAAAAAAAAAAAATGGAACAGAACGATGAAGGCGACTCCACCAACCTTTAATTTTCAATTTCACGCGAACCCGTGAATTTTTGACATTTCTCGTCCGTTTACCGGGTTGTTATAAACGTGCGACGAAAAATCCGCTACATAATATATAAATACGTTCGACAGGGATCGTAGTCTTTTTAAAAGTGTTGTTTTTTTCCCTGTCTCTGAACATTAAAGATAGTATTATTTTTCATTCGATTTGCACGTGTATACACCCTATTATTTTTATTTTTTTCCGCCGAGAAATTAAAAAAAACTGGCAGGTTTATCTCGTGCGCTCCGCCGTCCGCCAACGTAGTGTCGTACACACGCGCACACAAAACGCGATATATAATGACGGGCCACCGAGTAATTCGCCGCCACCACCACCGCTGCCGCCGCACAGCTACCGCCGCACCGCTGCCGCCGCACTGCCATCGCAGCCACCACACCGCCGCGGCATCACCCCCGTCGCAGCCACCACACCGCCACCGAATCGCCCCCGATGCCGCCGCACCGATGCCGCCGCACCGATGCCGCCGCACCGCTGCCGCCGCACCGCCGTCGCAGCCACCACACCGCCGGCGCATCGCCCCCGCCGCCACCACACCGTCGCCGTACCGCCGCCGCCGAGGGAAATCAATAGCGAGCGGAGCTCTGCTCGGGCGGCGGCGGCGGCGGCGGCCGCGGCAACGGTTGCCCAGCGCCGAATAAGCACACACACGCCCCGAGCAGCAAAACACGCGACGCGCACACCGCCCCAGAACCATTCCCCACCGGGCTTATTCCTACGCAGAGTATAAAAAATATTTTATACCGTTGTTATCTGCCCCGGTCCCGTATGAAAAAGTGGGTTTTTTTTTTTTTTTTTTTTTTTGTAATCGAGGAAAACCCGCAGGGACGCGACTAGGGGGAAAGTCTCTCGGGCCCAAGCGCGTTACAATATAGTAGGGCCCGAAATTATTATATATATTTTTTTTTGTTGTGTACTTTGGGTGCTTTATAAGGAATATTACGTATTCCTGTTAGTACGCATTATAATATTCGATTCGCGTATCAGACATTCAACATTTCGCTGTTCTTTTTATTTTTCAAATTTCGGATTTTATTTTTTTAATTTTTCGATATTTTTAGTAGAACATTTAAATCCGAGTCCTCTACACTTATTAGTGCAGACGGATTTCATGAATATTATAAAACAAACCGTATTTGTGGCTCCGACTATATAGCTGATAAAAACCACGTGTTGACGATGATAACATAATACCCTAACCTAACCTACCCGACTAAGGTGGGTATAGGGATCATGGCCCCCTATTTTTCTAGATATTTTGAACTGTACTGAACTATATATTGCGGTAATTCAGTAAATATCGTGTCTTTTTTCTAATATTTACTTTGATTATTTAATTTTGTACGTTTAATTTCCTCCCTACTGTTGTACAAAAAAAAAAAAAAAAACAATAATTATAATCGGTTTAAATCGATTTATTATTATTTGACGTCCCCAAATCGTTAACAATTTTTTTTTGGTAATTTAATTTCGAATAATAAACTCATATTTTACTTTATTATTTATATTTAAACGTTTCGTTAATTAAAAATTACGGGAGATAGTTGGGTTTTGCAAAATCGTTGTGAAATTGAATTATGAAGGTTAATTAAAAGATAAAATTGGAAACCGATTCACAAAGCGAATTCTGTTCGGACTGCAAATGCGATTGTATAGCCGCGTGTAATCGGTGTAAACAAATTGCTAGCTTGTTTTTTTTTTTTTTTCTGTATCACTGCTTCACTTTATTCTGTCTGCCGACCGAATTAAACTGTTTGTGAACAATAATTTATGCGTGTGTATGGCATTGTCATAATATTATCGCAGAGGGTACACGGATCTGTTTTGTGACGTATACATAAAGTAAAAAAAAAAAAAAAAAAAAACAGGAATAATATAATAGCGATGATATTATAATCTAACGAGATAGATTGACGGCAACTGCAGCGTTTTATGCGACGACGACGGAGATATTGTTATTATTATTATAAATTATCATTGAGATAATGTTTTAACAAATTCTGCGGTTTCTCTCCGGGATTAGCGTGCGCGAGGCAGTCGAGGATTAAATACGACCAACCTATAAACCCGTTCAAAGCCGCCGTTTTATACCTATACAATATATGTTTTATATTATTATATAGGTGCCTCTATCTGATGAATATATATATATATATATATATATATATAGCGTCTTTGGAACCGTGACATTATATACGTTAAGTATATATTAGGTATATATAAGGACGATTTGTAAGGATTTACGGTTTTTTTATTTTCAATTTTTCTTCCACCGTCTCCCGAATAAAAGGGCGGGGCCCATTTCGGCCACCGGTGTAAAAATATTCAAGACGTTTTTACAACTGATAGCCCATTGGCAACTATCCGATGTAGAAAATAGTTATTGTAACAATAATAAAAAAAAAAAATCGTATTGTATTTTATATTTATATAGGCATTATATCTATTGGTACGACGATACTGTACACGATCCGTGAATATTAATTGACAATTTTAAAATAAACTTTCAACCGGCAATAACGATAAACAATAAATGACAAATGACAAATCTTTGACGTTTATTAGTAAAAAAAAAAAAAAAATTTCTTTTAAAACGTATATTGGTGGCCGAAGTCCGAATATTTTGAGTATATCGCAATAATTGGCATTCGCCACTCGTCGTCGCGCCATTCGACCCGTTCCTACGACAACGGCACGTATAAATATTAGAACTGTACGAGTTTTCAAAATTTATTTATTCTCAAATTGTTATGCCCCCCCCCTCCGTAATATTATATCATTGTTTATTTTCATTGTTGTCCGGTGTAAAGAAGAAAACTGATTTCGCGAATTCGGCACACACAGCATAAACTTATGCGTCGCGTATTCGAAACTGTGATGTCGATTTTGTTCAAAAACCGTTCCCCGGAGAACATCTAGACAATATAATATTATTGCGTTTCCAGACATACGGGCCGTAATAACTTGGCCGATTTACGTACAGCGGAGGGCGAAAGTATTTCATATATTCGAGCTGCGGGGCGTGCAGCAATAAATGCCCCGTATGATAATATATTTGATAATATACTGCGATAGTATTTCACGGAAAAGTTTTTATTAAAAAAAAAAAAAAAAAAACAAAAAAAATATGTAAATTATACACACGTTTAAGAACGCATTATCTAAGGGGTTGCGTATAGGGCATTTTTAACAAAACCTTTGAATAAAATGAAAGTTTTTCGGTATATGAAAATGTTCAAATTTACATTCGTATAAATTTAAAAACGGCCCCGGGTTTTTATCACAAGTATTTATTATGTAATCGTAGAATTTGTTCAAAAACGCGTTCACGTAAAACAGAAACAAATACACTTCAAAGTGATATTAGAATTTGTAAAGACAATAGAATGATCTAGTGATATTATTGATTTTCAATTTACTTGAATGGCATATCGTATTATATTTTGTTTTCATACTGATTACACGCCGGTTGATTATTTAATATTTGATGTATAATGGAGGATGTTACGAGCTTTCTGAATACGAAAACTGTTTTGTCGAAAAATCGTTTTATCTAAATAGCAATATGATTTATTGTAAAACAGCTCTTTATGAAAATTAAAAAACACAACTGTATCTAAAGAATAGTATATATATTTGGTTGAATAGTTATTTTGAAAAAAAGTACGGCTATTTTAAAATTGTAAAAAATCGGCCACTTTTTAACATTGAATATCTATTTCATGGGCCATATAAACGCGATTTGCCCTCTAACAGTACCACCTAGTAGGCAGTACTATACACGCCTGAAGTTGACTTCATGCCTTTTATGGGACCCTACACACCTTATTTTGATCTCGTTAACGGTCCATCTGCCGATAAATTCGCATAATAGTATTATCGTGACGTCGTGAAATGCGGAATTGGCGAGCAGACGACGAAACGGAATAATAAAATAGACTTTATATTACAATATAAGTGAGATGTATTACGAATATGTAACATTACTAATGTATCATTCATGACTACGGTCTTGGGTGGTAGCTCGGGACATTGGCTATCTCATTTGGGTTATTTTTGCGGATTTTAGTTCACCTTTTTTTTTTTTTCATTTTTCCGAGAGTGCCTCGACCCAAATTTTAATGAAATTACGTTTTTTTATCATTTAAAATTTTACGTTTGTAAACAAATAACAATATAATTCAGTGTAATAATTGTGATTTTTAAACATAACCTCAAAGCGTAAAAAGCCGCATAATACGAAATGGCGGATAAAATGGATACTAAATCCGCATCTCTAAATGGCAGCATTGATAACCCAGTGTGACCTGACCTTATCTTCCAAGACCATGTACACGACTATTGCCGCCACCGCTCGTGATCGATTTCACACACCGATAGTAATTATATATTATAATATCTATTCGTATTCCGGCACGTAATGTAAAACTCCCACGGAAACAGTATTGTCCTCATGTATTTTATTATTTTTAATATAAGTGTTTGTATCTCTAAAATCACTTTATGTGGGATAATTTCTATCCCGTTTCGCGTCGACATAACATGTTTTTGAACAAATTTCGCGATTACACGCTGTAAATTTATTCTGCTTCTTCTGTAGCTATTAAAATTCATTTAGAGATCTCGTCGCTTCAAAAATTTCACTCCACATTTCCTCATTCCTTCTCTTCTATCCTCGGTTCTAGTGCAAGTTTTTCGAGGACAGTCCCTTTTTCAATTTAACTATACACATTTGCCCACTGGACCTCGATTTTCCCGTTATCGACAGTTTGCATATACCATTAATTCTCCGTGCCCGACGACCTTTCTGTTACACTGGTTTACTCTCGGTAATTGCTTTAATACTTGACTTTTAATCTATATATAGATATATCTGGTATACATACTACCTCGTTTGTTCAAGTTTGGTACTATCCGTTTTTCCCGCAATAGGATCATGAATACGCCGGATTACTTTCCTTTCTCGGATCATTCACTTCTTTTCATTGGATTTCGTTACCGACCATGTTTCGCACTTACACAATAGGACCGGTGGTTTGTAAATTTATTTATTCGAATTGATTTCGAGTGTAATATAGAATTATTATTATTATTCTCTATTTGAACACGTTCGAGTCGTTGTGTTTTCTTTTTTATAGACATTTTCGTTAATATTGTTTTTCTGTACGCAAAACAATTATATAACACAATAGAGAGTACACTGCAACAACTTCGAGACTATATTATTATACGGATTATTTTGTACGACGTTGTTCCGCGTAAACTTCTCCTCCGTGTCTAACTATCTTCCAGATTTATTGCGACGGCTCGACGCTGAAACCCAATTAAAAGCCAAACAATGGCTGCCACCAAAAACGCGGTATATACCTGCACCACTGTTTCCATTTATTATTCCCTCGTCGCGAACATCTATGGTGAAAAATCCTTCGTCCCGCCGTCGTTACGCCCCTCATAGCCGCAGACTCTTCGTCCTCTTGTCTTATCCCCTACTACCCCCGGGACGAGAAAGATAAGCTCATCGTTTTTGTCTCGGGGTATACGAACGCGGTTTTTATCGGTTCGCCGCCGCCGCCCCGCGCCTTCCCGTTTTATTTTTGATGAATTATCCCGCGGCAAAGATAACGGACAGAATATTTCCAAAGCCAAGGGATTGCAAGGGAGATTCATAAATAAACGAACAGTATTTTTAATTTTTTTTGTGTTTAATCGAGCAATTCCGCTGCACAGTCGTCGGGGAATTCCCTGTGCTCGAGCTACGGCGCGCGTATTTTACTTCCACCGCCCGACTCAATTAAAAACAATCAATTACGTCCACCGAACTAGGTTATAGCCCGAAAAAAAAAAAAATAATAAATGAAAAAAAAACGGTCCCGCGGGTTATACGGTACACGAGGGCATTGTTAGCCGGGTGGTCGGGAAGTATGAGGGACGAAAAAATATACGAGCAGAGTTATTTTATATTTGTTCATAATTTATATCCGTTGCTCGTATTCGATGCAAAATGTAAATAACGAGACACATAATTGTTATAATATTTATGCGTCCCATTATCGTGTGTGTTTGTGGGAGAGGGGGGTGGGGAGGGAACGTGATCTATAAATTATAGACAATTATTATAAACCAAATATATGTCCTTTTGGCCTTACAAAAAACTGACTAGAGGTCAACCTCTACACGACAACCCATAATTTTATCAATTGCTTTGTCTGCGGGCATTTGGCCGTCACTATTCGTCTAGCTCATTACTTTATTATGCAATGCGAAAATCGGAAGAACTTTTCTAGGCCGTCATCGACGGGAAAACGGGGGTAATGGGGTCTGTTTCCCCACGGGAAAAATTCCCTCGGAGCACTAATAGAATATACAGGTTTAAGTGAACCCCTATAATTTGTACAAGCTAAATATTGGAGCAAATTTTCTCCAACTTTGTAAAAATTAAATATTAGTTTTTATCATGACTATCTTCACGATAAGACTGTTCCATAAATCTACTGTCCGATATCCATTTAAGGGGAAGTTGTACGACCGTTTTAACGTTATATACGAACGTAATGTAGCTATACGCCTGATAAAAATGTTGATACATCCAGTATTTGATTTTAAAAATGAAAATATATTTGAATCCATAAACAAGTTTACTTTAGGTTAGAGCACAAAACATAAGTGTATCTGAAATAATTTTTAGATTATTGAATTACGTAATTTTTCTTAAACGTTTAAAAATTATTATTTCAGCCCCCACTCGGTTCAAAATCCTCTGTAGGTTTGGTTGTTCGCTGCGGTAACCTAATGCGTTTAACCTGCATAATATAAAACCGTATTGATCGCGCAACGCTTATTTGCTCGTTGGAGAGAGAATATTATTATTTTGTGGCGAATATAAATAAAAACTCAATATTGAATTAATATTTTTTTTTAAATATAAATATATTGTACAAGAGGATGAACGTTAGTTTCACGTAAATTTAAATAAACGTCAACGTTAGAGTTGTGTAGCTAGTATAGCGTGAAACGGACGTTTTCAGGACACTGCTGCACGACACACGTCGCAAACAAAGTTCCAGGTAGTGTAGGATAAAAAGTTTAAAGTGGCTTTTAAATTATTATGCATATTTATAAAGTAAAAACTTAGACGGGGCAAAAAATTGATTAAATTTTTTCCGATGTTGACTTATTATTCTGTTGAAAACTTATTTCTAAATATTCCGCGCTTGGCAATTAAAATATATTATTCTGATTACGGGGGATTTTTTTTTTTTCAGAAAGTTTTCTCCGCGTATTTTTAATTAATCGTTTGCGTATTACGAGAATAAGGTTTTTTTTAAAAAATAATTATAACTCTGATTTGCACTAAAAAAAATTTACTACACTGTCACCGGCGACGAGATTAATTTTATATACTTGGTCTAATTCTCCGAATATCGTTTAAATATTTTTAATAAGGTAGAACTTTATACATTTTTACAGCGGGTAATTATAGTGCCTAGTTTCTCTATTTGAGATTATGATGATTTTTTTTTTTTTTTTTGGGGGGTAATATTTAAGAAAAACCTTATACTAGTAAAAAGTAAAAGTTATACGGTTAAGATAGCTCAGACAACTCAGATTAACATCTGAGTTTTTTTTTTTAAATTTTAATGAGTATACAAAAAAAAAAAAAAAATTATATTCAAGAGGATATATCACAAAATAAAAAAATACAAACACTGTAGTATTTATTATACAGCAATAATTTAATAATAATAATAATAATATGATGCGTTTACCGTTTGTGTGTCGAGGTTTACGTGAACAAAGCGTATATGATAATATAATACATTCGAGTGCAAAAGCTTTAGCATTCCGACTGTTAGCGTTTTCGTTGCTAATTCATATATATATATTTTTTAATTTATTTACAACAAATCGTGATTCGGAACGCGATAATGAATGTAAAAAAAAAACTTTTTAATGCCGTATAGCGTTTTATCGTATTTTTTTCGTTTTTGTTTTCGCTAGCGAACAATGTTGATAATAAAAAATAAATTTGAAAATAAAAACCTTGAGAGCTATCGATCGATGCGAAAACCCTACGACTACGGCGGTGATAATGCGATAATTGTATTATTTCATTAATAAAAACACGTGTCGCCGCCGCCCGGACTAATGAATTTCATCGACGCCGGAGAAACTTTAGCGTACGGGTTTTCCCTTGGCCGTTGTTTTTGAACTCTTCATTATTATACTCGAGGGGCGCTTTTATAAAATGGCCGCAGATTTTTTTTTTTTTACGGCGGAAAATAATAAATATAAAATATAAATAAATCGAGGGGCATTCGCGCAGCGTAGATCGATTAGCGGACGGATTGGTAACACGATAAAGGGGGGGAAAAAAAAAAACGATTAAAAACAATATTGATAACACACGGAATCGTTACGATTTCGTATAAAGAGAACCACGTGCGTATTAAACAATTGTACACAGCCGAATTGTACGGTAGTAGGACTACGAAATACGCAGCCGTGTATACAGAATGGGTAAATTGATTAATCCATAAAATATTATTATTTGTGCCGCGGGTTATATGCGATGATTATTATTTCTCATTAAAAACCAACTGCGTTAGATCCGACCATGATTTCGATTTATTTCCATTCTTTGGTAGGCAAACAGTGGCTGACGTTTAATATTATTAATTTATAATATATTCTATCGATATCTAATAATTGTTCTTGCCTTTGAAAACGCTAAACGCTTAATAAACTCTATATAGTGACGCGAATCCCACTCGAGACGCCAGGACAAATATCCGCAAGCTTCCAGAGAATAGATGGAAATACACTCTAATTAATAATTGCTCAGTCAATTAAATTATAATAAATTGAACCGCAAGTACTGACTTGTACGGATTCGAATATCTACGATGATTTTGAGCGAATTTAATTTTGGTATTTTTTGAGTCGTAACCTATATATTAATATAATATATAATATATAAAGTCGTTAAATCTAAACCATTGTAATATCCTATTATTTTAACGAAATCTGCGAATAAATTTAATTTAATTTTTAAATGGTCGAATTAATTTTTTTATAAATTTTAAAACGGTCCCGGATCTTAATCGCAAGTGTTTATTGTGTAACCGTGTAATTTGTAATTCGGTTAGTTAACGTGATTTTAGAATTTCTACTCATTTTCCTAATTAAAGACGACACAACATCATCTAGGATATGACATTGATTTTCAATTTATTCGAATGAGACGACAGATATTCAATGTTAAAAACTGGCCATTCTTTGAAATTTTTTTTAAAAAAAAAAAAACCGTAACTCTTTTATACGTTAATATTTAACTAAATTGATACATTTATTATCCTACAGATGAAGTAGCGTTGTTTAATTTTTATTAAAAGCTGTAACACGCTTTACGGGATAAAGGTTATACGGTATAAACAATGTTGAGTCTTTTCTAGACAAATCTATCAAGATTTTTCGTTTAGATATTATTTGTTTATATTTTATCTTATCTATATGACAATTTTGATATCTGTAAGAAATTTATCTAAGACAAAAACTAAAAATTAAATGTTTTACCCGTAATAGAAAATATTAAATAAGTATCTATCCAACTGTATTTTTTTAATTTTATTTCAAAATTTTAAGCTGTTAGCTAACAGAAATATGTTTACCGCCGTTATAATGTTTTCAACAATAAACAGTTTCTAAAAAAAATTATCTGTTTATTATTATTATTATTTTTTTTTTTTTTTTTGAGAGTATTTGTTACCTTTGTACCTAAAAGATTTTTGAGTAATTATCTTTTTTCTTTATCTGAAATTCTATATACGTTTTACTTATCTGCGGCTCAACTGTCTCGATTATATATTTATATAGATTTATAGACCCGTGCACCCCTATATAGGCACGATCCAATTGATGATATGTCACTGGGCCCGCGTAAAAGTCACGACGGACCACCCACCTATCGAAAAAAAAAATTCAGATATCACGATGACCTCTCGAGAATTCGCTCACACCGCGCCACCAGGCGAATGTATAGTAGTGCATGATGACGTAGGCCAGTAGTAGTAGTAGTAGTAGTGTTTTTTCCCCCGCAAAGTTTTATGTCCGTAACGGGGTCAGGAGACTCCTTATATATATATATAATTGTGCCGGGGAGAATATATATTTGTCACCGTAGTTACGGGAATATATAACTTCTCCGGTCGATTAACTTGCGGGCCGCTGCGCGCGCGCAACCAAGAAACGAGACTTTTTTTTTTCTACTTTCCTCGCCCGGCGTAATAATCGCGACGTCTGGTAATATCTCCGTTATTTCGTTAAAATACTTATTTTATTCCTAATTTAGTACGACCGATATAAGTCGTACAGACGTGCGCCGACTCCAATTCCACGGCAAGCCCGTGATAATATATACGACCTTTTATCTAACGGACGGATATAGTGTGCCTTTAGCCTTTAGCCCGTTTTTTTTTTTTTTTTTTTTGCAATACATCAACAGTATTATGGCGTAAATGTTTTAATTTTAAAATATTTTCAGTCTTGCCCATTTAATCAGTGTGCGTACAAGAAAAAAAAAAAAATTAAAAGACAAGCATTTTAGGGGCTAATCGTACACCCGCGCCGAATTCAACTTTTAGTAATACATTTTTCAATAATTATAATTTACACTGATCAGTGGTATTTTACTTGAAATATTTGTTAAAAATGCCCAACAGTTTTCACTACCCCTAGATACTGTTTTTGTTCTTTTTTTTCTCTCGGAAAACACTTTTTCGGTTAGTAAAAATAATCTGAATTGATTACAGCGTATCTTAAATGACATTGAATTTTCGACCGATGTTCTTTAATTTAAAAACATTTCCCGGGTTTCCAGTAGTTTTTTTTTTTTCTAAACAATAAAACTACAGACAACAAGATCGGCGATAGCCTCTACATTGGTGTTTTTTTTTTTGTCGGGTTATCATCTTGGCTGCATACGAAACAAAACAAAAAAAAAAAATACGACTACAATAGCAGTCTACCGAACTCCGCTCAGCAAAGGTTTTATGATTGCAATGATTTTTATATATAAACCAAATAATCCTACGTCTTGTTAGGGAGAGAAAAGTGAGAGGTGTTTAAAATGTTTTACCGTGTCAAATTAGGTAGCACACGAGCCGCCACTGATATACAATTCTAACGTTTAATTTTCAACGCCCTCCAAACAAATTTTAGGTAGAAAAACATTCCAGGACACGCCTAATATTGTTATTATCATCGTCGTGTCGTTTTACACGTTTTGTCCGGCATCATTTTTTTACGGAAACGACAAACGAGCGACCCCGGGAAAATATTATTATAGCGCGTTATAATAGGTGTACGCCGTAAAGTATTTATTTAAATGTCCGCCCGTAAACGGCGGTTGTGCACTCAAAAGAACGCGTTAATTATTATTTAAATAATACTCATAAATAATATATAAGTCTCTTTAATGTTTCAATGTTTCAATGCAAAGTGCTGGTCTAGGACAACGCGCGTTATTAATTATTCACGTAACAAATATACATAAAAAAAACAAACGGGTTTTTTTCTTGCATTTTTCGTCCCGTTTTACCGTTTTTACATTCTGAGCGCATAGCGAGTATAGTGGTTTTACAATATGATGTGTGTGTGTGTGTTTTTTAATTTTCTGAATGTGAACAACACTATTTTCTACCAGAAATAATAATGCTACGATCCTACCAATTTTCATCAGGGGGCGGTTTCTGGTAGACGATTTTGTCTAGTAAGTCCAATGGGTAGGTCAATTTTCTATATTCCTTGTACATTTTTTTTTAATAATTGGGAAAACCTAATAAAAACAGATATATATTTGTTTTTTTTATTGCCTGTGCACTTTTTGTATTAGCCCTTTTT
Source organism: Tuberolachnus salignus (assembly GCA_956483605.1). Classification (NCBI taxonomy): domain Eukaryota; kingdom Metazoa; phylum Arthropoda; class Insecta; order Hemiptera; family Aphididae; genus Tuberolachnus; species Tuberolachnus salignus. Next base: position 20,198,326 of record OY101433.1, read on the forward strand.
GGACGTAGTATAATTATTATAATATTCTGGCGTTTTTTGAGTTATTATTATAGGTATTTGTAATTTTTGTTTGGTTTTGTGCGGATAAAATTGTTGTGGCAACTCAAAAATGTTCAAATGATTGACAAAAAGTTCGTTGTAAGTTGTAGGTTAATGGTTAAATAGAAAAAAAGTTGAGCGTATAATAAAGCGATATTTTTTTTTTTTTTTTTATAATTGTTTAAAGTTCAGATATTGCGATTTTGGAGTTAGGACAAATATATTCCAAGTACATAATTCGATTAATGTGTTCAACTGTAAGATTTTAATTTTTTTCACAAGTTTTTCCTTTTTAGAGTATTTATACCCTTATTATATAATATTGTATTACTCTATACAACGCGTTTCTCGATAATAATTCGTCCTAAATATCTTGTTATTTAAATAGGGTACGATGGAGTTTATAATTGAAAATCTTATGGCGTAATTTCCTTGCGATGAATAATACATATAATTACAACGATGACAATAAAATATTTATACCTAAGTTTTTATGGAGTTATTTAGTACTAAGTATTTTTTTTCTTTTTGTTTTAAGGTATAATTTTACGTTTAAAAATGTGTGCAGTGTGCATTAACTTTTATATATTTTTTTAACAACGTTAATAACAATATTCCATCTCGGTGCCTGTAATGTTTTAAAATCTATAATATTTTATTACGAAACGCTATTACGGGGTATATTTATATACGTAGTTACCACGCCACAGTTGATTATTCATAATATTATACTTATAGTCATGTTTTTTTTTTTTTTTTTTAATAAAGAATGAGGATATTAAATTCTAAGGTAGACAATATTCTACCCACGTAAATTATATTATATATTATACATTTTAATGCATACGATAATCCTAATAGATAATAATTTATTTCTAGAGTTTTTATGGATAACTATGTTTTAAACTTGAAATGAAAAAAAAAATTAAATCCAAATGACACAGAGTATTATTGAATAAGCTAAAATCATTGAGACGCTGCTGCTCTGTGCATTTTACAGTCTCAATCGAAAAGTTACGAACGTTTTTAGAAATCAAAAACCAATATGGCTGTAATTTATTTGTTTGTCTAAATTTCAGAAGAAGAAAAAACGCCGTGTTCTCGAAAATATTGTCCTATTTTTAAATTTTTTTATGCGCATATTTAAACCTAAACGCCCCGATCGAAATTCTAAGTAGGTAACGTAATGCCGATATGTCGCCCTAAGGCTGAGATAATAATATTTTGGGCGCAGTGGCGTCTTCTTAAGACTGCTTAAGATTGTTTGATTCACTGCGGTCGTATACAACAATTGTGTCGGTTAATTTTTTGTCAAGTGTGCGAAAATCAAAATTTCTAGCTTGGATTTCTGTAGCCGAACGGTTTAAAAAAATAATAATAGACACGGAACGTAGCGTACCAGGGCGATGGACACTCCGCGCTGATAGTGAGATCAGCAGCCATTTTAATTCGGGTATTATGTTACCTGAACTATGGTAACAACACAATACACACATATGTAATATGTTCTGTTTTTGTATAAACGGTCATACTGATAGATAACCCGGACCGAAATGGCCGGTTGATATTTGTTCTGTCGCCCCTGTGCCACTAATGTAATTCGTTATCGGTGTCGCCCCCGGTCTGTATTATTTTGCGCCTACGCCGCGACACAAGTCCGATCGAACCAATTCGAAAATCGTAAAACAGTATTGTAATATTATTTATTAAACAGTCTCGAGGATGTGTTCGGTGCAGGGAATACGCTGCGCAGACAAACACAATACGACCGGCTACTACTATATACGTATACGTATACCTATTAAAATAATATATATTAAATATAATTAACAGCGGGAATGGTTTCCGAAAACTTTGTTGCACGACGAAATCGCAAGACAATGAATATCACAAAACAAATTGCACTCCATTTTCGGTTATAGCGGTTACGGTCGAGTCGTCGTAAATCTAACTGAAAAGGCTTGCCGCGTTATTATATACTTATACGTATAATACCATTACACGCCGCCGCACAGTTGTTGTTCTCTTTTGAAAAGGTATTTCCAAGAGATAGATCGCCGCCGCCGTGTAACCCCTCCGGTATTTACCCGCTCGTTTCAAATTAGAACCTAACAATTTTAACATTTCCGCGTCGCGGTCGTCGTAGCGCGCGAGGCAGTACAAACGCTCGCATTACAGCACTACAAAATCAATTAATTCAGACATTTAAAACGTTGTTTACACAAATACCTAAATTTAATAATATATGTTTCCATTAGACGTATACAAGGACGGCTGCAAGTATACGAGTAGTGTTATTTTATAAGATAAAACGGTGTTGTGCGTTTTCCCGCAGAAGAATTAGGTAACGAAGACAAATATCAATTATTCAGTAAATGACACCGAGTACAATGAGCGGTGAACGAGGAACCAGAACCATCGAATCAGAAACCGAACCTATCGTTGTAGGAGCCATTGGAAGTAAGAGATTACAACGAGGTAAGCACAATGGCACAGGGTGCACCCGGAGATGCCGAAACTCATCACTTCGTACGGTGCTGGAAAGGAACCCTTGGAAGGCCAAGAGAGGTGCAAATACGTCGTGCAGTACGACGTGGAACAAATAACGAAGGGTTAGATTGGAAAGCAAGTGAGAGTAGTGGCGTTTCCAGGGGAAGGTGTGAGAGTTTAAAATTTCAAAACTATCTCTACGAAATATTTTCCTGGCTACGTTATTGAGCGACAGAGACTGCTCTATCCGTATGATAGAGGGTCTGGATGTATGGCGGATTGGTCTTACAGGCCACTTTAGTATACCGACGAAAAAAGATTATTGTTAATTTTTTTCTCGAACGATGACAAAGCGTTAGGCCTGTAAAATACCTAACCTAAAATAACATATACACGAGTATTGCTTGTTGCTCGATATCTCTTATATCATATTATCTTTGGTCAGGTGGAAACTTACACGATTATTCGCTAATTCACTTACTTGTATAGGTGACGACGATAATAATTGTATTATACAAGCGTAAATAATTCCGTTCCCTATATCTATACTACACGTAGTTTCGCGATAGTTATTCGCCATTTGCCCGCAGTAATACATATTTTTATTTTTTATTATCGATTTTCGATAATATTATATATATATATATATATTTATTTTTTACGTTTCAATTGTTTGTGAGGGTGGTTTTATGTAGAATTTTTGTCGACAACGATAGAATATAAAGGTATTACGAAATTTCATCCGAACAAAGTCGACCGGTAACAGCTGGATATATATATATATGAATAAAATTATATACGGTTTAATAAGTTCTCGTCGCGAATAGTCTCGAAAGTTTTGCTCGGAAGTATATTCGCACACTCGGGTCGGAAACTATAATCATAATAATAATATCCCCGTGTCTGGCTGCAAGCGCGGTCTAGGAGTATATTATTTTATTACAATAGATTTTCAATCGCGGCGCCTTAATCGAGTTTGCCAATATTATAATATTATTCAAATTTTGCGCGAGTTCGTCTTCTGTACAACTACTATCACAACAAGGCAATGATAATAATAATAATGATTTACATTACGTCGACGACGACGAACGTTATGCGTTTTATTTGCATATCTATCGCGCCCGCGAGACGACGATTATTATTTTAATTTTAATTGTTTGGAAAAAAAAACAAAACAAATTATAAAACGTTTCCCGCCGTGCCGTCGTCGGCGAACAAGACGTAAAAACCGTTTTAATAGAAATTCTCATCCTCGTAATAGTTTAAATTTAAGAATCTCCAACCCACGGTGCAAATCGTATTTGCTCCGAGACCCCGCGGGCGTATCATTTTTTTTTTTTTGAATTTATTTTTAAATTTTTTTTGGTTACATTGTGAAACGGTTTGGGAAATCCGCATCGTTTAAATAAAGCGCGCCGGATTTATCGGAACGATTTTTACCGTAAAAGTATTACGTTTTACTGATAACCGCCGCCGTCGCCTGCAAAATCCATACATAATGTTGTGGATTATTATTATTTTTTTCTTCCTTCTTACAAAAAACCGTCCGTAGTTTAGGCGGATTTTATTGTTTTTCACCGTAACGAAAAGGTATTGTATAAAAATACCGCGGACGGTTATATATATATATATATATATATATATACATTACGCCGGAGAAACGACGAGCGCCGCCGATTGTCGTGTTTCCGAGCACTCGCGCCGATTGTATTATCTCTTGCACGCACACGCTCCGGTATATGGAATATTATACAAACAGTGCCGGTAGTTCTCGAATACGGGGTCAGAGAAGAAGGTTAGGAAAAGAGAGAATAGTAATAGATGGGATGATAGAGAGAGAAAATGCGGGAGTAATATCGCCGAACGGACGATTTCCGATGATGATCGCGGCGGCGGCGGCAGGGGGAGAGGAAAACAAAAAAAAAAAAAAAAAAAAATAAAAAATAAAAATAAAACGAGAGAGTGAGAAAAAAAAAAAATTCGTATTCTATTGTCGGGAACGCCGATCGCATAATATTACCTCGAGAATTACTATATACGTATACGACGCACGAGATGGCTGATTGCCAAACCTTTCGTCATCGCATTGTTCGATTCGCACGCATATTATATCACCGCCATTTTGGGTTATATTTCACACACGCCCTTTATGGTTTTTTTTTTTCGGAAGTATACGAAGAATGTTTATTGGATTTTACTACGACGCGCGTTTCTTTTTTTTTTCCCCCCTTTTCGTTTTCGTCGTCTGCGAGCAACTTTTCCATCAGTAATCTCAGCTATCCGACCGTCAAAACCGACACGGGCGGTGGTTTCCCTGTATAGAAATATTAGGCGGGAAAGTTCGTTTTTTCGATTCCTCACCTTGTAGTTTCGATAATAACCGGGAATAACGTCGGAAAACGGCGAATGTTTACGGTTTATTTGTATTCTTAAGAGACACCGGAAAACAATAACCGTAAAATAGCAGCGTTACGAATTAAGACAATGTTCAATTGTCATTTATCAAAATGCGCTTTACCAAACTAACTATTCACAATAAATACGTTTTTAAATTTACGAAGAAATAAATAATGAAATTCCGATCGCGTACGAACGGCGCCGCAGACCGCATTAGTTTTTGGTTCATGCGGTTTTCGTAAACGCGCTGCGCACAGCCCCGCAGGCCATTATAATGTTCAGTATTATGCGGAGATAACAATAAACCGATGCACACGCACGTTATGTTTGGCAATAATAAAAAAATAACGTCTTTCCCCGTGGTAAATAATAATTTCATATACGACGCGATATTTTCTTTTCGTATTTAGCCCCTATCCCGTGCGCTACGCAAGTCGCACGGGAAATTAGTTTCTCCTGTTACAGACGGAAAACGGATTGGATTTTGGTCCCGCGGGACGATTGTTAGGGGATATTTATAATAATACGCGTACTACGCTTGTACGCTTGTTCACGAGGTTTTTCGATAATAATTTTTATTTTTCACCCAAAGATATTATTATCACTACCTGTATATTAGGTATTTTGATTGGTGCTGTTTGTCGGTCCCCCGAGAATCATTTCGGTTTACGCGAAACTCGCCGTTTTCATTTCATTAAATCCCTTATTTTCGGACAGCGTGTTATATTCGAATGCATTATTGTCTTTTCCCGCGTTGAAATATTATTAATGATACATTAAATATATACCGAGTTTCTATTAATAAATAAATACAAAACACAATCGAAAACCGAGCTGAGTTTTTTTTAAAAAAATTATTTTAATAAAAAAAAAAAAACAACCCCCTACACATCATCACATCATATCACACGTGTATACGGTTTTTTTATATTTTATAATTATTATTACTATTTTTTTATTATTTAGTCGCGTTTGCGTACACGATATTATTTCGAAATATTTATTTAAGTAATTTCGCACTGTCGGTTTTGAAATAACTAATTTTTATAACGGATATTGCGCATCGTTGCGTCCGTAATAACGATTCGTTCGATTTATACGTTTACGTATATTTGTTTATGACATAAACGCGAGCAAACAGCGGACGGAAAAATTGATTTAAATTGTAATTAATTTACATTTTTTTCCTGCCTACTCCATACCGACTCTCTGTGCATGGTTTTTTTCCTCCAATAAATACATAAAATCCTTTTAACCCCCGGGACGTCACACACGATACACATTTTGAGCATTCTGAACGTAGCGATGGTATATTGGTTTTAATATGCTGGGTGTGCTTTTTTTTAATCCTCTCTTAAAAATACATATCTACTGGAAATCTCGTTCCAGTTTTATTAAATAATAAATAAAAACAAACACCGTATAGTTATTAAAAGTAATATTTTATCCAATTCGTTTGAACGGAACAATAACGAATACGCGTTTAGTTAAAAATTAGAAATAAATCCTTTAATTTGACGTTATTTTTTTTATATCTCTATTTTATTAGGCCTTTTTGTCACTCGATACGCTTTTTTTTTTCTCACAATGTAAAAACCGAACGGACGAGACGATAGTGTTATAATCTAACATTATATTAGGGTGGAGTTATGTATAGTATTGTGCGTCTATTATTAAGTACCTACACGTGTAATTTTCAGTTCATAGAACTTAATTCGGATACCGATTGAAAATATTCAATTCGTATACATATATACCTTACCTTATCAACTTTTCACTTACAACAGTGACGTATACAGTGAGCAGTATCAGTTAATTTTTGTTTATGCTTTTTAATATACGAGCGCGCAAACAGCAGAAATAAAAGTCGATTTAAATTGTAATTAATTTACATTTTTTTCCTCCTATCTACTTTCAGCGTGATCCCCGACTCTTTTTAATGTATGTTTTTTTTTTTTTTATAAATACATAAAATCCCGTTAACCCATCGTCGTTATAAAGCTTTGTAATTTGATGTGCGTACGATAAACAAATTGTTTAGTTTTTTTTTTCTTCTATTTTGCACCTGAAAATAATAATAAATCTAAACATATTCGAACTCGCCATCGAATTTTGAGCGAATCGGCTGTACGATTTTAATCGATATAATTTTCGGAAAAAAATTAATTAAGTGTAGAGGGATAACCGTGTATTAACGGACAATATTTGTATAATCGAAAATCCAATTTGAAAATCGCGTCAAATGTTTGTTGTGCGAATCGTGTACGTGATTTAAATAATTTCGTAGGAAAAAAAAAAGCAACTAAAATGTACACCGGGAGGGGATGACGAATTTTTGTGTCTTGTGCGTGTATTATATATATATATATATATAAAAAAAAACATGCGTCGATTTCGAATATTCGAATCGGATAAATTGAATAATACTGCAAAAACTCTCGTTTCGAATTCGTATTATGAAATATTTTAATTAAATTCCGCTTTCTGTACGAGCCGGGATGAGCTTTTGGAAAACTTTTTTTTTTTTTTTTTTTTTATTGCCCGCGTCTCGCGTCGTCCACTGGCAGTATAGGTACGCATATTATAATATAAAGTTTTATCGACAACCCGAGATAGGCTTTATTTGTAAAATTTATTTGAAATGTTTTATTTAATTCGTACGAAAATATATAAACTCTGTACCTAATTGGCATTAGTTTAATACACATATATACGTATGTATGTATATCGCAGTTTGACCTATATATATATATATATTGTTCTCTGTAAACTGCGTCCGCGGGGGTTTAACTCGGACTCGGACAAACGTTACAAAACAATACCCGGTCGCTATACCAATGGTCGCTATATATTACGATTATGCCGAGTACGTATTGTACAGAGCGGCGAATCTGTCTTTTATTCGCGGCTTTCGCTGTGGAAATGCGTAGATAACGCGGCCTGGTCGCAGACGGATTCCAATAATACGAGTATACAATATAATATATTCTATATTATATATTATTATTATTATTATTATTATTATGTTACGGTTGAAAATCTCCGTATCGGGTTCGGGAGGCCGCGAGAATCCTATGCGGTGCCGCGGAAACGCGCGGTATTAAGGCCCGCCGTGGGTATTATTCGTTCGTTCGTTATCGGACTTCGATTTTAAGCCCGTCGTCGGTATTTTAACTTCGAAACGCACGCAAATTTAATCATTTTTTTTTTTTTTTTTTTGTTTAAATTGCGGCGTCGTCGACGAGAATACATCGCGCTACTCGTCTACCGCAGTTCACGGACGAGTGTCCAAAGGGGCGAGGGTACCTTCGGCCGTCCCTACCGTTCAATATATTACCGTGTTCCGGGTGGGGGGGTGGACGAATACTATTCCCCGGAGTGTCCCGAAGTTCGGCCCGCAAAACGATTGTTCCGGTGTTTAACAAAAGGAACAAAAGTTCTATTTCTCTCTCTATCTCGCTCTAGGAGGAAAGCAGGTCAACGCTAAGCCGCTAAAACCCGGACAGAATAAGTTATTAAACTATACACGCGCATAGATATTCCGGAGTCGCGCGTTTAAACGTTTGTCCTCGCACTTTCCGAGTGTTTGAACACTCGAAGCAGACTCGAGTCTCGCAACGAACACAACTATAATATATATATATATAGGTGCTTCATATATATTGTGTTTTTTTTTCTCAAAAAAAAAAAAAAAAAAACAGGTCTTTATCATAATAATAGTCGGTAGTGGAGTGCCGGGGAATAAATCGTCTATATACGTATATAGTGGGAATTTAAAATCCGGATTCAAAAATGCCGATTTGTATTCAATAAATCCAAGCTTATCTTTGTAACTTGACCGAAATATATACGCTTCTAGATTCAATTACTAAATAAATATTCGCAGTCGTTGTGTTTTTAAATCGGCGGGCATGATACATGCCCTACACGCCACTGATAGACGATGACGATATCGAATTTCCCGTGTACGTATAAAACATACCTACCAAAAGAGTCGTCTATAAATCGGCCGAGTGTTTTTCATCACGCGTGCAATGCGTGCAAGACTCGAACAAATTCGCGTAAAAACTTTTCCTATATAACCCGACGTGTATTAAGGGGTTAACTTACTTTTCTTCTTTTTTTTTTTTTTTTCTTTTTGTTTCCTCATTTTGAAAATGTTTGTCACGTTATCGAGCCATCCTTTACGTCGTACAACGGGCGTGTGCAAGAAGGGGAAAAACAACGTGAAACTTTTCTCCCGAGACTTTGTTTTTAACTAAGTTTTAAAGTATAGGGGTTGTCGCCGGATATGGTTCAGCTATATATACACGATCGATTGCCAGAGTGTAACACAATCAGAATATACTATGGAAAAAAGAATGCCAGTTCAATGGATTTTTTTTTTTTTTTATGTGTTCGTAAAACGTTGTCTCAACACTGTCGTCCTATAACATTTATTTCGTTTTTTTTTTTTTTTTTGGCAACGGTATATCGAAATTGGCCGTTTCCGTAACGTCGCCCGAGAAACCGTGATGTTAAATTATCACGTAATTTATCGTCGTCGAATTTAAAAAAAGAGCAGGATATATGGACCACACAAACGAATAATGTTTGACGTCCCAAAACGGTAGGATACCGCTAATGGGCGATTCGCTGCATCGCCTGTATTTTTTCATCAAACCGTTGAGCGTTTTTATCGTGCCGAAACGGCTTTTTATCCGCATAAATCAGACAATTTCGTTTTCATTTATACGATTTCCAATCGAAATTCGAACTTGAAGCGATTATTAAGAAAACAAATAAATGATTACCTTACGCTCAACTATTGAAGTACAACTTATAATATAAACCCCATTGTATCGGATCTACGAGCATTTTTTTCCCTGTTGGGCCAAAACGATTTTAAAAACTAAACTTTTTGAAAATTGTACTACGTTTAGAAAGGGTTTATATAAAAATGTAATGAAAAAATAACACGTCTCTGCGTTTTTTTTTTTTTAACCGAACGACAACAAAATCAAAAATAACAGTAACCGCTATTTCGTGAATATTCCCGTTCTCCCCCACCCACCCACCAATTATTAAGAAAAGTACAAGGAATTGATATCCCTTATCAATAGACGACCCATTTTGTCGCATCAACTAGACTCAAATTTGTTACCGGAGCAACAATCATTTCTAATGGTGGAATAGTAGTCGTTCGCAAACAGAAAAAAACCACATCGTAGTAAAAAAAAAAAAAGAAAAAAGAAAAAAAGTTTTATACTAGCCGAGGATTTAATACAAACATTATATTTTAAGTGTTATTTCGTTTTATATAGCCTTATTATTGACACTGCAGATGCGAGACCCGTCCACACACCGGCACGTGTAAGTTGTAAAATGCCTATTAAATAAATTCAAATACGGAAATCGTTGGGTTACGAGAGTAATAATATTTATAACGATAATAAATTACCGGGAGTAACGTAATTATATATTATATTAAATTTTGCGCACACTGCTCCGGAAGAATTTCTCGACCTCGTAGTGTACAATTTAATTATATCGTCGCGGATAGAGACCACCCCGAACACGTACATAAAAAATAATAATAACGCACTTAGGTTCGAATACGAAACGATCGGGGGGGGGGGAGTAATCGTCGGAGATGTAATTATAATATTAATTTTCTTAAAATTCCGTTCGTCAGTCACAGTCACCGGTGAGCAGACGCACGAGGGACATTAAAAACAATATAAATAATTATACACCACCGCCTAATATACCGATGTCCGTGTAAAATGTATAAAAATGTACTTTTGGATGTTATATAATTATATAACGTGGATTGTTATCGTGGTTTTTGGTTAAAAATTCCAAACAACAAAAAACCCAGGGAAAAAAACTATTGTATTTATCTGGTTTTTTTTTTTTTTTTTTTTTTACCACATTCTATGCAGGAAATTCTATACTGACAAATAAAAACGAAATATGCGCGCAGTGTAAAACGCATTATTGAGAAATATTTTTCAAGTGAAAAACGGAAATCTCGATAATACGTTACACATACAATATTTACATTTAAACATTTATTTATTTCTCAATATATAATAGATTACTACAAGCCTTGAACTTATACTTGACGATTTTAAGTGTCCACATTTTTAGTTGGGGGAAAAATCCGGATTTGTCGAAGTTCGATAATCCTGATTACGGATTTAAAATAAATAATAATAAAAATAATCAACTCGATATAGATATAAACGTATTTTAAGGGATTTGATCGACGGATGAAAACCGTATCGGACAAGGGAATCCAAATTCTGATTTTCCCAAGTTTCTTAAAATACACTTGTAATAGAATTGATTCTTTTTGTTAATTAATGGTTTTTTTTTTTGTCAACATCGTGTGGCCAAGCGGTTGGCAACATACTCGATTGTATTTTGAGTTTTATTGTGAATTTGTACCTACAGGTCAGACAGTAAAACAAATTTTCTACAAAAATGCACTTAAAAGGTTAGGAGAGAGAAAGTACGCCGTAAAAGACAAGAAACATGGAAATCAAAGTCGTGGCTTTTGCACCGTGACAATGCACCAGCACTTTCCATACGTGAATTTTTGGTATCCAAAAATATACCAGCGGTGCCTACACCCACCATATTCACATGAATTATCTCCCCGCGGTTTTGTTTTATATCCGAGGCTATAAAACCTACCCGCAAAGGTCAGAGATTCGAAGACGTCAACGAAACCATCGATAGCGCGACGGAAGACCTAAAGGCTATAACCTCGGAGGAAATTCAAAGGTGTTTTCAAAAGTGGCAATACCGTTGGGGGCGGGAGGGGGGCATTGTGTCGGAGCTAAAGGACACTGTTTTTTGAAGGCGATCCATTTAAACAGTTTGTAAGTTTGAAATATAATTTTTTTTTTTTGATAAATGTCGTCCGGATTGTTATTGAACGTAACCGGGTACATTAATATTTTCGACACGAGACGCAAGGTGATCGGCAACTCGACACATATACTACTATAGTATAGTAACTATACCGTCAACCGGAACTTGCCGGCGCGAATTACGGTGGTAATATTCGACAAACAGCCTGGTTACGGGCGGTTATCGATCGCTATTATTATTATTTGACCGTGCGCGAACACCGCCGTGTACCCCTATACAATATTGACGAACGCGTTTTCGGCGTTTCTGACGCGGATTTACGTTGATTGCACTACAATATAATATATACACCACCTGGCTATATATATATATATATATAATATTATCGATTAACCGCCGCCGGAAACCGAAATTATTTACACCGGCCGCGCACGTCAAAATCCCAGCCCGTCGTATAATAATACGACGTTACCGTACCGTATAACGAACGGTATACGCGTGTATAGCCCGACAACGGACCGCCCGGGGCCGTGTGCAATCCTATCGATTTCCGTAGTATTTATAATATTATAATTATTATTGCCGTGCACACGATTCGTGATCGGGCAATACGTATTGTTCGCCGCCCGTTCGAACGCTACCCGGGTTACTCGTTCGACTCGATATTATCTACCACGGTAATAACCCCGGCGATAAAATCCCGTCTCCCCGAACACAAACGGTAGGTATGACAAGAAAAAAAAAATAAAAAAATATTGTTAATATACCGGGGCGCGGCGACGAGACTTTCGCGGGTTTATATGTCCCAGATGACGGGCTACCAGACGCGTGTTGACCGGGTACGCTTGGTACGCCCCCGGGCCCACACTAATTTCCCATAGAAAATTTTGAAATCACGGCCTCGTACTTCCTTATCAAACGATGAAAAACGACACAAGACCGTTTTAATAGTACATCGACTGATTAGTTAGGTTATTACATCGGCGACTGGTTCCAATAGTAATACCACGATTAAAAAAAAAAAAAAAAAAAAAAAAAAAAAAAAATGCGCGTTATGTATGATAATGTTCTCGAGTGAAATGAACGAAAGGTTTTACGAAAATTGTTGTTTTCTAACTCGAGTATACTGTTATTGGCAGTATTCAATCCGACATCAAACGATTTTTTAAATGGTTATTGAAAACCCAACCTTACGAAGATGATGAATATTTCTCAAAAATTAAGTAGCGAGTCAAAACCGATTAATCGAAAATATGTACTGTAGCTGTAAAAATATTATGGATTTCTGCAAAGAAATATGCAAAGTCATTTGACGAAATTATATTGGTTGTACCAATAAGTTCGGCATCAGCGGAAAGAACATTTTCGACGATGAGAAGAATCAAGACATATTTACAGACGAATTCTATGACTACCTACCGCGTCTTAAGTCCCGAGTTATTGCAACATCCTACAAAGACTATTGACGAATTCGCCAAAATGAACAATAGATTTAATTAAATGTACAAAATAAATACGAGTTATTATAAATGGTTATTAATATGCGTGCTACCCGCATTTTCCGTCTCAATCTGACCGACGGGGAATATAGTAAAAACCGACTTACGCGGACCGCACGGAACTTAGTTAATTTTGGTTTTAGAGTAATATACAATTAAAATATTCCCAAGGACGAGACGATACGTTTTTTTCTCTCCGTTATTCCAAATATAACGTCAAATACATGTCGATTAGAAATAACGACTATTTGAACATTTTTACAACAACAATGATGCTGCCAACATAAGCAGACAACAAAGTGAGAGAGAAATAGTATACAATATTTTAGTTTTTAATACCCGTCTTGTCATGCTGTATCCTGTATAATCGAACGAGTAGTGTTCGGTTGACATTATAATGTATTTAAGCGTCCCGCGAGTCTTGAAAGGGCGACGGGTTATTGTCGGTCTTGGGTCACTGGGTCGGAGCCGAAAAAATTTTTTTAAAAAAATCATACCATTAAATGGGATTTGACGTATATAATATAATAAAATACAATATACAGACGTATAGTTTGGTTCCCCGTGCCCCCTGTTCCAACTTAAAAACGAATCAAACGGATATAGGTACGTTTTTTAATGAGCCGGATATTAACCGTAGTAAATTCAACGCAATAGTATAAACCTAAATGTTATAAATGACGATTTCCCGTTAGGAAATACAACAATTTGATTTTATTGGCCCGGGGAATCGATCATTTTGAAAGGATGTGGTGGCATTGGGACCAATATATTTACCGAATTGTGTATAACACGTAAACGCGCCATTTTCACGCGATATTTTTACGAGTAATGTTAAGTGATGATAAATTTAAGAAAAAAAAAATTGACTTTTAATTCTAGTCGAATATTCTAGACAAAATTATATATATATTATTTTTAATTTGGTATTGTGTATACTTGTGCGTAACAATCATTTCGTTTTGAAAAATTAAATAAAAAAAAAATACAAATCTAGCTGGTATACCTAAATTAATACCATAGACAATATTGTGTTTCCATAAAATATTGTTTTTCCGATAAGTAATCCAAAACAAATGGGGGAAAAAAAAAAAAAAATCGTGAAATATTAATAATGTGCACCCGCGTTCAATAAATTATATTTAATGCGACGGGGTAGAAAGAATAGGGTGTGGGGGAAAATCAAATCTCCGATGTGCAAGCCGGTACTTCTGTCGGAATATAATTTTAGAATAAAACGAGACACGTCATGTTAAAACAAAAATTCAAGAGGATAATTACAGATTTCGACGTTAAAATTTGTAATAAATATCGATTAGTATTAAAAAAAAAAAAATATATATATATTAACTCGTAAAATGTCGCGAGTTCGGCGTTTAATGCGAGATGGGGGGGGGACACACATATTACAATAATAATTCTATATTCGCGTAGACTCGGTTTTTATTTTTTTTTCATTCTACGTGACTAGACGCAAAATATACGTTGACGAGACTAACTGAAATTTGACGGCGAAAAAGGGTCCTCGCAAATTTGCATTTTTATTGTCCGCTTTTATCACGATACATACACGCACACACGACGAGAATAATAATTATTCATTCCGAGCGCGAACTTTCACGCCCGGCGGCGTTTTCGTCGTCCGACCGACCGATTGTTTGGCGAGAAAATCGCTTCGTATATTGTAATATAATATTTTGTAGTATATTATATTTTATTATAACCGCACACGCGACAAGAGCGCCTCTCATATACGAGCATATAATATTTTACGGTGTCACGTCGCCGGCATAAAACATAAATATTATAATATTATTACACAGCACTATGACTAAAGGTCGTGTTTGATAAAGGAAAATTATTGTGCTGATAGTAATAAATAGGACGCCGTCCTGCCGCCGACGATTTTCAGCGATAAAGACTCGCGAAACTGCGCGAGCCGGTGTATTTTTCACGGATTTTAGGGGATTAAATGGAAAAATAATAATAACTATTAACAATGGTGTGGGCCTCCCGTTCTTTCGGAATTCAGAGAAATTGATAATGTACCTAATCATAAAACCCCCGACAGTTTGAAAATATTTCTTATCAGTTCTTTTCTTTCCCTCCCCCCTATTTGCTATGAATTAATTGATGCCAGTTGGATAAGGTACCTATCATATTTGATAACACCGTCACGATGATATCCAATGCAGAATAAATATTTTGGTATTCAACAATAATCTTCCAACGACCTTCCACCGTTAAGTTGATGATTGGTGGATTTGTCGGTTTTAACAAATTTCACGATTTCACAACTGCTTTATTATTGGAAATTTATTTGATAGCGAATATGATTGAAATTTCAATTTTTCCATTACCAACGAAATTACAAGGAAAATCTAAGCAAGTTCTTATAACGCGTTTGATAAGAGCAAGATTTATGGTCGAAAAACTGTTCATGGACGAAAAATACAAGGAAACATGGTAAAATTCTTCATCTTTTTCAAAATCGAATAGTTCAATTCCTCTTTGGAAGACAATATATCGTTCGAAATTTTATTATATAGAAGAAATCCGGTGGTCTATTAGATATTTTTCACGACGATTATCACGCACTTCAGTATATGGGTACTTATACAGCGATGACCTTTCTTATATAGAGACGGACAAAGAGTTTCGTAATTTCTTTGGTTCTCCCCACTTACAACAATAGTTAACTTAGGCAAGTATATATAACACGTATTCAGTGATATTCGGCTACAGTTTTTTTCTTCCATGAAATATGTCTGTTTCTCATTCAAAGGCCTTTATGCAATGTGTTGATGTTTATGTTCAATGATTTCATTGTTAAATAAAATTAAAACTTACTTACGGCTGAGCGCGCGCGAACACACCCGCGTGCGAAGACAATGAACTGAGAGCTTACCTGAAAAAAAAAAATAAAAAATTCATAAGTCTTTGAATTAAATGAAAGAATGGGAGGGGGAAGGCAAAAAAAATAAATACTACTTATGGCATTATGTATATTATATTATACTTTTTTTTTTTTTTTTAATAAGGTCTTTATAACGACGACGAAACGTAAAGGGGAATTATTTTTACTCTGTATAAAAACACGCGGCGGGTTCATATTATATACGCCCACCGAGTATTTCGAGAAAAACAAAAAAAGAAAAGAAAAAGAAAGATAAATAATAATGTTAAAAAAGCAACACTTTTTCACGGTATTTTGTTAAGAAGCGAAGGTGGCAGTGTAATGCCCCCCCTTCCACCACAGGGTATGTATAGATTTTTATTAAAAAAGTATCTGAAAAACGCGGAGGTACATATATTATACTTTTTCGGAACGGGTAAACGAATAAGAGAAAAAAAGTATAATACACTTGACCGGCCACCGCCTACCATAGTTTAAACCCTATCGTCTCCCGGCAGCACTTTAAAACCGACGCAGGACTGTTTCCACGACGACCCGCGCCCAACACAAAAGCTATCGTTTTTTTTACCCGGTCGGAAAATTATTTACAATTTTTACGATGATACATAAACGCGATTGATGCCATCGTAATTGTAAAATCGAGAACGAAACGACACGTTGCGGGATAAGGACTACGCGCAATTTCTGAATCACGTCATTATCTATGCGACAAAGTGAAAACGTTTTCTGACCGTCTTGTATAGCATAATCGATGGTAATTTTCGCGATGCGACCGAAGCATCGGTCGGGGAATATTTGAGGTTATGTTGGGGCGAAAGCGGTACGAGGGGGAGGGGATTTCGGTATTTTCACATTCGCAAGGGCGCGATTGGCACATTCGGCGGTCTTCCGAAACACCGTAACCAAAGCGGATCCCGTCCATTTCGGCGCGAGCACACGACGACGATAGTGAATTGTCGCGATAGCGGTCTGGTAGTTTTCCGCGGTATAGCGACGCTCAATCACGTTTAACTATCACGGTGCGACCGCACCTCAACCCGTACGCACGAACGCCGCCGTATCCGTATACTTTGTGCTCTTTCTTATACGCTCACCCCCCTGTAATATTATACGCCGGTGCTGGGCTATCTAACGCGAGACCCGGCCGTGTCTCTGGAGCGGGGAGGCAGAGGAAGCGAGACGGAATCCCGGACTTTCGCCGATCGCGTGCGTCCGATATACCGTCTTGTCCCGACGTCCGAAAGTTTCGCGGTAACGGGGGACCGGGAAGAAAAGGGTCGGATTTTGTCACGCCCCTTCAACTCCCCAGCTCGTAACAGTGGGCGGACCTGTGCGAACCGTACGAACCGTCGTCGGCGGTTCGGTTTACGGATTTCGTATACACCCGCGCCCCGGCCGTATGGAAAATTCGTATTTCTTCTTTTTAATAAAAACAAAAAAAAATGTCAAACGCGTTACGTTACTTTTCGTATATAGAATTATTTATATATATACATATAAAAAAAAAAAAAAAAAATATATACCTACATCGGAAAACAACCGTTATTGTTTCGGAGCGGCGTATATCATAAAATAAAATATACGCGATTAAATAATATACCGATAGGAATATTGCGTGCGTGATATGACGTATTATAATTATTATTATTATTATTATTATTATTTTTTTTTTTTGTTTACCCGACGGTTGTCGTGTCGTTTTACCGTTTCTAAACCCTCGGCAACGGTGTCGTGCGAGAACCTCCCAAAACTCTATTGTTCTAGTCGGGTTACAACGACTTTGGTAACGACAACGGACAACATATAATAATATTATATTATAACGATAAATCCGGAACAAGCAACACGAAGAGAGTGATAACCTTGCGGGGAATCCGCATCTTAAAAAAAAAAAGAAAAAAAAGACTATGTCCATCCTCTAAATTGCGAGGACTCCACTTTAACATTCCGCGCGCGAGTAAATTTCGGTGTTGCGAATTTTTCGGTCGATTTTTCAAATACATTTTTTTCCCCCTAATTTTCCAATAACAAATCATATCCACACGCGACCATTGGAAACATGTGAATAAATCGTCAGTAAACGGCCTCGATCACCGGCATGTATGGTTTTTTTTTTTTAATGATTTTACCATCGGGTGTCTCATCGATCGTATACAAATTTTCCTTCCATTTTATATTAATAAAATAATACCTACTGGAATATTCTAAACGTTTTAAGAGTCACTGCATTTTTTTTTTTTTTTTTTTGTATAAAAATCAGCAAACGACCTTGCATAAAATTACACGAAAGGAAATTAAAGTAGAACGAAAAAAGTCATAAAAAATAACGATTCTAGTGTAAAAATAAATAAATAAAAAAAAAAAACGAAAACGTATTTAAATTTTGATTAGTATACCTTATCTTCGCGTTACGAGGTTTTTTTTTTTCGGCAACGGCGGCGATTTCAATAAATTTGCATAATATTAATATTGTTAACGGAGTGCTTTTCGAATTTACACGCCGCCGGTAATTTCGAAAAATGCGTCCAACAAATAGCAATTGAACAGTATAGCAAAAAATACAAATCCAAATTGGACACAGTTTGTAATTTTTTGTAATATTTATGAGTTAAACAGATTTCCTTTATCGTGTTGAACTAATTAAAGTGGTTTGTTTTTCCAAATATCAAAAATTCATGTGTGAGCGTGAGTGCCCCCACCCATTTTAGAAATCGAAACTTAAAATACTAGTGGTGTTCATCTGTTCCGTTTGCGTTTTAAATTATTTTTTTTTTTTTTTTTTAGAAAAATGGCTGGGAATGTAGGAAATTATTTCAATTAAAGTACCACCCCGTACATTTTAATGTGGTGTGGTATACGGTGCGTGAAAATTTCGGTGGATTTTTATTAACGACGAAAAAGTACAGGTCACGGTCGCGCCGAAGAAAAAACGCGGATTTATAAAAACCAATGAAAATCTAAAAAAATAAAAGAGCACAGAGCGCGTCATATTAGGTTATCTTTTTTTTAGGACGTATAAAAATATGGCAACGTTCTTTTTGTGATCGCATCGATGCGGGGAAATACATTTATTTACTGCAGCACATTATTTTATTATACCTGTATATGGTTTTCAACGGATCGTCGCGAGCGGAAATCAGTTTTTTTCCTCTTTTTTATTTTTTTTTAAAAACGTTTTTCGGTATTTTCCCGACGAAAATCCACAAGTACGTCGGCTATTTTCGATCAATACTCTCGAACGCAGCACGGGTACCTATATAATATGTACTTGCTCTCGATTTCAACCGATTTTATAATAATACATATTTTACGTGGTTTTATGCACGTCTGCTGAAGTGAAACACTAAATTATATACGAAAAAATAAATAAATAAATAGAAATACATTTTGTTTTTCCCATTCAAAAAAAAAAGTCATTTTTAATACAGTACCATAAAAATAATAATACATATTTTACATTATATAGTAATAAATAATAAATGGTATTAATAATTTAGTACGTTATTAGTATGTATTTATATGTACCTTGTAATTTTTATTTTATTCTTTGTTGTTAAAATGTTACTTTTCGACACGCCCTTTTTTCAAATGCATTATAAAAGGAATTTTTTATATAAAAACGGTTTTATTTTTGTAAAGGGGGTTCTAAGCAATTGAATTTTTCGTTCATTTTGACCAAAAAACGAAAGAAGTATAAACATACTTCTGGTAGTCCAATACATTTTGTAAAAAAAAATTGAATTTGTTAGGGTCTTTTCTATGCTATGTAGGAAAACTGTTTTCATTTATTCGTCTCGTTGACCCTTTATAGTATAAGTTTATTTTGAGAAATTAAGTAAATTAATTTGGTACTGCCAAAAACTATTCAAAATATCGAACATTTGTTTTCCTACAAAACATAGAAAAGAATTCAAATTGTTTTTCAATATTAAAATTGGACTCCTAGAAGTAAGTTTATTTTTCTTTTCCTGTATCCCCGTATAGTGGCTCATCGAAAATTAACGAACATTTGACACAAGGTTCGTCCAGAAGTGAAAAAAAAAGTTATAGTGTGAAAAAAAAAAAAATGCTGAGAGTAATGTAGTTTTTTTTATTTTTATATGCGTTTAAAATGCGAACTTTGACGGGAATCAATGAAATCACGGCATTTCCAAACACGATTAATCCGATTTCGCTCAGAATCGTAGTATATTTCGTGAGCAACGATTTACCTATCTTGTTTCCAGTAGTCTATGTTAATAATATGTTTACAAGTGTGATTTTTTTAAAAAATTTTTTTTTAATATTTATTACAAATACATTCTAAACGTACATTAAATGTGAATTTTCGTTTAGTCCCCATCTCCCACGTATCTAATTCCTAGATCCACTCCTGAACCTACTCAGACGCTCGCAAACGTTAATGCGGTCGCATATACGACTAAGACAAAGAATACTGACGACACGATTAGAAATCGATATAAATTTTGCCTTTGAAAACACAATAGTCTTAGAGATATCCGTCGTCGTTCCACTGTATATCGTTTTACCAGGCACACGATGTGCGATGCGGGGTCGGCTTGTACTGTAAATTCCCGGGGATAAGTCAAACGGTCCCGGGCGTACGTATCCGGGCGAGGGCAATAAACGTACAGCGAATTACGGGTTGGCGTGTAATGCCAAAGTTTGCGAACGGTTTGTTTTTGACGTGAACACGTCGCGTGTCGTGTATATTATTATTATTAATATTATTATTATTATCGTATAAACTCTGGCGGGTATCACGCAGGACGACGAAAACGATGAAATTCGACTATTGAAACCTCGCTATTGCGCGTACTATTTACTAATATTTGCGTATAAATATATACTAGTTTCACCGATTCCACTGTACGGTACGACAGTAGAATTTAATATATTATATTTTGTTTATTGAATAATAATAATAATAAAAATGCCGACGACCGCGAGACATTGTAACAATATTTGCACAACGATATTGTGTATATGGGTTTTTAATTTCTTCTTTTTTTGTTGACGGTAGAGTTCGTACACGGTCTATTATGTAATATAATATTTGTGATGAAACGTTGTGTACGACACACACGCACGACAATTCAGTTATTTGTCCGTTGATGAAAGCCACGATTGAAGAACGATTGTAATCAAACAACGAGTTGTTAGTCGTGTTTATTTTCATTTTCTCATGGCCTCATGGCAACACGAAAAATCAACAAAAATAAAACCGATACTTCGCGTTAGTTGTGGTTTTTTTTTTTTTAAATGTAATTTTTTAGAAAAACTATTGAGAATCTAGAGAAAAAATACACACACACACACACACACACACATTTTTAATTTAACTAATATAATCAGGGGTCAAGCATTCCAAATACACAATTTTTTTATTGCACATTTACAGCATTTTACAATTATTTTCCAAGGTTTAATGTTATTTTTCGCTAATTAAAAATATTATAATTTATTTCGCGTTATTCATAAATCTCGTTCGTATTTAATGGAAATAGCCTTGTGTAAAGACCCGCCGATAATTTGAATATTATACAAGACTTAATAGTGTTTATATGTTTTTGCCTGCGATATTATTTTGATATTTTCAAACCGGAGTCGCTCGTCGGTAATTTTTTTTATTTTTGACATTTTTGCTAATGGCATATTGTAATGGGGTTTTTTTTTTTTTTTCCAGTACGTTTTCGTGTATGTTCTCTGGTACTTTCACTACACTCAGAATCTAATAAAAAAAAAAAAAGAAAAAAAAGTACCGTACAAGCGCAATACGAAAAAAAATTCGTTTATTTACCGATGTTGTCGCCCTGTACGTATATTATTATATATCTGTGTGGGAATATCCGGCGGAAACAGCGAAAAAAACTACGAGAATAGAATGGCGACGGATATATATAAAAAAAAAAAAAAAGATGTCGCGCTAAGGAGATTTTAGGCGTACAGCACGCCGGGTCGTTTTACAGGTTAGGTCGGTATACGATATAATATAAAACCGACAGTTTCGAAACGGTAATGCGGTTTATAGGGACGGGGGCCCCGTGTCATAGGGGGTTAGAGCGGTTTGCGGCGCACAAAAGTTTTTCGCCGCCGACGTCCCGGGATATTATTCCAACGTATCGGAGAACGTAAATTTCGGCCGGCGTCGAATGAGGCCGCCCGGGTGTACGCGCCGTAACGGGCCCCGTCGTCGTCGCCATAACATTACCGCGACGGACGACGGACCGTTAAGTATATTACATCGAGTTATGCTATTGTGCAGAGCCCCGACTGCCGGGCGTCTAAAAGGGGTTGTTATTATATTATTGTTTTACGGCCGGGACCGACGACGGCGATGATCGATGAACCCGCGCGTTATTTCATTACGTCCCGCTGTCGCGTATACATCGCGCTCGCTTTAATAAACTTATTTTATTTTATTTCCACCCACCGCACCCCATACCCGCAAACTCGATAAGAGCATACCGGCCGGCTCGGCACGGGGACACGAACGCGAAAATTTTATTATTATTATTATTATTATTACATTAGACCCGGGACGAGCAAAACCCGGGGGTCGGTATTATAATATAGGCGCGACGTAAACCGGGCGGATGACGTCACGGTCGAATCGATTTTGCGCGCTCGGTCGCCGGGGCGGGACAAAATCGCACCGGAGCGCACCCGAGCGGACGGAAAACTCCCCGGCACGCGCGAAAAGCGGACCACTTTCCGCTCGTCGTCGTCCTCCCCTTTTACGCTCGTCGTCGTCCTCCCCTTTTACGCTCGTCGTCGTCCTCCTCTTTCCGCTCGTCGTCGTCCTCCTCTTTCCGCTCGTCGTCGTCCTCCCCTTTTACGCTCGTCGTCGTCCTCCTCTTTCCGCTCGTCGTCGTCCTCCTCTTTCCGCTCGTCGACGTCCTCCTCTTTCCGCTCGTCGACGTCCTCCTCTTTCCGCGCGTCGTCGTCCTCCTCTTTCCGCGCGTCGTAGTCCTCCTCTTTCCGCTCGTCGTCGTCGTCGTCGTCGACCCTTTTCGGTCCGGTCGGCGTACACGTATACCCCTCGCCCCATTAGCCGACTCTCCTCTTATTTTATTATTCCGCTCTCTGTTCGTCTCGCCTGCGCGGTTGCGGGACTTGCACGCGCACGTCGCAAAAGTCGACCCCAAAATATCGCCGCGGGCCTGCCCGCCAACGCCGCCAACCGGCCCCCTGCCCGCCGAGCGCGACTACGCGGCTTTGTGTATTGTACGCGCCGCACGCGCGTTAACGATTTGTGACGACCCCTTTTCCGCGCCCCGTGTGCGTACCGCCGCCGCCGCCGCCGCCGAGTTTATAACAGACCGCTACCGGTAACCGGGTAAACCGTATACCACTTAATTCCCTCCGTGTGTGCAGAGGTACACGCCGACTCGTATTTATCGCATTCGTCGTCGCGAAACAATTATTATAATAGAAATAATATTAATAATTCGGGGGGCATCCCTCGACACGATCGTTTTTTCCCTACAATGCCGAGTAATCAGCGATTACTTTTACAAATTACAGTCGTTTCTTTTTTTTTTTTTGTAAATTATTATTTATTAACTCGACTCGCCGCGGTTGTTTCGTTCTAATTTTATTAAATTATTATTATTTTTTTTTTCTATAAGATAACTCGACGAACTCCTAATCTAGTGTAACTAGTATTGGTTTTCCGAATTTCGTAAAAATTCGAACATTTTTTTTTTTTATTTTGTTTTACATTATACATTATGCCTTATTGTGTCTCAATGATACGATTTGTCCACTAATCTACTGTCCGATACACATTTAAGGGGAAACGGTACGGCCGAAAAGGGATTTTATTTGTGTCTCAAATGTATCAATCTTTTGCCAATTGTAAAATCGCAAAATTGTTTTTTTTTTTTTGGTTTGGTTTTTACCAGTAAAACCAATATAATTTACTGTGATCAAACATTTCAGTATTTATGCGCGGCCAAAACAATTTTATTCTCATAAATATCAAAACCTTGACAATTTCAAATAACTCGCAGAAACGCTGTAAGAAAGACCGTACGACGTTCTCGTTTGGAACAAGTATTTCTGTTTGAAAGAAAAAAAAAACTCACACACATACTATTAAAATACTTAAACCAATACTGCGATTTGTCGCTCCGCTCAGAATCTAAAATTATAGAGAAAAAAAAATCGGATTTTGAGATGCGTGGCCGGCGACTATCGTTTGTTAATAGGTACGCTATGCGATTTTTACTAACCGAGAAACTGCTCAGACATTGAACAAAAAAAAACCCCAGATTCTTATAGTCCTACAGCTTGTTCTTCTCGTTCTTCGCTTTTCTTCCCATAATTATTTCGGTTCAGCCACCCGATACGGTCTTTTATCGCATCGCCTTCAATGACCATATTCTTCGTTTACAGTCCGTTGACGTCAATTAAATTGAATTGAACCGTTTCGTTATCATATTATTTATCGTTTATTCGTAGACATTACGAAAATGCGAAAAAAAAAAATAAAATAATAAACCTCTCTTTTTCGATTGAAAAATACTACTAAGAATCATCGGGCTTTGTCAAGATGAAAATACACAAGAATCCGAAAAAGAAAAAAAAAAAACCCAATAATAAACTCAGCCAGTTGTATGAGATGACAGGGGAGAGTTAAGAACGACTTTACGGTTGACTGGTAATCCGTGAAGGAGGATTAAATAAGGAGCTCTAGGGTACGCTCCGTGTACAACGCATAAGACTGAAAGGTGACGTGGGAAGGATAAAAACCAGTGGCGGTTATAAGGTGGATGATAGCCACCTGCCACCTTATTGAAATAATGCAAACAACCAAAACTGATCGAACCCGATTTTTTTTTTTTTTTTATATAAACGTTTAAAACATTTGTATTCTAGAAACGCCTTTTTACTGGTTTAAGATATTTTTAACAAATAGATGGGTCAAGGTATATAACTGATTTCGCCCTCCCCCTCCCCCTTTGAACGTCAAGTATAGCCGCCACTAGATGAAACCGGGGACCGGTCGGCACGATTCGGAGACGGAAACGACAAAGTTGCAGGATATATTATGTTTGACGGTTAAGATCTTAAATACTATACAGAAGATGATAATTAAGTACTCGTAAACTTTTAAAACACCACTTAACGGTGGTGCATAAGGAAAATGTCGATAGCACATGATGCGGTTAACAAAATTATCTATCGCTCGATGTATCAATCACCCAGAGTATTTATTTAGATTCCGACCGTAGCAAAGATTTTATTGGTTTTACTACGATAGGTGCCTTTTTTTTTTTATTTATTCATTCGTTTTGTAGTGTCGTCTATGAACGGCTTTCCAACCGGAAATAAGACCAATCAAATTTTTTATCGGGACGTTCTGGTAGGAAATGACAGTTGTATCAAATGCGCGACCTCGTAAATTAACATTTTTCAGAAAATTGTAATCAATTAATTCAAATTGAATATTATTGGTGCTGTGTTGAATATAAATCCTATTTGTTTAGATTGAGCACAATTGTGTATTGTTTTTAATTTTAGTTATTTTTGTCTGGTTCAATAAATCGACTATTGTTAAAATTACATTACTCAGTATTATATTTATTTTGTAATAAATAAAGTACCGTCAAAAGTAATATTTTATTAAATGTATTAACTGTATGAAAATATACACGTTTTTTTTTTTTTTTTTTAAATTAAAAATTAAAGAATTAATTTTCGTCTCCTCGAAAATGATGAATTTTATTATTGTCATTATAATAATAATGATACTACTTGAATAATAAAAAAAGTTTCATACTAAAGTTCGAGATTTTTAATCGTTTTTACGATTACCAACGATTTTCGCCATACAAGGCATTAGGTATCGTGAAACTTGGCCGTCGCCATAGATACTTTTTTCTTCTTTTTTTTTTTCACTCTTTCTAACAAACGACGTCGGTATCGATAAAATAGAACACGAGCGTTTGGTTTATGTAGGGGGCGTTTATAATGTTCAACGTAACGTCTAGTTTTGCGTTAATTATACGACTTACATTTTGCTCGGGGAAATAAAAAAAAAAAAACGCGTCGTCTTAGTCGGTTGTATTGCTCCAAGTTGTACAACGAAATACGAAATTTAATCGGCGTAACTTCCTTCGGTGACAAAGTAAATTGGATTAAATTCTACCCACCCACCGAAACCCCGGAATTCCTCTCGGTGTAGTAAATAACAGTTTACGTATAACGGAGTGGATGTGGGCGGCGATAGAACAAACGATACGACGACGAGACGGTTTTAACCTAGAGTTCAAAATATAATAATTCAATAATAATAATAATAATAATATTATATTTCCGAAACGACGACGTTAAAACACGGTATACCTCGACCGTGACGAAAATTCAGTTAGATGGCTTTTTTAGGATACGTATTTATTTCCATTTTCGCTTATACCGTGATCATATTAGAGGACGCAAGGGGCCGGAGCCTTTTGACAATAATAATATGTTCAAAAAAAAACCACGTATTATCTACTCAAAAGTATTATTTTCAAAATTCAATATTCCTTATACGGTTCAGTCGTATAAGTTATTATTTTAGTTATATCATTTGTAATGGAACTCTTTTGCCCGTTTGATAGGTTATCGAATATAAGTAGTTTGACCAAAATAATCATCGTTTGTTTTATATAATAAACAGTTCAATAACAAATAAAATAAATACATAACACGGGTTAGGTTGACTTCAATAAACTGTAAGGGACGCTTATTTGTTTTAAGTGAAATCCGGTTCCTCTTCGATTATTTTTTTCATTCGAGCAGCACCGTAGGTAAATATAATATATATATTTTAAAGTACGTGTTCAGCAATATCGGATAGATTGCAAAGACGAAGTTTTCGAGGAAATTTTGAGAAATAACAAAATGAAAAAAAAAAATCCCGTACGAGTTTCGCCTTTTGATTTATTGTCCTTTGTATATTTTTATGATATAAAGGTATTAAAAAAAAAAAAAAAAAAAAACAGTTTAAAAAATGTAATTTTGTCCGTTTTGCGCGAACGTGTTTATACCACTGGAAATCACCGTCGGTCCTCTTGAGATTATATGTATTTTTTTATTTTGCTTTGGAGACAAATTTCACTATTTTTGCACCACCCTCTATTTTTACAGTTCGAGTTCAACCTAACCGACAGTGCGAGAATTTTTCAGACACAAAAACAAAAACAAAAAAAAATAATCATAATTGCGATGTTGTCGTACTTATTCGTATTTTTTTTTTTACGGTGAACTTATACGTCGCCGAACTAAGAAAAATCAAAATTCGGTTTGCGGGTACGCGGTTTCTTTTCAAACGTCGTTTATATAGTCCTTGACACTGTAACGATCCCGAATGGGGTTACATGGTTTTTTTTCTTCTTTTTTTTTTTATTTCTAGTCACAAGTATATTTATATCATTATAATTTTTCGACTCGACAAACAAAAGAAACGATCGTGTCGGGCCGCAGAGGTTTACTATATATATATATATATAATACACTCGGGGTGTTATCGTATATGGCGTGTGGCGAAAAACAAAAAAGTGGCGAGAGAAAAAAAAAAAAGGTCATACTTGCGCACGCATAAATTATATTTTATATATACGAGTATATTATTTATGCGAGTTGTTTTTTTTTCTTTTATTATTATTATTATTATTTTTATTTTTTATTTTTTTTTTTCCCCGGTACAGAGAAAAAATAATATAATATTTCCGGGCGCGCACGTCGCGCTTTCTGGCGTCAAATATCAAAACTACGATATTAAAAAATAATATTATTTTCGACGTCCGTCATCCGGTGCGAATTGTTTTTTCGATCTCGCGGCGCGTTTTGTAGAAAAAAAAAAAAAACGACGTATCAAAGGCGAAGAAACCGTCATACTCTATACTATGCCCACAAAGGGATAAACATCTCAAATTTTGTTTGGCCCCCTTCATAATAATAATATATAACGCGAAAAGAATACGCCAAATGTTGAAATATTATGGATAAAAAAAAAAAAAAAAAAAAATTCACTGCCAAAGGGTTACGCGACGCTGTTGTTCAAAGGGCCACTTGGTCTTGTGCCGGAGAGCATCAAGAAAATTAGACGGCATGACAGGACTTAACCTCCCCTCCGAAAGTAACAAGTGTACGCGTGTATACATGTACATATATAATATTGTATTGTTTAACTGCTGCGGGTTCTGTTTCGGAGTTGCTTTATTAAAAAAATAAAGAAAGGAAAATAAAATACACTTATTAATAATAAACATAGATTTTCTTGTACAAAACAAACGAGCACGAGAGGAATATTTTCAAAATTAAATTGGTTCATGTATAATTGTTTTGTTTCTTTAGCGAAACTTTTGTACGCCGTTTGCTTTTTAAACTTAAAATTTTTTCAAATCTGTAATAATATTTTCCGAAAAGTGTACGCGCATGTTTGTTTGGGTACATACACACTTATATATATATATATATTTAATATTGTTATGTAACGAAAGAAAAGTAATATAAATATATTTTTCTTCGTATCGAGTTTAAAGAGTTAAATCAAATATCAAAGTCAAGAGTCGCCTGTGTGTAGGAAAAAACCGAGAGACGCTATCGAATTTCATCGAAATCTATTGCCATCTATGCTAACGTTTTAAATTACACGACAACTTTCTACAATTATAATAACATTACCAATAGAGTATTTTTTATGGATAAACAAAAAAAACGTTTATTTTTATATTACGCTTGAATCCGTACACAAAAAAGATAAAAAAGAAAATTTTTTTAAAACGATTAACTATCGTTTAAATGTTGAATAGTAAAAATATTTTAATTAACTGTCCGACGCTTATAGGGTACACACGTTATTGTTTTTATTTTTACTTTTATGTATATGACGTTTTTTTTTTGGTTTTTTAAATCCGATATCACATTTTATTTATTTTTACGCCCTTTGTGTAGAAATATTATAAAGCAACGTTTTAGGCGATGTTAATGAACACTCGTAATGTATACCCGGGCGTTATTTTTTTATCCGCAGTGTTTCTGATTTAATATTTATTTGTATTTTATTCGACCTATCGATAAAAACAATACGATTTATATACCGTTTTTATGACGGGAAAAACTCGGTGAGAAAATAACGTTCTGGATAATATTATGGATTTTATTGCAGCGGGTCGACATTTGGTAGAAGGGGGCGCGGGGGGGGAGGGGAACGAACTAAACATTTTTTATGCGTGTTCGAATGCAATATATCGAAGTTTCTGATATTATAAGTATATAATACCTAATATAATATTGACACTGCACGTGCAGGGTTCGAGACGATCAGACGGATTTTATCGCCGGACCGTATAATATATCACAAGTCCGCCACGGCGGTGAAATCCCCGCAGACACGACCGATATTTCGTTCAAAAGCGCCGATGAGGTTTTGACGGGACGTTTATTATTATTTTCTTCTTTTTTTTTTCCTCTTTTTTTTTTTTTTTCTGTTATTAAATTCTCTCAGAGTCTGCATATCGGCGGGGGTCGTAATAGACCTGCGACGCCGACGTTTCTCGCGTGATATTGCGAATTCCTTCGCCGATCTATATAATATATACTTCTATCAGCTATTTTCACCGACGCCGTTACGCGGACTACCTAATACCTACTATCCGGGAAAAAACGCGCCTGGGATTTAACCTTGCCGCGTATTATTATTAATTTTCGTTGTTTTTTTTTCTTCCATGACCGGAAAATTATTTTTTCGTCAGACGATAATATACTAAGATACTATAAACTCCCGGATAATCCCCGCGAGAGAAGTTTTTACGTTGCGCGTGACGATTGCAGAAACGTTTAGCCAAAATATTTTTTTTTTTTCTTTTCATATTTAGGATCTCCATAAGCCGGGGAGGGGGGGGAGAGGTTCATCCCCGCGGAATAAACACCGCTCCGCCCTGCGGGTACTCTTGTAAAGGCCGTTTGGGGATGAAATACGTATATATTATAAAAAATCGCAACCGGCAAACTTTTTTCATATATTTATTCGTTATCCTCTCGTATTCACCCCGCGTGGAAATTTATTAGGGGGTTATAATATTTTCTAAACCCCCCAAGTACACGCCCTGGTGCTGCCATCGTTCGGGCCACGGAGGCGGCGCCCTCTGCAATACGAACGCGACTGTAAACGACAAATTTACAAGGGCGGTGATTCGACGCACTGCCAGACTTGTAAAACATTCTTTTTAAAACTATTTCGAATACTTACAAACACGAATAGCTTAAATAGTCGGCGACTGATCGCCGGTGGTAATTTTGTTAATACCGAATTGTAAGAAACAATCTAAAACACTTGTAATACAACGGCAATGCATTTTCGAGTAAACTTTCAATATTTCTTCCATATTTAGATTTATTAATCTATCTTTTAATCGATAACCATAAAACCTATTAATAATTATGATAATATATACAATTTATAGGACGACGAATTCAAATCCGTATCATATAACTTTGAACGTTATGTGGGGGAACGATGCGCTTCAATTTCAAATAAGGAAAAATCGATTTCAAAAAAAAATTATAAAATTATTGATAATACGTATTCGATTAGTTAAAAACTATTTGAAATAACTATTAACCAAGTGTGCGAATATTAATGCGATAATAATATTGGAATTATACGCTTTCGAAAATAAGATCATTAATTCAAACGGTTCGATAACTATTATATTATAACGACGTGCGAAAAAGGTCAAAATCAAATTTTTTTTTTTTTTTTAGAAATCCTTTTTTTTCATTTTCTGCACGTGCGATGACCATTAAAAATGTCGGCGAAAAATTGTGTTTCACCAAAGTTATGGCAACCGACGACGTACGTACCGGGCCAGAGTAATCAATTCCCGTCGGTTTAATGGAATCCCTCTCGGCGCCGCAACTGACCGTATATATCCTTGTTCACCCGGTTAGGTGATTTATTATTATTAATATATATATATATTTTTTTTTTTATATAACAACAGCCTTTTACAAGTACTTTCGCAATTACGATTTTTGTATTAAATTAAAAATTAAAAAAAACTATAATTTTTATAAACTAACCGAGTGAAAATTGTAGAAAATTTGTCCGCTAAAAGACTGTATTTAAAATGTTATTTTTTGTTTTACGCGTATACACATCAAATACATGTTTCGGTTATCCCAAAATTAATGCACAATTCGCTCTGAATTTTATAGACCTTCGATATAATCTCCCTGCTTGTCTATACACGATTCCCATCGTTTCGAGAGCGCTTGAATGCCGCATAAGACACGCACCATATTTGTTGAGCTCACGGATCTTTCTGCTCACATTTTCATTTAGTATATTTAAGTCGGGAAAACGGATTCCTCTAAGTGGTTCTTCAGTTTTGGAAATAAATCAATGTCCGGTGGACTGAAATCCGGCGAATACGATGGGTGTTTGAGGCGTTCCCATCGATATTTCTCCAAAAGAGCGACGACTATCCGTTTGGGTTTCGTATTACATAAATATATAATATAATAGTATCCAAAAATCTACGAATCGTCGGTATACCTAAATATTTATTATATTTATTTTTGTCAGGTAATTTTACATTGTCTTTTACAAGGACTCCGGCCGTCAAAGTAAACGCACGCGAAAAGAGTGAGCGAATCGTATTAATTTTAAACGGATTACGTAATCTAAGATTTATATTTACTTCCAAAGATATTTGTTCCGTTCTTGTCAACAATATATGTGTATTTCTCCTCGTTCAATGTCAATTTGTCATAGTATTTTATTACATTTTCACGTGGGCAGATGAGGTTTTTTTGTTTTTTCATTTTTTTTTTTTTTTTTTTTTTAATTTTTACAAATTGTCAACGAACTTTATAAACGTCCAAAACATATACAAGTTCTCGGTTCGCAGTTTGACGCGTTGTATTATTGCTTCAGTCGCCCAAAACTTTCTGCAGTTTAATTTAGGCAAACAGGTGTCTTCAATGTACTTTATTCAACGTATTCGAATGCCGCGCACATAAATCAACACCGTCAAATAAAATATATATTTAAAAAAAATCGGAAAACTTTTCGAAATAAATAAAAACGGAGAAAATCGTAACTTTAAGTATTCGAAACCGAATCGTATTATTAAATTCCCGGCGCTGCCCGTTAGGGTTGGGTTTACGTTTATTATCAAATCTGCACATTACGGCATTTTACGATTTGACAACTCGGTGAACTTTTTGTACGAAAACATTTATAAGGCATTGTTGTATACGCTATATTATATTAATATTGTTTTACAAAAACGCAAAACTGGACGCCAGATGTCTAGGGAATTAATATTTAGTTTCTCGAGATGGCGGCCCGGATATATTACACGGAGAAAAAAAACTTTATAAATTCCCAAGTTTTAAAGACGTAAAAAAAAAAAAATAAAAAAAATAAAACCTTATATCCGTTTATATTATAACAGCGATGTAATACGTATACGTATACAGGGGCGGTTCTTCTGGCACAGAATTTTCTCGGAGGGTTTTTTTTTTTTTTTTTAATACCGCGTGTCTGTTACAACAAACTGACTGAAAATCGCCGGTCGGTCCGCGATAAACGAATCGCCCCGTACAAACGGTGTTTTAGAAAAATAATTATAATTTAAAAAATATTCAAATTTAATATTATAACGTTCAATATTTCGTATATATATATATATAATAGTATACGAAATATTTTCACCGCTGTACGCTGTATTATAATTTGTGTATACGTTAGTTTCATATTAATATAGTTTTGCGGTTGACATGTTTCGGAATTGTTCATTATAGTCTATAATAAGAAAACTAATTACGAACGAAATTAATTTTTAATCCCTGTATCGGACCGATGCGATACAAAAAAAAAAAAAAAAAAAAAAAACAGTGTTGTTGGCGGGGGTTGGTGGTGGAGGAAACAATGAACAAACAATTTCCATTATAACACGAGCACAACGACTATATATATATATTTATTTAGAGGTACATGCATTTTAGTTTATAAAACAAAAAAGTTATTTATACTAGCGAAAAAAAAAGTATATAAAATGTTTGCGTAATTATATATTATCATAATATTGTAATAATATTTTGCAGCGTTCGCTTAAATCGCATCGATCGTTCGACAGCGTTATTATTATTATTTACGCGCATAGTAATAATAATTGTATTTTATGCTCGTAATTATTATTAACGGAGGATAATGATAATATTACATTACCGCCGAACGGAACACCCCCGGCCGTCGTAATTCGATTTAATCATTATAATTTTGTACACCCCGTTTATGTATTCATGGTTCGTTAATACCGCCCGATTTCTAAACAAAATAAATAATAATTCACACTGGAGCCTCTTGTAGACGTCTCGTTCTTCTTCTACCGATAACATGACTAATCTCTAATATAAGAGTTTTAGCTAGAGAGTAGTTATTGGTATATAACCTGTTATCTATATCCACGGACCTTTATTTCGTTTCTAAACACATGCTATCAACGCCTACGTTTCTGTTAACAATGGATACAATAAGTTTCGTCTCGATTGTAATATAACATGATCATATTACAGTATAATAATTTTGTCAGCACTGATAAGAAATTTACGTCTCTGCAAAGGTTGCACTGTCCGCGGATACAAAATGGTTGTCCCCATTGATTAGTGATAAGCTGGGTTGACCGCCCTCTTATACACTTCGTCATCAGTCATCTTGATACCTCTCTCCGGTTTTCTGCTCCTAGACTTTTCTAAATCGTCTTCCTCCTCGTTATGTGACACCAAACCGCATAATATCGTGTGTGCTTGATCGAAACTTTTCTCTGGTACTATACACAGTCGCACCGTCATATCGGACAACTCTCTGTTGAATCTCCCTCGTACTTTATTCTTGTTAATAGACTATGTTAAACTATGTCCTCAATGTTATCTCTGTCTGTTCGGTTACCGTATCAATTAATTATTATTATTATTTTGTTTTTGTCTGTCAGGAATCTGTAGATAAACGTTTCGAATAAACCGCCGTGGGTGGTAAATCCGTTACGTTCGAGGTACGACGCATATAAGGATTTTTACCGACCGAACAGTAGTATAAAAATATAAAAAAAAACCACAGGGCTATAAAACCCCGAAAATAATTATATATCATCGGATATAACAACATTATATTGTAGCCCATAGGATACGCTCGAAAAGTATAATTCTATTATTATTATAATATTTTTATCGACCGGTTTTTAAATCTCTACGTATTAAATCAACCGCCCCGCCGTGCGGTTTATCGCGTCTCGTGAACAGATCCATTGTATATTATTATTATTATTATTATTTTTTATTCAAATTTTTTAAACACGTCGGTATCGAATTATCGGAATGACGCATCTGTATAGTCCGTAAATCGTATATTACAGATTTAATATAATATTGGTCGAGAACAAAATCTCCGTCATCGGTCGGTTTCCCAAAGGCTTAACGAGAAATTTACATATTATTAATATTAAACATTGAATTATACAAATACGATTATCACGTCCTCCTATAATATTATAGTGCTCGCGGTATTTCGAGGGGCTATTTCGTACTTAATGTACCACCCGATTAACACGTTACACCGATTCATAAAATAATAACAATATTACGTGTTATATTATAATATTATGTGATAACAATCCTTATCACAAGTACGACAATGTACGTAAAAATGTGACATAAAGCAATTTTAAAAATTCGTATGCTTTACGAATTAATTAGATATTTATTTTCTCGTTAAAAATCTCATTTGAGTAACTCTTATTTATAATTATAGGTAAATTTTAGTTTGTAAGTACTCAATGGTTCAGTGTTCAATTTGTCGATGGTTTATTAATTTAATTAATTTTGGGATATTAAAATGCGATGTTTTGGCGGATTTAGTCGAATTATTTAAATATTATATATAAAATGTGTTTATACAATTTAGAGAAGACTGAAGCAAAAGATAAATCTTTCTACAAGAATGGTATTGAAATGTTAGAGCGGCGTTGGAATGATTGTGTTGCTCTTGACGGATAAAGTCAATTTTTAATGAAAGAACCGTGTTTTCTTTGTTAGGCCCGGGACTTTTCAGCCCATGCGTTATTTAAGGTTAAAATAAATAAATAAATAAATGGAAGAATATGGCAGAAATCGGTTGTAAACGAACGGCGAACAATCGAAAGATGAACAGATACGATGCGATAGAAACCGGAAGGGGTCGAGAGGGAAAAAAGACAAATCTGCGGAGGGATTGATTAATCTATTTCGTTTAGGATTTCCCAACCGTTTTGGCGGCCCTTGGATTCTATTATATGTTCCCAATTTGTCACTTTCGGCGTTCATAAATCTATTCTCGTCCCATCTATATTATCCATTGGAATCGTTTCCCTAGTATTAGAGTATTGTTCCCGCTGCGACAAACGCGACAACTCTTGAAAATGTATGCTAATATATATATATATATATATATATATATTCTTTGGATTGTCCGCCGATAATAAGGACGGCTAGGCCCGTAAACTTTTCCGTCTACCCGCCGTAATAACGGCGATGAATATTCAGCGAGATTTCGGTAAACGCCATGGGATATTGGAAAATCTAAACTACGCGTTTAGCGTACGGGTACGCAAAAGTCGGTCGGACCGAGACAAATTAAATCGGGCGGCGCGCACAAACACTGCGGGCCCAGACCCGGAGAGTGACGGAGGGACACCCAGAGACACTGACGATGATGACGGGCAACGGAGCGTGGTCATTATTCACGGCACGAACAATAATAATTATTATCGTAATAAATAATAATAACGATAACGACGATGACAGAGAATATTTCACTGTGGGCTTGTCACCGGGGTCTCCAGTTTGGCGGTTTTCCGACGTCACCGACCGACCGACCGACCGACGCGACGGTCGGCTACCCGACCGCTTCTCTCTCCTGCGGTCCGCCGTTATTCAAATACATACACCTGGGGAGATTTTTTTTTTTTTTTTTTTAATCAATCATTTTACCCGCCGCTTATATTCGGTTTTCGTTATTATCATTTACGTCAACCCGAGAAATTCGTGCCCGACCGGGTTTCGTCCGTCGAAAACGATAAATATATTCTCGTCACGAGTGTATTTCCAAGAGACGGTAAATTTCGAATATTTCACACGTACATTGTAGATGCACGAAATTCAAGCCCTGTGTAGACAATCGTTAATATTTAACATCAATGGACGCCTGCTTATAGCAGGGCATATTTTATTATCGGATTGTGGAGAACGCAAAATGTAAATAACGATACGTGGTTTAATATTCAAAATAGAAAACAATTGTTCAATAACCCAATTACCCGACATCGATGTTTTCACATCGATATTCAATTGATATGCGTTTTTCATAAAAACAAATCCGTCGCCGCTTTATCATCGACAAGTTTAAATTTTCGACGCTTACGAAAAATATGCGAATTAAATTAATTTTTTTTAATTTTTTTTCGTACCCATAATTTTAAACTAAAACGAACGTTCCCAATCCGAAAACGAAAACGAAAACTATACGGTTTTTAACGTTATTTCTATAAGAGACAATAAATATGAACCGATTATAAAATACCGACAATATATTTCTCAGCGATTGCAGTAATTAAATATCCGTTCTGCGATTCCGCAATAATCTATTTGAGATATTACGGTAAAATTTTATTATTAAAATCGCATAATAAATATTTGAAATTGGGATAATTAAACGAATCTCTTGTATTTACAGAGAATATTGCGAAACAAATATAATGACGATAATCAATTTTAAACATAAACTTTAATACTCGTATATTTTTGCGTAGGTATCCAAAAGATACAGAATTTAAATTAATTGTACCGACATGAAAATATACACGGGGCAATTCGGTAATATTACAAACTAGCGATTGTCTACGCGAAAACTTTGAGAGTGAATTTGATTTCCCCCCCCCAAACATTTTTGCAAACCTTTTCACTGTAAAAATCGCGATTTTTTAAATAATTCATTTTAATAGTTATTTGAAAGTTTTTTTTTTTTTTAATCATAACATTGTAATTTATATTTATTGGCGTTTTAACAGTTAAATTTGTGTTAAAACTTGTTAGAAACCCCAACAAATATTTCAAAAGTGAAATTTCACACGGCTTGAAATGTGGAAAAATTAATTTTCGTTTAAATATTTGATTATCGGTTTTGTAATGTGTTCAATTAAGTCGTATTCACTATACGCGGCCACACCGATTAACCGAATTCATATCACATCAATCGTCTATTTGAAATTTATATTGTTTAAAGACTGTAATTTGTGACAATCGTAAAACTAAAATCACTGTTTCATATTTTTATAATATAATCATAAATTAATTTAACCGAATAAGTTAAGACTGTATCAATTTAAAGAAAATACGAAAAAAAAAACTACCTGTAATAGCAAATTCTTGATCATTTTTTTTTTTTTTTTTTAGAATTTAGAATGAATGTACCAAGTATTATGCGATTAATAGTATTATTAACTAATTATAATCAACAAAATGCTTAAGCATTAATTTTTGAAGCGTCAATGCAACATTGCAAATATTTTCGTATAAATGAATATACGAGTACGAGAATTTCTATAGTAATAGTCACCCAAGTGAATTTCCGTTGTAAACACTACTGTAGTTTTAAATTGAAAAAATAATTTTGTTAATTTTTTCTCGTAAAAACGAAATATTTCAACAAAAAAATACGTTTTATGAAATTTCAATAACCTAATATATATATATATATATATATATATATGAATATAATACATTGTACGATATACGATACTTTACATAATAATATTATGCTAAACATCGTCGAGCTATATAAATGCTATATTAAGTACTAGGTGTATTTTTTAATTTTTTTTTTTTCCCGTCGCATTGGCACCGCCATAGCATTGTGTTTTGCAGTTTTCTCAATTCAATAGTGCCCCTCCCCTCAATCACTCACTCGTCTGCATTGATATATAAAAAAAAAAAAAAAAATAAAAAATTAAACGAAATCCGCTCAAAAATACTCTTACTCTTCGATTCGCTTTGTATTTTACGTTTTATGCGCATTACTCGTGTTTATTGTTATATCTATATACGCATTCGGACGGAAAATAGAGACGATGTTATACGTATTTGATTTTCTATAGACAATTCTACAGACCTATCTTCAAATGCGATAGCGTTGTCGATTCAGTAATATTCTATTCTATATGATTGCGTTTTTTTTTTTTTTTTTCTATTAAAAATATACGTTAGGTATTTTAAAAATAATTGTTTATTTCCTTTTTCCAAAGGAATCAGTTTTAACTGTGCACAGAAAAACGATAATATTTTTCTCGCTAATCTACCTCCGACAGATCAATAAATGCATTTTTTTTTTGTTTTTTTTTTTAAATTTTATTTATATCTCTAGAAACGAATACCGATTCGGTATAAGTAATCGTTTAACCGATTTAATAATAAAAATTCGCCCGTACGGCTGGTCGGCACGCGATTCGAAAAATTCGCATCGACTTTGTCCGCGAAAATTCCGAGCGGTTTTCAGCGGCCCTGTAATCGAACGCAAACCTCATTTGAACGTGCGAAATTCCTGCGATATTTTCTGCACAACATTCGCGTGTCTGTGCCCCCGGGGGAATATAATTGTCCCCCCTGATTTTGGGTTCGATTTGGTTGTTTCCCCCCCCCCCCGATTTTTATTCGAACCGAGGCGATGAGGGGAGATTGACGTTATTTTGCGCGCTTCATTAAAATTATTTTTAATGTTCCGCGGTGCGTCTGCGGCCCAACTATTCACACGCGTCATTTCCGCCGTCGTAATTTCTCATCAATACATCTCGGCCGGGGGGACGGCTACTGAATATTACCATATAAAATCGGCGGACCCCTTTCGGGTGGTGTTTTTCGACCCGAAATATTGTTCGGCCCGTCGTCGCTAATTTCGCCAAACGGTTATAGACCGGAAACGGGGCGAAACCGTTTAGGCCAAACGCACTATGTCAATATTTTATAGGCGCGTTCGGGCAAGGCGGTTATTAATTCCCGCGCGATTTTCCGGGTCGGAAAACTGTAATTTATTTTACGTCGTAATTGTATTCATTCGAATGCGACCATAATGCAACGCTAAATTCGAACGTGTGCGCGTGCCAATGTAGAAATTGGAATTAAAAATATCAAAAAAAAAAAAAAAATCATCTGGCTTCGAGATCTCTCCGTCGAACTCCCACGTCTGCGTTCAATGGCACCGGCATATCAGGTCAGTATTTCGTGATACCCAACAAAATCTCTCTCTCTCTCTAGCCAAATACCACACGCAAACTTGAAATTTGGAATCAGGGTTACTATAATTTTCTAGATATGCAATGAGAAAGGATTTAACAAATGTTTGAGTTTGAGTTTGTATTAACCAGAGTTACTAATAATATGCGAATGTAATTCTGTTTGTAACCGTTTCACTCCTAAACCGCTGAACGGATTTCGATAAAATTTGGCAAGAAGATATATTGCATTCTGAAGAAGAACATAGGCTACATTCTAACCCGAAATGCAGCCCCTTATGGTTGATCGACACTGGGGTTTTGGTATTTTGAAATATTTTATTGTTGATTATAGTTACCTTAGCGACACCGTTAACAAATTTATTGTAAATAGCTAACAAAAGCTTATACTAAAAGCTCGGTGACCGTAATATGTATTAGTTAACAAATATACTAAAAGAAAAACTCTCGACGACATTTTTGTATTGATAATTTCTGATAGAGAACATTGCGTAGGTATTTTTGATATGTCTCGTATGCGTAAATCGAATCTAGCGCATAGGTCTAGCCGTGTTTGAGCCGCGATGATTACGAGACTCAAGAATCTGAAGAGCAGTCTCAGGCCCGTTTAGCCAGATGTTATATACAATTTTGTAATTAAATAAAAAAAATGTTTATAATAATAAAAAAATATGGTAATATTCTTTTCGTTCAATACTGCTGGCACGGGCAGAGCCGTGCGCGATAGTTAGTATTATTATAAAATCGTGCGTCGAAAATGTGTGTGTTTTTTTTTTTTTTTTTAAATATTGTCCTCGTGATTCGATTACACGTCCCCCGCGGTTACCGTCGTCTTTTGTTTCATATCGAAAACGTGTACTTGTTATAAGAACTTTCGAACCCGTGTTGACTTATACGTATGTCACAACCTTACACGAAAACTTATATTGCACTCCCGTCGCGTGTAAGTGTTAAAACACGGAATTTCAATCGTATAAACTTTAACGCATTAACTTTAACTTTAACTTTAACCAGAGCACGGTAATAATAAACCGCGAGTATTGTCGGGTTTATCGAATCGAAAAATTACGAATAACTTTCTTTCGCGGTATCGATCGAATTGAATTTTGCGCCCCCTCCCGGGCGGAAACTAATCAATATGGAGAACAATTATTATAAGAGTACATTAAATTTTTCTTCAAACAGATTTAGTAGACGACATCGAGAGGCGAAACAAAATGTCTACCATTCGCAACCGTATTTATAATTTAAGCTATATACAAAGGGTTTACTAATCCTTACGATAACACTGTACTCAAAATGGTTTCGTGTGCTCCGACAACCAATTATTGTACTCCAGTAAGATCATTTTCAACGCTAAGAAAAATAAAACTTAGGTCGGTAGTGAACGATGAACATTTTACACGGGTGACTTAGTAAATAACGAATTTAACCTCCAGTTCATCAACTACAGTGGTATACATATATAACAAATTTGCCGAGTTGTGAGAATTTAAGTTTTGTTTTAAC
This sequence comes from Tuberolachnus salignus, assembly GCA_956483605.1. Classification (NCBI taxonomy): domain Eukaryota; kingdom Metazoa; phylum Arthropoda; class Insecta; order Hemiptera; family Aphididae; genus Tuberolachnus; species Tuberolachnus salignus. The sequence continues at coordinate 20,239,362 of OY101433.1, forward strand.
GCTTTTAAGTTCATTTTACTATAAATGTTTTATTTAAAAAAAATTCTGAAATACGGTCCTGTTTTCATTTTTTGTCGGGGGTAAAAACTACACTACCTTTGTACAATCAGTCCGATCGATGATAGGGAAATTATAAGAATTCTGAAAACAGATTTGGTTTCAGCATTAAGTCTAATAAAGAACGTTCGAGCGACTTTTTAAAATTAAATTCTTAATAATTTTTTTTCTTCTTAAAACGATAGAATAAAGTTGAATTTAAAATCAAATTTATGACGGTTAAAATTTAACATTTTTAAAAAGAAATGTCGCCCGACCATTCTCATCTAGACTCAATTCAAATCTGTTTTCAGGAACTTTTATCGTTTCACCACATTGATCGGACTGATTGCAAAAAGACAGTGTAGTTTTTACTCTCCCTCATCCCAAAAAAAAACAGTCAGTATCTTCCCTGAATTCCTTAATTCAATTTTATCAATCAAACACTGTGTTTTGGTCTTGTCGTCCGAACACACGTATTTTGTTCGTACAAAACAACAGCGGTGTGTAATATAATATTATTTTATCGGGTCATCGTCGTTTAACAACAACCGTGGTTTTTATGCCGACTGTGGAAAAATCGTATCAATTGACGCGATGGGAAACGGTGGGAATATTTTGTTAAACGTTCGGTGAACGGACCGACAATAACAATTTATATTTAGAACAAATGTCGTGAATGAAACGACGAGATTTTACGCGTGGCGGTCGTCCGCCGTCACCGGCCGGAAAAATGATTAATTTTAATTTTTCTGCCGCGTGGTAAAAACTAATAGGTATGTCGAAGAATGGCGTCTTTAATGTACCGACTACTAGAGAAAAATTTCCTGCCGGAGACACGACGAGTGTGTGTACGACGGGATGTAGTGTTTCGGTAGAAAAAAAAAAAAAAAAAAAAAGCGTTTACAGAAATACAAAACGAATAGAATACGGTCAATCCGGTCAGAATCTAAAATGATATTATATTCCGCGAAGACAATAAACGCGTATATAATATTAAACGTTGGTTTTGGCCGATATTATTGTGCTACACGCGGTCGCGGCTGAAAACGAAATTTATGCAAACGGGTCAAGTATAATACGGTAATAATAATAGTAATAAATAGTCATATTATAATATTATAAACAGCGTATACCGCGCCCGGTAAATAACGGTTACCCGGTCCGAGTGCTGCTTGCGAACGATGTCGCCAACTCGGATTACGTGTCTCGTGTCACCCCGCGAAATGCAAAACCCTCGCGAGGACGGTTATGTACGGCCCACGTGTTTAAGAGGTCGCGCATAGGCTATATTAACGATTTTTCGAAGAATAAACATACACACGAAAATGACAATTTACCAATTGAAAACACGTTCACACTCACTGTCGAATTGTAATGCACAACCAGCACTACGTTTGCAATTATCTCCGGATAATTATTCATAGTAGTCGTCTTATTATCTTTATCTGGGTATCTATACACAACAACACTGATAAGTTTGGAAAATTTTGGACATCGGGTTTATTTACCTAGTTTACATATAGGTACCGGTAACGATAGTAATTGCGTTAGCCGAAAAAGGTAACCGAAAAATCAACGAAAATATAACCGACGGTTTTCGTTAGTTATCGTATAGTAGTTAACAGTATCGTTTGTTCATTTGTTGGCAGTTTTTTTTTTTTTTTTTTATATATACATTTTTCAGAAATACTGTTGGGAATCAAACGATATGAACGGTTTTTGAGCATTTTTACTAACCGATAAAATGTTTTACAAGGTTTCTAGGAGGATAACTGAGAATTTCCAAAATAAAACGTATCAAGTAAATTACGGAAAAGTATGTAAGTGTGGGTGGAATATTCGTTTCTTTTGAAGTACAATATAAAAACATAATCTGATCGTTTTTACTAACCGAAGAAGTGATTATAGAAGATAAAAAAACTACCCGCACACAAAACTGATAAAAATGTACCCGAAGCAACGTTTTTCGTTAACTTGAAGTATGTTTTCTTTCTACGATTGTGCGCTAATCGTCTATAGTATCGATTGACGAATAAAAACACCGTAGACCCTTTTTTAGATTGCTTTACTAATATATTTTGCCGGATATTATATTTTTAATTTAAAAAAAAAAAAAAATTAAATTAATTTTTTATTGCGCGTTTCGCATAATATATTACTTAAAAATCTACCGCGGTGTATTTACAAAAATACCGCGCGAAGTTATTCGTGTGGTCGTGTTCGACTAACACGTGTCGAATTTTGTATTTCAAACTATTCGAAACAATACTCATTTCTTATATTTTAATAGTTTTTTTTTTTTATAACCGATAACAGATTATCGAATACGGTTTTACACGATTAAAGAAACACAAAAATTCGTATAGCAATGATTGATGATATAATGAATATATATATATAAAAAAAAATTTAAAAAAACAAGTATGTGAATGTATGCGATTGTATTATATGTTAGGTTAAATTTTTTTTTTTGTTTTTCTCTCAATCCGCTATAAAGCTACGTCAGCTATAAATTTGTTTATTACTGCGCGTAGGATTTTTATTTTGCTCTTTAGCTATTTATTTATATTATTTGTTTTTTTATTATTTTCAGCGAAGCAAGGAATGTATTGGTTTTACTATGACGAAGGTGTGTGCGTATATTTTTTTTTTCTGTCTGTAAACATCGCGAACAACTATTCTACACCAGAAATCATCTTGCTCTGATTTTTTGAGTGTGGCATTTTTTTCTGAAAGCATTTTGGATTTAGTTGGTGCGTTGAAGAGATCATATTTTTTTTTTTTTGAATTTCCATATTATTTTCTTAATAATCGGGAAAAACCGGGAAATCGTAAATACTTGAAATTTGCACAGAATGTTATTTTTAGTCATTTCTAAGCGTGTAGATTTTTTAAATACATTCTGGCGATTTTCGAGCTATTTAGATAACTCAATTTTCGAGTTTTTTTTTTTAAAAGTTTTTATTTGGTTTTAAGTGGATAAAATTGTATTTGGCCGGGTAGAAATGTCTGAAAATTTGAGCGTAATGTAATAGTTTTTTTTTTTTTTTTTATAGTCGTTTCAAGATCAAATTTAGACAAAAATCGTAATTTGAAATTTCAAAACAAAACCGTTTAAATATTTGTTATGTACACATGAGTTACGCCTACAACAGTATACCCGTGAGAAATATTCGCGACTTTTTTTTAAACGATTTGTTAGGGTTACAAACGTCGGGGGGCCAGTAAACTATTAGTGGTTTTTTTTCTTTGTGGAATTTTAATTGTTTTGTTAAGGAATTTTAGTATTTTTTTTTTACTATTATTATTATTATTATTATTATTATTTTTTTCAATTGTTTTACAACAGTCGAAATCTATGTAGTCACGACACTCGTATGGTCGTATCGTGCCGTACAGGTCGATAAAACGAAACGACACGGTCGTTGTAATTCTAATAACGAAACGGAGACGCGCGACGAAAATCTTTGAAAACAACGACGACGCAGTCCTTGAATCCGAGACACTTATTTTTTTTCCCCCCGTTTGTTTTTTCGGTATATAGGTACGAAAAACAATAATAAAAAATAAAAAAAAAATACCAAGACCGTTTTCGTTCGTCGTCGCCGATCCCGAGAGTGTATAATACACGGTATGTATATATATATATATATAGAAACGACAGACTTGATGTTTTTTTTAAATATATATATATATATACATTTTTTTTTTTTTTCATTTTCTTTTTGTATGTACGGCGGGAAATTTCCCGAGTCGTACGTGAAACATTAATGCAATCTCTTCGGCTCGACTATATTATAATATATACGGACGACTTGGGTTTGACACGCCGTTTACCCGAAAACGTACCCTCCTCGCGAAAATTATCGCGGCCGTTGGCGTACAGGATTCGCAATCGCACGCCCGCCTTGCCAACACTGCAGACTAGTGGCAATATATTGTACGGTTTCTTTGATATATAAATATTTTTTTATTATTATTATTTTCGTCCGCCGTCGTTATAGGTAACAAGTCTGGGAATGTACGGGGACACGAGAGATAACCGTTATTGCCGACCGAAAACGATTTTGACGAGAGCCGACGTCTTCGGTTGAAAAAAGAAAAAAGTAATAAAAAAAAAAAAAACCGAATTATAAATATATTGAAAAAATTGTATTATTACCGCGTAAATGACGACCGACGTTCGCGTGTTTTTCCGTCACAGAAAAGTATCGCATTTTTTTTAAAATTTTTTTTTTTTATAAGAGCCCACTGAGTTTTATCCGCATAAACCGAAAAATAGTACGCGGAATCGTGGTGATTTATCGCGTTTTTCGTTAAAATTGTATCGCTTGTAAAACTACAAAATCGCAAATACTAAAATATCATCGATATTTTTTTTACGGTAAACAACGTTCGGTCGAATTTTCGAGCGTTTTTTGCGAATCCGCATAAAACCAAAACAAAACTAAAAAACCCACAAACATTTCAAACAGTATAACTTAAAAGAGTCCAGAACGTTTTTATGCCAACTATATAACGAGGGAAATCAAAAAACGACCTCCTCGACACACCAACTAGATCCAAAAGCCTAAAAAAAAAAATGTCTCTTATTTTTTTTTCGACTGGACCGAGATTTCTGGCACAGGTCGTCACCGTTATTTTAGCAGTCACAAAAAAACAAAAACAACACATGCACATCATATAGTAAAAACCATTACATTCCTCGTTACGACAATGTTCGTTTGTCGAATTTTCGAGTGTTTTTGTGAATCCGTTTTTGTAAAACCGAAAAAAAAAAAAAACTAAACATACTCGAACAAATATACGTGTACAACTCAAAAAACAAAAACGCCAGCACGTTTTGTAAAAAAATCGTTACGGTCGTGAATACGTTTTAGGTCGTCATGAAGTCAACTATTACGAGGGAAATAAAATAACGACCACCCCGACTACATCCAAAATCCTACAAGAAAAATAATCTATATTTTCGACTGGACCAAGATTTCTAGTATAGAAGTCATTAAAAAACACACACACATCACGGTAAAACTATTACATTTCTCGTTTAGCTAGACATTTAATAAGATCGTATAATATTATAAGAAATCGAGAATACCCCGTTTTCGTTTTACTCGGCGGAGACTTGATAATAAATTTTACTGTAAGTACGTTCGCCCGGAAACGCACCTGCGTCCGTTCGCATCACCTGTCGTTTCGAAACAACCGGTTGCACGCAAGGTGGTGCCGTGCCATGTGTTTTTTTTTTTGTATTTATTAAAAACAAAAAAAAAAAAAAAATGTAAAAAAAAATATACAATCATCGTCTTTGCTCCGGCGCACCATTCCGGACCGTAATGAAAGTTTTTTTGAGTATCGCGTCGTGTAATACAATATAACGGTACGACTTATAATCCCGACGAAATATCCATTATTATTTACCTTTGGGCCGTTACAAAAAAAAAAAAAAAAAAAAAATAAATATTAAATCTCAATATTTCATTAGCTTCCGACCCGTAATAATATGTGATGTTATATTTTTAAAAAAAAAAAAAACACATACGCAGTACACGCTAACGAATATTTTATACTCGCTGCGGATGTCTAACAGACGAAAAGCCGTTTCGTTTTTGTAATAACAGTTATATACGTATGGAATTGCGTTAAATATTTAAACTATATCCAGTGGGACGAATTCGAACGGAACCTTATGTTTTACGGCTCGTTTATAACCTCGCGGATACCGCCGGAATATATAATACCGGACAAAAAGGATAAAATAATATTCGTGTGCGCCGGATTATGTTCGAATCGAAAATCAGACGAAAATATATAGGGAAATGAGAACACGTCCCGTCCTAGAAAATATAACTGTACGCGTACAGGCGCGACAAGAACCCAAATATTTTGGGGGGTGCTGAAATTATTAAAAAAAAAAAAAAAAACGCGGCGTTTTAATTGTAAACGCCGATTAATATCGTATACGTATAGCTCTAACATCTAGGCCACGATTATTCATATTTCGCTATAGATATTTATTTGTCCGTCCGATTATATTATAATCATCATCTATACGAAAATCAACCGCGGACGCGTAACACAAATTCACTGCGTCCGGTCAATATTGAATTGTCCCGATTATTTCATTCTAGAAATATTATTTTTCGACGTACGGCAACAACACCGTCCATAATCGATATACAAATAAATATTATAAATATTATAAATATGACATATATATACATATACACGAGGTATTTAACGAGCTGAAAATTACGCGTTAGCTTAATGGTGTTTTCGACCGTTTCGTGTGAAATAACCACAATAACCGTAATGTATATATACGTGTGTGCCATGATGCCATGGCAAAATCGTAACCCCGTGACAATAACGCGTAACGTACGAAACAATGCGGACGCGGGGCTGAAAATATGCTATTATCGTGCCCGGGGTTTAAACCGCAACGTTTTACATATCGCCCGATAACAATACGTATATTGTAATATTATAATAAATAACTTTGACGGCGCGTCCGATATACCTACTATAATATCACAATAATAACGATAATAATAAAAATACAATGTTATTATTTGGGCGAACGGCAAACGGAAACATATACCGGCCGAAATATAGGTACGCGAATGGAAGCGATTAACGAAATTGCTATTTTAATTTAGGCCCGCCATTAAAAAAAAAAAAAAATAAAAATATAGATAAACATAACCGATACGAGTATAAAATATTTTATTAATCACGGTTTCGAGAAAGAAAATACATTGTAAAAGTATACGTTTTTCCAAATACAAATTGTACAGATTCCAAATACCAAAAATGTGCAGGCTTCGAAATGATAATAAATACGCGATACCAACGTGTATTAATCCACATTGCGTTTTACGATAATAAAATGTAATTAAATACCGTCCCTCCCCCCCTCCCACCCGAAAAAGAAGAAATTAAAAGTTTTTCTGACCTTAGAATGAAATTATCGTCGGAAATTTGCCATAATTTCAGAGAGGACTTTAAAATATTTTACTGTACTTGTACAAAAATCCGCTCGCCGAGCTAGCAAAAATCATCTATAAATATTACCATACACGTACGAGTGAGTATTCATAATAGTCGAGTATATTTAATGGAGGCTTAGCCGTCTAAAGCCCACTTCCCGATTTCTGTCTAAACCGGAGGAGGGTTAAAAAAATCCTTAAAAAATGGTCCGGAGACCATACGCAACGTAAAAACCATGAATAGGAACGAATTTTCATTTTTTTTTTTAAATCCAACCACTTTGAGTACCGAAGTCTTCGTCAGGCGTGTAGCTGAAGAAGAAATAAATAACGTAAAAACAGCCGTAGAGCCCTTCCCATTAAACGGGTATCGGGCAGCAGATAAGCGGAAAAGTCTTGCGATACCGTTTGAAAGGTGAAAAATAATTGTCAGTTTTCACACAATCGGATAGTGTGTGTAAAAAACGGTTTGCCGGTTGTCGGGGGGGGGGGGGCCGGGCCGGCCCCGGGCGCGACCCCTCGGCACACCGCGGAACAACGTCGGCCGGCCGTATACGCACGACGATAAATAAAAATAATATTATTAAAAATTGGTAATACGAAAGGCGGGAAAAACGTATAAATACCGTAAAAAATAATAATAACGCGGCGGCGCGCCTTAGCGGCCCGGACGGGCGCGTAAATTGGATATTACGAAACGGGCGATAATTATTATTGGCCGCCATTTTGTGTGCGCGTTTATATGGCCGCGCCGCCGCGTTTTGCCGTTGATCACGTCCGGGCGGAATGGCAATCAACGCGGCGGGTAAATCGAATTCCCGCGACCGTTCGGCCCGACGGTATTACGCCCCCCCCTCCCCCCGGGAACAGGAGCCGGGAATCGGGGAAACCGTAAAACCGGGCCCGTGTCGGACACTCGAGGTGCGGCCCTCGATTACACTCGACCGTGTGATTTTGTATTTTTTTTTTTTTTTTTTTCGGTACCCGTTTGAAATCCGAACGATACGTTTTATTTTTATTTATTTATTTCCCCGTATACGTTGTTTATTAGATGTCGACGAAATACGAACAAAATATTTATCGCGTTATACATGTGTGACGCGCTCGGTGACCCCCGGCCTAGTTGCCCCACTGATAATGCTGTCGTTGTCGGTCAAGTATTGTTACCTCTTTACGAAACATAAAAATAATACATATCGCAAATAAACGCAATGCAATATTCATAACCGATATTGTACAGGTCATACATTAAAAACGCATAGACAATATTCAAAATATACCAAATACTTTTCATGTGCGAAATCGGTCATCGAACGTTATCGAACTCGCGATTTTTTTCCCCTATCAATAGAAATTACAGCAAGACAAGCACTTGGCCCGTCGTCGTATATTTATTATCATTATGATATTGTACGTAATATTATCAACGAAACGGCGACGGTACGCGGTATATGCGGTATGTGCGGTGGTATACGGTATACGGTATGCGGTATAGTCGTCGCCGTCGGTTACCGCATTCCGAGAGGCCCGGGCCCCGCGTCGCCGACACACGAGAATAATATTCCGTACGTTCCGGACATTCCGAAACCGCCCGCCTTCCCTCCTCTTCCTAACCTAACGCGACGAGTACGTTTAAATTATATTATTGCACCCTCGGAACGTTCGGCATCCCCTCCGCCAACCGTAAGAATATTTGTCCACGTCACTTGTGTATTGTGTATTTGTTTATTTATTTAGAACACGCGCCCGAATTGTAAACGCAGCGATGTATTCACTAACATAATAAAATACCAACCACCATCAAGGGGAAATATTCAACGGGATCGCGGTGGATTAAGGATTTGAACGGCCCGGGAAAGGTTTTTTTTTTTTGTGCCCCCTTATATGGGGAAAACTCTGGCGAAAACTGCTCGTACGATAAAATATCGAAAATTTGATTCGTATTTACCCGACGATTTTATAGGATTATAACGTTTTATTGATTTTACAATACACGAGTAATTTTATTTTAACACAATATTTTTAACCGTTATCGCGTTTTAATAGGGAATTCGATATTTTACCAGTCGGCCCGAGACGGTAATGCATTTGTCAATCGTCTGTTGAAAATTTGCGAGTAAAAATTGAGATAAAATAACGAAATTTACCGACAGGTCTTTTTTTTTTTATGTTCTCTAGGACAACTCATTCCGAGTATAGATGCGTAATTTTCGATACGTCACGTTCAATTTTTTTGTGGTATGTAATTTCGCATATTTTGCCGTTTTCTATATATTTTTTCGGTGGAGCGCGGGTTAATTTTTCAATAGCACTGTGCGATCAAAAATCGTTTTTGACTATTTTTTTTTTTTCTCAGAAGATTTAAACCCGAGTGCCAGTTATTGGAAACGGTGGCCGTCCAGGGAAAAAAATTAAACATATCCGGTATTCAAAACGATCGTGTCGTTGCCGTTCGGTCAATGGCCGCGCAATTTATTCTATTTCTTTTTTGCTCTCTATCGGCCGAAAAAGAATTATAATAGTTTAATTTTTTTTTTTTTTTTTTTTATTTTTTTTTTCTCCCGTTATACGATGAAATTATAAATAATAATAATAACGACAACGATGCAAAATTAGCGCGAGAGACCCGACGAAATTTGACCGCGTCGTCGTCGTCACATCTGGTCGGCCCGTATAATAAAATCAATTAAGTATTATTACCGTGCGGTAATTCAAACGTTCGTATATATAATTTGTATTTTCTCGGCGGAGAAAGGCATACGATAATTTAATATTGTTTCGTATACGGTCCGTAAACTACGACGACATCTGCCGCGCATAATTATTACGGGTTTTTTTTTTTTTTTTTTTTTTTTTTATATATATTTTGACGACGAGAACCGTGTAAAGTCGTTTTGAACGGCACTTATATCATGTCGAGGCTGGCGGACGGCAACGACGTAGGTATACACCTCGAATTTGATTATTAGTAATTTTCGCGAAAATATCACGGTTTTTTTAAAAAAAAATTTTAAATTTATTGCTGGGGGGAGGGGTGGCTGAAATTATATTGATAATCTATAAAAGAAAAAAAATCGTCATCGTATAGAGTATGTAATATAATAAACTTAACTTATTCGAAAATCAGTATAACTATTGTTAGGGGGGCATACGCTGATTTTAGTAGATTTTTATAAATCTTAAGAGGCGGATTATGATTCTTTTTAAGGGTTCTTATTATGTTGGAAATTAAAATTTAATTGTTTTACTGGACAAACGTAAATCAATTTCTTTTTTTTTTCAAAAACGTATTTTAAGTATTTTGCATTTTACTTGCGATAAAAATAATTAAAATTAATAAAAATAAATAAATAAATAAATAATAAATCCAACAATCGATTAACACGTTTTGAGGTTTTACATTATTATTTGTTATTTTCTTCTCGGAGATTAAATGTGGGCATTTTACGTTACAACTCGGTTTGTAAAAACATTGGGAATATTTTATGATGTCGAAAAAAACTCTCCGAGAAAACCGATTATCGTTGTCTGGAAAAGAAAAGTTAATGTATTTTTTTTTACAAACGGAAAATTGTACGCCCTTAAAATGTTGCCGCTCCAATCACCCGGTCTCGATTTGCGCTTATAGACAAACCTGACGCAGCTTTGGCGTGTCAAAGACGAAACTTTTCGAACAACATTTACGATGATATATACGTGTAGATAAACGAACGTTCTACAAACTCGGAGCTCGACAAGTCGTTAGTCACCTGACACCGGGCGTTATCGTGTCGAAACACACGCGCCGAGCCACCGGAGAAATCTTCATCAGAGCAAGAGAGAGAGAGATACAAAGAGAGAGACAAAGAGACAAAGTGAGAGAGAAGGAAATAGTGAGTGAGAGAGCTACAGCGGCGGGCCTTCGGGGCGATTGTACTCGAAACAACGCCGTCACCCGGCGCCCGCCGTCATCGCGTACGAACAATACGCGGCGCGGACGGGCCCCGGGGCGTACGGCGTCGACCGAGATAATAGACGGCGAGTGTCCCGCGGTCTAGACGCGCCGTAGTGGTATTAATACCGCCGCGGCCGGGCTGACGATGACGTAAACAATCGGTCGGTCGGTTTTAATTAAAACTATTTACAAAAGGGCCGCCATCCTCAGTGTTCCCCCTACCAGGGCACTGCGTCATCGCACGTCACGTCACCGGGGCGTATTATCACGCGCGCGAAACGTATTCCGACGGCTCGGCCATCCACCCCGGCTGCCACCCTAACTCGTGCTCCGCCGTCCTGTCCGCGCAACGGGTTCGTATTACAATTGTATTGTTCGACGCGCGCTATTCGCGACCGGCCGTCGGTACCCGCGGGCCGGGCCGATGATGATGATGAGCGACGCCCGATCACCGCCGCCGAACCGACGAAAGTTCCACTTCGTCGTACAAAAGGACGAAAAAAAAAAAAAAAAAACACGCCGTAAATTCATTCGTATTTCGCGTTTGTATACAATCGGCGGGCACCGGTATCATAACGACGGTATTATGGCCGTGTTACCGATCTAACCGTAGCCGTAACTGGGGGTGGGATAGAGACGGTATAACTCAAAATCTATCGAGCATGGAAAAGACTGGTCGTTATCGCTCCACTCGAATGTATCGCTCCCAATATAACTCACGGTCCGCAAATGAGGATATCACTCGATACGGTAACATGATTTATGGATATTATTGTTGTTATTACCGCCGCCATGGAAGAAAAACGATATTTTTTTTATACAATGCGTTGTATTATTATTTATATGTTAAAATTAATGTCGCGTCAATCTAACTTTTAACACCAGAAGGTCAAAATATCACTATTGTCCCCCCGACAAATTATCTTTCCTTCATCCTTTTTAACGTTGAATATCTACCGGGATAATTGGAAATCAATACGTCACATCCAAAACGATCATAATGCGTAAAAATTCTAAAATCATTTTCGATAGTATTTACCCCCCCTCCCCTCCCTGGTTTTACGTGCACGTGTTTTTGAACAAACGATTGCGCGATAAATACTCGTGATATAGTCACGGGGCCGTGTGGAAATGTATACCAGAGTAATGGTTTTTTCAAATCGATAAACGTTAAATTTTTCCCAAAGGTTTTGCCTAAACAATTGCCCGCCACTCGAATAACGGCGGTGTGACCAACACGAATGGTATTTGTCGACGTGATACGAACGCGGACGGTCCAGTGCGACGTTGTAGAACGGATTGACAATTGTTTCTCGTATATTTCGAGCCCGGCGAGAACGTTTCGTTTGAAATGATTCGTGTTGGCGGCCCAAGTGTAGGAGGTTACAGGGTGTTGGACCGGCCGATATTGCAAATGCACGGAACAACCCATTGATCGGTGCGAATTGGAGCGTCTCTAAAACGCGGCGGACCGACCGGAGAGGATCGGGTCGCGGGCTACGGCGGCGGCGGCGGCGGCATAGGTGCGGCGGCGGTACCGACCGTCGCGGCCGGAGGGTGCGCGCGCCCGCGCTCGCGGAACTGGCGGGAATTTTAACCTATACGACGGGCGCGCGCGAAAGCCAAAAAGGTTTCGAAGGTTAATGGCGCGTGCAAAACAGCGCCCGTTCGCTCGGCGCAATAAACGTTTATAACGACGGTAATAATATTATACAGCGCGTTTCAAAATGGTTTTAGTAGACTAATAAATACCGTTCCAGTAGTTTGCGGCCAACGAAGCACCCGGCCGTCCGAACGGCGGGGCTATCGCGTACCCGTCGGTTACCGAGAAAGTAGCGACAACGTGCGCCTCGGCCGAGTGGCGTCGTTCAATTGGCTGTCATCCCAAATGTCGGCCGGGCAACAAAAAGCGTTTTCTGTGCAAATCCGTTATCACCGTGCACCGTGATTTTCGGCGAAAATGTAACGTTGAACCCTCAACAGCCCCAACAGAGAGTGTTCGAAGTTGCCATAAAACTTCCCGAAGACCGGTTGCTTATGTAATAGGGAAGTGATCAAAGGGTCGACCAAGAATTTTGAACGAAAATGTCGAACAAATTTTAACAAGCATTTCATACCTACAGACGATTTTAAGAATGGCTATTCCCACAACTACAAGCCGATGGAGACGATTTCATCTTGCAACTAGATGGGGGGGCACCACCACATTGGTCTCTAGAAGTCCGAAAATTTCTTAACGATCAGCTACCACAGCGATGAATCGGTCGCCGTAGTGCTAACGACGCTACATTGGCCGCCCCGTTCACCGGGCCTTACAATCTGTGATTTTTTTTTTTTCTTTGGGGTTACATGAAAAACAATGTTTATGTACCTCCTCCTCTTCCAAAAGACCTCGATGAATTGAAAAGTCGCATTACTGACGCCATTAACTTGATTACAGTGGACATGCAGTTCAACATGAAGTATTTGAATATCGCTTAGATGTGTATCGTGCAAGTAAGGGAGGTCACATTGAACATTTGTAAATATTATACCTAAAACTAAATGCAATCGACTAAAACGTGTAAAACTTTTCCTGACCTGATTATTCAAATTTAGCAATAAATATAATTTTTTTGTGATTCGGATGAATCATTTTTGAAATACACCGAATAATATATTAATATACGAATACTATATTATTTATCGTTGCTCGAATTGCGGGGATGGAGCTTCTCTACTCATTTTTCTCTATCGGTACGTCTCTTTATGAAAACAATGATATTTTCAACAGAGAAAAACCATGTACGTGTTTTATCTACTAAAATATATTGTACATATATTTATTTTGTTCAGATGTAATATTTATATTTCAGTCGTAAACTATAATATTCTTGTATTATCTGTGCAGGACTTTCGCCTCGTGCGTAAATTTCTAATGTTATATTTAACCAAAATCGTTATACGTCATCATTTTTTTTTTGGCCTGTCAAAATAAAAAACCAATTTTATAAGAAACAATATAAATAAATATGCGAGCAAAATTGGTTGTTGTATTGCAGACGACTATAATTCGTGTTTGAAAATCGGCGTAAGGGGTTATGTCGAGTTTAATAAATGCAAGAGACGCTTATTTTGTGTAAGGCTCATAGCACCTCTTCTTATTTTTTTTTATTTTTTCAACTTGAACACTGATTACGATAAATATATAATGACTTATAAACAGGGCGGTCCGTTTGTCACGATCTACAGTGTTGCGAAAGTTCCCTTTTTTTATAATGAATTCGTTCTCGTTTATCGTTCCTTCTGCAAAAAATGCAATTCGTTCCTCGAACTTGTCGAACAATTCGTCAATATTTATTCCAGCCTAAATACTGTTTTTGGATAATTTTTTCACATCGTATATGACGTGAATCGATTAGAAATACGTTATTAAACAACTGACGTTGGATACGTTGGTTTTATTTCTGTTGACATCGTTTCATTTCTGTTTTCTCTTGGGCCGTATAGATAACCACCACGCAGGCAATTTTCCTCCAGCGACACCCTAAATTCCCTCTCGGCTTTCTCGGTGCTGGGGCCGCGTTTCGCACGCGTGCATCGATCGCGCGCCGGTATTACCGTTACGCTCCGACATAACCTATTTTTTTTTTTTTTTTAATTTTAAATCGTCAAAATGTACGGGGAAAAATCGAGTCCGTCGTCGGCCTGCGGGGTGCACTGTACGCGTTTTTCGTAATATAACCGTGTAGAGTTCGGTCAACCGTACGGATTATTTTATACGCGTTTGAATTTATGTACATATACGTGCGTTAGATTATACCGAAAACGGCTTCGCGGCGGCGGGCACGCAATAACAAAGGGCACCAAGAGCGTCGGGATTAACATCAGGAAATTGCAAAACCGACGGTCTGCGGCCTCGGAGAGAATCTCACCCGGGCCCGTATACATTATAATATTACGTATTTTACGCGGCCCGCAGCCGTGAGTATATTGGATTAAATAAATACATATATACATATATAATATGTACGCGGTGGTCCATTACGCTCGTTTCTAGGTTGGGTTTCTAATAAATTTCGGTTTGACGCACCCTGTCGCCGTAACGGCAAACGGCACACTGTTGTATTTTTTTTTTTTTTTTTTTTATACCTCTAAACGAAACGACCGTTTGGAGTTTTGTATAATAATGTATAACCGTACTACAATTGTGAGCGCGCACAAAAACACACATCAAGGGAATATCGTAAATAGACCGCGCAGAGGTGCGTCGTATTTGGACGTGCACGCCACCCGGGGACGGGCAGGTATAAAATATCGTTAACCTTAAACGAAAACCCGTACAAAAAAAAAAAAAAAAAACACATGAAATTAAACCGGGATTATTGTTCGTTTTGCCGGCGGGAATGGTCGAAAACCCGGAATCCGTCAGACCCGCAAAATTACAATCGACCGCGGGTTTGAACAAGTCACAACAAGTTTTAATTGAAATGCGTATACTCGAAATCGTATTGCTTAAAACGGGCCGTTTTTTTTTAGAAATATCACTCGATAAATTCGACCGGCCGGCCCATCAAATCAAATCGCCTAAGACGACTGTATCGTATAATAGTAATAATTATATGACATACTCCTTTGGCCGCCCCCCCCCAAAAAAGAGAAGAAAAAAAAACAATACTCTAATCCTCTAAGTACTGCTGAAACAAATAATATAATATATTCCTAATGTATTTATCCTAATGTGTACTCGTTTTTACGTTTCCATTCTTTAAACTAACAATATAGAAATTACGTCTTTTCACTAGATAATTCTTACCGATATATTTTCAGACACAGATAGTTTTAATTCAACAAAAGTAAGTCGGAACTAGTGCGTGAACGTCGGGGGGTCGTCCTGGTTAATTCTAGTTTTACATAGTCAAAACCAGATTTGACGAAAGGGATATCCGAAAAGATTTTCATCGACGTAAATCGAAAAAAAAAAAAAAAAAAAAAAGAAGAAAAATGTCAAACTAGCTAACTCTCAGTCATAGTCGTATTTTTAAATATTTTTATAATGCGTTGCGTTTAGAAAACGCTAACGGTTATTTTTTTCGTTTTTTTTTTTTTTTTTTGTTCCGATATTAGGAGAGGAATTTCTTGAAAAATATACCTCTTCAATGCGTTGGCTCGCATATATATAGCCAGATTCAAAACGTCACGAGAAGTCTGTCTTTCGGATTAAAATCTCTGCTCAGAGTCTAAAAGCTTGGACGACGAATCGATGATATACGACGATTCTTCTTTTTCGTTGTATGCGGCCAATCGAGACCGACAATCCTCTCTCTCTCTCTCTTTCCATTGGCAGACATTCTCCAATAAGCTCCGGATTTTAGTTTTTTCTTAGTCATTCTTAATTTTGTCGCCATTTATAAAGGTATCTTTCCTTGACGTACCCGGTGAACCGTGTGCTTATCTTACGCCGTCTCACGTCCGGCGCATTTCAGTCCTTTATTCGTTATTTCTTCTACAATACAATTAGTCTTCGATACAGTTGTTTAGTATATCCTCCGTCCTCTCGTACTTTCGACAACGCACTGATCGAACATTTTTTTTTTTTTTTTTTTTGATATTACATTTCATTACAACAGTACAATTTTTATGAACTTTTATAACTCCAATCGACGTTTTGAAAGTGTCATAACTCGGAGTTTTTCAATTTATTATTTTCTCGTCGTCGTTTATGTTATTGATAATTTGCCGTTCGATAAATAAAATCATTAACGAATCGGAGTCTTTGTTACTACGAAGTATTGATTTAACCGTCGTTAATTTCGAAAATGTTCGCTCAAAAGAGCAACTCGTGCTATTGTGCTATGAAATTCCAAAAAAAATAAATAAAAAAAATAAAAATTGTTCTTTGATTATTCCGATTTAAAATATGGTTCCAATTAAAAAAGGTTTTTGAAGTGGATGTTAACGGCGCTCCCCTAACGGGTATGTTTCCAAGTATGTGAATTCCCCTCATTTAATCCCTCATATTCAACATCAAAAGCATTTTCGAAATACAGAGGATTTTCGTTAGTCGGTTCGAACGTTTTAACAAACGTTACTTACGGCGAGAACGAGATCATCAAAGGTTTCTGGATCAAAGCGATCATTTTGAGCCGTTAAAAATAAATCGCCTAAAAAAAAAACCCCCTCCCCCATTAAAACACGAAAATCTTTGCAATTATTTTTATATCGTGTCGGCGGATCGTTTACGGTACAATCAATTCTTGTATAGATACCGGTGGCGCATAGACGTCCTGTAAATTACCAGTCGATTCGTTCGACTCGGTTTGATAGGGGAATTTATCGTAACGATAACGGTTTCAAAAATTATAATTTCGGACGGCGAACGTATTGTTAATAATGACTGGTTGTCGTCTCTTCCGTCGGTATTCGTCGTCAAAGCGTATCGAAATACTTATATTTCGACTTTCCCGCCGCCTACGTTTCCGAAACTATTCGTTCAGTATATATATCCAGTTAAGGGTCGTATTTCTCGTCCGGAGACGGGCGAATTCTCTATTATAGTATTTTGATTAAATTTAATAAGATATATTCGACGGATCAAAGTAAACGAAAACCCGAGGGGTGTATTCGATTATTATTATTATTATCATTATAATCCGTCGTCGTCCACAGAGAGGATAATACAGGGAGAGTCCGGTTACCGTAATAAGGCGCATACAGCGCGTTTCATTTGTCGCGACTACCAGACAATAATAATATGATGTCTATACGCCAAGATTTTTTGGTTTTTTTTTTTTTATGGTTGATTTATGGTTGCTCCGTCGGCAGTTGTATTTATTGCGCAATGCGAATTCCCGAATTTTTTTTTATTCGTTGCTATTTTGCGAACACGACAGTACGAATCGCTAAATTTCCACGCTTTTCCCTCTCGCCCGGATGAAAACGAATTATTGATTATTTATAGCGGCATCGGTAGTAAAACGACAGGAATATATTATATTAAATTCGATTTACCGCGCCTATATAAATGCAAAAAAAAACAATTCTTATTATTTTTTTCCCCCATTTATTTATTTATTTTTTTTTTTGAAATATCTCATTATAATATTATAATAATAACGTTATATAAACGTCGAAAAGAGTATTTGGGGTCTGAAGGGCATTGAAAGACTGCTGTAGCAAGCGAAAAGCCCATTATTTTATTTTTTTTTCGTAATTGCGTTTTTCAAATATATTATAATAATGCTATTATATAAAAATATATATTATTATTATTATTATTTTTTAAATTCGCATTTTTTAGACCGTTTGATAATGTGTACCTATATCTATATATATATATAATATAAAGACAACGATTTCCTAAACAATTATAATTATAATATTTAGTGTGAGCGGAAACGCGATAAATCGAAAACGGTTTCATCCCTTCCCCGGACGCTCGGGAGGTTGAGGGGGTTATGTTCATAAACGATCGAATGAGATAAAATCATGGAAGAAAAACGTTCGTACGGAACGTTTTGAACAAATTGGGTTTTATGTCCGTGGCACAACGAACTGGGGTCAAGTTTACTTATCTCATATTAGTACACGATATTATTATGCATGCCGGGGCGTGTATTAGGGGTCGTGTCAAAAATTTTTAGTGTAGTGAAATTTAATTGTAGAATTTGCTCTAGTGAATAGTCGATGTTTTCGACTCGATCCCCTTTTGTCGAACGCCCGGGAAATATGTTTTATCTCTGTTGTATACGAAGTCGATGGGTTGTTTGTACGCGGTAATTAATTTTTTTTTCTTTTGTTCTGTTGCCAAAATCCATTGTTTTGTTTTCAATATTACACGGAAACGGTTCTTCCAAGGAACGTTGTTCACATTAATTCCGTTAAACGCAATGCCACACCGCGGGCAACGGAAATTCTCGCGTATACATTAAATATTGTTATTATAGTTTTTGGAAACGTTGCCGCGTATCACCGTTTGATATTCTGTAATAATTGCCTTTACATTTTCGTGTACCGTGTTCACCGCCGTGCACAATAATCTACATACAAAGGCTAATAGGACCTCCGGGAATTCGGGATTTTCGCTCCGGGTACTGTGGTTTGTTTGAGAGCGAAGGTGATGTGGGATGATTTTTCATTGTTTATTTGTATTCTCCGTTTGGAATACCAATCTACAAGTAGGTTTAGATTTACTTTGTAAATATTAGCTAGCAAAAGTGGATTTTTTTTTTTTTGGAAATGTATATAACTTTGTCATCGGCGAAGTCGGCTACAGAAGTTTGAGAAATTGTTGACCGTGTATATTTTGCATAGTATGGGGGAAGAGATGGCGCCTTGAGGGACACCAGCTAGGATCGGGGCCGAATTTGAGATTTCAGAGCCAAATTTTCCGGCAAACAATCTGTCTTCGAGATATGACTTAAAAAATAAATAGTACGGCGGAGGAAGAATTGTTTTTAGCACGTGTAAGAGACCAGGAC
Source organism: Tuberolachnus salignus (assembly GCA_956483605.1). Classification (NCBI taxonomy): domain Eukaryota; kingdom Metazoa; phylum Arthropoda; class Insecta; order Hemiptera; family Aphididae; genus Tuberolachnus; species Tuberolachnus salignus. Next base: position 20,258,783 of record OY101433.1, read on the forward strand.
TTGCCAGACTCTATCGAAGGCTTGGGCAACGTCGAGTAGGACAACAGAACCGTATGACTTCGTTTCCAAGGAGTAGGCAATTGAATCAGTTAGGCGGTGGATATCTGATGGATAGCGGAACGTTTATTCTGGAAGCCAAATTGCGTGCAGGGACGATTTGTGACAGAGAAACTGTTGATTATCAAACTATGTTTCGTATAGGTATTACTATAGTAAATCGATATTACGTTATATGCTGTATATTATGTTTCGTTGCGCTCGTCGGGCTAGAATTAAAAAATATTCGCTAGCTATTTTTAAGAAGAAAAAATAAACACACACGAAAAATGTTTCAATGGCTCGGCCGTAAATACAATTTTTTTGTTTTTCGTTGAATTATATTCGATTTTACGGTAAATAAATATAGGTATAGTTGTGTTTGTGTTACCGCGGACCGAAATCTCTGCGCCGGCCCGTTTCGCAATAAAAATGGGTTCGTCCGTTTCGCCACCGTCGGCCATTTTCTCGCCAAAGTCCCGGGGCCGGCTCCCTACCCGGCCAGTCGGTTTTTCCGGTAAAATTCTTCGGTGGCGGCGGCGGTGTTAATGGTAATAAACGTCTGGTGATTAACCGCGCGCAATAATTCACCACCGCCGCCGCCGCCGCCGCCGTTTCGTACCTGGGATTTTGATTAGAGTACACGGGGGAATCGGCCGGCCGAGAGCCCCTCGTCCACGGGTATCCGCACGAATGGGACGCCGGGGAATAACCCGGAGCCGGATCGCGATAAAGTTTATATCGTATTTACGTCAACCGAACGATAATACGCCGCAGCGGACGGACCACCGGAGGCCAAAACTATTACATATTTCTTTTTTTTTTTTTTTTATACAAATAAAATGAACAGTTTTATTCGAAATTACTTTACTGTTATGGACCGTTTTTTTTTATTTTTTTTATAAAACCGTATACGGCGAGCTATTATATAGGGACATCTCGGCGTTTCTGAAACGTATTATTTTTTTTGTAATCCATTATAATTTTACAACCACATCCCTGCGGGAACGACTGAATTTATAGAACCCCCGAAAACGATAAAATATTATTCGTTTTACGGTATCGGTGGTATAACCATAAATGATTTTTATTCTATTATACGAGTATAATAGTTGGACGGTATATACACACAATATACAAAAAAAAAAATCCCAGAAATACACGGGAAAACGAGAGAGAAACGGTATTGGGCACGTTGCAGAAAAGGAGAAATACTCGTAATAACGATAAGACAGTTTCGAGAAGATGTAACGGTGAGATAAGTGTAGACCTAGCCTCGGGTATGAGGTACCGAGGCCCCGAGAAAAAGCGGTTAAAAGTTTAAAGAAAAAGTAAAGTTATAAGTGAATTTGTGAGCGTGCACTTATGAAAGACGCTTTTTTTTTTTTCTTTTTCTTTTTGGTCGTTATTGCGCGACGGAAACCGGAAGACTTTTTATCAAAACAAACGTGTCTTGTATATGATAATAGGATCGGTCGACGGAAAAAAAAAAAAAAAAACACTGTTGGCGAAACGCGGCAGTGATAAAAGAAGAAAGAAAAAAAAAAAATCGCGAAATTATTTTTGAAAATCCGATTTGAAACGTCACGGTAAAACCGGTCCACGTGAGCCGGAAAACGACAGTAGATTTAAATAGAACCGATGAGGTCCCGATATATAATTTAAAATCGATTTCGGGACAATTATTTTTAATAGGCCTATCGATTGACACAGACCTGATCAGACACCTAACTCCCGTTGATGTTTTATGAATTTCCTGTATTTATTGTATTTTTATTAACGGGTCTATCGTTGTTGGCCGTCCATAAATATGTGCCGAATTACTCTCGAAACAAGGTGCTCGACGAAATGGCCAAAAACGAAACCCAGAAGAACGAGTGGCGTATCCACGCCTCTTCCTGCCCCCCATGGTTATAACCCTTCCCGAGATGTCGTCGATATACATTTTTTTTTAATTTTTTTTTTATGACGTTTAGTTAATTTGACCGATAAAAATAATTGAAAGTGAAAATTTCAAATAATTTCCTGGCGCGTCACCGAGAAGAATCGATTTGATTTTGTCTTTCCGTCATTGGATCGTTTAAACTTCGGAATAAACACAAACGGGGATGTATTTTACAAAATATTATTATTAGTGATATGGCATAAATCCGGATTTTTTTCTTTATCCAAATGTCGCTTTTTTAAAATTGCATTATTGTATTCTTTAATTCATTTCTCATAAAACCATTATCTAATTGTTAACAGCATTAATTACGTTTTTACTATTGAAATAATATCATAATAAGAAATTAATTTTTTTTTTTTTTTAAAAAACAAGTACGACAACAAAAAAAAAAAAACCATACATATTACACTATAATTTATATAATATATTACTAGGTGACCCGGCAATCGTTATTTTACTCGTAATAATCATTTATGGTTAGCACGCTTTGAAATTAATAAAAAATTACTTTACTAATTTTATAATGTACAACAAATTGCCAAAGGATTTGATTTTGACATTTCAAAATAGATATCTGTATGGTCAAACCTGAGTTTTGATTTTTTTTTTTTTAAATTGGAAATACAACATTTCGGATTGCAGAATCCGAAAGATCCGGATTTTTCCCATCACCTATACGTGTGTATATTATAAATGATTAGTTTTTATTGTGTTCTTTTTTTTTTTAAAAAAAAAAATAAAAACAACGATTTCCTATCTCGCGTTTCGCTATTCGTAACGGTCCGACGAACATCAAAAACCCGGCGATTAAATATAATTTCCCGTTGATAAATTATTATCGTCATCGGGCGGGAGACGAATTACGCGGTGGCGCGTTCGGTGAGCAGGCTGCGGTTTATATACACGTACACAATTTAATATGCACGTTGCACATATACCGCCAGCAAACGAATATTTTATACGTGAATAAATCGGTTGCACTAGCGTACGTAAAGTACATAAAAAAAATAAAAAAAAAAAAAAAAAATGTACTCTCTGCCAAACTACGAAATACGTCCGAACTCTTTCTGAAGCCGTTTATTATTCGTTATTAAGCAAAAACTAAGTCTTCCTGCGGTCTTTCTGTTGCACACCTTTAGCAATTAGCCGGGGAATTCATATCTTCTGTAAACTCTTTCCACGATGAACGCGATTAACATGCGTAGGCCATTTTGATCGGTCTTCGCCTGTCGTTTTGCCGTCTCAGCCGAGTTTTAACTCTTCTTACTAAGGTTGCTAAATAAACGGACTTGCCGCCATACAATTTGTAGCTGGTAAAGATAGACGAATTTCTAATGCAATTCTAAATGCCGGGGAAAAAATATTTTCTTATGTTCTGGTAAATCGACAATGTCCATGCTTTGGCGGTGGTTTTTTTTTACCGCCATAGGCTATTCGGTGGTCTGGGTTTGGTTCTCAATCACTACGCCCCGGTGGGTCCTGTGTGTGTGTTTGTCTCGTTTTCCAATGGTTTCACTGTCACGGGACAGCGGGACGAAAAATCACTATACTTACTGAATTTATGATACCGAAAATTCGAAAGACACCTTCGCGTCCTAATATAAATATTCACAACTGCCGCCTATCCGTGCGCGCAACACGGTTTTCCTATATATTTCGTACAAGACGCGATATGAATATCGTACGAGTATAGAAACGCATTATAATATTTTGGCATTCAGTAATATTATTTCCAAGCATATTTTTGCCTTTTTTTTTTTGCACGTTCGTGTTCGTATATTATACAGTCAGGCATAAACGAATATGAAAATCTAAACATTTTTTCCAGTGAGAGTTTTTTTTTTTTTTTTTTTTTTTTTTTTATTCAATATTTCCCACATATTGTCAAATTTGCGTGGTTTGCCCCGGTGGATTTTTACACTTGGAATTATTGCGCAAAGCCACAGTATCGAAAACGCGCGTTCGTATTTCTTCCACGAGATTTTCTACTGCGACATGGGGTCTACGAACATTTATTTTTTTATTTTTTTTTTTGTTCGTCTATTGTAATATCGTTTACGTGTAATGATTTTATTGGCAGTATTGTCACGATTAATCAATAGCGTATGAACGTTTGATTTTCAAATTTCCAACTAGATACGAAGCGTGTTACGTTTTCGAAAAATAATCTATTTTCGGTATGAAAATTGAAGGATGGGGACGCATAAATAAATGGTCGACGCGTGTGCCTTTGCGGTGTGGTTACATACGAGGGTACGAGTGAAACGCTGTAAGTAAGATTGTCAAACGAGTAGTCTGTATCGTTCTATATAGTAAAAAAAAATAAAAAAAATACAATTTTTATTCGAAATCGACGCGGATATTGTTATTATTATTACTATTATTTTTTTCTACCGTGGGTATATATAAGCCAGAAAAATGTACGGTTCTGCGTGGGGGGAGGGAGGGAGAGATAACCGATAAGTACCTTTGCTGCCTTACTAATAGGAATAATGACGGTAATAATAATAGCAACGACAATAATATTATATAGTCGTGTCGTGTAATGATATCGTTGCAGCCACCGGGGGATAGTCACCCCACGACCGGCTCTGGAAGCCACACCGAAAGTCGAATCTGATTTGTTTTGCGCTGGAAACGTGACTCTTTGTCCGCACGTGTGTGTGCCCGGAATAACGTACACATTACGGTTTCCTATTTACGTGAAAAATTAAACTCGGCTCGTCCGGGACGACAAAAGGGAGGGCGTAAAGAAAGAAAGAAAAAAAAGGTTTCCATTGTGCGTTATTGTTATACGTATCGTACACGCGCGCGTGTGTATATATATATATATATACACGTATAGTGCGAGGAAACCAAAAATGTAATAAAAAAAAAATATATATATATATATATATATGTATAAAACATCACGCAAACCACGAAATAAAACAATGGGGGCGAATAAAACAAACCGTATAAAACACACGCACGGGAAACGGCGGGTGCCCCGGAAATCAATAAAGAAAAAAACGTTCTCACCGCGGCTATACGCTGTCGTACACCAACGTCCGGCTAAAGTGCGTAATACGGAAATCGACTGGTTAAATTGTCGTTGTCGACTATTGTCTTGTTTATCAAAAAAAAAAAACAAACAAACGAAAAGGAAATAAGAAAGAAAATCAAGTTGGGCCCGGTGACGCCGAAATCAATATGTTCGAATTACGGCGCAGGGGATTTATAGCGTACACGATTTGTACTCAACATCCCGCCGTTCGGGTAAATATTCTCGTGTGGGACGTTATTAAGAAAACTGTGCGCGGGATTTCGAGTACAAATATTAGCACGGCTGCAAAACGCAGAACGTTACGGTTTGGGCGCCTATGTGGTGGATTGTCCCGGTCAGGACGTGTCGATGTATGGAATACCGTTAAAAGTGCCGAACACGAAACAGAAAAAAAAAAAAAAAAATGATTTTCGTTGGACCAAATGAGCCGAAATTCCTAGTCTGCGGTGAGCACCCGTACGAGAAATTAAAATGTTTTTTAACATCTGTTTCCGAGACATCGCCTAGGTCCAACATTTTTTTTGTGTGCTATATGTACTGATACGTAATATTGTCATTTTTTTTTTTTTGTTGATTATTTTATACTAGCCGAAAAAAATGTTTTCCGAAAAATGAGCGAAACGCCATAACGTACAATTTTTTCGTTCTTTTCTCTTCTTTTTCAGTTAAATCGTAAAATATATGTTTTATTATTCGTGTTCAGTGTGATACCGTGTACAACGACACTACGATCAATTACTAAACATAAAAATTGATTTCTCAAAAAAAAAAAATAATAACCTATTTTCGGATATTACTTCGTATCCATAATATTAAAACTATGACGACGGTTCCGATTTCTCGGTGCGGTCGACTGAAAACTCACGATTGAGCGGATCGAGAAAAAAAATCAACGATATTGGTATCGAATTAAAATGCAATACCGAAATCCAACCTAATATTGAAATTGAACTATTCGATGATATTTACACGTCATGTCTCCATAGGGGGAAAAAAAATCGGACATTTTAAAACCTTTAAACAAAACAAATCGCATGTAGAAAATGTAGAATTTGAATTTATAACCCGTATTATTATTTATTAAATCACAACTTGTTCTATCGTGCATTACGGTAATATAAAGTACGTTCGGCGACAGCGAAGAGATTCTTCGAAGATTCGAAATATTTTTCATGAAAAATAAATAAATCCTATCGGATTCGGATACGAGTACATATTTCTTCTGATCCGTGTAAAATATCTAAATATTATATTGATAGGAAAAAAACGTACTCGTATATTCACTTCGTGACGAGTGACGAGTAATATTCCCGAAGACCGGTCGTCTTGTGGGCAAATGGGAAATTGGGAACGAGACGGGCCACTTATACTGTCTGGCAACTTTGCATAGGGCATATGTTTAATAATGCCCCCCCCTCCCCCGACAAGTATGACAACAGTACTTTGACAATCATTGAATTTTCTAATATAAAAAAAAAAAAAATGTATTGTATTCGTAAGATATTTTTTCCTGATCAATTTATTCCATAAAAGTCTTTTTAAATTTATTCCTGTATTATAATACGTTATAACACGATAACCAAACATTAAAATAACAATGATTAATTATATTTCGTATATTTTTTATATTTGGTTTCACTGAGTCATTGTAATTCTGTCTTTGAATGTTTTTTCTTTTTTTTTGTTTGTATACATCGAATACAAATATATATATATATATATATATATTTACACGGTCCTTCGGCGGTTTTGATTTCGGTGAATAAATTAGTTTGTCCCTCCGTTCGTCAAGTATTTTACACAGTCCCGTCACCGGCTGCGCGCATATTAATAAGCTTACGAGCGACAACCCCTCGTGACGTCACGCGCGAATACGCTGTCTACACGTCTTGTATAAAATTACGCCGGCGAAATTTCGTTTATATTCGCCCTCCTGTAGTGTACAACCCTGTCGATCGACAACCCTTTTCCCTATTATTTGTTCGCCTCGCCCTGTAAACTTTCTCGGCGAATCCCTCGCTAATAATAATAATAATAATATTATTATCCGGTTAATGCGCACGCTCTGCAGCGAAATCCCGCCGCGCCCGCACACTTTTCACTACCAATTCCACGATAAACTCAAATTGGATTACCATAATAGACTTTGTCCCGTCGTCGTCGCAAACATAAAATATAATATTTAGCGACACGAAACATTAAAATCATTTATTACTCGTAATCGCGTTAGTCGGCCAAGAGTGCTTCGTGCCCGGTAAAATTCTTTGACATTTCTCGGTTGCTTTTTGAATTTTGAATAAAAAAAAAAAAAAATTATATTCTACTAACATATTACACGCGCGTTATAAATACCATCAGAATATTACTGTTTGAGACGCGTCGAATTTTACATTTTCTTTTTTTTATTAATTTTTATACCCACGGAAATCTACACGTCTCGTCGGACGTTTTATGTAGAATTACCGAATGTGGGGGCGGGGTGGGGCGCATTGTGTTTTCATTAGATAATCGTTGCCGTTTACGTACTGTGATTAAACGGAAATTATTTGCAATCGTTTCCGTCGAGTTTACATTATTATTGGTCTAAGGGCCTGCTCGACGCTATAGCTAAGTAGGCAGACGCCTAGGTGGTGGCACTAGTTTATGGGCGGCAAATTTCGAACGAATCAAATTGATAAAATTTGCAACAAAAAAAAAAAAAAAAAAACGTGTAATTTTACTACTTTCAGAAAATGGCGATGTCGGTAAACATCAGAAATCGATGCAATAGAAATGACGGACGAGTTGTGTTAGTAGCGGTATCTGCATTATTTGAACCCAATAAGTACCCCTCCCCTCACCATTAAAAGTGTTACAGTTGTAAATAATGCCGATTTTATACCAAATTTTAATCAATTTTATAAAAATTTTCTAAGTTTAAAAAAAAAAAAAACTCTTTGAAGTCTTCCACATGAACCAACAAAGGTTAAGCGATTTTGCTATAATTTCTGTTGGAAGGGAACTGATGAAAAATCTCGAGTTTGAACATTTTGAACGCGAAAAGGCTCGCAAAATAAATTCTATTTGATATATTTTGAATATTGTAGTTATACTTTTCAATGTATAATGTATTTTTTTTTTTATTTTTATTACATTCATTTTAATATTTAATATTTTTTATGTTTTACAAAGAAAACAGAGGTCGTTTTGTATTTTTTAATATAAAATAAGAATTTATCGTTAAAACGCGAAATGCGTTTTGCTCGTATATGCCCTCTCCCATCCACCAAAAAAGTAACTATTGAATCGGATGAATAAGATTCGCCTGGGGCGGTAAAAAAAAAAAAAAAAATCTAAAGTCGGCCCTGATTGGTTTCTTTATAGTCCCACAGAGTTCACGGCGTACACAAATATAATTCACCGGTTAATTTTCCTCTCTTACTTCTTAACTTCGCCTAAATTTTCGCTATAACATAATATCTCGTACGATGTGGAATTCTATTGTATACGGTATGCCGATTGTTTCAAACAATGAAACATCTTTCGAATGACTAATCGCCATTATTTTCGCATTTAACGGTTTTAAAACGTTTATAATTTAACGAAGAAAAAGGAGAGAGAAAAAAAAAATCAAATAAACTACAGAGTGTACATATTTATAATTTGTTGTTGCTTATCGTATTATAATTATTGTTATATGAATATTTTTATATTTTTTTTTCCACGGCAAAAACTTTATTTCGCTCGAGTGCACTTGCAAAACGTGTTTGATCTAGAGTGTACGATGACGATGGCGGGTGTACCAATAATATAAGGATTTTTTTTTTTTTTTTTCAAAATTTGTTTCATTTCACTTTTTAGCGAATGTGTTTCATGTATATATATATTTATCTTTATTATTGTTATTATTAGATTCTCTTTACAAATACTTCGATACACGGCCGAAACACTCTCGAGAAAACAATAGACGAAATATTTAAAAATTATTTTCCGAACCAATAAATAATAATATCGTATTACCGCATGAATCGTCCGTCCGGTCGTATACGCAAACGACGACGATTTGTGTACGCGAAATCGCTATAAATTATTATTTTTTTTGTTAAAACTGATATTTCCCATCGGTTTATACCGAGCGCGACACTAAAACTGTTTGAACGCCCTTTAAACGTATACAGTTTTACTTCAAGCCGTTTACGAAATAATGAAACGGTAATATTGTAATCGATAGAGGACAAATTTGTTTGTGGTTTAGGCACGATAATAAAAAAATTTAACGTCGGAAAATTAACTGAATAAATTAATTCGCTATAAATGCGTGGAATCAAGTGGAAAACGACTTGGTTGCCCTGTCCCCCAACGAGGGGCCCACGGAAAAATAATACATTTTCCCCTTGGAAAATAATAAATAATAATAAAAATATGAAATATATATTATTATTTTTTTTATCGTTAATTATTTCGTGTTTGCGATTGTCTCGGTGTTATATTTCGACATAATATTTTCAGCCTTTTTCTTCTCCTACTTGTTCTTTAGAACGTTCGGTGCTTTGCTCAAGGTGGTTTTTATTACGTTTTTAACGTTTTTATCGGGATAATTTTAGCTGTGAATATTCTACGGCGTATCTTTTATTGGGCGCGTTCACAAGGTACGATAATCTTTCGTTTAGACAGATGGAACGGATACGACTTTCTCTTAACCTTTACAGTCGTATTGCCGGCAAGCGTATAACTTCGTGTTCTATTCAAATCGCCCGCAATCGCAATAATAATAATAATAATAATAATAATTTTATATTGTATTTGAGTTTTCGTTATTCGTCACGTTTTTTTTTTTAAAAAAAAATGTATTTTTTTTTTTTTTTTTTGTTGTTGTTGATTAATAGTCTGTGCTTGCGCGTTAACCTATATAATATCACGCGAAGATGCCGCGGAACAATGCGATTTACGGTTTTATAATTATTATTTATTTATTTATTTATTTTTTTCATTTATTATATGTAACATAATATTTATATATAGGCAACGATGTCCGCGGATCATTTCGACATTTGCGCTTTCTCCGTTCGTCGCCGTCATAAATAATCGCGATGCGATTACCAATCCCGACCTCAGCTCGAATAGACAGTAGTAAGTCCGCTTATCCCGGCGTTAGTGTAATGGTAAGTGGTGACGTTTAATCAATTTGTCCACAGTTTAATGTTAAAAAAAAAAAAAAAAAAAAAAAATAATAATAATGATAAATTATAAATTATTAATACGATATTGTGTATTTTATTATCGTGGCGTTCAAAAACGCGTACAATTTTCCGTACAGTTCAAAATCGCCTCCGTCAAACACCAAACTGTACAGCTTTTTTTCGGTCTAAAATACAAATATATATATATATATAATTCTTCATATTTTTTATTATTTTTATCGATCAGCTCCGCTCCCCACGCTCACGCCCATCATACCGAAATATTTTATAATCCGGTCTTATAATAAAAAGCACACGAGTGTCGGCGGTGTGTATTGTATCGTTCTGTGTTATTTATCAGTGGGAAAAAAAATATCAAAAAACAAATATGACGATTACACGCTGCGCTGCAGCTGTGTTTTGGGGGAACATTTATTTTGCTCATTATAATCTCTTTCTCTTTTTCTCCCTCTCTCACACTCTTCTCTTTCTTTCTCTCTCTCTTTCTCTTCTCTTTCTCCCTTAGTGCACACAAACAATATATAATGAACGTAACGGGTTTATTAATAATAACGCGCGCGGATTCGACAAATCAAATCGAAAACGAGGGGGACGAAAAAAAAAAAAGAAAAAAAATATATATATATATATATCGCGGCAGTCGTAACGGACGGAAAATATAAATCTAAGCTCGTAAAAATAAATAACAACCGATATTTTAAGGGTTAGGTTTATATAATAGCGACAAATGTATAGCGTACCAGAAAAAAAAAAAAGACAAAAGAAACGAAAACCATGACGTCATGGTTGTCGGTTGTAATGGGGGAGAAAAAAAAAAATAACGGATTTTTAGAGATGAAAGAGTAAAAAGTAAAAATAAATTAATGAGGTTTACCAGTATTGTATTAAATAATACTTTAGTGTACCGAGACCGGATAAAAACGGATTTTACTGCGTTTCGGGCGTATACAAATTTAAATTGAAATTAAATTGCCGAAAAAAAAAGAAGAAAAAAACCACACGGTCGACGAAGAAGTCACCGTCGTGTTTGGACATTTTCCAATTAGGTCTCTTAAGACGCGCTAAAAGTCCGCAAACAGCCCGACCGACAAAATCGTGTACACCTGTATATATTTACAAAATGTATTATAAAGCCAACTCGGATGGTACACGTGATTCCTAAAGATTTTACGTGAATCGTATCGGGAAACCCGAAGAATACGCAGTCCCGACGCGGAGAGTTTATATAAGAAAAAAACCGAACCGATATCCGTCAGAACAAAATTCCGCACAACCGGCGTTGACTAGTTACGAATAATATTTCCCTAGTTATTCAGTGTCCTGAAATATATTGACGAAAACTAGAACTATCTAGGGAAGGAATCGATATCCGGAAGTAATTTCTATGTCGTTAGTTTAAACCGGACTTCACTTTGGGTGACAAGGTGAGAAATTACTTCGCGTTAGGATAAGTCCGTCAAGTGTTGGCCGGGGTTTAACTATCGCCGCGGCGTTCAGAATGACACGTGAGCCGATTTTTAAAACTGATTTCGACTGATTCGTTTGAACGTGCGGTCGGTCGTAGTTTTTACGGATTTCGGGTTTGAACAGTAATAATAGATTGTATTTAAAGAGCATCCGAGTAAATGGCGGCCCAACTCAGTCCGAAATCCGCGGGCCAATAGGTACTTAGGTCATTCGGTGATAAAAAAAAGAAAAGAGAAAAACAACCCAATGTTAGGGCCGCGAATTCAACGCACTCGCGAATAACGCGATAATACGTGGACGGGTAGAGCACACGTAGCCTGGAAGAATATTTAAAAAGTTTGCAAAAGTATAGTGACGCCCGGTCCGAGAAAGAGACGGGTGGCGAAAACTCGCCGAGTGTAGATATGCCGGTAACTGATGGAGAAAACACTCAAATATCCCATTTATTAAATGGGGCAATAGTCCCATAATTATTATTTCGTTTAAAAAAAGGATAAATATTTTACGTAATACTTATAATACGTGTATAGTAAAACTTCCATATAACGAAGTCTCAAAAAGTAGTAAAAAAAAAGAAATTCGTTAAATATAGAATTACACGTTTTTTTGTTATATGTATCATAACCTATCAATTTTTTAATTTCATATTTTATATTAAAAATAATATCATATTATACCTACATATATATATATATATATATATATATATATATATATATATATATATATATTATTCTTTTTTAATCTTAATTACGTATTATGTATTTTTTGATTTTAATTTAAAAGTGATAATCAGTGAGTTTCGTTTGTTTATTATTTTTATAAATTGTACTGTCCACGTAAAACGTCTGGATTTTATTGAGTTTAAAGAGAAATTTCATCGGAAACGACGTTTGCTTGTCGTCTAAAACCATTTCTCGCAGCAGAAAAGGCGTTTAGTATCTCTTTTTCTGCGAGTTTAGGCAATTCTCCTGCGCGATCTCCTTCGATTTCATCACATTTTGTACGGTTACGTTTACGTCAGTATTGGAACTGCGGCACGCAAACACTGCAGGTCAAATTAACCGGCTTGCCTATCCAATGTCTTATATCTCTTAGTGGAAACAATAGAATCGTAGGTGTTTTAGTATTCATGTTTTAATATTCGATAGTGAACAAGTATTACAAAACCAGGTTTGTTATCGAACAGTAGTTTGTTCGTTATACAGAAACATCAGATTCGTTATACAGAGATAAGTTGAACGCATGATTAACAATGAAGGTCGTGGTTTCTCGAAAATAATTCGCTAAACAGAAAATTTCGTTAAATGGAAGTTCGCCATATGGAAGTTTTACTGTATATATATATATATATATATATATTACGGAAATTTCAGTATATCCGAGAAATTATTTGTTTTATTAAGTTTGAACAATTATTAATTAAATATAATTTTGAGAAAATTAAACGCTCCCCCGACGACGGTCGTGTATTTATTATTCTCGTATTATTATTCGAATAATGACCGTCTGTAGACCAAAATCGTTTGAAAATTAATTAAAGCGAATTATTCTCGGTTCAACTGTTCCATTATACGCGTATATAAGACTATGTGGAAATTCGCATACTGCGAGATTACCACGCCCGAGACATTGTTTTAATATTATATACAATAATATAATTTCCTCCGGCGTGGTGGCCAATAAAACGATTCGAAAATCTCTTTATTTTTTTATTTTTTTTTTTTTATTTTCAATATAGACTTGATTGCGAATAAGATTTTTAACCAATTCCCCGCGTTACGGCCGACTTAAAATTTTCGCGTTCGCTCGTATTTCAGACGGAGAATACAAGAATCGAGTAACCACATGTTTCATTTATCACATATCAGCCCCTTTATTTATCTTTCCAGGGGAGGGTAAAAATATTAGACTAACTAAAATAAAATGAAAATACAATTTGTTTTTTGGTAAATAATACGATTACTTCGATATTTAATATAATAACATACATGCATTCGAGCACGGGGCGCTTTTATTTTTTACAATTTGTAACCGACAATAGTAGACGATCCGTGTGTACATTACAAGTAAAAAAATAAAAAAAAAAAAAATTCACAAAAATACATTAGTTTTTGGGGATGCGCAGGCCAGTCTCCTACTGCACCCCCTTACATAGTGATCTTAACCTAGATGACCCTGATGATCTTCGCGATCAAGTTCACGGAGCCGTCCTGCCACAACCGGTCAAGACACTCCGTGAATCACCGCCCCCATACCAGCCCGATTCGCAGAACCAAGCATCCTAGAAAACCGGTACCATCTGGTTCTCTTCTCGGCCAACGGACTTGTTCTCGGTCTCTTGTACGGAGAGCTCAGTGGACTCCTTGCTGGCGACATTCTTGTACCGCGAAAGCTTGAGAGTCAGGTGGAATTGTAGGGTTAGGTTAGGTTAGATCCCATCAATATGTGAAAATCGCCTCACGCCTAAGTGTATGTGTGCCTAAGTTCACAATAAACGCTATCGTTTACAATACTCTTATTCAATTTCAATGTTATCACGTTGCTATAAGGACCCGGAACTTGATGGTCAACAAATATTTAAAAAATTCACAACAAAACAATAATCTCAAAAGCACCGAAAAAATTGTAAAAGTTATTCAAATAATTAAGTAAACATTTTTCTAGTAGAATTTGGATTTAGGAGGATATAGATAAATATTTGAAGCAAATATAAATTCTCTCAAAATGTATGAATAATGACTGAGTTCTTTCGAGGCCCTACTAATGAATATAATAATCATATACGTGAGAAAATATTTTTATCGATACTTTTACAAACAACAAAAATGTATATATATTTTTAAGAGCTCGTGGAATCGGGAGGAAAAAAAACGAGAATATGATGCGGCCGACTATCGTATACCTACATACTTTGTCAATCGGAATCGGTTTTTAAATGTGACGAATTATCACTCGATCGTGTCGCACGGCAATGACAACGTGGTTTATATACACCGAAACGAAATAATAACGCGACAAATCCTCGTTCTATACGATTGACACGACTGCGTGTTAATTCATTTCGGATTTCGTCAAAAAAAAAAAAATAAAAAGGTTTCCTCGACACGATAGAATAATATTACATTGGCGGGGTGTTCGTGTCGGCAGAGTTTGTCGGAGAGCGACGTGCTGAGGGGACGATGACGCATAGCTAGGGAGAGAATAAATAATGCGATGTACCACCCCAAAAAAAAAAAAAAAAGGCGGAAATCTAACCCCTAACCGAAGGGGGAAAATCACCCCTCGTGAGCATAATAATATCCTACGGTTGTACAGTCATCGTGAATGCATTATTAAACATTTTTTTTTTTTTTTTTTTTGTACGCAACAGAGACTTGGGCTATACCGAAGGCCGGGAAAGTTTGAGCGTTTGAGAAGAAGAGCGTTGCGAATTCTATGGACCAAAGGATGCAATTGAACGCTTTTCATGAAGCGAGTGATACAAGTTACCGGAACAAAGGCATACGATGAGCTTAAATAAACTATAGGCAACGGAGAGACACATCATTTAACCAGTTATAGAATTGTAAATAAAAAAAAAAAAAAAAACCGTACAATACATACGAGTAGACGAGTTTTCTTTTATAAAATAAAACGTTCTCGTACACGGCTAAATGTCGATGTAAAAACCGAACAAATCGAAACGAAGTCGATAGTGAGCAATTCGAAAGTAAAAGAAAAACTCCGCACCTATTTCGGTTCAAACCTAACCGCAACCCTGTCCACACCGTACAATTCGCATGTCCGACTCAAAAACTTTTCGAACAGCCAGTCGCTAATCTTACCAATGTCCACATGATACCGAAACGCATAGAAGGTACGCTCCATCCGTTCTTCCATCGGCGGCGGTGACGCCCTCGGTTGTGATGACGCATCGCGGGCACAGGTTGCATGTTCGGCGGGTGGCACGGTCCCTCCGGAGTATTGTGTGTACGGACGGGCGGTAGTAGCAACGGGGTGAAACGGCGTTTTTAAAAGAGGGTGAAAACGAGAAAGAGAGATTTGAGGGGGAAAAAAAGGAAACAAAAGAAGAAGAAGAAAGAAAAAAGAGACGGGGAAGAGAGAGGAGAAATAAAAGAAAAACCGTTGCCGTAATTACCCCGCGGTCTTCGGCGTCCTCGTGCGTCAAGACGTTAGCCGGCGGCGATTCGCAGCCGCTCCGCGCGACCCCTCGCACGGCTCCGTACCGCCCTCGGCGTTCGTCCGAGGGGCGGTCGTGGTGAAATGCGCACGGGCGGAGCGCCGAGGGGGCGGGGAGCGAGCAGCGCGCCGCGGCAACGTCGGGAAATATTGATTGCCCCGCGCGCACGGCCCCTCGTCGGCCGCGAACGCCCGCCACCGCGCCACCCCGCACACGCGGAAAACAACCCTCCGCCGTCAGCGTCTTGCCGCCGGGCGAAATTTAATAACCGAGGCCCTCAGGTTACGAAGGCGACGACGACGACGACGAAAACGACGGCAAGGACGACGGCAGTAAAGCTTCAAAGAGACACCGTCATCATCACCGTCGTTGTCGCCGGCGTGCGGGTGCCTCGTCCCGGGTTCTTCTTCTTGCGTTCGACTTATTATCTAATCCGACCCGCCCATCGCGTCACAATTGAGTGGCGGCCGGCCCGGGCGGCCGGCGGACCAGGCGCAGGCGCCCGTGTGGTACACGCGCACCCCTTGCGCGCCCGGCCCGCCGCCGCGGCCGCCGCCACCGCCCCATCTAATTAATCTTAAGCAAATACACGCGCGCGCCGATCGTATCCGACTGTGCGTAGGGGCTCCGCTATTGCGCGCGTTTAGGGTGACTGACGGGCCCGGCAAAAGTCCCGAGATTTATCGACCCGGCCAAAAGTCCCGAGTTTTGTCAACCCGGCGAACGGCACCCCGGGATTAAGCCGTTCACCCTAACCCTACCCCCCCCCCCCAACCCCCTCACCGCCCAACTATACGGTCACACCGACGTGGCCGTTAGATTTTTTACGCCGTCGTTTCGTAGGGTGAAAAATTCATTCGCCCCACAACGATAACGATCAAAATTACTATTGTTGGCCATAATGCCGCCGCGGGCACGAATGCTACGCAGCTGTTTGGCATCGCTAACAAAAAAAAACTAACAATGTCCCCGTGCCGTAAATACCGGGGGGCTGGTACGTGATAAACCGACACTCGATACCATAACCAATATATTTGACGCGATAGTTCTGCGATAAAATTATCTCAGGAATACGATTTTAAAAACAAATAGCGTTAAAAATCAAAAAAAAAAAAAATAGCATTTTCCGTCTGAAAATCGGTTTTTTTTTTTTAATATCACATCGGGGTTTCCGATTTTAAACATCGGATATAAGTAAAAAAAGTGCCCTATCGTCCCTAACGATGATTATTTTTTTTTATTTTTTTTTTATTTCTCGTCATTTTATATAAAATATATTATTTTTTAGAAATCGGAGGTGCCGACGGACGTAAAGTGTCGGAAATATCGGGAGGCATACAATACGGGGAACCTCCGAACCGCGTGTAACCTGAGCACAAACCTAATGGGTGGGGGGAGGAGGGGGGGAAGAGGCAACGCCCCTTAAACGGTTTGTATAGTTTGGTTTTACGTTGTCGTTTTTGGAAAAAAAAAATAATGTTCGTTTAACGTAAAACGGATTTTACAGACATTGGATTCCGAATTGCCGAACGCGAACGCGATAAAAACGATATAATCTGTTCGGGGGAAGACTATTGAAACGACTAATACCGCCGGCAACGTAATTACACCGTCGGCGGCGGATATTGTTGCGGATCGGCGATGGACCGGAATGTATTTATCTTTTTAGAAATTTAAAAAAAAAATACCCGGGCCGGATACCACGCGTACTTTTTTTTGGTATTAGCGGAGGTTCCGGCGGTGCGCGAATCTTACGCCCACTCGAACACCGGATCGGGGGGGTGGGAAAATAATTAATTTTGCGCGCCTCCCGCACCGGGACGTTAGAAGTTACAAAACGGTGAAAAAAAAAACTACGGGCGGCCACCAATTCGATACACGTTTTACGACAAATCTATCGTGTCGCGATCGTACCAACCTACCCACGCGACTTACCGCCGTACCGCATTAATTCGTCTCTGTATTTATTTTTTTTTTCTCCTCTTCCACTCCGCCGAACCTTATGGAAAAAAAAAAAAAAAAAAAAAAAAAAAAACCAACTGTCCGACCGGTTATCCGTTTCCATGTCCCAAAACGGTCGGTCGACTTTCTTCGACCCCGTCTACCGCACCACCCCCCTGCCCGGTTCGTCGTGTTATAAACTCGTACACGTATATACTTTACAGTGTCCGTACGCGAACGGAAAACCGTTTGTTTCGGCCGGATGCCTAACAGCGTTTTTACGTCGACAAACAGAACAAAAATCGGGTGTTTCACCCCCGCGTTCCCTTTTTTTTTTTTTCCCCCCGTTGGCGTTTCGTTGTTTTTATAACGGGTCCCGTGGATATATCGAAAGTAACGAAAAAAAAAAAAAGAATATATATTTGGGTATAATAATAATAATAATCGCGTTACGAGGGTCCGTCTCTCGGCGGACCGTTTCGGTAGGAAAAAAAAAAAAAAAAGGGGAAAATAATAATAATGATACGATATTAAACCACGTATTCTGGAATTACGAAATCCCAACGGTCGATAACGCGCGGTATACCGATACCGGTCGACGGGGAGGGCGAGGGGAAGGTGAAAAAAAAAAAACCCCGACGGTCCCCCGAGGTTTGCCCGGGTCCCATTGTTAGGGTCGGCGCGTCGCCGTCCAACCGCACGAAAAGTTTACCGTTCTTGTACCCGCCGCTATTATTAATATAAATACTATTACTATTACTATTACAATTATTACTAAACTACTAATATTTTTTTTGTATTTTTTTTTTTTATTTTTTTGTATTTTTTTTTTTTTGTATTTTTTC
This sequence comes from Tuberolachnus salignus, assembly GCA_956483605.1. Classification (NCBI taxonomy): domain Eukaryota; kingdom Metazoa; phylum Arthropoda; class Insecta; order Hemiptera; family Aphididae; genus Tuberolachnus; species Tuberolachnus salignus. The sequence continues at coordinate 20,277,429 of OY101433.1, forward strand.
TTAATAATTATTTTATCAACTCGAATTGTCGGCACTTACCTTGAGCGTTAGTGCGTACAGGGGCGCGACGAACAGGGCTGCGCACAGGACGACGGCCCGCATCGTGGTTGGCGTGGTACACTTCCGGAACGTCTATTTCCGGTATGCGATGTCACACGCGGCCTCTACTAATATCGCCTCGATGTATTAATAGCCGGCCGAGTGGAGTGGAACACAGCGAATGAGCGAGCGAGCTTGTGAATGCAGGGGGGGATGGGGGGAAATATGGCAAATGATGAAAATCAAACTCGAAAAACCGAACTGGGAATATGAACGGGGACGGATACGGAACGATGATGGTCGGAGCGCGACTACTGCTGACGGTGTCTACCCAGTGAATGGTAACTGGTATCGACGCCGTCGCCGTCGTCGTCTTCGAGCGCGGCGCGCGCGTGCGTGTGTGCGTATGTGTGTGCGCGTGTGTGTGTTTGTGTGCAGCAAATGGTCGCGGGACGGACGTTGGCGCGGGGAACAACCGATGTGTCGCTCGCTCGTCGCAAGAATGTCGTGAACAACGGTGCCGCGGCCCGGGACGAGTGGCAGCGCAGCGAAGTTATGGCCGTGCGGTGAAGTGGCGGTCGGGCGGCGAAGTGGAAGCGGCCGCTGATTCGCTGCGGCGGCAGCATCGGTGGCAGCTGCGGCGAGGGAGCAGATGCGGCGAGGGAGCAGCTGCGGCGAGGGAGCAGCATTGTCGGCGGGTACGGCGGCGGCGGCGAGGGGCCCGCGGCGGCGGGGCGGTGGTGAAAGACGGCGTCGGCGTCGGCGGGTCGGCCGAGCGCAGGTGCGCAGCTGCCGTCCGGATCCGCTCCGCCGTCGTGCCCGTCCGACTCCCCGACGCCCCTCCAACCGCACCGTAACGAACGGCGGCCGCGTACCGTCGGCGGCGGTACGTGCGTACGCTATCGCGCCCGGGCCGCCATCTGTCCGCCGTCCGGACAGCCGCGCCGTGACCGGACAAAGCCGCCCGTCGAGTTTCTTCTCTTCTCTTCTCTTCTCTTCTCTTCTCTTTTCTTTTCGTTTCGGTCTTTTTTTTTTTTCTTTTTTTTCCTTCCGTTTCGTTTTTTTCCCACTTCTATTGTCCCCGGGCGTTCACTGCATATCGTACACCCTATCCCGCCGTACGCCGCGCAACCGCGTGCCGAAAACGACCGTCCGCCCCGGCGATCGATGTCCCACCCTCGTTGGTAGGTAGTCGGATTTTTCGCGAATTTTCCGCGAGACGGTTTCTCGAGCAATCCAATTCGGCGATAGGGGCGGCCATTGCAGGAGTGGATAACACCTCCCTCGTCGTTGAAATAAAAAGATGGTTTTCACCGTCAATTCCTATGAATAAGTAAGAAAAATCGCAGAACACGAACGACAACTCTTAAACGAGATGCAAACAAAATTTACAGAGGGCAAAGGTGAACCCGGCGAGATGTCGTCGCCCAGTATCGGCAGTGTATTATTATTATTCTCAAATCGTATGACAAGTTTCAGAACTCTTACGTACTTTATTTAATGTATCACTAAATAAAAATCCAAATAAAAAAGTACTACTTACTAAATGTTTACTGAAATCGAAAACCATTGCGTTTGCACTAAAAAAATTCAGGTCGATTGTGCTGTAAGGTATTGGTTTGTTACAATTAAACATTTTCGAAACGTACACAGAACAATTGAGTGTTGAAAATGTTACGAAACATCAATTGCAAATTTTTTCCTTCGTATTAAATTTCATAGAAAAATAATATAAAAAAAAAAAAAAAAAGGTATACCGTGGTACAGACGATGGGAAACGCCGATTACTCGATACCAGGTGTTTCTGGAGCTCATCTGTTGTTTAGATTAAAAAGCCCGTGGACATTTTATTCTATTATCATAGTTAACGATTACCATAAATTCCGAAAATAATACATAAAATAAATCAACGCCACACCGCCACCGAAATTCGATGAAAATTTTAACACAATTTCTACAGTCTGTGAAATTCGCCGCAAAAGTCGAGAATTTCATCACGCAAAATTGTTACGCGTGTTTTAACACAAATTTGCCCGGATTTGCTAGTACTAGAAAATCGTTTGATACGAATTTTTTAAAACTTCAGCCTGCTCGGCCATACGATAAATTCGCCACTGCGTAAAATATTATTATTATTACAAACAAAGTAATAATATCGAAAAAGGGACAGGGAATCGACGGCCTTATTACACACGAGTAATTTATATTGTATCACACAATCGAATTATTTTTTCGTTATTCACACAATTCCCGTTTTTAATATTACATTTTCGCGTAGAGACAAATTTCGTACTTAATAAAATATAGACGTACTGTAAATCGGTGACGTACGTCGTTCGCATTTTTCGTAATGATATTTTCCCCGCCTTCGTTTTCTATACTCGAATAATTTTAATTTTCGACAAATTTTGGGAAATCGATGGAGTTTTTTTTTTTTTTTTTTGTTTACGGCCAATTCAGACATTTTAATATAATTTTACAAATAATATTCAACCAGACAGTATCAATCGTGTTAATTAACTAGATATGATAGAGAAAATAATAGACTTCCGAGCGATAATACATATATTTTTTGTATTGAAAATATTGCGTTTTACAGTTTAAGTTCTATGCGTTTTTTCGGTAAATGTTGTGGAGTTCTTTAGTGGAGTTCAAAAAACAACGAAATACACTCTTCGGCTGTTTTCATTTCGCCGGCGGCCAGTAAAATCACTTTCTTAAAACAATGGGAAGAAAAAAAAGTAAGCGGGTGGGTGGAGGAGATAAAAAATTAATAGTATCAATATTTTTTCCATTTGTCTTTTTTCTATACATCAGGACCGCCCTATTAATTGTACATAACGCAATTCTCAAATATTTATTTCTCTTATATATTTTATTCGCCTCGTAATATGTACCTCGCGGAATATGAACATTATTCGCGGACGACAATAGAAGTCCTAACGACGAGAACGTATTGAATGTGTTCGCTTACTGATTTCGAATTCGTATCGTTATCCGTATTCTATAATAAAAATACTGCTGCACGGATTCGCGGTCGGATCGTTGGGAAGTTCTTGAACTTACGTTAGTCACCAAAAAAAAAAAACCCCTGATTTCTCATCACAACCTGGTGAATGCGATGTTTGATTGAGCAACCGAGCGGCATTACATCCGTAGAGCGTCGTCAATAATTTCAGTGGTTTTATCTCCGAGGCGTTTTCAAACGTGCAATTAATCGGCTCGAAACACCAATCACTGTTCTCCAAACGTGTCTCTTGCTGTGCCGCCCGATGTCGTGATTCCCACCGACCTACGCTCCGAATCGTTTTTCGTTGGCAATCTCGCTCCGATCTTTAACTTCCAGGGGTATAGATTGGGTGTAATTTAATTGACTTCCATATCTCAAAATCGCACTCTCCGCCCGCGAGCAGCGTTTGCGTTTAACATTATTCGGTTATTCCGATACAGTACCCGACATTAATAATTCGACAAACGCGACCCACAGCAACTTATGCGGACGTCTTCAGCTATACTCGGAGCTACCAATTCGGAGCCCGTCCAAATTTCCCCAAAAGATCCAAGATCTCCGAAATCACATCGACTTAATAAACACCTGGGCAACCAAACGGATAATTTTAATAAATCCCGACAAATCCTTCCACGTGCCATTTACACTTCGGAAAAACAACCTCCCCTCGCTTCAACTGCATGGAGTCGATGTTCCTACAACGACACGGGTAAAATATTTGGGTGTTTTACTAGACTAAGGATGAACCCGGGGACCACATCCGAAGTCCAAACGTAAAAACCTTAACAACCGCCTTCAGCTGCTTAGGCCAATTCTCGAGTCAAACTTTCAATTCGCACATAATCCACACTATACAAGTCCCTACTCAGCGTTCGACGGGGACAGGGAGCGCCTGGTCCAGAGGATCGGTCCGTTTGAACCGGGCGACTTGGTGCCGCTCATGCTGGAGTCCCCAGACCACTGGGATGCCGTGGTCGACTTCGCCGAGACCGTCATCGCGGAGAAGGTGTCGGCAGAACGGCAGCCACCAAGCCCTCGACGTCGCCGTCGTTGCACGGGGCCTCGTAGTCGCTGGACCGCCGGCCGGGAAGCCGGTAGGAAGTGTCCCCCCATACAGCTCGTGAGGGCAGCAAGCGAGCTTCGGCCCGGCTGCTGCCCATCCTCACGGTAGAGCAAGAATCGCTGTAACATACTTTATGTGAGCCCGCGGGAAAACGGGATTTTACCAATTTATTAATTGCGATTTCATTTATTTAATAAATGATGGCGGCCCGCCTCCCGAAGTAGTGACTCACGGTGTTTCCGGGAGGCGGGGGCATAGCCGGTTTAAAAAAAAAAAGTCCCTATTCAGACCCATCTGGGCGCGGTACGGTATGCAAATCCGGGGGCGCGCCAAACCATCCCGGTAGTCGATCACCCTTCGGCTATAAGCCCCTCGGCCCCCTGGTACGTATCGAATAATACCCTACACAGAGACTTAAAAAAACGTAGCAGATGGCCAATTAGCCAAATTTTACTACAACGGATTTCACCCTAAGCTACAACGTCGTCCCAATCCTTTGTCGTCCCGCCCTTCGTCGCGTACGCTTCCCGGCAACGTTCCCCGCCGACACAATGGGAACTGGTGCCGTGACCGATTACAATCAGGTTTACCGGAGGATTACCGGAGGGTAACCGTCGGTCGACGATTTCCCCTCGTCGTGCGATTCGCGTGTTGCGTTTATACGTACGTTACCAGCCCTTTTTCCCATTGTGTTTGCGAATAGAGATTGTAAATTATTCATTAAAAAAAAAATAAAAATAAAACCCCGGGGCGTTCTCGACGTCAATCACGGACGTTTTGATATTCGAACAAAGCGACGACCCCGTAGAGTAGAGACTGGTGGTGCACCGGAGAGACCGTTTTGCACGGCCATCATATTTCACCAGATGTCGTCCGGAACGGCGGATAATTAATATTATACGACTGCCTAACGTGTGCACGGGCGATTGTCCGAAACAATGTCGACGATGATCGCAAACCGCCCGTCGTCGGGGTCGGGGCGAGGGCAAAAAAAAAAAACCACGTGTTTTACACCGTTCGTGTGTCGTTCACGGCGACGCGAACGCGGATTACACGATTTTTTACACGTTAACACACAAAAAAAAAAAAAAATAATAATAATACAAACCTACACGATCGCGTGTTGATTGATATTTTCGTATCGAATTCGACAATTTACGCGCATACAGAGCGATTCGCGGGCACACGTGTGGAAATCGCGTGTAAATACTCGAACCCAACATGGCGTTTAATTAAAAAATTACAGCCCGTGTCGGTTGTAATTTTTTTTTTTTTTGGTTTACGCGCGTAGTACAAATATTTCGATTCCATTTACTCGCCTGCGTTTTTTTCCGCGTTCTTTTTTTTTTTTTATTCACAGCACAGTGATTTCTAGCGGTTTACTTTGCGTTTTGCACGCTACTCCGGCAAACCATTGGTCGCAAACGAGAAAAACGATTCTGAGCCAACTCCGTTTGTTGTAACGAAATCGGAGTTTTTAACGGGTTCGAATGTAGTAACACGCCGATTAAACTGTGCATTTACTAAGCGCGTAGAACAAAACGAAAAACGTTTTGCCGCCACGTCTGGAATTCGTTGGTATTCGGCGAAAGTTTCGGGTTTCTACGATTATTCCCAACAGAATTATTACGTGAATATTCCCGTCTTCTTTCCGGGTTTCGAATTCGTTATTAGAAAATCGAAAAACCGCCTCGCCAAAACACCAAACTGCACCGGCCGTGTCGTTGATGGCCCCCGGACGGGATTTCCGGTAGAAACAACGTTCGCGGACAAACAACGAAAAAAAAAAAAAAAAAATGCCCACATCGTTGTGAACAAAAAACAATTGACGATTCGTCGTTGCGGTCAAAATGTAAAAAAAAAAAAAAAAAAATAATTTACATATTTTTTGTTGTTGTGCGTTATTTGTAGATTGATTTTATTTTTTTTTTTTTTAGAAACTACAGGCGGATTATTTTCCGCTTGTCCCGTGTCCGATTATTTCGCTAATTCGTATCGCTCGTGGGTTTCGACGATATTGTCCGAACGTTTCCAAACGTCCGGTTAAGGTTCGCTCAAACCGAAGCGGCAGCGGTAGCGGTAGCGAAATTTAATGTCCATACGTTTTAATACGAGTGCACTCACTAGCGCGAAATTAATACCGCGGCGAAAATGTTACCGCAAGATTGAGCGCGATATTTTTATTTTTCGCTGCAGACACTATATTTTTCGCTTACCGCTGCGATAATCAGTTGTAAATTCCCAACTCATATTATTAATATATTTATCAAACACGTATATATTCATCGTAATCGTGCACCTTGAAGTTTGCACCTCGCAGTTGAATCTAACGTCGTGGTGTTTGAATGTATGAACGATTCTCTTGTTTACAATTTAATTTTTTTGACTAATAAAGACTAAATGACTAATAAAGTCGAACAGTTAATAGCTATTGTTAAAGAATATCCCATCATATATAATATGACACTTTCAGAATTCAAGGATACGAGGAAAAAAGATTATATTTGGGATCACGAAATAAGTGTTAAAATGAACGGTGAAAGCGGTAAGTAAAAATATAATATAACAGTAATACATCTTCTTCGTCTGAACTTGAGTTTTCATAATAAATATCCATGGTATGATAACAATTTAAAAAAAATATAGAAATATGTTGTTTTGTACTTTTAAATATTAATATTAGTAGAAAAAAAAATATAATACGTAATAACAAAATACATGTACGCGCATGGGTGTCACAATGTCGACTAGTAACTTTTGGCGAAATATTTCGCTTCGGTTAGGTTAGATCAGCGGTATTTAAAAAGCGATAAATACCGCTGCCGCTATCGCTGTCGCTACCGCTACCGCTACCGCTACCGCTGCCGCTTCGGTTTGAGCGAACCTTTATGCGAATAATTTCGTGCGCGTATTCGGGCGTACAACCATCATATGGCCGCCTCGCCGACGAATTCATATGCATCGCCGTACAGGGCTATTATTATTATTATTTTCTTTTTCAATTTTTCCAGAGCACAGTTTCGTTTTCCGGGGATAGTTTTGTTTAGCTTTTCCAATACAATATTCAACGGTCGAACGAGATATTTGTTTTTTTTTTTTTTTTTTTTTTTTTTTTATTCCGGGCGAGTGCGCCCGCGAGCCCCGAGGCCGCTGCGAAAAGTACCCGACGTCCGAATGCCCCGGAAGAGTTCGATTGCTACGAGAATGAAAACTTTTGACGATAACGCCAACTTTATATATATTCACAGTGTTGAGCGTTATCCGCGGATAAATAATCAATCGTTTTTTATATTATCCAAATCAGTGGCGTATCCGGTGAACAGGCGGCTGGCCTACCCCTCCAAAGCCCCTAAAAAATATTATGAAACATCAAATGCCTAATCGATACCTTCTGTCGATATTTTTCTCGGTATTCTGTGAACCCGGGCGAGATGTCGTCGCCCAGTTTCGGCAGTGTATTATTCTGACAAGTTTCAGAACACTTACGTTACAGAACCTTTTTACTGGTATCACTGAATAAAAATCCATATAAAAAAATACTACTCACTAAATGTTTACTGAAATCGAAAACCATTGCGTTTGCACTAGAAAAATTCAGGTCGATTGTGATGCTGTAAGGTATTGGTTTGTTACAATTAAACATTTTCGAAACGTACACAGAACAATTGAGTGATAAAAATATTACGAAACGTCAAATGCCCAATCGATACCCTCCGTCGATATTCGTTAGCACCGGGCTCCGGGTGCAATACGATTCGCCACATTTTACCAGTGAAAACACGGCACGGCCGCACGAAATCAATTTGTAATACGAAATTCGCATTGGCGTTTACTGCTGGATTGGCGGACAATTGCAAATTTTTCCCTTCGTATTAAATTTCATAGAGAAATAATTTTTAAAAAAAAAAAAAAAAGTTATACCGTGGTACAGACGAGGGGAAACGCCGATTACTCGTTACCAGGTGTTTCCGGAGCTCATCTGTTGTTTAGATTAAAAAGCCCGTGGACATTTTATTCTATTATCATAGTTAACGATTACCATAAATTCCGAAAATAATACATAAAATAAATCAACGCCACACCGCCACCGAAATTCGATGAAAATTTTAACACAATTTCTACAGTCTGTGAAATTCGCCGCAAAAGTCGAGAATTTCATCACGCAAAATTGTTACGCGTGTTTTAACACAAATTTGCCCGGATTTGCTAGTACTAGAAAATCGTTTGATACGAATTTTTTAAAACTTCAGCCTGCTCGGCCATACGATAAATTCGCCACTGCGTAAAATATTATTATTATTACAAACAAAGTAATAATATCGAAAAAGGGACAGGGAATCGACGGCCTTATTACACACGAGTAATTTATATTGTATCACACAATCGAATTATTTTTTCGTTATTCACACAATTACCGTTTTTAATATTACATTTTCGCGTAGAGACAAATTTCGTACTTAATAAAATATAGTCGTACTGTAAATCGGTGACGTACGTCGTTCGCATTTTTCGTAATGATATTTTCCCCGCCTTCGTTTTCTATACTCGAATAATTTTAATTTTCGACAAATTTTGGGAAATCGATGGAGTTATTTTTTTTTTTTTTTTGTTTACGGCCAATTCAGACATTTTAATATAATTTTACATATAATATTCAACCAGACAGTATCAATCGTGTTAATTAACTAGATATGATAGAGAAAATAATAGACTTCCGAGCGATAATACATATATTTTTTGTATTGAAAATATTGCGTTGTATCTGTTTTTTCGGTAAATGCTGTGTAGTTCTTTAGTGGAGTTCAAAAAACAACGAAGTTACACTCTTCGGCTGTTTTTCAATTTCCCGGCGGCCACGGAAACGGGGCCAGTTCAAATCATCAAATCTAACTAAAATCACTTTCTTACATCAATGGGTCGAAAAAAAAGTAAGCGGGTTGGTGGAGGAGATAAAAAATTAATAGTATCAATATTTTTTCCATTTGTCGGTTTTCTCTACATAAGGACCGCCCTAATAATTATACGCTATGCATATTCCCATTTTCAACAGTGACCCCCACCCATGTATATATTATATTTTGCTCGGAGATAATACATAAATTTTTTGTATTGAAAATATTGCGTTGTACAGTATAAGTTCTATGCGTTTTTTCGGTAAATGCTGTGGAGTTCTTTAGTGGAGTTCAAAAAACAACGAAATTACACTCTTTGTCTGTTTTTCAATTTCCCGGCGGCCACGGAAACGGGGCCAGTTCAAATCATCAAATCTAACTAAAATCACTTTCTTACAACAATGGGTCGAAAAAAAAGTAAGCGGGTTGGGGGAGGAGATAAAAAATTAATAGTATCAATATTTTTTCCATTTGTCTTTTTTCTATACATCAGGACCGCCCTAATAATTATACGTTGCGCATATTCTCATATATTTATTTCTCTTATATATTTCATTCGCCTCGTAATATGTACCTCGCGGAATATGAACATTATTCGCGGACGACAATAGAAGTCCTAACGACGAGAACGTATTGAATGTGTTCGCTTACTGATTTCGAAATCGTTTCGTTATCCGTATTCTATAATAAAAATACTGCTGCACGGATTCGCGGTCGGATCGTTGGGAAGTTCTTGAACTTACGTTAGTTACCAAAAAAAAAAAAAAAAACCCGATTTCCCATCGCAACCTGGTGAATGCGACGTTTGATTGAGCAACCGAACGGCATTACATTCGTAGTGCGTCGTCAATGATTTCAGTGGTTTTATCTCCGAGACGTTTCGGAAATTCATTTTTTTTTAACACGACTAGATTTTCTACATATTGTTATAATCATTACGTATCGTATTATAACTATTTGTATACGAATTGCTAGCGTTCCCCGGGAGGGTTATAATTTATGAAAACGTGCATTTTGCGCTATGTTTGATTTTTTCGATTTTGACATAGACAAATTTATCGAATTTACACATTTTGCGGCCACAACCCAATGTGAAAGTAAATAAAATGAAAAAAAAAAAAAAAAAATGGCGGTTTATCGTTCTGAAACGACCGGAAAACAAAATAAATCATACAAATTCCAACGCGGCTTTGCCCCGTGGCTATAAAACACTATTTACACGGAGCCCGGTAAACGACGACTTTTTTACAATATACGATATTTTTTCGTCATTTGGTTTTTGTATCCGAAAATCAGATTTATATACGTTTATAAAATAATAACGTAAACACTACGCACTACGGGTGTGTAACTGTTGTAAGTGGGTTGTCGGGATGGTATTATATAGGCATTAAATTTATTTTTTTGTATATAACGATGTTTTTTCATTGTTGCCAAGGTAATCCAGAAATCAACATAAATTTAAATGAAATAATAAAACTCGAGTTTGACGAAATCGTGTCTATCCGTCATTTTTTTGGTAGATTTTTCCGCCGTGTGGAAACAACTAATAGGTATCTCGAAAAACGATCTTACTAGTGTACCAACTAGATAATATTTGTTACCGGAAACATTAAATTAGGAGTGTTAATAGATCGGTTAAAGTCTTTACAGAAAGAAAAAAAAAATAAATAAAAAATATAAAATGAACGCCATTGTAAAACCACAAGAGAACCCTAGAATCGCACAAAATCAAAAATATTATGTGCAGTGTGTTTCATTTTAAAAGTAACACGAAATATTTTAGTCCAGTAACCTCTGATTTCTATGGGGTTTTCGGGAGGAGTTAGCGAATACCTAAATACACATTCATTGATGATTTTTATATCTTTCAGCGTGTGCGTGCGTAATACAACTTGCACATTTTCAATACCAAATACGGACGGACCGAATTTTGTTTAAGTCATTTTGACCGTCTTAAGCACGGCTCCATACGATGCTATGTTTAAAAACATATTATGAGTGAAGGAAAATACGCGGCATCGTACGGAAATCCGTAAAATAATCGTAGAAAAATTCAATGATTTTTAAATTAAAACATTTGCTCGTTGTCATTCATTCGGTCAACGTTTGGTTTTAGAGCCCATGGTTAGGTTAGGTGAAAACGGCTTACGAAAATTCCGTTCTATCCGAATTCGGTATTGAAAACACCGATTGCCGTTTAAAAAAAAAAAAAATGCAAGTAGTATTGCGCACGCGCGCACTGAAACATATAAAAATTCGAAAACCGTCAAAAAATGTGTATATACGTATTGCCACCCATTATCCGCTCCCGGAAACCCAATATCGATCTGAGCTCAGGTCTGGACCGAAATGTTTCGCTGTCCCTGCAAAAGACGAACAAACGACATAAAAACTAACTTAAAAACGGACGAACAACACGAGTATATACGCGGCGTATAGTTAACGGCGAAACTAGTACAGAACCTTACACGACATTGCGACAAAACGGAAAAGTCGTGAAACTTTATCGAACACCGATAAATTACACCCTCGGTGTGCTTTACTGCTGCTGCAGTTCGTATATCAACGTATTACACCGAAACACATTGTCGTTTACGTTGGCGACGCACTCTCGACATTATAGAATTTAACTTCCGTCCGTGTTGCAATACTTATTGGATTATCGAAAAGCTTACACGTGCGTGTACGTAAGTTTACGACCACCCCGGGTGTTCCGATATTATTATAGGTCGGCGGTGGGGTTCCCTTATTTACGTAGACGGCGCCTACGTATTTTTTTACGCGAAATTCGAACGCACGGTAGAAGTTCGCATTATATTTTTTACCATTCGGTGCGACACACAGGATGGGGCGGGCATGGTTACTCTCTTATCCGGAACTCTCGCAAATGACCGGCTGTTAATAGTAGACCGTTTCGGTTTATTTTGGCTTACGTTCGAATACACGTCATCTAAGGATAGTTTTTTTTTTTTTTTTGTATAACTAGTTCAACGTCAACAGCGCAGTGGACACAGCGAGATCGCGGGTTCGCCGCGGCGGCCTCCTGCTTTCCGTTCGGCCGTCCGACGATCGTCGCAACGCGGCGCGCCTTCAGAAACTATTTCAATATCGCACCTGCGGGTCGCGTGTCCGGTCGGAAATCGATTTGTGCGCGGGTGGACACAGTGGTTCAGGGACACCGGTACCGTGGCACGAGAAACGTATTGGACCACCCGGAACCGTCTGGCCGCCAGAAAATATCTAATGGGGGTAAGGGCCGAATCCCCTAGGCGATCCGCGGCGCACAAACATTCGGCTGCTTTAGCGGTGTCTAGTCGCGCAGCGAGACGAATTCTTCGCGAGCAACTCAATTTCCGCCCGTACAAATTGGCAGTGGTGCCGACAATTTAATCCACGCGATTATGTTGCGCGAAAAAATGCACGTGAAGCATTTTCCTCGAAAACCTGCCTCGGGACGCCCTTCTTGTTTTTTTTAGCGACGACCAGGCGATGACGTTTTCATATTTCAGCGGGATGTGCGAACAGACCAACCACGCGATATTGGAGCCCCGCTAACCCGAGAGATCTTCATGAGCAGCCTCTGCATACAGAACGCGCGACTGTTTGGTGCGCAATATCCAGAAGCGGCATTATTGGCCCGCGGTTCTTCGAAGAGACCGAAAGAGCAGTTACGGTCTATTCCGAACGTTATGTCCGTATGATTTTTTTCTGCCCAAACTTAAAGCAACGAATATAGGGGCTGTGTAGTTTCGACAGGATGGCGCCACGGCTCACACGGCAAGAAGGCCAATGAATATCACGCTCATCTCTCTTAGAGGCGACCTTCAGTGGCGAGCACGATTCTTAGACCTTAGTCCCATGTGATTTTTTCCTGTGGGGGGCTACCTTAAATCGTCGGTATACACGGGCCTTCGTCATCTCGAATACAATATTTGTGCTTCTATTGCCGACATAAGCACACATATGCTGGAAAAAGTGGACAGAAATGTCAAATTCCGACTATGTCAGTGCTTTGACGAGAACGGGCCACCGTCTTCGAGATTTAGTATTCAAAAACCTTTAAATGTACCCGTATACACCGAGAAAACAATTAAATCAGAATTGCCAATACTTTGTGTGTTATGATTTTTTTTAAGGAAGTTAGCCCTTTATTATTACGATTCCGGTCATATTGTCGTGAGCGGCCGAAACGTTTTTTTTTTTTTCATTCGCTTTATAAAATCAATAAAAATTCGAAAATGTCGAATTAAAACTATATATATATATATATAGGTATTGTAGCATAACGTGTACCGGTCGGCCGCAGTACCGATTCTGTATTATATAATGTCGGTGTAGAAAAGCGCCGAGGTGTTTCAAATTGTCCGTCCCCTCGAACGGGCGCGCGCGGTAATAATTACGACGGGGCCGCGCGGATCGGTCTCCGAAGACACTCCGCTCGCCGCCGGGCCGGATCCGTTAATTAAAGAAGTTGGCCGGGCGGGGGCCGCCGAATGATCAATCGTCCGGCCGGTCGTCCGCGGTACCGACGGCGGCCCATTGTTCGTGTCCAAACATGCTCGCCGGACGATGATTGCGGACGCCATCCATCTTGCGGGCCGCCCGGCGCCGTTTCGCATGTTTTATTCAAACGCCGCGCCCGGTCGTCGGCCGTCCGGTTAGGCAACCGAAACTACACCGGCGGCGGTCGTTTAAACGCGTCGCGGTCCCCGTCTTTCGGAAATACCCGCGAATTTATCGCATTTAATTTTATACGTTTTTTAAACATCTTCCCGCCTGCCCCCCTCCACCCCCCCCCCCCGGGGTCCCTATCACGCACAACGCGTATTTCTTTTGCGACCGTGAAATTGACAGTGCGCTTCAAAGTGATATTTCGACATTTTCACCCGTCGTGATAATAACACCGGCACACAGTAGTAACGGGACCGTAGAGATATTCGATATCAAATAAAAAATAAAAAAAACCGAAACTATTTTACTATTACCAACCGAACGGTAGGTTCTCTGTGAGATACAGAGAATACGGTATGGTCTTTAATTACCATCGTAAGTTAGCCCCTTACGCTAAATCTTACCGCTATCGAGCTATTTGCTAACGGTTTTTCTTGTCCGAATACGCTGATCGTCCAGAAAACACGCACTCGATCACATTTGCGATCTCGATGAAGATCGCATAACGATTCCCGACCGTATATAAAGTTCGAACAGTGTTCAGATACAAATAGTCGAAATGTATCTAGGTAAAGATAAAGAAAACTAACCAACAATCTATCCAGGAATGATACAAAAGGTAAACGGAACCGAAAATACTGTCTAGATAAAATTAAAAAAAAAAAAAAAAAGAACATATACATTTTATTGTTTTAATGACGTTAAAAATATATAAATTGTCAAACTAACGTATAATAGTGTCGTAGTATCCGCTGTTGAGGTCCGATTTACTTACTTCTTATATAAAAACAAAATATCTATTGCTCGGAACACAATCGATTTTTGTTTTCTGCCCACGCTTTTTAGATATTCGCATTATTACAGCGAGCAACGTGGAATTGAGTGTTATAACTATACACTATGATGTTGACGTTAAATTTTGTCACTAAAGGTTTTTGCGCAAAAGTGTTCTCAAATTTACACAGTCAATAACAATTGTTTTTTTTTTTTTAAAAAAATAAGACTCAGACCACATACTTCGCACCACGGTGGACCACCATTGGTAGGCGGAGAAGTCGGCAAGGTAGGATATAAAGGGGATATTTAATTTATATCTGTACGCAACGATAAATCATTGCTAATGAAAAACGATAGTGGGCGAAATTCGGTTAATCGTGTTTCGAAATGCCGTAGATTTATACGATTTCCGTCTGAGTTCACGTTGTTTTAAACGCGTATAAAACAGACAAATTACATCGACCTCAACATTTGTTCTTCTTTTCCGCCGTTAAGTACGATTTGTGGTGTTCATCGTGTCAGACTTTTGTGCATTTCTGTCGGGCCAAAACAAAATTGTGTTCACATTGTTCGGAATACATTACGCTAGCGCGCGGAATTATTTATTTAATTTTCTCTTTTAAATTATTAAAAAAAAAAAACTTCAAAGAAAATCTGAAAATGACCTCGCCCGTTGCATCAATAAGATCGAAAAATGCTTTCGGAAAAAGTGCTGCACTTGGAAATCGGAACAGGATAGATCCGGTAGAAAGTCGTTTACGGACAGAAAGAATAAATATCCAGAATCTTAAACAATAAATTCGCGTATATAATATACGAGTCGATACCGATAAGGTTTTTTATCCGTGGATTTAACTCCCTGCCCTTTGCCAAAAATTCTATCGGCCCCGATCGCGGTCTATTATTCTTTCTTCTCGCCAATCCCTTTAAAAAGAGAACTTTCTTGCCTGTGACAACGAACCGTTTTTTTTTTTTTTTTTCGCTTCGTCCGTTTCGCCATGGTAACCCGGAAATTCGATTTTATTCCTTCAACGGCTCTGAACGGGGATGAATTTCCAAAAATCCTTTTTTATCTCATCCCAACGCCATTAGAAATGTTTACCGCCAATATTTCATGTCTCTAGCGGTCCAGCATGTTCGGCCAGGGCGTTGACGAGCGAGCGAACGTATCGGACATCTTGCTTTATAGACAACCTACGATATACGATTATTATTTGAACTACTCACGACACGAAAGAGGATTTTTTTTTTTTTTTTTTTTATAAACGAATCGACGACCAATTGAAAAATATCGCGTATTGGTACGTAAAAAAATTACGTAGGCGTCCGCGTAGGCGACGTCCCGAGCGTGAGCGTGTCAATCAAGTTTATTTCCACAATAGCAACGAGGAAAAAAAAATATTTTTTTTTTTTTTTTATAATAAATCAAAAACCAACTTTTTTTTTTTTGTATGTGGATTCTGATGAGCGGAACGACGACGAGTTTTCGATTTATTGTTTTATATACGTACGCGAAACGTTTTCTAATATATCCTGGCCTTTTCTTCGGGTTGTTCGATATGTTCTTGGTGGTTTTTTTTTCATTTCGATATATGGTAAAATAATTTCATATTCCGGACGAAATTAGCTCAGCGTATTGTTTTTACTACGACGTGTACAATATTATTATTTTTTCTGTTTAAACATTTTTCCAACCTGATATCTCGTTCCGCTAGTGGAAAACGGATTTTTAGCTATTTAAAGGTATTTTAAGTTGTTGAGATTTTTTTTTTTTTTTTTTTGATTTTATTTGATTTTATGCGGATAAAATTGTTTGTTTTGGCCGAGCATAAAATGCTTGGGGATTTTACACGAAATTCATTGTAATATAGTCATTTTTTTTTTTTTTTTTTTTACATATTTCATTTTTATTACAAGGTTCGTCGTGTGTTTGTGTGTCCTCGAAGGTTTTTCGTCAAAATTATTATTGTTATTAGCGATTGTAACCACTCGACAGTGATTACAAAGGCGACTTTGTCAATAACTCCGACGCGCATATATATATAGTAACAAAAGTTCAATGATATTCAATATATTTTGTTTTTTTACCCTAATCATTAATATCGTAGTCGATTTTATAGTTACAATAGACGAAAAGTCGGCGGTTTAGTTTGCGGATTAGCAATAAAACAACATTAGAGCGCGGGTTCGCGCACGGCGATTATATATTTATAAATTGTCGTTCGTGTATCGTAATAATTATTAAAGTATATATCTTTTTTTTTTTTGTTTTTCAATTTTTCATGCGCAGCGTTGGACAAAGATAACTAAAAAATGTGTTTCTATAATGATATAAAAAAAAATATATATATATATATAAACCATTATTTATCCGGATAAAACAAAAGATACGACATATTAAATTTAAATAAATTCAATCGCTTTCCCGTGTGCATTTGTCATATATAATAATCAATCAACTTTCCGTATAAATTAACGAAATGTTGAAAAAAAAAAATAATACAATTTTTAATCGTCGACCGCGTGAATTCGGTGTGTCGCATGACCGGCGATGATGACCCGCATTCTAGCGGGACATCCGACGAAAATATCTTGCTAGGTGCCTACTGGTAGACGACGACCCAAGTACAGGACGTTCGCCGACATCGACAGACGACGCTCATGTGACAAAAGTCAATGAAATTGTGCGGGTTTTTATTCTCTCGAAATAGTGCCACACGGCCATTCCGGGAGGCGGGGGTATTGCCGGTTTAGAAATAATATAAAAAAAAAAAAAAAAAAAAAGGTGCCTACCGGTAGATTGTCTAGACAAATTAGTTTAGATAATACAATTATGTGGCCAACATATGAATTGATCACACTGTCGAATTTCGTTAATTCTCTAGATTAGATAAAAAACGATCTAGGTCATTTAATTAATTATCTAGATATCGCTCAGCACAGATAATAATACGTAAAAAAAATTTAAAAAAAAAAACCATCAATTAGCTGTACAATATTAATTTGTCATAATAAATCTTGAGCAATTCCTATTGACGGTTTTTAATATTATTAATTTTCAATCGGTTCGGCGGTGTACGATAATTCGAACAGCGAACCTTTCGACAGTATAATGTTTCTAGTGTTTTATACACAACGGGAATTTCGAAATAAATCGTCGATTTATTATTTATTTTTTTTTGAAATGTGTATAGAAATTATTATATCGGTGTAACCTCCCCGTAGACCGTATTTCTTTTTGTTTCTATACGAAATGGGCGGAAAAATATCAGCTGGTTCGATATTTATATCGATTATATTGTATATACAGGGTGTGGCAGAACCGACTGACGAGTTTAATTAACCTAACATTAGCCTATGATAAGATAAGAGCAGGCCTTAATAAGTGGTGTATTTTGAATTGTACGGTTATGCCGTTTTTATTCGTAATCGTGGTCCGGACAGGTGTACATCGTGGTCTCGTCGTGCGTGCCAATTACGATAATAATCATTGTGTGATCGCTACACAAAGGGCTTTTCGTATACACTTCTTCGGCATTCCACGTGCTGAATCTGTTCCTTCTGCTAAACACTATCAAATTGTGGATACGGCGCGTTTGGAAGAAACTGCAAGTACCCTGAGTAGACTTGGACACGGAGCACCACCCAGAACGGTAAGAATCCCCCGAGAATGTGCAGTTGGTTAGAGGAGTCAATCGGGCAGTGACCAAGACACGCTGTAGCTTTGGGAATCTCGGACCGTTCTTTGAGGAGAATTCTTCACGAAGATTTATCATTCCATTCCCTATAAATTAATGCTTGTCCAAGAGTTAAATGCTACTGACTACGGCAACCGTAAAAATCTCTGTCAGAAAATTCGTCTGCAAATTCCTCAGATATCAACATTTTTCTGTAGCGATGAGGCCCATTTTCATCTTTCCGGAACTGTAAACATACAAAATTTTCGATACAGGGCTACAAATAACCCACGGCACCTCCGTGAAAGACCACTCCACGTGGAAGTCGAGGCCATACCAGTCGAAATGTGCCGAAAATCATACGAGAGCTTCAGAGATCGTCCACAACGGTGTATCAATGCTGACGGCCGTCATCTTGGAGATATAATTTTCAAAAAATAATTTTTAAAAATGGGATTGAATACTGATTTAAATAAAAGAAAAACCTTTTCTCTAAGTTTTACTGTTTGCTATTTATAGCCCATCAAATCTCGTCAGTCGGCTCTGCCGCACTCTGTATTATATATAGTTTATCCAGTACAGACTCTTATTATGTCGAACGTCGTCATATCGAATTTTTCGTTATCTCGAACTCTATTAAAATCCCCTTGAAACTACCATTGCACTCAATAGCGTTTTACTCTCGATGTTCGATATGATATTAATCGTTTTCCGTTATCTCGACTACACAAAAGACATTTTTATTAAAATTAGAATAAAAAATTGTGCAGTGCATTCGGCATAGTAATCGCAAATTGTCCGCGTTCGTGCAATACGCATAATCGTGAAATGCAATATAATATGCGTAAATTAAATGTCCTCACAATTTCAGACAAAGTTCGTTATGTTAAATTCAACATTCCACTATCGTCAATTATGAAACAGAAAGATAAAATGTTGACGTTCATTAGTGGAAATATGAAAAAAAAAAATTAAATAAATAAAAATGATGATGACACTCTATTTGGACATCGATAACTGCCTATTAAAATGATTTACTACGCGCCGAGATAAAAAAATATACCAGTAAAACAGAACAATTTTGAGAGTTTGTGAGGAAATTGATTTTGGTATAGACACACACTTTAAGGTTCAAATTTCATTGAATATCTTCGTGGCAGATTTTAGCAGACTTTTTCTCCTATTGAAATTTTTAACGTCAACGGCACGGGCTTATTTTTTAATTTTTAACGAAATTCAAATATGTCTCGAAACTTTTTCCCGTTTCCCTTGAGATTTGACATAACAAGAGGAGTTCACCGTATGTGTATAATGTGTACAGGGGTACGGATTACCAATACTTGTATTGACGCCGAGCACATAATTTGACTCTGAAAACGACAGAGAGGAATGTTTTTTTTTTTTCTTTAAGGATATAACAATTTTTAAAACGTTCGGCGTACTGCCAATACCCGTTTTGACTATTAATTTCCGAGACGGTACCTAACCTATTGTTTTTACTGTTCCTATATACACTGTGACGGTGTAGCAGATTCCGCGGAGGAAAACAAATTACCGACACTGTCGTTCCGTTCCGACGCCGTCCTGGTCGCGTAACAAATTATCTACACGATAATCGCGACGGAAATTAAACGCTGCAGATATGGATTCGCGACGACAAATAAAAAAAAAAAAAAAAAAAATAGAACAAAAAAACGTCACGGGAGAAAACGACGACAAACGAAACATCTCGTTCGCTCGTAGATCATAGGAGACGCTTAAATTTCCGTCTGTTTGTTTTCGTTTATCACAAACAGTATTACTACGGTTTACAATGCCGTAAAACCGAAAATCTATCGACGAGATTTGTGCGGTCATCGGCATATTTTATCGTCACGTTCATATCCAGCGTCGAGACTTATCTAGAAAATTTTTTTTTTTTTTTTTCTTATCATTTATCACATCCAGATGGACATTTTGGAATCCGTCACAATGTGCTTATCCAAGAAAGAAATCATCTTTTTAGTTATTATCTACGTACGTATAAAATATTAATAAATAAATGTTTTAGAACAAATTAAACACCGCGAACTGTACAACAGCACTGGCCAGTGATTTACAATCTTGCATTTGTAGAATTATTTTTACCGTTTACATTTATTTAGATAATTTCTACGCATCTATTAAAGATAGCTTATGTATCTGTTATATTTTACCGTATCCAGACGATTTTGGGGGGGCAAATATCTTTTATCTTTATCTAGATAAATATTACTTGTTTGCGTTTCCGCACGGCTCTTTTATATAAATATAATTAAAAATCCGTAACAGCTGGTGAACCTTATTCGAGCGGGTCGACTACGAGACGAAGAAAATAATGTTTTTCTTACGGTTTATAGAGTCGGACGGGGGAACGGCGCCGCGAAGAGGTTATAAATTCCGAAATTTCCCGTTAAACACCGCGGAATATGCCAAAAATCCCGAGGAAATACGCACACACATATTATATTATTTTACGCGCAAAGACTTTCAAGAATATTTAAACAAAACTAATATCCCGCGTAACTTCTTGCGATCCGTTCGAATCCGCCCGCTTGATAAAATACAATTTATCCCTAATTATAATAATGCAAAATCTCCGCCCGTTGTATACAAAACGGAAAACTTAAATAATAATTGAATTTCTGAGTTTAGCTCGACTTTAACGTTCGCCCCTGTACGAGTAAAAAAAAAAAAAAATAATAATTATAAAATGAGAGAGAGAGAGAGAGAGAGAGAGAGACTAACTTGTACGTTTCTCTTGTAATAAATTAATAAAAAAGTTTTGCGCTGTAGGATTTTCGAATCTAAAATAAGGTATATTTAAAAAAAAAAAAAAAAATATAATATCAACAAATTTCGTTTATACATATAATATACTTCGCGTAAAATAGCATGGCCATAAATAACTGATTTCCATTTTTAACGGCGGTAGCTCGCGAATGTACACAAATAATATTATATAAACTAAAAAAATAAAAATCTAATTATTTATTTTAATTTTCAGAAAAAAAAAAAAAAAAAAAATGCCCCGTAAATAAACGGAAAGTGCTCGTCAACCTTGCGCCCTCCCCCACCAATCACCACCACCACGCGTCTGGGCCGTTTTTTTTTTTTTTTTAATTTTAATTTTTTTCTAACTACTTTGCAATAATAAATCACAAAACAAAATTATTGTACGAGCTAACGGCTCTCGGGTCTCAGAATCCGTTTTTAGCCTATTCGAATATGACATTAATTCTTTTTTTCGGTATATTTGTTCGCTAATCTCATAGATAATATTATTTTAATCACTTGATCGAGATTAAATAATCGCCCTGTATATTTTTTACAGTTATCGATTTACGTATGTCGTATTATAAAAGAATTGTTTAACACGGAACCTATCGTTGCAGCAATGAAGATAATAAAGATAATAAAAATATACAATATTGATAAAATGTTTAAAAAGAATTACGGGAATTAGTTTTTGAAAATGCATTCAAGTAAAACAAAAATCTATAACAAATATTGTCGAACATTGTCGTTAACCTACTGTAAATGTTATAAAATAGGCTATAAAATGTTTTCAGTAGTAGTAACGTAAATGCAGCGTGAAAAAAAAATGATGTGTTTTATTTTTTTTTTTTTTATCGTGTTGTTCAGAGTTAAAAAAAAAAACCATTCGTTGATTAATTTAGTGTGATTGATAAACAAAAATAAAATCAACGTGTATCGTCATTTGTTGTCAGTCTTCAAAACGTTTTTACTGATTTTTTTTTTTTTGTATAAGCTACAGTTTTTACTATTGGTCATCTAAATAGAAAAAAAAAAATGTTCAAATAAAAAGTACCACCGGTCGAAATATCCTCGTATTTCAATGTATCGTGTGAACTATTTGAAGCTTTTTATTAACCGAAATAGTGTTTTCAAAAAAAAATAAAAAATTCTAAAAGTAGGGTAACCTAATCTAACCGTTGAGAATTTTCAAAAATGTTTCCAGTAGTAATGAAAAAAAACCGCATCTCCTGAAATAAAATGTGCGAAAAATCTAAGCTTTTTTTACTATTTAGAAAGGTCTTTTCTAAAGGAAAAAAAAAACATTTCAGTAAAATAAATATCGTTCCAATTGGTTTTTTTTTCTTCAAATATCGTTTGGATAATAGAATCTAATATATTCTATTATATCTCGTTTTAACCTAATATATTATATTAGATTCTGAGTGTAGCGACTAATCGTCTCAGTTTAACTCGTATGTGCCGGGGGGTTTTTTTTTTTTCCTATCTGTGAATAACTTTTCTACCGGAAATATTACTCTGATCATCGACTTTGTCGGTGGTTACTGGTAGCAAATTTCGTCTCGAGTTCATTTTTTTTTTTTTGATATTCCTTTGTAATTTTATGAATAGTCGGGGAAAAAAAAATCGTCGGTAAAACGGGAATATTGACGAACAAACGGTATCTGTGAATATATTTATTTTGCCGGTTTTGTGGACAAAATGTTTTTTTTTTCGGCAAACCGATCAACAATTTAATTCGAATAGAACACGGATGGTGTAGTGAAACCGATAACTTCGCTCGGAATCGGTTTTCATAAGCAATTTCATTTTTTTTTTTTTCTTTCTTTTTACATTTAAATTAAATCACGTTTAATAAATATTATCGTATCGTATAAAAAATCGTATTATATTCGAGCGATAAATAACAATAATATTATATGTTAAATAGGCAACTGAATGGGCACGCACGTCGATAATATTATCGGCGAAAACTAATATAATATTTATACGGCGATACGATATTATTTAGTTGGCATTCGCAGGAACTCATCTTGCAGCATCTAATTTAGTTTACGATATTTAATAAAAAGTACACTACTGCCTTGTTTTCAGAGATAGTAGCGAGGAATTTTTATATTGGTTTTACTGTATGACGCGTTATTTTTCTCATCTCTCTCTTACACACACTCTTCGACCACGAAGTGAACTCCGTCGTAATCCAATCAATTTCTTCATATAGGATATTTTTTTTTTTTTTTTTTGTAGAATTTCGCATCCAGCCGGCGCCTTTATAAGCGTGTCGTTTATTGAAAAATTCCTCGTACTTTTTCCGAAATACCATCGCTTTCAGGTCCGTCAATATTCATTTTGTTTATTCAGCAATAACAATATTCGCGGGAATGTTACATTCAACACCGACTTCATCGGGCGTTCTCTAGACGCGGTATAATTTCCGCTAAAATATTTCCGATATTTTATAATAATTTTTCGTTAAATTTTCCTAGTATTTTTAGTCGCTGAGCGGAACGATTGTTACCTAATCTGACCAAACCCAACCCGGTCTTGTGGTTTTTTTTATTATTTTTTTCCGTAAACACTTTTTTCTACCAAAAGACATAATCCGATCGTATTCTACGCTCCATTATTGTTTCCGGGGGGGGGGGGGCGGGTGAATTTTGTCTAGTCGGTACTTTAGATAGGTCGGCGGTATTCGATATACCTATTAGTTTTAATCCACGCGGCCGGAAAAAAAAACGACGGTAAAACGCAAACACACGATTTCGGGCAAACTCGAGTTTTGTTATTTCTTCGATATTTACGTCGATCTCTGGGTTTCGATTGGCGACAATTAAAAACACGATTAATACTACTTCGCTCAGAATTGCTTTTCGTTTGCAATCGATCGAAATTGCATAGAGATATAAATCGAATTCCTATATATATATATATTCGTATATACTACATTCCAGTGGCCCACCCGCGGTGCGAAAAGTATGTACGCTATTTTTATTTTATTTGCATATAAATCCGAATGAAATCTGAATTTGTTCGGTGATTCGTATACATAACGTAATTAGTATTGATAAAACGCCAGCGGGCAAATCAAAAGATATTTAATTTGCGCGATACGCCGATCGTTCAAATTGTCTACGACGAATAATTAATAATAATCACTTGTCAAAGGAGACGCGCGGATTAAAAATAATAATTATAATACGGCGGTAATAATTTTCTTAAAACCTCTCGCCGTCAAATGTGTTCAAAATTAATATTTCCATTATCTGCGGTGCCGATCGCAAATTACCCAGGACTTTTTTATTCGGCGGGCAGGCCGGGTCGGTAATCGGCGATTGTCAGTCGCCTGCGGTATTCCGGGCCCGTCAATTGTAATTAAATCTTATTTTCGACATGTCCCGGCGGCGGTTTATTCGGAAAGGGACGATATGAAAAATCCAAGCTCTCCCCCCCCCCCCCCCCCGATGCTCGGTCGGTGTATTTAATTCCAATATTAAATAACTAAATAAACCGTACGGTTGGGATTTCAAGTCAATAGACTCCGCCGGGATATAATAATAAGGCGCGAGTTGTATATTTCGCTAATAATTTATTCGTACGGACGGAATAATAGTTTGTGTTGAAAATTCCCAATTAAAATTGTTAAAAACCGATACCGGGCCGAAATTTCACTTTGTAACACGGCAAACTCAAAACCCGGCTACGGTATTCGTTTATTTATACGCCCGCAGTCGATCGATCGATTGTGTGGACCGAAAGCCGTTTTAGTAGCTATTCTTTAGATTTTTTTTTTTTACCATGGGAACGGTATTGATCGACTTCGACTGACGCGTAGGTTAGGTTATTTTTCTAATATACATCGCGTCTATTGTGACTGCTGACTGCAGTTTGTGAAAAATATGCTAAAACAATTATCTAAACTCGCGCGTACAACGTATAGAGAAATTGAATATAAATTGTCTACTTTACTAACCGAGTGTATTATATGTATATTTTTTTCTTTAACAGTTTCCCGAAATAGCAAGTCGAACGACGGTAAAATGTCGATGATTATTTATTTTTTTTCTTCTAAAATCTCGACTATTTCGAGCGAAACCCAGTGACACTCTCGAGAACAGAGGAAATAATTTTGCAACGTTGTCGGTTTTAGCAGTTTTTTAGACGGTTTCAATACGGAAACGTAAAATCCAAAACATTTCGCGCTGAATGTGGCGCAATAAATATCGAATAAATATAATTACTGACGTAAAGGTGTGACAATAAAATAACGAGACTTTTTGAATATAACCTAAATTATTAACGTTATCTATAAAACGATTATTGAAATATGATTAGAAAACACTTATCTAAAAGTACTATGAACACTGATGGCATCGATTCATTTTCTTATACGTTAGTAGCCTTGTTATTAGTGCGAGTTCGACTATACTGCCGAAAAATGTTAGATATAAAAATCGAACAACATGTGTAAACATTAAATTTCTTGTTAAATTAAAAAAAACTGCCGCGGAATCGTTTCGTATGTTAAGTAAAGTTTATGGTGAAGGATGTTTATCAAGAGCTCGTGTTTTTGAATGGCACAAACGGTTTTGTAGTGGAAGGGAGGACGTCGAAGACGATGATCGTTCTGGACGTCCTACCACGTCTTCAACAAACGAAAACGTTGAAAAAATCGACAAAATTAATTAATCAATATTATTATAAAGAGGTATTAATTAAATTAAGAGAACGTGTCAGAAAGAAGCGACCAGATCTATGGAAAAATGGCTGGGTTCTTCACCAAGACAATGCTCCAGCTCACAGTGCATTTTCAATTCAACGTTTTTTAACTGAAAAAAAAATTTCTGTACTTCAACATCCCCCGTACTCGCCAGACCTTGCTCCTTATGACGTAAAAATGAAAACGGCAGAACTTCTAAAAGGGCTGAATGAAAACAATTGGCAACACTGTTTTCAAGAATGGCAGCGACGTATGCAACAGTGTATTGATGCTGAGGGAAGGTACTTTGAAGGTGATAATCATTAAATTATAACATTTTTAAAATTAACAACTTTTATTCAAAAAGTCTCGTTATTTTATTGTCACACCTCGTATATATATATATCTCAATGGATCTTTTACACTGACAGCGTCCAATGAGTAGGAGTACGAGCGGAATTTATTATTTCAACGGGAAACAATTTACACAATACAGTGGACGCGTCGCTTGTAAGACTTAAGTTTCGTAAATAGAAATTAAAAGAAGAAGAAAAAAAATGAAAATGGCAGAAAACGTTGACATTTTTAGTAGAAATTCCGAAGTAAATTAGTATCGAAAAGTTATTTGTGTTGTACAGGGTTTCAATTCATATCGTATCGCACTTCGTGTTTATCGCGATTATCTTCATTGCAGTGTAAATACTCTTCTGATTAACTGGCTCACCATCAACCAAAGAGGTTCTAGAGAAGTGTCGCCGTTGAGCTGTCCTTCGGCGGAAGACCAATTTTAATATGCAAGTCGAGTACGAGCAGTGTAGTAACACAAAACAAATAATTATGGCGAATTTTTGAATAAACAACAAAAAAAAAATTAAAAAAATACATACACATAATATGCAGTATGCGAATTTGAAAAAAAGCAAAATTATGCTAAAACTGAATTAATTGTTTTTCGTTTCTTTCCCGCACTTCGCCTACAGGTTTCATTCGGTTATAAGATTTACTTTGCGCTGGTCTTATAAGCGGCGTCCACTGAACATATTAGGTATGTAAGAAGTGCCGGATTTAATTTTTATTTAGTTGGTACGGGGGGAGAGGGAACCGAAAACGAAATCTTGTATTGTTACTTTTAAAATTTATGTCGGAACTTTAAAAAAAAAAAAAAAAACACATAACCTAACCAACACTCTTAAATCTACCATAGTAAATAAGTACCTTTTTTTATTTATTTTGGTACCGGCAGTACCCCCGCCTCCCGGAAGTGTCGTGAGGCTCCTTTTCGGGAGGTGGGTCGCCATCATTAATTTAACAAAACGAACACGTACAAATGATACACAAAATAAAATCCCGTATTCCCCTTCGACGGGGCGGGCTCGCATTATTAGTGTACAAAGCTTCGCGTCCCTACCGGGGAATGGGCAGTAGCCGGGCCGAAGCCCACTTGCTGCCCTTACACTAGTAGTCTGTCGTCCGCGGGGGCCGACGGCGTCGAGGGCTTGGCGTTGCCGTTCGGGGCCCACTCCTTTTCCGCGACGACCGTCTCGGCGAAGTCGGCCACGGCTTTCCAACGATCTGGGGATTCCCAACACGAGCGACACCAAGTCGCCCGGTTCGAAAGGACCGATCCTCCGGACCAGGTCCGCTCCCTGTGCCCGTCAAACGCCTCGCAACGCATGCGGGTACGGAGTCATTTTCTCACCGGGAAAACCGCAGTGGGGACACCCGGGGTGCGGAGCTCGCCCGATCCGACGAAGGAACGAGTTAAGGCATCCGCGAGAAGTTGAGTGAGGCGAGGGAGGCGGTAGGTCGTCGAGTAAATAGGTACCTATAATTATTAGACGTATTATAAGAATTAAATTTTTTACACCGTCACGACCTCCGCCGCCGTCGATTTTACGCGAGCGCATAAAAACCGTCGAGCGCATGTTTTCCGGTTATTTTCCATCGGACACAGTCCGGTGTATAGTAATAATAATTGGAGATACCGTGCCCGATTACGATTGCGGAGGAATTGGATATCCGGAGAGGACGTACGTACTATCAGGCGAACCTGACAATATTAATTTACAATTTGTCCCACATCCGTTTGTGTCTTCGACGTACTTACCGAATTTACAACGCGGATTGATTTCTTTTTATTATTCTCCGCGTAACTGGACGGTATATTTTCTCACTTCGATTATTCGACGGCGCGTCGAGGGTTTATTTTTTAAAATTATTTCCCTGGCCTTTATTAACCGATCTCCGCACAGGAGTCTGTCCGCGGAATTGTCGCGTTAAAGTCAAGAAAATCGTGTTTTTTTTTTTTTGTTTTTTCGTACTGTTATCTATAGTAAAACGTATTGCGCAGTTAAATTTACGCGAACGGCGTGCGGCACTCGAAAAGTAATCATTTGTATTTTATATTTCTCGGTGTTTTTTTTTTTTCCCATATAGTTTTCGGAGCATTCGGGCGGGCCCTCGTTAATATATTCAATGGCGTATGCGCATATGCATGCAATCGAATGTCTCGTAAAATTTTAATATAACAACACCGCTCTCGGATTCGATATAATATACATTTACCGTCCCGTCGACCCTCGTTCCGTAAAAAAAGGAAAAAAAAACCCACTTTGAAGGTTTACGTACGCCGTTACGGGCCCACACAATCATATTAAAAATTCACTTGTACGCGAATACGGTTATTATCGCAAGTGTTCGTTGCAATAATCTTAACGTGACATTTAGTATTTTTTTTTTATCATTGAACACCTAACCCCGCAAAACGTGCGGCGAGCGTGTGTATAATGGCCGAGAGAGAAAAACCGACGCCCGTCGTCGTATTTGTTCACCGTCGTACTTCGACGGCGGGCCATTGCGCCACCGCCGGCAAATTATTTATAAGTTGTAAAAAAAAAAAAAAAAAATATTGTTTTGCATAATTAACGCCAAACGCATTTAACCGTATTCACGACAGCACGTCGGATATGACCGAATTACCGTCAAACAATAATCGATTTTGCCGTACAAACGAAATATGAATTATTTCTGGTAACTGTTTGGTTTTTTTTCAGAGACAAAAAAAAAAAAAAGATTTACGAGAAATTATGTAAATAGATTTTTTTTTTTTTTTTTTTTTATAAAACGTATTCTTTTCGACAATTAAGGTCCCGGTACTTTTTTGTGATAACTTTTATATTTCCGTAATGAAAATCGAAATTACTGTAAAACTACCCGGCACGACATATATTCCACTCGCTCTTGTGACACGGGGAGTGGATGAGTTATGATGACAAAATTTCTCACGAGTTACTTTTGTATAATAATGAAAAAAAAAAAATGGCAGGGTCCGGCGACAAGAACAATAATGTTTATTTCATCGGCTATAACTTAGGACGCCGCCCTAATGGTCATAATATTCCGTTCACTTTGCCAACGTATTATTTTATGCCTAAAACGGCAGAAAAAAAATAACCGAAAACGAAATCACGACGATAATAATAATGTAACGTTTGATGAAAGACAGCGAACAGTGCCGTGATCAATTATTGGTCAACAGCGATGGAGTTGACATTTCGAAGCCGTGGGCGATAGACGAAATAATACTGTTGTGTACGTTTAAGAGTATCGAAGAGGTATCCAGTTGGAACACTATCAGGACTTTGGCGGAAGTATAGTACCGCTTAATATTACCGTTGAATTTAAATACAAAGACGGTTTTTACTTTCCATGACACTGTAACGCATACGTAGCGACACTTCAATATGGTACACTAGTGTTAAAAATGTATTTTCGGTGTACCCGGTTTGCCAAAACAAAATTTACATCATAGTTTACCGAGTCAAAAAACTAGACATTACCGGTCGGAACTGTTTGTACGGGGTGCGGCAGAGCCGACTGACGACTTTTGATGGGCTATAAATAGCGTACAGTAAAACTTAGAGAAAAGGTTTTTCTTTTATTTAAATCAGTATTCAATCCCATTTTTAAAAATTATTTTTTGAAAATTATATCTCCAAGATGACGGCCGTCAGCATTGATACACCGTTGTGGACGATCTCTGAAGCTCTCGTATGATTTTCGGCACATTTCGACTGGTATGGCCTCGACTTCCACGTGGAGTGGTCTTTCACGGAGGTGCCGTGGGTTATTTGTAGCCCTGTATCGAAAATTTTGTATGTTTACAGTTCCGGAAAGATGAAAATGGGCCTCATCGCTACAGAAAAATGTTGATATCGGAGGAATTTGCAGAAGAATTTTCTGACAGAGATTTTTACGGTTGCCGTAGTCAGTAGCATTTAACTCTTGGACAAGCATTAATTTATAGGGGATGGAATGATAAATCTTCGTGAAGAATTCTCCTCAAAGAACGGTCCGAGATATCCCAAAGCTACAGCGTGTCTTGGTGACTGCCCAATTGAATCCTCTAACCAACTGCACATTCTCGGGGGTTCTTACCGTTCTGGGTGGTGCTCCGTGTCCAAGTCTACTCAGGGTACTTGCAGTTTCTTCCAAACGCGCCGTATCCACAATTTGATAGTGTTTAGCAGAAGGAACAGATTCAGCACGTGGAATGCCGAAGAAGTGTATACGAAAAGCCCTTTGTGTAGCGATCACACAATGATTATTATCGTAATTGGCACGCACGACGAGACCACGATGTACACCTGTCCGGACCACGATTACGAATAAAAACGGCATAACCGTACAATTCAAAATACACCCCTTATTAAGGCCTGCTCTTATCTTATCACAGGCTAATGACCTCGTCAGTCGGCTCTGCCGCATTGTGTATTAAAAATCCTATTCCGGAACTGATGGACGCCGCTTTGTCGCATTTGTCGTTTAACGTACGTACAATTGCCCGTAATTCGCATGTTAATTTCGTTTTTTTTTTTTTTTTTTTTCTTTGAACGCAGAACGTAAAATGACAAGAACATAATATAATCACAGACAATATAAATCCACAATGTTGTAGCCCGTCTGCGCGAGATAATTCACATAGCTTTCTGAATATTTCATTTCCAGTCCTTTTACTCTCTGTTTTGAATATATTCTGGTATTTTTAAGTTTAGGGATATTTCATTTCCTGCGATACTACTTTCTGGAAAACTACATCCTTGACGGAACTATTTTCTACCAATCGGCTATCAATATATTTTGCTCCCGAAATGAAATGCGCCCCTGGCAGACTTGGAACGAAATTGACGTGATGATATTATTTGTAACTTATAATTTTAATAATTTTTTTATTTTTTCAAGAATACAATTTATTTTCGTTAGTTATTATTACGTTGTAAATTGAAAACTCTAAAAATACGCTTAAACGACAATTGATGGAATTCCGCGGTTTGGTTTGCATAATTTCATCGTTAAATTCACATGTAGTGTGGTGTACGAAACCATTTTACCGATATTAAAATGCACGACGGAAAAAAATGTCGTTTTGACAATAGAGTATAATATCAAAATTAAAATGTCACTTTCGACGTATAATTTCGCGGCCATCCCTCTGAGGCTACGGCCGCTGGTTGTGAGTCTATTCCGATCCCTCCGTTTTCGTACGGTACGACTGCCGTACAACACGCCGATTATTTATTTATTTATTTTTTTTTTTTTGCTTTATCTTATCCAGACGAGAATTTCGATATCTATCCGAAGTTTACAATAAATAAATACTAAAAAAAAAGAAAAACCGCCGCGACGCACGCACGCGCGCGAAAGAGATAACATTATTATATATCCCCGTCCGGAAAACTCGCGGCGGCGAAAGTTTTCAGTATACGAAACAAGTTTATTTTCCTTAGACTTTGTGAGAGTACATCGCAGTTGTATACTATTATCCTAAAAGACATCCGAGACATTTTATCGTATACCAAACAGAATACCGAAACAACCCGAAAACTTTAACCCCGTCGCTCCAGTTTGTGCGCGACCGAAAGTTCTCGTCTTACGCGTTTGCGAATGCCGTAAGCGTGCACATAATAGATGTCTGCAGCGCGCTGTTATTGTCGGTTTTGTTTTTTATCATCATCATTATTATTATTATTTTATTTTAATTTTTATTTATTTTTATATATATATATATATAAATTCACTGGCGTCACGCGAATTTCAAATAAAAATTATACTGCACTCCGGGCCTTTCGGATGCCGGGCGGGCCCGCCGTGACGTTATAACGACGCGAAATATCCGTCCGAGATATCGAAACGCGATTACATTTCAATCGTATTTCGAGTACAAGTAGAGATATAAAAAAATATATATATATATACATAGATATTTAAAAAAAAAAAAAAAAAAACGTATTCACAGTCAATATATAGGGCGTGGGAGAGCAAAAAAACGTCCGTGAAATATAATTCGTGTAACCACGAAGAACCTATAAAAAATTGTTATTTTCCGAAAATGCCATCGTCTACCGAAAAACTTATCTAAACTACCCCTAAAGAAAACATTCGAGTATCAATACGATGACACTTTTGCAACGTATTCGTAAGTACGTTCGCATTCAGATACATATTTTGCGTACATAAAAACGTTTTTTAAAGGTAGAAAATATTCGGTTTTCTTTTTTAAAAAAAAATATTTTATTATAATACCGTAAAAGACCGAAAGTGTACGATTACAATCGTAGAAAACTGCATAGTAAAAATAACTTAAATAATCGGAAACCGATGGCCGGTCGTAACTTTTTTTTTTTAAAATTTTTAATTCCGCATTTTAAGAAAACCAAAGTAAACATTAAATAATATATATATATATATATATATATATATATATATATATATATATATATATATATATATCTAGCGGGCTTGGAGTAAATTTATTGAACTTATAATAGACTTTGAATACATCTCGCAATTAAACATTTTGAATCCATCATATTACATAAATAAAAATTAAAAATTAAAATATTCAATAAATTTGTCTTGAAATACTTTACAAGTTCGATTGCTTTAGAAAATCGCAAGAAAACTTTATACTGTCGTTAAAATGCTTGGTTTTTTTTTTTTTTTTTGTTTTTATCTTTACCGAGACGGCGGGACATCCGTTTCACGTAAACGGAATATACGTGAACAAAATGTTAACATTTGAATACAATATAAATTTAAGGGTTTTTTAACGGTGCTAAAGCGTAAAAAAAAAAAAAAAATACCAATAATATATTATTATGTTCGAGTCGATAATTGCGCAGAAACGTAAATAATTGTCGCTGGGTTCCGTGAGTTTTTATTATCGTTTAATTTTACCTCGCGGACGTTTCGTGTTTCGACTGCAATAACATAAAAAAAAAAATAAAGAAAAAAATGTTGGCACGAGTTCGAAACGGATAGAAAATCATTTTTTTCCTTTTTTTTTTTTTTCCTGTACATTAAAATACCGAACGCAACGAAATCGATTCGCAGGCGCAGCCGACGATACGGATTTACACGAACAAATTATTCGGTTAAATAATAACCGGTGCCGATTTGCTATAGTATACGAAAAAAAAAAAAAAAAACAAAAATCTTAACAAATTAAAAAAAAAACGCGTTAATTCGCGCAAACGCTTAATTGTTATACCGGATGGATAATTCGCGTTTATTTATTTGCGCGCCTTCCAATAATGTTTTAGCAAAACTCAACAATCATTAGAACCGCGATAACCGCCGAAGTTGGGACTTTTCCAAATATAATTTAAAAAAAAAAAAAAAAAATTAAAAAAATGTCGCGGACGATAAAACGATTCTCTCTCTCTGTGTCTCTGTCTCTTATACAATATTAATTTGGGTAAGTTTTGTATGCGCCTGGATTTGGAAAAATTAGCCGTTATAAAACGTCGCCTGGGGTACACCACGTAGTGGTTTTTTCCTTGTACCTCCAACGTTAAAAACCAACGTTTGTGCTTTCCACTTGAGAAACAAGCGGGCCAACAGAAAACTGGTAGTGAAATGTGAATATGTAGCACTAACCCATTGTAGTTAGACCCACATGTCTAGGCGTGACAATGGATAGAGAGCACTAACATACAAGACCCACCGCGAAGAAACTAGTAAGAAAATCAATACCCGGAACGGTCCGATACGGAAATTAACAGGATCATGCATGGGGCGCACAACCACATGCGTTAAGAAGGGTTTCAGCGATGGCACTATGCTATTCCTCAGTAGGGGAGTATGCTTGCCCGGTCTGGAGAAGCTCTACTCACGCGAAAAAGGTTAGATATCGCCTTGAATACAACATATCGACTAATCACAGGGACGCCTAAGACACACACCAATGGACAAAGTTTATTTACTGGCGGGTATCCCACCACCGCCACCAGTTCGACGTCTGATATCCTCTGAAATTGAACGCGGTAAATAAAAAAAAGAGACACGAAGCACGGCTATGTACGGCCAAAACTTCCCGTCCGAAATCGAGAAAGTCTTTCCTGACGGTAACTTACTAAAGCAGGCTAGATGAGTGGAAAAAAACTGATAACGGACACCAACGGTAAAAGATGGACGGAACCGTCAGAAGGATTACCTCCCGGTAACTACCTAGACTGGCCGGTATGGAAGACACTGAACCAACTGCGTGTTGGTGTAGGACGGACAAAAGAAAATGGGGTTATGGAGATCAAGACGTAACTTGCATATGTGGACGAGAGCAGACAACGCGTCACGCCTACTTGTCCGTCCACGAGGGCCAAGCCAAGAGGATCTTGTGATAAGCAACAAGAAGGCGGTAAATACAGCCATATACGAGGTGCGACAATAAAATAACGAGACTTTTTGAATAAAAGTTGCTTATTTTAAAAATGTTATAATTTAATGATTATCACCTTCAAAGTACCTTCCCTCAGCATCAATACACTGTTGCATACGTCGCTGCCATTCTTGAAAACAGTGTTGCCAATTGCTTTCATTCAGCCCTTTTAGAAGTTCTGCCGTTTTCATTTTTACGTCATCAACTGTTTGAAAATGGGAAAAGAAATAAGAAGGAAATAAGAAGAAGTCACAAGGAGCAAGGTCTGGTGAGTACGGGGGATGTTGAAGTACAGAAATTTTTTTTCAGTTAAAAAACGTTGAATTGAAAATGCACTGTGAGCTGGAGCATTGTCTTGGTGAAGAACCCAGCCATTTTTCCATAGATCTGGTCGCTTCTTTCTGACACGTTCTCTTAATTTAATTAATACCTCTTTATAATAATATTGATTAATTAATTTTGTCGATTTTTTCAATGTTTTCGTTTGTTGAAGACGTGGTAGGACGTCAAGAACGATCATCGTCTTCGACGTCCTCCCTTCCATTACAAAACCGTTTGTGCCATTCAAAAACACGAGCTCTTGATAAACATTCTTCACCATAAACTTCACATAATATACGAAACGATTCCGCGGCAGTTTTTTTTAATTTAACAAGAAATTTAATGTTAACACATGTTGTTCGATTTTTATATCTAACATTTTTCGGCAGTATAGTCGAACTCGCACTAATAACAAGGCTACTAACGTATAAGAAAATGAATCGATGCCATCAGTGTTCATAGTACTTTTAGATAAGTGTTTTCTAATCATATTTCAATAATCGTTTTATAGATAACGTTAATAGTTTAGGTTATATTTAGAAAGTCTCGTTATTTTATTGTCGCACTTCGTATACCGGACAAAAGAAAAAATATGAATTAGTATGCAACGTACATGTGCAATACTTTATGTTACCATTGCATTAGAGTGTTGTTATTATTATTATTCGTATTTTACTTGTTTGATATTATTATTTATTTAGTTTTGTTTTATAAATTACACGTATATTTTAATTTTAAATATACGATGTTCGACACGAAAAAAAAAAAAAAAAAAAACAATTTCGGCAAGGTATTGCGTCCGCCGTGCCGATAATATATATTTTTGGATCACATTAAAAACAAAGGAACGGAATTGTTTCAAAAATTAATGTAGGACGTTATAATAATGCGCGTATAATACGCACACCGTATATATTAATAGGTATTTTTAATCGCGTTGCGGTCGCGCGATTTTTTTATTATTATTTTTTTTTTTTTTTTTGTTCCTCGCGTGTGCTACACTGCATTGACCGTTGTTCGCGAGCATATTCCCGTCGTGTTATACCGCAATTCGATTGCAATATTATAAATACACCCGTAATGAATTCCGTCGTCATTCGGCCCGTTTGCGTATATTCGAAAACGGTAACTATGGCGTGTTAATATATTTTTATTTTTTTTATATTGTAATTGTACCGGTCATCTCGATTTTGAATATTTACCGGTCGCCGCCCAGCGTCGCGTATTGGGACGACGGAGCACGCGGCGCGTGGCCTGCCTACGATCCCGCCAAAATTTCCATCTCGACCGTCAAATTTTAAATACTGAAATAATTTTTAGATATACCACACTCGACGAACGGGGGAGGGAAAAAGTAAAATTACAGTTGTTGTTTTTTTTGTCATTTTTCTTTCGATATCCTATCGCACACGCACACTGGTCTGGTATTAACGTAGACACATGGCACGCGGATACAGTGGCGATTTAGTACCGGGACACGTGAACAATAATCGTAAATAAACCATTGAATATTCTTCTATCGTAACCGGCCAACGTGAATATTAAAACCGGATTGCCAGAGTTGCCAATTTATTCAGCCGTTGACAAATCAAGCTTTTTCCTTGTGACTTGGCTGAAATATACACATTTCGAGATTAAATTACTAAACAAACAAATCATAAACCGTTGGTGGTTTTTACGCCAACGAGGCGGGTTCAATATGGCCGCTGATTGCAAATATTAGGGGCCTCGAAATCGGTAGTTTTCGGTATTTGTCCATCGCACGCGCATGGGAATTATAGACCGAACTGTTTTCTATTTGATCATTTGAAATCGTCCCAAATCTGTCCCATCACTGTTCATGTTTGGTGACCCTTTCCCCCCCCCCCGTTGAAATTACACGAATGGGAAAAGTATTTATTGGAAACCTATTACGGGAATTTGTTTATCGCCTCCGTTTCGAGGTGTAAAGAATCCTTGGATTATATTTTAAACACGTAACCCGTCGGGAAGTAGGAAAAACGTAGGTTTTAAACCTACGTATATGCGCGCGTATTGATACGGACCCGGAACCCTCGCCGAAATTGTTTTTTCCGGTCGCCTCGTCCCCGCAGAAACGAGCCGCTCGGATCCGCCACTGCCGTCCTTCGCCGCCTTCGCGCCCGTAAATCTCGGCGATTTGTGAATATTCTATATACCTACGTAATAATATTATTTATATTTACTTATGCGGCGTATAACGCAACGCCGGCCACAACTAAATGCACTTTTTTTTTTAAAATAGACGTAATAATACCGAATTCGTTACGATAAAAACGATAAACAAATATTTATAATTAAATTACTTCCAGACGTCTGCGGCCTCGACTTCCCCAGGACATTCTTTTAACAAACACAGAACACTCATCATCAGAGAATGAAGATCATTATTAATATACTAGACCTCATCGTTATTATTCATATATGTAACACATTATTATATCACTCTCATTATTAATAATTATGTCATTAATAAATTTAAATAATCATTTAAATTTGTAACAAATAAAATTGTAAAAATTAAAAATTTGTAATAGCACTAGGTGTGCTGAAACATTTTATAATTATAATAAATGAAAAAAAAAAAAAAAAAAATTACTTCCGTGGTACTCGCACAACGTGTAAATTTTCGCCACGTTACGTTATGTTTGGATTTTTTTAATGAGTCTCTACTCATAGTTTTACAAAACGTGGACACAGTGTATTACATAATAATAATAACGCCACCTCGGTCGCATACAATTATGACGTCGGTGAAAATACGGATATCGCATAAAATACAAAAATACAATAATACATAATTTGGAATATGTGAACGTTGCTCTTCCGATCCATACCAGATTGGCGATATTTCTTTGCAATCAGTGTCGTTTTGTTGTTCGCCTGCTCGTCAATGGCCGGTTGGGACTATAGAACCGCCGATTGAGTAGAAAACTAGTAAATATTTTATTATTTTCTTTTTTCTTTTTTTTTTTGAAACTGGTAAATATCTAACTATTATTTGTCTAATAATTTAAACAAAAAATAAAACAACGGCTTAACTTCTAAAAACGATTTAATACAAAATTTCTATCGATTATTGTTTATTTTAATCGTGTTACCAGCTATTCGTCCACCTACGAAATTTCACATACGATACCCGAAGATTTGAACACTTGATACATATTTGTATTTTTTTTTTTTTATCATTTTTCTTATAATCTAGATGAGCGTTTTAGAATCCACCGGAAGTTCAATTAAGATACAAAATAATTGTCTGTTTAGTACTTATCTAGATAAAAAAAAAATATATACATATGAAATAATTAAATGTTTTACTGATAGTAGGGGAACATTAAACACACTTAACCGTATTGTTTGACTTATCGTCCAAAAAAAGTTACCCGGTACCGAGTGTTTTACACCTATGGCATTTACCGAATAATTTCAAGACAAAATTATCCAGATAACTTGCACATATCTATTGTCTTATCCGAGATAATCGAAGTATTTATTATATTTATCTGTATCCAGATACATTTTAAAATATACTTTTAGACTCGGCTTAGTTATTGTTATTATTATTTATTTTTTTTTTCAAACTTAATACCGACTCGCACCACCTTACACCTTACACCTCGCTCGGCTTTGATAATATAAACAGCCGCCACTGATATTTAGTGCCTATGTGTATATTATATCATATTATCGGGCGCATAATATATTTCCGTCCGTAATAATCTATCTACATAAAAAACGGATGTTTAGATGTAAGATTAATAGACTCAAAAAACTGCTGGAGTAATTTTTATTTCGCGTTGTCCGGACAAGGTTTATAGCTATTGAAATTCACTCCCAGTATTCAATACCGTCGCCCAAAATTGTTAGGTGTTTTTAGTAGAAAAATCTAATTATTTTCGCTGATTTATGGGTTGCCTTGGTAACACGGATGAAAAAAAAAAAAGCCTGTCGTATATCATAAACCGCCATTGCAACGAACGAAAAAAAATATAAATAAATATTCCTCGTTTACCGTGGAATTGTGATTCGATTCAATTGTGACTTGAATTGTTGTTTGTCGATTAGCGGTTGTAATGACAGAGTAGAACGTTTTTCGTATGCCGAAATTCGGGGGGACCACCCACTATTTTTAATATTATTATTTTTTTTTTTTGTTGTTTTGCAAATAGCAGCAAATAGGGCAGGACAATACAATACAAGACACAGCGATATCGAGCGACGGCCGGGAATCGTTGCTAATGTGGGAATAAATATGTATTTATTCCCCATACTTAATATCGTATAATATCTAGCGATGAGGAAATGAATTTATATACGGAAAAAAAAATATAAATATATGCGGTACGCAAACGCCCGGCGACATATGTTATTATTACGATAATAATGACGGTAATAGGCCGGGTCGGACCGCGGTTATTACCCGCCGGTAGGCGGTGACGCGGTATCATTAAAAACCGTACGGCGGACGGCGTGATAACGTTAGCTTTGTTATTACCGTACATTACCGCGGCCGGTTGCGTTATCGCCGCCGGGCGGTGTGCTGCGGGTGGGCGCAACGGCGCGGTGTTTTCGCAAACTATATTATTACAGTACGATGATACAGTATAGTAATGATACCGCGAGATTTCGACACGTTATATTATCGTCATTATCGTATCCCCGCGTCGTCTCGGCCGTCCGTATAATATTATAAATACGTGCGCATTATAATAATACACGTGTTGCCGCGGTATAGTATCCTCTATATATATATATATATTTTTTTTTTTTTTTTATTATTATTTTTTACCGCCGCACAAAGATCCGCGCGCGCGCGGCAAAATAATATTATTATACCCGCGGAGTCGTCCGGAGCTCTCTCGGCCCGGTCGGCCGGCGATGAATTATTTATGACGGATACCGTCGTATCGATGTCACTCCTCCTCCACCTCCGTGTGTGTGTGTGCGCGTATAAATTTATGTATGTATACAGGGCGATCGGCTAAACACAAGACGTTATCGTTATCTCGGAAAGGAAATATTGACATTTTTTTGTTTTAGCGATTCAATACGAAACGAGGCGGCTCTAAAATGTTACGGTGTTTTTCGCGTTCCACCCCCCCCCCTCCCCCCCGGGGCGGTATTGCGTTTTATCTCGGTCGGCTGTACTATCTGGATCAGGGGTTCCCGACCTTTTTATCGTCGGGTACCACCTCAATTCTAAAACTAAATTAGCAGTCACATTTTTATTATTCATTCGTTCCTTTACGTTTTTATTATTTGATATTTATGCAAGTAAAAAAAAAAAAATCTTAATTTTTATTTAAATCTAAATATTTAAATTTTAAATTACAGTTTTCGAATTAATAAAAAAATAATAAAAAATAAATATAAATAATAATAAAATCAAATAAATAAAATTAATGCGATATTTGTTGTTGTTTATTTTGTACAGGGACAACTAATTTTCACTATTAAGTCACTTTGAATAT
Source organism: Tuberolachnus salignus (assembly GCA_956483605.1). NCBI lineage: Eukaryota > Metazoa > Arthropoda > Insecta > Hemiptera > Aphididae > Tuberolachnus > Tuberolachnus salignus. Next base: position 20,317,579 of record OY101433.1, read on the forward strand.
CGAGCCTACTTCTGTATTTATTTTTCAAATACAGCAATTCGGAAAATCCACTCTCATACAAATAAGTGGCGACAAATGGAGTCAAACATTGTAATGCTTGCTCGGAAAGATATGGGTGTTCTATTTTTGTTGACATCCAAAATGAAACCAATGTTTTGTCTTTAAATGATGCGTCTTTCATTGAGCTGTCACTTACCATATCTTTGTCTTCCACATCTTCTGGATCTTCATTTGTCTGAAGATTCATACGAAAATGGGTTTCAAAACCAATTAGCTAATATCAAATAAACTAAATAATATTGAATGCAAATAGTAATAAAAAAATTTCAACCACGGGTTGGGAACCTCTGGTTCTAGATAGACATAATAGTTTTATTATTTTTTTTTTTTTCATTTTATTTACAGACAAATGGGAGATATTGGTTATCTATAAAATAAACAATTAAACCGCCGTGATAAAATATCTTTTATTAATCGTAATTAACAATAGGTAAAATATTTAATTTATATAATTTATGGTTTAAATTAATTAATTTGTAATCATCTAAAACCAATATCTGGTATACATTGTTAACATTTAGTTTTATGATCGCAACGAACGAAATTACCATTCTATTTTTTTTTTTTTTGTATCTATAGATAACCGCTGCTGATTATTTACCTACATCTCGATAATCAAACTGTTATGTATTTTTTACCTTAGTCTTGATAGATATTCTATCTAGAAAATTAATTTATCTATAATATTGATGATGTTGACGGTTACGTACATTCCGCCATCAAACCGCAGCAATAAGTGTAAAAATCTGTTTTTAGTATAGAAATACAACCGGGATTTTTTTGTTTTGTTTTTTTTTTTTTTTTAGTTTCTAAGCATAAACAATATTTTTTAGTAAACAACTTGTTCCAATCAAATAACAACATTAGAACTTTCTTGTTGGGTGTTTTCTTTTTTTTCTGAATTTTCATACCATTTAATGAAATCCGGGAATATTTTTACTTAATAGGTTTTCTGCTATTTTTTTATTTTGTTTTTTTCGTTGTAATTCGGTTAACAATAATCGTAGAGACACGCAATTTACACCCAACATTTATATTAACACTTTCTAGAAATGCTAAAATGTTCAAAAAACGTTAGCGTTTTTTTGTTGATTTTATGCGGATTAAATTTTATTGGCTTCTCAAAAACGCTCGGAAATTCCATACGAAGGTTCACCCGTAAGGGCGGTTCTTTTTGACCGTATAAAAATATCGAAAATCCGTAGGTACATTTTTTTCCATACACGTTTGAAGGTTTTTGATGGAAATCGTAAAAATCACTGCATTTTAAACCATGATTAACCTAACCTCAGAATCGTTCTTCATTAATAACGAACGTATTCGTCGTTGAGTACAAATGAAAATTAATTACATTCCTTTTTATATCCCACGTTCTCAACTTCCGGTCGACAACAGCGGCCCACCCGTACTTGTTAAAAATCGCGTTCGCCGAATTCGACGCTAAACAGCCAAAAAAAAAAAAAAAAAAACGATTCGCAATGACGTTTAAAAAACCGCGTAAGACGGATAAAAATTTTGTTGAACGTGCAGAAATCCACGGTGGCTAAAATACGTTTTTGTTTTTCGTATCTAAGAATAATGTTTTTATTGTCGTTCTAGAACAGTTACTACATATATTATTAATTTTTTTACGGCTATGTGTCACGGAGTCTCGACAATAACGTATCATTATACTCGTAGAGTTTGTATATAAGGTATTTGGCAAAAACTTTACGAGTAAATGCAATAAAATCCGCCAGACAGACGCTCGGTATATATATATATATATATTAAAAAAAAAAAAAAAAAAAAAAACGGACATTTTGCACGGTCCAAAAATTGAATGTTTCAGACGTATTTAAACTTTTGTAAATTACGGACATTTTCTCTGCGGGCCCTCGAAGTTCCGTTATTCGAAACATTATAATATAAGTGGGGGAGATAAAAATGTAAACGGTTATAATAGTTCTGTAAATGCAACGGTATAAAGCACTAAAATTGAATTTTTAACGAAAAGTAGATACTGTTATTTTTTTTTACTACGGGTAAAAAATTAAATTTTTTATTTTTTGTCTTAGATTAACTCCGGATGGATTCCAACATTTTCATTTATAGATAAGGGGAAAAAATGAAACTATTATCTAGATAAGTCTCAACGCTGGTTATAACACGGTTTGAATATTATGTATACTAAGGAGGTCCTTAATTTTTTAACTTTTATATTTCGAATTCAGGTCCTACCTTTTTTGTTAGGTACCTTATGAATGTAAATTTGATGATGACGACTCAACCCGTTCTGGTGTCACACGAGGGCCGAGAAATGGCCGAAATGTATAGTTTTATGTATTTTTCATATTTAAGTCAAAAAACGCATACAAATCTATTTTATCGAACAATATTTTCGCTGTTCAGTTTTGTCTTGGAATATATTTGGGAAAAATCGTATACAGCACAAAGTATGGACTTAATCTAATCTGATCCTATTATATAAAACATATTATAAATAGGGAATTTTAAAACTATTTTCAGCCAGGTTTATAGCCACAATACAGGTTTTCAATGACATTATTACATCATATGTAGTTGTAATGAAATTTCAATTTTATTCGATTGGAAATGTTTTTCTTCGAAAATGTTGTAAAAACCTTTTTTTTTTTTTTTGTAGACAATTGTCATGTTTTACGATAAAGCTGAAATACATTTTTATGTCCAGTGCCTTGTTTTTTTTTTTTTTTTTGACTTTAATTTGAAAAAAATCATAAAATTGTTACGTATGTTGGCCATTTTCAACCCTGACGTTTTACCGAAAAAGTGTCGAGTCGTCGTTATGAAATTTGACAAAAACGCCGTTCGTATGGTACATAACAGTACAATGATCACCCGAATGCGAAATGTTAAATTTTTTTATTTGTCGTCTCCAATAAGTAGAGACCACACCCCCGCCCCCTAATGTACACCGCGACAATACCCTGTACACTCCTCTTAGGCGGGCTGCACACTGAAGAAATTGATTTAAGAAACCAATTTCATGAAACTAATTTCATATTTGCGTACACCGGTGAAACAAAAAAAAAAATGTATAGTTTCGACAGTGTCGTCTGATGATGAGGATCGGTGGCTTTGTATCAAAAAAAGGAAACGTAGGCATTGGATTCATCCACTTTTAAAAGATAAACAGCATAGTAGCTGTGCAGTTGCAAAGGAATTAACCGCCGACGAGGATAAATTCCAAAGTTTCTGCAGAATGTCTCAAGTTGCTTTTGATCATTTAGTGCAGTTGGTTGGAGCACGTATAACAACAAAGGAAAATTCAACTAACTGGAGAATGGCTTTGGGACCAGAAGAAAAACTCATAATAACATTAATTTAATTTTCCCTAGCACTAAAGACCACTGGTAGATCGTCGCAAACGATATTTTGTATGAAATAAAAAAAAAAAATCAATGATAATATTGGTCAAAACGTCGATAACGTTCCCATTTATGGGATTTTATTACGGGGATTATCATGGCGTATACAAACACTATTAAATTAGTACGATAGTATTTACTATTGGTTTACTACTGTTTATAATTTATACGAGACTTTATATTGTCGAAACCAAAATCGAAAGTTTCGCGCAACTACGAGCGATTTTCGTTTCGTGAAACTCAGTGTGCGTATCTATTTGATTTTCAAATTGAACGAAATTGAAAATTTCTAGCGAAGCTAATGTTTCACATTTCGTGAAATTGGTTTCTTCAGTGTTGCGGCCCGCCTTAGTCCGTAACGGACATCGCAAATAAAACTGGACGCGGAAATCCGATAATAATAATAATAAAAAAAAAAAAAAAAAAAAATAATATTATTACGAATTGGCACCGACTATATATATATATATAAAAATATATAGTGAATACGTACGTGACGCAATTCCCGACGAATATTTACGACCTGTACACGTATCGTGTGTAATGCGTTATTATGATTCACCGTGCATAGCTTGTAGCGGAGTGTCGATATTTTTTTATTTTTTTGTATCTTATAGCTACGGCTATACCTACGGCGATAGCGGCTAAATAATATAATAAAACGCCGAAATTAATCGGACGACGGGAACAACGAATTATTATTATTATTATTATTATTCGTATTTGATTTTTTTTTTTTTTTTTTTTGATTTTACGCGCACCGGCCACCATCGGTAATACAATATAATTATATATTTAACTATACAATAAAAAAAAAAAAAAAACGAAAAATAATATACACATATATCTTTCGAGGATCGTATTTCTATACGGGTGAATTTTTAAACGTTTTCATTGATGAGAAGAAGAAAAAAAAAAAAACAAATATATATATATAAGCGATAAAAAATTTCGCAACGCGACAACCGAATAATAATAATCCGACGGGTCGTCGAGAGAAACGGTTTTACAATATTGTTTTTTTTTTTTTTTTGGTAATAATTATCGTTGTACACGAATAATGATGTAGGTAATAATTAATCGTTAAACACGTAAATCGGTCGGTATGATGACTTTCGCTCTTATAATTTCGTTTTTTTTTTCGCCAATGCGAACTATAAAAAAAAAAAAAAAAATAATACGCACGCCGCGTTCGACATTTTCCATTATCTGTTTGCCACATACCGAAAGCCACCGCGAAATTATATTTTCCCATTACGCTGTCGTGGCCACGAATCTTTTGATACGGCTAAAATATCGTTTTCAAACACGACAAAAATGTCGTTTTATAAATCGAATACGCCGGCGTGCCGATGTTTTGTGGGGTTTTTTTTTTTTTTTTAAATAATTTCATACGGTCTCCGTTAATAAACGCGCAAAAACGTATTAACTCAACACGGACGGTCTGTCCGGATTCTAGTCGAATTTATCGACAAAAATTTAGTGAAAAATGAAAAAAAAAAAAAAAAAAACATTGTAGTGTATAGAAGGGAATTTAATTTATATCCATACGGAACGGTTCTGAACGGAGTTTGGTTGTTTGAGTATTGGAAATGACTTTGTGATTTATGCGATTCCCGTTAACAATTGAACTTCAAACGTTTATAAAAAAAAAACGGACAATTTGATATGGCCAAAAGAACCACACTTATGGATGTCAAATTTTCGAGCGTTTTTTAAGAAACCGAGAAAAATGTAATCCCGCGTAAAACCAAATAATTTAAAATGGCTAATTTACATAGCTCAACAATTGCTCCGGACTTTTTACGATTTTAAAATACGTGTAAGTAATATAAGCGTTCGGTTATTTTCAACTGAATTATACAACAATCAGAAATCCGTTGTCGCGTAAAAATGTTCGCGGTTTTTATTAGAATTGAGTTTTGATTTTCGTTATTGACGGAACTACCCAACATGCGTGGACGTGCGACAGAAAATTATCTCGTGTCGGTTTTATTTGATCGGAGCGAGAAAAGTGACGTGCAAACAGTAGAAAACGGCACACTAATATTTTTCGTATTTTTTTTTAATTCGCAATTATATCGTTTTATCCGGGATGCGCAATGTCTGCCGACCGAGAAGGCCGTCGTCATCGCTGCAAACACGTCTCCGCGCGATAACGACAACTGCGCCCCGGCGCGGTATTAATTTTGTGGAATTCAAAGCCGGTCACGATTATTGCTATTATTATTATTATTTTTTAATTGTAAAACGATTGAATAATTTTTATTAACGTTTTTAGCACGCACGCTTTTTAACGAAGGACTTTGCCGTTATTATTATATTAAAAATATTTCCACTCGGCAACCTTTACGTACGTCCGGGCACCGTCGTGAACCTATGTGGTTTTTTATTATTTTTTTTATTTTTTTTGAACGGTAATAAATTATAATTATAATTTTTATTATTATTATTATTATTATATTGTCGTATCAACACGCGCGTTTCCGTGGATGCGGGCAAAGCCGACCGGCGAGTTTCAAGGGGCTCTATATGCGTACAATACAGGGTGCTCGCCAAAGAATTCGTCCGGGTTTTGACCGTTCCGGCGGCGCCGGACTTTGGAAACAGCGGTCAGCCGAAATCAAAATTCAACGGTCACAGTTTATTATGGTCCGGTTATTTAGCGATAAATAAATCAATTGAACAAACAATAAAAATCTATTGCGTACCGATTTGGAATGGTTTCGATTTGTTATTATACGTATTAGCTATTCGGTCTTCAATATGATTGACCGTATCAGTGACTTTTGGGATGTGAAGATCTGTACGAAGAGTGTGGTTTGAAATACGAGGTGTGGCTATTAAATAACGAGACTATCTACTTAGCGATAAGGCATGAGTAGATAAGGGTATAATGGTAGTATATTTGTAATCTATGAATATCACTGCATCGAACAATACCAGTTTAGTCAGTTTCCGTTTTGTAGTCTATGTGTAAGCGTCGTTTAAATTGACCTCTTACGTGTTGAATGTCGAAATCATGCCGGACGAAAAAATTGAACAACGTATTAATTTAAAATTTTTAGTGAAACTTGGAAAATCTGCGACCGAAAGTTTTAATTTATTAACTGAAGTATATGGAGATAGTGTCCTATCACGACCACGTGTTTTTGAGTGGCACAAACGATTTCGTGAGGGTCGTGAAGAAGTTGAAGACAATCAACGGGTGGGTCGTCCATGTTGGTCGTATTTTTCTATATTAAGGGTGTAATAATGACAGAATGGGTACCTCAGGGACAAACTGTGAATTAACATTATTACCTTCAAGTATTGACAACACTCAGAGAACGAGTAAGAAGAAAGCGGCCTGAGTTGTGGGAAAATGACTCTTGGATCTTGCATCAAGACAATGCGCCGGCTCACAGTGCCTTATCTGTAAAGCGATTTCTAGCTAAAAATCGAACTCCAGTGCTTCAACACCCCCCATATTCACCTGATCTCGTTCCATGCGACTTTTGGCTTTTTCCAAAATTAAAAAGTGCGTTAAAGGGCACATATTTTGAGTCAGTTGAAGCTGTAAAAACAAAAGCGACAGAGGTGTTAAAGACATTGCAAGAAAAGGATTTCCAATACTGTTTCAACCAATGGAAAATTAGAATGGAGCGATGTGTCAAACATGGAGGGGAGTATATAGAAGGGGAAAAATGTTAAACCATTAAAAAATATAAATAAAAAGTTTTTACAGAGAAAATCTCGTTATTTATTAGCCACACCTCGTATACGGAGGAGCGTTGGGCATATATAGTCGGAGGATTATCGATTGAAACACTCGTATGTTTTGTGTGTTTGAAATTTTTGCCGAGCCCCCAGAGTTGGGTTCAATAGGACCAGACATAGGCTAGTGTCAAGAAGATTGTATATTTGAATTTTGGTTTTGAGAATTTATAATATTATAATTTATAATAAAAGTATAGATTAAAACTATCTCCGCCGTCAAAATCTTCTGAAATTCGGTCCGTGCCCGGAAGCTTCGACATCCTTAGTTTTCACGACGGTTTCCCACTTCGTAGTCGGCCTTTCCAACGGTCCTATAATATCGGTGTTCTGTTCCGGTCCGGGGCCACAGTATACAGAGTGTACAGGGAAACTTTTGTGAATTTACAAGGTTTTCACTGCGATCGGCGGGTTGCACTAAAAATCCACTTTTAATATACTTACAAAATATATAATTATATTACGCGACTAAAACATGTATACAATATACATTTAACTTATAATTATAAATGTATATACATATATATATATATATATATTATCTTTAGAATGTAGGTATATAAAAATAAGTCATTATTGTTATTAAATTGATTTTTTTTTTCAAGGAGAACCCGGAAACTACGGTCATTACCCCTTAGAGTTATTTTATTGCATAATTTTCAATTTAAAATATTTAATTAATACAATAATTTCCATAGATTTATACTATTGATTGGCTGAGTGTCAATTAAAAAAAGGTATTGTTACGTTGTTATGCTGCTGAAAACTGTAGTTATACAATAACTCAGGCATAACCATAACGGCCACTCGCAATGAAATGTGGTCAGGCAATAGCCTGCGCCGAACACAGCACCCGTTGCCACTGTGAAGAGCTATATTTTTTTCGTACGGAAATCCGACACCGGATTGCTTTTTTCGATTAAGAAAATTCGCAGGTGTCTCAATGTGTCACCGTATTCCGGATATTCGGCGACGAAGTGATTCGGTGCTTCGGTTCGACGATGGGTGTTTTGTATGCCTCACACCGTTCACGAAACACCAGTGGAAATATGTTTACTCGGATATGACCTCGGGGGTGGGTATTGCGACCAGAGGTCCTGCCGATCCAATACCTTAAAACCAAGCAAATACTTTTCTATAAACGTACACATCCGGATAAGACGTCTGCGTGTCTTTTCCCGCATGAACCTCGGAGAAAATCTGTTTGTTTTATTCGAATCGGCGTGTAAGTCATTTTATGAAATCCGTCGACGACGGCACAAGCGTTTCGAACAGATCGCAAGTGGTGCGACGACGAAGAGACACGGACGGATGTGTCGCATCGCGGGGTTTACATTACCAATCGTCGAACAGCAGTTTAAGTACAATTTTACCCATAATTCGTAATATAAGTGACATAGTAATGCGATATTTATTACGTTTCGGTTTGGTTAGAACGAAGGAAGCAACAGGATATTTACACAGTTATAACACTAACCATAATGCATCGAGCGAATATACGTATAATATAATGTCACTATACCACACCATAGTTTCGGTGCAGGTTAACTGTTTAAAATGTTATTTTAACCATATTTTCCCTCTATAGATGCCCGGAGAAGATACCCGGACCTATAGAGAGTCTGCAATAAGTGAGCAGTGGCCACCTGTTTTTATCAATTAATTTTTCGTCCAAACCATGGTGTTATCGTTGTTGTAGAATAAAATGTCAGTCCGCGGCCATCGGTAATCAATAGTAGGCCGTCGAACTTATTGTAATCGAATACGAGGTCCGTTCAAAAAGTTCCCGAACTAAAATTCCTTAAAATAGACAATTTATAGTATCGTAAATGTTATTACATTGAAATAAAATAGAGATAAGCAGCTATCTTTTCAATAAAATCTCAAATGTTTATCGCTATTTAACCATTAACTGTGCGCGTTCAAAGTAGACGAGTCGTGTGTGTTGTGCGATTTTTCAGACGAATAACATTCACGAACAACGTTATTAATATTAAATTTTGTGTTAAACTTTGTAAATCTTTTACTGAGACTCATAAGTGTTTAGGACGTTCTCAGTATTACGACTGGTTTAAACGTTTTAAAGACGGTCGGGAATCAGTTGATGACGACCCACGTTCAGGACGTCCGTCGACATCGTCTGTCGACGCTCATGTGACAAAAGTCAATGAAATTGTGCGGTCTAATAGACGTTTAACTGTTCGAGAAATTTTGGAAGATTGTAACATATCGGTTGATTCATGTCATGAAATCCTGCTAGGAAAACTTGGAATGCACCGCGTTACAGCAAAATTTGTCCCTCGGTTGATGTCGCAAGATTCATGGTTTCTCCATCACGACAATGCTCCGGCCACACAATTCCCTGTTAATTCCAGATTTTTGCGTAAAAAATCATATGACCGTGCTTCCTCGTCCACCGTATTCTCCCGACTTGGCGCCGGCAGACTTTTTTTATATTTCCAAAACTAAAATCTCCGTTTAAAGGACAACGATTTTCTACGATAGACGAAATAAAAGAAAATTCGCTATCGGAGCCACGAGCAATTCCAGATACTGGAATTTTAAGCTATTCAGGATTGCTTTCAACAATGGAATGGTCGTTGGCAATAGCGTATAAACCAAGAGGGAGAATGCTTCGAGGGTGATAAGTCACTCAATAGCTTGTAGGCGAGCACTATAAATAAAAATTGAAAAATTCGGGAACTTTTTGAACAGGCCTCGTAAATACGAGGTTTTATATTTGAATAAAACGGTATCGAATTCAATAAAAAAAAAAATAGTCAAGATGGTGACACGATAATTACGCGAACGGTAAGGAAACGTTAAAATATTAACCGATAATATTATTGGGTTCGGGTCGACATTTTTTTATTTTTATTGACAACGCGAACCGATCAGAAATGACGGCACCGCGCCGCTTTCTTATTGCGACCGGGCACCTCTACCCGGACCTATATTTAAGTTTTTTTTTTTTTTTATAATCGCGATTATGCGAAATGTAAATATAATAATAGAGATACGGCGGTACCGAATACGACCGATTATTATACAATTACGGGCGCGTATAACTCGGCGTCACGTCGACGAAAAGTACGCGAATACGGCCGGCCGGACCGCGGTGATTCACGCGCGAGCGCGCGGCGCTGCCGGATCTATAGCCGGGGCCGGGTGACTCACCCGCCGTACCGATATTTTAATAGCGGACCTAACAACGCCCGTAACCGCCCGGAGGTGGCGAATTTTATACCGGCCCGACCGTTCGACAATATCCTCTGTGCAATAATAATAATAATAATAATAATAATAATAATTACGTGCACGGGGTGCCGCCCCTTAACAACTCCACCCGGCCACAACGGCCGGCAATCCCGCGGACGCCCGCCACGGATCCGGCGCGGCGACGTGCGTTTCGCAAACGCGTCATTATCGTCACTGCGCGTATTATAACGTCTGTACAATAATCGTACGACTGTTTATTTATTATTATAATTTTTTTTTTTTTTCTCTCTTAATACATTTTTTTATTCCGCGTCGTCGTCGTCGCGGAATTTGTTTAGTCCGTTTTGGCTCGGTCCCAGCGAGATTTCGGTGAATCATTTCTGGAGACCGTGGCGATCGCTGTCAGACCGCCGGGAGACCCGATAGCCCTGGCCGCTATACGGCCCGTACCGTCATCGTTTTTATTAATAGAGTTTTATATTAATTTACTGCGGTTTTTTGTTTTTTGTTTCGTCGTGCACAATTTTTTCTACTTCTTCTTCTTCGTCATATTTTTCTATGTCTTCTCATGTCGTTCATATGCGTATATTTTAGAGTTAATTCCGTCGTCCGTTTGTTTCCCGTTTTTTTATTATTTTTTTTTCTCTGTTCGCGAATCTATTACACACCCATAGATCGTCCAGTCGGCATTAAATTATTATAAATATTATGCGTTTAAACAACCAACGGTGACGGCGTTTTTCGTCGCAGTTTTTGTTTTTTTTTTTTTTGAACCGACTTCAAAAAAAAAAAAATTGAAAGTAATGGGAATACACGTATGTTGTTTATGTTGTTTGTTTGTGGGTTTTTATTTATTTATTTATTTTTTTGTGTGTGTTTACGCACAAGACTCCGTTAAATATCCATGACTTTTGACGATTTATTTCCTCCTGTATTCGATCGCAATCTGATCGTGGACTTTGGTGATACACACCGAGTGGTGATTATTAGAGAAAAGGCAACGTAATTGTATAATTTGGGATTACATATTTTTTGCGTTTTACCACGGAATATTAATAACCATCTCGATAAATCCGTCTTAACATCGTTGGTTTAATGCGTGTACAGTATTTAAAAATGTTATTTCAACCGTGTAACATATTTTTAGAGGACTTTAGTGGAAGAAAAATCAGATTGTATCTGCAATTTTCAATCCGTGTGTCGGTAATCACTTTTTCCAGGCCATTGAGTTACATTGAAACTTTCAGCAGTTTGCAATCCATTCCTTATTAAATTGCAAAAAAACTGCTCGAGCCCCATATTTTTAATTTTTTTTTTTTTTTTTTTTATACATTTTTAATACAATTTTCTGGAAACGCCTCCAGTTTAAGTTTAAGTTTATGTTATTTCAACCTACATTAAACCTAACCCTACTCTATGGAATAGTGTCGGTATTTTACCATTTTATCCCGTCCCCCTTTTAACGTCAAGTATAACTGCTACTGCCCACCGGTGAGTTTAACGTCAATATTGCAGGCAACCTTTATACGAAGTATCAGATAGCAGTTTCAGATGTCAACATTACCCGACAAAGAGTTTGTAGAATCGAAAACTCTTTAGAATAGTAACAGCGCAAGGGTATTCAAAACCCAAAACAATTCGGGCGCGAATTATCCCTTTATATATTATAATGAAATTGAAGTTTTGATAACCGTGCAGCAGTCGTCCGCCCGTATTGCGCAATTTTCCGGTATCTGCGTTTTGTAGATTTAAAAAAAAAAAAAAAAAAAATCGTCGGAAATTTAGAAAAATGTATTTCAAATAAAAAGCGCCACGACCGCGCCGGCAGGAAAACCACGCAAACTTTTAAGGTACCGTGTGAAATGTTTGGCAACAGTTTTACTATAAATGGAAAAAGCGAATAACAACCGAATAGATTCTTCGTTGTTTACACTCAATTGCTGAAAAATAACCTTAAAAATTACCCTGTAATAATAAACACACGAATTATATACCAGGCATATTGCACATGCACGACGGGCTCTGCGGCGTTATCAACACGGCCACGTATTATCACCGCCTACCTCACGGTACTTAAAAAAAAAAAAAACTATATGGGCAATGGCGAAAAATATATGATGACGATGATGGTAGTATAAGCATACGGTTAAAATGAAAAAAAATTGTTATTAAACCGATATCGATGTGCGGGCCCGTTGATATATAAATTTACCTTTCCCGTAAAATCGGTTATGTGCGCGGCGAACATAGGAAATATTTTTCCAAATCCTAATCGATAATTTAAACCGTCCCGTACGCTGCCGGTTTTTTTTTTACCGGCAATTTGTACGTACAATAAAACGTTATGGGCCCGGGGCAATTAATCGGTATATTTCAATTGTCCTGGTACAAACGTTAATTTGTTGAATCGATCGTCGTTGACTGTAGGGAAAAAAAAAAAAAAAAAAAAACGAAAATCGTCTCGGGGCCCCCACGACGGAGTGCCGAGTTCAGGGGCGATTTTCACGAGGGTACCGCGCGTAGCGGTGAAAGGAGAACGGCGGCGCAACGGTACAGCGTCCACGAGACGCGAGACGGACGTACGACGTATATAATATTTTATAATAACCGTAATTAGTGTTAACATAAAAAAAAAAAAAAAAAAAAAATGATAATAATAAAAAACCCATATGGTCAAGTGGTCTACAGCTAGGGGGAAACGTATTATTGCGACGGGCCGGCCGGCGACTGCGGTGTAAATCGTGACAAACCGACGCCACACACACACGCGCACGATAATAATTATTATCGTTTCGTGGAGTGTTTTTTTTATTTATTTTTTTTTTTTTAATAATTATTCTCGCAGTACCTAATTATTACTATATTATCATATAACCGTCTGTCCCTCTAAATACGACGACAACGACGGAGCACGCGAACGCCAATTATTATTATATTTTTATTCCCTCGTCGCGTCGTTTTTATCGCGCCTTCGTCGCTCCGTCCGGCTGCGTGTCAGCCCCGTTTTCATATACAGGACGATTATTTCACCGCCGACCAGCCCCGAGTACGTATAAAACGCACGAAGGTTTACAAAAACGAAACAAAAAAAAAAAAACAATCCCATTCCGCCTAGATTTCGACACACGTCATAAATAATACACAGAACCGATACGTTGACCGTTTCGCGACAACACACCACCAACGTGAGGAGGGTATTTAATAAACAGCTACACGATTAAGAACGATCGACAAAGAATTCATTGGTTTTGGGCACGTGATGCGAAAGAGCCGAGCATGACAGCACTGCACTGGAAACCAATGGGTGAAATATCCCGCGCAGGGGTTACAGGGGCGAGCTCCATCACCCTATTGCTATTTTATATACTAGGGTTTTATATGCATCGTATTATAAATTAAGTTGCATAGGAATCACAACCGGAGTCAAAAGTTTAGGATTGGGCTAGAGTAGAAAACGGTTTTGTAGAACTTGTCTTTGTTTTGGAAGGGGCTGAGCGTCCTGACCGCGTGATCCGCCGTTGCCCGGGATAAGACGAATGGATGTTGTGGAAGAAGACCTCGCTCGACAGAATGCGAGTACAAGAGTGGACAACGCAGCCGGAGATTGCGGTGTCGGTCAATTGCGGCCCAATCCCTAAAATCGAGTACGAGTTGCGGCCACATAATAATTCCACTTTACATCAGCCCATTAGCGTCAGCTAGCTATGCGACACCGCGGGGAGGTCGGCTGAGGAGTCGTCTACCGATATTTGTAGTCTTCGCAGATGATAAGCGGCTTTGACTATTCACTATAAACAAACTCCGCGACGAACTTTCAAAATATGTATAACTCACACAAACGGACATTGTGGTCTTCAGCGAGTGGCGGGTAACAGCGTATGTAACGGACTGTCAGTGTAATATTTCGCGTTGGAACTGTCGACGTTAATATCGTCCGTCGTTATAATTCGGATTAGATACCAGTTTTGATGCGGCACATTATAAAGAATGTATCAGCGATAAAGTGTGTCGAGAAAAGAGTTCCAGGGGGCCACGACTAACCGACCTACAGTCAAAAGTCGGTTTACCGAGCCGAAAGTCACCGGGACTTGACATCGGAAATAGGTACGCCGCTACTCACCTGCAGCCGCGGCGGCAAATACTGTCAGAGAGTTATAAAATGACCGACAAGAATGCGAAGAAGATTATAAGGAATCGATCAATTGATTGCAATACTTTCAACGTGATTATCCTACGTTTTTAAACTCGTGCACTCGGAATGACGGTTTTATTTTTTTGTCTACAAAATTTCGAATGCAGTTAAGACCAGACGTTTCTGGCGTATTAATAATTCGCGTTAATTTGTGAAGACGCATCGATATAAAAAAAAAAAAAAAAGAATAATCTCGAAATATATTTTACTGTTGCAGGGGGGAGGGGGTGGTTTATTCGATAATAATAAAAACAACAATTGGTTTTTTTTTTTTTGTATTCGACCAATCAAACGACATATATATATATATATATATATATATATATATATAACGACGCGGAATCGTCGTCGTTGGTATTATACGTATACAATTATTGTTGTTGAGGTTTAAAATTTTTTTTTATTTTTTTTTTTCTATCGACAAAAGCGAAAGACCAATAGTGTAATTATTATTATAATTATCGTTGAACGGCGCAGCAGTGTGTTGTCGACAAAAGGCGAGACAAATAACGTTTATTCGGAAACGATTAATCATATATACATATAGAAATTTCGTGTAAACAGGAGAGACTTTTTCAAACAGAGTGGTAATGAAATATAGCTCGCCGCAGTATTATTTGTTTTATGCTCTTGGCCCCGCGTAGAACTCCTCGGAGTGTACAAGTGCTCCGGGATGATTAATTACGAGCTAAAAATTCACCACCGAACAAAAAAAAAAAGTCTCTCGCGCGCGCGAGAGTTTTTAATATAAATTCGTTTTAGAAAAACTATTAATATTTTCGGCGCGGAATTTCTCCGGGTCAACATATTACTATAAGTTATTTATACGGAACGGATTTCTATGTAAATGCATATTTTTATTAAAAAAAAAAAAAAAGTTATTTCAAATTTGATAAGAAATGTTCACGACTTTATGTCATTCTTATTAAAACAACGCCGGTTTTATTCGCCAGATATTTTTACATATATCGCCGATTTGTAAATATTTTTAAACTTGTTTTTATTGTCTCGTAATTAATACGTTTTCAAGCCATGTTGTGCAGTGAACTTAAACAGCTATTTATCGGTATATGGTCGTGATTTATAATTTTAGTCGTTGTCTTGCTCACGATTTCCGACCCTGTTTCCGTGCAGCGCAACGTAATTACGTTCTAATCTTGTATAATATTAAATACAAGATTAGATTAGCAAAAGGCAGTAGATAGCGATAGGTCTTTAGTTAGTGTTCGGCTGTGATCGTACGTGCCTACACAAATTCTAACGTAAAATTCGTACATAATATTCGTGACATTAATACATGAAAAATGCCAAAAATTAGCAAAACCATTACGTCCGAAGTTGCTCAATACATAAACGAATTTCCGTACGAGAAGTTTAAACGGGGGACGGTTAGTTTTTAATTTGCGAAAACCCGGTATCAACAGCTCGTCGGTCTTAAAATATACAACACATTGCAACACGAACACATAGCGAAAGCATAGACAAATTTAAACAAAGCTTTTTCTCGTCAACGCCTACATCTAGAAACAGTAAGGTCCGTTTTTTATACTGACCTTCGCCGTGCACTAATTGGTTCGGATATTTCATCGTTTAAATTATAAAATCCTGATTTAAAAATGTTTTCGGATAAATATACGGGTCAAAGTATTCCAGATGGAAGCATTTTGCTAAAAAATCATATCCGAGGCATTTATATCGAGAAACACTTTCTTCAATTCGCGGTGTGATTCATGATGCGCTCATTTGGATGTCCATCGATGAAACGACAGGCGGTAGATGGGAGATTCATGGGGAAATGTAATTATAGGGAAATTATGCGACAAGCCTACTAAATCCAATACTGCTCGACTGTGAAAAACTAGAGAAATCAAATCATCTGGCAAAACAACTGTTTAATGGCCCTATGAGTTTACTCTAGCCAAGTGGCGTAAAACGTGAAAATGTCCTTTTATCCGTTAGTGATGCAGCTGCCTACGCAGTGAAGGCAGGGCAAGCAATAAATATTTTTTTATCCAAAACTAATACGTCTTACGTGTTTAGCGCATGGCTTTCATCGTGTGGCAGAATGCCCTATTGTCGATTCTCTTATAGCTACCGCAAACAAATTATTTTCGAAAGCTCCGAGTCGTATCGCACTTTTTAAAGAAATCAAACCCTTTCCCCCACATAATGTGAAGTTTTTAGCACATATTTCATAATCTACACTTACATATGTTTGTGTTTTTATTGCATATAAACCCGTTCCCCAGGTATTTATTTATAATATTACGGGACGAGCTGGAAAAAAAAGAAAGAAAGGGAAGCGTCGATAGGGACTAAGTAGGACTAAAACTAGGCTAGATTAAAGGTAACTGAACTTGTATACAAGCCGATGAGAGAGATTGAAGTTAATATAGTAAATGATGGGCGGCCGTGTGGTTTGCGGTGCGCGTTAGCCGGGGAGGCGTATAGGGAATACGGAAATGGACGGGGTAAGATAAGGGAGTTTGATGGGAATTCGGGATAGGATGCTTTGAGAATCCGTTTTGCCGACAAGGATATTGGATCGGTTGAAAGAGAGATTATATGCTCCGTGGAGACTATATCGAGAGAGATATTATATTATTATATAATGTGTTTCCGTCCGCTCGTTCTCTTTGTAAAAATTAAATTAATATTACACTAAGAGAAATCGCAGGGGAGTGTTTTGCGTGACGGGAGGCGGCGGACGACCCCGGGGCGTTTCTCCGCCGGTAAGCTAGGATTTCGGGGTGTCGGCGAATTACCGGCGTAACGCTAAAATATATTAAAATTCTATAGCGGCTCGCAATTAGAATTAATAATTATTATTTATTATTATAGCGGCGGAAACGTGATCGGATATCTTAGGAATATATTCGATACGTCAAAAACGCGATAGTGCAAATATAATCGGGTTTGTGTATTTGTTACTGCATCGAAATGAAGAACGCGCACGGGCATTTTTACCATAAAAACAAAATTATCAAAAAACATTAAAAAATAAATAAATTACGATCCGCCGGATCGATGGATTTTGCCGGCTTTATTCGGCCACCGGCCGTAAACGCGTTTCAACGAAAATTCAGTCGAATTTGCCGGTGTACTTGCCAAAAACTACGATTTCGTTTCTACGAGTATTTTCTATTCTACCCGATTTCATTTTTAATTCATTTAGTTCGCTCTCGTTTTGTTCGTTTATTTACCGAATGTCTGTTATTCGATATTCCGTTTAACATCTTTATCAACTATATTGGCACAACCGCAATACAAACGAATGATATACGTGTGTGTGTATATATCGCCCGAACACATTTCCGATACCCATTAAAACGTTTGTTTGCATTCGAAGACGTCATAACCCTAACTACCCCCGGGGGCGCGAAAATCCTTAATGTTAATCCTTTGTAGAAATGTATATTTAACCAGTACGTGCGCGTATCGGGTATATTACACTGCAGATACCTCGGCCACGCGGTATATATAGCCGTCTCGTAGTCTCGAATCGGCCGTTCGTATTGAAATGCGCCGTTCGAATTCAATATTATACGAGGCGCCTACTAATATTATAACTCGGCCGGTTGTGCGCAAAATTCAATTTGAAACGGCAAACACGGAATTAAATCACACGGTCCGCTTGAAATTCAAACTACCGCCGTACCGTACACTGCCGGCCCCGGGGGCCGGATATTGGCCGAGGGGGTTTGGGGGAATCCATACTTTGAAATTTAGACTGTACTGAATGGGCGATTCGACGATAATTTCATTTTCTAGTCGGAAAAATTAATCATTTCTTCGTTTCGATTTTTTTTTATTATTTTTTTCTTTTCTTTTTCTTGCTATTTCAACAAGTCATTATATATTATTGTCGTAATATATTTATATACGTATAATTTATTATATTTCAGGAGCCTTAAAATGTAGCATTTTTTTTTTTTTTTTGCTTTACGCTGGACTTAATTGGTCGTAAATAGGCGAAAATAAAATAATTTTTTTTTTTATAACGGACGACGGTTACGGTTTATAATGCGAGAATTCAGTTTTTCCTGATATTTGTGAATCGTATTAATCGCGCGACGCGAAAATTTCGGTATCAAAAAATTATCATAAAAAAAAATATCCACACGTTAAAAGGTAGTTTTTACACATATTCCAGGCGAGTAATTTTGTTTTTGGATAACCTAACATAACCTTGGCAACGCCGGCTATTTACTGCTCGTATATAGTAATAATAATAATAAAGATATAAAAAGATAACAGCTAGTTCGGTTATTACCACGGTAACCGTACTTCGAATTGATAATATTATCACTATATTACGATAAAACACCGTACGTTATATACGCGATTAAAGATAGTGTTATCTATAGCCGTAGTTATATGATTTTAATTATACGATATAATAATTATAATATACGGACGTTTTTTTTTTTTCGGGAACGGCGAAATTTCCATCACTTATCTATAAGACAGACCTCTAAATACGGGACGATTTTATGGCTTGATATTGATAATTTGTTTTTATCGTAATTGCCTAAGCATACAGAATATGTACATAATACGGTTCTCCGGCGCAACAGAATTAGGAAATGCTCCGACATACGAAACGACAAGGTCCGGCCAAGGTCTTCGACGGGCTAGAGTGACTGATTTGTTCAATAAACGTGTGTTTCTACCATACAATTTTCATGCACTTAACTTTTCATACGTTTTAAACAGTGAACACAGATAAATGAAATATTTCGTTATTATGCGTTAAATACACGTCTACGCAGACAGTCGACAATCGAGGTACAAAATACATTTTGTTGCCTCGCAACCGACAAATGTTGTGCCCTCTAAATGGCGGACCGAAATTTCGGCAACCGAGAGGTTCGCCCGGTATTTTAGACATTTTTCACCGTGTAGAGTATTTGAATTGTCTTCGACGGGCGCGTACGAATCGCACAAACGTTATTCCGCACGTACAATCCTACTAGCTATTATTGTCTTTGACTCGTTTAGTAATAATTACATAATAATATTTTACGGCCGCCACTCGTTTACGCAATATTCGTAGATTTTTTTAATATTTATTATTCCGTCCCCGATTATTTTTTTGGTACGCGCGCCAAGGCCCAATAACACCGTATTAGCCATGCCACTCGTACGGTACTTTTACGCGTCTCCGATTGAAATCTCGACGAATATCACCCCCTCCCCAGAGCCACGCCATCGCGAAAATATACGCGGTTATTTTTTTTTTTTTTATATTTATAAAGAATATGTACAATCTGTGTTTGTACATCACAATAAGTAAATTTGATAATTTATGTACAATTTTGAATAATATGAGGAGGGAGTCCAACCAGTGATGGAATCCGACATAATGTTAATTTCGATAAGTAGACCTCAGCAATGTTTTCTCTTGAGCCGATTGGTGGGATTCATTATGTGGTCTTAAGATTTGCGATACTAATGGGTTAGTATGGGAAGGTGGTTTAGAATAAAAATATCCGTAATGATCGGCGGTTCTAATTGGTCAACCGTCTCGATGTGCCGGAGGTGACCATACGGAGAGCGAAATAGACCGGAATGCTTGTACGAGGTGTGACAACAAAATAACGAGACTTTTTGAATAAAAGTTGTTTATTTTAAAAATGTTATAATTTAATGATTATCACCTTCAAAGTACCTTCCCTCAGCATCAATACACTGTTGCATACGTCGCTGCCATTCTTGAAAACAGTGTTGCCAATTGCTTTCATTCAGCCCTTTTAGAAGTTCTGCCGTTTTCATTTTTACGTCATCAACTGTTTGAAAATGGGAAAAGAAATAAGAAGGAAATAAGAAGAAGTCACAAGGAGCAAGGTCTGGCGAGTACGGGGGATGTTGAAGTACAGAAATTTTTTTTTCAGTTAAAAAACGTTGAATTGAAAATGCACTGTGAGCTGGAGCATTGTCTTGGTGAAGAACCCAGCCATTTTTCCATAGATCTGGTCGCTTCTTTCTGACACGTTCTCTTAATTTAATTAATACCTCTTTATAATAATATTGATTAATTAATTTTGTCGATTTTTTCAACGTTTTCGTTTGTTGAAGACGTGGTAGGACGTCCAGAACGATGTCCTCCCTTCCACTACAAAACCGTTTGTGCCATTCAAAAACACGAGCTCTTGATAAACATTCTTCACCATAAACTTCACATAACATACGAAACGATTCCGCGGCAGTTTTTTTTAATTTAACAAGAAATTTTATGTTAATACATGTTGTTCGATTTTTATATCTAACATTTTTCGGCAGTATAGTCGAACTCGCACTAATAACAAGGCTACTAACGTATAAGAAAATGAATCGATGCCATCAGTGTTCATAGTACTTTTAGATAAGTGTTTTCTAATCATATTTCAATAATCGTTTTATAGATAACGTTAATAGTTTAGGTTATATTTAGAAAGTCTCGTTATTTTATTGTCACACCTCTTATAGTGCGAATTTGCGACGGTTTAGCACAACCCCGAATTTCGATCGCATATGCCCATATCGGTCGGAAAAGGGAATCGTACACATAATAAGCTCGGTGTGCATTGGTAGTTTTGATTTTAGAATCGCACGAAGTAGGCGTAGTCGGCTGTTGAGGGTTTTTCGTAATGTACTGTTTTTTTTTGTAAAAAAAAAAAAAAAAAAAATATTTTGCGCTGTATTTATTTTCTTCCCCCTTTTTTTTCTCTCTCTTCCGTTAGCGTCGCGCGAGACGTTACCGGTTTATTATTATAGCGACGTGGCGGCGGAGGAGGGCGACTCGTGCCCCGGCCCACGCGCGCCAATCGATAACCCGTGTACCCGCGTACATCGAATCCTCCGCCGACGCTTTCGTGTTCCCGGCTGCCACGCGACGACGGCATATTTACACGGACATATAAAATATACGATATTATTATACGCGTCCTCCGGTGGCGATAAATTCCACGGCGATTGTTGCGGTCCGACGCTATAATTTGGTGTGTTGCTGTACTGTACACCGCGATCGACCGGAATCCGCCGGTTCCGAATAATATCGAATAAAAAAAAAAACGATTAAAGGTGCTCGCTACCAGCGGTCCCCGCGTTGCACGTGCATCGATTCGTATAATAATAATAATAATAAAAAAAAACCAAACAAATTGCGCGCAAGTGTAACGCAGAGTTTCGCGTGCACTGTAAAACCACCAATAATGGTATAAATTTATATAAATAATATATTTATATCAATGCACACATAGCGGAAAAAAAACACCGATTGGATTCGATTGGATAAAGTCACTTCAGTCCTACCGTCGGAACGACGTTGGTTTGAAACCGATAACGATATTTATTTTTATTTCTCGGCGTTGTTTGCGTGACCGCGTTGGAGTCGTGTGGCGAATTTTTTCATCATGCACGCAGTAGAAGGACAACCGCGTGCGCGTGCGCTTTTTTCGTTTAAACTACGAACAAATCCTTGTGAAACTTTTGCATATTTGCAGCAAGGTTTCTCCGAAATGACGGTTCATCCCCGAATCAACGCGTTTCGGGCGATATAATCGATTTAAGAAAGGTAGGGTGTCCGTTAAAGACAATTAACCTATTTAGAGAAGTTGCAGAAGACGTAGAAATATCTTATAGTTCTTCTCGTGAAAAGATTACGTGAAAACGTTGGGTGAAAAGGGCCGGAAAGTTGGAAAAATGGTTCTTGGATGCTCCATCACGAGCTCCCACAGTTCATTCGTCAGTTTTTAGCCAAAAATCAAATCCCAGTGGTTTCACAACCACCTTAATCACCTGACCCGGCTACATGTGATTTCTTTTTTTTTTTTTTTGTTTCCTTTGTTGAAATCGACGTCGTTTTCGAGCAATTGACGACATTAAACAATATGACGATCATAAAGACATTTCCGTAAGTGTCTTGGCAGGAGTTTTTTCAAAAGTGAAAAAGAAAATAACAGCGAGATGTATTGCTTCTCATAAAGAAGGTGATGATGTGTATTTAGAGTAATATTGTGTTAATAAAGTTATTATATAAAAAAATCCGGGTCATTTTTTTTTATCACACCTCGTACGAGGTTTTGAACGATATTTTACAACTGTAAAAAAAAAAAAAAAAAAAAAAAAAAAAAAACAATAATATCTATAGATATTCGAACATTTATACTTATGCGATATACCTATTGATTAGGACGATTAGATACTCGATTTTTGGACGGGGGAGGGAGTGCTAGCTGATTTTGGATGTGGCTTATTCCCCCCGCCCCCGTCTATCCTATTGGCGACAATAATTCTGTTCTTCGAAAAAAAAAAATAAAATAAAAATCACCGTTTCACATTTCGGTTTTGTTTTTATTTTTTTTTTTTATAAACGAGCGTTATATATTATTACGTACATAAATATACGGACGCGTTCGATTTGAAAATAGAAAACGAATTTTCAGACCGGGACCGGGCGATTAAAGTAATATATTATTGTCGTGTATACGAGCCGCGTATTTATTTATAATATAATGACGGTAAATTCAATACGATCACGGGCAAGAACGAAAACGTGAGACTTTTTGTAAACGTCACCTCGGGATGTAAAATGTGATAGTTCTCTCGCTCTCTTTTTCACTCTATATATCTTTCTCTCTCTCTCTCTTTCTATATATATATATATATATATCTCTTTCTCTCTTTCTCTCTCTCTCTCTCTTTCTATATATATATATATATCTTTCTCTCTTTCTCTCTCTCTCTCTCTTTCTATATATATATATATCTTTCTCTCTCTCTCTCTCTCTCTCTATATATATATATATATATCTTTCGTGGAACCGTTCCAATAACGCGTGACATTTCAACACCGTTAATCTCTGCGCGGTCGTAGGCTTTTGGGCAAACACACGAGACCCGCGGACTACTCCCCCGTTCCTATATACGAAAAAGCAGCATTTTGTATACGCCATATTGACGTATCAAACGCGTAGCTAGGCGATAGAGGAGGTGTTTTAATACGAACGACCCTCCAGGCCGTATTTAAGCCGGAAGTTTATTGGGTATATAGTATATACTAAAAAAAAAAAAAAATGTTTCGGGTGGGCGTTTGTATAAAACGTATAGACCATTCTGTGTCATATTCGATATTATTTATTATTATTATTATTATTATAAATCGATGGTATTATTTGTATATATTACCATAACGGTGTTATTGGCGGTTGTCTTCTATACCGGAATACCGGAATTATTGGACGTTTTTGTCGAAAATTGTAGTATTTGTCAAGTGATAAGTATGTATGGTCCCATACCCGCCGCGCATTTAATATGTAAAATTACTGTTATTTGCTGTGCCGGGAGACGAGGCCAAAAACGATTTTCGGTTTTTAAACGACGGCGGCCCGGGATCCGGGTTAACATCGGCTGTTGGCACGGACGCGATACGACGTTTTTCGTCGGCGTTGAGACGCGCACAAGTCGAATTTATCTAGACGGAAATAAATAATAATTGCTCCGAAATCGTCTGGATTTCCTACGATCTAGGAATTATATAGAATTATTTCGGATAAAGGCAACAAATACTTGAATTATCTCAGATAAGATAATTAATATATATATACAAAAAAAAAAAAAAAATGATGTCGAGAGAATATTATATTCATGTAAATGCTTAGTTTTTTTTTTTTTTTTTTTTACAAATGTTTTCGAGAATATACCGTAGCGCGTTTTCGAATGTTTAAGAGAATATATTAAATTCCCCTCGTTTTGCCATCCGTCCGTTTTACTCGCGCGCGTTATTCCCAGGTTGCCGTAACGATAAATTCAATTAGATTATTATCGATAATCGATACGGGGGGGGTTTTTTTTTTTAAATGTTTTTTTTCCGAATATTAGAATAATATACGCGGTTCATCACTGCAGGCAGTGCATTATGCACACGGTGATAATATTATCGATAGCATTATCGTCGTCGGTGGCGCGTGTCGCCAACAGGGCATTCCGGGATTCTATACGCTAAAAAAAAAAAAAAAAAATATATATATATATATGTAAAAAATAATACGATTTTCGAGACTTGTGTGTGTGTGTGTGGAGGGGGGGAGAGGAAAAAACCGCGTACACGTCGCTGGCAGTTATATAATAATATTACGACGTGTGTTACAACGTATACGCGACAAGAATAATATACGCGTGTTCGCTTTTAACGGCTTCGTCGTCACCGGGGAGTCTGAGATTTTTTTTTATACAGTACGTTATAACGTAAGAGGAAGTTGGCCGACAGGTTCGACCGAATATCGACGTGTTCGAATAATTAGTGTCGGCAAACCGTGTGCATTCCCGATACGATTTATTTATTTTTTATTTTTTTTTTTTCCCATCGGCACCGTTTCAATATTTACACGGTTCGCGCCCAATACGTGTTGGACAAACGACGGGAGCAATACACGCGGATTACCAGACGGTATTATTATATACGAAATACGGGCGATACGTTTTAGTGGCGGGTGAAACGAAAAAAAATGGGGAAAAAAAAAAAGTGTCTGGAGTTTATAAGCGGAGATACGCGAGAGGGCGTTGTGAAAAATAGTATAGTCGACTTTTGCCGGATAAAGGCGACGAGGAAGAGGGTTTTTTAATATTACGGAATCGTGCGGGCGAAAAAAAACGTGATGGATGAACCGAGATAATTATTAAAATCTTCAGGGCCCGGCGCCGGTATTCCAAAATGTTCACCGATTTTGTCTATTGGATGCGTTGAGTGAAGTTAATTTCCTCCTAACCGTATGCGGTTTTCTAAATAATTGGCAAAAACGGTGAAATGTACGTGAAAACAGTTTCTGTTATTTTCGATTTTGTTATTTCGTTGTGATTCCGTTAAAAATAATCGTAGAGACGTAACATTTTCATCGAATACATCGAATTCAATCGACAAAAGATTAACTTGGGGCCCCACACCTAAAATCTAAACGCAAATTGCTAAATAATCGCCTACACATACTTCACCCAATAAATAGAGTCCAAAATTTCTATAAACGCAAAATTAATAATATTCGAATCTCATTTAAGGCCCGGTTGGACTTATGGCTCACAAATCTGGGGAAGCGCCGAACCGTCCCAATTACAAACCATTCAAGCATTCCAATCCATATCGCTCCGTCTCATAACCTCTGCTCCATGGTATGTTACAAAATAATGCACTCCACAAGGACTCAAATATCCAAACTGTTGAGCAACTTACCAAACAGTGTTACATTAAATTTCACAAAAAATTACAGCAACATTAAAATCCTCTTATATCCCACCTATCCTCACTTACACTACCTGAAAACCCTCCTCGTCGCCTTAAAAGGCGATGATGTCGGGATCTTTTAGTAATAAACAAAAAAAAATAAAAGATCTATAAATTAGGTTTAATCTGAAGGGTTTTATCACTGGATGGTCTCCCTTATCATGTCTTTCTGTTTGTCTTTATTATTGTTTTTTTTTTCACATTTACTTATTGTGTTTTGATAATACAGATTGTGAATTTATATTCCTTATAAATGGACATGTGCATTCTCTATACCTTTACGGTTTAGATATTGGGGCCACCGTTTAGTGAATTCGCTCTCATGTTGGCTGTGCAATATCACGGGTGAGAAACGTAAATAACTGTATTTTCCACAAGTGCTATCAGTTTAAATACCATAGACATATAATGATAGGTACTGCGCTATCCACATCATAGTCGTTGAAAATCCTGATCGAATGAGAGCGACCGATAGACATTGGGGGAAACCGTGGATTCAACTATAATTTATATTAGTTTGTTCAAGATTTGTATCAACAGATATTATGCTTAAGAAGTTACTGCATTATGATATTTAATGGTATTCATTATTATTTATTTGCTACGATATATCCCGCCCGTCGTTTTTACTCAAAAACTACTTGATATTTATCTTTTCTAAGTTTACTAAGTCCGTATAATATATAATAATTAAACGTTCGGAATATATACCGATTGCAAGTCCTGAACGAACACTATTTCAATATTTACAAACTTTGTCAGTGGCGTCGGAACGATTTTTTTTAACCGCACGGGGCTGAATATATTTTTTAATGATTAACGACGTTGGTCGTAGGCACCTATTATCTACCGAAGACCACCTGCGTGTTCACCACTCTAATAAATAATTAACGATCACGAATTTAGTAGTTATTTTTTTTTTTTTTTTTAGATGAACGGGCTCGTTTAAAGGATCTATAGTACAAAAAAATTTAGCCATATTAATTCCAGCAATATTAATCACTAAAATTAACCGAACACGTCTCACAACCAAATGTGTTCGGTGGCCCTTGACTTCCTTTCCTAGATTCTTAGTGAACGAAATCGATAAATGCGCAGAGATCTGACGTTTTGAACATCAACTGAAAAATGTTTGAATTCGATTTCAAATCAATGTTATGTATATAATTTTCAAATTTTAGAAAACGTAGAGAATACCCGTGGTTTAATATTAGCTTTTATTAGTATTACACTTGTCTGTCAGTTTTCTGCCAGCAGAGGGACTCGTGGCAATAATAATACGCAGTTCGGTCGAGGGGGGCGCGAGATGTCGTCGTCGTTATCTTAGATGAACTCCAGATAGATTCTAGAATTTTCATCTAGAAATGGATAAAAGATATATATATATATATTATCTAGATGAGTCTCAACACTGCCAGTATTTTCCTTATTTTATAGTTTTATGAATAAAGCTACGCGTCGTTCACGCCACTGGCGACTAAATGACCAATTTTTCCGAGTTGTGGTAGTGGATGACGACGACCTTTCCGTCGTTTCCGGTCCGTCGTTTCAAATCAATGCGATGTATATCATTTTCAAATTTTAGAAAACGTAGAGAAAACCCGTGGTTTGACAGCGCAAACCATTATTACGGCCGTATACTACACCCGAGCTTATATTATTATTACACCTGTCTGTCAGTTTTCTGCCGGCAGAGGGACTCGTGGCAGTAATAATACGCAGTACGGCCGGTGGGGCGCGAGACGTCGTCGTCGTCGCCGTCGTCGCCGTCTCTTCCGCATCGTCTCTTCCGCGTCGAATCGATTTATAACGACGTCAAATAATTACGACCCGGGCGCGCGTACACACACGTGACCGACGTTGATTTTTCATCCGAGTGTTATTTTTTTTTTTTTTTCTGTCTGGGGCGCGCGCCAGAGAAAACGAGAGAGTGAGTGATAAAAGTCACTACAATATATATAAATATATATATATACATACGCCATTTTTGCGAGGGAAAATAAAAAAGCTAAATAATTAGTTGGGGCCGATTGAAAGACGAGTGTGTTGGAGACATTTAAGTAAGCGCCCCGGGGACGACACGACAATTTGCGCCCTTCAGCCACGATTCAAATTCGATTTTTTTCTCCGTGGTATTATATTTATCTGGAGTTCATTCAGCGGCGGAAATCGTATATAGCGATTTAATGTTGTTGATCCGAATGCTTCGAATTCGAAATACAATTATTATCAGTGTTACACAGATAACACAGACGATTAATCTGCATACGGATATAGATATAAAAATATTTAATTTATTTCGGATACGATAAAAGATATGTGAAATTTATCTAGATTAAAAAAAAAGATAATTTTTTTTTTTTTTTTAATCGTCTTTTATTGAGAACATTATAGCATGCAGGGACGTCAAATTGTAAGTGGTTAAATTAATTATTTGGTGCACTCAAGTGTAGTTACTTAGAATTTTCAACCAAAAGTAAAACAATACGGTTAGATTAGTATAGTTATATTTTATCTAGATAATTAATAAAATGGTTATTATATTGTCTATCTTAGATAAACTCCCGAGAGATTCTCGAATTTTCATCTAGAAATGGATAAAAGATAACATTCAAAAATACGCACGACAAACACGACAGGTAGAGTGTAGACACATACTAACCAACCACACTTATTATTATTGTGTGTGCGCTAATAATCAGTAATCTCTGAAGTACTGAAGTAGATAATACATAATAATTATCACGAAATACCCAGAATATCCAGATATAGCAGATATAAAAATATACTTCGACTAAGCTATTCGTCACAATTTTATATTCGAGTTAACAAGACTTATAATTGACATTGAGTGTTATTATAATTTCTAGGGGAATTAAAAAAAAATTGTCGAGTTCTTCGAGTTATCCGGGGTTCGAGTAATCACGACTCGACTGTATATATTATCCAGATGAGTCTCAACACTGCCTGTATTTTCCTTATTTTATAGTTTTATGAATAAAGCTACGGGCATCGCTCACGCCCACTGCCGACCAAACGACCAATTTTCCCGGGTTGTGGTAGGGGACCACGCGCCCGTCGTCTCCGTAGCACGGGGGACCTACGAATTTCACCTCGGCCGGTATTTCCTTCTACCGAAAGCCGAAACAGGCCGAACAGTCTGAAGAATGTGCGCGAGCGTATAATATTCGCCTATTTCGTGTTTTCGCCACAGTTATTCGGCGGAAAACGGCGTAGGTATACCCGGTGTACGTCTACATATATATATATATATATATATATATATATATATATATATATATATGTATATATAATAATAATAATTTAGCTTTAAAGGGACAAACGGGCCGAGTGTTTTTGACAGACGCGTTCCGAGGGAGGCCGTCAAACGAAAATAATACCAGTAGAGAAATACCCGTCTAAAAGCCCACGTTCTGGCGATGGCGTAATTGAAGTAGGGGAGGAATAGGGGTCAATCACCCTCTCCCCCAATTAATTGCCGGTATTTTTTTTTTTTTTTTTTTTATACATTTACTACTGTAGTAATATAGCAGCGCGGTCGTGTATCCAACCGGGGTCGGACATTTGGTTAACTCGAAGTTAAAGGGACCGGCAAAAAAGTCCGAGTCGGTCGAAAGAATAAAAAAAAAAAAATAAAAATATAATTTCAAAATTTTCTATTTAAAAACACTGCACAATATTTACATCGAATACGGTATACTTACGTATAATATTTTCACATCATGATATGTATAAAAAAAAAAAAAAAAGTATTCATTTTTGTTTGGCGTTTTTTTGTTTGTTGTTGACCGCAGCAGACACATTTGCTGTGAATCGTTCAATTTTATTTAAAATTAAAAAAAAAAAAAAAAAGTCCATCACTGACCTCTTGTTGGTTATCGATAAATCGCCTCAATTCATTAAAACGTATCTGTGCTTGTGCACACATGGGCATCGCCCATTCGGTACATACTTGTTCTTTTTTTTCATCGGACGAATGACGCACATTCGTATTTGTTACAGTCTTGTATACAGATGCCAAAGTGTCCGAGTCCGATCGATTTAATTTATTTACGTTTTTAATTTGGTTTTTATGATATTATAAATAAAATTGGATCTGCATTTTTTAAATAGGGAATTCCAGGGATCGGGGAAACAGTTCGAGTTAACGAAGTTAACTCAAGTTAAAGTCCGACCGTATTAAGGCCACTGCTCTTGCCCGCCACCTGACGTATTACTTAACAGTATTCCCAGGTGGCGGAGGTATTGTTCTTTTATTTTATCTCATCGGCGTTGTTTTTGCAGAACGATCGCATTTTACACTCTTAGTAGGTACGCTTCTAGTTCTAACGCATATTACGTTTCGACTATTTATTAGGCAATGTCCATCTGTTTGTAGTATTGAAAATGATGTATTAAATTTACATTAATTTTATATCATCTATTGAGCACCGGTGAACGATGAGGTGTATTTTTCTATTGCGCACAAATACCGTTCACAATTGACTTATTCTTAGTTTCAGGATAAATTTTCTATTTTTTCTATTTTTTTTTTTTTATTGTAAATGTAAAACACGGTTACGGGACAAGAATCTGGTGTCGAAATAGATTGACAGGGTCGGTATCGCTGCGTGTATACAATACAAGGCGCGTAAATTTACCCGCCTACAGTCAAAATGAATGTCTTTGGAATTTAATAATTTAATATTTTTTTTTTTATATTATAAACTAGCTGAATAACCCGGCTTCGCCCGTGTACAGTTTTTTTGTGTAACCTACTATAACTTTTATTTTATCAGTTTTTATATTTATTACAGGCTGCTTTTAGTTTATCCTAGGTTGCCTATGTATTGTAACAATCAGAAGTCAGCAAAAAATTATTTTAATATTTTGAAGACAAATTGTAAGATACAATTCTAATCGACAAAATGTTGAAATAAAATATACCCAAAAAATTATAACTTTCTGTAATAATACATTATGGTGTTATAAAAACCCACCAATATTTATATTGACATATTTTGTTCATCTCAATACCTCTTTATAAACAGTATTTTTGGTACTACCTTTTGGGGCTAAAATAACCAAACTACTGGCAGAGCTAACTCTAGAACATACGACATAGAACTGTCCATGTGAAAAACATTCTTCTCTCAAGTCAATCCCTGCCATGCTCAATGATTGTCCTTGAGACTTATTAATAGTCATAGGAAAGCAAACTTTGAGTGGGAATTGTATTCTTTTAAACTCAAAGGGATAATCAGTTGGAATTAACGTTATCCTCGGGATTAAAACTATATCTCCTCTAGCACACCCAGTGATAACTATAGCTTCTATAATATTTTTGTGCAGATCTTTAACTTGCAATCTAGTTCCATTACACAATTTAGGTGGGTTAAGATTTCTTAGTAGCATTATAGGTGTTCCAATTTTAAGGATAAGTTTATGTGATGGAAGACCAGAAGGATTCAGAGTATTAGGAAATTCTAAAGGGTAATGAACAGCATCATCTGATTGTATCACCGAATCAAAAGATTTATATTCAACAGCTTTTTCATTAAATGCCTTTAGTAGAATTTCATTGATTTCGGCTGCCTTGTCGTTCTTTGGAGTTAAGATGGCTCGCTCGCACAACCATTCGATGGGTTTCATCTTGATATTTATTATATCTGGGTAAATTCTGGAAGTTAGTTCTGATAAAGAGCTAACAACTGTACACAAATTTGAGAGAAGAGTGATCTCACCTTCCAATGAAGGGAAATTTCCATCTCCTATTTTAAGTAACATCTCAGCGAAAAACCCTCATATTTTTATGAAGTGCAACTTTCTGAATATGTGGCCACAAATACGAAGATTTTAGACATGACTTTACTTCATCCGCCCTTGTACCCCTAGGTATAACTAACCCTTTAAAATTCGAATTTCGAAAAATCCTTTCTTAGTGCGCCTATACATAGTAATAAGTACATTTACTGAAAATTTCATATCCATAGCTTCAGCAGTTCCGGCTAGGCGATGATGAATCACCCAGGACAAGTCTTTTTATATATATACAGATACGTTACGTTCAATTTATCGCGTTTGACTGGGTCTTGAACGGTGGCGCACGGCCCGACGGTTCTAGGGCAGCAACCCCTACCCCGGAATTCGTAGTGGGCGGTGGCGGTAAACTAACAGTTTGGTTAGAGAAATCTGGTACGGAGATTATTTTTGATAAAAATCTAAAAAACTATGAGAATACGGCCGAGGTTAATTTCGAAACAATCGTATTTGTACAGTTGACGGACAACGAGTACAGCCGGCAAGCAAGCAGTGCTGGCGAGAGGCGTTTTGGCGTGCGGGCCAGGCGGTAATACACGGTAAACGTACGAGGAGCCATTCGACTAGCTGTGCCGAATTCGTTTCGCGTGTGCGCCACTGCCCTCGAGCACGGTACAATACAGTAACGTTAAAAACTGTTTACTAATAAATTGTGTTGGGATTTTCGGGGGCAAAAAGAGGGTGCCACCGCCCTCGTAAACTTCAATCAAATACGCCCCCGTGCCCGCGGCGGCGTCGGCGTCGGCGGCGGCGGCGGTGGCGGTATTTCGCCTGAAAATGAAAATCAATAGTCGTTCCCTTGTCTGTACCCATATACCCGCTGTACACAACAAGAACATCCGAGTTGCACTCGGTATATTATATTATTATTATTATTATTATTATTATTATTAAAAGGCGTAATTGGAATCTCCCGTTTCCGCCGCGGGCATATTTCCATTAATTCATCGTCTCGGTTCGAAGAGGGGGGGGGGAAAACCATCTACGCGCGGCCCTTATACTTACTCGGTGGGACTCGCTTTGGGACCGGCACAAAGTGAATCGTACGACCGAACGAACCTGTATAATATTCGCGTGTTCGATGATAACAATACCGAGGGACGACTTCCAATTATCTACAGTCAGTGGCGAAATTGCAGGAGGAGAGGGCAAGTGCTCAACCTTGCCTGTCCTCTGAAATTTTTTGCGACCAGGCAAAGATATAATTTCCAACCTCTCTTCCCACCCCCGTCACACCACAATAGACACAAGACAACAGTAGAAATCTTCTAAAATAAAAAAAAATGTACGCGATACATTAGTATCGATATTCATAAGATCAAAACAATAGATTTGTCGTCAAATTGTTATAAATATTTCACGTTTATCCTGTTTTATAATATGCCGGGCGTAAGTGTCAACGTTGTCAACACTAACGTTGAAATAACGATTTATTCTTTCGTTTGTTTCGTAAGTTTTGTTTAAGTCTTATTACTATTTCGTATATATTTTTGTAATATATCCACGCCGCCCCTCGTGGATTTGTTTTTTGTGAATAAATTATTTTGCTCCCACACACCCCCCCCTGGTTTTTTAGCCAATTACGCCGCCTGTCCGCAGTGGCAGGTTTGTGTGCG
Source organism: Tuberolachnus salignus (assembly GCA_956483605.1). Taxonomy (NCBI): domain Eukaryota; kingdom Metazoa; phylum Arthropoda; class Insecta; order Hemiptera; family Aphididae; genus Tuberolachnus; species Tuberolachnus salignus. Next base: position 20,350,888 of record OY101433.1, read on the forward strand.
CCACGGCACATTCGGCGCACTACGAAAATTACATTTTAACACCAGATACGATTAAAATAATATTTGCGCTTTACACGAAAGTCACAACACGGTGAAAGTTACAACCGAATAAAAATAAGCATTATAAATTGGAGCTCTACTGGGCTAAGACGGTTTCGAAGTGTTTTTCCTGACGCCGAGAATGACGATGAAGACGACAATTACGAATCTAAACTCCTGTCAAAAATTAGTTTTTTTTATTTTTCATAATACGACGCATGATCGAACACATGGAGATACCTCCTAGTAAAGTCTATACCATATGATAAATGTATTTGTCGTTTGAAAATTTTACTAAGATGTTGAGGTAAACGCACATTAACGAATTCATACAGAACCAACTATGTATTTCAGACACAGACGTACAAAATGGTACGATTTTGTGAAACTTCCAGAACGCATATGTCTTCGTAGATTCGCAATAATCTTCTTTGTTTCGATGTAACAGATGTAATCGTTATATACGTTTTTCGTGTATGGAGATTTCAGGACAAGTTGAAAATAAAATCAAGCTTTTGTGAGGTGGCCTTTTGCCTTCCATTTTGATGAGCCAAATGAAATTTCTCGGCCAACAGTGGTCCATTCATTACAGAATATTTTAAAAATGTTTTCCACGTCTAGAAAGGGCTAGAAAATAATATTCTATGGAAATGTCAGGTCTCTACAATTATTTTTAACCGGGTTACCACAAAAAAAAAAAAAATCGAAAATAATGAAACCGTTATGGCCGTAAACTTTCATGTTTTATTCCAATTTTTGCCAATTAATGAAGAAAACTAAAAAGAAAATCAGAAAAATAGTCTTTCCCGTTTATAGATTTCTAGTAGAAAAATCGTTCGCAGACGGAAAAAATGAAAAAAAATATATATATACACATCATAGTAATGATGTTATATAATATCGCTATACACTCAGAATCTAAAAATAATTCTACTGATAATAGTTTTTATTTTTTTTAAGAATTTTTTGCACAATAGTGATTTTTTTTGTTTTTTTTTTTTAAAATATTATTCGCCGAAAAATCATTTTATTACCTAAAGCCGTTATTTTATTGATCGCTAGAAAGAAATATTTATTACGGTATTTATTTTATGCGGTTAAAATGTCTTTCTTTTTTTTTTTTATGCTGCGTAATTTTCACAAATTGCACGCCCTCCGCTATATAATAATATATTTTTGTCCGTCAAACAGACGATACCATCAACTTTTGATGTATTCGAATGACATTTGATGCCGAGCATACGGCCCGCACGGCGGACCACGAAGAGGAATTGAAAATTGTGTTTCAAACTATAGTGTATTATGTAAAATAAATAATTGTCCCTCAGTTTTTGTTACGGTTGAACAATAATAATACGTTTGGAATCCCTACACTGGAAACTTACAGCGGAAATAAATAACCATTATCGTCTCGGAGTCAAGCTAAAACATTTTATTATTTTTTTTTTTTTCTCGAAAAATATATCTATACAGATTATATTCAATTTGTCTGGTTTCAAGAAAACGAACGTCCGCGGATAATGAAATAAACAACCGTACAAACTGTCCGTTCCGATATAAAATCCGCACGAAACTTTTCTTTTTTTTATATTTATTTTTGTTTTTTGTTTTTTTTTTACTATATACTGATCGCGGGTACCTCCTAATAATAATAATAATAATAATAATATTCGATTTGTTTCGTCCGAAAATCTGACTACCCGTCTTTGAATTAAACGAAAATAAATACATATACGAATAATATTCAAAGTACAATTCGGTTATAGATCGACAGGAGTTTTTTTTTTATTTTTATTACCGGTATCGTTAAAAAACAAACTTATTTTCCGGCCGTTTTGTGATCGATAGAAACCGATGACAAACACGAGGCAATAACAACGTTCATTTGTCGTTTTTTTTTTTCTTTCTTTCTTTTTTTTTTGTCAAGCCAAACTCTGTACAGTAAATTTATCATACTCACCCGTACTTTATTTGCACTAATATATATATATATATTTTTTTTTCAATTTACTCGAAAAGACCCGAAAGAGCGGTATAATTTAGAACAAAAAATTACCAGTGTATTTGTTTTACTTCCCATATATATATATATAATTTTCAATATGACTTTTTTCTAAAAACGCTACTCGCGAGTACCTTAAAAAAAAAAAAAAAAAAAAAAAACCAAACCGTTCGCAAAGAAAAACTCAATCGGGCTGTCGTTGTTAAACGTATAGGAACAATAGAAAACCGACATGACGAGCAGAGGAATATCTGATAATAAAAATAAATAAAAAAATTCCCGAAACACCCGCATTAGGTGAGGTTAAATATAAAAAAAAATACATACAAAAATATATATATATATATAAATACAGCCTAAAATAATCTAATATATAGGTTATGTTCGTTGCGATATCGATTGCGCTGTTTTGTATGGTTGGCCTTTAGATTCGTAGATAAATAATAATATGCACACGGCTCGTGTGCCTATAGCTGTACGTCGGGAAAGACCTAATTTGCATTTAACGCCTATTCGACAGCTGCGGCGACTCCGTAATAATATATAACCGCGTAATATTTCAAAGAACGTCGGTCGTCTCTGGGAGTGAAAAAAAAAAAAAAATAAAAAAAAAAATTAAAATAAATAAATAAAAAAAAAAAAAATACTATACAAAAAATTACTTATGCCAGACACGTATTTCTTTACGGCGCGCTCGAAGGTAATAATATTCTCGAAGTTATTAATTACACATTTTTTCTATATATATATATATATTTTTTTTTTATTTTTTTTTTTATTTCTCTGTATAATAACGTTAGTTGTTGGCGTTAAAAACTCGATAATTCATAATACGCGAGTATATCGGAGCTAGAAATATTATCGCATAACGCGATTTCGTCATTATAATATAATATTACAAATATATACCTCGTAATATTCCGACAGAAACCTTATTATACCTATGTATATATTATTATTATTATTTTTTTTTTATATATTTTTCGACTCGCAATAATTATATTTTCGATGCGGGGGCGTGTACCGCCAGTCCCCGTGTATTTGGTTTCATGAAAAAAAAAAAAAAAAAAAAAAAAAAAAACACCGTAACTCCGGGATCTTTCCCAATCCGAAAAGACGATACGACTTACGAGACGGACGAGACAAAATCAAAATATTTTTATACGCCTGAACGCGGAATATTTTTTTTTTTTTTTTTTTTATCAATTGCCACACTATTGAATCAGATAAAACAACAGCGTGTCCTCCCCCGGTTCTGCGTATTATAATATGACCGAGGGCCGCACGCGAAATAAAACCCGTCGCTAGTTCAAACCTCGAACGACACCGAGGAATGACATTTCCCGAGTGTGTAAACCTAAAAAAAAAAAAAAAAAAAAAAAAAAAAAAAAAAAAAAAAAAAAAACTTAAACCGATGAAAATCCACGAGTAGTGTTTAGACATAGCAGAGGGGAAAATGGATAAGTTCCTCGTCGGCGGGGGGAAAACAGCAATATACCGGGTGTAGCATAACGATCGGCCGGGTTTTTTATTTCGTGTGCGCAATAGTTAGGGGGGTCTTAGGGGCTTCAAGCAGTACTAGCTACAAAATACGAGATCTGTTCAAAAAGTACCAGGACAAATGTTATTACGGTTAATCAACACGCGAGATAACGTTTCAAATCGTATTCCCCGCGAATTAGTGGATATTTTAAACAAAACCCGAAGTCGCTCGGTATAATAATATACGCGGTTAAATCCAGACGGTTTGTTTCGTTCGCCGTTTTCGACATGTCCGAAATTAACGAACAACGCGTGCGCGTAAAGTTTTGCTTGAAACTTGGTAAAAATGATGCAACGGAAACGTACGGAAATTATTAAAACCGTTTTTGGATATGATTCGTTAAATGGTTCCGTGACTTTCGAGTGTTTTAAACGTTTCAAACACAGTCGACGGTCAACTGAAGACGATCCACGTTCTGGAAGACCGCCGACGACGTCCAGTAATGATGGTGTGGCGACAATTGGCGAAAAAAAATGCGAAATGGCCGCCGATTAACCGTTCGTGAGTTAAATCTCAATTAAGGTTAGGTTTCTATTTAATCATATTTAGGAGTCTTGTCGTGCAATTTTACAGGAAAATGTACCGATCAGAAGGGTCAAGCTGCCAAAATCGTTCCGCGATTGTTCACCACGACAATGCACCGGTACGTTTAGCGCTGTCGGTTCGTGAATTTTCGGCCGACAAAAAAATTGCTGTGGTCCTGCAGAATGTCTCTATTCACCTGATCAGTCCCCATGTGATTTTTTTCTATTCCCAAGACTAAAATCTGTGCTTAAAGGACAACGATTTCAAGATGTAGAGGAAATTGAAGAGAACGCGGCAACAGAACGCATAGCTTTAACTTTGGAGCAGTTCCAAAGGACTTTTGAAAAACGGCGAGATCGCCGGGATCACTGCATATCGTACGGAGAAGAGTATTTTGAACGAGATATCTTTAAATAATATGTAACTTCATTTTTGTAATTATTAAAAATGAAATCCTGGTACTTTTTGAACAGACCTCGTATGTTCTTATAAAAAAAAAAACCTCTAAACAACAACGAAATATTCACTAAAACAAATAATCTCGTTTTTCGATGAATTGGTTTTGTTTTTATTTAATTTTGTATTAGTAAAACTATTACGTTATTATTAACGGTGCCAACGTGTTTTAGATTCTGAGCGTAGGGAAGAATGTATTGGATTTTTTATGACGTATTTCCCCTCCTCCCCGTCTGTGAACAACATTTTTTTATCAGATATCTTGTTCCGATATTCAAGTGTAGCAACTTTTCTGATAGAATTTTGGATCTTGTTGGTGCAATCAGAATAACATTTTTTTTTTTTTAATAATTGGGAATAACCGGGAAAATTTACGGCAATAACGGTCTCATTATTATTATGTCTCTTTTTTTGTTACTCGGTTAAAAATAATCGTAAAGATCGTACGCGGAATATTAAAACTAGCCCTTTCTAGGCGTGAACAAATTTTCAAAATATTGTCGCTTGTTTTCGCCTATTTGTAGGCATTTGAAGTTTCCGAGTTATTATTTGGTTTTATGCGGATAACACTGCTCTGGCCAAGCAGAAACGGTTCAGAAATTCGAAACAAGGTAATTGTAATTTTGTTTGTACCGTTTCAAGTTCAAGTTTCGATGGAAATTGTAAAAATCCACGGCATTTTGCTACTTTCCAAACTATACGAATACGAATGTTGTTGGCTTCATAAAAATACACAAAAAATTGAGACGATTAATACACGGACAATTGTAATTACAAGTTAACGCGATAGTTAATTTTAACAAATATCAAAACATTTTTTTTATCGAACTTTGCTCGCAATCGTTATTTTGTCGGCAATAGTTTTTCGTTGAGTAAACGGATATAAATTAAATTCCCCTCTACATTCTACCGTTCCAATTTCCCGCCAACGACGGACGGGCCACCCATGGCGGTGCGAATGTCCGTGTTTTTTTTTTTTTTTTTTTTTTCATTTATCCGTGCTCGCCTTAAGTACAAAACCGAACAATAACGCGTTTACAATAAATTTAGCTTTCGTTCATTTATTTTTTTTTGTTACCTTGAAAATTACACTGCACGACAAAGATCTCTATTTTCGATAACGGCATACTGTAATCGATGTTATAAAACACGCCGCCAAGATGATACGTTTTAAAAAAAAAAAAAAAACCAATATAATTATTACCTATGCGCTCTAATAAGCGAAACGCGCAAAATAATACGCAGGGTTTAGATGCCTTTGCGTAGTACGAACAGCGTTCTTATATTCGACTAAACCATTTTTTATTTATAATCTTCCGGAACAGAATAAAAAAAAAAAAAAAAATTAGGATTAAATATTGCGAGAAGTCCCTAATTTCCCTAGCTCTGGTCCAATGTCGCGTGTACACGTTCCGGGTGTGTTGTTTCGCGCGGTGTTGTGCAACCGTCGCGGGCATAATTTACAATTTTTTTTTTTTTTTTTTTTTATTTTCTCGATAATAACATATACGCCCGTAGGTGGGATCTGTAGAGGCGACGGTTAATAATAATAATAATAATAATAATAATAATAATAATAATATACGCGGACATTGAAACGATAATAATGTTTTTGTAAAACAATCGATATCCGATGTGTACCTATAGGTTCCTCCTAGCTATACACACGCCGGGGCGGGCGATCGGTCCGCCCGCCCATTGACCCCCGAGGATATCGTCGCTCCCCGTCCGCGACGAAGACGCCCGATGAGTAATGGATATCGCAACAATATTTTTATTTTTTTTTTTTTTTTTTTATCATCCAGCCGTTATAATACAATACAATGCGCGGGGTCTTGCGGTCTTACCGTTCGCGTTTCGAGTAAATCCGATTTCGGACACCGGTTCGCCGACAAAACAATCGTCCGGTATGTCGGACCAAACACCCAATTCAATTGTCCAGCAAGCGGAGAACGCTTTCCGGGCGATTCGACGTGAACGGGGGGAAAAAAAAAACGATGTTATTTTAACCGACGAATTATTTTGTCATTAGGAAGAGCGGCCGACACTTTTGCCGGTTTTTACGCACATCGTCCCGATAGACACTGTAGACTCGCGACAATTCCGAAAACCACTACAAATCGAACTAAACGCTTGGTGGTCCCCTGCGAAAACTTCTATCGTTCGATGAACACACGTGTATTTCGGTCCACTTGATAAATCAAAAACAATAAAGCGGGAGACACTTTATAATTTGAATATTTTTAATCGTCTAGCTGTCCCACAAAGCTGCGCTTGTGCACAAGTATTGAACAAAAATCGTTTTAAAATTCTAAACGAAATGTGGAATGTATTGATTTTATAATAACATGTGCTTTTTTTTTTTTTTTTCTTTCTAAATCGAATTTAATGTTCTTTGAAATTTTTAAGTACGCATTAAATTTCCCGGGTACACCACGCTAAGAGTCTTACCTTATGGGGCCAGCGCAAGATTTTGTTCGCACGAGACACGTGACGGAGCCACGTACAATTGACCCAGTGAAAAACATAATTTTCGGGGGAAATTGGAGCCGTCTAAATAGGATTGGTGTGTGTCGACCGGACTGGAATTGCTTCGCTTCATTTCGAGGATCTAAACTAAATGTAGCTCGATCACTTTTATTTATTTGTGTATTTTGTGGAGGAGGATCGCCGATTAAGCGTTACGCTTTGGTTACTACGCGTAACCAAACGCACCGTTTAATTTTATACTATTATTGTTATTATTTTATACCATACTGGCTGAATTACCCGGCTTCGTCCTAGTGTAAAAATATGCGAAATCTCTTGTAAAAATGGTCCACGTTTTATTTATGCCTTTGCCGATGTAGTTATGAACATACTGGACGTAATTGCAGATCCCTACATCGATATGCCAATCAAATGCGCGTAATAATAACAAAGAGCTGTAGGGCACAGCTCTTCAATTATCAAGAGTGACGGTACGATTGTTGGAACAAACATGTCGTTCAAACGTCTCGCCATCACTTTCCGGAGAGCGACGGCGATATTTCCGATAGCAATCGTCTCCTGTTCGGGTTTCATCGATATATGATTTAGGAATTGGTTTCGTACACTTTCCGTCTTTCGCACACGGCAAACCTAATGTTCGAGTTGTCAGCTGGGTCCACGAATCCATATCCCTCGTAACGATATCAAATAAAACGGGATCTACTTGTCGGTTCTGCACACAACGCACCGTGTCACAAGTCAAAAAAAAAAGGTATTTTTCACCGTATTCTCCAGATTTGGCTCCCGGCGACTACTGGCCATTCGCAGATCTCAAAAATAAAAAAAAAAATGTTCGCCGGTAAGAAATTTCGCTCGAACGACCGAAATAAGAGGGTGTCTCCTCGGTAAAAAAAACCTAGGCCTATTTCGAAGCGAAAGTTAAATCGTTCTACAAGAATGGTATTGAAATACCGAGAGCGGCGTTGCAATGGTTGTGTTGCTCTCGATGGAGATTGTGTCACGATGAATAAAGTCGATTTTCAATGGGTTTTCTTTGTTTAGGCCCGGGATATTTTTCAGCCCATGTGGTTAATTGTACAATTATTTCATTATTTTTTTTCCCCCCCATGTCGATAAAACCGATACTGGCCGACATCGAATATCGGACCGTCTAATAATTATTAATATAAATATATAATAAAATTAGAGACCGCCGTGATCGCGTTCTGTAAGGTAGCCAAATAACTATTATATATACAAGGCCCGCCGTCGTTTTAATACGCAACACTCGGGTATTATATTATTATATAAATTTCCCGTAGTATTTTAACGACCCTTACCCCGTGATAATTTACCGGTTTTTTTTTTTTTATTATTATTATTTTTTATCTTTTTTTTTTTTTTTTTTTTTACTGGCTCGCGATCAAAATACTGTACTCGGAGGCTTACGTTTCTACGGTAATAATGATAGTGCCCGTCCCGGCGGTCCCGCCGCAGTCTGAAACTCGCGCGAGAAATTAATAACTTTTTTTTTTTTATTATTATTTTCTCTCGGTGTTTTTTTTTTTTTTTGGCAATTTTTTACTGTCCCCGCCAAATCTATCCCCTCGGCGCGTACGGGGAAACAAAAACAGACCTAACATTTGCATAAATCGTGCGTTTGGCCGATAACGCGCGGTGTTCGCACATTTTCGCCCGGCAACGAATTTTCGCATTTTGAACCTTATAAATCGTCGTCGTTAACCGAAAAGGTTTAAAACGCCCTACACATACGTGCGTACACGCATACTTTATGAATAAGTAATGCGTTTTTTTTTTTTTTTTTTTAAAAAATTATACGCCAGTGTATATATTGTATTATTTATCGTGAAAAACATTACGCACGTTTACTACCTTACATCAATAAGACAATCGGATATTGTCGGATCGATCGTTCGTGCGATCGTCAACACCTGTACAATTACGACGATAAAAACAATTCACAACGGTCGATAAAAAAAAAAAAATAAAAAAAGGACAAAAATAACCGAATTTATCCCTCAGCGGCATAAATCTAATAACCAATATTGTCAACGATCTAAAACGGTATGTTTTCTTTTTTTAGATTCTAAACCTGTGCGACGAAAAATATGTGCTTGATTTTCATTTCGTCCTGTCTGTTTTTTTTATTGAATATTACTCGTACTTTTTCCGATACGATATTAAAAATTTAGCAATAAAATTAATCGTTGTAGTGTCCGAGTTTGATCACGATGCAAATTTTGTCGGTTTGTACAATTTCCACCGGGCTATACATTGCTCGGATATTTTTTTCTAAAAAATTCTCCTCTAAGTGATCTTTTTCTCTCTCTCGGAAAACACATTTTCGGTCGGTAAAAATATTCCAGATTGTTTACACTGTGCATCTAAAACCATGCGGATTTTTCGCCGGTCCGAAATGATTTTCTATACGTGCGCCCCCGCCCCACAATTTGAGACTCAACCTCTAAACAATTGTAAAAACTACGACAAATCGCGATAGGATTTTATTTTTATCGACTTTACCCAAACTCCGATCAGAATCGTTTTTCGATTGCAACATAAACTAAATTACCGTATACGTCCTAAACCCCGACTCTCGTCCACACCGTTGGTGCGAATTTTGTCCTTGCTATTTTCGAAAAACTTGCGTTCGTTGCTTCATCGCTCTTTGTATTTATATATTCTTTATATACACGGTTGTATTTTATTTTTTTTTTTTTTTTTTTAATGCAATTCATCGTTATCCTTGAAAAGTATATAATATTTATTATATCGATAAATAAGTATTCTACGCATTTTACGGCGACCGAGGTACCTTTGTACCTATAACGAACCGGAGCATTAAAAATGATTTCATTTTACTATCGAACCAAATTATAACGGTTTTTTTTTTTTTTTTTTTTTTATGTTATCCCGTCGCGAGTATATAAAATATATATTATTCATCGTGTTCTTTATTATGCGTTCGGCAAACATAATTTTCAAATGCGGGGTTGTTATACCGTATTAAATTATAAACCGCATGTTTTTTTTTTTTTTTTTTTTGTTCGTCCGACGATAGAAATAATATTATTTTCCGTATTTGTAATGTCAATATTTTTCAGACGGTCCGCGTGGTTACTGTGCGGTTTTCGTAACGCGTTATAAAAACAGTATAATATCATAGTGGGAATATTCAAGTGTATTGCAAGTGCACGTTCGCCATATCATAAAGAATTTAACGATTGTGTTTTTGAAAAATGCTCTAAAAACAACAACAAAAAACGAAAAAAACAAAGTAACGCGCGCGCGGTTACAAGTTTCGCTTATAAAATAATAATATCTGTTGTTAGGCCATTACGAAGACAAATTATTATCGTTTGATGCACTCGCTCGGAATGCACGATTGCCCTAGACTCGAAGAATTTCAATGTATCTATTTTTTTTTTTTTAATGGTTTTCACCGCCGACGCAATCCAAAAGCGGTATTCTCTTACACACGCGTAGAGGAGTATTTTTCGAATGCCGTCTGCTAAGGGCCATTCGAATATCCGAATTATATTCGTTCTTAAATATTTAGCGTCAAGTTAAGATCAGAGAAAACCATAGCAGCGTTTTAGAATATCTTCTGGGTCGGTTAGGTTCTCCTTGCTTGTTTCGTTCATTGACAATTATTTTATATTATTTTCGCGTACCCCTCCCCGGATGAGAAACGTTGTACTAGAGCAACAACCGTTAAGTCCATAGGATCGCTCCCGGTGGTAGGTTAGCCATCAATACAATTAAAATTGTGTGTCCGTTTGCGTTTGTTTTCGTTATGGTGTCCGCGACGCGCCGTTTTAATGGATCTTGTGACAAACAATAGCGGCGAATTTCATCTCGACGCGATTCCGTTTTAATAAAACGGGGCCTGGAAATCGCCGGCGCCGAAATTTAACGCGCCGGTCGGCCTCCCGGCCGGTGGACCGGGAACGTTTTCGTACCGGGTTTCACGTTGTAACGTTGTAATTACACAAGAGCAACACAAAATCAAATTAAATTTAATTGATTTAATTATATAAATAATGAACGGCTTCTGTGCGGCGGGGTTATTCGATTTCAGATACGGTCTACTAGTATATTTATAATGGCGGCCAAAACAATATTAATTTACGTATAATACACCAGATGCACCGCGAAGGGGGCTATACCCTTTGCGATATCTTCTGAAATAACGAAAATGATCGAATTCTGTTTTTTTTTTTTTTATTTTAATTGTTTGATGACTCACGGGTATTAACGACTACAAAAATATGTTTTGGTATAAAATAACTTTTTATTTTATTGCTTTCGTAAAATGTCAAGATATGGAGTTTATTTATTTATTATTTTTTTTTTTTTGTCGCAAATTTTGACGTTTTAACATTTTATTTTCATTGACCTCGTGATTTTAAATATTTCTTTTAGTTTACAGAAAAATAGTGCATAATTTAATACCATAGTAGTGTCATGAAATTATCTCATTTTGTTTTCCGATAAGTTTTGTTTGTCAAAACACTATGACGTTTAATAAACTATTTTCCTGTAAACCAAAAAAAAAAAAAAAAAAAAAACATTAAAAACAAAAACAAAAAAAAATGAAACGTCAACATTTCCAGTAGAATAGACTCTTGTTCAAATTTTTCGAAAATAATAAAATAAAAAGTTATATTATTATTATTTTTTTTTTTTTTTAATTTTTATCGAGATATAAAAACGTAAATAAAATATGAATATTTTGTAGTCCTCATTCCCGTGGCCGTAAAAAAAAAAAAAATAAATAACTATCTTCATTATTCCTCAGGAGATATCGCAATTGGGCACATCCAATCATGGGACAACCTGTGTCCCAAAATATATAAATATTTATAAATTCTGTCGCACATTTACGCACAAATATATAAAACACAAATAATTGAAATATTTATCAAATTTCCCGCCGCTTTACTTTCTTCCATTTCCCTATTACCTTTTTCGCTGACTTTTTTTTTATGAACAAATTTTCCTTGTTATCTGGCCATCTGTTTCTTATTCTTGTCCCTCCCCGGCCAGTATTTTTAGTCGCCATAATTTGATCTAGTTTTAGTTTAGGGATGGTTTTAGTCCTAATCGACGCTTCTCTTGATTTTTGGCTTGTCCCGTAGTTGTAACAAATTAATAAATCGAATCGTAATATAATTCGCACCCCCCGAAAGATTAGCGACGCTGCTCGAAGTATGGAAACGTTAGGAAATCGGCTATTGCGGTTAGCTATAATTATGTCGCTATACATCGATTAATTTTTCTCATCGCGTCAAGCGGTTACTTGTGAGACATGGCTTAAGTCAGGTTTGTACAATACTGTAAACGACATTATTTAGTCGGGTCAGAATAACGTCAGGTCTCAGAAGTCTCAATATTCACGCCGGAAACCATATTTTGTTATCAGCAGAAACAATGACATTTTACCGCTCACACTGTCTTTAATATTAAATAAATGAAAAAAAAAATGCAAATATACTAAATTATAGGGGACGAAATTCTACATATTTTGATGGTATTAACGTTTTTGAACAAACTTTACGATTACACGACAAGTCACGTGTGAAAAAGACACAGAAGTGACAATTTTTAAATTTACATGGCGGTAAATTTGAACGTTTTGAAGTCGACCGATTTGCACTTTATTCCAAGATTGCGTAATAATTGTCTATACGCGACCCCTTAAATAATGTGACCTCCTCTTAAGTATACGCGACGTTGAGCTGCGGAAATAAATTTTAGTTTTAAACAGTGTTACGAAATTACATAAATCGACGCGAATTTATCGTACGAATACGAAAACTTAAAACGGTGTCCGTAAAGAAATGTATTAGAATTTCAGATCAGCGAGCGACACGTTATTTGTTCCGCATTCGTGATTTCTCGTCGTTTAATATACGTTTAAGTACACGAATATTATTATTATTATTACGGAAGGAAATGGCGAATAATAAAAAAACCGCGGTTTTCCTGTATTGAACCGTGTCAAAAGAGATTAAAAAAAAAAAAAAAAAAAAAAAAAAACTTATACAATAATGTGTATAGCTTACCTAAATGCATTGACGTTAAATAATAATAAAAATAAATAAATAAATACAACTGGCGCTGCTATCGAGTACTTTTATGTCAAGTATGTTATAGGTACCTATAATTTTATTTTTTCGGATTTTATGTTGACAAAAACGATTATTGTTCAAGGATTCTCGTAGATTTGATAAAATAACATAATCAGTTTTAAAACCATTTTTTATATATATATTTTTTTTTTATCTCACTACACACACGTAAAATCTAAACTTTTTCATTGTATTATCATTGTTATGATGATTTTTATTCTGCAATGTTTAAATTTTCGCGGTTATACTTAACCGTTACCGTTTTTTTTATTCGTATTTATTTATTTTTTTTGGATTTTTGTGCGCTATTTCTGTGCTCTTTATATACTAATATTTACCGTCGTAAATTTGAAATGTCCGCATGAAAACGAACGCACAATGCACCACCAGTCATATCGTTGTATTATATTATTGTTATGAAATACAAAAACTCGGGAACGGCGTAATTATTTTCCTTTTTTTTTTTTTTTTCTTTAGCAATCAGTTTGACGCAGAACAACATACTTCTATTACGACTACGCCGTTCTTCTATTGAAACGAGTCGAGTCCACTTGTGTATGAAAACTCGACGCACGTCGAGTGGCCGCGCCGCAGTGGAGTAGTGAAATATTTGGCGGCGTTTCCCCCCAAGTTTCCGAAATTATGTATTATGTATTATATAGTTGGTACACGCGCACGCAGTTTACTGTGACGGAATAATAGCAGTTGGAAAAATATGAAAAAAAAATGGTATCCATAGGCACCACGGTAATATAGGCGTACGATAAAAATATATTTTGTTTTAAGTAGTTATTTATTTTTTAATTTTTTTTTTTCTACGGCCCTTTCTACTCGTACGTATTCAGCGGAAAAACCACGCCAGCGGCCCAAGAGCGACATGCCCTCACGTACTGATTGCGGTCGTTCGACCCGTGTTCTCCACCGGTCAGGTGATCGTTTCGTTTCTTCTTCCATGATTCAACGACGACGCCCCGCGTCTCCGCTCATTTTCCGCACTAATACAATATTGTGTTTTGTTATAATATATGTTTTTCAAAGTGTTTTTTTTCTTCCAGCGGTTTTACAAACGGGCGACCGGTCCGTGAAATCGTGACCACAGTTTTCCATTTTCGCGGCAGAACCGAATAGTTAGCAAACAGCCCCATTTGCTCGCGTCCGTCGTTTTGGCCCATGTTAGAACATTATCGATAGTTTCGATAATGTTATCAAAACGGCGTGATAATAATTCAATAAGCAATAACTATTATTTAGAACATTTTTTATAAAAAAAGTTTAAAGTCTAAAAGTTTTCTGTTATTCCAATTCGCGATTCTACAATATGTTTCTAGTGCCGTGTCAAATTGTCTAGACTATTTTTTTAAATTTTTTTTTCGTTTTATTTGACACGATCGAATCGTACAAATCAATAATAGTATAAAAGTTAACTACATCTTGACAAATAAGCAACGGCTTCTTAGCTATGAACACTCTGAATCTAAAACTACAGCGCATGTATTTTAGTGAATAAAACTCTAGACGAATATATTATACGCCGCGACGCATTAATCAAACCGCCGATTAATCCGAATAGATTGAAAATATTATACTTTTCAAAAGAGCATTTTTATGAGAAAAAAACATTTTTTTTTTTTTTTTTTTTCTTTAAAAACCAAAACTATAATACTAAAACAAAACTTGAAATGTTATATGTATAGTACATTAACTTGATATACGCGGCCATTAAATAAATTAAGTTTTGTAAAAAAAAAAAAAACCACCCCGTTTCTTGTAATAAGTACCCGTCGTCGAACGAGAAAGACTATAATAGACTTTTGATACCGCGAGAATATTTAGTATACGAGTACCTATAAAATAATATTAAACCTTTGCCGGTTTTATATATATATATTTTTATTTCCAACGGCTCTAGGGCTTTTGGGTGTTTTGTCGAGACAAACGTTTTTGAGATATGATAGTTTTATTTCAGGGATACATAAAGGCCACCGCGTACGATAAAAAAATTTTTATAAGTAAAACCGAACCGAATAAAACACTATAAAACGTCAACAACGAGATTAAATATTATATTATATTATAGCGCGCGCGCGTTGTATTCGTGTAAACGGCGAATCGGTAAATTATAATTTTTCGACAACACTTGAAATCACTCTAAAAAATTACAAAATATTTATATTGTCGTTTTTCGTATTGTTATATTAACAATATGGTATAATACAGTGTACAATAATGGTATTGTATAGTTTCCACGGCGAGAAAAAACCTCTAGGTACCTCTACGTACACCATAGCTATACTTGTAATTCCGTCGATAACGCCCTTTATACTCGGGTATATATTATTTTTTTTTTTTTCATCGATAGCCGACAGACTTAAGGTTTTAGTATTTTTTTTTTTTTTAATTTTTTTCTTCTTCAATAAATCGCTAATGATTACGGCCGAAAAGGTTCGCTGAAATCGTCACGTAACGCGCCACGCGGGGCATTTGAATAAAATGATTATTCGATTGGTTTTTTTTTTTTCCTTTTTTACAAAGTAAAATATGTCGACGTAGACGATACTCGTCACTTATTATTCGACGCGTACCGACAGTACCGCGGGTGTTTTTAATTTTGAATTTGTGGACAATTATTAAACCGGGACGGATATTTTAAAACCTTATAAACCCGACCAACATTTTCCACAACAGTCGCGTATTGTCTTCGCGAATGCAAACACAACATTAGTAGGTATATTATTACTCGTATATTTGGAGAAAAAACGTTTTTTTTTTTTTTTTTTTACAAATCTTTGCGATCCCGAGATGCGTTATTAAACGCCGTTCAATCGCTCAATTCATCGCGTTTGAACAAATTCTAAAGACAAATTACTAAACTGATTTTATTTTTGTCCGTCCGATTAAACATTCACGATATATATATATTTTTTTTTTTTTTTTGTCTGCTAAATTCGGCCCGGATTATCAAAAGCGACGCTTTTGGGCCAAAACGATTTGTCTTATACCATTAAAAAAAAAAAAAAAATCAGTTTTAGGTTTTTAATCGCAGGTTAAAACACTTTATATCCCGCTGTGTCCGTATAGTTACCGGTTGTCAAGGACAATAGATATTATCCGTATTATAAAATATTTATTATTATAATTTTTCTCAATGTTTTTAATACCGAAGTCGAATAAATAAATAATTTGTTATCCATGTGCGAAAAGCCCATCGAACGTTTTGTCGTCGAAATTGTATACGGAATTATATAGTTTGTTGTTTAAAGTGCGTTTAAAATCCTTGAAATTAGTACGCTCGCATGGTAGGCTTCATTCCTAACATATAATCAACGATAAAAAAAAAAAAAATACAAAATCGTAAGCGACTTCACATCGTTGTTGAAATGGGTTGCGTTTATGCAAATTCGCGGCATAAATACCATAATTTGAATAATTCGTCGACAGCATATATGGTGTAAGCCGTACGACGGTCGAGTGGTGCAAGTGACGGAATTAACATTAAAGGCCCCTGCAAAACGGGCTTCCGAATTCTCTCCAATTTCGTAAAAATTGAACATTTTTTTTTTTTTTTACCATTTAATGACGTCTTCAATTGTTAAGACTTCGCCACTAACATCTACTGCCCGATATCCATTTAATGGGAAAGGGTACGGCCGTCTTTACGTTTTTTTCGTACCGGTCGGAGCACTTTTTTAATTTTATCAAATCATTTACGAAAGAAAAAAAAACGTTTGAAATTCGTATAGAATTTTCAATGATAAATAATCAAACGAAAAAATTTGGAAAATATGGTTCGACCGATGCAAAGTAAACTTGTTTATAAGCTAATGCATTTTTATATTTTAAAAATCGAATCATAGGAGAGGGAGTTCCGTCAAATGTCGTCGGGCGTTTAGATTTATTTGTCGAGAATCGCATAGAGTTTGCAGAGGCTTTGAGAACGGAAATAATTTCTTATTTCCATGAATTAACGAAAGTGTGGCTGTAACACACGAGGAAATAATTTCTTATTCTTTATACGGTTTACGTTTGAAAAATATTATTTCGTTGTAAACGACTCGAAACGTTTTTGAATTTTTTTTTTTTATTTCTGTGTTCTTGAACAATGAACAAAATGCCACCATTTTACCTATTAGGGCTCGATATAATTATGCCTATTAGTTGTTCAATTAACACGGTTTCCATTTAAAAGACAAACTCGCGATCCGCGTCGATGTCTGTAAATTGCCAAAATAGTTTGCAAAAGTTACTAGTGAGTAACACAATTCGCCACGCTCGGTAATAATAATATGATATTATTTAACTCGATCGAGTCTGGTTAAAGAAAAGAAGAAAAAAAACCACTCGATTCAAATAACAATAGTTATAAGTGATCATAACTCGTTGAATTGAAAGTTTTAAATAAAACCTACTGTTGCAGACGGAAAGTTTGGGTAAGTCAAATTTGGTATCACTAGTGTTTGTATCACTTGTAACCAAGGTTACCAACAGGAAACAAACAAAAAAAAAAAAAAAACCAAAATACTGTCGTCATTTTCAAATAAAGTATCACCGGGCGAATAATCGGCATTTGCAAAAATACGATCTGTGAACAATTTGGAGCAGTAAAAACTAATAGATTTTTAGCTACACTCCGAAATAAATTCGAGAAGAAAAAAAAACAACCACTCAATTATACGTAACTGTACGATAAAACATTTATAAAATATTATTAGTTTAATGTGAATATTATATATATTTTTTTTTTTTCTAACAATCCTGGAACGTTAAAATAAGAAATCCATAAAATATTATTAGGTAAAGTGTGTCCAATATTATTTTGTTATGCGCATTGAACGTAATATAAAACACGCAAAATGCCGTGAATTGAACGATTTTCATCAAAATTTGAACTTAAAATGATTACAAAAAAAAAAAAAAAAAAAAATGAATGATATTTGACTACGTCATTGAATTTCTCGGCAAAATCGATTCTGTCTTAAAAAATAATTTGAAACGACAAATAATTGAGATTGAGTACCTCACAGATATATTTGAAAGAAACGAATGAAGTCAACTTGAAGCTCCGAGGAAATAATATGAACTTTTTAAAGGCTAAATGGGTGATTTCCTCATTGATTGCCGAGTTTGATCTTTACTAAACGAACATAAATCTCCAAAAACCTAGTCAGTTTCTGAAAACTCAAATGGTGTGATTTTCTATCGACAAAATCTAAATTATCCTAAAAAAGGATACGAAATTAAGATTTTCAGTCCTACTCGAGTTATAAATCCCCATTTGATTTTAGATCAGTTTTTATTCGAATCGGTTAAAGATCTCGTACCTCATTTCCAAGTGGAGTTTATTGGTCTTCAACACGACTGCGAGACACAAATTGTTTTTAAGCGGGTCGGATACGAATTTGCCTGGGTTAAGATTGAAGACACTTATCTACAACTATGCAGATCCCAAATAGTTGAGTTGTCGCGTCTTTCCCTCGCGTCAACGTGTCTAGCCGGAAAATGATTCAGCGTTGTCTAGCTTTTCAAAGGAAACAAAGGAATCGGTTGGATATTTACCAGTAAAAGTGATCGCAGCTTCAGCAGCTACTCCATCGAGCCCAGGGCAGTCATTGAAGAGGTACATTGAAATATTCTCTTTCGTATAGTAAAGTAAAATCGTTTTGTAAAGCGAAGTCGAATGAAGTTTTGAAAGTTGTTCGATTTATAGGAGGGGGATGGGACGTTATCGGCCAGTTATCTCGTTAAACGGGCGCCGAACAGAGAAAAATTAATAACCGTGAATAATCATATAACCATTACGGTTATATTCTCCCGCGCACTCGCGATTTCGGGGTTTGCTAAAAGGAAAAAAAAAAAAAAATAACGTGACCTGACCGAAACGACGGCACCACCGGACGGTGGCGAACGCAGGGAAAAAAATTCTCATTGGGGATAGTGGAGGGTTTGGGAAAAAAAAAAAATGTAAAATTGTAAAACGTTCATAAACATCGTAAATTTTATTATCGTTCTTTAGGTGCTCGTATATATTAAAACACGTGTGCGTGATGATCTTAAGTGTCACGGGACGCTTAAGGCATGACTTATTGTACGTTTTTTTCGAAAATCGTTCCCGATATCGTCCGGTTGTTAGGGGGGGGGGTTTTGGGGAGCGTTTGAACGCCCGAATTTCCTCCCCTGTTGCCGGATAAACAAAACAAAAAAAAAATAGAAAACAGAAAAAGACCGAAACACAAAACCGATAACGACGACAACGCGTCTCACCGGTTATCGTGCGCACAATGCGCGGTATAATATATTATATGGCCCGTACACGCGTTATTATTTATGCGAAATTAGTAAAACGCGGTCCATCAATCTTCGTCCCGGGCCGCGCGGACATATATTTTTATCGGTTTTATACTCGAAACGAATACGTTCAAGGACAAACAATTTGTAAAACCGTTACTACGCCTGTACACTGCCGTCTCTACGCCCCGCCGCAAAAGACCTTGGCGGTATAATATTATTATCTCTATTACCGCGGTAAAAGTTCAATACGATAATAAAAAATACAAAAAAAAAATGAAAAACGTATAATTTTCAGTAATTATAATAATTATGTTTATTTATCTATATTAATCATATTGCAATAAATACGCGGAAACGCGTTTGTTTGTGCGTAGGGCCGGGCGAATCTCTGGAATATTTTTAAAAAGTCGTCGATTTTGATGAACAAAACAAAAAAAAACAAACAAACAAACAAACTAAATAAACGGGAGGCTAACCAACGGGTTTATGGGTATTTTTCGTACGAAAATCGTACCATTCTTTATGGGTTTGCGAATGGAAAGACAACAGTTGTTAAATACCGATAGTTATGTGTACGTGATGGTTTTTTAGTAAAAAAAAACCGAAGATTTTCTTTAAACAATATTGGGGAGGACCGAAAAATCAATTTTGCTTTCGTTTTCTACGCTTTTTCGGTATGATGCTATGGTGTTAACCCTTTTATGAAAAAATCGCTGTTATCATTTTAACGATTTTATTTTTTTATTTTTTTTTTTAAAGCAAAAATAATGATTTTATTTAAACGCTTTGTCTAAACAAAATGTACATTTTTTTTTTTTGAAAAACCATGATAAATTCTCAACCGTTAAAAACAGAAATTATCAATCATTATTAAAAACCAACCCTTAATATTTTTTTGTAACGGTTGAAACTTTTTTTTATCGTATTCCTTGTTCAAATTACTATGGAAACCACGATTAAACTTGGCAAATCGTTCAAAAGTTGATAAGGAAAAAAAATAATTTAAAAAGTTAAGATATATAGGATCTCCGGGTTTTTTTTTTTAGATTCTTGGCAAAGGAATTGGATTTACAATGATGTGTGGTTTTTTAAAATGTATTTTTTTTTTCTGTTTGTAGACAACTTTTTTACCAGAAATCTTGTTCCGATTTTCATGTGTAGGCGTATTTTCTGAAAACATTTCGACTCAGATTTACCATAGCTTCGACGTTTTGTGACTTAGACTGCATACTGATGTGTACACTGCTATTTTCCAAAATATGCGAATAAAACTAGATTTCGGTTCCGTAAAAACACACGACAATTCGAGACGAAAAACACTGAAAATTGTAATTTATTTGGTGATCTTACCGATTTTCATTTATCAAAACATGATTAACCGAACCGCTCTTGTTTCTCGTTAGCAATGATTTGTCGTAGAAACTTATTTCCCCTATAGTATACGAGGTGCGACAATAAAATAACGAGACTTTTTAAATAAAAGTTGTTTATTTTAAAAATGTTATAATTTAATGCTTATCACCTTCAAAGTACCTTCCCTCAGCATCAATACACTGTTGCATACGTCGCTGCCATTCTTGAAAACAGTGTTGCCAATTGCTTTCATTCAGCCCTTTTAGAAGTTCTGCCGTTTTCATTTTTACGTCACAAGGAGCAAGGTCTGGCGAGTACGGGGGATGTTGAAGTACAGACATTTTTTTTTCAGTTAAAAAACGTTGAATTGAAAATGCACTGTGAGCTGGAGCATTGTCTTGGTGAAGAACCCAGCCATTTTTCCATAGATCTGGTCGCTTTTTTCTGACACGTTCTCTTAATTTAATTAATACCTCTTTATAATAATATTGATTAATTAATTTTGTCGATTTTTTCAACGTTTTCGTTTGTTGAAGACGTGGTAGGACGTCCAGAACGATCATCGTCTTCGACGTCCTCCCTTCCACTACAAAACCGTTTGTGTCATTCAAAAACACGAGCTCTTGATAAACATTCTTCACCATAAACTTCACATAACATACGAAACGATTCCGCGGCAGTTTTTTTTAATTTAACAAGAAATTTAATGTTAACACATGTTGTTCGATTTTTATATCTAACATTTTTCGGCAGTATAGTCGAACTCGCACTAATAACAAGGCTACTAACGTATAAGAAAATGAATCGATGCCATCAGTGTTCACAGTACTTTTAGATAAGTGTTTTCTAATCATATTTCAATAATCGTTTTATAGATAACGTTAATAGTTTAGGTTATATTTAGAAAGTCTCGTTATTTTATTGTCACACCTCGTAGAGTAAACTTATGTCCCATTTTTTTTATTATTTTTATGTCTGTCCCGTGTTTATCCCGTTTTTTCCACTTACTGTTAATTTATAACTTGACAAATATATCAGCAATCGTTGAATATTCTTTGGCCATGTTGGGTACAAATGCTGCAGTAGAACGGAATTTTTCACCCTTTAACGTGTTGTGGACAGACGAAAAAAATCGTTTTTTTGTTTGAAACTATCAAATGTGAAATACCTATCATTGTGAACATACATTATAAAAACTATTCATGTAATGAGATTTATAATATATTTTTAAAAGAAACTATGTTACTCGATGCACTTGGTTCAGCACAAAAAATTAGCAAAAGAAGAAATTTATCAAAATAATTGTTTTTTTTTTTTTTTGTATATTTGTTTACATATTTATATTTTATTTGTATTTCAAAACTATTATACAGCACACATTTAATTTGGTTTTTTTTTTTATATTATTATTTTTATTTAGGTACTTTTACGTTTAAAAAAAAGGCACTGCCCCCTCCCCCCGATCACACTATCCAACCAGATTATACCATCGACTTCCGATGCCCGTTATTTAGATTTAATATTAGATAAACGTCTAACCTGGGCCGAACGTGTCGAGCAAAAAACACTTTCGCTGAACACCAGACGCAAATCTCTTGGCCGTCTTCTAGGAAAACACTCCAATCTTACCCTAAAAAATAAACTACATTATATAAAACTCTCCTAAAACCAATTTGGTCTCACAGGATTCAATTATGGGACGCAACAAATATCTATAAAATACAATCTTTTCACTCAATTTCATTACACCTTCGGTGTCTCGAATCATACCCTACACACAGACTTGATATATCAACAGTCGCCGAAGTAGCCATTTCATCCAACAAAATCTTTCGCACGCGCGCCTGGCAGACCAACAAAATCCTCTAATACTTGCCCTTAATTCCAGCATCATCCCAGGTAATCTTCCGAAAAGGCCAAGGAGAAATTTAGCTTAAATTAAAAAATAAAAGTAGGACAAATATCAAGTCAGCAGTGTTACTACCGGGTAACTCCTTTTTAATCATATTCGCCATATCAAAAATGTAAAATATCAAACGTGCTTATTGTAAGGTTAGGTTAGGTTAAATATAATAAAATAAATAATATATTTAGTTGGGTAACTAAAGTGTTCCGTATTTGTATTTTATTTGAATGGTCACCCTACTGTAGTACATATCCAATACCTTCTCGTACATCTTTTCAACTACAACAGTGGCCCACCACCCGCCACGGAGCGAATGTCAGTCCGGAATTTTTTTTTTTTTTGTTCCATTAATTTTCGCGTATGTTTCGTCCGCCGGCGGGCGGCAACGGTGACCCGCGGGAAGCTTTGGAAGAAAAGACAAAAAAAAAAAAAAAAAAAACACACACACACATTATTATTATTATTACGGACGGAGAGTGTAAGTACTGCTGCTGGCGTACCTCGTATACGGGCGCACGATTATTGTAGTTTAATTGAAACGTTCCGAATATAATCATAATTATTATAAATAAATGTTGCGCGTGCGTGTGTAATAATAATACGAAAAATGACCGTCGCCGATAATGGAATTTTTTTTTTTTTTTTTTGTTTTGTGTTTATTACAGCACGTCGATTACAGTAATTTGTCTCGAGACTTATTTTTCGTCATGACTCGTGTCGGCCGGTTTTTTCGTCTTCCCCCGGGACGTGATCGACAGTGGCGTTTCCTAGTCCGTCACTCAAGGCCGACGAGTCGTGCGCACAGAAAATAATTGTAGGAGACGACAATGGCACGACAATGGTTTTATAATGCGTAATATTTATTGTAACGTGTGACAATCCGTAAATATTTCGGCGGGGTTTTTTTTTCTATCAATATAATTTATTTATACCGTTTGTTTCCGCCATCCGAACCGCAACGTTAAAATTACGCTCGAGTCGCGGACGATCACCACCGAACTGTACAAAAAAACGTATACAGGCAGTTATTGTCTCAGACAGCGACCTAGTAACGCCCAGGGGCAAACGCAGGAAAACATTTCTGGGTAGGGAGGCCGTGAAAATATGATAAATCCGACCATTGAATTTTAAGTCGTCGTGTTCTTAAACATTTTTCCTGATATTTCGGACCCCCCTTCCCTTCTTCACGTGTTGAAATAACGTAAACTAGTAAAAACGCGTCTGTAAAATGTATTAAACGAATTCAGGATCATTTTGCATTTAATATGGAACGGATTGCAAAAAAAAAACAAAAAAAACCTGGAAGATAGATCCCCCCCTATTGATAAATATTTTTGGGGGAAAAAAAGAAAGAAATCATCTTATGTTATGACAGTGTTGTGGGGATTTTTTTTTTATCATTTTTAATAACGGAACACGTTTAGGATTTGTTTAACGATTCCGTTTACGGTAATATTGTAAAATATTTCATAATTACAGTGCACGATTATGTTATTTAATAATTATGCGTTGCGGTTGAACGACGTTTTATCGGCACAATATTTTACGGTTTTCTCGGGCGGTTTCGGGGCCGGTCGAGTGGCCGTTGGCCGTCGGACGGCCGGAGACCACCCGGGCACACCGGGACGGTCAAAGTTCACGAACCGTCCGGTCCGTCACGACGTTCGAAAATTAACGATTATCGCCCATTATTACCGTACAACCGTGTAAATTAACATTAATTACCGGTACGTGACCGATCGCGGACCGGCAAAACGTTATTGTATAATATTTGTTATTCGATATAAACGTTTGTAATTTTTTTTTTTTTTTTTTTTTAGGCTCGCGCCGGACGACGTTCGGATTTGACGTTCGGTGCCGCGAGGTCGCGGGCACGCGCGCGCCGGCCCAGCGCCGACCGCCGTCGTGTCCCATCATCAATTATATCACGCGCCGTAAAAATCCAGAGAGAAAAAACATACCCATAATAAAAAAAAAAAAAAAAAAAACGATTACAAGGACGGTGGGAGTCGGTGGTGTATCCGCGGTATTTGTAAATAATAATAATTATAATTACTGGCCGATTATTGGCGCGCGCATCGGCCGCTATGGTTGCCCCGACAGTTGTACGCCATTATCGTACCGGGTACGGAAAATTACCGAAAGTCGAGCACACCGTTATTGGTATTATTATTTGGTTCGTGTGAAATCGCCAGATCCATAATGACACGGAAATACCCCTGATAAATACGCGGATTAAAATCCAATTTAAAAATTTCCACGCCAAACTAAAAAAACTTGGATCATTACAATATAGGAAGAAAAAAAAAACACTCAATAGACGTCTGCGGCCTCGACTTTCCCAGGACATTCTTTTAACAGGCACAGAAGACTCATCATCAGAAAACGAAGATCATTGTTAATATACTAGATCTCGTCGTTATTATTATTATATTCATATACGTAACACATTATTATATCGCTCTCACTATTAATATAATTATGTCATTAATAAATTTATAATCATTTAAATTTGTGAAAATTGTAAAAGTTGTAATGGCACTAGGTGTGCCGAAACGTTTTATAATTATAATAAATACAAAAATCAATAATTATTATAATTATTAATACGTAATAATACGGACGTGAGCCGGTGGCAGAGACCGGCAGATTATTGCGACGACGATAATATTGTAAAGCGAGAGCGCGCGAGACGATCCGGACGAACCTGACCGGCATGATAATTTTACGCCGGCCCGTCCGATTCGCGGACGGTACCAGTCGGATCGCAGACCACAACAGTCCGTCTCCCGTGTTAAACCGTACGGAGGCTATCCGCGAATCGAATTCCGATATTGCCATCGTCCGGGGCCCCTTGCACGGCGTGTCCCCAACGGTGAGAAAACCACAAACCCTGTGCGGGCGACTTGGCTGAATTATCGCTAGTTCGGTTTCGTACGTTTCGTTGGGTCGTGTAAAAACGATTGTCACGGTACACGCGACCTGTGTGGGCAACCCCTTTTTTGGCGGAAGATAATTGTAATTTTAATGAATTTCATGTACTCGCCCCATAGGTGGGAGGGGGGTGGATAAATATTGACGAGAACGCCAACGAGTAGATAAAACTGAGGTTGATAGAGAATTGACCGAATAAGATAAGTCTTCCTCAAAGTGGACGTTAGCGCCCCCCTGATAGTCTTCAGGGGGGGCGGTATAAGACCCGAAGAAATGTTGGGGGCAAGGCCATGTAGGAAGCAAAAAAAAAAAAAAAAGAAAAACGGCAATTACATTAAATACGGATTTATCGAAAATCCAACAAATCCATCAGCACCGATGTGCCTTGAATTTGTCGAAAAACATTTTCAAATGAAGCGATGGAGCCATTTAAACTACACGATCGTTTTAATAAAATACACTCAGATATGAAAGACAAATGTGTGTGTGGCATATTTTTAAAACACGGAAAAAAGTACGTTTCTCAGCCAACAATATCAAAACTTTTTTTCGCGGTTCCTAACCAAGATGACGGACTTCGTGATTCGTACAATATCATTTTGTTACTTGCTAAATCAGGCGAACCACACAATATCGGGGAAGATTTAACTAAAAGAAGTTAGCGGAGACCATTGTGCTCCATAAACCAGCGGCAGTTCTTATACGAAAAATTCCATTGAGCAATAGCTCTGTACAAAGACGAATTGACGAGGTGGCCGAAAATATCGAAGATCCACTATGCAATTATCTGAAGACTTGTCAATTTAATTACGGAGACTTACGCCTGTTATTAAGTAAATTCGAGCCTGATATTAACAAACTCGTCAGAGAACATCAAGTTTATCCTTCACATTCGATAAGTTTTAATTTAATTTTAATAAAGATATTTTTTAAAAATATGTTTTAGATTAGCAATTAATGTTTGAAATACGAATAAAAATAAATTTAAATATGGTCAAGTATGCGTTTTAATTGTATTTGTATTGCTCTCATTTGAAATATAAGTTTGAACTCAGCTATAAAATTCGGCATGTTTAAATATGTGTTTGCAATAACTACTGTTTTTTTTTTTTTAAAATACACTACAGCTTAAACAATTTTGTTTTTTTTTTTTGGGGGGGGGGGGAGGGAATCTGGAAAATGTTTGATTCTCAATGTGGACGAAACCTGTGGAAAAGACGCGTTTCGGGCGATTAATCCCGTTTAAATCAAAGTGTCTATTTTGCAGGGAACAGAAATAATAACACTTTATCCGTATACAAAGTGACGGATAAAAATAAATCACAAAACGATACATTCGAACTTCGGTGGATCTTCGGAAGGATATTATCTGAGCGAATAGAAAAACGCCCTGGGGCGATTGCGGGACAAGGGCAAACCGAATTCATGAAAAACTGTAACAATTATAGTCGGAATCATTTACTACACTAGAGTGTACGATAGGATTAACGATAAAAAATTTTAATTCGGAGATTGACGATTGACGAATGTAAGAAACGTAATCGTATAGGTTTATACGGCC
The DNA here is from genome assembly GCA_956483605.1 of Tuberolachnus salignus. Taxonomy (NCBI): domain Eukaryota; kingdom Metazoa; phylum Arthropoda; class Insecta; order Hemiptera; family Aphididae; genus Tuberolachnus; species Tuberolachnus salignus. The sequence continues at coordinate 20,378,116 of OY101433.1, forward strand.
GGTACGCGATAACCGCGATCGCCCTGTACAGTCCGTATTGCGTTTGTATGTTCCTTCCATTTACATGCATTTCGGTACGAAGATCGTTTACGATTGGTTTTTTTTTTTTTTTTTTTTTTATTGATATCGAAATATACGGTGAACTTTTCCCGAATGTACTATTAAAAAAAAAAAAAAAAAAATATTCTTTAATGATGTAAAATGTTTACGAAAACCCGCGATAGAAAAAACTATATCGATAATAAGTACCGAAAGAAAAGGAAAAAAAAAAAATAAAAAAATACTACTCTTATCGCAATAAGTGGTATTGTGAGTATTTTATATGTAAATATATTATATTATGTAGGTTGGAAAAAAAAAAAAAAAATAATAAAAAATTACGGGCCGCGCGAATCGAGGTTAAGTATCGAATTATTGCGCGTGGTGTGTTATTATTATTTATATGTATTTCGTTTTAAATCGCGTATTTTTACGCGATACGATTCGAGAAGTACGAGGATTGAAAATATATATTACCGTAAACGAGACGAATCGTCGTTAAGCACGCGAGACGACGGGCTATTTTTTTTTTTTTTTTTTCTTGTCGCCACGTATAAAATCATTCATCGAGCATACGCATAATCAAAATGTAAAAAATTATTTACAGTATAAGGTTTGGGTTTCATCATTTGCACAGTGGCCACTTCAATTGACGTACGTGCACACCTACGTGTATTACCGACAGGGAAGGCGGGCACCATCCTCGCAATGCCCGCGTTTGCGCACAAACTCCAGTCCAATTTTATAATTTTTTTTATATTTACAACGATCGTTTCCACCCCCCCCCCCTCCCCCCCGCGCGTTCGTCATATGTTCTAATAATTTGATATAAAAATTTAAAAAAAAAAAAAAACGAGAAACCCTCTTCGCCTCTTCGTCGTGAATACGTCTCGCCGAACTCCCGGATTTCTCTCGTAACAGAAATTACAGAGATTTTTAATCTGACGGTTGTACACGTCGTTGTTTTTTTTTTTTTTTTAAATTTATCAATTTTAAGGGTATTTTATTTTTTACTCTTATTATTAGCAATTTAAGTTTATATCTTCTTTTAGTTTTTACTTGACTTGAGGGTACTCTCTCGAGTCGTCCCGAATTCTCGATATTATCACGTCCAATAAAAAAAAAAGTCTATGACGAACAATATCCAAATAATATGATACACAGGCAGCGGCTGGTGTTTGAATTATTTAAATCCGTCGCCGTTACTATTTAACATTATGGCAGTGAATTATTATCGACGTTCGTTTGGATTTCGATTATTCCTGCATTTATAAAGCTGGGCTCAAGTTAACCGATTTTTTTTTTTTTGATTTTTATTTTCTATCTAGTCCCTAAGTTAGAAAATATGCCGTCATAAATAATAAAGTTAATTTAAAAAAAGAAAATAAATAATCTACACAACACAATTTTAGATTCTAAACGGAGCGGGGGGGGGGTTTTGTAGTTTTACAATGATGTTTACTATTTTTGGGTTTTTTCTGTAAACACTTTTTCTACCAGAAGACGTCATCCGATCCCATACACTCCTCCGTTTGCGAAAGTTGGTACTTTAAAGAGCTCACTTTTCGATATACCTATTAGTTTTTTAATACGGCAGAAAAAACTACCAAAAAAAAATAACGGAAAAACGGCATAAACACGATTTTTATAAACGTATTTTATTATTTCTTTACAATTCCGGAAATAATTATTTTAGAAACATGATATTTCCACATAAAATGTAATTTTCTATTGTAATGACGTGGAAAGAAAATTTCTAAAAACGTATTTCAATTTTGGGCTGTTTATAGACATTTTTATTTTTATTATTTTTGTCAAGGTTTTAAGTTTTAAAGAGGGAATGTTTTTTGATTTTGAGACCTAAACATGTTTTTTAACGTTTCATTTACTTAATAATGTTAAATATTTTCAAAAAAATCTCTAAAATCGGTAGTCGCAATTTTTTTTTTTGTAGCCGTTTAAAATTTGTCGACGCGTATTATTCCGATACGTAATATATTCCAATATGTGAAATAATGTTTTCTATATTGCAGGTCCATTAAATCATTATGATTTGCACGCATATTAAGTGGAAACCAAAAAAAAAAAAAAAAATCAAATTTATTAAAGTTTTAGTCATACTCTTCGTTAGATTGACAATAATAGTCGTGCATATTACACTGGACCTCTGCGGCGGTATCATTTAATCGGCAGAAACGATTTGCTATCATTTTTTTTTTTTTTTTTTATCAATTATTATCAATACATCCACCGAGAGAAACACGTCCAACGAGCGCAGTGACCGCGGCCAATATACCGACACCCACCGTGCGGAGTTCCCCGGCCGTTTGTGAAAATCTTTTATGTGAATTATTATTTCAGATTTCAAACATTAAAAAATATTATTATAAATTATCCTGATTCGCTGTCCGAGTAGATTTTTATCCGCTACATTTTGAACGATAGCGATTTTCCGCGTACCTCCACCCCCCCCCCCCCATCCCCATCACCATCACCACAACCGCCCCCCTCTGGCTCGGGTAATAACGATATTGCGTTTGTGCGATTAAATTAGATAGTTGTTCGGCAAACAACTGCAGGTGATGTACGACGACAGGGAGCCGATGCCCGCGGGAATTTACGCCAAGGAGGTTTTAAACTAATCGTCGTCGGCGGGTTATAAACACGTTTCGCGCGTTACAATATATTAACCAGACGAACACGAGACCCCCGCGGCCGCCCGACACGGTTACTGGCGGCCCCGGGATACCGTTGTTCGGGACTTGTCTAGACGAAATTGGTTTGTCTTGTGGTTTTACAATAACGTTAGTTTTCCCGTAAACGTTGTTCCTACCACAAGACGATTTCGTCCGATCTATAAATACACTCCTATACTGTTACCGTTTGCGAGAGTTGGTACATTAAAGAGCTCGTATTTCGATATACCTATTAGTTTTTAAATACCGCAGATAAAACTACTAAAAAAAAAAAAAAAAAAAAACGGTATAAACACGATTTTGACAAACTCGAGATTTATTATTTTTTTTTTTGTAATTCCGAAAATTTTAAGAACATGATATTTCCACATAAAATATAATTTTGTAATATAATGACGTGCAAAAACTAATCGTCGTAGCCTGACGAACACGAGGCCCGCGGCCCCGGGAAATCGTTGTTCGAGACTTGTCTAGACGAAATCGGTTTTTAGTTTGTCTTGTGGTTTTACAATAATGTTAGTTTTCCCGTAAACGTTGTTCCTACCACAAGACGATTTCGTCCGATCTATAAATACACTCCGATACTGTTACCGTTTGCGAGAGTTGGTACATTAAAGAGCTCGTATTTCGATATACCTATTAGTTTTTAAATACCGCAGATAAAACTACTAAAAAAAAAAAAAAAAAAAAACGGTATAAACACGATTTTGACAAACTCGAGATTTATTATTTTTTTTTTTGTAATTCCGAAAATTTTAAGAACATGATATTTCCACATAAAATATAATTTTGTAATATAATGACGTGCAAAAACTAATCGTCGTAGCGTGAAGAACACGAGGCCCGCGGCCCCGGGAAATCGTTGTTCGAGACTTGTCTAGACGAAATTGGTTTTTAGTCTTGTGGTTTTACAATAATGTTAGTTTTCCCGTAAACGTTGTTCCTACCAGAAGACGATTTCGTCCGATTTATAAATACGCTCCTAATACTGTCGCCGGTGGCAAATCGTGTCTAGTCGTTACTTTGGACGGATCATTTTTTCGATTTACCTATCAGTTTTTCCCATGCGGCAGAAAAAAAAACACGTCCGTGAAGTTTCCCAGTCCCCTCCCCCCCCCACACACCCACATTGCCGTATCGACTCCGGAAATTCGCAACTCAATACTTTTACCGGGAGAACGGTTTTTCTGTGGGAGGGCGAGGGAGACTATTAGTTTTAGAGAATATTGTGTTGTTCGCGAAAGCACTTATTTGTTATATTATCCTACGTAAAATGGTTTTTGTGTAAAACTCAAAGAACCAAAATACTGCCATAATTGGCCATATTTCAACCCTTTTGAGACGCGGGAAGGCCACGGTGAATAACCTAAATTAATTTTTTATAGTGTCGAACAAAATAAGAAAGGGACCCAGTATGAAAGTAATAGAATTGAAATTTAAGCACAACACTAACCTAACGATTTTTCATGTCTCGAAATAACATAATTTTAAAAGTACTTAATATTTATATAAATGTATAAAATATAAAATACACATATACACGAATAATGTAGAGAATGTAGATTATATTATTGATGCGACTTCTATCCCACCAAAATCCACTTATTAAAAACCTCTAACTCTCCCAGGAAATCCTAGGCGCAGGCTAAAAAGGAAATGGTGTTGTGACCTCATACAAGTTCCAATTTAAAATATATACAGTAGAACTCCAATTATCCGAACGCCAATCATCCGGACGTCCAATTAACCGGACGGCACGTGCCGTTATTCATACACGTGTTTCATAATCGTTTTTAGATTAGATTAGATTTTTTATCTTTTTATAAAAAAATTAATCTGAAGGATTGCTGCTACATGCTTGTTGGAGCATGGAAATGTGTACAAAATTGTACTTTAGAAAGGTCATGGAATAAGTTACTGAAGCAAGTTGAAGATACCCAAAATGTGGAACCAAATGTTGAAATAGCTGAAATACAAGAGTGTATAAGCCAAGTTCACGTATTTAGCGATTGTGATGAAGAGAATATAAGTGAGTGGTTGCTTATGGATACAAATGATCCTGGATATCAAATACTTTCGGATGATGAAATAGTTCGTAACTTATTTGAAGAAGATGAAACTGAAGAAGAGGAAAATGAAACTGACGATTTGACTGAAGGTGAAAATGGGCCGTCTCATTCTGAAGCTTTTGATGCATTGGGTTTGGCGTTTAAATGGTTTGAGAGACAAGAAGAATCAAACACCACTCAATTGTTGCAATTAAGAAGATTGAGAGACCTAGTTGCTCTAAAGAGAAAGTCAACTATGAAGCAAACTAAAATATCATCATTTTTCAAAATAAAATAAATTATGTGCCAAGTCAGCTTTTTTTTTTGGTTTTAAATTATGTCACGTATGTACTTTAATTAAAGCTTATTTTGTTTCAGTTGAATATCTAATAAAATTACATATTTGTTTATGGTTACGTGTGTATATAACTTTTGATATATCATATGTCAATCATCCGGATATTTGCTTATCCGGACCACCCTCGACATTAATTAGTCCGGATAATTGGAGTTCTACTGTATATATATATATAGAATTCCAATTAGTAACAATCAAAAAAAAAAAAAAAAAATATATAACTAATATAAATAATTCGTGTTAAGTGTTGCCAGTGGGCGGCTTCTTATTCAATTTTTCACGTTCTGTCTTCTCTTTAGCACATTAGCTTATTGTGCATTATTTGTATAGATTTTTTATTTCTAATTAATAATGATAATAATAAAAAATATATATATATATTATGGAAAACGATGTATAAATAGTGATTTTAATTACGAAAAATCCATGGGTCGTCTTGACGACAACGATCATATTATACGACGGAATAACAGACGAGATTCGTTTTTAAGTGCAAATTATATAGATGGTTAGGTTAGGTGAATGTTTAAACTTATGGCCGATTTTAAAATTACATAAAATCAGCTATATTACGAATTTAATATGAATTAGTAAAAAATTATAGCTCATTTATGATGTTTTCACATAATAATTTTAAGAAATTGTTAATTTTTATTCCGTTAATTTTAAAATTGTATCACAGAAGTTTACGGAAAATAAGAAATTAACCAATTAAAGTATTGCGATTTCTGTTCCCTTATTCCCTCTATTATCGCGGCATGAAGAGAGGTAAATAATGGGTGACTTACCCATAGTAATTATGTTATTACTATAATACCGTACACATATAAATGCATAATGTTTATGGTAAAACAAAATTGACATTTTTTATTTAAAATCTAATATGAACTTGTGCTAATTTAAAAAAAAAAAAAAAAAAACATAAGCAACGAGTATTACGAGGTGCGACAATAAAATAACGAGACTTTTTGAATAAAAGTTGTTTATTTTAAAAATGTTATAATTTAATGATTATCACCTTCAAAGTACCTTCCCTCAGCATCAATACACTGTTGCATACGTCGCTGCCATTCTTGAAAACAGTGTTGCCAATTGCTTTCATTCAGCCCTTTTAGAAGTTCTGCCGTTTTCATTTTTACGTCATCAACTGTTTGAAAATGGGAAAAGAAATAAGAAGGAAATAAGAAGAAGTCACAAGGAGCAAGGTCTGGCGAGTACGGGGGATGTTGAAGTACAGAAATTTTTTTTTCAGTTAAAAAACGTTGAATTGAAAATGCACTGTGAGCTGGAGCATTGTCTTGGTGAAGAACCCAGCCATTTATCCATAGATCTAGTCGCTTCTTTCTGACACGTTCTCTTAATTTAATTAATACCTCTTTATAATAATATTGATTAATTAATTTTGTCGATTTTTTCAACGTTTTCGTTTGTTGAAGACGTGGTAGGACGTCAAGAACGATCATCGTCTTCGACGTCCTCCCTTCCACTACAAAACCGTTTGTGCCATTCAAAAACACGAGCTCTTGATAAACATTCTTCACCATAAACTTCACATAACCTACGAAACGATTCCGCGGCAGTTTTTTTTTAATTTAACAAGAAATTTAATGTTAACACATGTTGTTCGATTTTTATATCTAACATTTTTCGGCAGTATAGTCGAACTCGCACTAATAACAAGGCTACTAACGTATAAGAAAATGAATCGATGCCATCAGTGTTCATAGTACTTTTAGATAAGTGTTTTCTAATCATATTTCAATAATCGTTTTATAGATAACGTTAATAGTTTAGGTTATATTTAGAAAGTCTCGTTATTTTATTGTCGCACCTCGTAGGTTGATGCACATGTAGGCATATGCGGGAACGTACCCAAAAGGTTTCCGCCTTTAAACACCTCAACGAAAATCAATTTCGATAACTTCGTTGCAAATTGTTGCAAATTAGTAGCAAATTTTTGGCACCTGTTCGGAGTCGATACGGCAACGTGTGGGTTTGCCAACTTCACGGACGTGAAAAAAACCTGTCAATAATATAATTTGTATACCCGTGTTCGTTACGGCTTGCCTTGCAAATGTATTACAGGGAACCCCCTACAATTCTCGTCATAATACATGCCGCTTAAGGTTTCGAAGTGTTTTGTAAAAAAAAAAAAAAAATTATAACGTCGACACGCGCCGAGTAATTTTTTTTTAAAAATTATATTGAAGAGCCAACCGATAGACTCGGGAAGTCTTCGTCGTGTTCATACATATTATACGTTGGTCTTTCGGCAAGAAGATGCAATCGTACCCTCCCCCCCCCACACACACACACACACACACACCCCTTGGTTTTTAAATCCGTCTGATACGTATGAAATACGAGTACGTTACTTATATTCGGCAGCCTCGTGTTCGTTTATAAATCGATTTCTATTTGATTACTTTGGCGAAATACATGATGAAACTGTAACAAATAAGCGTCCGCGAACGCCCACGATCATCGCTATAGTTTCGAGCGAAAATAACGTTCTAGAGACCCTCAAAAGTGCACCCCCGGTGCTAATTCAGCATGCCCAGTCCTAACAAACTTCCTGACTTGTAGTCGTGGATTTCCCAGTTGCCTCTATGATGGTTGTTCTAACTATTGATCCTGTATTTCGCCGGGCACGTTTCGCCCACGTCCGTCTCCTCCTTTTAATCTCATTTGCAATATCCGATACTTTTAGATTCTGAACGGACCAAGGACTCTTGTGGTTTTAAATTATGCTTATTTATTTGATTTTTTTTTTTCTGTAAACATTTTCTCTACCAGAAGGCTTCATCCGATTTATACACTCCTATAAGGTTTCCGGTAGGAAATTCTGTTTACTTGGTACTTTAAAGAAGTCATTTTTTGATATACTTGTCAGTTTTTTCCTACAAGGATTCCTTGTTTAAAGTTTTATATATGTTTATTTAAAAGTTTTCACCAATTAATAATAATATGCCATATGAAAAAAAAAAAAAAAACGACGAAACCACGATGTACACCTGTCCAGACCATGATTACGAATAAAAACGGCATTATCGTACAATTCAAAATACACCATTTATTAAGGCCTGCTCTTATCTTATCACAGGCTAACGACCACATTAAACTCGTCAGTCGGCTCTGCCGGACCCTGTACTAATTCGCTCGGAATCGGTTTTCGTTTGCAATTTACCGTACATATATAAATTAAATTCGCCAATGCGGTACTGTAATACGCTGAATACCAACGTTAAGTATTGGGTTAGATGTGGAGTCGGGTAAAGATTAAATTCTTGTTAAAAAAGGGGCGGACATTGAAAATCTACTGGATCGTTACGGTTACTGTAATCCGTATCGGGAACCAGACGTATCCGGGAATTTCCAATAGGAGGGAATGTAGCAAGTGATAGCTAAATAATAATCACGACCATAATCGTAGTATCTTTATCTTATCTAGATGAGAATATTGATATCAATTTATCTGAAGTTATCTAAGGTAAAAAAAAAATAATAATCTAGATGATAAAATATATAACTGTAAAAAATTAAAAATCAAAATGTCGTTTACAGAATTATTTTGACCGTTTACGTTTTCAACTACTCGTCGAAACGTTCTCGACAATTGAGTATTTTATTATGTTTACTCGTGTCCGGATGGTTTTTGAGAAATTAATATTTTACCGTTAATATTTTTTTTATACGATACGGTTTTTTTTTTTTTTTTTTCCTACTCATCTGCGTCCCTCCACACAGACCGGATAACGAGAGGTTTCAGAATTATTATTATTTTCAAAACTTTATGTAGGGTTGCACCGGTAAGCGCAGTGAAGCTAACGGTTTATTTTGTAATATTATGCCGCCGTACGCCAACTATAAGTACCCGGCACCTATTATGTTATGGCCGAACCCGAGGTATTAACCTATATAACGTACATCAAAGGAAAAGTTTGAAAAAAAAAAAAAAAAAAAAAAATGAAAAAAAGTTGTTCGGGGATTGCGCGTACAAATTTCGGTCTCGTATACGTACAATAGGTACGTAAAATATTATTATTTATGCATTGTACTCACCGCCGTGCCGTCAATTTCAGAACGCGGGACCCGGAGGATTTACGAACCGCCGGGTTGCGCTGAACGTGCAAATGTTACGTATTTTTTTTTTTTTTTTTTTTTTTTTGTGGCATCGATGACGGGCCGGGGACTGGCCTTGCGGAAATGCTACCGGCCCGCCACCATCGTTTATTATAAACAAAAACACATACAATTATTTACACAACATAAAATCCCCTTTTCCCTTTCGCGGGGCGGGCTCACATTATTAAACTTATATCACTAAATATACAAAACACCTTACAAGCTAAAAATATATACATTCTTTTTTTTTTTTTTAATTTTAAAAAAAAAATAAGAAAACAAACTATTTAGATCTTAAAAACTACTAATTTTATGTACATTCTTTTACATTTTAAAAAAAAAAGAATAGACAACGCTATACAGTATATACAAAACATCGGCTACTGCCGTCGACGCTGTCGCCGACGCTCCGGCGGTGCTCCTGCTGCTGCCTCTGCTGCTGCTGCCGCTGCTGCCGCTGCTGCTGCTGCTGCTGCTGCTGCTGCCGCTGCCGCCGCCGCTCTGGCCGCCTCCCACCGACGCTCCTCCTCCCCCTTCGCCCCCATGACGGAGATTGCAAAGGCCCTGACGGCTGACCATGCTTCGGTACTGCTGAGCATGGCCGGTCCAAGCCCTTCCGGAGAGATGCTGCCCAACACCGCGACCAGCGCTGCACGTTCGGTATTCCAAGCCGGGCAGTCTAGAAGGGTGTGGGCCGCATCGTCCACCTCCGATGTGCAATGGGCGCAGTGGGGGGCGTCGCGCTTGCCGATCCTAATGTTACGTATACTTACGGGAAACCCACGTGATTGAATAATCGAATAAATGGATACGAGACGGGCGCGTTCAAAATCGTATTTTTAGAAGACAAGTACCGAATACTAACCGTAGTTCATTTTCACCTATTAATATAAATACTTAATGCCAGTTGCTGTCGTGAATTTAGATATAATATCTTACTGTACATACTCGATAAGTATCATCAAATATAACATTGGTTGCTGAAAAATCCGACTGAACCGAAACCACCGAGTAACCGTTGACCGTCGACATCTCATCTCCCCTTGTACACGCCTTCGTCCTCGATAACATTAGCTATAAGCTTTTTTTTTTAAATTTTTTTGATATCTTGTAAATGTTCGTATTTATCAATGATCGCGCGCCACGTCCCCGGGAAAAAAAAAAAAAAAAACGAAAACTGTTGACGGGACGAAAAAAGAAACGGATAAATCATTGGGAATACTTCCTATCCTCGGAAACCGTGTAGATTTACGCAATTTCGCAACTAAAAAAAAAAAAAAAAAAAGTGCGAAACTTTTAACTATTTCGGAAATGGGTTACCGCGGTGGTATAGTTTTGTCGCACAGCAGTTGTCCGCGGTTTGTCATAACACGAAACCACTGTATACCGCCCAGTAATAATTATTTAGCGAGCTTCTCGATCGTATTCGTTAATATTTAACCATTTTCGACCACTATAGTTTTGGATTTCGTTCGCCGGTATCGTCGATATATATATATATAAATTTCCTTTAACATTTCGCGAGTTCCTCGTGTTTGGCGTAATTCCTATAGGAATTATATAATCGTAATAATATCACGAAACCGCCAACCTTGAGCTGTCCAGCAGCCGCACGCCGTCACAATTGAGTCGATTATTCCGTTTGTATAAGTACACTGTGCGCGTATGTATCTGACGAGCTATTGCGATTCTGAAATCAACGTCGCAGCTAGTAAAGCTTTAGTTGGGCTCGCTTTGTTTTCCGCAGAAGTCTTGAACCTTTTGAAAAAACGAAAATTGTTGACGGGATGAAAAATGATACGGATGAATCATAGGAAATACTTCACATCCTTGGAAACAATGTAAATTTAGGCAATTTTGCTGCTAAAAAAAAAAAAAAAAGTTCGAAACTTTTAACTATTTTGGAAATGGAGAACCCGTTTTTAAATTTACCACTTGAAAAATTAACTCAAAACGGAGACTATCAGCAAGGAAAAAATCGTATCGAACATTTACCAGTCGCTAACGATACTGCTGAGCGAGGAGGAGTGAACATTTTTTAGACGTATACTGAACTGTTAACATATAATGAGAAGCAGGAGTAATTTTTGTTACGGGCCGTTGAAACAAATAGAAAAACAGTGGCCACAGAAGTTATACTTTCTAGTGAATGATTATAATTTTTTTGTTAATGATTACTGTATTAATTAATAAAGGATAAAACATATGTACCTTGATTGTATTTTAATAAATAAAGGATGACACACGTTTGTTGTGCTCCTATATTATATTAAAACAACGAAATCCAGAAAAAAAATAAATAGATTTTTGGAAGACTTTGAGTACTAATCTCCAATCAGAAAAGAATGTCCAAGTGTTCAGAAAACGATACTGTACACATGTCTAAAAATATAGGAGGTTTTAAGTCAAATTTTTGTTTGTTACGTATAACCGCGAACCACCTTAACGTACGTGTATTACGTTTTGTTTTTTACGATTGGTAGGTAATAATGACTTGTTATTGCGCACAAAGAAACAAAAATGTGATGATAATCTCTAAAAACATGACATTTCGACATAACCGAGCTACGGGGGGGGGGGAAGGGGATTACAAGTTTAAACAGCTCATCCGAAAAGCGCATCCCAAACAGCGGCTTGTTTTGTTCTTACTGGCTGTGGAGCTAAAAAACGGTCCTGATCCCTAGAACACCAACGATACCAACCAATCTGCCATTCCAGTTTAGACGGTTCCAACTTCCCGTAAAATTATGCTTTTTAATGGCCATAAAAAAAGGCACAGGGCCAAACATTGGCCGATTGTACGTGGCTCTGTCACGTGTCTCGTGCAAACAAAATCTATTTGTGCTGGTTACAGAAATCTTTAATGCGTAAGGCCAATCGAAACTCAAAATTAAAAAAAAACGTATTTAAAATTTAAAATCAAGCAAAATTTAAAAGTAATATAAAATTTTAAAAAAGCACACGTCATAATAAAACCATTATATTACACACTTCGCTCTGAATTTTAAAAAGATGATGTGCGGAACAGCTAGACGATTCTGGATAACCAAAAAAACTCTACCCGAGCAAGGCCGGTTGATGGCAGCTAGTAGAAAATAAAGGAGAGATAAATGCAATTTTTTTTAGATTCTGAATGTCGCAAAGAAGTTTTTCGTTTAACCGATGATTTTATCAACGGTTCTACTACGGTAATGTTTAGTTTTTCTCAAAAAAAAAAAAAAAAACCAACACTTTTTCGATTAATGAAAACATTCTATACGTTATTCACATCGTACCTTAATATTGTATCGGTTCTTGTAAATTTGAACATGTTTTTTTATTATTTATAAATTAAAAAGCCGACAATAAATGCCGACGGTACGTGGGTTAGGTTATTTTTGTTGATTTCCGGATTACCCCGACAAGAATGGAAAATCAACATGAACAATAATATTATAATCTTATACCGGTTCACAAACCTTCGCTCAGAATCGTTTTTTTAACAATTTTTTTTATTGAAATCGATTTATTGTTGCGCGAAGTATGTCGGGTTTTTTTTTTTTTTTTTTATAAAAAATATATCTAATAACACACACAGGTTATTAATCTTTACGATTCATTAAATATATCAATACGATTATTTTTCTACAATGTTTTAAAATTATCGTCCGAATATATAAAATCCGAAAAATTAAACTCCACGGAATTTTATCAATTACTATTGTCACGCGCGGCTATTTAAAGTTGAGATGACAATTGTATTGAACATTTTGTTATGTCTACCTATATACCTACATAGTTTTTTACACGTCTATCTATACTATTACAACTATTTTTTTTTTTTTATCTTTTATTTTTATAAAAAAATAACGTAACACCGAGTCGTATACCTCTTTGGTATTTCTCAAACTGCAATTATCATTACTTGTAATTTATATCAGGTTTAAAATAATCGTACATAATCAAAATATTATAATATTGACTGCATTATTGATTGATTAAATAATATTTTAAATAAAGATCTCCGATTTTTTAATTTTTTTTTTTTGAGTTTTTCTATTTTTTGAAATTTTACATACGACGCATTGTTGATAAAACCAAAATTCCACTCCACCGCGTGTAATACTCGTGTACATTACGATTTATGAAATTGAGAGAGTTTAAAATGCGTGTATCCATAGCAGAGGCATATTTAGGATTTTTTCTTGAAGGGATATATTTTTTTTTTATCCAGAGATCACTTTACCTCCATCACTTCCGAACCGTCTTTAATTATAATATAACTCGTCAACACAATAGATAAAAAAAAAAAATTACGTTACCATATAAGCACAAATCCGTCGTACGTTACTGAAACTATGAACATAATATTTTTTTTTTATTGAGATGCAAAATGGTTTTAAAAAAAAAAAGGCCATGGTGCGGATCCATCCCACATATCACCCCCGTAAATATGCCACTGAATTGTATAGTGTAACTAGAACCAGTGGCGTGCTCAGTTTTTTCTTATGGTGGGCGATGAACTGTATTTTTGTTTTGTTTATAGTCCTAAACACAAATTTACATATTTTACTTGGTGGTGTACACACATTGGCGGAAATGGCAAGGGAATTTGGGGAGCTATATTTCCCCTTTCTTGTTCTATATAATGATGTCAAAAATTTTAGTTCCCCTTCTCCGGAAATTCTAATGGATTTCCGCCTATGTGTACACATTAGAGGTAGGATAGTATTTTTCGGAGTAGGTTGAGTGCAATTTTATGTCCAAAGTTACGTTACTAAATTTTTTATACATAAAACTATATACGATATAGGTATACGAATGCGAAATTAACGTTTTATAAAATATACATAGTAAACAATAAATATAACGTTTAATTATAAAAATTTAGACTTGAAAATTATAAACCTAGTTCGAGTTGTCTCGGTTTCGTCTCAAACTCCATCTAGTATAACACCGATATTATTAACTGACGCAACAAAAAGAAAATAAACAAAAAAATAGGAGGATGCTACCCCCTCCCCCCCCCGACCAGAAATCGGTTAACGACACTCGTCTAGAAAACTCGCTGAGGTGAATATCGTCTCAAATACAACGAAATATAGAAAAATCAGTATCTAATAAAAAACAATCTCGACTATTACACTTAAAACGAAATATATAACTCGTAATCCGATACGTTAGGTTTATCGGTATGCTGGAGAACAAGGGGACTCTGTACGGCGCGCACATTCGCGCTGTGGCCGACAAGACTCAGCGCGTTTGTGCGCGACGACCCGTCGACCGGTCCCGGGACGGCTCCGGTAACCCGCGGGGTACCTCAAGGATCCGTTCTCGGACCGCTCCTCTGGAACATCACGTACGACGCCGTCTGCCGCCTACTCCTCTCCCGAGGGGCACGATCACTATCGGCTACGCGGACGATCGTGGCGGAGGGGGACACGGCGGAGGCCGCTCAAAATCGGGCCAACGCCGCACTGGCGACCGTCTCCAAAGGCATCGGGGACCTAGGGCTACGGCTGGCCGTCCAAAAGACGTCGGTCGTGGCCTTCGGTAACCGGCGCTGGCCGACGGCGCCGCGGATTCGACTCGACGGCGAACTCATCGCGCCCAGCGAGTCCCTAAAGTACCTCGGCCTTGTGCTGGAGAACAAGAGGACTCTGTACGGCGCGCACTTTCGCGCTGTGGTCGACAAGGCCCAGCCCGTGATGTCGTCGGTCGGCCGGCTCTTGCCCAACATCGGCGGCCCGCGGGAGCGCAGGAGGCGGCTACTGGTGAGCGTCGTGCACAGCGTGCTGCTCCTACGAGGGCCTTCTCCCTGCCTTTATGTCCCCGGGGCCTCGCTGCTATGGCGGCCGTCCAGCGACGTGCAGCCCTTCGGAGCGTGTGCGCCTACGGGCCCGTCTCGCACGAGGCGGCGCTAATCGTAGCGGGACTGCCTCCCGTCGATCTGTTGGCCTCCCGCAGGTGCAGGGCGTTTGACGCTCTGCGCGCATTGGGGGCTACAGCGGGCGACGAACCCCGCCCGTCAGCACTCCGTACGAAGATCCTCCTCGCGACCAGAGGCTGGGCGCGCCGGATCCGATCTACGGAAGCGCCGGAGGGGAGCGGGCGCTCGTTCCGCCTCACTCAACTGTTCACGGGGCACGGATGCTTCAACTCGTTCCTTCACCGGATCGGTCGCCCGGGTGTTCTCACTGCGGATTTCCCAGTGAGGAGAACGAGATGGATGACGACGCTCTCCACACCCTGATGCGCTGCAAGGCGTTTGACGGGGACAAGGAGCACCTGGTCCAGAGGATCGGTGCGTTTGAACCGGGCGACTTGGTGCCGCTCATGCTGGAGTCCCCAGATCACTGGGAAGCCGTGGTCGACTTCGCTGACATGGCGTCATTGCGGTGAAGGAGTCGGCAGAACGGCAACGCCAAGCCCTCGACGTCGCCTTCTTCAAGCGCATCGCCGCCGCCGTTGACAGCGGCCCCGTATTCGCTGGACCGCCACGGAAGAGTCCCCAACCCACTGCAACTTGTGAGGGCAGCAAGTGGGCTTCGGCCCGGCTACTGCCCATCACCACCGCAGGGCAAGAAATATTATCATGTAAATCGTATGTGAGCCCGCCCCGCCTTAGGGGAAAACGGGATTTTTACTTATTTATTTATTTATTAATTGTATTTGTAAGTTTTCAATAAATGATGGCGACCCGCCTCCCGAAGTAGTGCCTCGCGGCGTTTCCGGGAGGCGTGGGTATTGCCGGTTTATATATAAAAAGAAACTAAGAGTATTTACACTACATACAGATACATCGGTACATGTAGTATGTGTCTTGTTTCTACTGAATATAGTTGACATAAGAATGTCGATGTCAATTTGGTATTAGATACGAGGAGACGAGGATTAAACTGTAGGTAACTTTTTTAACACGTGTAAAAAATAAACAAGTTTCAAAGACAGGAATTATTTATTTATTATTCAAAGACAGCAATTATTTTTATTGAGTATACATTTTTCTAAATTTTTAAATTTTCAAATTTTTAATTTAAACTACAGAATCGTCATTTGCAATACTTTTAGTGATGGATAAATAAAGGACGGTGTGTACGGAAATATGAAAACGTACTCGCGAGTTTCAAGCTTCTCGGTGTGCCGATAAAATACGGCGTCGGTACGAGTTGAATTGCGCGAAGTAGAGGTTTTTGTAACGAGTATTGCACACGCTCATAAATACGAGAATCTAAGTCTGGGTATTTTTCGAGCAAAAAATCTACGGCATTCTGGGGAACGTGCTTCATATATTTCTCGAACCAAAGGCGATGCGCAAACAGCGCAGGAAACACCGAATTTGTTTTGGATAAAAAAACGAAAATTGAATTCGTTATCAGCGACGGGAAATTCGTCAATACAGACATTTCGGTTATCGGAATGACGATTTTGAGCTTGTTAACACGTGGTAACATTCTCGGTGTCGGACGAATTAACAGAATGACCCCCCAGCCATAAGACATATACATATCAAAAAAAAAAAAATAAAGAAAAAAAGTTTATCGGTATTACGTCGTAATAATAATGAATGAAAAAAAAAAACGCCACCAGATTCGTATAAAATACATGTTTTCACTGCGAGAGTATCGTTTAGGACAATAACATATGTGGCCCGCTGCATAAAAATAAAAAAATGTCGAAGAGCTCCGATCTATGCACAAGAATCGGTCAGATTTTAGCCGGATATCACGTCGCCCGGGTATCGTTTACAACGTGACACGGTATTTTTATGCGCGCGAATAATTATTTTCGACCGCCGGTGATTATCAATTACGTACCTTTTTACGCAAATCGTTACCAAATGATATAAATATATATATTATTTACAACCGGAGTTTTAACTGCGGCGTGGTTAGTGAACGTGATATTTTTTTTAAAATTAATTATTAAATCGTTAATTCAACGGGCGACCACTACGCAAAACCGTGGCGTTTTATCCTAATTCCGGCGTACCGTACGTATGCGGAACGGAAGCGAAACACATAACGTTAATAATTAACGATGGGAATAATTAAAAACCGGCGTATGGATTGAAAACACCAAAAAAAAAAAAAAAAAACACCAACGGTCACGGATAACAGACGGCCGAGAACAACACCGGGCCCGACAGAAAATACGTAACTCGATATATTTATACCGGTGACAAAATACAAACGATTTAAATGTTGTACGTTTTATCGCACGGCCGGGCACAAACAACAGTTGTCTGCGTTTGCCGAAACGATTGGAAAGAAAGAAAAAAAAAACATTTGTTTAAATATTTTAGATTCTTAGCGTATAGCGAGGAATTCGTTGGTTTTTACTACGGTGCGTGTGTTTTTTTTTTTTTTTTTTACCGCTCGTGAAAGACCCGAAATTTTGTTCCGATTTTCGAGTGCCTAGCGCCATTCCTGAAAGCGTTTTCGATCGAATTTTCATAATAATTGTGAAAATGTACAACCCGGGTAAAATGATTAGACCGGAGACCGGAAATTCGCACAGAATATTAATATTAGTATCGTGTAGAATATTATTTCTAGACGCGGAAAACCGGTCGGTGCGTTTTAAATTTTACCGATTTTATTAGTTTTTTTTTTATTTGGTTTACGTGGTGAAAAAAAAATAATAGTTTTTACCAAACAGAAACGATTGCAAAATTTACACGAGGTCATAAATTGTACGGGGTAGTCGAAGAAAGGAATGACGAATGAGAAAAACGCGCTTTTAAAAAATGCAAACAATTCACTCGAGTCTGGACGATTTTTTTTTTTTTTTTTTTTTTTGCAAAACGTTTTCTTTATTTCCGTACCAATTATAGCCCCGTCGTAAGACGTTTTTCATTTACTTCTTCTCCGGGCATTTAATACTCTCCGGGCGTTTTCTCTGCTACCACGATTCCCCTCCGCTTTGTACGATTCCGAATTTAATTATCATCTCCACTTTTGCCACTCCCGTTCTTCCGCAAGATCCGTCTGTCTGGTTTCCTAGACCGACTCCGCGTGGTCACTCGGATTCCGATCCAGTACCGTTGGACGTCTGTCGTCCTCGTCGCTTCTTCGTCCGGCCACGCTCGCGGAATCCGTTGTGTCCTCTGTCCACCCGTGGATCCGGTGACCTACCCGTTTTATTCATGCAAGTCTCTGTTGGACCTTTACTCCTTGCGCGTCAACGCAAATCGGTCCACCGCGACGCCCTCCATATTTTATGTTCCCGTAAAAGATATTGAAAAAAAAAAAAAAAAGAGAGAGTGGAGAGGTAAAGCGTCTGGTAGTTGATTACATTCAAATATTGGCACGGTTGAAAACGTATATAGATAGGACGAGATAGGGACGGATCGATGTAAAAAAAATAAATAAAGTATCGTAGAAAAAAAAAAAAAAAATGTTTGATGTAACTAACGATAGCCGTCGTCAAACAACGGTGGGCGGTGAACCGTAAGGGGGCACGGGTATAATGTGTGTTTAGTCGCTTGTTGTTCGGCTCCCGCGTCTTTTATCTGATTGTGACAAAAAACGTGTTTTTTTTTTTTACATTTTTTTTTTTTTTTTTTCTTCTTTCTGCCATATCGAAAGCATACATCGTTATCGCCGTTTAGTCCGGGCATTAGAGAATTATCGTACCCGAGTGTACATTTATTACAGTTGACGTTTTACCTCCTTTACCACCGGCCGCCGTTCGGAATATTATTAATATTCGCGTGATTTTTTTCGATTATTCTTCTTTTTATTATTATTATTATTATTATTATTATTGCGATACGATTTATAGCCACACACGCGCGCGCGCGGGATTCAATGCCTACAATAATAATAATAATAATAATAATACGCGACAACGACACCTTCACGTTTTTTTTTTTTTTTTTCGTTTTTCGTTCTTTCTCTCTCTCTCTCTCTCTCACACACACACATATACACACACACGCAATTCGTGACAATACTGTTGTTTATGCGTTTGAGTGAGTGTAATTGACAATTACGTATAAACTACGTACCCGGACACGACGGCAATAATATCACTGTGTTTATCACGACAATGCAAATCTAAAATAATCTAACGTAATATTACAATGCGTTTTAAAATTTCGATTTGAATCTCGCGTCGTTATTGCGTCGTTGTCGTTACCGGTAACCGAACGGCGTAAAACAATATTATATTATTATTATAAATAATATGTCTACGTTTATATTGGGCGTATTGTCTCTGCGTGTGTCCGTGTCGATAAATAACATAATACGGTACGAGTGCACGGCAATAATAATAATACATTGTTTGCGTATTTCTTCCATGAAATTTTAGCGCTCGGGCCCGTCGGTGTTTGTTAAAGAGTCAGCGCGTTTCGGCCGGCCACCGTGTCCGTTATAGTATTGTAAAAACATAACCGTAATTTTTCGATTAGTCAAGACCGAATTGCACAAAATATCGATAAATAAACAAACAAACAAAATAATAACAATAATAATATTGTTACTGTACGTTTAATATAATGATCGTATAATAATAAATTAATTTTGAAAATGCCCAATATCGTATTCCGAAAAATGTTCTACAAGAAAACAGCGTAAATTATATTTAACGACTAAAGATTAATTTATATCAATTATTTAAAATTTAAAAAAAAAAAAAAGGACAATTTTCCTGACAACACTAATCTAATATGCCTAATACTACCTAATCTTTGACGGTAATGAATTTTTGAGATTTAAATGAAAATAAAATCCAAAACATTTTACATTAATATTTATTTATGCTAAACTTTAAGTCAAAAACACGTGACGATATATATATATATATATATATATATATATATAAAAAAAAAAACATATTTCTTGCTTAATTAAGTTTAAAAATTAAGTGCGGTAGCAAGAAGAGAGGAAGTACACTGTATTTTAGGACCAACGGGGGAGGGAAAAGCCCCCTGTTTACTCCCAAAAAAAGTGTGTAGTACGAAAAATGAGAAGAATAAAACTTAGGCCCTGTTTATTATCTAAACATATTTGGCACCGCAGCTAGAAAAAGGTAAGCAGTAGGTCGAAGCGTAAAGCGTACAGATTAACTCGTAAATCATTTATTTATGCAATGTGAGATTGTGCGATAATATGGAATACCTGCAAGGTAAACTTGATACCTAACGACTAAAAATATTTATTATTTTAAATGTTTATTATACAATTCGTGGCGTAAAAAATATTTCGTGAATAGATAAATCAATCAAATTTGCCCTCTCTGTATACGGCTGCCAGGGTTGCCATTAACTCGGCCAATATCATCGGCTTGGTTGTTTTACATCTATAAACATTGTAGGTATCCACGAATCGAATCATAATGGACTCGAACGTCTCAGAAGAAATCGGAAAATGATTTTTCTCTCGGAAGATATTAAAGAATAATAAATTATTTGTATAGAAAAACCGAAATCTGTTCATTCGTTCCAACTATTTGCGTATTATTTCATTTGAATAATTATTTTCCCTCTACCGCGTAATGCCGGTAAACCATTGTTAATGCCATGGGAAATATCGCGAAAAATCGTCTCGGTCGTATTCGTATTCGTATTACATCGATCTTCTTCTCCGGTTTTTAAAGGCCATTGAGGCCCATAACCGCAACACAAATTTGCTTCCGCCTGTCTCTGTCCTGAGCTACCAATTCCGTATCTTGTATTCCAAATCGTCCAAAGTGTTTTTTACTCTGGTCTATCCGTCTTTGTTTTGGTCTGCCTAGTGGTCTTTTCCCGGGGGGAGAGGGGGTTTCCATTTTAATACATACATTTTATACGTATACACCGATAAGGACCGTTATTGTGTTTCGGCGGTTCGGAATAGACTCGGAATATTCACGTTCTCCGTCATTTGTTCCGAAAACATACGGTACATACCAGCGGCTTTTAAACGACTTCGAAACAGTCGATTAATCAAGTGCGAGGCGGTCGAGCCCGCGTAATAAAACGCAACGGGAATGGCTTTCCGTTTAATAATTTACAACGGATAAAATAGTGCGCGGATTTTTCTGTTGCCGGACCATCTACAACCACCGCGGTTCGAAATGATTCCGAATATCGGTCGATTTACGATATTTTTGTTCGGTTTTTCTTTTCGAAACGCGACTGGGGGCCTTCGGTTCGTAAAAAGGGGATTTTCGGAAAGTGTTCGGGAGTACCGGAACGCGCATTTTTAGATAGATTTCAAATGTCTAGAGTAATTTTTTTTTTTTTTTTTTTTTTTTCTATTGCAAAATCGGCAAAGTTACGGGATGTTGACATTTAATATTTACGAATAGTCGGTTTTTAACGAAACCTATTACAATTAATTACATTATAATCGAGCCGTACCCGAGTAATTCCCGTGGCCGGCAAAGATCTCCATGACTGGATCCCATTTTGAGTATTTTCTACGGGGGCATATCAAAACCTTTTTACAAGCAAATCAATCTATTACCGTCCGAAATTTAAAATAAAACAAAATAAAAGTGGTATGTAATGATTTGAGTGGAGATCAAATGAAAGCAGTAACATCGCGAGAATCGCCGAGACGTTTGGAATCGTGTTGAGCAATTTATTGAACAGAGTATATTTATAAATCTTAAACCGATAGATATTTGTATTAAATACAATTTAAATAAACACATTCGTAATGTGTTAAAATTGTAGAACTTGCATTATTTTTTCAGTTTTTCTCACTAGTATGAATTAGTAAAAAACAGAGTGACTTTCGATAGAAAATTTATAATATCGGCAATAGCCGTTCATCAAAAACAGATAATTCGTAAATCAAATATTTCAACATCCCGTAAAAAACCATTATATATGAAAATCGTTCGAAATAAAATGACTATCCGAATCTGTTCGAAAAAAAAAAAAAAAATAATAATAATAAAAAATTTGGAGTTATCGTTTAGATGTAAAAATGCGCGTTTCGGTATTGCCTATCACCTTCCGAAAATCCCACGGCGACTTAAGGTCCGTCCGTCCAGCGAAAATATTAAGCTGCGGCCTCGTACCGCGAACGCACACAGCGGGTGATAATATCTAAATGGGTGGTCTTCAACCTTTTTGGGCTCGCGACCCACGTGAGCTTTGTAAAAAAAGCTAAAATTGCTTAATGCTTTGCAGTACTATTATTAAAACTTAATCGAAAATGTACACAATTCGTATGAAAATATAAAATAAAATGAAAATATGATACATAAATTTTAATGTGAACTTTGTCCTTGAGTGTTTTCACGTAATAAATTCCACCTTGGCTCGATTTGACTAAGCGCGATCCGTAAATCATCTTCAGTTTCAAGTCTATTTCTTTTTGACGTTTTCAAAATTTGCCATAGTAGAAAACGCCTTTTCGCATAAATGAGTCGTTGGAAATATTAATAAAATTGAGATGGCTTTAGTTGCTAATTCTGCGTGATTTCCCGTGCATAAGTGCGCCCAATATATTTCTAATGAAGTTTCACAAAACATTTGTTTCAATTTTGTTATCACACGATAGCTCAATTAATTGATTTTCAATGTCAGTAGACATATTTACTGTCGTTATTTCTACTGCGAACGGTTGTTCAATCCACTTATAATTTACTCGAATATCCTCAGGAAAATATTGGTTAAATCATTTTTCTAAGTTTGTCAAATGTTCGTTTACTAATTCAGAAATGTCTTCAAACTCGATTGAAGAATATTCTTCTAAATTTTATAAATTTAATTTTTATTTTAATAAGAAGACTTATCGCGACCCACCGGTTGGTTAGACCGCTGATCTAAACTGATGTGAATAACGAACGATTGAAAAATCGTCAAAAAAAAAAAAAAAAATCCGTATAATACAGTCGGTCGTGGGCTTGCAATGTCTCGGCGAAAACTGACGTGTTACAGCGATATTTCAGATGATAATCATAATAATAATACAGACAATTGCTGATGTTGAGCGCGTCACAGATATACACAGTTAGAAAAAAAAAAAAAGTTTATAGCTGTGTGTGTGTGTGTGTGTACCGCAACGAGACCGCAGGTTTTTAAAGCAGCCTACAATGACATTTTCCATTTGATTTACGACCGCGAATTGAATAATAACGCGCGTACCGTTGTATATTTATACGCGTATATAGAAAATAAAACCCATTTTGAAATGCGTGTACGTACGCATTTTTCTTCGGCGAAATTTCAAGGCGTTTACCTTCGGCGGTTGTCCGTTTAGCGTCCGTGTAGGAAAAAAAAAAAAAAAAAAAAAAACGTGTACCGCGTTGTATACGCACAGTCTCTAAAAATATATAATATAAGCGGACAATGATGAATAATAGCCGTGCGTTTACGGTAACGCCCCCGCACGGGAATCGGTAGAATAAAATATCACGTCCGTCGGCCGCAACGAGAAAACCGTAAAGCCCCCGGTACGGACGCGCCACGCGTGTCACCTAGCCCCGCATTTTTCGTTTTGTCAAACTCATGAAATTATTAACAGCGTTCGAACGAACGCAATCGTCGTAGAGTTCGGTTAGAGACCGTCCGTCGTTGTTGCGTACGCTTACGTGAAACCGATCGTCGGCGCGTAAATTCGGGGTGGTTTATTCATTTTTTTTTCTATTTTGTTTAATCACAAACCCGCGGTCAGATTGCCCAGATCCGAAGATACGCAAGCACAGTAACTAGTAAAAAAAAAAAAAAAAAAAAAACCAACAAATTAAGTATATAATAATAGTTACTTTTGACATGTATACGCCTTATGGCTGGTGGGTCATTCTGTTAATTCGTCCGACACCGAGAATGTTACCACGTGTTAACAAGCTCAAAATCGTCATTCCGATAACCGAAATGTCTGCATTGACGAATTTCCCGTCGCTGATAACGAATTCAATTTTCGTTTTTTTATCCAAAACAAATTCGGTGTTTCCTGCGCTGTTTGCGCATCGCCTTTGGTTCGAGAAACATATGAAGCACGTTCCCCAGAATGCCGTAGATTTTTCGCTCGAAAAATACCCAGACTTAGATTCTCGTATTTATGAGCGTGTGCAATACTCGTTACAAAAACCTCTACTTCGCGCAATTCAACTCGTACCGACGCCGTATTTTATCGGCACACCGAGAAGCTTGAAACTCGCGAGTACGTTTTCATATTTCCGTACACACCGTCCTTTATTTATCCATCACTAAAAGTATTGCAAATGACGATTCTGTAGTTTAAATTAAAAATTTGATAATTTAAAAATCTCTTTGAAACTTGTTTATTTTTTTACACGTGTTAAAAAAGTTACCTCGTCTCCTCGTATCTAATACCAAATTGACATCGACATTCATATGTCAACTATATTCAGTAGAAACAAGACATATACATGTATCTGTATGTAGTGTAGATACTCTTAGTTTTTATATTTTTCCCAATATCTTTCAACTTTACCCAACAAACACCATTAGAAAACATCTCAGTTAACGGCTCTTGCCGTTATTTATCTTTTTAATAAATTGTTTTACCTTAACTTAGTTACTGACGTTCATTTTTTTTTTTTTTTTTAGGACAACTAAAATTTAGTTATCCGAAACTAATCGGTCGGTTAGTTCACCCGTCTTGGCGTGTATCCATACGAATTATACTCGATCGATTTTTGAAATCCTCGTTTATCGGTTTTATATCGAACCGTGTTTTTCCGTTCGTCCGACATGTTAATACGCGTTAATGATTTTTTTTTTTTTTTTTTTAATAAAATTAAATCGAATTTAATCGTGGCGGCAATACATTAATCTGACGTTGTTTGAACTAACTTTTAAGAGCCCTCTTGATAAAATTACTGATCAAGATTAACGAGCACGACGTGTGTGTGTGTGTATACGAACTTTGCAGCGTATTGTACATTTTCTCGACAGACTTTTATCATCGTAATAAACTAACGGGCTTTCGTGTTTTTAGTTAACATGGAAGTTGAAACTTTCGCGTTTTAATATATTTTATCTCGTTTAAACGTGAAATAAAATACGTTACGGCTGATTTCTGGGCAACGCGGCAGTCATCTATCACTTTTCCCGTGTACACGCTTTTCCGTATACGTGTACGGTAGTCGCCATTTGATTAAAAAAAAAAAAAAAATCTCCCGAGCCCAACATTACAAATATCGATTTTTTCGATGTTCGCACACAAGACATATTATATCGTAATAAACCGGCACAGGTATTAAAAACGAACAAATTTTATCGCGCGTTTTTCGGGCAATTTTCCATCTATACGTTTCTAAACGAATTTTTCTCCGCTTTTATTGTAAACGTTCTTCGTTCGGTTTTTATTTTAGAAGTTTCCCCCACTTCCCCCGCTCCGGGGAAAAAAAAAAAAAAAAAAAAAAAAAACATTTTTCCTCGACGGTTATAAAATACCAACCTCGTGTCACTGTACGAAATATTATATTTAACGTAACTATTGTTTTGTCGTGCAGGTACATTTGTACATTACGCGAACAGCACGTAGTATTGATTGTTTAGATTACCAAATAGATTTTTTTTTTTTTTTTTTTTAATCTCGGAAATACCGTACCTAGGTAATCTATAAGGTCGACATTTTTTTTTTTTTTTTTTTGGTTACATACATTTTTTAGTCTGACAATATATGTCCAGACGAATTAAATATATTAGCCGGGTGCCGTGTGTATAATAATTTGTAAATACACAGTCGGAACAGTACGGTTGCATTATTGAGTACATTGTATATATATATATATTTTTATTTTCTTATAATTCTTATGTTAAGTGTGTTTGATGTTGTAATCACGTTAGTATTGAATAATTCATCGCAGCCGTAGGTTTTCTTCTAAAAAAACGCAAAAATAAAACAAAGAAAAACCATTCGAAACGGATAGACGGTGGCGTACAATATCGCGATAAAATTTCACTCGGCCCGTTGAAATTCTAAAACGTTTACACTCGATCGTGTACACTCCGCCCCAGCGCCTCCGGTGTCCTCGTGTTCGGAAGCACTCTTTAATATTGTTCCGGTTTTTCTTTCTTTTTTTTTCTTTTTTTTTACTATTCATTTGTTCGCGTCAATATTATTATTGTGCGTTCCGGTCGTAAAACAGCGTTATGTTTTACGAGAAATAATAATAAACGCATAGTTTTAGCCGCGATATTTTTGCACTTTATTCTATTGCAACGTACGGTGTGTGTATATATATATATATATATATATATATAACAATAAGCGGAAAACAACTTTATCGTCGCCGCGCAGTATATAATAACACGGTGCGTAATAAAACTAAAAAAAAAAAAAACCTAAAATAATATAAAAGCTATAATTTATACCGAATAAAACGGTGTCGGAGTACGTAAATCGTTGTACGGTCCACAATTAGAGAAATCGCCCGCGAATATTATAGGCACGTATATATAATAAGTATTCGACGCGATAACATAATCTTTTCTTTTTTCTGTTTTTTTTTTTTAGTTCCCTCTAGCTCCGCTATAAGTCCAAGTGTCGGGTGAACAAAAATGTTTTCGATTAAATTCGCGAGAACCTCGGTGTACATATACGAAGTAAACGATGATTACGACAAAATCGTATTCCTCGAGGTTACGTGTGAACACACAAAAATATTAAAAATGTCTATGTACAGGTACTTATCGTTCTGGAAAATTCTAAAGTTTTAGATCTCGATTTCCGATCATCAACACCCCCGGGGGTGGTTTCTGATAAAAAAAAAAAAAAAAAAAAATGTCGTCTAGTCGGTGCAATGGTTTTATTGTGCTGTAGTAGTTTACTTAACAATGGGCACGAACCGGGAATGTTATTTACCCCATCCTGTTTTCAGTGGCGCACAACCCTACCCCGAAATGTCTTCCTTCCATTAATTCCATTAGTATTTTTAAACCGAGTTTTACATTCAGCAGCGTACTGGCTGTTTTAACGGTAATATGAGACATAGTTATGGGTTATTGGATTTGGATAATAATATGTTGAAAATACTTTATATCGCCGAATAAATGAATTTTTACAAACAGATAACTTGCATCTTGAAATTGCCTACTTTAGAAAAAAAAAATATTCGTTTAGATGCTGATAAAGAATTTCGCGAATTTAAAAAATGTACGATAGATTAGAAATTGCCATTTGTGTTCCCAGAATACGTGATGGTCAAACACACAGAAATAACGTGGCCATTGACACCCCAAAAAGTTTTCACCGAGTAGGAGTATTCGTCCAATTTTTAGATAAGTTCATAGAGCAATTACACACCCGGTTTTTGGTCCGTATTAAAGAGTACCAAAGTCTAATTTGAAAGTTACTAAAGAAATTGAAGGACAAATTTCAGATACTGCTAGAAAATCTCAAAGATATTTTGAACGACGATAACAATAATAATATTTTAAATGAATATTCAAACTATGCTGAATTGAAATTATGGTATAATAGCTTTAAATATCAGCCACAACAACTGTGAACACATCTATTCTTCCAATGTAATTCGCAAATTTAGCCGGGTTATTTCGAAATCGCTTTAAATTTCCATCACTTTACCGGTTACAACAGCCACGGGAGGAACGTTTATTCGCAACATCACGATGTATTCAAATTTATTTACAAAATACTACCAGACAGACCAGACTTATCAACGTTGAATATTCATAGGGATATAATAATAACAACTGATGAAAAATAATCAATGCGATGGGAAAAACATCAAATAAGAGATTGGCCTTACTTACATTTACCATATTAAATACATGATATTTTTATTTATTATAAAGAGTTTACTAGTACTTGTTTAATATATTCATTAGTATTATAAACTGTTAATAATAAATAAAGAAGTATAAAGACTATAATAGGTTATTTTTTTATCTATGTACAAATATACTATTAAGCGTTTTACCGCATTTCTGCATAGGGTTCTCAACTAGAAAATGATTACCCCCCCCCCTCCCCCCGAAAAAATCCTGTGTGCGCCACTGCCGGTTTTAATGAATTAATTTCAGTTAAAAATAATCGTAAAAACACGCAACATTCACCGAAAGTATATTTATAAATATATAGGTAAATATTGTATGATGATTTTTAAAATAGTTTGGCTATTTTAGGTTATTTACTCAAAAACTCTATTATTCTATTTTTTTCTTTCGAGTTTTGAACGGATTCCATACGAATATTCAAAAATTTGATACACGGTTGTGTATCACACAGTGATAAAGAAAATATTTAAAAAAAAAAAAAATGAAAACAAAGTTGAGCGTTAGAAGTTTTATGTTCAACCCTATGATAAAATTCGGTAAAAAAAACAATCTCGTAAATCGAATTTATTATTGTTTAAAAATATTAATATACTTGGACGATTATCCGTTTAAATTTATCAAATTAAAAAAAAAAAAAACCAAAAAAAAAAAAAAACCGAATATTTGACCGTACGATTTACGATAATCGTTTCGAAACGCATATTTAAGTCGATAAAAGTGCAGTTTTAAATAACTATTATATAAATCGCTATTTTCGGGCAATTATTATCAGTTATACTTTTCGTGCGTGTAAGTTATTTCGTTATTTGACGCTTTTTTTACGAAAACGTGTTCCATGTTGGCTGGTTTATTTCATCTGCGGCGTGGTGACGGCGTGAAACACAAACAGGAAATACGTCACTGTGCTAATACAATACATATACACGGCACCAAAATAATTCACCACTTACGATACATCGAAATGATTACGGAAAGAAAAAAAAAAACAATCGAATTTGAAATGTGGGGCGCGATTTGTTCTCACGCGAACACGTTAAAATCGCCGTTCGTCGAGAATATCTATACAAATATAAAATTCAATTGCCGCATCATCACTTGAGAACTCGGCTCGTCCGATTTGGCTGATTTTTTTTTTAAATTTTATTTATTGTATTCGTAATTGTCAGGGCAAGGGTTTTATAAAAGAAAAAGTCTTGGAATTTGGATGGTATTTTTTTATACATTTCTCCGTTTTGGGCAAACACATTAATACGTTCAAGATCATTTTAATACGTCGCTAGGAATATTATCGTTGCTTAGTTACCAAAAAAATTGTATAATCCGCTGGACCTAGAGTCTTGAAATTTCGATGGTATTTATCTCTTATGGTGTAGAGTTGAGATAAGAAAGAATTTTTGGAAATAAATCCCCTAAAGGGACTCGTACGCGGATTTTGACGAAATTCAATTTCCGGGTAACCTTTGTGTGTTCAATTTCACGAATGAAAATAAAAACGGTTAAAAACAATTAGATTGGGTTTGTCACGGGCAAAAATGTCCTCTTTCAAAAGAGATTAGCTGACCCGGCAATGCTTTGTTATTGCTAGATACTTCTGTTGCTAGATCATTCGATATTATTGTCTTGCCCGTGTCACTATTTAAAAAAATAATAGGTGGAAAGTGGGATAGTCCGCCTTGACAGACTAAATGTGTTCTACTTTGTCATTTCAACCGCTAATCAACAAAAATAATTGATGTCACAATTGAATTAAGTGAGAATTTCATGTCAAACACATTTTTTTTTTTTTTTTGCTTCTGTGACATAATCATAACGTTCATTTTAATGCTTTATGATATACGACATTTTTTTTTTTTGTTTTTTTTGTCTGGCGCGTAAACAAAAAAAACTGATGGTTTTACGTGTTTTTCACTTATTACCCGCACAGCACAAGGGTTTCACTACAATAATTAATAAAAGTTTTATTCTTTTCATCCGTGTTACCGAGGTAGTTACATAAATCAACAAAAATAATTTGATTTTTATATTAAAAACCGAATAGGATGTGGATTTCAATAGCTATAAACCTTTTCCGGATAACGCGGAACATTTTGCAGAAAAAACCGCTTAAAAATCTCTGTAGTAGTCCATTGAGTCTAATAATCTTATACGGACAGACATCCATTTTTTTATATATTTATATAAATAGATAATTTTTAAATACCACTCACTCACTGATCAACGCCGATAAAGAGATTAGAGCGAGAAGAAAGAATAAAAAAAACCGCGATAAGACCGATAAAGTTGGGCGAGTGGTAGGGGGTGAAATCCACGGGCAACGCCGCGCGGGACAGCTATAGTAATATTATACAGGGTGCGACAGAGCCGACTGACGAGTTTTGATGGGCTATAAATAACGAACAGTAAAACGTAGAGAAAAGGTTTTTATTTATTTAAATCAGTATTCGATCCCATTTTTAAAAATTATTGAATGATATACCGTGTGCACGAGGTGTGATCAAAAAATACCCGGACTGTGTTAATAATATTTATATCAGATAAGATAACGAAACCCCGACAATGTCATTCGATAAAGTAACTTTTAACGAGAATTCGAGCGTTGGCTTGAAATCGATGACAATATTTATTTTTATTTGATGGCATTTTTACGATAACACGTTTCAGTGATGCGTCAATTTTCGTAATGGAAGCAATAGAAGAACAACGTGTGTGCGCAAAGTTTTGTTTGAAATTAGGGAAAAGTTCTAGTGAAACTTTTGAACATTTGCAGCAAACTTTTGGAGATAATGTTCTGTCTCGGACAACGTGTTTTGAGTGGATTAAACGGTTTAAGGAAGGTAGAGCATCCGTTAAGGATAACGAACGACCTGGTAAACCCTCGACCAGTAAAACAAATGAAACTGTTGCTCGTGTTTCGTGAAATTATTCAATATAATCGTCGATTAGCTACCAGAGAAGTTGCAGAAGACGACGTCGGAATATCTTATGGTTCTTGCCAAGAAATATTAACCAAAGAATTGGACATGAGCCGAATCGCGGCCAAATTTGTTCCTCGTCTCTTAACCGATGAACAAAAATCGAAAGACCATCTCTCAAGAACTATTTGAAAGAGCAGAAATTGACCTAGACTTTTTGTGATGAAACTTGGATTTACGGGTATGATGTTGAAACCAAGCGTCAATCATCACAGTGGAAGTCAGCAAATTCTCCTAGACCAAAAAAAGCAAGGCATGTGAGATCAAATGTGAAAGCCGTGTTAATCAAATTGTTTGATTTCCGTGAATGGGTGCCTCAAAGACAAACAGTAAATCAGCATTTTTATTTAGAAGTCATGAAATGACTACGTGAAAATATTAGGGGAAAAAAGGCCAGAAAGTTGGAAAAGTGGTTCTTGTATGTTGCATCGCGATAACGCCCCGGCTCACAGCTCATTGCTCGTTCGTCAGTTCTTAGCGATAAATCATACTCCAGTGGTTCCACAACCATCATATTTAGCCCCGTGCGACTTTTTTTTTTTTTATTTCCGATGGTAAAATCTACGCTCAAAGGACGTCGTTTTCAAACAACTGATGACATTAAACAAGATACGGAAATCGATCTTAAGGACATTCCAATTAGTGCCTCCCGGGGATGTTGTCAAAAAAAGGAAAAGAAGATAGCAGCGGTGTATTTGCTTCCCAGAGGGATTATTTTGAAGGCAATAATGTGTGTTTAGATAAATATTGTGTTAATGAAAATTTTATTCGAAAAATCCGGGAAATTTTCGATCAAACCTCGTGCATATTGGGGTGGATGGTTACACCAAGTACACCAAGTGGCGGCACACGGATTGCGCCTGCCGTTTACGGTTATCGTTATCGTACATAAACATAATAGTAGTAAATATTAAACTTTTTTTATTTTTTTTTTTATTATTAATTAGAAATATACATTCTATACAAATAATGTACAATAAGCTTATGCGTTAAGAGAAGGCAGAACGTGAAAAATTGAATAAGAAGCCGCCCACTGGCAACACTTAACACGAATTATTTATATTAGTTATATTTTTAATTTTTTTTTTTTTTTTTGATTGTTACTGATTTGAATTGTATATATATATATATGTATATATGTATATTGTAAATTGGAAGTTGTATAAGGTCACGAAACCATTTCCTTTTTAGCCTGCGCCTAGGATTTCCTAGGAGAGTTAGAGAGTTAGAGGTTTTTAATAAGTGGATTTTGGTGGGATAGAAGTCGCATACGGAAGCGCACATAAAAGAATTGTGCTTCTTCATTGATGGTTTTCATTTAGAAATCGTTATGTATATCGTTAGGTTTGACACGTACGGCGGTGCATTGGAGATTCGTCGAAAAGCTAGGTTTTGGAATACTTGGATTTTTTTTTTTGCTGAACCCCAGAGCTGTATGCCGCCATAAGTCCAAATAGGTTTCAGGAGGGTCTTGTAAATTAAAAGTTTGACTTTTAGCATGGTATTATTATTGCTCGACATAAGAGGACTGATCATTGAGAGTCAAAATATTTAACTAACAAAGCAATAACTAATAAAGTAATATAGTAATAATCTATTCGGTGTAAATTTACCTAAGTAACTAAATGTAAAATATCGCACGGTATCATCATCATTACTCGAGTATCAAACGTGATAGCAGTATAGATTTAATGGAAATAAGCCAATACCGACAGAACCAATGTACGTATTTATATGGCATAGGCAATTCAAAATAATTAATAACATAGCGATAAATATGGCTCGAGTAGTTACGAATTAAATTACGAAATAATTATATTTGGCTAATGTACCGTGTGCTGTGTATGAATTATGCCTCGTATTATATTAACGCTGGGTCGTAGAAGACGACAATTGAAAATACATTTTGCGAGGTGGTGGTGGGGAGGGGCGGGGGATGTGAGAAAGAGGTGATCCAATTTATTTCGACAACCGATCCGATATTAGTTTTTCGCTTGTTAAAAAAAAACGTGCGTTTTTCTACTATTGCGAACAAATGTCCGGGAGCTCGGATACATAATCCATGGCGGGCGGGGCGGGCAAAAATAATTCAATCGATGGCACGTGTACGGTATCGGAGAGTTGCGATATTAACTTTACACGGAAAAATATAATTATCTGTTATGGAAACTAAACAAATTAGAATAACATGTTTTTGTAGAGGGGTTGAGAACCCATTGAAAACGATTGTGCCGGAAGCCAGCAATCATCGGCCGGACCGGCATTGTCGGTAACAATCAATTATACCGACGATCGAAGAACTAAAAGGACATTATCAGACTTAAGACGCCCCGGAGCAGTGGCGCGACCAAGGGGGGCTGGGGATCCCCGGACCATCCCCTGTAAAAAATGTTATAAATTTACAGTACGTATGTGCCCAGATATTTCTCTGCGGTTAAATTGTCCACATTTTAAGTATCTACGTCCCACTTCCCGTTGACAAAGTTCTGGTTGCGCCACTGCCTCGGAGTACAGTGTATCCGTTTTACACATTGACCGTGATTAACTTCTCTGGTTTGAGTACGAACAGTATAACAACGAGGTTATCGGAAAACAACTAAAAAGGAATAAAAAACATTTATCGTCTGGAATTGAGAGGCGAGGGCGCAAATATTAATGATGTGTATCCGATTCGATTGATGCGTAACAATTCGCAATGTGGATTAAGAGTGCCGCGTATATGACAAAAGGGTTTGTCACGCCGTTACATCTACACGGTTTTCCGATAAATGCACAACATTATAATATCGGACGCGGACAGTTTGAAAATAATAATAAAAAAAAAAAAAGGACTTGAAATCTTCGTAAGCGATGTTTGCTGGTAAAAAAAAAAAAAAAATGCACCTCTTTTTTGCCATTTCGCTACACCGCGGATAAATCGCGAATTTTTTTTTTTTTTTTTTATGATTTACGTTCGCGGATTGCGATTCGAATTTTTCAATAATTACATACGGGTATATCGGGAATGAATAAAACTCGCACCCGCGAGTAACAGAACAAAACGTGGCGAGTGACGCGCAAAAAATACGTATACGGCGATGTAGCGGGCGACCCGATATTTTTGAAATCGACCTACTTTTATTGAAACGATTTTCGACTTTCAAAAAACGTACTTAAAATTCAATCCACGGATTATTGGTGATTATATTCAAATGATAATAACCGGATGAGGTTATTGCACAATGTATTATTATAATAGGCGAGCAAAGAGCAAATCGGAAATCCTATAGTGTGTTCGCGATACGAGGTACCACCTGTTTTCGCCGGATGATCTTAGATCGAAATCGGGTGTTCGGAAGGCGGTAGGGTAATGCACATTTTTAGATAGATTTCAAAATATTAATCCGCGTGCGCAATACAACTTTTTTTTTAACTCCAATATTCGAATACTCATTTATTTTTTTTTGTTTTTGCGTGAAAAGTTTTTTTTTTTTTTTTTTAATTGCGAAATCGGCAAAGTTAGAGGACGTTGTAATTTAATATTTTTCTTATAATCGGTTTCTAACGGAACAGTTGTCACGCTATCGCCGATATTATTAAATTGTTATTATTTGCATTTACCTTGAATTATTTTTTTTTTTTATTTTATCTCACTCGTATAAAATTGTAAAAATAGAATAAATTACCAATAAGTGTTTATTAGTCTTCGCTGGGTGCAAATAGATAATTAATAATATCGGCGGTGGTAGATTGTGAAATGACTATTGTTAAAATTTCGGTAAAAACAGATTGTTCGTAAATATTAAATTTTAACGTCCCGTAACTCTGTAGCTATTGTGCGGTTAAAATAAAAACTTGCTTTACCAAAATCGTTTTAAACGAAAATACTCTACCCGAATCTGTAGAAAAAATCGGGGCTGTCGTTAAAAACCATAAGAAAAAAAAAAAAGTAAGTTGTATTGCGGCCGGAGATAATGTTATTGAATGCTGAAATGTATGTACTAAGTGCTTACTTACTTACTTACTTACTTACAACTATAGTTTGTTGTAAAAACCATCAAGAAAAAGCGGACGTATTTCGCGCCGTGGGCGGGCCACTGTTGGTGGCGGTTAGACAGGGGGAGTTTGGATATACATATATATACAGGCTGGACAAGTTTTATTCACATAAAACCCAAGATAAACGAAAAACTCGAAAATCGACAATTTCAAATGGCCATACTTCAACAAACGCCCGGGCGAAAAGTGTACAGTGTCTAGATATAGCTGCGCGTTTTTTAGGTCTCTGCGATTAATTTTGATCGAGTTATAACGAAATCGAAAACAACAGGGACCGTGATTTCTCGTCAGTATTTCGGTTATTCTGTCGTTGTTTAGAGGTGTCCACGAGGGGAATATTATGCGCCGAAAATGCGAAATTGTTTACCGGAAACATATCTGTGAGTGCGATATTTCTGATAGAAAAGTCGTTCGCAGACAGAACAAAAATATATTTACATTAGTAAAACCCAATAGTAAAACTCGCTAGGCTCGGAAAACAAAAAAACAAAAAAAAACCAATAAAAAAAAACACCGCGAATCACATTGTATATATTATATTATAATATCACGCTCGTTATTTTATTATAATTTATATTGTGGATCGGTCGGTTTTATAACGTTACTTAATGTTTTTTTAATCAATCGTAAAAAATAAACCAAAAAAACTATATACATACGCATACGTATATTATCTACTATTTTATATATTTATATTTTTTAAGAGAATAAAAATAAAAATAAAATATCAACGAGAAAATATATTAAATTTGTTCGGGTTATAGATATATATATATATATATATATATAAATATTTTTTAATGTTTTTGTTTAGTTGACGGCGTGCGTCCGGTATTATTCGATTTTTTTTTTTTGTCTTTTTCGTTTCGTTTTTTTTTTTCTTTTAAGAAAACGGTTTACGACAGAAATGCGTATAAATTTAAAATAAACAATAAATAAATGACGATAGTATATATTATTATTATGAAAAAATAAAAAACGCAACAATAACAAAGGCAATCACACTAATATAAAATAAATAAGCATAGTGTAATTTCGTTATTATGATTGAATTTTTTTAATAATTTTTTTTTTTTTTTACCACCATAGTCGTAGTATTAATAATAATAATAATAATAATGACTTGTTTGCTGTTAGCGATGAAAATTAAAAAAAGATCAAACGCCCGGCGGGTTACCGCGTCCGTAGTCTGCGAGGCACCGAAATGTTAAATTTTCCCGTTGGCGTACGACTGCTCAACCGGAAATCTTGCGCCGATCAAAATCATTTATGAAAACTTTCTCGTAGCGGTTTCGAATACAGTCGGATATGTAAATTGTCTTAATAATGGTGAGAACCCCGGAACATTATATTTACGCAATAACGGTTTCTGTTATTTTCGATTTTGTTGTAATTCGGTTAAAAATATTCAGCCGAGACCTTAAACTCGCGTCGAATATATTTGTATAAGCTAGGAAATGAAGTGGGAGTGGGGCTGATACATAAACCCATATATGTGGTATCGGTTTTTCAGAGATAAATACCTATATTGTCTTTGAAATGTATAAAAAAAAAAGTATTCAAAAATCGAGTCTACAACCGATTAAAACCACTCAACACGTGGCTGTCGATTGAAATTATTAGTTATCGGTAACGTGCATCGGAATATCGAATATCGGTCAAAATTGGTATCGGCCCGTCTCTAATATGTGCACTTTCTAAAAACGCAGTACGATTTTCCACAAAATCGATCGCAGTGACAAATTAATACAATTTTCGATTTGAATTTATCAAAAAGTCACGGACCGATGACGTCGGCATGTCGGCTTTTTGTGTACCACTGAGAATAACTTACGATTGAATCTCTTATATAAAACGTTTGAACATTTTCAGTAGGAGTTGTAAAACGCTATAATTTTTACGATTTTCGTCAAAATCTGTACTTGAAACGTTTATCGCGACTACGGACGGATCTTCGATATTTTTTCTCATGACCACGAGAACAACTTAATACGATGAACCTTGGTGATATAAATTTTCGAACGTCTTTGGGAAAACAAACGAATTGTGTTCTCGCATAAAGCCACTTCGAAAATTGCAATTAGTTGTAAACAACTGAAAATGTCAGATCGCTACGTATACTTTTCACTGAATAAAAATAACGAAAAATACTGAATTGAAAATATTCCCGTTTTCCGCAGTTATTAGTACGGAAACTACGGGGAAAATCAAAAATGAAATAAAATAAAGACCGTCTGCAGATGCACCGATTAGACGAAAGTTTACTACCGGCGACCGTCCGTCGTGGCGTCGACAATCGGAACGTTATCCCTAGTAAAAAAACCGTTCGCGGACGAATAAAAAACTAGAAACAACCATCATCCAGTAAAATTTATCACAAAACCACGGAACGATGCATGTCGGTTTTTTGTTTACCACTGAGAAAAACTTACGATTGAACCTCTTATAAAACGTTTGAACATTTTCAGTAGGAGTTGTAAAACGCTATAATTTTTACGATTTTCGTCAAAATCTGTACTTGAAACGTTTATCGCGACTACGGACGGATCTTCGATATTTTTTCTCATGACCACGAGAACAACTTAATACGATGAACCTTGGTGATATAAATTTTCGAACGTCTTTGGGAAAACAAACGAATTGTGTTCTCGCATAAAGCCACTTCGAAAATTGCAATTAGTTGTAAACAACTGAAAATGTCAGATCGCTACGTATACTTTTCACTGAATAAAAATAACGAAAAATACTGAATTGAAAATATTCCCGTTTTCCGCAGTTATTAGTACGGAAACTACGGGGAAAATCAAAAATGAAATAAAATAAAGACCGTCTGCAGATGCACCGATTAGACGAAAGTTTACTACCGGCGACCGTCCGTCGTGGCGTCGACAATCGGAACGTTATCCCTAGTAAAAAAACCGTTCGCGGACGAATAAAAAACTAGAAACAACCATCATCCAGTAAAATTTATCACAAAACCACGGAACGATGCATGTCGGTTTTTTGTTTACCACTGAGAAAAACTTACGATTGAACCTCTTATAAAACGTTTGAACATTTTCAGTAGGAGTTGTAAAACGCTATAATTTTTACGATTTTCGTCAAAATCTGTACTTGAAACGTTTATCGCGACTACGGACGGATCTTCGATATTTTTTCTCATGACCACGAGAACAACTTAATACGATGAACCTTGGTGATATAAATTTTCGAACGTCTTTGGGAAAACAAACGAATTGTGTTCTCGCATAAAGCCACTTCGAAAATTGCAATTAGTTGTAAACAACTGAAAATGTCAGATCGCTACGTATACTTTTCACTGAATAAAAATAACGAAAAATACTGAATTGAAAATATTCCCGTTTTCCGCAGTTATTAGTACGGAAACTACGGGGAAAATCAAAAATGAAATAAAATAAAGACCGTCTGCAGATGCACCGATTAGACGAAAGTTTACTACCGGCGACCGTCCGTCGTGGCGTCGACAATCGGAACGATATCCCTAGTAGAAAAACCGTTCGCGGACGGATGAAAAACTCGAAACATCCGTCATCCGGTAATATTATAACACATTGGTCTCGGAGTCTAAACAAATACATCCGATACCGGTCGGCAACCGTATACTTATAATATATTTGCCTATATACGGTAGGTACGGTTTTTTTTATAAAAAAAAAAAAAAAACTCCCGCTGCGCCGGTTATATCGATTATATCATTAAAAATTTGTTGTCCGTTCGATCGGTTTCTTAATCGGTTTCCGCCGCCGCCCCGTCTCCGCCGATATTTTATCGTTTTATACGTTTGTGCGCACTCGGACGTGATCGGCGAAAACCTGCGTTCGTAATAAGAGTGGTTTTATTTTTCTCCTATCTTACTTTCTTTCTTTCTATTTTTTTTTTTTTTTTTTTTTTTTTCCCCTGTTATATTCTCCTTTATTGCCGTCAAAACCGTGGGCGTGGGCGTAACTAACGTTACGTGTATTATATTTACGATTATTGTATTATATAGACTCGTTGTATTTATATTTATTAGACTATACGCTCTGCCGACGAGTATATAATGTTTTCGCGCGTTTGTATCGAACGCCGAGGGATTACGTTACTCGAAATTCGTTGCCGGCCGAGTTAACGATTACTTTTTTTTCTTTTTTCTTTTTTCTTTTCCCCCCCCCCTCCCAAACTCGTACGGTCAAATACAGACGAAATCGAATTCGAGTTAAGATACACGCCCCAACTGCTTTTATTTCTTTTAGTTTCTTTTAAAACTTCATATTGCGCAGTAAGTTAATTTATTAAAAATTTAATTCGAAATTCTCGCCGGCAATCGGAATATCTCAACAGACACGGTTTCGAATACGTTCTGCAGATAAAACGAAAAGGTTCACTTACAAAAACCTTATAAAAGAAACAAATATATATCTATTACTCGCCGCAATCATAATACAAACGGTCGATTTATCGAATAAGAAATATAATAGAAAATCATATGCAAATTGTCCTAAAATTTTACCTAATTTATAATACACGCCGAGTACGCAAAAATAGAGTAACTTATTAGGTTAGCTTAATTTCAATTTTGTCGGTGTTATTTTGATTTCTATGGTGATTATTATCAATTCGAGTGAAACACCTGCATTCCGAAATTTGTCTTGAGAATTTCCGGCAGCCGACCAGCACAAGTAATCCAAAATATAAGTAGAAAATAGTTTTCGTAATTATTTTCTGTACAGGGTGCGGCAGAGCAGACTGACGAGTTTAATGTGGTCATTAGCCTGTGATAAGATAAGAGCAAGCCTTAATAAGTGGTCGATTTTGAATTGTACGGTAATGCCGTTTTTATTCGTAATCATGGTCCGGACAGGTGTACGTCGTGGTTTCGTCGTGCGTGCGTATTACGAAAATAATCTACACAAAGGGCTTTTCGTGTACACTTCGGCATTCCACGTGCTGAATGTGTTCCTTCTGCTAAACACTATCAAAAATTGTGGATACGGCATTTGGAAGAAACTGGAAGTACCCCGAGTAGACTTGGACACGGAGCACCCAGAACGGTAAGAACCCCCGAAAATGCGCAGTTGGTTAGAGAGTCAATCGGACAGTCAGCAAGACGCTCAGCCCGGAAACACGCTGTAGCTTTGAGAATCTCGGACCGTTCTTTGAGGAGAATTCTTCACGAAGATTTATCATACCATCCCCTATAAATTAATGCTTGTCCCAGAGTTAAATGCTACTGACTACGGCAACCGTAAAAATCTCTGTCAGCAAATTCTTCTGCAAATTCCTCCGATATCAACTTTTTTCTGTAGCGTTGAGGCCCGTTTTCATCTTTCTGGAACTGTAAATAAACAAAATTGTCGATACTGGGCTACAAATAACCCACGGCAGCTCTACGAAAGACCACTCCACGTGGAAGTCGAGGCCATACCAGCTTCAGAGATCGTCTACAACAGTGTATCAATGTTGACGGCCGCCATCTTGGAGATATAATTTTCAAAAAATAATTTTTAAAAATAGGATTGAATACTGATTTAAATAAAAACAACCTTTTCTCTAAGTTTTACCGTTCGTTATTTATAGCCCATCAAAACCCGTCAGTCGGCACTGCCGCACCCTGTATATTATAATTTGTGTGTACGCCAACACATATCTGCAGTTTATAATACAACCTCTACTACTAGCGTATGAATATATATTATGAAAAACTCGCAAATAGTTAATATTTTAATGCTATAAAATCCCCCCCAAAAAAACTTATTATTCTCTATAATCTACTCGTAGATCTATAATCTGCTCTACCCATTTCTTATGTTTTTGTCTTCGTCATAATTCAATTCGTTAATATGATAATATTATAATCGCATTATTGTTTATGAGAACAATATATGCATAGAACACACGGGACGCGGGTTTTTTTTATATTAAAAATAATATTTTAATACACATACATGCACTAAAAATATAATTCGAATTGTTTGTTTTCATGCACTGCGTTTCCTAATCACAATATTATCGTTTCGAAAAACGAATAGATTATTATATTTTTTTTTAAAACCTTTATGCTTTGTGGAGGTATTTAATGGTTTTTTTAAATATATTTTCTAAAATATATTTTTTTTATTGTTATACATAGGTTAGGTTCTTTATGCGATGTGGGTTTTTTCTCGAAAGTCTTCGGTTAGTAAAGCTGCTCCGATTTTTTCATGTCATACATTTAAAGCTACGAATTTTCGCCCGGTAGTATTCTATTTGAAAACTTGTTCAAAATGTCCAATAATTTTTCCAAAAAAACGGCTTTTTATGTTTTTTTTTATTTAACAAATTTTCTTCTGCTTGTAAACGGCGCATTGCTTATGTAACGGTACAATGTATATGGGTCTAGACTATATAATATATTATTAACAAAAAATATTGTTTCGACATTGATTTATACTCTCTAAATCAGTGGTTCCCAACCTTTTTGACACTACGGACCACTTAGAGAACTTTAGATACGTCACGGACCACCAAAACTTTAGACCTTATATTTCTTATAAACAAGAATCAATTTTTTTTTCACCATTTTAGAAGAATTTAGATTATGAATAAATAAAAACCAATGAAATTCCGTATAGCAGGCTTATAATATTGTTTATAATTGATGAATTTTAAGTAAAAGTTTTATATTTATTTACAATTTAACGCAAATTACTATTATAAAAAAAATGTACACAATATTATTATATTTATTAAAGGTAAATTACAATTATAAAAACAATTTAATGTGATTTTTGGGCTTACATTTTCTTTACTAACAAAGACATTCTTGTGGGAATACTGCTCAAATCTACACGCATGTCTTTAATGGCGTCCAACCGATTTCTTTGTTCATTTCGAATGTAGAGCAGCCCGGAAAATCCTTGTTGAAAACATAACACATTGTCTACTACCGATAGTCTAATCATGCTGTACAAACAAGATTTGATTATCGGTTAAAATAATAACATAAGTGGCATTATGCAATTTAAATTTATAAATAAACGACGTGCTATAAACGATTGTCGGTATTTGTGTCACGCCCCAGTGGAAAAAAAATGAAATATTATTAAATTTTGTAGGTATGGCTCGCGGACCACCATAAATTGTCTTGCGGACCACCGGTGGTCCGCGGACCATAGGTTGGGAACCTCTGCTCTAAATTGAACAGTACCTTAAAAAGTGCGATATTTCTTACCATGACCGGTATTTAACTTGAAATATTTTTTGAAACAGTTCACCACCCAAGGGTCGTTTTTTGGTTATTTTTTTTCTCACGGAAAACACCAAATTGGTTATTTAGTAAAAATGCCTCGTACTACTCGTAAATCAAATGTATTTCAATCGTTTTATATGTTTTGACAATAATTTGTCCATAAATGTTTACAAATTTGCATTGTCAACGGTTATCCGAATGGTACGAGTTTTGTTACGATATTCAACATGAAAATTATGGGGGGACTACTGAAACCTATATACTTCAGTAGTGGGGCTCAGCCCTCCCCCGGGTAATTTTTCCCACGAGGGGGGGCAAGGCAATTGCGCTCATTGTCGCCGTTGTCCCCGGCACTCTTGCGCGACAACATTTAACGATTTACGAAAACGATAAATTTCATTCGAACATTATATAATAACGTAAAAGTGCGATCTTATATATTTACGATATTTTGCCATTATCGTACCCGCGCAACGGGGTGTATAACTGGGTGTGCCGCGAATGAAAGACAACACATTTGAATAGTGTTTGCGCGTGTACACGGCAAGCACACCGTAATCCAAAAAAAAGTAAAAAATTTAATAATATAATAAAAACAGTTACAATTAACAACAATAATTATTCTCTACTATATACTTATATATTTGTACAAGTGCGGTTCGTCCGCGTACATTTATATCGGAAAACCATACAAGCCCGAAAAATCGAAAAATTAAAAACTATTTATTACGATAAATATGTATTATTATGTATTATTTATTTCCCGCACCGGACGACGGTAATAATTAACGGGCCGAACCATACATTTTCGTTCTTTTTTTCCTCTCTCTCTCTCTTTTTTTTATATAAACTCGCGGCATATTTTTGTACGCCCGAACGCCGCTGCACGTCGAACAGATTGAATAATTAATTGTTAATTATGATTTGCATCGGATATTGCACACGTAATAATATATACAACCGAGATGTCCGCGAGAACCGGTTACGATGCAAAAAAAAAAAAAAAAAAAAAATAATAAATATTTCCGTTTAATAATTGGAATGTAGGTATATATATATACATATATACGAATATTAGATGTCTGCGCGTGTACACTAAACGAATAACTATCGTACTTGTACAATCGTCTGGGAATCGTGTGCCGCCGCCGAGATCGTTTCAATTATTATTACCGCTCCTCCGGCTAACGGTTTACACGAATACGAAATAAAATCAATACTCGCAAATTAAATCGCATTCGTATCGCACCAAAACCGACGACCGTCCGTTACCAGCCGGTCGGATTGCGCCGGAACGTTGCATTTTTTTTTCCCCTCACCCCGGACGTTTTAGAATTACCGTAATACGGCCGACAATTGTAGATTTTGCGAAATTATTAACCGAGACTTTTTAGCACCGGGGAAATCGACCGACGGCACTCGAACGGTAATAATTATTGCGGACGGTCTTCGGACCGGTAGACGATAGCGTAACCGGAGACGGTGGAAACACCGGACGGCTGTCGCGACGTCAGGAGAATAGAACATTTCAGAGACCATTGATAAAGGTGAACGCTGCGGATGGGCCGGGACACAACCCAATAGGAAATTTGTCTTCCGGTAGGTAGGGAAACTTGTATTGAAAACGTCGCGGAAGCGATTAGGAGGATGTCGACCGAATCGGTTAGGTTCGGGGCTATCGGTTGCGATCAAAATAATTCGAAATTATTTTTTTTAAAGAAAATCTGTTTTCCGTACCAATAACATATAGTCGCGCTGTTATTTATAACTTGTATTCGTGTGTTGTTTGGCATGGGTGGTGGATGGTGACGATTTAGGAATACAAATGGATTTCAATTACACAATTAACTCCGTTC
The DNA here is from genome assembly GCA_956483605.1 of Tuberolachnus salignus. Taxonomy (NCBI): domain Eukaryota; kingdom Metazoa; phylum Arthropoda; class Insecta; order Hemiptera; family Aphididae; genus Tuberolachnus; species Tuberolachnus salignus. The sequence continues at coordinate 20,422,170 of OY101433.1, forward strand.
CGTTACAGTTAATTTCGGACATTTGAATTTATATAATTCGCTTTTGCCGTCGTTAATTTTCAAGGGCATTATCGCGATTAAAATTGTATTTTTAATGACATTTTTGGCATTTATTTCGATATTGTCTATACGGGCGTATAGTTGCGGTAAGACCATTCGTCTTTATTTTAAAGAAAATATCGTCTTTAAACCGATTAAAAACCGACGAATATTTTCACTCGAAGTATTTATTTATTTAGACGTCGATTATTGTAATAATATTTATTATAATCGTTATTTAGCCGGTCTGCGTTCGCCCTATTTGCGTTATGTCAGTGTATGAAATATTACAAATCGTGTTTATTTCGAATGGACGATATGATTTTTTTTTTTTTTAGGACACAAGTTTCGCCAAATTAAGATTAGCCTCGTTTAAACGCGTTCCACGATAATTATTATCGCTCGCTGGCACGCGCGTGAAGGAAATTTCATCGTCAGTTCGAATTTTTTTTTTTTTTTTGCTATCCCATTCATCTTCTATACCGCATTGTAAAAGTGACGTGTAAATCATCATTAATATACTCTAAATGAATACATAATACATTAATATATTAAAATATTCCAATGGTGGGCTTATCTATATACGTAAATACCAAATACCACTCGCGCACACTGATCGCTACATCTCAAAAACGACAAAACGTATGAACTTTGGAATAACGGTCCCTCAAATGTTCTAGATGTGCAATAAGAAAGGATTTAAAAAAAAAAAAAAAAAAAAAGACGAGTTTACGTGAATAAATCATGGGTACTAATATATTAATATTATAAACGCAAAAGAAACTCTGTTTGTTTGTTATCTTTGCAAGCCTAAACCGCTGAATAGATTTCGATAAAATTTGGCAAGGAGATATATTGCGTTCTGTACAAGAATGTTAAGGTTAAGGTGATCATAATTACCTTAGCGACATCGATAAAAATGTATTGTAAATAGCTAACAAAAGCTACTATAATATGTTAAACGATTGGCGACCGTAATATATACGAGGTGCGACAATATAATAACGAGACTTTTTGAATAAAAGTTGTTTATTTTAAAAATGTTATAATTTAATGATTATCACCTTCAAAATACCTTCCCTCAGCATCAATACACTGTTGCATACGTCGCTGCCATTCTTGAAAACAGTGTTGCCAATTGCTTTCATTCAGCCCTTTTAGAAGTTCTGCCGTTTTCATTTTTACGTCATCAACTGTTTGAAAATGGGAAAAGAAATAAGAAGGAAATAAGAAGAAGTCACAAGGAGCAAGGTCTGGCGAATACGGTGGATGTTGAAGTACAGAAATTTTTTTTTCAGTTAAAAAACGTTGAATTGAAAATGCACTGTGAGCTGGAGCATTGTCTTGGTGAAGAACCCAGCCATTTTTCCATAGATCTGGTCGCTTCTTTCTGACACGTTCTCTTAATTTAATTAATATCTCTTTATAATAATATTGATTAATTAATTTTGTCGATTTTTTCAACGTTTTCGTTTGTTGAAGACGTGGTAGGACGTCCAGAACGATCATCGTCTTCGACGTCCTCCCTTCCACTACAAAACCGTTTGTGCCATTCAAAAACACGAGCTCTTGATAAACATTCTTCACCATAAACTTCACATAACCTACGAAACGATTCCGCGGCAGTTTTTTTTAATTTAACAAGAAATTTAATGTTAACACATGTTGTTCGATTTTTATATCTAACATTTTTCGGCAGTATAGTCGAACTCGCACTAATAACAAGGCTACTAACGTATAAGAAAATGAATCGATGCCATCAGTGTTCATAGTACTTTTAGATAAGTGTTTTCTAATCATATTTCAATAATCGTTTTATAGATAACGTTAATAGTTTAGGTTATATTTAGAAAGTCTCGTTATTTTATTGTCGCACCTCGTATATTAGTTAACAAATATACTGAAAGATCGACTTTTGACACAATTTTCGATTGGATAATTTCTGAAAAAAACGTTTCGTAGGCGTTTTTTATGCGCCTCGCAAGCGTAAATCTGATCTAGCGCATAGCTCTGGTCGTGCTCGAGCCGCGGAGATTACGAAAACTAAAGAATCTGAAGAGCATACTCGGACCCGTTTGACCAAATTTACAAACAATTTTGTAATTCAAGTAAAAACTGTTTCTAATAATTTAAAAAAAATAAAATAAAAATAAACCACGTTAATATTCTTATCGTTCAATACTGGCACTAGTATACCATGTATAGACGAACAATTTCTTACTCTCGTCTTATTCTTGTCGCTAACAATAATTAAAATCAGTTTTTTTAGATTCTTGTGTTTTCCCCCCTTTATGATTCCTCTGTGATTTGAGACGTTTATATGATATCGTCTGCCTATGAAGGTCTTCATCTTTCCACGTATCTTTCGATGTTCGTTCGTTTTGTTTCTTCCAGATTGAATATATTCGTATAGTCGCTGTTTTCCCATTATTCGGTGTATAATCACATCGTTCGTATGTGCCTTTTAAACATTTTTTTTTTTTTTTTTGAAGCACGACAACTCGAAGGGATTCGATGTTTAATTGTTTAAAACTGTGTTTGTTGTCCAGAATGTCAAGTAAAGTTTTTTTCTTCTTCTTTACGTTGATTAGTTTAGATTTTATATTGTAAAATTCCACTTTTTACATTAGAGTCGATTTGTATAGACACCCATAATTGAATTGACTGCGCACTGTCGCTGACGAACGATAAGTTTTTTGTTTTTGTTTTACGCAATACGCATTCAATTTTGATCAGTTGTTTAACTTTTTTGAACAAAGGATAAGTTAATAATTTTTTTTTTTTTTTTAACGCATGCCGGCTCAACAATTTATTTTTCGTTAGCTTTTAACCGAGGGGTTTTTTTTTTTGTATTATTTGTTCGTTTCGTTTATTTAAATAAAATTGAACGAGTTAATTAAATTTCAATACGGACCGCCTTAATTTATATATATTATGAACAGAGTGTAAAAACGAGCGAATTCGTACTTATACTTCCCGGTCACTGCCGTCAGTACATATAACAGTTAAACATAATATTTATATTGCGCAAGTTACTAAGTATTATTATTATTATTATTATTATCATCAGCACGAGTTGTTTGGACTAAAGTTTATAATATAATTTTAACTGAGTTATGGTACATAAATAACGAATAAAATTAACATTTAAACATTATAATAATTCCCTTAAATGTACGGCGCATACTATATTATTACGTCGTCGTGGATATTGTGTATACGCGCTTGAACGCGAGCTATTTTATTATTATTTATCTACGAGTATTATTATAGTTTATGTACAGCTAACGAACCCCGGCGATTTTAAGAGATTTTCAAAATTATTGGTATCCGTCGAGCATGCAATGTCGTGCAGCTTCCGCTATATTATACGCTGTGGAAATAGAGATTTCATCGAATGTATACGGAATCCGTAGGTTTTCCACAGTAAAATATTCTAAAATCGCCGTACAGTTAGGTTTTCATTTGAAAATGTAATTCAATTTCAATTTTGATTTTAAACCGCCCGCATTAAAATCGCGTTAGAGAATATAATGATACCATTTAGACCATTGTGTGTTTCTGTAAATAATATAGCAATAAACGAAAGGTTTTAAAAGGCTTAGACTCCGGTCGTTGGCCGAAACGAAAAGAATTATGTATGTTTCGTTTATTGATACAATTATACAATAAAATAATTACAAATTATAATATTATGCGAGGCAATACCGTGAAGTGTGGTGCGAGACGGTTTTGTGGTTTTAGTTTGATGACGGATTTTCAATGAAGTTCGGACGTTCGGATAATCGGCATGCCGATAATAATTATTGTATTTAAGTACACGCGTATATATTCTATTATGATACAATACATTATAGAACCAACATTCATACATTAGGTCATAGGAAACAAATAAAAAAAAAAAAAATATATATATATAATTATAAATTAACTCGAATGGGGGACGGGCGACATGTTCATATTATGTTCAATTGTTATTTAGTGTACAGTTAAATAACGCGCATGTGTTTGTACATTATTTCCTATCGGTAAATAAAAATTGTCAAATAACATCATTTTTAAAAATAAAACCATTTTACTGTTATTTATTTGTGTATTGACAAACTCCAGAAACATTATTTTACTATCTAAAACAAACAAAAATCGATTCAATACGACATCGTACTTGTATAAGACGTAAGTACCTATTTTTATTAAAAAAAAAACTATATCCAAACAGACATATTTATACAGTAGCGTGCGCAGGAGATTGTATAGGGGTTTTACAAAATAATATTGTTTTTCTAATAATATTTAATCTTGAAATGTACACATTTCAGCCGAACTGCTAGAAAAACCTCGAAAAACATCTTCTTATTCTTCTGCGTTCATGATCGTGATTATAATTCAAGTATCTGATCCCCTCCTATTCGATATTCCCGGGCACGCCTGGTTCCCGTTCCAAATATTCCGATTACAGTAACTGAAACGGGTCCAGTAGATTTTCAATGTCTCTGCCACTTATTTGACAGGATTTTTATCACACCAGAGCCCTAACCCAATACGTAACATTTGTAGTCAGCGTATTACAGTGTCGCAGTAGCGAATTTAATTAATTGTAAATTGTAAACGACAAACGATTCCGAGCGAAGTTGTGTTAAATCGTGTTTTTTTCACAAGCCTAAAAATCAACGTAAATAATAAAACTACAGTTTGACGAAATCGTGTTTATGCCGTTTTTTTGGTTGGTGTTTTTTCTGTCGCATTAGGAAACTATTAGGTATATGGGACAATGTCATCTATAAAATATCAACTAGGCAACATTTTCTCCGGGAAACAGTGTAAGAGTGTATAGATCGGATAATGTCTTCTGGTAGAAAAAGTGTTTACAGAAAAAATAATAATAACAAACGTCATTGTAAAACCGCAAGACCCCTCGCAATCTAAAAAATGTGATAAATTCCGTCTGTAAATTAAAACGAAAATTTAAGTTTTTCGTGTATACAATTGGTACCGCCTTTCCATATATATATATATATATATATATATATATATATATATATATATACATTTATTGTGTGTTCAATTTCCAATTCGAAGATAAGATAAAGCTTATATTGCCATGTTACTTTTCGAGCGCTTTCGCCGTCTTAAAAGAATGTTTTCCGAAACCGATAAAAACAATCGTTGTAATAACGTTGTTTTTTATATATATATATATATAGCTATAAAAAAAAAAAAAAAAATAAACGAAGCTTCGCAGTCGGTTCGCTATTGGGATTAAATTCAATATCGTTATACCAATTATTTAAGAGATAGGATCATATATATATATATATATATATATATATATATATATATAAATGTGCTGCCGCTATACTATATAATTGAATTGAATGCGTATAAAATATCCCGTCTTGTCAATCGTTCGCGAATAAGACAAATTGCAATTTATATTTTTAAAAAAAAATAGTACCTATATATATATATATGAGTACAATATATATATAACGCAAACGAAACATATCTAATACATATTTATGTATATGTATCATATTATAAAACAATATTGATGAAAATTCCGATTTTATTGTTAGAAATTCACATAACGCGGAACGTGAAGACATTTATAATAATATAAATAATCTATTGCTATTGTTTTTGAAAAAAAAAAAATACAAATTTGGTAGCTATTACATAACAGTAAATTAATAACAATTCGTGTGGAATACGTATTGTTCATTTACTCTTAGGTGACATTTTTTTTTGTTTTTTTTTAAATGCAATCTTTAGGGTACAATAAGGGTACAATACTTGGGCACAATAAGAAGACGAGATACAGACTAGTTATATACAAATTATTTTTTAAAAAATGCATCATATCCTTAATAACATTTATACATAATACGTGACATTTTTTAGGAAAGCAGCCACCCATTAGTAACACTTTCATTTGTAATTTTAATTATATATGATTTTTCTAATTAATATTAATATTTGGTGCCAACAGGTCACGACGCCATTTCCGTTTTAACCGTCTCGGGGGGGTTGCCGGGGATTGTAGGATTAGTAAGGTTTTTGACAAGAGGATTGGGATGAGTTAATGTGTGAACATGGAAACGTTTATATAATATGTTTTAGTTTCAGAAGAAACTGAAGGCGTTTTTAGGTTAGTATGTATAGCGGAGTTAGAGACATAGGGAGGGGCATTTAATAGTTTGCGGAGCGCGATGTTTTGGAATGTTTGAATTTTTTTAATGTTAGTTTTTTTTTTTTTTTTTTTTTTTTTTAGGGGACATTTAAATACAACTTGTGGGAGGGAATGGGGTTCACACGTCCCTATCGCTTATCGAATTCTAGAATTTTCGAGCAGGATCGCCACGTCGGTTGCCGATAAACGATTTCCAACAGCGGCCACGGTGCTTCAATAGGTTATACTGTTACGGTATGCGGCTATCATAGAAGATTACCGATAACCATTGTCGAGTATTTGATACATATATTTTTTTTTTTTTTTTTTTATTAGATTTAAAATGTTTCAGCATATTATACATGCTATTACAAGTTTATTAACGGGTTCTATTTACAAATGACAAATTATGAATTATTAATATTATTAGTTAGTGACATAGTGATAATGAAGTATACATGCTGATGTTAGTTAATATTTATTTTTAATGATAATGATAATTTAAATTTGGTCTTCGTCTTCGCCTGATTGTGATAGAAGAACATCTTGAGGTAGACGTGGTTTTAAACGCCGATTTTTTGTTTTGTTTCCAATGTTGTAGAACCGTGCACCATCGGATGTATTGAGATTTGCGTGCAAGTTTTTGAATTGTATTTTTATCCAGTCTTGGGGAAGAGGAATTCCTGTGTCATTATGAATTTGTTTATTTCTCATGAACCATGGGGCTTTGAGACATAATCTCAGAAATTTGTTTTGAAGGATTTGGATTTTTTTGATTTTTGTTGAGGAAGCTGCCGCCCATGTTGGGCAGGCATAAGTGATTAATGGCCGGATTATTGATGTGTACAGTAAGATGGACGATTTCATTTGGAGGGTTGATTTGAAGTTAACTAGAGGATAAAGGGTGTTCATTCTTGCATAGCCTTGAGAGAGTTTTTTGTTTATATGAATTTTCCATGTCAGTTTTTCGTCTAAGAACACTCCAAGGTACTTGATGGAGTCATCTTTCTTGTCCCATTGTATTGGTTGGTTATCAATATAAACGAGTTGGGGATCTTCGTATCGTTTTAAAGAAAATATTTTTGCTGCACTTTTTGTTGGTTTGAGATTTAGTTTCCATGTTTTGAACCAGGTGGTCACTGTGTTTAGATCAGTTTGAAGATTTTGAATTGAAGATTCTAGGCAGTTGCTTTGGGTTATAATTATTGTTTGATACATATATTAGTATCTTCAAATATCTCGATAAACAACAGTATCGAATATAAAATAGAATCATTAATATCACTATACACGTCTTATAAAAACCCCGAACCCTTTTGTTTAATATATACCAAAATCTATTTCCGGTTCAAATGCGGCCAAGGGCGGCTAACCAGCCACCCCCCCCACCACGTTTTAAGTATAAAAAAAAATAGTTTTCTTTCTTTTTTTGGGGGGGGGGGAGGGAGGGAGGGCTAGAACACACCGTACACTTAAGTAAGTACTACGGCAATCGACCTAGTGGCCGTTATCATAAATTTACCATGCAAGTGTAATTTGGTATTCGTGAATATAATAGGTATAACTTCATATTGTAAATCCTATGGTAATATTAAACCGTTCTAAACTACGACCGTTAAAAGACAAAATCGTTTGTACTCACAAATACACTACGCCGGTAAAAACGATAAAAATATCATTCTGCGTGTTTACGCGAACCCCTCCGCCGTTCGAATCATATTATACACCGTCGCCCAAAAAAAACCATCACGGCCAATATTAGTATTTCAAAAATTTTCAGGAAGAACAAAAAAAAAAAAAAACGATATCATTTGATAACAAACGATTTTAGATAGGTCATGACGCGACATTTCGTTTTGCACAGTGCAAGCAAACCCGACCGCCCGCAGTCCGTCGAACCTCGAAACTATACGGGGTTATTCCAAAATGATTCATCGCATTTAAAGTACCTATAAAATGGTTAATTATTAGTTTTATCTTATCAAATTATATACCGATTAATAGATGGTATTCCCGAGTTTTAGAATGTCATTAATTCACGATTTTAAAACTATCGCTGACGGCGATTAGTTGGTTTCCGCAAATAATACGAGGTCTGTTCGAAAAGTACCAGGACAAATGTTATTACGACTAATCTACACGCGAGATAACGTTTCAAATTCTAAATAGACGTGTACCCCGTGGATTAAACCGAACCCCAAGTCGTTATTTTATCTCAGTTTAATATTACACGTGGTTTGTTTCGTTCGCCGTTTTCGACATGTCCGAAATTAACGAACGACGCGTGTGTGAGTCAAGTTTCGCTTGAAACTTGGTAAAAACGGCGCAACCGAAAACGTACGGAAATGACTAAAACCGTTTTTGGGGACGATTCATTAAGTGGTTCCGTGACTTTCGAGTGTTTCAAACGTTTCAATGAGAGTGGGCGGTCAAACTGAAGACGGTCCACGTTCTGGAAGACCGATTGTGGTGTGGCGACAATTTGCGACAAAAAAATGCGAAATACGAATCTGAATTGAGTCTTGTCATGCAGTTTTACCGGGAAATGTACAGATGAAAAGGGCCGCGCTGCCAAATTCGTTCCGCGATTGACAACCACGACAATGCACCGGTTCGTGAATTTTTGACCGATAAAAAAAAATTGCCGTGGTCCCGCGGACTCTCCCTATTCACCAGATCCAGGCCCTTATGCGATATATTTCTCTATTCCCAAGACAAAAATTAAATGACAACGGTTTCAAGGTGTAGAGGAAATTCAATCACAGACGGCAACAGAACTCATAGCTTTAACTTTGGGACAGTCTCAAAGGACATTTGAAAAATGGCAAGACCGCCGGGATCGGCGCATATCGTCCGGAGGAGAGTATTTTGAAGTTACATATCATTAAATAACATGTAATGTCGTGTGTGTAATTATTAAAAACAATATCGTGGTATTTTTTGAACGGATCTCGTATGTCGACCGGACGGCACAAAAGCGTTTCGGTGTGCGAATCGTTAATGAATGTGCAACGGGATTTTCGTCGTCGCTACGGGATCGGGGTGCACCCACCGACTGCTCAGGGCACGTGTCCACGGTACGATCATTTTGAGAATCGGGGTGTTCGGGCAAAGGAAAAAAATCACGGGCCGACCAATCGTGTGTCCGACGACCAAGCCGAGAGGATTATAGAGAGAATTTCCAGCGCAAGTCCGTGTATGTCAACCAACCGCGCAAATCGATAACTGGACATTCCATAAACGACTGTTCGGCGTGTTCCAAGACGGCGTGTAACTATGAAACCGTACGGGCCGCAACTGTTGCAGTATTTAAAGGCCTACCGATGCTAATCGTGAAACGAGGATTTCATTTGGCATTTTTATGCACGATGTGAATTTTTCTGCTCGCTTGGTTTTCAGTGACGGAGCCACCTCAAGTGGTAATCCGTAACCATCGTAACGTCCGTATACGGAGTACGAACAACCCTCACGCCATAATCGAACACGACCGTCGCTCACTTAAAGTTAACGTGTTCTGTGCCATATCCAAGACGCAGGTTTATAGCCGCTTTTTTTTTTCTTTTTTTTTTTTTTTTTATTGAAAACACAGTAAATGATAGATCTTATTTAGAAATGCTTCAAATCTGGCTACTTTCACGATTAAACGATAATTCTGCTTGCTACAATTGATTAAACTTTACATCATTTTCATTTATTTAATGTATCGTATATTGTTCTAAAACTAAAAAATAAAAATATGTAAACATTTCAAACCGGACGAATCGTTTTGAATAACCCTGTATACTAACACAGCGGCCACAAAGTGTTTTAAAAAAAAAAAAACGAAAATCTATAATAAAAAACACCGATATTGGCCGTGCTGGTTTTTAGACGACAGTTTTTCTAGAAAACCAAGAAATAGTAATATAATACTAAGTTATGAACACTACCCAGAGATATATTCGAAAATTTGGCACCGGGGTGCTAATGTTTTTCCGCCCGTCACCCGTAAAAAAAAAAAAAAAAAATGTATTACACTAAATAATGTGTTTTTAACTATTTATTAACAAAATATTGGCTGTGCAGAATAATGCCCGCCCTAAACTAGTGCCCCTCCCCCTAAAATTACGTCTCTGGCACTACCGAATTATTCGAAAGGTACCCCACAAACGTCATGTTTTTTCGATAACTATTCGATAAGTAAAAAAACAATTCGAATTGTCAAAAGCTATTCGGGCCGTCCGGTAATTTCGATAGTCGATCGCTAGTCAATTCATTGCCACTACCAGGGGGTTTACACTACGAGGTGCGACAATAAAATAACGAGACTTTTTGAATAAAAATTATTTATTTTAAAAATGTTATAATTAAATGATTATCACCTTCAAAATACCTTCCCTCAGCATCAATACACTGTTGCATACGTCGCTGCCATTCTTGAAAACAGTGTTGCCAATTGCTTTCATTCAGCCCTTTTAGAAGTTCTGCCGTTTTCATTTTTACGTCATCAACTGTTTGAAAATGGGAAAAGAAATAAGAAGGAAATAAGAAGAAGTCACAAGGAGCAAGGTCTGGCGAGTACGGTGGATGTTGAAGTACAGAAATTTTTTTTTCAGTTAAAAAACGTTGAATTGAAAATGCACTGTGAGCTGGAGCATTGTCTTGGTGAAGAACCCAGCCATTTTTCCATAGATCTGGTCGCTTCTTTCTGACACGTTCTCTTAATTTAATTAATATCTCTTTATAATAATATTGATTAATTAATTTTGTCGATTTTTTCAACGTTTTCGTTTGTTGAAGACGTGGTAGGACGTCCAGAACGATCATCGTCTTCGACGTCCTCCCTTCCACTACAAAACCGTTTGTGCCATTCAAAAACACGAGCTCTTGATAAACATTCTTCACCATAAACTTCACATAACCTACGAAACGATTCCGCGGCAGTTTTTTTTAATTTAACAAGAAATTTAATGTTAACACATGTTGTTCGATTTTTATATCTAACATTTTTCGGCAGTATAATCGAACTCGCACTAATAACAAGGCTACTAACGTATAAGAAAATGAATCGATGCCATCAGTGTTCATAGTACTTTTAGATAAGTGTTTTCTAATCATATTTCAATAATCGTTTTATAGATAACGTTAATAGTTTAGGTTATATTTAGAAAGTCTCGTTATTTTATTGTCGCACCTAAGACAGACCTAACTATTCATAATACAAATATCCAGGACTATGTCCTCACAGTCTTTCCAACTTGTAGTCGTAGACTTACCAGTGATCTCTTACACCGGTAGGGTGCTCCTCGATGGTTCTTTCAACTATTGAATCTATTTTTCGCCGTGCGTGTCCCGCTCACGTCCGTCTCCTCCTTTTAATCTCTTTTGCAATAACCGGTACTTCGGAGCGCAGCGAGGGATCTTGTGGTTTTACAATGATGTTTTTTTTTTTTCATTTTTTTTTTATCTCCATACACTTTTTCTACCAGAAGACCTTCATGTACACTCCTAATAGTCTACCTAGCCGTACGATAGTTCAAACTATTCGGTGGTGTGCACACACGTACAGTATCAACTGTTCGGTACAGCTAGTGGCCGTCGTCGCTGCTAATAATAATTGCCCATCGGTACGTGAAATCGGAATAAGTTGATTACATAAGGTGCGTTGGCACTGCCGCGCAGCCGCGTATTAGGTAATTTTATTACAATTATTTTTTTAATGGTTTTAATGGTTATTTTATTATTTTATTAACCAATATGGAAATATGTGTACGCTTATAAAGTTTTAATAACATTTAATTACTTGATTGTAGTGCATACGATTAAACCGATGTCGCACATGACTCATGTAATTGTGTATTTTAATAATATTATATTGAACGCGTTGCTTACGTGTTAAATTATCGTATTTTTTTTTTAATACATGTCATCTACCGTCATATACGAATCGGTTTTACAAATGATAATAATAATAATAATAATATTATTATTAATATTGTATATATTTACATGTGTTTTTTTAAAGCACATCGAATAATATAATGGTTCCGTAATATACAATGACGCTATTATATGGGTTAAAAAAAAAAAAAAATCGAATATTAGTTTATAATACTAATAATAATAAAATGTTTAAAAACCTATGATTTCATTTATATGTAAAAAAAAATAAATAAATAAACAATTTAAAAATACTTTAATCGAGAAAAAAAGTGGAAAAAAAAAAACAAAAAACAAAAAAAGAAGGCGTACATACTTCGCACCATGGGCGGGCCACTGTCGTAGGTGGCAAGTCGGGTAGTAATTATACAGATAGGAATTTCATTTAAAACTGTATGCAACGGTAAATTGCAAAGTAATAACGTTTTTTTTAGCGAAATAGTATTTGTCGTGTTATTTTCATTGTTGCCACGGTAACCCAGAAATCAACATAAATTAAAAAAGAAATAATATTAACTCGGGTTTGACGAGACCGTGTTTGCGCCGGTTTTTTTTTTTTTTTAATCATTTGTTAATAGTTTTTTCCGCCGCATTAAAATAACTAAATGGGTATATCGAAAAATGACATTTTTAAAGTACCAACTACACGGCATTTCCTACCGGAAATAGTATTAGGAGGAGTGCACAGATCGGATATAGTCTTCTGGTAGAAAGAGTGTATAGGGATAAGAAAATGTAAAAAAAACATCATTGTAAAACCACAAGATCCCTCGCTGTGCCCAGAATCGGAAGTACCGGTTATTGCAAAAGGGATTAAAAGGAGGAGACGGACGTGAGCGAGACACGCACGGCGAAAAATAGATTCAATAATTGAAAGAACCATCGAGGAGGACCCTACCGGTGTGAGAGGTCACTGGGAACTCCACGGCTACAAGTTGGGAAGACTGTCAGTACTGGGTGTGCTGAATTAGGACCGGGGGTGCATTTTACAGGGACTCCGGAACGTTATTTTCCCTCGAGACTTCAGTGACGATCGTGAACGTCTGCGGACGCATATTTTTCACGGGTTCAAAATGTGTGTTTTGCCACATAGTAATCGTCAAATCGATAAACCGATAGAGAAATGAACTCGAGACTGCAGAATGTAAGGGTAACGTGCTCGTATTATGTATGCGTTTCAAGTGGATTAAAAAACCCAGGTGGGTGGAGGGGTAAATTTCCCATTTTTGCCGAAAGACCATGGTACGGTATGTATGAACACGACGAAGACATATACCCGGAGTCTATCGGTTCGCTCATAAATATAATTTAACAAAAAAGAAAAAAAGTAGTAATAATATTCGGCGCATATCGGCGTTATAATTTTTTAATTTTTTTTTTTTTTACAAACCACTTGGAAACCGCGAGCGACAGTAAGTAATATAACAATAATAACTGCTGATATATTTGCAAGGCAAGCCGTAAAGAACACGGGTATATGGATTATATTACGAATATTATTGTGATTATTGGGAACGGGCGAACGAAAAAAAAAAAAAAAAAAATCTGCGCTTATGCGCTCGTCGGTCGATTTTTTTTTTTTTTTTTATATATATATATATATATATACACATTTGTTTAAATTGTTTTATTTTCCTTTCTCGGACTTCTGAGAGGTTTTCGTACACGCACCACCCGTACGGTATTCTCGTCTTCGCCGGCAGACCCGTACAGTATACGCATGCATATGCGTTTATACAGACGTACAGAAATGGCGTTGGTTTACACCGTCATATCAATTTCGCGGATTTATTTTATAAATAATATATCGATTTGCAGCGTCAGATTCCGCGGGTCTGGCGCAAAAAATCTAAAAAATAAAAAAATCTATACGCATATAGATTGTATGATTTCGGCCGTCATCGCCGCCGCCGCCGCCGCCGAGTAAGCGAAATCGATAAAATTCGATATGCGGTTGACCGATCGGTGGATTTACCGGTAAAACAAAAAAAAATACACGCGCGCGTATTATTATTCGTAAATTAAAACAATACGCTAAATTATAAAATCAATCGGCGCAACTCGAGATTTGGCGGTGGACGGGGCCAAAAACGGCTTAAGGTCCGGGTGTTTTTTTCGCGTTACTCTTTGGTGGGTGCTCCTCCTCCGTCATTTCCCACTCGCATCATTTTTTGTATACGTGGTGCTCATATTGATTTTAAAGGCCGCGAAGTTTGGTAAACGATTACAACAATATTGGGTATGGAAATGGCCCGTTGACCCGCGAGCAGAACGGGCAGGCGGACTTGGAGATTTGACCGACCGCAAAGAACGAATAAAAGAGTACGAAATTTTTTCAACGTTTTTGCCGCAGACGGCAAACGTGGTTCTCGCGGAGGGAGTTTTTTTTTTTTTTTTTGTCAACATATCTATATATCGACGTAAAACCCACTATATATATATATATATATATATATATATATATATATATATATATATATATATATATATATATATATATATAAAAATCCCAGACAATATTATGCCTACCTCGAATCGTCAACAAATTACTATGAGTCAGCTACAAGTTGTCACATAGAATTGATTGAAAAGATTCACTACTCGGTGTATGTAAGAATGTGGGCTTCGCGGGATAACAGTTTTTAAAACGACATGTTTTTTTATCCTCGGTTACTTTTTATATACTTTTAACAATAACCAATTATCTAATAAACGATATATTTCTTTGGGTTTTTTTTTTTTTTTTTTTGATAGAATAATAGTACCGTACGAAGAGGCGGCAAATTTCTTTCTGCCTTTCGGCTAATCCTTGTTGTCGAGTGATAAAACGAGTTTTAAGACTTGTGTGAACCTAACCAACAATGATAGACGCACAGAATAAGATAAAAGTGTACAATCTTTTGAGATTGGTAGGTTTTAAAGGTTCTAGGTTAAAATCTAACCTAACCTAACCTAACCCGCCCGTGTGCGGGTTTCGATTTTGGCCACCCTGCACCGCCGGTCCCAGCGGCGTAACTGGGATTTTCGCCGGGTTACTGCACTGCGCATCTGGTTGCAGACACTTGGCCGTTACGCTATCGCGGGGCATGACGTGCGGCCGCGCCGCGATAGCGGTTTATTTAAAAATGTTTATTTAGCACGTGACGAACGGCTGACCGGCGCGACCGTTGTCGAAAATCGAATTTGCCCGCCAAACCCCGGCGAGCCGGTCCGCGGCCAATAGGTTCGGCCGGCGGCGGGTCGCCGCGACCAATCGCGTCGCCCGGAATTGACGTCAATGCTAAATTTAGATAAAGTTTAACGCCGGCGGTCGGGGGGTGGGGGAACGTACGTCGGCCGCGGCGGCGGCGTGCGTCGGACCGACCCAGTGCCTAGCAGTTCCGCGACGGTCGCGACGCGGCGTGCGTTCTTCCCGTTGATCACATTACCGGTACAATACCATTTACCGCCGCCCCACCCCACCCACCCACCCGCCCCACCCGCCCCGTCGGTCCCGGTGTTGTCCGTTGTACGTTGCCCGCCGTCGTCGCGCGATCGTTGTTATACCGTTGTTGTTATTGTTGTTTGTCCGTTGTTGTTGTGGTTACGGCGGTTTCCACTTGTTGCTGTTGTCGGCCGGTGCGGTTTTCCACACCCGACAAACCCGAGTCCGAAACCCGTTTTGGTGAGTACACCTATATTGTCGTAATCTCTATAAATCTTTTTACACTTTTTTTTGAAAAGTTTTCGTACCGTGAGTGTTACCTGTACGGCGATATGCATATAATTATATCTTCACCAAAACTATTGCCTATACACGGTGCGATTATACACGAGGAGGATCCGGGGGTCCGTATCCCTCCCGCAGGTTCCGAGTTTAGGCAGTGAATCGATGAATTGAAATTAAAAAATAATAATAATAACTAAATCATTCGGTGAATTAATACGAATGGCGTGTTAAAGTAATAATACATAATAATATTCGGTATTTCTTAACTGTTCATCTCAACAATTCAAAATTGTCGAATCCATTAGGCACAACACAGGTACAGTCGTCGTGTAGGTAAAAAAAAAAAAAATATATATATATATATATGTTTTCTTCGTTATTGTAAGTTAATTTACCTAATGAAACTAATAAATGGGTAAATATTTGTTTTTTTTTTTTCTATGCCAAATATATTGTAAGATATTATCAAAAGACCCCCCCCCCCCAGAAAAAAATGCCAAAAAACCGCCACAGCCAAATACACGATTTTCAATCCAGAACAAAATAACAATTTCGACAAGATACGAGAATAAACTGTAAAATTTTTTTTGTTAACATTTTTTTTTTTTTTTTTTCTTCACACGGGCCTTTAAATTCACAGACACGTTTTCCATTATGATTATTATCATTTTGTTAATGTAAAACGAAAAACGAAAACTAATACCGTATACATTATCAATACCTATCGGTGTATTAAAAATTAATAATTCGATTCGTATACGGAAAATTATACAGTATATTATTATAACCCGTCTATAATAATAGAATTGGATAATATAACATAATATGATTTTACTCGTATATGGTTTTAAATAAAAATCGACTTGTATTATAAATAAATAGTTTTTCTCTCTCTCTATATATATCTCGAAACACGAAATTTAATGATCCATAAAAAAAAAAAAAAAAATCAAATCTTTATCTCGCCAGTAGTCACTATATATACATCATGTACACGTACTTACCTATTATTATTATTATTATATATATATATAAATATATGTATATGTGTATACGAACGATGATAAATTGTATTTTCATTCATACAGTTCGATATTATATATTGGCTATAAAACATAACCTTTTATATAAACGACGACACTGTTCGGTATAATCTCGAAAACGGACACTCGAGATGATATTATTACTGTAGGTGTATATATATATATACACACACACACGTATTACGTACAACAATAAAGTGTTTATCAATAAATAATAATAATAAAAATAAATAAATACATTTTAAAAGCATAACCATTAAATAAGGCGTGCAATATATTTATCTAACAATAAGTATTTTTCTATTATTTTTAAACATATTATTCCAATAATAAGTCACAGTCGCGTACTCGTAACATGCTCTATACCGGTACCTCTAATGTGCACACGGCCTGATTTAGAATTGTCGAGGCCCGGGACAAATGGACAAAAAACCTGGCCTATTATTACGAATTGTGAATTAAATTATAATATTTTTTTTTTTTTTAAATTGTTTTTATTTTATTATTATTATAATACATATACACAAAAACACGATATGCTTGATTATGAAATCGCCCCCACCAGTGACAAGTTTGCTTGTGGGGAAATTACAATTTGACCGGCCGGCGTTTGATTGTAAATCAAAGGCCGGTATTACAGGGATCAATTAAAACCAAAAGAACAATTTAAATCCAGTAGGTGGCCATCCCCGACCCCGGTCCGCACGGGCCCATAATTACCTTGCGTGAACAGGGCCCTGAATGTGTATAACACATTATCTAACATTATGGATTGTTATTACCGGATAATCCAAATGTCCGACGACAATCCACTGGGGGGGGGGGCCGCCTCTCGGCTAATATTGTACTCGCCGCAAGTACAATATTATTGTATCGCGCGGTATAGTTTACATCTCTCGTCCGACAAACTCCGGACGGCCTATACCGTTTCAGGAGTGAATTTTTGCGCAAGAGGTGTGTTAA
Organism: Tuberolachnus salignus; assembly: GCA_956483605.1. NCBI lineage: Eukaryota > Metazoa > Arthropoda > Insecta > Hemiptera > Aphididae > Tuberolachnus > Tuberolachnus salignus. The sequence continues at coordinate 20,440,012 of OY101433.1, forward strand.
GGTGGGCGCATAAAAAAAAAATCGGTACACGTAAATGACGGGTGCCGATGGTTTCCAAAAAAAAAAAGAAAAAATTAATAAAACTCGCCGCGAATCCGGCAAATTGAATAGCAATAACATGCTGCGTGCAAATTTTTTTTTCCTGACAATTTTAAACTCGGCGACGCCGACAGACCTCGGGAAATCGTCTTACCGGGCGTCCGATTTTTTTTTTATTTTTTTCTTTCGCGTTTATGTTTTTTGGCGATCGGTGTTGGTCGATGGGTACCGCCAATAGGAAATGACCACGTAGACGGCAAATCGCGTCTATATTGGACACCCGAATGTTGGACACGAACGCTGAGCCGCCAGCGTGGAGTCCAACGATTAGAGTTTAGCGCAACCGTGTGCATTTCACGAATAACGCGAATTGTTTGTAAATTTTTTTTTTTTTTTTTTTTTTTCCATAAAAAAAAATGCGATTTTTTTCTCTATTTTACTCGCTCGGCGGTTCTTACACCTACATCATACGTATACGAAAACAAAGCCGTTATCGCACGTACGTCGGAACTTTGACCCCCGTCGTCGTCTTCTGAGCTTCTGCAGTACACTGTATTATATAACACCGTGCGGTATGTGTATAAAATATTTATTATGTACGAGACGCAGGTAAACAACTGTAAAAAAAAAAAAAAAAAAAAAAAAAAAAAACAATAATAATATACGTGTCGATTCGGATTCGCATACGGCGCGTTTGCTATTCGAATAAAATTAGTCTTTATTTAATTAATTAAAAAACCCCGACGGTATTTATCCGCCAACGAGTATTGTTCCATCGCCGGAACACGCGAGTGTTCGTTTCGATCGAAAATTTATTACATAATGCGGAATTGCGTTTCTTGTAGAATTACCGGGGCGCATCTGTTGGCCGTTCGACGGATCCGTTTTAGACTCTGAGCGTGTATAGTCAGGAATGTATCGGTTTTACAATGTGATGCGTGCGCTTTCTATCTCTCTCTCTCTCTCTCTCTGTTAATAACTTATCTACTAGAAACAAAGAGAAAAAAAAAGAAAAAAAGGTGAACGCAATAACAATCGTTTCTATTATTTTTTCTTATAATCGTTTAAAGTTCAAACGTCGGTATAAATCGCACGGACCACCGTGGGACATGGATCCACGCGTACACCTGTTATTTTCCGATTCGCGCGTACAGAACGCATTTAATTACATAAACACGGTGGACAATTTAAAATGGAATATAAACGCCGGTACAATTGTAATTCAATTTTGTAACTGCCAATAATCGTTACAACGCGTTCGTTGTTTGTGCCCCTCCCCCCCCCCCACACACACTTGGTTCTCGGGGATGATATACCGGGTGGCCTGCAAACGTTATTGTTCGGCGGATTCATACGTGCGTAATGTAATAAGTATAAGTATAATGGCTCCAAGTGTAATAACTAATGGGTACTTGACACATAAGTGATACGAACCGTAAATATTTAAGCCCCACTTATTGTAAAACCGCCGGGCGCTATTGCCGCGGGTTATCGGCGTATCACTTATTGGAGTTAAAGAAATACGATCTAGGGGGGACGGCGGGGAATGTTGGGAGCCGTCGTACAGTGGAAACTTGCAGAAATATACAACAAACAATGATTAGCTCGCCGATTATTAATTATTAATTAATTAATAATTTTTATTACAAAACGAATAATGCGACAATTAATCGAATTATAGTGCCAAACTGTGGCCGCGAATCGTGTACGATGGATATTTACAACGCTCGTCTGTCCGATGGTTTCACAGGGATTCGATGTGAATATTGATCAATGCGATCAGTTGGTATTGCTAAACCGGAGGTGTGCCGTTTGATTATTTTCAAAACGCGTTAACTGAATAGATTTAATACGATTAAATTGTAAAAAAAAGATAAAATAAATAAACGAGCGAACGAACAATAAAAAAAAAAAAAAAAAAAAAAAAAAAAAAAACCGTATTAACTCGAACGGTCCGCGGCAGAGTTGCGTTAAAATTCGTGGATTTTTTTTTTTTTTAAATTATCGATAACCTATAAATATTAAAATAATATCGATTACTCTTCAGGTGTGTCTATATATAATAGAGTGGCACTCGTCGTCGTGATCAAAATGTAATTTTAATTATTTTTTTTATTTTTTTATCTATAATATAGAAATAAATATTTGCGTTTCGCGCACGAACAAATATACATCGTTGTATCTTTGTACGCACCCTTAAACGAAAAAAAAAAAAAAATAAATAAAACAACAACAAAAAAAACACTCCGTATCGACAGTTTTTTTTTTTTTTTTTAAATACGTTTTACTCATTATACGTTGCAGATTAGATAAAGTATGTATATATTAATTCACGAACGTGATCACTATAAATATTTCGTTTTTTTTTTTTTTTTTACATCCGTTATTGTATTACTGCCGGCGCATAGCAACCGCGTGTTGTGCGGTACAATTGTGCATCTCGAATAATATTATTGCAAACGCAACGCAATCGGCCGGCAAACAATTCCGCCGAGGATGCCGAGGATGTACGTGCGGTATCCGTCTTGTAATACCACGCTGGAAATGCGCGTAAACATTCTAAAAGATAAAGGGGAAAAAAAAAACCCACCGCACGAACGTTTTTGGTCGTCGCCAAAGTGTCGACCCGGGCCGACGCGTCTAATACACGCGAATGTCGGCCGACGGCGACGGGCCGCGGGAAAAATCGTCCCGGTAAAAAAAAACTGTCCGAATACGACCGAATACCGAATGACTTATGGATAACGACTTTCCGCGGCCGCCGTTTCCTTCTGGGGACACATGTCCCGTGGCCGTTTCGTGATTTGCCCGTTACCGCGTATCACTGGCAAAAGCCAAAGGCGAACGCGCGCCCAGTCAGTCAACGGCCCAGTTTACCGGTTAAAGAGTTTTTATTTCTTTTTTTTTTTTTTTTTTTTTTAATTTTTTAATTTCCACGCAATATACAACTATACGCCAGTTGATTATTTTCGTCGTTAACTATAATTATTAACTTAACCGTAGTTTAATTGCCATTGCATATATGCATATTCGGCGGTAGTTAATTTTCATATAAACGTTCAGTGATACGATAATAGTTAACGAATGATCGCAACAGACAAAAGTGTGTTGTTTTTTATATTTTTATTTTTTTCATTTTTAACCGGTTGCAATCGCACAAGAAAATAATATCAAAAAAAAAAAAAAATGTAAAACCGTGGAACGGCTATTTACTGAATATTGAATATTTTTTACGTTAATTATTTGTTTGGCAAAAAAAAAAACAACTATAATAATAACTTTTTTTAACCTACAGTTAAAATTCGTTTTAAACGTTTGACTAAAGTCGTTGTTAGTTTTTCACGAACTCTCAAGTGACGAACGACGATTGGATGTCCTGTACCTTCGTTAAATATGATTACAACGATTAGGAAGGCAGGGGCGAACGCAAGATAAAATTTCGGGGAGATGGGGTGTTGAAAAAATGTAAAAAGTTCATAAATATCATATTTTATTACTCTTGTAAGTATTCGTATGCACATGTGATATACATTGATCTATTTTATTTGTAAATCTCATGGGCAACATAACTATTCAATTTTTAGTTCAGATCATTTATGCTTTAAACATTTTCCTGATATTTAGAGATGGGCGAGGAGGCGTTGATATCCAGCGTTCATCCCCGTTAAGAGGTCGTCGTCGCCCGGTTTTCCGTGTTCGCTGTTGTAATCCAGCGAAACGAACAAGTCCATACGCTAAACTTAAATAATTGTGACGCTAGGGTTAAATTTAGAACTTATTAAGACTGCTACGTTTTTTTTTTTTTTTTTGTTCTGTTTTGTAGAAGGAAAAAACAATTAAAATCGTATATTGTTTGTTCGGTTTTTGTAATATTTAGAAAAAACAAAAACAAAACGGTTCGTCGCGCCGTTCTGAAGAATAGACGTTTTATTCTCCTATTTAAAAGACACCGTGTCACGAGTATAATATTATACCAATCGGTGGCTTAACTGGGTAAAAAAAAAAAAAACTAGAGGGAGGCGAGGCAAAAAAAAAAAAAAAAAAAAAAATGTATTCACTAAAATCATAACCGTGTGAGAGATACAAAATAATCAAAGACTAATTTTAATAACGTAATACCACAAATAAATACAACAAATCGCATCGCTGTTTTAATGTTCTTATTTTTGTAACCCAGATAATGCGTTAACGTTGACAATACGTCAACGTACAATAAAACAAGAGAATCGTGAAATGTATGTAAAAATTTGTGGAATAATTTAAAGGGAAAAATTATTTCGTCTGTTTTTTGAATATGAATAGTAATTATTAATGTATATTTGCGTTCTTTCGTTATTGCAGAAAACTCAGAGATTTGTTCAGTTGTCGTACCCGAGGGGGGAAACAAAATAATACCATTATCCACAAAATTAAGGGGACAAGTGCCCCCCTCTCACAGAATTACGTTTCCATTGACATTAATTACATATATATATATTTTATACTGTTTTATTATACCTACATAATATTATGGTCCAATCTAAACGCCACGAGTCCCGAACGACACGGTTCACCATTATATCTATAAGGCACTTGTGTTTATATAGAATTACTATTTAATTGTTTGTCGAATTGAATTATAATATATAGGGTGTCCTAGTCGAATCGCACGTCACAGTATTGTAACACATGCGGTCGAGCCGATTGACGAGTTTTGAGGGGCTATAAATAACAAACAGTAAAACTTAGAGAAAAGGTTTTTTTTTTAGTATTCAATCCCGTTTTTAAAAATTATTTTTTGAAAATTATATCTCCAAGACGGCGGCCGTCAGCATTGATGATACACTGTTGTAGACGATCTCTGAAGCTCTCATATGATTTTCGGCACATTTCGACTGGTTAGTGGCCTCGACTTCCACGGTGATTTTCTGTTTAATTTCTTCTATGGTATGTGGGCGATGTCTGAAAACCATATCCTTAAGGTAGCCCCAGAGGAAAACGTCACACACGCTTAAATCTGGGGACCGTGCTGGCCAGCCTATGTCTCCTCTCAAAGAGACTAACCGCCCAGGGAATATTTGTCGCAAGACAGCAAGTGAAATTCTAGCTGTCTCGCTGAAACCATACATCTTCCAAATCATGTTACAGCTGTCCAGACCATGATTACGAATAAAAACGGCATTACCGTACAATTCAAAATATACCACTTATTAAGGCCTGCTCTTATCTTATCACAGGCTAATGACCTAAATTAAACTCGTCAGTCGGATCTGCCACACCCTGTATATAGTGACATATATGTGCATTACACCGCACATCGGTTTAGAATAATATATACGATTGTATTCGGTATCATTCGGCATGTAATACAATAGTGTTCTATTGTTTCTGTTAATGCGAATATGCATTCGGTATCACTATAGGACGACGGACAGATCGTTTTCGTTTTTTTTTTGTTTTTTAATTTTTTATAAAGAATATAATTTTCTCCGATCTTATCGTTCAATCGGTACCCTTGGCTTAGAATGCCGGCGAGCGGGGCTACAACCACTGTCCGTGTATTAGCGGTGGTTACGGGCTGCGGAGGTTCAGGAGAGTTCAGAGCGACAAGTCGGTGGTCAGACGTACTCCCGGGGCGTCGGATGGACCACCAGCGCCGGGGAGGCGCCCGAACCAGAAGGAACTGGCGACTCCCCGTTCCGTTTGGGTTTGGGTCTAGCACTACCCGCACCCACCCCGGTGAGGCCGTGGCCTGTCCAACCCCACTTTCCGTTTATGGTTACGGGCAACCTTCGGTAAGATCTCCGCCGATAGAGCGGGCAGGTGCCTGGGAACGAACTCACCAGAGACTTTCCCCTGGCCAAGCTCGACCTTAAACCACACAGTAGCTCCAGCTACAGCCACCACGAATCCAAACCGGCACCGGCGGGCAAGCGCCAAAGCGGTTGCGCGCCCTCCGGAGAGGGCACCGCGAGGTGGGGCTCCCCGTCTGCCCGTGGTACCGATATCGTCCGAAGACTATCATCGTCGGTTGGACGATTCGGACGCATCATCGGGCGAACCGCCCTCAACGTTCCTACCGGGATTTGGTAGTGCACCGGGCTCTCGGTCGACCCCACTATCCGGACGCTCGTCCGAGAGGCGTATAGGTGCCAGCCCCCCTCACCCGAGCCACAAGAGCGCCCCGATGGAAGTCTCTGTAGGATGCCAGCCCGTTCAATCGGAACGGTCGATTTTTAACCGTACCCCGCGTACAATTCTGCTTCTTCTTTTTCTTCTTCTTCTTCGTCTTCTTCTGCGAGACTTCGGCCCTTTCGAGAAGTGTATACCATATCGCCAAATACACACCCTGCGCGTACAGCTGTTTTCCGCAGTTTAATACGTCTCCATCGTTGTGCCAGAACGGATTGCTCTATTCGTTGTCTTCGGACCGTAAAAAAATAAGTGATTACAAATTTAAATGTATTCCATATATTATATAGATACATAAAATATATATATATACATATTTTATTTTGTCAGCTTGATACAAGAGAACAAGTCGTCATACAAATATGTTCATACTAGAAACAATGATTTATACGTTCAAAACATTCATAATCTTTAAGTGTTTTTTTTTCCTTTCTTTTCTTTACGTACCTACGTAATTTATGGACGTTTTCGTGTACACATTGTGTGTAGACATTTAATAATATTTTTTTTTCGTTTTCCAACAAACATTAACTTAATTAAACAGACATAACGAATTGTAGGTATATTAATTTATGAATCGTTTTTATTAAGTAATAAACTAATACGATTAATTTGGGCGTCTCGGATTTCTTCTACAGGAAAAAAATAATAATAATAATAATGACTTAACGTTTTTATTCAAATTATAAATATTAAATTGTTTTTAGATAACTCCGCGATACTTTTTATTGATCTCACCGTGTTTATAAATTATTCAACATTAAATAAAAAAAAAAAAATTATAAACAGAATATAATCTGTAATACTTTACTTATACATCAAATCATTGAATCATTGAATTTCGTCAATAAGCTCTAGAATAACAGTGTTATTATGCGTCACCATAAATAGTGTAATTACTGATTGTTATTATAGTAATTTCGTACAGTGCTTGTTTTTGCGTGTCCTATCGTACGGATATTGATTTTCAATTTCGATTCTTAACCGTAATCATTTTTGTTTTCTAATAGAATTAATCGATCGTGAGTGTACGGGGACTAACTAACAGGACCAACGAGGCAAAAGTGATATTTTTTTTTTTTTTTTTTTACTAGATTAAGAATATATTTACTTGTTTTTATTATTATTATTATTATTATTATTATTTGAGGGTGGTTTTTCTCATATGCCTATGTATAATATACATAAATTATAGCGAAGTGCACTTACTGTATACTGCAGTGTATTATATATATAATTTTTTTTTCTCCCCCCCCCCCTATCCCTGTCACCTATATAAACACGTGCAAGGTATTATACAAAAGTGTATAAATATTATGAGGTTAATACGATAGCTACGCGGCTTTAGTATTTAGACCACACAATTTGTATTCAAGTATACAAATAGCTACTTTCCGCAATACGCATAATAATATGGTGTTTTATTATATAGCGGCTTAAAGCTGAGAATATTTAGTGAATATACACGTAATAAAATACCGAAACGGCCCGCGCTTAAAGCGGCGACGACCTCGCAGCTGCTGTAATACAGGCATATACGCATACGTTTACAGAAATATTACGGTTTTTTTTTTTTTTTTTTTTTTTCCGTTTTTATATCCGCCAATTATTAAAACAGAACTATATGTTATTATACACAAGTCCCCGGTGGATAGGCCTACGAAGATTCCAAAATCTGCCGGGCCGATTTTTTTGTTGCGGCCTTGGTTCCGTAACTATTATTATTATTATTATTTTAAATAATGACCTAACAGATTCAAAATTTATGCGTATTAAATGTATTTTGCTTCGTAAAAAGGATTAACCCGTTATCGATATAATTAAAAAAAAAAATAAAAAATTGTATTCAATGCCGTGATTTATTTGTATAGGTGTTTAATGTTCAAATTTATGATTAAACTCATTATGAATAAAAAATATATATATATATATATACGAACGATTGTAAATAATATTTGTAGTTACAAACTACAATGAATACGATTTTCGATCGTTTTTTTTTTTTACAATACGATCGACAAATGTTTCCCCCAGCCCCGCTCAGAGTCGTTCTTCGATTGCAACAGGAAATAAAAAAAGAATCTATTCTATTATTTATAATATACATAGGTGGTTTTTTTTTTTTTTTACTAATAAATTCGAAACGATCACCATAGATCGATATTGATCGATATTGTATTTTGTGTATTTTGTTTCATGGCCACCGACCCCAGGCAGCCCACCGGTCCCCCCCCCCAGAATCTCCCCGACTCGCGTGGCCAGCCCGCTTATTGTCGAGACGCCGCCGTTTTAAGGCTAAAAATTAGGATCGTCTAATTTTAATTTGTAATTCGTAATCGTTATTGAAGAACGCTGAATAAATTTCCTATTTTTATCGTACAAAAAACATAACGTCCGAATCGCAGGGCATACGATTATGGTGAACAGACGTCCCGGTTTCTAAACGGGTCTGTCTCTTTTTCGATCGTCATGTCCCGTTGTCCCGACAGACTTCAAACCGGGGGACGGTTCCTATATCGTTTTTAGAAGATTGTCCCGTTTCGATCGCGTTAAAACGATAAAAATATCGATGTACGAAACAAATATAAAACCAGTAACTCGTATATTTAAAATTTGAAACCAAAGTTACACGTAGCAGATAAGAGTTTTCGAGGAACGTACGTCGAGTCCCAATGCCGACGGGCAATAAAATTAGCGATAAGAATGAGACGTGTTGTATGGCTGCGTATGCCATAGTACCGAATCGTACTACCAACTAAAAATATATGTTATATAGTATTATTAATACATTTTTAATCAATTGTATTAAAAAAAAACTATATCGATTCATATTGGTTTACACTGTCCGACAGTCGGTCCGCGAAGATGTCGTATTTTATTCATTTCGAAACTGACGCGTACCTATCGATCTTTTTTCCTAACAATACTAAAGATGCCCAGGAATTCTCAACGGAAATTTAAAAACTAATATGTCACAGGCGTTGGGACGTGCGGCTCATGTCTTACATAACGCAATGCAAACCTGTACGGATATTCAATAATATATTTCAATATTTCCATATTCCGTACACGGTCCGAGTGGAGCAACTCAAAGAATTTCGTGATTTTGTAAAATGTCGAGTGCAAAAAATATTTTGGGTACTGTTAAAACACGACGGTTATCTTTGCTACCAGCTGTTACTAGAATTATAGATTCATTTAATGCCGGCATTAAAAACGTATTTTTTAATCCAACATAAAAATGACCTACAATTTTGAAACGGTTTTTCGATAACCCCGTTCCTATTCATGCGTGGTTTTATTCAAAATTTTAATTCAAAGTAGTTTGCGTGACAATAACGACAATTGAAAGCTTAAGAATATTTCAGCGAGTGAAGTCTATGAAGAACTGGACGTGTTATGTGGAAAAATAAGGAACAGGCAAAGCCAACAATTTTTTTTACATCAAAATTAACATTAACTATTGAAGACCTTGATGAAAACAAGATATACAGCAAAAATAATTGTATAGAAAATGTTGATGGTTTTTATAGGGCTTTCTTATCTTACGTAGACAAATGGAACCGTTCAACATTTTTCGTTGGACTCAAATATTAGACATTGCTGCTTGGTCAGACGTTCAAGAAAGTCTTTAATATTTATTTAAAAATAAAAACCTCAACCCGGATTGGAATGTGGACGAGGTTAAATTATTTGATGGATGTAATCATGTAGTTTAGGTATCACGTGATACAAGTTCGAAATTGTAGAATGAAAAAATTGTTTAAAAAAAGTTACAAAAAAATGGTGCAATGTATTTAAGGCACATTAAAAAAAATTAAATTTTTTCAATAACTTTTCGACAATTATCGAATAATATTCCTGGAACAAATGTATCTGTAGAAAATATATTTTCTATAATAAATGTATTGTGGACAAACGAAAAAACCGTTTTAATGTCGAAACCATTAGATCGATAATTATTGCCAAACTGCACATTAAAATCTTCACCTGTTCACAATTTTATGAATTTCTTTTGAGGCACCCAAAATTGTTAAATTCAATCATTTCTTCAGAAAAGTACGATAAAAAAGAGTGGGAAAGTGTGGAAGAAGGAATATCAAATTCACGGATAATGAAAATAGCTGATGATTTAATTTTCCTAATTCTCGTTTAAGGAAAACGTATTGTTCAATACTTTAATATTAAAAAGTAAATCGTTCAATTTGTTTAAAAAATTATAATAGTTTTGAAACGCCACATTGTGTTGTTCAATGAACAATAAAAATAAAATATTCCTAACGATTTAAATACTTTTATTGATTAGGTTGGTTTACTAAAAAAGATTAAAGTAATAAAAAAATAATTAGTCACTACGATTGCATGCATATGCGAGAACGTATATGGAGGATCCTCGTCCATATACAATCACACATGTGGATTATTTTTTTTTTTTTTTTTTGTGGAAGGGTGTTTTTTCGAGGAGGGGGGAAGTAAAAATTGTCCCGTTTTTTTTTTTTTTTTTAGTTTTCTTAACATGGTCACCCGCCCTAGTGTACGGTGTAGATTTTACCGGTAAAAATTAACCGTGGACCCAGATGGCCTCCCGAACTGATATAGACGCACGTTTGCGTATAAAACAATAATTATAAACTTTGTTTCGTTGAGGTTAAGTATGGATATCCTTGAATCGGGATCGCGCATTTTACTAGTGGATTTTTGTTTGTTTGTTTGTTGTAGGTTAGGTTAATGTTATTTTTTTTTTTTCTGTTTTTATTTATCCGCGTTTGCGAACAGCAAACGGTGAAAGCGTTTTTTTTTTTTTTTTTTGTTTTTTTATTTATTTTCTTGTTTATATATATATATATATATATATATATATGGGTACGCGCGCGTTATTATTTGTAGTGAATAATGAACCTGCGATAAATCGTAAGTCATGAATCTACCGTGAATATTATAAATACACGTACCCATACCGGCCGTCGTAGAACAGAAGTGCCTATATATATATATATATATATGTTTGGCGGATTTAGGATTGTACGAAATCCGTGTATCATCTTCTAAACACAATCACGTTTGTAGATAGCGTAATATATTATTATTATTATTATTTTTTTTTATTTTTTTTTTATTATTATTATTATTATTATTATATTCGGACGGGTCTTCTTCGCTTGTCCTCCCGTGTACCGGCAGCGAGTACAAAAGTATTTAACGATAATCAATTATTGTATACCGTACGCGTATACGCATGCGGGCGATTTTGCTCTCCGAAGAAGACGTTGAATTATTAACGTTTTTATTTATTTATTTATTTTTCAAAGTTGTTTCCGACCGAGAGAGCCAATAAAGGAGTGAAAAATAAAAATATATATGTTAACTCTTAAGTGCTCACGGCTCTCTTCACGGAAAGCAATTTCGTGTTCGCCCGCTGCTCGCCGTACCGGCCGCAGTATGTGCCAAGGAATAAAAAAAAAACACACACACACCAAAAAAAAACACCGATAAGCAATTATTATTATTACCGTCATTTGTACACATACATACACACACGCACAAATACAAACGATTTTACTCAATATATTTAATTTTAATATTCTGAAATTTAAAATAAAAAAAAAATAAACGTTCGGTATATAATAGTTATTATCGTTTAGTTGTAATAGGTAAACGCGAGTATTGTATTTAAATACCCAATGATTATTCACGAAATGTATTCTTGAACTACAGTGTATAATATTGTGTTCACACGCGGGTCTTGGCAGAGGTTTTTTTTTTTTTTTTATATAGAGCAAATTATTTATCTCTCCACAGCGTTTTTCCTTTGTCACAATTATTCTTAATTAACAGACTATATAAAAAAAAAAAAATACGAATGTACACGGCACTCAAATGGCTGTTTTTGTAAATTACAATTAAATTGGCGAATAATATTCACACTTTATTAACAACAATTAATAAATTATCTCGAGTGCTTTTTTTTTTTTTTTTAACGTAGTTAAACCTTAAATGGTACCATACTGTAAATTTAAATTCAAAAATACTTAATATAAACAGTGTATTTTTTAGTCAACCATTTGTATACGCGATGTTTATTTGGGGTGTTTTATTTTTATTATTATTATTATATTGGTGTTGGTAGATTTATGAGAAGAAAAAAAAAACATTAAAATATCAAATACTCAAAAATATTATAGAAATGTGTTATTTCGATATATTTTGTTATATACCAATGGGGCGACGAATTATATGCGCCCTAAAAATCGAATAAATATTCATGCGGTGAAAATACGGCCTTAAAATATCGCTAAAAACTGCATTTACATTATAGTACTCGTTTTTTTTTTTTTTGTTAATATTTAAAATCATTTTTGAAAATAAATTCTCAACTCATTCGAGTATAACCGGACTGCGGCAGGGATATACCTGTAAAAATTGATTTCGGCGCCACCGGACATTATGATATACGAGGATCTAAAAAAATCACACACCTTATTGAGTAAATTGTATACGAAATCCTCTAAAATATGCCCAACAGACACCGCCGAATCGTTAGTACAGTAGGTCGCGATACACGTAACCGAATTTCGGTTTTTTTTTTTTTTTTTAACCGGCCATAATAAAACGACGCAAAAGCCTAATAATACGTATCCGCCTCGTAATTGTCATTTATTCGGCAATTTATTAAACGAATCGGATCGCGTTAAACATTCAGAGTAGTACTCGACATTAATAGTATTAATAAATGAAAACCAAACGATATTTATGACACGGTTATATACGGCTAAACGTCTTAGGCGAGTATATAATATATGTATAAATATTTAATCGTAAAAATAAACTAATTCAAATACAATAATATCGCAATAAAAACGCAATAAAAAAAAATAAATAAAAACCCCGAAACACGTATAATAATAATATTACTATTTTTGTTGTTATTATAATGTTTAATATTTTTTTTTTATTAAGTAGATGTATAGAGGTGTGCGTACAGTATACAGACAATCCCATAGAATATTACTTAAAAAAGAAAAAATAACACATCTATAGAATATAGGATTCGATGTTTTTACCAAAATATTATTATATAATATAACAAGTTTAATCGAATAGGTTACGGATATTTGGATTTGAACGGATTGCGTTACAAAACAATATGACGATTTTGCGAAAAATACCGTGTCGATATTTGACATTGTGTTATTTTTTTTATTATACCTATTGAATACTGACTGGCCCGAGCTCAAACGTTTATTTTTTTTTTATTACTATTTATTTATTCTACTAAATACTTTGTGAAATCCTAACCACGCCTAATACTATATAATGGTGTTGCAAATTATACTTAGTGAATGTGGTGTAAATACGCTCGTCTTTATTTTTTTATTTTTTTTTTATTAAACCGGCCTACTGAATAATCTCCGAGGATAGGTTGAAAAAACGTCGTTAAACTCATAATCGCGATGCGCAGACTTCATCCCGGGAGCTTATAAAAGACAAAAAAAATTGAGCGTCCAAAATTAACAGAAGCTCGGGGGCGCTCGAAAGTAATAGAAACCCGAGAGTCCGCTAACAAAAACGTAATTAAAAAATCACAAATATAATTGAGTTTTATCTGTATGTAGTCGGTATGTCTTGTTGGTATTTTATAATAAAAAAAAAAAAAAAAAAATACAAATTTATAAAAATGTACACGATTTTGTTGATATGAAAATATAAAAATGCTCCGGATTTTATCGTGTCATACATTTGGAGATAAATGATTTTCGTGATACTTTTATATAATGAACAAGTCTTTTCGAAATGATCACCAATTTTTCCGAACACTATTTCGGTTAGACAAACGCTTCGATTTTTTTTTTGGCGCGTGATTTTCAAAGATGCGGAATTTCTAGCCGGCAGTGCTTACTCGAAATTTCATTTGAAATTCTCAACATTTCGCCGCTCGGGTCCCATTTGCAGAAAACACTTTCGGTTAGTCGCTCCAAACTATTGTAAGATGCGCATTTGTTGCGTTATTTGATGAAAAAAAGTGTAGTTTATATCTATAACGATTTATATACAAATATATGCTCGTGTAAATAATGAGTAGTTCATTAAAAAAAAAAAAAAAAACTTGTAACGTGACGCGTTAATTGTTCCTTTGGTAATTATATACTATAACGAGTTACTTTTTTTTCGCTCTTAAAAAGTTGCTTTCAAGTCGTCGTTCGCATAGTACGAGTACAAATATTGGTTTATAAAAGATAATCTAATTTGAGTACTTGTTTTTTTTTTTTTAAAAGTTAATTAAGTTATTACGCGTAAAGAAATAAAACCTACTTGAAAAAATTTAAAATTAAAACAATATTTTTTTTCGAGTGACATGTACGTGTATACCGGTACGTATGAAATTAAGTGTTAGACGAATTCGCCAAAGAGACATGGAAAAAAAAAAAAAACCCTCGCATTTCGATAAATAAAACATTTTTACACGATATTTTTTTTTTTTTTTTTTTGTAGCCTCGCGCAGAATAGGTACAAACGATTATTATTATTATTATTATTTTTTTTTTTTTTGAAAAATTTAAGTACACTTCATTACGGATATTAAACCGTGAAGAATAATATAGGCACCGAAACAACTCCGTATACTATAGTAGTTTCATCCTCCGCGGATTATATTATTCGCTATTATATACGTGTAGTTGCTGATGGTTTTTTTTTTTTTTCTTTTTTATAATTATTATTGCAGCATATTATACGAGAGCACACTGCAGCTGAAGTTAAATTTACGAAACGGCGAGCGAGAAGAAAACCACGGTAGAGAAAAAAAAAAAAAAAAAAAAAAAAAAAGGGAATAACAATATTAATAATTTATTCGTTTCACCGCGCGCCGGTCGACGCGTAAAAGAAAAAGTATCTATACTGTATAACGTATATACGTAATATTTACCCGATTTATCATGTATTTATATACCGTGTTCGGATATTGAAATTAAAACCGTACAATTTTATTATATCGTGTGCGGTTTTTTTTTTTTTTTTTAAATTTATTTATTTATTTTTTTTTTTTTTTTTACACTCACTAGCGCGCGCGCGCACGGACACGCGTCGTCGTCGTCGTCGTCGTCGTCATATAAAATAAGCGCACCTAAACGTAATTAACTTCAACCGCCGTGATTGATAGCGAACCATAAGAACCTTTCTACTGTGTATATTACAGTATTATATCATGTGTGTGTGTGTGTGTTCGCTTTACTTGTACTTGTATATATATATATATATATATATATATATATATATACGTGTCGAAAATAAAAAAAAAAAAATAATATCGTATAAAAGTCGTCACGGTGGCGGCGGCGGCGGCGGCGGCGGCGACGAATGACCTTCGTCGGGACTTCGAAACGACGTTTAAGCCGCGTAAGCAGACTAATATTAATAATAATATTAATAATTATACGTACACATCGAACACAAATCATTCGAATCCAATATAATATGTTTTTTTTTTTTTGCCTACAATTGTATTATAATCTCTTTGTTTTCCGGGCGACGGTCGCCCGCGTCCAAGTGTCTCGTTAACATTATTGATACGCAGCGTACAAACCAACGAAAACGTCCTCTGAAAAATATATATATATATATATATTTTGGATTTTTAGATATTTACGCAATTGGTACAATTCGTACAGTAAATACAGGTTTTTCGAACGAAAATAATAAAATTAATAATAAAAAAAAATAGCGCGTATAACGGATAAGGGAAGACCCCCCCCTCTGCCACAATGGTAACACCTAGCATGCACATTAAATTATTAATAGTCACGGTCTTCTTTTTAACCTACAACGCGGGTTGTTAGGAAACAATTTGGATACGAGAGGATTTTTATTCGAATGGAGTTTGTTGTGATATTTAGTGCGATTTGGTTTTGGGGTTCTATTTTGTGGTCTTTGTATTAGGCACTTAATAGTAACGTACCAGGGAGCTGCAGAGTTGCAGTATTGAATGGTTTCGCAGCTCCTCATAATTGGATACCGTAAGTCCAGATTTACGATTTATAGATTAGTGTTTTGTTTTTAATATTAATTTTGGAGCGTGGCAAAGGTCTGCGAAGACGAAGGCGGCAAAGTCCAGGGCTTTGCGTTTGGTTTCGATATGTGCGGCCCAAGTCAGTCTCCAATCTAGGATTAGACCTAGATTTTTTTGTTTTCGGTGTAGGCGAGAATACGGATATTATTCAACGCGACTCTGAAATTTACGGTTAAAAAATCCATATTTTTCAATTATTATTATGTATACCATTAAGCTGTCATTACCCGGCCTTGCCCGGGCCAAGTTCGGTTACCTAGAACCTAACCATTGCTAAAAATGGTCAAAATTGTTGTTGTTGTTGTTTTTTTTTTATTATTATTATTAATCTTTTTTTAAAAACGGCACTCTCTTGCCCGTGACAAACAAAGCGAATAGGTTGTTATAACAACTGTTGTTTTATTCATCCAAACCGTCTAGAAAACAGCGAAATAATTCGATTTTCGTACCGAAAATTACAACAACTCCGTGTAAATTCCCATCAAAAAAAAAAAAAAAAAAAGCCTATCAGAAATAGTGTAGCATTCTAATAGTGAAACAATTTTTTAGAATCGGTTCAGTCGTTCCCCTTACATACAGACAAACAAATTTTACCTTTTTACAACATCAATATAAATAATACTTAAGGATTTTGTTTGCGGGTTTTTTTTTTTTTTTTTTTTTAATTTATACATTTCTATACGGGTACGGGACTGTGTTTACAGGCGTTTTGGTATTTTGAACGGTAAATAAGCGTCCGTCTCTAAAAAAAAAAAAAAAAAATTAAAATCTGGACGTACTCCAGGGTATAATTTAGATTATATACCGAGAGGCAAAGATAAATTATTGCGATCAACAACCAATTCTGAGTAGGTCTCGGTGAACCGGAATACATTTTATATAAGTGAATAGTGTCCGCACCCCCTTCCCGTCGCGTAGCCAAAAATAAAATAATCCGGCAGAAATCAATAAAAATAAAAACCGGTGTGTACCGTCATTATTGTTGTCGGTTTTTATAATGTTTTATGGAAAATCGTTTCAATAAAATATAATCGGGCGAAAAATCCGTATATTTTATGGTGTACGGTGTAAAACGTTTTAGAGTGTTTTCACTTACCGGAAAAGTGTTTTCCGAAAAAAAAAAAAAAAATATTATTTTATAGTACAACTATAATAACTTGTTCGCTTCACCCGGAATCTAAAAAAAACCTTATCTAACCAATGATAATTCTAATACCGGTAAAACGGTTTTTTTTTCCATTTTTTTTTTTTTTTTTTTTAAACGTCTCGGTGTTATTATTATTATTACAATTGTGTTGCTGTTATTGCGAGATTATTATTTTATTTTTTCATCACTTTACTTGAAATTTTTTTTTTTTTTTTGTTGTTGTTGTTTCGTATATACATTGTACATACATAATATATATATATATTTGCATTCTCGTATTAAACCGCGTTAGTTATGTACGTTTAATAATTAACGAATTATTTACTTATATATTATCGTATTATGCACATAAACTCGGCCGCCTATTAAATTTATTAGAAGTTTCGAAACTTTCGGTCTCGAGCGCGGGCCAAAGAAAAACGTGTTATTTAACTTTACGTTTTAATATGATTTTATTATCATATTTTTTTTATTATTATTTATTTATTCGTACGGGATATGAAATAAAAAAAAAAAAAAAAAAAACGTGTTCGACATACACCTATCTATTATAAATATCGAATATATATTATACCTATTGATTTTGTTGAAATAGAAAGACCGAAGAATTGGATAAATAATATATTGATATTTTTTTTTTTTGTTTTTTTTTATGATCAAAATGTACGGTGTAGTTTTCAATTATAATATGGTCGACTGTATGCGTGTTGGTGATATGACATAAATCCGGTTTATCCAAAAATTTAATAAATCCGAAAATTTATGTTTCGAAATCCGAAATTTTGTAATCTAATGAGTAACACGACGTTTGCCGGTATCAGCTAGTAATATATATATATATATATATATATATATATATATATATTAAATACATTTAAATAAATATGTATGCATTTTTTATTGTACTCGCATTTTAAAATAAATGTTTATTTGTTTTAATTATAAAAACGTATTTAATGTTTTACACATTTTAATGCTGTTAATAATAATAGTTTTTTTTTTTTTTTTTTTTATGATAAACGAATTAAAGGGTATACAATCACAATTTTAAAAACCGATATTTGGATTCAGATAAAAATCCGGATTTACATTAAATGTCGGATTTCAAATTTCGGAATCCAAAAATCCGGTTTCTCGAACTTCGGAAAATCCGGATTTTCCCCCATACACCAATTGCGTATATTTATTGAATTGTACGACTTGAAAAAAAATAAAATAGATTTGTTTTTTAACACATTAGTTCGACATAGTTCCGAGTAGCATTAACATGTTAGGTACTGCTGTAGTTCTCGCCGTATAGCGACTTGCGGTTAAATATCAAAACGATAATAAATAAATAATGCGTGCCTATTTCTTTAAAAAAAAAAAATAATAATAATAATAGTTGCATTTATCAAACTTAAAGCGTTCCTGAATCAATCGAATTCGTTATCCGAATAAATTTAAAAAAAAAAAAAAAAAATCGTTGATAATATCTTCTCATAAGTGTTTTCGTTTTCCGTTTCGACCATAACCGTCAATCTATATCTCTGTATATTCTTTCGTCGTCGATTTTACCGCCGTAGAAAATTAATCTTATCGCCGTCTATACTTGTACGAGTAACTCGGACAGCAACACTGCCGAATTAGAATATTATTTACAATAATAAAAAAATAATAAAAACGCAGACAATTGAAACCGACGACATAATAAAATGTCGGCTTGCTGTTTTATAGGTGCATACAATAATTATAAACTAATTAAAAATTGGTTAATTTTTAATTAAAAACGATATTAACGTTCCTATTAAACAAAGTTTTTGTTAATTATTTTGCATACATATAATATATATATCTTGTTAATGAATTTTTTTTTTTTATTATTTTTTTTATTTTAATGGCGTGTCCAGTCCACGTTTATACACGTGTTCTATGCTAAAACGTAAAATGTCACAATTTAACTCGGTCAAAAATAATTGTTTCGTTTTGAAACTTCATTAATATGTTATTTTTACGAAGCCGTGTACCAACTAGTTATTAGTTTTTCTTATTTTTTGCTGGATCTTTGAAACTCTCCATTTTTTGTAGAACCGCATCGGTTTATTACAATATTATATTCTCGTCGGTCGCAGCTATAGCTGTACCTATTTAATGTTTTCTGTTTTTTTTTATTATTATTCTCTAAAATAAAATTAAAAAAAAAAAATTGCAACCGTATGGTATTAATTAATTATTATCATCTATAAAGGAAAACGGACCGAGTGAAATTAATATTATTAATGGCGCGGTGCCAATAATGCGCCGGGGAGAGCAATGTGTTTTCGACTATAGTTGTCACGAATTCACGATATAAGTAAATTTAAACCACGAAACTTTTTATAACCGCACAATAATAATATAATATGTTAAATTTCTATATACGCGCGCGCGTCTTTAGCACGGAGATAGAAAAAAAAAAAAAAAAAAAAAAAATGAACTGGATCGCCGCATAGACCCGAGGTCCGGGGGGGGGGGCCAACATTGTTGGGAAAAACTATCGTACGCGAGTACCCACAGCCGCTCAAGACCCGGTCTTATATCCCCGTAGGGAAGTTTAACGACGGAGATAACGGCCGTCATTGTTAGGAAAATATAGCGAGGATCAACGGCGGAGCCTAGGGGGTTGGCAACCTCTCTCGGGCCTTATGCACATAAAGTTTTCTATACAGTAATTTATAGTACGCGTGTACCAGATTTATTTCTTCGGTTGAATTGTCTGCATTTAAAGCGTGGACTCTCCTCTCCACCTTGAAAAAGTTCTGGTAGCGCCGCCGGCGTTTAGATCCGACCGTAATAGTTTGCCCCCCCACACCCTTCTCGTGTGTATTATCTAATATATTTCTATAACAATGTCGATACTGGTTGACCTACAGTTGCGTTCGAGGGGAGAAGAGTTGATGATGATGGGCTGATAAATTTCCCTCGTGGGATTTTTTTATTTTTATTTTTTCAATGTCCATATACTTAAACATGACATTAGAAGACCTCCTCCTCCGGTCATCCACATAATAAATAATTTGTACAACGAAATTTGTCGTCAGAAATAATAATATGTGCTGTAGTGTGGGTTAACTGATAACTACTGATCAAGTGTCGGATTAAAATATAATAGATTTTTACACCATAAATGCCAAATTCCTGCGCACGCCACTGGTGACCCATAGGGTAAGGCAGTGGCGTGACTAAAACTTTTTCAGTGGTGAGTGGGGGGGAGGGTATGTGACAGAAAGGCTAGAGTAGAATAGGCAAGAATATACTGGGTCTATGCTATTTGGCCAATAAATAGAAAAAAAAAAAAATTAATAATACTCGAATTATTATTGCGGTTATCGTTTCGGGACACAGTGAAGTATTGCGGTTTGAGATATTACCACGTTTATGTACTCGTAATCACGATTATCGGCATAAACAATAGATGTGCTCATAATTTCAGTTTTCTCTATTCAAATTTAATTACCGGTATTATTTTATTACATTGGTTTTATAATTTAACGACTATATTATAGATACGATTATATTTTACCGTACTAATACGATTCCGTATGATTTGTTAAATAAATGAACCTATTGTATTATCATTTATACCCAAATAGACAATATGTTTTCAGATTCCGAGCGCATAGCGAGTTTTAAATATTTTCCGAGTAGTTTTTAGGGCATAAAAAATCCGGGCCCTAATTGTTAATTTTGGTTGTTTTCTTCTTCTTCTTCTTCTTCTTCTTCTACTTGTTCATCTTCATCTGTTTAACGCGCGATCGTATTTGAAATAACGTGCCTATCGATCGTTTGGATTCGCGTTCCCAGAACAATGGTAGCCGGGGAAGGGCGGCCAGAGATCTTAGCGGTTATTATAATGACTTAGGGGGGGGGAGAGAAATAAAAATAAAAAAAAAAACGGGGAAAAAAAAAAAAAAAATCATTAACCATCATTCCGGGATGTGATGCACTGCGAACACACGTATAGGCGCTCGATTCTCACGATCGTTTGGTACGTTTCGTACGGTGTCGTTGTGCGTGCGCGCCCCCCGAAATTTATGGCTCGCACATGCTCCAGTTTTATAATATTAATGATGGAAAAAAAAAAAAAAAAAAAAAAAATGAAGAGAAAAAAAAAAAAAAACCGTTCTTATGGAACGATTCCAACGGCGCGGCGGGCAACGACGTTTTATCTTATATCCGCACAAGCTTTTTATATATATATATATATATTATTTTTTTTTCTTCTTTTCTAGTTTTTTTTTTTTTTTTTTATCGCCTCGCGTATACGCCGCGCAATAAAAGAAAAATAATATTAAAACGAAAAAGGCAAACAATAGCGTAAGTATATCGCATAATATGAAATATCGAGAGCCGCGAGAACAATATAAATGTGGGTACAAGTTGACGAGCGATTTTTTTCCTTTTTTTTTTTTTTTCCAATATCAAACTTACGCGGTTGCCGGTCAACGTCACGATCCGGCCGTAAAAATAATGGCATTACCAAGGTACAATATAACATGCGTTATATCATACAGAGTGAGTGTATACGACGGCTGTAGATTATACACCCGGTGCTCTCCGGCAACGGTGTGCGTTTCGTTTTGCGTTCTACCGATCTACGAATAATAATAATAATAATAATAATAATGATTATTATTGTTATTATTGCCATATCGGTTTTTTTTTTTTTTTTTTGTACGCGCGAAATAAACAGTCTAAAGAACAATTCAGATTTTTTTTTTTATATATATATATATATATATACGTCCGGTGGAATAAAATATGTATGTAGAGGGGATTGGCGGGGGAGGTGTTCGGTAACGTGGGCGACTACGCCCATTGCACAATAACTGCATTATAAACCGCATTATTCCCCTGTATGCACATCGGTTTTTTTTTTTTTTTATTTGTATATAATATTTTATTATTACGCTGCGGATTCGTGCTGACTGCCGTGCTATATACGACGGACGGTCCTCGTGCGATTTTCAAACGGCCAACCGATAGGAGGTTGTTTAGTTGTTATTTCTATTATTATTATTTTTTTTTTTTTCAATTTTTTTCTATTATTCCTTTTCCAGTAACCCGTTTATAGCTGCGGTTTTATTAGGTACCGTTTCCTTACCGATACGACACGTCCGCCGGCCGATAATTTAATATTAATTATAATTGTCCACGCGTCAGAAATGCCGAATGCCCGCGCCGCCGCGTTAAAACCCGGTGTATACACCGCAACGACGAAATCATATTTTTTTTTTTTTTTCTATTTTCGTTTCTGAGCGTAGCGAACAATCTATTGGTTTTACTATGATGCGTGTTTTTTTTTTTTTTTTTTTTTCCCGTAAACGACTTTTCTACCGGAAATTTCGTTCTGATCATCATCGTCATCATCATCATCGTGACATCGTGACATCGATGCCGGGCGCATTGATTTCCGGTATCGGTTCCCGGGGAACGACGTACTTGTTCGAATTACACAACGACGGTTTATGTTGCTTTTTTTTTTTTTTTTTTTTTGTCTTCCGATTTTTATGCAATTGAAACAGTGCGTCAAGCAGTTAGTGAGGGGACCTTGTGCAACTTTTACGAAACACTCGTATTAGTCCATTCTAGACTCAGTAAAATGTTCAATCCATTCTGACGATTTGTGAGCTTTTTATATGGCCGTTTGAAATTGTACGGTTTTTGGTCTCGACAAGAATGCTCGAAAATTTGACACAATGTTCACTGTAAAATGTGCTTATAGTGATCAAAAAAAAAAAAAAAAAGGTCTACCGTTATGTCTACATAATTATTGATTTTTTAAGTTCGGGCGGTCTAGGATAATGATTTTAGCACACTAAAAACACAATGATTTATCATTGTGATAAAAAAAAAAAAAAAAGCATTCTGAGCGGAGTGAACCGGCAATGTTGTATTATACATAAGTCGTGTAATTTCCCCATCTTGGCCAAGGCGACCCACAAATCAACAAAAATAAAACCGATACTGCGTTGCCGTTGCAGTAGTTTTTTGGACTTTTATAGAAAAACTGAATTTGAAATCTAGGAAAACGTTTCGAGTAAAGTACCGCCGTACGGAAATTCCGCGTCTCTAAATGTAAGGCGTGTACAATTTAGACAATTTTTACTATCCGACACAAAAAAAAAAAAATCAAACGCACACCGAAGTAAAACTAATACTATGTTCTTCGTTACACACTCGGAATCTAAAACTAGTAGAAAAGCGTCTCTAGCGAAATTTTATACGTTGTATTTATTTTAAAAAAAATATATATGTAAAATATTCATGAATCGCGCGCGTGATGTTTATTTTTGTCACACACACACACACACATATAATCTGCATAATATTATTTTAAAAAAAAAAAAAAAAAACCCACAACAGAAATCGATGGAAAAACAAATATTTCACAGTTCTTGTCGTTACGTCGATATTGATAATATTGTACACACAAAGCTGCAGCTGTGTAAACTGTTCTCGTTCGGGTATACGATACATCGTTAAAGACGCATTTTGCCCGAAGACAATTTTTTTTTTTTATTAAAAAAAAAAAAAATACTCGTACCGTAACGATCATAATAATATACGTAAACAGTGACCGAAACCGAACACGGTAATAATATTAAATATATATATATATATATATACACAGTAAAACCTCACTATAAGACGGTATCCTTCTTATAACGGAAAATGTCCAATAGTCCCGGTTCGAATAGTAGTGAAATTGACCTCTCTTACCAAGACTGTACTTAACGAAAACGGAAATATTTTCGTAATTTAATTGGTAAAAAAAAATAAAAAAAAATACTCTCAATGATTGAAAATAAAACTATTCCAAGATAAATATTATATGTAATGTATTGGGAATAACGTAATCTGAACGTTCCCATTAGTTCATATTTAGACGAATTGCAAAAGTTTTCAGCCATTAGAATTAACGATAAAAGCACGAGAATGTGCCGAACGTGTTTGTCCCTTAGTCACAAAAAAAACCGGGGAAATTATTTCTCTCAATTATAAAAAAAGATAATATGTAATAAGGTTTTTTTTTTTTTCCTATCTTTTATTTCTTAGTTTTAATTGTGCAATATTACACACAAAACACATTCGAATATAAATTCATACGTTATAATCATAAAGTATAGAAATTTACGGAATATTTACATACCTAAAATATCGTTTTTTTTTTTTATTTTTTCCCATCCTCTCTACAACGGAAAAATGTGTTGGTCCCAAGTGGATTCCGTAACAAAAGGGTTTTTTTTTTTTTACTGTAAACGCTATACACGTAAAAGCAAAAAAAAAAAAAAAAAAACGACGAATGACCATTAGCCATAAGTTTGTGACGTAGTCGATATAAGATTTTAATGTTGTTTTGAGCATAACCCTCTAGATAATTAGGTATACCGCAGAGGATCGTATGGATCGTGTTTAGGAATTTTATCTCGCGTTGGGCCGGGCAAGTCAACGGCGGCGGCGGCGGCGGCGGCGGCGGCCGAACGAGTTTTATTTTAATTTTTCGTCGTTCACAGGTCGTCGTCGTCGCACGCCCGCCCGGCAGTTAAAGATTTTCATTAAAACCGATACCGCCGCTAATGGGATCGGTAAATCGTGTACCCCACCGATCGTAATTGTCTTTCGGTTTTTTTTTTTTCATATTTTTTTTTTTTTTTATTCGTTTTCATCCCGAAAAAAAAAAAAAAAAATTATTAAAAAACCACTTATTTTTCCGCGTACACGCGTCGAATTCCGAGAATCGCGCGCCGCAGACTGCTGCAGCGGACGTTTTTTTTTTTTTTTTTTTTACTGACGAACAATATACGGGGCGGCGGGGTGGTGAGGCAGAAGGCTGAGAAACGCGACCGGCGAAATCCGACCACCCCGGTCGACGAAGTCGCGGGCCCCACATTGCGTTCTCGACTTTTGCGTAAAGTATTTATTATTATTATTATTATTTTTTTTTTTTTTTTCTATAAAGTACTGGAAACCATGACGTTTCTTAAATTACAAAAAGAAAAAAAAAAAATGAAACTCATTTTCGCTTCTACGGAATTTCATTATTATGGAGTACCGCCGAATTTCGATCAGACGGAAATTGAAAAACGATATTTTTCCCTAAAAATATGAGAAATTCTTCGATAATAGCCGGACATAGTTCGCATCACGAATAATCCACTGTGGTTGATGATAGGCAATAGGCAATTGCAAACTAAAAACGATTTCGACAAAACGTTAAAAAGTAGTTTTTCCTAGTGTAACCTAGGTAACCCAGTAATCAACAAAAATCCAAAATACGACCGTCAGCTATTGAAAATATTTAAATATCTCGAAATCGTGGCCGGACTAGCATTTGTCTCCTTATGTTTGAAATTTCATATCTTGGCGGGTTTTTTTTTTTTTTTTATATATATATATATATAGAAAAATGAAACCGGGAAATCGAGTGGGAATTTCGAAGTAATCGTTTGAAATTAAGTGCCGTCGAACGGGAAATCTTCTTATTTTGATGAACGAACGACGCGGAGGATTTTTACACACCGGAAAAGTGCAAGTTTTTCATCGACCTTAGGTTTTGGGTCTATACTTAGGGTACCATGTCCTTGGGACATTGTCATGGAAGGTCGTGGCTTTTTTAATTTACCGTCCGACGCTTTATCCAAATTTTGCGGTGGCTTTTCGTCGACCGAGTAATTAGCGTTAGGTTTACACTTAGGACACCAATTTCCTTATAGGCGCAGTGTCGGGTTTTCGACCGGCAAGTGGTTTGTGTTTTGTACGACTCCTAAAACCAATTCGGTCGTACGTTTCGGTTGTGTACCCCGATAGGACGATAGGATTTTCATCGACTTTTAGGTTTTAGGGTTTTTAGAATTTACACTTTGCCTAGAGCAGTGCCGGGTTCGAACAAGCACATTGCTGATGTCGGGCGTAGCGCGTAAAGAGAGGCGGGAGTCGCCTTTTCTCGGGCGGGTATTTTTCGGCAAATCTATTATACTATGTAGTATGTGTATACCGACAAATCGCATTGGGTTTTTTTTTAAACGAGAAAGAGCTACACGGAGGTAAAATTAAATAATTTTCGCAACACACGTCGCCTGATAATCATAATATTATATACGATCGGTAGTCCAAGGCCGGCACGGCTCCTCGTGACTCGCGTATACATGACTTACGAAAAACAACAATAATAATAATAATAATAATATAATAAAATAATACTCCGATGCTATATCGTCTTGTGTCATGGTAATATGACGGCGAACGACGTTTCTTCTTATTTCTTTTTTCTGTACGATATTCGGGTCGCACGAGTTGCATTTAAATATTATATATTGTGCGCGTGGGAACATCACGGACTAAGCCAAACCACTATATTATAGTCCGTCTTGTCGTATCAACAAAGTTTGTAATATCCGCGGGCCGACGAAACGACAAAACTAATAGGTTATAGAACGGAAAACCTGAACATTATAAATATTTTTTTTTTTTTTAAATTGTCAAATTTCCAACCATTTTGAATAGGCCCACCAGGTATGGTTATCCGCACATAAAACCATTTGTGTTTAACAAATGGCTAATCAAATGAAAAGTTCGGGTCTCTACGAGTATTTTAAAACTGAATCACAACAACAAAACCCATAACCGAAATTCCCGTTTGTCCCGATTATTAAGACGTCTACAAGGAGTACAAAGAAATACGGATAAACTTAACAAAATTGTCCGTCGGAAATCGCCCCAGAAAATGATGAACGGAAGCTTTTGGCGAATAATTTCAGTAGAAAATTTGTTCACAGACAGAAAAAAAAAACACACAAGGATTTACATTGTCCTGTAAAAACTTGAAATTGTACTTATGATAGAATTTTTAATTTTCCGGCCTGATAAAAAAAAGCTCGAATGTTTGATACAAAGTTTAGCATTGTGTAACGCGATTTTTGTAATTATTTTTAAAAATATAAAACAGAATAAACGATTTTCAAAATACGGTAAACTTTATACTCTAAATTCGGTAATCGAATAGAAATAATACAATATTTACTTTTTTTTGAACATAATGTCAATTTAAATGTTTTCTTTATTTTGTTCTGTTTCCAAAACCTACGACGCAGTATTATACACGTGCATAGTTAATTGTCGCGTTTTGTACAGCTGTTACAAATATATCAACCGATTCTATACTCTGCCGCTGCAACAGTGTTTGGGAGCGCAATTAAATTATTCTAACAATTGAAATTTAAATTTAAAAAAAGACCAATAAACGCCACTATAATACCGTTTTTTTTTTTTTTTTTATAGTATCTCTATCTTCTATAAATACGATACTCGTAATAAAAAAAATAATAAAAAAAAAAAAAAAACGTGACGGTCGTTAACGCGTCCAGTGTTTGTTTTAACGAACCCTTGATAATTGGTTTTCTTAAATTTCATTCGACCATCACCGACCCGCATACGCGTAAATTTATTATACAATATACCAAAATAATCGTTTTCGGTAAGTAATATTTAGTATACGTCGGTTTTATAAAAATTATATTGTTGCAATTATTTTTAACGTCCCCGTGGTATTTATTTGGAACGTTTTAATCTAGGATGCAAACGATATTTCTAAAAAAAAAAAAAAAAAAAAAAAATAGTTAATATGAAAACTGACGACAAAATATGACGGTACGTTTCGGTTTTATTTTTGTTGATTTCTGAGTTAAATCTCTGGTCACCGGCGGAGGAGCGGAAACACGACTAATATTATAACCTTATCGGTTACCGAACTCCGTTCAGAATATTTTTAATTTTTTTTTTTTTTTTATTACAATGATTTATTGTTGCTTTAAGTGTATATACTAAAATTATTCTTTATTCTCTATGGCAGGGACGGCGAACCTATGTCACAGAGTGACACACGTGCACACAATTTCAGTGACACGCTAATTTAAATATAATTCATAATTTTTACTTAGCTTTCTATGGAAAAAAAAAAATAATAATAATAATAATTGAAAATAATTTATTTCGGATTTCATATTTTAATGAACGTATCAAAATGACGTATGTTTTTATAGTAATGAATAAAGTGTAAATATAACGATAAATTAAGTCCTGTTTATATATATTCAATTAATTGTTTACGGAACAAGCGGAATAAAAATTTACAAAAAAAAAATCAGCAAAATATAGCTGGGCGAGTGGAAAAAATGAAATCAAACCAAAACGTTTTATTCGACATGAAGCATTTGGATAAATACCAAATAGTTCGCCATCCCTGCTCTATCCCTTGCATCCCGACTTTCCGTATATACAACAATACGACCACGGTGCGAATTGTGTTCGGTTTCACCCCCCTCAAATCGATGTACTACGATCAACAAAAATACCACCTAAATTTTACACAAGTATAAAATAGTGATAACTAGACGAGAACCATTAATGTCTGCCGTACCCGCAGTAAAATAATCCTCACAATCGGTATAGACAAACGACAACGTGTAACGATTGTGTATAACCGTAACTGGTAATATCGGTTATTGTCGGTAATATAAATGTTGTGCACGCGCACCTCGCACGAATAAAAAAGTTAAAAAAAAAATATGATAAAAGTTATCATATTTTTCGTATAATATATACTTGGGCGATACCTCGCGGTTGGGAAAGAGCCGAGGTCCAACGCGTCGAATTAGTGCATTCAATTTTAATTATTATACTGTAGGTATATATGTAGGAATACTACCTACATAGATTACGTGATTTTTAGCACGCATTATTATATTGTAACACGAATTAAGATAACGGGCCGAAACGTGCGTTGGTAATAAAAAAAAAAAAATTTAAAAAAAAAAAAAACACTCTCCAACTGTAATATTTACAAAGTAGGTACAGACTTTTTTTTAATTTTTTTGTTGTTTACCGAATAAAAATAATAAGGTCGTCCGATATAAAAGTTCAATTAATATATATATATATGATGGTATATAATACATTTTTAATATAAATTATAGCGATAATAATAATTATTCGATTAAGATTGTAACCGAAAGATTATGAGAATATTATTTCGTCGTAACCGTATACGCCACCTGTTCGGTATAAATACGATGATTATTTAAGCGAAACATAAAAAAACTTAATAACCATCATCACGATTTCAAACAATGCCAACAATAATGCGTATAGTAAGAGTGCACGTGTAATAAAATAAACAAAAAAAAAAAAAACCGAGACATCGGTTTGGTACACGGAAAATGCCTTCAAGGGGATTGGACATACCGGTGTTTTATTTCATTGTCCAAGACCATAGCAATATAGACCGACGTTTCGTAATTCGATCGTGCCGATCGATTTAGCGAAGCGATAAGAATCCTGAAAACAGATTCGAATTCAGCGTCAAGCGTACGCCTGAGATCGGTGAAGTCGTTTTTTTTTCTGAATTTCGGTCACTCGATTTCCATGAAAAATTTGATTTGAAAATTGCTTCACGCCGTCCATTCGAATCTGTTTTCAGAATTCTTATCGCTTGTTCTCACTACACCGATAAAATTAATAAATAAACCACGTATTCCTATAAAAATTCCCGTCGATAATTTGATAAATTTTAATCAGTTTTCGGCTCGGCCGGTGGAAAATGTCGATACACGAGTTGCAGAAAAAAAAATCGGAAAATTATTCTTTCTCACGTCCCGACGGCGTCCAGACTCCCGCGCGGATCAACAACTAAAAAGCAGTTTTTTATGTATTTTTTATCTTGTTTGTGTACAAACCTCAAACATTTCCGGTCGACCATTACACAGAAATAATTAAAATAAAAAAAATAAAAAAACCATTAATAATTACACGGACACACGGGTGCCGCGGCACAACGAACGACTAGTTAAGAGGGGCCATCGCGCGAGTTTTCCGTTTTCCGCAAATTCCGGTTTTTTTTTTTTTTTTTTTTAATATATATGTATATATGTATACATAATAAACTGGTTGAAACGACGAAAAAAAAAAAAATCGCTAATCCCCCGAGACACTCGAACGCGACCACATCAACGATTCGATTAAAACCACCGAACCACGTTCGGTTTTATCAGGTAAATCGAGTTACAAAATAAAAAAATAAAAAAAATACTGTTTTAACTAGTTAATTGCGACGAACACGGAAGTACAAGCCGTGTACACGTGTTGTCCGTCTCGTACAGTAACGATTTCGTGTTTGTATTATTATAATTTTTTTTTTTTTTCGTGTTCCGCGGTTTGAAATGCACACCTACAACAACCGGCTAGCTCACCACGTAGCCCAGTCAGCGTTTTCCGTTTTATCAGTACACGAAACAAATTGACATGATTATTATCCGAACATTACGTGTTGCACAATCGTTTAGACGCCCACGAGATTCGTAAAACCGCGAAATTAAAAAAAAAAACAAACAAAAAACATCTCCGGTGATTTTTTTTTAGTAGGTGTGATACGGATTGTTTTGTTGGACTCGATTCGAATATTGTGGTCCTGACATTATTGGCAAGTGTGCCGTTTGTAAGCATATGTCGGCATAAGAGTTTTTCGCGAATTTTACTATACGCGATAGTGTTCGGATCCCCCTGTTTAGCGTTCGTTTTCGATTCGACTTCGCGATGAATCACTCGTCCGAACCATAAAACAAGTGGACCGCACGCCCCTTGAACGCAAATTATTAGTCGGACAACATATGATAATCAAAAACGGACAAGAAAAATGAATTATTCGTTTGTTTTTTCCATGAAAAGTGTTGATTTATCATTGGACGATACGACTTGATACGCGGTAGTTATCTACGATAACTCGGGTCGGGGGCAGTCGATACGAGCCGAACACGGACAGTGCGTGTCGAGCGTTTTGACAATTTTGTGAAATTTTTTTTTTTATTACTATTATTCTTATTATTTATGTACCGATACCGTTTACATAACGTTTAGTTATATATAAGCGATAATTTTTATATGTATAACAACAGCATACGCGTAAAACGGCGGGTCGTAGGTGTTAAACGAGATAAAATATGCGGCACAATGCACACGATTTTGAGGCTAATTGATGTTTAGGTTAGGTCTACAGAACAACAATATCACTTTTATAAATTGATGCACTTCCGTGGATGAAAAACCGTGAAAAATGTAATTTTTTTTTTTCTTCCCGGGATACCCACTTTTGCACTTGTCCTTGTTGTATGTAGTCAGATTTTTTCCGTTACACCCATGGGTGTGGAAAGCTCGGTCCGCAGCTTGTATATCTGTCTGAATGGTGCGAGGTTAATAAATAAAACAATTCAACAAAAAAAAAAAACAACAACAACAAATACGTTTTTATAGATTTTGTTTTTTTTAATTTTTTTTTTTTTTACTAATCGCCCGTCATAACACTCGCTAGCAATATAGATCTCTACGAACGGTGTATAATATGATTTATATAGATATATTGAGACAATTTTATTATTTACGATATAGTCTCGCACGCGGGTGTAAATTATGCGCAATGCTATTATTCCTTTGTTTTGTTATTATTATTATTATTATTTTTTTTTTTTTTATGAATTTATTATAAAATAATCTCATAACGTCGACCGTGTACGTATATGAAAAAAAAAAAATAAATTCTTTCCGAGTTCCTACATAAAAAAAATATACGGATTCCCGTGTAGGTATTCAAGCTGTATCTATATCATAGTCTATAATATTTTTTAACGAAATTTGTTTACTACGGCCACAACTGTGGAAACGGAGCAAATGGAATAGGTACTGGGCGGTGAGTGTTTCGATCTATTCGAAAAAAATTTAGTAATCCACTCGACAACATAATAAGTGGCAAATTTATCGATTATTTATTTATTTATTTTTTTTTTTTTTTCAAACCCGTATAAAATCTATATCAGAAACCAAAAACCGGCTAGCGGCTTATCGTTTCGAATCGTTACGCTGAAGTTTAGATTTCGAGCGTAGCTAAAACGCTATATCTAAGTTTTGCTGAAATGTAAGTGGTTGTTTTTTATTTTTTTTTTTTTTTTTCTAGATTCTCAGTGTACCGAATTAGTAATTACGAAGATTAGTAGGGTTTTTTTGTTCTCAGGAAACATTTTTTTCGGTTAGTAAAAAACGGTCTGGTTTTATCACGGCTCCGTACCTCCGTAAAAAAGACGCGGCTTTTTTCGCCCGACGGTATTCGGATACTATAAAAAAAAAAAAAAAAAAAAAACGTCTAGATTTTCGAGAGTTTTTCTAAAAATAACCTTAGACGCCCTACTGTTTATTGTATCCTACCTTCCGAACTCCTCGCCTATCCAACTCTTCGCACGTTGTCCGGCTTTTCTGTAATATACTACAATATTTATTCATACTATTACTTTTTAATGGTCTGTTTGCATATCGAATTGAATATAATATGTATTATAAGTTGAACCAACCTAAGCGGCGAACAAGTGCAAATATATATATATATATATATTTCGTGCTCTATTTCTACACGCGATTACTAAACACTGTCTGTTGTGTTTTTTTTTTTTTTTAATTTTTTTTTTTTTTCCATGGTGTGTTCGCGTTTTACATATAAACACTTTTGTACACGCCCACACACACACACGCACGTATATACGTACAATTATTGATGAGAAGCATTTACCCGTATCGAGGCCACGGTCTCGAGCACATTAATCCTACTTATCGTCTCCCAGATAAAACTGCTGCTGCACCTAACCGAAAGCGATGATTGATTCACCTTCCGCGATAACTCACATTTATGTTACACACACACACACGCTGTATAACGCGCCGCATACAGAGCGGTTGTTTTAACACGAACCCGCCGGCGGCATTGTAGCGAAGATTTCGAGTAGTCGAAGAGGTGGTGGGTGGTTTCCGTCAAAATTTTATCCCGTTGCAGCCCGCAAAAAGAAGATAAGAAAAGAAAAACAACAGACTTCCGATTTTAAACAACGATTGCCGAAGTCGCGTCTGAAATGGAAAAATGCGTGGTTTTTTTTTTTTTTTTTTTTTATAAAAATACGGATACGGCAATAACTATATTATTCACTGTACATCATATCCGGTGTTTCCGACGAAAAAATAAACCCGGCAAAATCGAATTTTTACTCGAAATATTAGATAATCGCTAGTTCGTATATGATAAAACAATCGCTATGTATAATAACACGTACCGTTTAGCAGTAACCGACTATCTACGAACGCTTTTTTTCCACGGTTTCGATTTCGTTATGTTATAATTCGACGTCGGAATCTGTAACAAAAGTTTAAAACTCTCCTGCCGGATATACGGACGTGCGCGTTTAATAAAAAAAAAAAAAACGGATAGGTCACTGTTGTAGATGGAAAATGGGAAACGTATTGGATATAGAGTCATTCATATATATTTTATACTTCAGAAAACAATTGCAATAATAAAAAAAAATTTTAAAAACCATTCTATACTGAGCTCCGGTAAACTGATAAGGTTATAGACGTTATAGTGTAAGTCGTGTCTTTTTCCCTTTGTAGCCAAGGTAACGGAGGAATCGTCGAACTTATAAAACCTTATGTATCGTCATACTACATTGTTAGGTTTTTTTATTTTCTTATTTTTTTTGGTAAAACTGTTGGAAGTGCCTCGCCGGCCGAATAATGCACATATTTTATGGTATACGATGGCGTGAACAATTTGTAATGTTTTTACTAACCGAAAAACCACATCTTAGTCTATAATCTCATCTTTAGTCGTTTAATTTAATCGCAGTATTGACATGTGCGTATTAATAATATTAAAAAATCGATTATCCGCTCGTTTTCTATACACAGTAAATACACAACATACAATCTCTCACAGATTTTTTTTATTTTTACAAACAATTTCTTAATAAATTTTTTGATACAACTCAAATTTAACAAAATAACACCGAGTAACTAAATTATTTTCTAACGTCCTATTTTTGTTTAACTCGTCAAGTAAAAATGTATCAAATAATTAAGCAAATAACTTAAAACTAAGGTGAAATATATTCGGTTAACCAGAGTTAGGGAACTGTGAGTTGGCTATATTCAAGAGGCCACTTTTCGGGGCTCAAAGTTAAGATTGTCTATTTTTGAATTGTTATTTGTAATTATTATTGTAATAAACACTACACTGGACGACTTGCCATATTTTTTTTATACAAAAGATAATGACGTTCAAACAAACGCACCCGAATTCTGAGGGCTGAAGAATGGCCAATTTTACCGGCAATACATTAACTCTAGGCCGGGTGACTTCCTAAACCCTCTCTGCCACTGGATCCGCCACCGCGGTGAACATTTCCGTATACGAGTACTGTTCCGGAAGGTAATATGAAGAAATTTCGAGATCAGCCTTATATACTGTACAATAGTTGGGCAACAATTCTATCAATAATCGTGTATGTACGACACGTTTTATTGCATCCGACGACAAAAATTAACAAAATATTATGGACATACGGCGACGTGGGAAAACGTACAAATATTTAACGAAAAAACTACGGTTCGTTTTAAAAATAAAATACGAAAATTGTAATAAAAATTTACCGCGGTGAAATTCAATACTATACCGGACAAAACAAAAATATGTATAATAATAATATTGTCGGGTTATCGGAGTTTTTTTTTTTTTTTTTAATTTTTATTGTCAATTTGGTTATTTGGCTTTGATCCTAAACGCAGAAAAAAAATATTAAAAAAACCACGTTTTCGACGAACGACCGGACATTTCTCGTTTAACCGGCGCGTGCGAGACGGCGGGAAAAATATTTAAAATTCAAAACTAAAACGGAAAAGTCCGGAGGCCGTCTGAAAAATACCCATTTCCTTGTAAGGTCTTGTAAATGATGATTTTTGAAAGTATCGAAGTACAGATACAAATACATATTTTTAAAAGTATTTAAAATAAGTATTTGAGTATAAATACAGATACTTCAAAAAGTTATCTATAGATACTTGAACAAGTTTTAGATTAAAAAAAAAAAAAAATCACACATCCCATTTATTGTATATATTTTTGTCTTTATGTAACGCGATTGAATTGGAAACGATACTAAAATATAATATGAATAGACAGAAAAAGTGTTTAAAAATTAGTATTTGATTTCAAATACAGATACTACGAGAAAGTATTATGTATACGTATTTGAGCGGTTCAAAAGTATTTGAATACTTTCACTCGTCGTACTTTAGTACACCGCGTAAGACCCCCCCCCCCGGTCCGACGCGAGACCGGGGGGAGGGGGGGCGACGGCGCGAAAACCGCGTAGAAATGAACGCGCGAACGCGCGTTCGGTCGACGACAGCGGCCGCCGAGCGCGCGTTCGGCGTGGGCGCCTTGGGCCCGCGACCGCGTCACATGTGGCGGGTGGGGTACGGTGGCCGTCATCGTCGTCGCCGCGGCGTTTGTTGTTTTCGCGCGTACGGCGGTACGCAATTTACGCGCGTCCCGTCGGTCCGTTCGTACCGCAGTGACAGTGACAGTGACAGTGACAGTGACAGCGTGTGCCAGTGGCGGGCGATCGTACGGCACGCGCCGCCCGGACGGTAATAATAATAATAATAATAATAATCAATCATGCGCGCGCGTGACGTCCGCGCCTGGCGCGGTACCTAATCGTCGGACCGGCGAACGACCTCTCCGCCAAAGACGGTTAAGAGAACGTCACACTAACCGCCGTTTAAGTGGCTGCGTACGGACAGTTTTAACGAAATCGTTGAAAGAAACAATTAAAATTATTATCGTCTTAAAATAAAAACCGTTGAAATTTACTAGCGATTGTTCCCTATTGTGTAGTCGTGGAAATCACGTGAAACGCGAAAAAACCAAAACACAACGCTCTTCGAAATGATTTTCGAATTACGAACATTAAACACACCGGGTGCGTAGGGGGTCGTTTTAATTTTTTATATTTAAATACAACTTGTGTATTTTACGTAAATTGTAACGGATGGGGGGGGGGGGCGGGAGGTTTTCACACGTTTTTATCGTTTAACATATTCTAGAATTTTCGAGCCGGTCCGCGACGCCGTTTATCGATAAATATGTCCAACAGCGGCTGGATACCTCCATAGGTTGCCATCACGGTATTACCGTATATACGGAGATACACGGAAGACAACCAATAACCATTATCGAGTAGTTGGCCAACCATATGGCTACACATGTGTTGAAAAAAACCCCCCCGTAATATTATTTAGTATGTACCTAACATGTTTCAGGCTTAAATATGGCCAAAGTGGTTTTAATTAACCCCCTCTCCAATACACCTAGCTACACGCCCGTTAAAGACAACAACACGGTCTAGAGTCTGGAATTTTTTTTTTTTCATTTAAAATATAACATATAAATTGCGACAACCGTATTGGCTGGTCGGAAGACATTCCGCACTAGACCTCACAAGCAAACGCCTCTTGTACGCAATGATAAATATTAAACTAATATGGACTCGTGGAATTCAACTGTGGGATTGTGCCGGCAAGTCCAATATTTGAGATTGTATAACGTTGCCAGAACACCGCACTCCGTACCGTTGTCGCGGCTTACCGGTATGACAGAAACGACATCAGTATCCACCGAGTTATGATGATCACCTTCGTCCAGGACGAGATTACCGAGTTTGCCCGCAAACGTGAGAAAATACTGGATCAACATACCAATCCAGCAGAAATTCGACTTTAACTAGGCGACAACCCTCTAGACATTAGGCGTCTCAAACGCCGAAAACCATACGACTTAGTATAAGATCTTAGACTGAAAGTGAGACTCCACGCATGTTTATTTTTTTGTGTATAAATGCATTGCAAGTATTTATGTACACGTTTGATAATGAATTGTTAAAGATCTGTTGATCGGTACAATAAAACCGCCTAAAAAAAGAAAAAGCAAAAATATAACATTTTTTTTTTTTTTAGTAAACTCGACTAATTCGGATAAAGTCGTGTTCGTTAATTTTTCACCGTGGCCCGTTTCACGCCAAACGGTAAGCACCGCTTTCGAGATATAACCATTTGTCGACACCGAAAACGAGAGGGCCGCGGGCACAAACGGTTTGTGCACTTGCCTATCGGCCGAAACGAACGTCGTACCGGCGACCGAAGACCGCGTTTTCGGTTTGGGTAACCGGGTATAACGACCGCCGGAGTGTACGACGTATATCGCCGCGTATTACGCGTTCAAAATGATTTTCGAATATTTACTCGTTGCGAACATTAAAGACCGGGTGCGTAGGGGTTCGTTTTAATTTTAATGTCTAAATACAACTTGTGTATTTTATGTAATTTGTAACGGATGGGGGGAGGAGGGGCTTGACGGTCGTTAAAATGTTCAAACGTCAAACGGTTTGACAACCGTCAATTTCGTTTAAACTTTGTGTGTCCGCCAGTGCGAGATGTGCGCAATAAATACACCGGCAAAATTTCTATTAAAAATTATATTTCAAACTTACAAACTATTTAAATAGTGTCGCCATCAAAATAGTGTCCTTTCGCTTCAACTTTAGCTGTATAGATAATGCTCCCGGCGGTCTTGCAAACGCCTTTGAATTGCATCCAACGTTATAGTTCTTACCGATAGCGTAAAAAGTTTGTCTGTAATAATTTTAGTCTGGAGATTTATTGAACGCACACTGTATAATGAGTTGATCGAAACGGTTGAAGAAGATTGGTTTTTTTGTTTTCTCGAAATTCGAACACCTGTACACGTATTATCATCCCGTTCGGAATTTTAATCGGTCGTAACTAGAGCTCTCCGTTACACGTACAATGAACTACACGGATACCCGTGGTTTTTCATACGTTTTTTAGGCCAGTGTTATAAAAATACCCACCGTATGGTTGTACCCGTTATTTTATTACGCGTATTGTAGAATTAGCGTTTTATGTTCAAATTCTGACGTGAAAATCATATAAAAAAATCACGACATTCCGGCGATTAGTCGGATGGTGGTCGGTCGCACGCACCCGTCTATGTGTGTGACGCTAACAAATATACAAAGATATACCCAAATTAATAATTGCACGGTTGTCGGGTTTTCAATACACGGGTAATGGGTATAAAAAACACGGATATTAATATATTTGTATGGTATGCGTACTCTAATACCCATATACGATCATGACCCCTGATTGTAACAACAACGTTCAGTGGCGTGCGCAGTGGATTTGGAGAGGCGTAGTGTTATTCGGGATTGATGTTTCCGTGTGTAACCAGACTAGTTGTTATGAACAACCAGTGTCGAGGCGTAGATAGGTAAAAATTATCCAGCTAAAGATATAAGATAATTGCGTAGACACAGATATATATATAAATATCGAATATTTAAATTATCTCGGATGAGACGATAGATAAATGGAATATATATATATATATATAGATTTAAAAAAAAAATAAAATTTTCTTTTTAATTTTCAATTCTCGCCATTATTATGATCACTAGATCAGCGGTTTCCAAAGTGTCAAACAGGGGCGCTTGCGCCGTCGATAACTCTGGTCAACAAATATGTATGATTAAAGAAATAGGAATCTCTAACCTCACTGGGAAGTATGGTTCTCCTATTATGAATTCAAGGGGTATAAAATCCTAGAATTTCGGTTCTGCCAAGCATTATAACCTTAGTATAATTATACTCCCGGCATATGAGTTTAAGGGGTGTATATATGCTAGTTTAATCGTACCGGGAGGGCTATAGTTATTCCGGGAGTATGATTTGCCTGTTCCACCGGCCGAACACCGTCTGCTTAGTAACGGATGTCCTCCTGAGCGCAAATTATCGACGTCAGATTCTGGTCTCCTGGTACTCAATATTCGAATATACCTTAAAATTAAAACATTTTAAGACATTTTTTAAAAATGACCGTAACTCGGTTGTTGTTTAACGTACGCCGGTAGGATCTAAACTAGTATATACAAGACTGTTACGAGCAATACATATTAAAATAAACCCCCATACCGATTTTTGGATCGAGTATATCTCTACGGGATTTGGTGATAGCAGAGTCGTTTTAACGCCAAAATACAGGCTCAGAACCCCGTACAAGTCTTGCGAGTAGTTGGATGTCAGAAAATCCCTTCCCGTACTTTTACGGTGATGATCAGATCAATTACTACGGAAAAAGTCCACTGGAAGGGATTTTATGAAATCCATCTATGCAAGGGACTTGTGTGGGGGTCCGAGGAACTTGGCTAATTATCAAATCCCGCCGAAATATATTTAGTCCAAATATCAGAAGAGGGGAGATTAGTGTGTGCATAATAGAACTATTATATACTAGTAAATACAACCGCCTACGTTGAAAAACAACCGAGTTACGTTTTATAAAATTACAGTTTACTTAATTTTAAGAACTGTTTGAAAATGACGTCAGCCTATGATCTGATAAACTACCAGGTTTAGTACCGTGTCAACGGTATTGACACGCGCCGTCTGGTCTCCTTGTACCTTTTTTCCGATTTTCGGACAGCACTTCAGGTTTATTATTAAATTGTATACAATTAGTAGTTGTACTCTTTTCGATATGTAACTATAACAATAAAAAATAAAAGCTTATTCTATATAGTTAGTAGCTTCGAATTTTTTACTAAAAGTAAAACATATGAATACCATTTAGGTATTTAATAGTTTCTACCATGGAACATTTTTTTTTTTCAGGTATATTTTATCTAGATAATTTATTACTAAAAAAAAAATTTATATTTTCATAGGTTAGATAAAATTCAGATAGATATCAACATTTTTATCTAGATAAGATAAAATATAAAATAAATATTAACTGAATAAGTCTCATTACTGTAAATAACTATCATTAAATTATATGATAGATTGTGGAATATAGTTATTTCACGTATTTTACCTGCCTAAAATTTTAATTTTAAGTTAATAATAATGTGTATGAGATCAAAAATGTTATTACACTTTAAACAGTATTTCATAAAATCTCTAGTTTACACGTACGCCTTTTTCGATAATAATTGTCTTCAAGCCATCCGATTTTACTACAAGTACCAACTTGCCATTTGGATTTCGGTTATTTAAGGCCCAAACACCTATTTTACAAAAAAAAAATACGAGTTTCCAGACTCGCGGAACTACCCTGGCTCTGTCACCTGTGTATATAATCGAATTGTCAACGAATTAAACGGTATCTATTTTTTACCTAAGTCGTACATATATAATTGTATATAATATAATATAAGGACTTCTCCGCGTTCTGGTTGTAGTAGTGTTCTTAGCTTTTTCGAATTTTAAGTATCTACACGAAATAGAAGAAAAGATTGTTATTATCGCTTTAAAAAAAAAAATAAAAAAATGATTAAATAATAATATTTACTATGCGTTTGTATTAAATCAGATTAATTTTAAGGTAAATTCGATCGTAAAATTCGCGATACGAATTAATTTCATATATTCGCAAGAGTGTATTAACTTGACATCGTGTCATATGGTAATAATGTTAATCGTCACTCGGATTTATTAATATAAAATATGATTAACAACATTATGTATTTAATTAATTGTGTAATTTGTATTGTCGTCATACGTATAGGACATAGGTGTTTTGTAATATTAGACTTAAAGTCCGCGATTCTATAATGACAAATAAATATTTTAACAATATAACGTGTCGAAACAATCGAAACCCGAAAAACTTCGGGGGAGTCGGACACGAAAATGCGAAATTACGGTTGTGACTGTGCCATTAGTTTCGAGGTTCGACCGACAGGTTCGCTGTCGAAAAATCAAAATGGCGTCGCGACCTATCAATGAACTTGCTTGGCTAATAATAATAATAACAATCGTTTGTTCTTTCTGAAAATATAGAAAAACCATAGCATATGGTACATACAACTCGATACTTGTTATCAACGAAGCTTTCCGCCAATTACAGTGTCTAGACGTAATGTTATAATACACGCAACTATGGGGAAAACCGAGATATAGTTAGTAGGTGACGATACAATGTCGATTGGCAACTATATTGTAAAATATTATCGCGTTCTCGCAAGATAATTAAATAATATTTAACTGTTTCCCCCCCCCCCCCGCTTCTCTCTGCTGACAAATATCGCTTGTAATTCACGAGTAAATATAATAATATAATATATATGGTAATGTTTGCAGTTGACACTCGATAATATATTATTTTACGACGATATTAAACGAATGCGTCCGTGTTTATCGTGTGTTCCGAGAACGAAATAAATTTCAATCCGGCCGTCGTACATCACGCGACAAACGACTTTGAGCGGGTCCTGTCGTTCGTTCGCTTATCGGTTAGTTTTTTTTTTTTTGTTTTGTTTTTTCGTTCTTTACCGACTGCAGGAGAAAAAATGCGAATTTTCCCCCTAATACGCACCTCACCGCGTGCGTGTCAATCGGAGAAATTGGAATATAATAATTTAAAAAATATTATACACGTCATATATGTATAGTTTTACCGAGTTTTTTTTTTTCCGATATTCGAAATAGCAAACCGTGAATCGTTATTGAACGATATGTTGGTCGAAATTCTTATTTTTTTCATATTCCACAGACATTATCGGGTCAAATATCGGTTTTTAATAAAAAAAAAAAACCCACCACATATATAAGTACCACCACACTGTTATAATTGTTTTGTTTTTGTGATGACCAGTATAAGTTAAGTATTGTGTTGTATTATTTAGTTTAATTTTATCCCTCCTCTGAAAACTACACTGTTGTGTATGGGGGCTCTTTCCTCTAACACGTGGACCGTGTTAGAGCCACAGGATAAATCGTCGCAAATGAAAAACAATTCTGAGCAAAGTCTATCGTGTTGTGAAACGCCGTGATTTATACGGGTTTCGACTAAAATTTGAACTTGACACGATTATAAAACAACAAACAAATCTGCCTACGGATATCCGATATATTTTTTACATGGACGTTAGGCCACAAAAATAAATTATGTCAAAAC
Source organism: Tuberolachnus salignus (assembly GCA_956483605.1). Classification (NCBI taxonomy): domain Eukaryota; kingdom Metazoa; phylum Arthropoda; class Insecta; order Hemiptera; family Aphididae; genus Tuberolachnus; species Tuberolachnus salignus. The sequence goes on from OY101433.1 coordinate 20,482,357, forward strand.
TTGCGTCAAATTTTCGAGACTTACTTTAGAGACCAAAAAAATACCAATTAAAAACTAAACGAAAATCGTACATTTAAAATAGCTATATATATATATACCTTGGAATTATTTTGAAAACCGTATCACGTCAAGAAAGTGTATATATATTTACGTGTTCGGTGAAAATTACAGGTCTCTGCGATTAGTTTTGACTGAATTACAACAAAAACCAAACGAACCAAAAATTGCGTAAATATTCCCGTGTTTGTCCCGTTATTGAGGGAACCGTAAGGAAAATCAAAAGTGCACAAACTCCAAATTCAAAATACTTCAAAATAGATGTTTTTCGATTGAAGCAAGACATCTGGTAATAAAATTGTTTGCGGACCAAAAATAGCACATGTCGTGTATAGAAAAACCTCGCTACGCTAAGAATCTAAACAAATAAAATATTTGTACTAAACTAAAGGATTTCTAAAATATCTAAAAATGATTAAATAAAACCGAATTGTCGTATCGAATGGCGGTATTTTATTTTATTTTATTTTTGCGTGTTTCAGGACCGTCAACTATACACGGTGACCGGTCAGCCCGGTGTCCAGTGACGCCGCGGACACAGGAACGGTGGACCGCGACAACATCACTCGTACGACGGCGGAGAACCGCTGTCGTGGACGCGAGCAGGGCGCGTCGTCCGGCGGCTCCGGTGACGGACAACCGCACCGCCGGCGTCACCTGCAGCAGACCATGACGTCCTCCTATACGGCGGCGGCCGCGGGCGGCAGACGGACAGCGACATCAGTGCCGCTCCCGTTACCGCTGCCACCGTCGGGTTGCGTCCCGAACACGCCCGACGTCATCAACTCGATCATGTCCATGATGAACCCGTTCGAGCACCATTTCCGTTCGCCGGCGTCTGAGGACTCGACGTCCAGCTCGACCTGTTCGCCTATCTCTCCGCCCCGGATGCAGAACATCTGTTCGAGTCTGCTGATCAAGCAGGAACTCAAACTGGCCATCGAGAACAAGCAGAAGAACCGGCCGACTCCGACGACTCCGACCCATCCCACTCTGACACCGACGGCGGACGGCGCCGTCTGCAGTAATTCGCCGGGCGGTTTCACCGCCGCGGCCGCCGCGGCCGCCACGGCGTCAACGGGTTCGGCGGCCTCGTCGCCGGGCGGCGGACAGGCGAAAAAGCGACGGACAGACGAAGAGTCTCACAACGACGAAGACTACGACGACGACGAAGACGTATCGTCCCACGGCGAAGGAGTGAGTATATATTATATACGTATAATACGGTGGGACGAGTGGCCGTTAGGTTAGGCTAGGTCAAACAAATATTATGCTCAGAACGACGCGGCAGGTGGACTATCTCCATACAACCCGGTGAATATTTGAGCTGATGAATTTTTTAAGCCGATAAATTATAATACAATTGTAAAAATCACGTGTAACGTTTAATGAAACCGTGTGTATTATAGTGTTTTTATTAATAATTTTAACTAAATTGTTTTATTTTAACAAATAACAAAAGTTTGGCAACAGCGGGATAGTAATGCTCACACAGATCTTCTACTGCTTATACGAAATGAAAAAAAGTAGGTCATAAAAACAATTAAGGGAAAAACACCAGACGGAGGAGTTAAACTGAAAATAAAAAATTGACACAGACATACTTGGAACCATGGGCGAACCACTATTGCAGGTGGGAAGTTGGGAAGATGGGATGCAGATGAGAATTTAATTTACGTATCTATATACGCAATGATAAATGATTGCTAACGAGAAAAGATTCTCAGTAAAGTTCAGATTTTTTGAAATTCCGAGATCTTTGCGATTTCCATTAAAATATTAACTTTTAAACGCTTGTAGGAAAAACTACTACATTATACTCAATTTTATTTTATTTTACCTAGTCGAATTTTTAAGCAATTTTTTTTTTCTTTTGAGAAGCCGAACAAATTCTATTCAAACAATAACTCAAAACATTTATATTACAAATCGCGCACGTTCTCCAGCGATAACTTTGTTGGTGACTTCTCTCTCTCTCTCTCTCTCTCTCTCTCTCTCTCTCTTCTCTCTCTCTCTCGAGGAGTGCATGTACGCCTCCGATAAGAATCCGTAGAATGCGATTAGTTATTAATATGCGAGTCGCGTGCGGCCGATTTTTTTTTTTTTTTTTAGGTTACCTCCTTGTTGTAACCGTTCTCCCGATCGCGGTTAATCGCTTTATTAAAATTTTGTATTCGTCATCAGTATACAAAAATCCGTCATCGGTTGGTGTTTAGTAATTTAACTTCGTCTGTGTTAATAATATGTTTGTATTTGTTTAATTCTCATAGTTACAATGTCGAATTTACAGAGGGGGGGGAGGGAATAAAAATTATGTTTTCAAATAGGATTTATATATTAATATAAACAAAATGAATGCATAACTCATGACTGTGGGCGAAAGAAAAAATAAAAAATATAAATAACAATAATAGAACATAAGATAATAGGATTAATGCATTTTAAACATAAGCAAGGTACGGTTAGATAAAAAAAAAAAAAAAACGAAAATAGAACAGGTTATAATATGTTTTTTTTCGAATATTGATACCATGAGATAGTCGGTTAACGGTCGTTCGTATTTTTTTGAAAATTCCGAGGGCACAATCATAAAAATAAATTACAATGGCAAACGTGTCCATGGGTTGGTGGCAAACGTCCGAAAACGATTAAACGATCCGACAAATTTTAAAGGCTCGAAAACGAAAAAGCATTACTGCCAACGGAATTAAACTTTGTAAAAAATTGTACAAAACTCGCGAACTCGTGTCGAAATATCAATTTTAGAAAATAACATTCGATGGTTGTGTAGCACCACATCAAGGGTATTACGGTTATGAGATATTTATCACTTTTATAGACAACAATGTGTACCTATTCGAATTTTCACAAAACGATTTTCAAAAAATGTAGACAAATTATCGGTTGGCAATTCGAACGCGTCGGTTTTCGTGATCGATCGTAAATATCGTATTCGGACGACCGTAAAATTCACCTGTAAAATTCCGTGTATTTATTGAGCGTGTGAATTCAATAAGTAACCAATAATGATTTTTTTTTTTTTTTTTTTTTTTCTTAACAGCTAACCGCGGAAGACGAAGAGCGGAGGAGACGGCGGCGGGAAAGGAATAAAATAGCGGCGACCAAGTGCCGGCAGAAAAAGCGCGAGAAGACCTCGAACCTGATGCAAGTGAGTGATGCCGACACCCTATATACCCTGTTATTTCGGAAAACTTCATAAATCCCCGGCTAAACGAATACGGTGCTCCCGACAAAAAAAAAAAAAAAACCTCTATAACACGATCCGAAGGAAACTAATGAATGAATTAGGTGCGGACTCGTAAATTTTTGTAAAAGACGGTGGGTTAGGTGTATACCATTTTCAATGTGAAAACCAGTAAAATTACACTACCTCTCCAAGCGGTTAATTGTAAATGTAAACTATCGATGTCCAATACCGAACTACTTGCACGTAATAACGCAATAACGGTTAAATCGAAAATAAATTTCGAATTTACGCCGACAAACCGGAATAAGTATTAAAACGGTTTTAAATTGTAAATGTGGGCGAGTAGAACGGCAATAGCGTTATTGTTATACGTAGTTCAATCGTAGACGGCTAGCTGCGCTAGTGATGATTTGCCCGCAACTAGGAGAAGTGTCGCACCGCTCCTCTAGTAATACAAGCAAAGTCGATTCAGCGGTCACTTTTTATTGCTCGTCGGACACATTTTATATTACTATCTCAATTCGTGCGCATAAATATCCGTCGGTCAACTTGGTCCGTGATGTGACGGAACACGATTCAAAATTACCGTAGAATATTTGTTTAAATAGTTCAATAGTTGTTATCACTGTTTATCTAATCGAAAAACAATGGTTTATCGTTTTTCTGACGGCCGCCGGTCTTAAAAATTCTTAAAGTTCTTTCGCTAATGGAGAAACCTACACTGTTCCCTGATTAACATAAACTGTATATTTTATTTCGATAAAAATAAATTATTGGGAGCTGACCCACGGGGTTTTTAGTATATTTAGTACGAAAATCCAAGTTTTCTTGTTGATTCCTCGGCGTTTCGGATGAAAAAATAAACTGTTGTTATGTATCGATTTACTTGTTACGGGGAAGAGAGTCGCGTTAAAAAAAAAAAAAAAAAAAATTTTGACCATTTATAGTAACGATTCTGGATAACCGAACTTGACCCGAGCAAGGCTGGGTATGGCAGAGTGTATACAGAGTGATTTTATTAAACCATCGAAAGTCTATAGAAAACAGTATTCACGAGAATTATTATTATTATTTTTTTTTTTTTCGTTGTTTTTCTTACTCGGTAGAAAAATCGAATTTCTATGATTCCGGGTCGCTGGATAGGATTCGAATTGTCGCGATAATTGTCTACGCGTATTAAATTATTTATTGTTCTTATCTCGTCGGCTCGGAGAGTTGGAAGATGGCCGTCCGCCAGGTGTCGTCGAGGTTTTTCGTAGACATTAGAGAGGTTTTTTTTTTTCTAAATGTTCGCATTTTTATGATAGGGCCTACCTAATCAATAGATGCCAGTGTACATGCAAATTACGTACGCAAAATTTGAACGCGATCGGACGAGTTTAACCCGTGTCCCGAAGCCCTCAAACGTTCAACACAAGATTAACAACAACAAAAAAAAAAAACCAAACCATTTTTTTTTCTCGGTTTTCGCTAACAATTTAAATACGTTTTGTAGAGAAATAAATCGCAATGACAATATTGATTTTGCATCGATTTTATTTTAATACGTTTTTCGTAAAAATAAGTACAAAAATATTACATATATATTATAAAGGTTTTAAGTTTACACACTTGAAACAATAACCATCTCTGAATGACCAACAGGCGAGTTATGTTTTGGCAAAACACCGAATGCTCCGGAGTTGGTGGTCGGTTACGTTTCGATGTTAACTAGACGTTCTGATCTTGTTTTTTTTTTTTTTTTTTTTTTTTTTTTTTTTTTTTTTTTTTACCATCCACCGGTGGCGTGGTATGCCGCTACGGTTATCGGAAAAACGGTTAGATAATTTGAAAAGTTTAACATAAACGGATCAATAATCGGAAACGGAATCGTCCGAAGTCCGGTAAAGCCCTCGGATTTGTTTTTTAGATATCCCTTCGCGGGGTAAAGGGCGGCTGTGCGGGTACGATTAAGCGCGGGTTCTCGGTGAAATTTCTCGTCGACGGTAAACGTCATTCGGTTTTTGTTTGATCGATTTGCCGACTTGGTAGTTCCGGACGATAAAAATAAAAAAAAATAAAAAAAACCTATCCAGATCTTTACGGGCGCGGATTTCCGAGAAATTAAACGGCGCGCGCGTGCGTTCCCCGAGTCGGAACAATCCGCTCGCGATAAAATTAAAATAAAAAAAAAAGGAAAAAAAATACCCAGATAACGTTTCTGTACTTCCTCGTAATTGTAATTTAAATATTTGTCGTCGGTTTATTTGCGCCGGTTTTTTTTTTTTTTTTTTTTGTTTTGTTTCGGTTTTTCATCCGGTTAATATAGAACCGTATTTGTCGTGGAATAATATTTGAGACTGCATGCGTGCATTATAATAATACAACACGGGCCGGGTACTATTTGTATTTGTATTTTTTTTCGCCTTTTCGTTTGTAATATTTTTTTTTTATTTTTTTTTATTTTTCGCCGCTATTATCGATTTTGTTTACGACATTCGCCGGCGAGAGTTTTTCTGGGAAATATCCGTCGGAATTGCATAAACTGCACGCAGCGTATAAACTGCACGTGCATAAAGCGGATATTTTTGTTGTTTTTTTTTTTTTTTATGACCTCCCCCGGTTCGGCTCGTATTTTACACGAACACACGAGCGAATGCTCGCGGGGGTACGCAGGCGCACGCGGTAAGTTGCGATTGTAACAGTCGGCCATTCGGCGAACGCGAAGACCAGACCCCGGGGGGACAAGGCCGACGGTTTTGCTGCGGGTCTCGAAAATTCGCTATACGATCGCGTAATAATCCGTACGGGTACATTATTCGAGTGTTTATACTCTCCGTGCAGCAAATATTATAATACAGCCTTCGGAACATTTGGAAATAATTATATTGTTTTATTATTTCCACCGGCTGTTGTTTGGAGCGCGCCGATCTCTCATCGTGACTCACGGAATACGTTAATATTGTAATCCGTTCTTCTCGGATTGGCTATTTTCAACGACCGTGTTTGCGACCCGCCTTGTGCGTTGTCGCATGCGTTGGTCTGGGCGCACACATAAAGAGAAAAGCTGCGCAGAGCATTTTGTTCCAAACAGCTCGGAACGGATTCCATTCACGGTGGCAAAACAGAACGGAACAAGACACAATAATTCGGGATTAATTTTTGTTATTAAACACCGGTCGTCGAGATGAGTTCTGACGAAGACGACGCCATTGTGCCGCTTATGTGGCAATTTTTATTAAATAACGAAAAAAAAAAAAAAAAAACGCAAAATTTGGACGCATGAATTAAACAAAAAACGGTTAGAAAATAATACGGTTTTAAATTTTTTTTGGCCGAATTACGTGAAGACGAGTTTAAATTCAAAACTTTCACTCGCAATAATCATAGATAGATTTCCTTAAAACTACTACATTTCTCTGGATCGCATGCCATTTTAAATTAATATGATATAATTTTTGTATTAAAATAACGTGTTCACACGGTGTTCGGTAATGTACTAGCCGTAAAATAAACAAGTGACTTTGGTTTTCGTATTTTGCTCGGAGCAAAAATAGAACCGGACCGATCAAGACCGAACACGTTTTGTTTTGTTTTGTCGTGTGTTGATATTGACTGATCAATGTGCGCGCGTCAATTACTTTACACGTGTTCTAATGATGTCCAAACATCTCTGAGCTGCTCGGAGCAGTTTTGCTCTTTAGGTGTGAGCCTAATAACTATCCGACGAATCGGCGAAAATGTCCGGAGGAAAATTTGCTAATATTTCCCCGGTCCGGCCACTGCATTTTCGGTAGCAACTTGCTAGTCGCACTCGATTTTTTTTTTGATTTTTCTTTTCCCCCTACTGTCCTAATTTTACGATATTGACATAATCCGTTTCCCCGCACTCCTTCCCTAGCGTTATCGGATTTCATTTGCTGCTACACCTTCAGGTTTACACTAATGTGCAGAAAAGTGTACTATTTCAACATTTCTCACATCTCATACGACCCCCCCCCCTCAAAAATGTTTTTCGTTTAGACATACCCAAACCGTCCCATTTTCATTAACCTGTGTACTTTCTAAATTTATATCCATTGCAAATCGCTAAAGCCTTACCGTTTTTCGTCTCGATAATTTCTAATTCGGACATAGTATAATACTATTCAGACCAGTAACTGGAACCGGAACCTCTATTGGAACCCATATCCTACTCAATTCAAGAAACCGGAACCGGAATCGGAATTTTTTTAATAAAATACAATTATTATAGGTGCTGATCGGTTCTAATAAATAACAAAATTTTATCTAAATTTAATTTTGTTTTAATCAAATAAATACAAGTGTCCATTTTCCATAAAAATATTTTTCTTTTATATTTATAATTTATATATATATATATATACGGAAATTTGTACTCGAAATAATCGTACGACCGTCGACGATTTTTATCTTCAAATAGTACAAATTTTCGGGTCGAAGAACAATGATTATAGGTTTTTCCTACGAAAATACTTACGAATAATAATCTTTAGTTCTTTTTAGTCGAGAGGATTTGATATCGGTTGTGTTTTCTATCAAAATAGACCTATACTATGCCTTTATTGTAACGACTGTCCTAGTAATCTGATAAAACTTCTGGAAACATGCTTGAGTTTGTCATGGAGTTTACTTGAAAACGACTTTCTCACGTTTTTTGGAAATTCAACATAATATAGCATGCATAATAATAATGAGAATAGAGTTTATTATTGTCACCAAATATTTATTTCGCTGGTAGTTTTATAATTAAAAAAACATTCCTAATAAACAGTAGGTAAATGTTATTTGAAACTATGCATTTTTAAGAATCGGTATTAACTGGAACCGGAACCAGAACCGAAAAAATCATTAAGTTCCAGTCCCCAATTCAAACTGAAAAAATGGAATTAATATATTAACTGTTTTACACTGTGCTACGTGTTTCTCTGTATAAAATAATAATAGTCGGTACTCGACTATTTTTAATACTATTAACACTAAAGAGTTTTAAATACTTTTAAGACTATTAATATTTTTTTGTGATACTCGGTTGCGTTGTGCTTATAACACAATCGAGTATCACAAAAAAACGAAAGACTGCCACCAAAAACGTCATGACCGCAAATATGCCGGCCGCATTAGTTCCAATTTTTCATATATTTCTCTGGTTATTTTTGATTTGGCCACTATTACCGACACCCGCGTTGTAGTGAAGCCGAAAAGATATCTTCCAGGATTTTTTAATTTTTTTTCGTTTACGAACCGTCCAGACATTTTGCAGCAGCATTCGCCGAATGCCTCGTCGATTTTTGTATTTTCGATCCAGCGTGTTCGTGGCCTCTTTCCACCCACGGTTTATCTAGTGAGACTCTATATTAATAGGATATTCGATCCTTGTCTTTTTGATCTTATAAAAAACAATAAATGTTCTGTCTACCCAATAATACCTTTCAGTGTCCAGATTTCTTCTTCGTTTGTACTTGCAGTTACCCACGGTAAGGCCATTATTTTCCTCGGAATCTTCCGTGCGACCCTTATAGTAGAAAAAAATCCCCCATCCTTTCGAGAAATTATGGAGAGATGGTTAGTAAACTCTCTGCGCCGAGTTGGGGTCACTTTACGCCACTGGTATTCAACCTAACCTATAACCGTATATGTCCGTTACAGGAATCAAACGTGCTGGAGAAGAAGAACTCGGACATGAAGACGCAGATCCAGGAGCTGGAGACGCAGCGGAACGATCTGATGAAAATGCTCACGGAACACGATTGCTCCCAGAGGCTACCGTACCAACACCAACAGCAGCCGCAACAGCTCCACCAGCAAAATCACCACCTCCACCACCAACAACACCATCAGCAGCAGCACCACCACCACCAAGAACAGTACGCGGCCGCGGAACCTTACAGCAGCACCAACGACCTGTACCGCGGCGGGCAACACCATCACGTGGCCGCCGAACCGCCGATACTCAAGGACGCCATGTTCAACGGTGGCGGCGGCGGTTACGGGGCGGTGGCGTCCGCGGTGGCCGACGCGTCGACCGCCGCGTACCATCGACCGGCCACCACGACGGCTCCTTATCACACGCCGACGGCCACTACGGCGGCCGCCACCGTGGCCGCCGTCCATTACCCGACAGCTGCCGGCGTCGCGGTCGGCGGTATCGGTTTCGCCGGAGTCGGCGGTGGTGGAGTTGGAGTCGGCGGAGGCGGTGTTTACACGACGTGCATGCAGGACGACGTTTACGTTTACAACAAAGACTTAATGGCCGGCGGGGCCGGTGGACCGCCGGACTTGAGCCATCAGTACTACGACCACGGTATATGTTAAGATTGTACAACATAATGTTATTTTAGAACTTCACCAACTAGAGTTTCGTTTCGAAAATATCCAAAAACTATTATTTTTTTTTTATTATTATTATACATACGATATACTCAATGTGCGTGTTATCTGATGTGTAGGGCCCGAATTTAATAGACCTAAAAACCAGAAAACAAATGCTTTAAACTAATTTCCATTGAGTGAAAAATCGTTCTGAAAATATAGCAGAAAAATGCGGAAAAAATTCATAAGTTGTACTTTCAACGTATCTTTAACATGCATTTTGTATTTGTAGTCCAATGTCCTGAAGCGCTAAAAAAACGAAAAAAATGCACTTTGCATTAAAATCCGGGCCCTAATATATTATAATTTACTATATAATTTATATTATGTTATTATTATTATTATTATTATTATTATTATATTATCATTATTAAATACGAGTACTAGTTACCCAGATAAATACATTTATAATATTGTTTTATATACGTAAATGTGTAAGATTAAATATTATATTTTTGTATACTTTGTTTATAACACTATTGGAAGTATATTTCGTTATTATAACATTTTTATAATATTATTGTCGCGGAGCAAAACCGAAAAAAAAAAACATATTTTTATTTGGTATACTCTTAATAGGACATTTTTTTTTTTCTTTCTTTCTTTTTTTTTGTATTTTTTCGACATTTATCACTATTATATACGAATAGTAATTATATGCGAATATATTATATTATTAATATATCGATGTGTATATCACTTTGACGAATACACCGTTAATATTATTGTCATGATTTTATTTATATTTATTATAAATATAATTTCGAACGTATCCATTACGCGCGTTTTACTATATTGAACTGTTTTGTATTATTATTTATTAATTGATTATTATTGTATAATGTTATGATATTTTATTTATTTGTTATCGCGTTCACGTTAATGATATATTATTATACAAATTGTAATTTTTTGGACGGAATTGTAATCTTTTTACAAAAAAAAAAAAAAAAACCAACAAAAAATATACAGACCAATCATTGCAACTGTCGTTGAGAACGCGTCGACCAATTAAATCACGACTACATAAATCGTGTTACGAATTTTATTTGACAGCCGGTGTTCCTACAGACGGCCAATAAAATCGCGTATTTACATTTTAAACATATCTGCAAGCATAAAATAATTATAATTAAACGGTTTCCGTGAAACGGAGAAATAAGCGACAAAACTAAACGATATTTTCGTGTTTTAATAGCAAAAAATACGATTTAGGGGATGAACTCCCGAATGTTTTTATGTAGTCTTCAACCTTCTCGTTGAAATTCTTGTAATTATTTTTAAAAACCCCGTCAGAATCGAATCGGTTCAGTAATTTTCAAGTTTACCTCATACGCATGCATATATAGGTTATCAATTAATTTGTAAATTGGCGGTGAAAATATTTATCGTCGATAAATACCTGCGACGTTTCACTCGAAATCCCCATTGGTAATTCGTGCGGCGATAAAACTATCACTCTGCCGATAATATCGATCGAAATTTCGATAAATCGTTTCGTGTCATTGATATGTCGACGATGTCGTTCTTAACGCCGTCACGGAAAATATAATATAATATCATTATAGCCTGACAATAGGTTTCGTTTATTTTTTGTGAATATTATAACACGAGACCCTACCTCACTGTTTTATGTCGTGGAATGCATTACCGTCCGACTAGTAGATGGGCGCACATTAACCTACAAATGTACATGCCAAAAAAACCGAGCAGAAACCGTCTGCCAGATGTTATAAATTCCCATATTATATAAAATACTTTTGGTTCGCGGCGGAGCGATCGAAAAAAACATATTTTTCACACTCGTCGATATTTCAACACCAATAATCACCGAAACTACGACGCATCCGATCTATTTTTAATAGATACAAAAAAAAAAAAAATAAAAAATCGCCGATATCGTTGCGCAACATGAGTAAAGCGAATCCTTTGAGAACCTCGAAAGTTCTATACTTATGATCAAATGAAATCCCCCCCTCCCCCAGATATTTAGGATAATACAATATATATTTTAATGTTAATATAATCTAGAGAAATGTGCGTGTTTTAATGCAATTCACAGGATTATGGCACAAATATTATAAACTACTTTTCTACACATTCGCCGTCAAGTTCGATGGATTTTTGTAGTCTGGGGCCGGTTTCTGTACGCCCGTGTTGTGTACTTCTCCCGCTAACTCCTTCAGCCATTTGTCCGCCGTCTGCTTGACCTCGTCGTCGTTGGAACGATGTTTTCCACACAAAAACTCCTTCAATTTAGTAAAGAGCGTAAAGATCGAGCGAATAAGTTTAGGTTTCCCATCAAAACGTAGTCAGAGGATTCAGATAAATTCGTGCCATGCCTGGTCTGGCGTTATCGTGAAAAAGAGAAACTCCCACTGCCAAACATTCCGTTTAGACGGTTTTTAATGTTTCTCCTCGGATTTTTTAGGATATTGCGATATGCCCCGGCGTTGATGGTTTAATCTTATGCCATGAATTCAACGAAAAGGACTGCCATACGATCTCAAAAACACTGTTCATCGTGACTTTTTGGTGGACTCTACGGTATAATGATAACCTACCCAGATTTCATCCCCAGTCACAATCTAGTCGAGAAACTATTCTCCCTCACGTTTAGAACGATCTAACATTTCGCGTGCTGATCTCGCACGGATGGGAGGTGACGGGAATGCGCATCAACCTGTCCATTTTATTCGTTCGCCGTGACTAAACAAAACGTCCTACTGACACGCGTGACACCTCAATCGAACCGTTACGATTCCCACTTCACGGCAGGTGTGCAAACTTTGGAAAAACGTATTTCCTCTGGCCTACAAAACCACTTTGTAACCTTACTTTGTGGACGACCGTCGTATATAAGCGTTTAACAGTATTTTTGAATTGGAATACATAAATGTTAGGCGAATTTAAAAAAATATTCTTATCCACCTTGTTGAAAATATTTCTATACTTTTTTATGTATAATAATATTTTCAAGAGATCAAATGTGTTTGTTAGTATGGGATTAATCTCTGGAACTACTGAATCTATTCTAATAGTCCATTCACTGAGCTACACTATGCCTGAGCAGGGCCACCACAAAGGGGCGGAGGGAGGTCAGTGAATTCTATGGTCCGGACAAATAATATAATGTATTAATATTTATTTTTTTATTTTCATTATTTAACGCATATACGAATACAAGAAGTTCGATCCAAACTATTATTATTTTTAGATTACAAGAAAGTATCTCTAACTATATTTATAAATTTAATTATTTCGTAATTTTCTGTAACAATAGTAAATTATATATATATAAATATTATACCAAACATAAGGTACACGTGAAAATAATACAATTAGAAGATAATATTGTTCTTGTCGACGACAAAATAACCAGCAATCATATTGCATTAGCGCGCATTTTACCGCGATCAATTTATTATCATTTTATTCCAAGTCATTGTACGAACACGAACACGAATATTTTTTATGAATTTAAAACGATTTATCGCCAAAAATGTTAGATTTGAATTATTACATTTGAAAAAAATTAATAATCTGTTTTTCAAACGGAAAACAAAATACCTCCTGTAAAACTATTGAACGAAGTGTATGCAAAGAAATCAGAAACCATTTTTATAAGCACTACTATTGCTCTAAAATGTGTTGTACACTACCAATCACCGTCTCTAAAGCAGAAAGAGCTTTTAGTAAGTTGGGAAATCAGCTTAAAACCTGGCAGAGGGCTTCAACCGGCCAATAACGACTTAATTCTCGTGCACTTTTATCAATTGAATACAAACTTGCCTAAAAAATTAACATTGATGATATTATATGCGATTTTGCAACAAAAAAAAAAAGATAAGAAATGCATTAAGATTAAAATTTAAGTTTAAAACTAAATGATAATATACAAAACCAATATTTAATATACACGTTTGTAAAAATAATAAAAAAAAAAAGATAAAGTTTAAGTTATCATAGTGAATTTGTTATAAATAGGTATAATGGGGCCCGTATTTATTTACAGTACCATGGCCAAAGAAATCATCCGGGCGGGGGGGGGCTATTCCTGAGTAACATTGGCTATATTATATTCCGGAATCCAACCCCTAAAAAGGTGGCTTGCACGGGGTTATTGGTTTTTTTTTTGTCGTTCGAAAATCGAATTGTTTTTGTTGGTTTATCGGTTTCCTTGGTGAAAAATAACAATTGGTATTTAAAAGAGATTAATAATATTAAAAAAAAAAAAAGTTATAACAATTTATTACCATTTAGCAACGATTCGGGATAGCTAAACTCGACCAGAATTAATAATAATATTATCTACTAAATTAAAGTTTAAATTTACGTGTAACGGCGCACGGTTATGCAATTTAAGACCGTACGTCGCAGTACAATAGTTGTGTTCCGTTTCGCGGGTTCCCGATTTTGTGAATCGGTTTTATCAGTTAATAAAATTGGATTTTTCTAACTACCGTCGCTCATTCGAACCGGGGGAAATTATTGTAACGTACGCGTAAAACGTATAAATAAAATTAAACCGAAAAACTGGAAATTTTAACCAATCCCTAACCTTACCCGTGTAAGAGTAACGCGAGAAACGAACATCTGTTTTGGCAAAATAGTACTTACGACGTGTTGAATTCCGAAATTTTTTTTGCCATTGAAACATAACTGTTTTGTATATCAACCGCCGCTTACTTTTCCGCTCGATCGTCTCCGGCGGTGGGGTGATGCTGAATTTCGCGATAGCACACGATCTATTTTCTCGGTTGTTTTCTCAATTCGAACGTGTGTGGGGCCAATTAAAAAAAACAGCGGTCCTAAAACGTCGTCGTGCCGATCGTTGTCGTCGAATATCCGAAAACAGACGGTACAATTCCGGCCCGGAAACGCAATCAATCCGATAGGGATCAAGCGGGAAATCAAGCGAGAAATCCAGCGGCCAAACGAGTGTCGCGCGTTACCGGTACACCAGTAAGGTTATAAGTCAATTTTAATTTTAATATTTACACTGTATAAAATAATATTATATTATAGAGTTCTGAATTTCAAAAAAAAAGTCTTTACTAGACTTATGATATATATATATATATATATATATACGTATACACGAAGATACATAAATCAGTACAACATAGTGATTAATATATGATTTATTATACTAGAAGAAGAAAAAATATGGTAGATACCTATATATGTATCAACGCCATTTTTTTTTTTTTTTTATGTTTTTAATACCGACGAGCGAAAAATACGTACGTCATTGCCAAAAATCATTGCGGATTTATAATAATGTAATAACGGGGAGTCTACGAGTATGTAATAATAATAATAATAATAATAATAATATGTTGGCACGGGAAAAAAAAAGAAAAAAAAAATCCAAAGGTTATATTTTTAAACGCGCATTCGCAGACGTCGTAGTATCTATCGCGAGGACTCTCCGAAGTTATATAATTTGCATATTCGAACGGCGTCTTATTATATTGTATATAATATATATTTGTACGTTTTTTTTTTTTTTTTTTTTTTTTTTTTATTATTATTATTTAATATTTCCCAAAAAATTAAACGATATATTATAATACCGACCGATCCGGCCGACATAAAGCTGTCAAAGTAATTATTATTTGTCGGTTGTTTTTTTTTTTAATTTATTTTTTATTTTTTTTTTTTTTTTGATTTTTTTTCTTCTTCTGGCATGGCGCCGAGATTAACGTGCCACGTGTACGTATAATATATTTCACACGAATAATATAACGGGCGACAATTATTTTCAACGTTTTTCGTTACACCTATATCCTGATGAGATGTGTGCTCCGTGTATTCTATTCATTTGAACGTTATTTTCCTCTCTCGCCAATCCGAATTCGTATAGTCCAGGTACAGAGTAATAATAGGTAAAACATTTTTAACGTTTGTATACTCAAACGACATGCAGGGCCGCGCTCGGGCCGGTTTTCTCGGGTCATTTGTACAGTGCCCGGCCCTAAAGACTATTTTCAAGGGTCCGGGCCACTATTAGCTATGTCTTAAAGTATTTAATTCCCTTTCAAAAATGTATCGACAACGTACGATAAAATTGTTAAATACAGTAAAATGGATGCAGTTACGAAAACAAGGCGAAACACCGTATTAAAACAGCCACGTGTGCAATAATATTTGATGTCAAAACCATTTAATTATCGATTAGTTTTCGCGTGTAATTAGAACAATTTTCCTTTGAAAATCACGTCTAACCATGAGAAAAATAAGGGGGCCCGAGAAGATTTACTTTGCCCAGGACCCACCAAAGCTGAGTACGGTACTGACAACACGATTTTGTTTATTCGCGTCGACGAAAAACCCAAGGAACTTGTATGATTTTTTTTTAAAAATAATATTCCCGGTGTCGTTGAAAAGTTACATAACGTTTTACCAGATTTCTACGATTATCGGATCGCACAAAGAATTTATCTTTTATCTAACAAAATAATGACAATACATTCTGACTTGGTTAAGTTGAAGGGACTAGTAAAAAAGTTTGAGTTATTCTAGAATTCTAGTTGGCCAAAAAAAAAAAATAATACAACTTTAAAATGTTTTATTTAAAACAGCACAATATTAATTATAATGTTTACATTTATTGTATTGTTAATTTACATAGTATAATTATTATTATTATTATTATTATTTTTTTAATACATATTATTTTTCATATCATCAACTTTAAAAATGAAATAAATAAACTATTGTGTTTTGTTGTTGATTGCAGCGTTTGCTGTGGAACCGTTCAATTTTATTTAAAATTGAAAAAAGTTCATCGCTGGAGACCCCTTTTTGGTTTTCAATAAATCTGTGCTTGTGCACGCATAACAATCGGTTATTATTACAGTACATTATTTTGTTTTAATGTCGACATTACAAACGACAATCATAAAAACACGATGAAATTCACTCGGTCCCTCGTTGAAATGTAACGGATCACTGAAATGTATACGTATGTGAGTGGATAGCGAACTGGAAATTACTATCAGTAACAATGACATTAATTTATTTATTTTCGTTTTTATAATTGTATACAAATGAAATTGGAACATCGAGTTATTCGCGATAATATTCGAGTTTCGAGTTAACCGTCTTCGACTGTAATATATATACTTGTATTCGTAAGTCGAACAACTCTAGTATTCCACAGTAAGTTTTGTGGACCGATAAAATGATCGGTTGCACGTTGGATCGCTCGATTTTACTTAAACCCATAATAAGCATAACATTTGGCTCGAATAGAATTTTTTTTTTTTTTGAGGGTAGGTGTCCGTTTAATTAAAATCACCCATCGTGTAACTTATTTCTGAATACGTCACCGGTGTCCGCACTGTCACGCATTCGGTAGCCTGAAAAACGCATACCGTGAGAACTTACTACACGTCGCACAACGCTGAGTTTATTTTATCGATACAACAAATACAAAAAAAAAAATTATTTATTATTATTCTAAAGTATAATAATTTTAAGTTTTTCAAATTCTAATAACTTATTTTACGTTGCACCAGTGTAAGTTCTCCCTTTTTATTATTATTTTTTATTTTTCTGTATGGTGAATATTTGATTCCTTAATTAGGTTTACAGCTCGGGTACAATATTATAGAGATACCCTACGTTTTTTTTAGTCCGAGGTTTTTGGAAGATTAAAATATGTACAAACCTCAAGTATAATAATCCCGGTTTAAATCTAAAATTAGCATATATATGGGCTTGTAGAATATAAATATTTAGGACATAAAATAAAATTATTTTCTTTATTTTCTCGCACGCATACATTTAAATGAATACATTTCACAGTGTAGAAATAAAAATGACAAAGTGTCTGTAAAGTTGAACGCGAAAAGTGACGCGAAGAGAAAAAACTTGTCCCGGGCTTTCTCGACACTGTATATGTAATATTATCGCTTACATTAACTTATAAAAGTTCTATGAATAGTAATATTATATTTCTCAATGGTTTTTTTTTTTTTTTTTTTTTTTTTTTAAGTTTAGATGTTGGACAAAGAAATTATTAATTAAAACTTGACACCCACCTTCGTGTAGTCTTATCAATTTAAAATGTAACACACAGCCTTAGTTCTGGGACAATGTGAAAAATAAGGGAGGGGGCACTTTGCACGGCGAGTGTCGGTATTGGCGGAGGTACTTCGCTCGTTGGATTGGTTACTCTTGGCGGATGTATTGAATTTGAAAGAAATAATAGATTAATCACTTCTTTCAATAAAACGATTCTGAGCAGAGCTGCAGTGTAATATATAGGACTATTATTGTCAATTTCATATTGAGTATGTTTTATACTGTATAGTAGTATACGATGAAATTATGAAAAATTTACTCGGGTAGACAATAAATACAGTGTACTTTCATATGGAATTAGTGTAATCAATGAAGACTAGAGATCTCCGTTGTCCACAGCAATGTTGATACTAGATGATACTAATTATTTTCACATAAAAAGTGCACACCAGTATACTCGAGGTAGGTAGATAGAAAACACTATTATAGTACTCACATATATAACTATATATACTGCTTTCAACAGACTTTTTTTTTGAGACGGCTAATCTCAGAAAATACGCCACAGATTTGGCAGATTTTTTTTGTTCGTAATTGCCAGGACAAGGTTTTTACGAACGATAATTATTGGAAAATCCATCGGATATGTCGGAAATTTGGAGCCTCTTTTTAGAAAAAAAACATTTGTGGATTTACCATGGAAACCAAATCTATAAAAAAAATAAACGTTATTATTTGTTTCAAAAATTAAAATCTTGTATTAAATAATTACGTAATCATTTTTAAATAAAATACTGTTTATAACATTACATTTTATTGCATAACTAGCTGAACCCGGCTTCGCCCGACTGTAAAATATGTACGATTTCTTGCAAAATGGTCCACGTTGTATATATATAACAATATCAATAGCTTTAAACATTCCCTGGCCAACGCTAACCATTTTCTATAACCAATAACAACCCTATACAAACAAAAAATATTAAATTAAATTACATAATTTATTGTATTTGTTTCCAATAGCTATTTCTCTGACAAAATGCCCAAAGAGAAATCCAATATTGGCCGCTCAACGCAAAAAGCCAAAAGATTGCGATTTCATAGAGAATGAAACAATAATTAATTTAACACACACTCCTTGGTAGTGTAAAGAACTGTCCGCATTCAAGTACGACGCTTCGATCGACTATGCATATGATTCCCGTGTTTCTATTGGCAATATGAGTAAGATTTGTCAGTATTGCCAGGCAATAAAATGACCTCTTGAAGCACCCGGTCTTTGCTGTGCTGGAGGAAAAGTTCTATTGGACGAAATCGCTGACACGCTAGAACCATTGAAAAGTCTAATTAATGGCACTCATAATCATTCTAAAATTTTTCTCGATAATATACGGAAGTAAAATTCTGCCTTTCAAATGACGCCTTTTGGTGACAAGGAGATAAGACACGGACATTTTATGGTCACATTCAAAATACAAGATCAGCTATATCACGCAGTTGGTTCACTATTACCAAGCGCTCATAAAGAACCAAAATGTTTACAAATATTTTTAATGGGAAACTGTGAGCTCGAAAGACGGTTGTCTATATGTCCCCACACCAATAGAGAAATTTTATATGATTTACAAGATCGTCTGCACAAGTTTTAATGTTCTAGCCAATGGCTGGAAGAACGTGTGATTCTAGCTCCCAAAAATGACGCGGTTTGTAAAATCAATGAACAAATTCTCAGCATGTTTGCGGCTCAGCAACACACTTTTCTCTCTATAGATTCTGTTGTTGATCGTGATCAAGCGACGGATTTTCCGGTTGAATTTTTGAATTCGTTGAATCCTCCCGAACTTCCGCCGCACAAACTCACTTCTTTTGGTGCTCCAACTATTTTAATACGGAAATTGAATGCACCGAAATTGTGCAACGGCACAAGGTTACAAGTAAAGTCTTTGAAAAAGAACTTCATTGAGGTGAAAATTCTGACTGGCTGCGCCAAAGGTGATAAGGTGAAAGGTAGTCTATATTCCAAGAATTCCAATGATAACAAGTGACTATCCATTCAAATTCAAGCGCCTTCAATTTCCCATCAAGCTGTGTTTCGCAATGACCACAAGGCGCACGGGCAAACGTTGAAAATTACAGGCATCGAGAATACAGATCCATGCTTCACTCATGGTCAATTTTATGTCATATGCTCTCCAAATAATTTATATATATATATATATGATCCTAACCAAAAAAACGAAAAACATAGTCTATCGAGAAATATTATAGTTTACTGATTTCATAAATTATATCAACTTTATTTCAGTCTATAGAATCTATAAAGTATAACTATTATATTAATAATCTCATAAGTAATTAATAATATAAATGGACAATTTTAAACAACAATTTTTTTTTTTTTTTTTTTTTTCAATGAATAATAACGGTATACCGACAAATGCGTTGTAATAAATACGATAAATGTACACTTTAATTTAAAAAGACTTACGAGTTGGTATTCAACTACAAATAATAATAATATATAAAGCTATAAATGAAAGGAACTATCCGCGTTTGATGTGAACAGTTTTCGACCCACGGAAAACTTTTTCTAATCAAAAACTTCATATAATAAGAGCTTTTTTGTAGCCGTACGGATCTTTTACCGAAGTCGTTTCTCCACATGTCTCGTAGTTTTCCTAATAATGGGGAATAGCAGAAAAAAAAAAATGGTTAGATATCGGGAATGTTATATTATTGTCGATAAAAATAAACAGGTACAATTTTCAATTTGTATCCTCGAGCTCCACTCAAAATCGTATTATTTCTTTTTTTGTTGTTGTTATTGTTGTTGTTATATTCGGATTGTATATATTTGTTTGTGATGTAGACGTGTGTTTTTATTTAATATCGACACGCACGACGAAATAATTGCGAATCGCAGTTCTGTCTTATAAAATATGAATTTATTCCCGTACCCATTATTATGCAAATTTATAACAACACTATAATATTAATCATTATTAATTGTATATAATATGAAAGTTTCGATCATAATACTGTCATAAATTCCGTGTAATATTTTGTGTATTTTATAACGCGCGTCATAATATAGGTATACGATAAATAATATATAACATTTATATATTATAGTGTTGTGAAATACGAATTGATGAATATTTATACTCCCGAGTAAACAATCGGATACCCCCGATCAATTGATCGATTAATCACTATAGGTACGTTTAATCAAAATATTATGATTTATTATTAACTTAATTAAAGCTGTAAAATACAAAAAGAGAAATATTTGTATAATAATAATAATAATAATTACAAGCTGCGATAGCCAATAATAATATTATATATTTAGGTAATTGATATTTATATAGTGAATTAGTTCATAGGTTTTACTTTCCGATAGAAAAAACGTGCTTATCGCGATGAAAAAAACGTAGACCTACGGAGCCTATGGAGAGGCTGTTTAAATTCCAACTTTTATCTAGAGCTGCCTACGACCAATCCAATTGTACGGGTGCGAAAGATCGATATCAATCCTTATCTAATCACGATAAGGAGAAGTCCATAGATCTTTGAAGGGAAAGCACTGCAATGTCGTTTACGGTCCTATCGTATAAAATTAAGAATACCGAACTAGAACAAACGATTGAGCGCACCAATTTGATCAAAACCCAAATATTAAAACGTTTATCCGAGAGTAAAAGACGAGTGGGATGGAGAGGAGGTAGTGGTGGTATATGCAAACTAACAATGCGAAGAAAATCGATGGGAGAAACCGCCTGTATAGAAGGTGAACGGATACGCTTGTGTTAGAAGTTGTATTTTTTTTTTCGAAACTGTTGGAAACCAAGCAAAATAGTTCAAATTAAGTATTACCGCCGACTTTTTAATTTACGAGCGTGGAAGTTTCGGAGCATTGTTACTAATCGAGAAAAAAAAACCACGCACATTTCAGTAAAACCAATGTAGCGGGTTCCTTGCTTGTATTCGATATAATTTTTTATTGATATAATTCAACGTGTACGGTACTGAACGGTGTGATTTTGTAAGAAAAAAAATCGTCCTATTTCTGAAAGCGTACGGTTACGACGACCGCCGAAATGTAAAATCCTATCGCGAACGTATTTGTTTCGTTATTTTTTTTTTTTTTTTTTTTTTTTTTTTTAAGGGATCTCCCTGCAGACGCCCGTTCGTGCCGGGCAATAATTAAACGGTCCTCGGAAGAGCAAAGGACGTTATACACGTATGATAGTAAATTATTAATCTGTTTCCGTCACGTCGCGGTCGCTATTCGTTTAGGATGTATACACATATACACGGATCGTTACGACGGCCGAGTGGGTCTTTTAAGTGGACTCGTGACTTTTGCCGCCGCGCTTCACGGACCGTAAATCTCCTATAGGTTTCCCGACCCTTTCCTATGTTCCGACCTACAGATAAACCCCGGTCCCGAGGTAATAAATAATAAAAAAAAAAAAATACGGGATAGTTTTGTCCGTGTTCGGGTCAATGGCGTACGCAAGCTCTGGGGAGGGGGGAGAGTTAGATGCATTAGTTTCTTCTTCAAATATTCGTTACAGAAACACTGAATATCCAGTGTAGGACACGGCACAACATCACTTTGTACGTATATTACTATTAATGTAACCTAGACGACGACGATGAAGTCAATAATAGATTGAGATGAAGGAGCATTGTATAGTTGTGGATTTAATCTAACTTATGGGTATCGTGCGAAACCAACAATTCCGTTCAGTAGGCAGAGCTTGCCGACGATTATTATAAAATATAATTTAAACGTTAATCAAATTGCGCGATAAAGGTACATAGGTATAGTTATACGATTCTTATGATTCATATCATCGCCTCATAGGTGATAAGGTTCTAGACACGCCACTGGTCCGGATCGTTAATCTTTCGACTGGATCACTGTATTATATACGAGGTCTGTTCAAAAACTACCAGGATTTTATTTTTAATAGTTACAAAAATGAAGTTACATATTATTTAACGATATATCCTTCAAAATACTCTCCTCCGTACGATATGCAGTGATCCCGGCAGTCTTGCCATTTTTCAAAAGTCCTTTGACACTGTCCGAAAGTTAAAGCTATGAGTACTGTTGCCGCGTTCAATTTAATTTCCTCCACATCTTGAAACCGTTGTCCTTTAAGCGCAGATTTTAGTCTTATGAATAGAAAAACAAATCACGTGGAGCCTGATCAGAAGAATAGGGAGAGTCCGCGGGACCACAGCAATTTTTTTATCAGACAAAAATTCACGAATTTGGCAGCGCGACCCTTCTCAACTGTACATTTTCCTGTAAATTGCATGACAAGACTAAATTGAGATTCGCATTGTTAACTCACGAACGGTTAATCGGCGGCCATTTCGCATTTTTTTCGCAAATTGTCGCCACACTATCGTTTCTGGATGACGTCGACGGTCTTCCAGAACGTGGATGGTCTTCAGTTGACCGTCGACTGTGCTTGAAACGTTTAAAACACTCGAAAATCACGGGACCATTTGGATGGTTCATCCCCAAAAGCGGTTTTAGTCGTTTCCGTACGTTTCCGTTGCATCATTTTTACTAAGTTTCAAGCAAAACTTGACGCACACGCGTTGTTCGTTAATTTCGGACATGTCGAAAACGGCGAACGAAACAAACCGACTGGATTTAACCACGTGTAATATTAAATTGAGATGAAATAGCGACTTCGGGTTTTGTTTAAAATATTCACCAATTCACGGGGAATGCATCTATTAACAATTTGAAACGTTATCGTGTGTAGATTAGCCGTAATAACATTTATTCATTTTGAACAGACCTCGTACGTACATAAGTATACATATACAGGCAACAATAAATAAGTACAGGGGTGGGCCCATACGTAGACTCGATGTCAGTGTTTTTTGTCTTTCAAAACCGATATTCGATCCGATATTATCTGAGAAAAATGTCTATAATGTCTCTGGATTATGAAAAAAGCACTAAAAAAAATCTTGTTCTCAACAGATTTAAATCGTTTAATTTCAGTAACAAATCAAAATATCGAATATCGGTCATTGGTTTTATATCGGAATATCGGTAAATAGTGATGTCGATCTATCCCTAATAAATACATATACAGCCATACGGGTACCTATACCTATATATTACTATCTTTACAGTAATATAAACTCAGTCTTCGGTCGAAGTCGCAAAAAATCCGTTGGCCGCGTTTATATCAATATGAAATCTTACCCGTCAACGTACACTGTCGATTTCTTATCTTTTTTTTTCACCCGCGTGTTGTTTTGCAACTCCGATTCCCCATTCTAGTCGATTGCTCGCATCTCCATTGAGTTTCCTGAAGGTTTTCTCAACTCTTGCGTCATTTGTAATTTGCCCATACCTTCTGTTTCCGCCAATATTAAAACATTATCGGGCCTCGTTAAATTTTAATTGAAACTGAAAACAATTACATAACCGTCGTTTTAATTAGTTACGATTACATTCAAAACCTAAAATAAGTTTATCAACTACGTTATCCACTGGACTTTGTGCTGTTGCCATTACATAACAGTACACCGTTGCCTATAAAAGACCACCAAAAATCACCATTTACCGTCTTTCTGACGTCGTAGTCAGACCGACCTGCTGGGACTTGCTAGACTCAGAAGACGATTTCGCCCTTCCGGCTCAAACAGACGGTATGTATGCCGGTAAATGGCAAATAATAGTTGGAGAAATTCCGGCATTATATCGATCGGCATACATGTCGCATTCTCACGGGGCAATAGTTGGAGTAATTTTGTAAAAAATAACATTGCACCGTTTGTCCATACCGTCTGCTCGAGTTTTAGTACCCCGCCCATAAAAATATTGTTTATTTAACTGTATCCATACCTCTTAAGACATATGCTGTAAATCTTTTAACATTAAAATTGTAAAATTAAAATCTTGAGCTGTACCTATTTAAACCATGTATAAAAATAAATGTATTACTTCGAAAACTGACGGTAATTTGTTATCATTACGTTATTTCGCTATCTGTAATCTATCTCTATCTTCTGCAATTATATTACGGCAACACTATTGTTTTTGACGAATTAAAAATAATCGATTATTATGGCCACTTTCACTATTGTAAACGAAGACATTTATCCGAAAAGTCAACACATGAAGGTTACACAACTAGAATGTGGACTAATATTATTCTGTCGATGCTATTTTGGGTATTTGGTATAAAACAACTGTGTATTATTCCCTAATCTGGTTTTCAATAATTCGTTATTTCCCCGATCGTCGTTCCAGTATTTATTTTTATTTTAAATGCGCAATAGATAATTTAAAAGTTTATTTAGTATAGCACTGGTGTGTTTAAATTTTAAATTATAAACGCTCTGGCTTCATCAGAGACAACAAGGACACAAGCTTCCGTATCAAACATGTTGAATATTATAATAATTGCATTCGAATAAGAATTAGTCGCATTTTTTGTGCCGTTTATGAATATTTCCCCACCAAAATCGAGTAAAAAAAAAAAATGATAGGAATGTCAAATATCAACCGACGCACGTCGCTGTAATAACGCCGTGTGAATGTAAACATAGTAAGGCCTTGTGTACATTGGATAGTGTTACTTTTGAGCGTTGTGGTTCATTTAATATCTAAAACAGCGGTACTCAAACATTTTTTTTTTTTTACGCATGCCTCCCTAAAATTATAAAAAATGTCTCACGTCTCCCGTGAATAATAGGAAATAGAATAAATTAAAAATGATCGTGGTAGTGTATTAACGCATAACCAAACATTTGAAAGCAACGTTGTCACTGCTACACGCGGTTTTTTTTTCTCAAAGAAATTCATGTTCCACGCCGATTCAAAGCTTTGTTTCTAATATACATCTGTTATGTGGTTCCAAAATTCTAAGGGTCTAAAAATGGATATATAAAATTTTTACTCCGCGCCTCCACTTTTAAATGCTCGTGCCTCGCAGTTTGGGAACTGCTGATCTAGACTATTCCTTGGATATTGTCTTGAAATGAACTTCGTTTCGATATATTTCTGAGAGGATTCCGCACATGGACCACCTTCCACACACAGGTAATAAACCAATAACGTTTCTAACACTTTGGCCGGTATCCCCTATCCCCCCTCTTTCTTTTATGGGAATATCTTATGTTTTGTTTGCTTTTTTTTTTTTTTTTTTTTTATCCTCTTGATTTGGGGCGAAGTTATTTGCGCCCCGTGGCTTTTCTTCGTCGCCAATTTTAATTTATATTATTAAATGATTATATTAAATTCCATTTTCATAATCCCTAAATCCAATGGTTGTTTTTATTTCTATATTTAAATATTTCCCGGTGTATCCTTTTCAGCGGTACATAATAGAAAATCCTACGTGCACCGGCTCTCCGAGACTCGGCCGTAGATTGGCGACGTTATTTCCAAGCACGTCGGTATAACGCTCCGTCCGAACCGGCACATGTTTTCCTATGTAAAAAAAGGTGCGAAACGTTACACAGGTTTATTAAAAATGTTAAAACCCTAATTATATATATATATATACTAGTATTATAATGTAAAATATATAATATGGCCGATAAGTAGGTTAGTGTAAGTACTGAGTACAATTATTGTTCGTTGTTTGAAAAATAGCGAATGCGTAATATTATGGCTAATATTGAATATAAATTAGAAATTAAATACATTACCATTATACATAAAGGCGTAATGTTTTAATTTTATATTGTATTTCGTAATTTATGCGTTCGCTCTTTTACTTTTTTTGTTTGAGAATATTGTCTAGTTTAAAAAAAAAAACAAAAAAAAAATTCCCCCCCCGTTTCTTGTTGCCGAATAATATTCGAGTATCTGTTATATACTGTTAATTATTATAATATTATGTTTGCCGTAATATAGTCGAACGCGTGATCCGTCATAATATTGAACTAGGTAAGTATCTAAAATGTATTTTAAAAATTAACTTAACTGATTCGCTGTTTTTTATTATTATTTGTTAACAATGTCAAAATGACAAAGAGCGGACAATAATAATAAAATACTACCATAGTATTGGAAACGCGTTATTTTTTTATACGACAATACGACAAATTATAACATTGTAAAATTAGATACAATGCAAGTCGGGGTCTTGTAATAAAAATGTTCCATTATAAGACTCTAAATAACTTGTAATCGTTTTGATTTTGTACGTCCAGAGATGTATTTCATCCCGGCACGTTATTTCCAACGAACTGTGAAAAACGTTTGGAAACAAAACAAACGAACGGTACGAGCATAGAAGAAGAAGAAAAAAAATCAGTATTTCAATATTTGTAAAATCAAATGTAAAAATATGTCCGATAACTTATTTATATAGGTACGCCCGACACGCCCCGAACGGTCGCCAATTCCGTACAATATATTTAGAACGTACAAATTTGTTATTTATTACTCGAATTCGAGACCGAAATTTATAGGTAAAACGTTCTTCGTCGGGAATAAAATCGTCGAATGGTAACAATCGTGAACAATCGCGTTTCGGAAGTCGGGAATCTAGTGACGCTTTTAAATCTAAAACAATGGGAAGAAAGGATACGGATTGCAGGATTGCACGATAAATAATATAAACCAAGAATTATTATTTTCAAACGTCAGGGACGGTGTAAATTCAAAATAAAAATCGAAACGCTTGCAAATATTTTATAATATTTTGTTATAAATATTCAATAAAAGCCTCGGATTCAATAACAATTTCGATTATACTCGTTCGCTTATCCATTAAGATACTATATATATATATATACCTGTATAGTATAATTATTATGAAACGTGTTGAGCACGTTTTTAATATTATACTTAAAAATGTGTTTTTTCTTCAAAATTGAAGGGGGGGGGGGTGAAAATAAAAAATAAACCGTGCGTTCATTGTTGTAAAATGAATAGCTTCTCCCGTATCGTATCGTCGCAGTGTTAACAAAATGTAATTCGATACTTTTTTTTTTTTTGTGTTCTAAGCGAAACAATGGATTTAATATATATATATGTATATTGATTTCGCTATACAAATGCTTTGTTTATTTATTTTTTACGTTTACGTTTTCAAATACCTAACAAAAGTCTTAACGTTTTTCATATATATATATAGCCTCCTCCCTTTTTATCGATAGCAATTTAGTCGCAGATGGCGTTTTAAAGATATTATTTTGAGAATTTCACTGCAGTATATATATATATATAAGTTTAAATGAATAACAAAAAAACGTAAAGTGCAATTTACGGCGAACCTATTTTAGTACATATTTCAAAAAAAAAAAAAAAAAAAATGTATATATATAAATGCCGTGGATCTATTCGAATTGGTAAGTTTTAATTTAACACATTTTTGATGTCGGAAAATATTTAAATAATTACCATGTAATTGTTTTGGTTGTTTTTAAAACAGAATATAATTTGGCATTTTAATTTCGAAAACCGTTAGTGTGACGTAAACCTATCGGACTCCGCATACGAGAACTATACTGCACAGAGTATTCATTTTAAAAATATTCAAAGAATATATATACGTATATATATTTTTCTTTTTAACTAGTTTTGGCGTAAATTGGTAGAAAAAATTTGTTTAACAAATTCGTTATTGGGACACCCAGCATATCTGAGTATGGCTTGACTCGTTAAAAAAAAAAAATAATAATAAAAATAATAATTCGTATTTTTATTACTAAAAATAATAAACTTTTTTCTAACCGACGAGTTGGATTTTTTTTTTTTTTTTTTGATAACTTTTAACCGAAGGCTTTATTTCGTTTTAAAACTTAACCGAGTTATAATTTTTTTTTCGTTGTAAAAAATTCGCAGACAGGATTTATGGCCGCGGACTATCGAACGTGTATAAATGATAATATATCCTACACATAATTAGGGCAGAGGACTTGTAGCTCTAAAAAATCACTAAATATGCAAGCACGTATGCACTTAAAACCCCTATTATACACCATTAATGCTCGAATATGCTCGGATTGTTATCGTTTATGGAATCGTTAGAGTCCCATCGGGAATTGTATAATATAACCAGCGTGTTATATACGTGCGTCCTCAAACAGTCAATGATCATATTATATGATAAGATTTAAAAATTAAATCCAACAATTTTGGTTGTATTATTAAATGAAATAAAAAATATTGAGAAAATTATTAATTGTAATGAATATCTCTCAAAAATAACGGATAAAAAATACCCTAAAAAAAAACCTCAAAAAATGTATTTATATGGAAATAAAATTCTAAGGAAATCTAGCTTTCTATCTCAGCATAAAATGTCTTTGTTTCTCACTATGCTATTTTTTTGATTGTGTAAAACACATATGCAAATGCACAAGTCCTCTACTGATAATAGTTTTTTGTTTTCAATTTACTCGCAGGTCTATTACGTTAGCGTCCTTAACATGGAATTCCATAAAACAAATTTTACTAAATATTATTATTCTATTTGTACACATTTTTAATCGTAAAATCCGAATTTGTACACCTCCCAGAACACATCAAAATCGATTTCATAGATCCTGAAGTAACGTTGTCTATAAGGTCCAAACTTACATTGGATGCAATTTTTTTCCAAACAACAGCATGTATGCCAACTATTTCTATAACAATTAGTATGAATCTGTTATAAAAACGTGTAGTGGTATAGCTACATTTACAATATTTTAGCTATCGATATTAAAACTGAAGGTAGAAAATTAAAAAGCATACAAACAACAATTTATTAAAATCATTTAAAAAAAAAAAAAAACACAAATACAAGATATGGAAAAAAAACAAAAAGTATTTTTTTTTTTTTAATTTGTTTTGTTTTTATTGGAAAAAAAAACAATGAATATTTACAGTCTGTAGCATTTGTACAATAAGCAAATAATATAATTAATAATTACAGAATATTTACATAACATGAATAATTTTGAGGAGGGAGGCTGTCCAGTGATAGAACCCTCAAAAAAGTATTTCAGAAACGTTTAGGTTAATTTAATAATCAAGTTTTGGCAATAGAGTTCTACTTACACATAATCAAATTAAATACTATTACAAGGCTCCGAGAAATTATATCATTAGTATAGGCACGAGCAAAATGGGTAACATTTTAAATGTTTTATTAGATAGCCCATTTGGGAATTATTACGACCAGGAATAATATAGTACCACCAAAGTTAAAATCGATTTAGACGTGTTCTGAGAGGTGTATAAATTTGGAATTTACGATTACAAATTCGTGTAAATGGAATAACAATTTTTGGTAAAATTAATTTTATGAAATTCTATGTTGGGGATGCTAATGTAACAGACCTGCGAGTAAATTGAAAACGAATTGTGTAATCCCAATTAGGAGGGAGGGGGTTATTTTTATACGTCTCACACCCCTTCCATTAACTAAATATTTATGTACCGAAACCAATAGAATATATCTGTTCATTAAAACAAATTTATTTCTCTATAACATAATTTTTGTCTATTTTCTTCGATTTCTACGACGTAATATCAATAACCCCTTCAGGTTGAAAGCAGGCAATTCTCTATGAAACATCATCTCGATGCGTTAGTCCATTCAGTCGAATCTAAAAATAAATTTAATACATTATAGATTTATATTTTAACTACTAAAAAAATTAATTATGACAATTTATACTTACTTCAGTCATCGTGTTTCTCGATTATGTTTTCAGACTTTTGACACCTGTCGTGCATGTTGACGTGCATAAATATTTAACGTAGTTGATAAATATTTTCCATTGTACCAAAAATAACCCGGAAATCAACAAAAATAAAATCAGTGCGCTTATAAAACCGATTGGTAATCCAGACAAATGTTTGGAATAAAGTATTTCCGGACGAAAAATCCACGTCTATTAAGGTTACGAAATGTGAACGATTTGGTGAATTTTCACTAACAGAAAGAATGTTTTCCGAGAAAAACAAACCATCCAGAAAGCGACAAAAAAAATACCAAAACTTCATTCTTTATTGTATTGCTAAGGATCCATTAAATATGCAGTGAATATATTTTATTCGCTAACATTTATTTTAATTTAATTTTCGTATATAAACCCACGTAAATATTTACATACCTACTTGTACTCGCGTAATATAAATTGTATCGATATTTAAATTTACCGCGTATAAATAAAATAATCGTTTGTAAAGCAACAGTTTTAATGTAATACGCGAGACGGGCTGACACTGTAGGATTGTCTAGGCTGAGATTAGAACTGACGAAAGTGTTTGGGGCAGGCTCTTTTTAATACTCATGACGAGCACGCGGTATACAGCGTGCGCTTACCGTAATAATGACCGTATCGACAAAAGCCGATAAGAGTATTTGCACGTTCTTTAAGATGGTAGGAGGGAGGGGGGGGGTGTAAAACAGCAGTCGATATAATATTTAAAAAAAAATAGAAAAAATAAAAAATAATGGTTTTAATCGCGTTATTATAATATAGTATTCCTGTCATTTGTGGTATTTATTGACGTATAATTTGTACATCTTTGCCGCGCATTATTTTTAATAATGTATAACGTACAAATATTACTCTGTTCCGCTAAGCATATCCGGGGGAAGTCCGCGAACCCGTGCACTGACTAAATGTGTACGCTAAAATTCAAAAAAAAAAAAAAAAAAAAAAATAGTAATCAGTGGCGGCGGCTATAAGGGACGGGCGACAGGTGGATCGCGATAAACCCATCTTAACACCGTCACGTTATCATACGACTTTTTTGTCCGCATTATTCTTAAAAATAATAACATTTTTTTTTGTTTTTTGTTTCGACGATGACGATGATGATTGATCCCGGGGGGGGGGGGCTGATAGTAGAAATATCGAATTTTTCCCCAAGTGCGCAATGCGCTCCCCGCTACCCGAAAATAAAATCATAATGGAAATAAAAGAAAAAAATTAACAGAGTTGTTTTGCACATTTCTAGGACACCGGTGTCATAACGTTATCGTCGAGTACAGTGTATTTATATTGTTTATATCGAGTGTGCATAAGTGTGTGCAATCACTAAAGCAGTGTTTACGGCCAGGTCGCGGTCTATGAATAGAGAAGGCCGACGTTCTCCTCTACGGTACAATAAAACAGTTTGCTCAATGTCAACCGGCACGCGGTTCGCTACAGTATCGCCGAGCACCGAACACTCGCAGCAAGTAAACCTACCGCCACAACAACAACAACGCGAGATTATTTATTCGTAAACCGTCGTCGTCGTCGTCGGCATACAAAGGTAAAGTTCAATAGTTTTTTTTTTTTTTTACCATTCCCCTATATTATTTTGTTCGTAAATACTGTATACTGTATAAGGGCGTTTCAAGAATTTTTTATTTTTTATTTTTTTTCTATTCTTCTCGCGTTATTGTGTTCCGTAGAATTTATTAATATATTTTTCTGGGATAAAAGTAAAGTTTTTGTTGTTCTATATAAATAATAATTTTAATGGTAAGAACAAATATACATTACTATTTTTTATTTTTTTTTCTTTCCAAATTACATATCCTAAATATTACCATATTGTCCATTCGGGCCGTTAAAAGTAACTTTGATGATCATTTCGATGGTGGTTTCAGTGATTGGGGAGGCGGGGGGTATATATCAATATTTATCAATAGATTTACTTTTACTGTATTTTGTTTGTTTTTTTTTTTCAATGTTTTTCTAATAATTTTCGATATAATTCTTATCTTTAAAATAATTATAATTTACACAAAAAAAAAATAAAAGATCTCGAAAGAAAAACAATTTTATCGGTTAAAAAACATCGGGGAATATTATTACTCTCAAAATAACACGAGAAGAAAAAATTAACTAAAAAAAAAAAAAAACGACCCCGGAAACGTTTCTACGCACTACTACGTTGGTACTATACACATTGAAACATATATATATATTATTTATTATTTATCGATTATATTGTTTGGCAACATATATAATATTATTATTGTTTCGTATTGTATTGTTAGTCTTATCATCACGAGACCTTACGCGGTACAGAATAACGTTTCCGGGTCGCGTTTCTTGCGTCCCCCGGAAGCCAACAACTCCTCGGGTGTAACGTTTGCCGGTAATAAAATTATGTCTATGACTTTTTCAAAACAACTGCGGGTTACGTTTGTAATGTAACACACGGGAACGAAAATAAAATTTAATTTTGTATTATAAAACAAACAAAGAAAAAAAAATAAAAAATGAATGTATAACACTGTGTTATTGGGCATAGTTGCGTGTATTATATTATTATTATATATGAAATAATCGATTTATAAACAAGTGTATAAATATTTTATTATTTTTTTTTTTTTTTTAAATGTATTTATTTATTTATTCGTCACACACACGGACGAAAAATAAAAAAAATTCCATTTACAAAAAATGTCTTGTAACTATTACTTACGACTGGTTGCCATTTCAAAAATCATCATCTGCGTGCAATATAATTTATAAATTATTATTCACGCGAGGTGGTATTTAATTTTTTTGTTGGCTAAAATTGTCTTACGTATCGAAACCGGTCGTTTTTAGTATTAATTTATTAACCTCGAATACAATTTGTTTTTTCTCCCCGTCTTTAAACAACTTTTCTACCGGAAACCTTGTTCCGATTTTCAAGTGTAACACATTTACTGAAAGAATTTTGGATTTAGTTGGTGCATTGTGAGGATCATTTTTTTTTTTTTTTTTTTTTATCGTTGTAGGTTTTCTAATAGTTGTGGAACAATGGGAAAATGTACGGCGACTTTATTTTCTATTTTGTATTTTTTATTGTAATTCAGTTAAAAATAATCGTAGAAACCTGAAATTTGCACAGTATATTAATATTATCCCTTTCTAGGCGTGGACAATTGACGTAAACATTCTAAACATTTTTGAACTATATATAGGCAGGTTTTTTGATTTTTATTTGGTTTTATGTGGATAAAGTTGTTGTGGTCGTGCAGAAATATTCGAAAATTGTACACGAAGGTTACATCATAGATAGTAGGCGTAGTCAAAAGAAAACAAGTTGAGCGTAACGTAGCAGTTTTTTTTATAAACATTTAAAGTTCAAATTTTAATCGAAATTAATTTCAAATAATGGTATAAAATTTAGTAAAAAAAAAAAAAATAAAATGTTAAAAATTGAGCTTTTTTTCAGGACATATTATAAAGACTAAGATGAAAATATTGAAAAACAGAATTCAAGCGATCTGTAGAAAATCGTCCTCTTTCCAACAATAAAAACAATAATCGTCAAAATCGAACCATTCTGCCGGGCATAAGAGTTTTTCTCATAAAGCGTGTTTATTAAGTCAAAAACGACCCTGAGAACGAAATGAACGGACTCTAATATAGATTTGAATTTTTAAAACGCTGGTAAAAATAAATTACAAAATTGTTATCGGCGTAAAACCAAAAGAAAACTAAAATTAGTATTTTACTACACCGTGGATTATTTTATAAATAATAGAAGTTCCTTATTTTGGATCCTCCTCATTTTTTTTCAGCGAGTAGCTATAGCTAGTTTTATCAGTTATGCCCTGACCGTACGCCACTGATAAAACCCTATTTTATCGAACTACGCCCAAACTTCTTTCTTTCTTTTTTTTTTTTTTTTTTAGCAGAGGGCGTTTAAAATACCCATCGTTTTACGTTTACTAATGACGGGAATAAGTTTTACACTGAATAATTCAATTAAAAAATAATTAATTAATTATTAACAGGCTAATATATATATATATATATATATATATAAATATTAATTTTTTTCGCGAATCAACATCGTGAATTATCGGCAATTATAATATATATAATTATTTTTTACCTCCACCCCTTTCCCCGTTAGTTGTTACTAAATCATGCACGCATAAAAAAAAAAAAATTATGCATTACCTGACCGCGTTATAAACGTACGATAATATTGGCCATGGACGGACGCCCCCGCGCCGGTGCAACATAACGGCCCAGACGGCCTTCTGCAGTCGAACGTTGGACAATAGCGTAATATTGTTATAAGTTTAAGGTTTGGCCGATTTTAATTAACAACGCGATTATCTATTTGCACTCGCTTAATTGGTTTAATCGGAGAACCGACCGTATTTATACTCCGACAAATATTAAAATTTTATAATATACAGCGGACTCTCGTCGAATGTCGAATGTCAAGGGTAACAGGAAAAAGTTCGAGACATCGAGTTTTATTGAAATTTTTAAAAAAAAAAATAATAATAATAAAAAATAATTCAAATGAACGCTTAAAATCCATACGTATCTATGAATTTCTAAATCAATTATCATTTCATAATTCCACTATTGCACGGCAAAAATTTATCTTTCTGTTTAACAATTGACGATAATGATATATTTTGATGAAATGTTGAACTCTTTAGCGATTTCACATTTTTTTTTTTTTTTTTTTATCTTCTTACAATTAGATATATTAAACGAACTTTTTCTGAAATTGCAAGGACATTTAATTTATGGTTATTATTATTTTCCATTTCACGACTATATTGTACGAACGCCGCGCGTACAATCACAATCACCTTACCGAATGTACTGCACTATATTCTATACTTACTTTAATAAAAAAAAAAAAAAAAATGTTATTTGTGTATTCGGCATAACGAAAAACGATTAATTTTATATCGTGTTATCGAGAGTAAAACGCTATTGAGTGTAATGGTAGTCTCAAGAGGATTTCAAAGTAGTTCGAGATGACGAAAAATTCGAGATGGCAAAATAAGAATATTAAGAAACTACTGTAGGTGT
Organism: Tuberolachnus salignus; assembly: GCA_956483605.1. NCBI lineage: Eukaryota > Metazoa > Arthropoda > Insecta > Hemiptera > Aphididae > Tuberolachnus > Tuberolachnus salignus. The sequence continues at coordinate 20,517,806 of OY101433.1, forward strand.
AATAATATTTACGAGGAGAAAATAATATTCGCTATCGATAACGAACCGGCTGCTAGGGATCAAGGGATCGAATTCGGGATTTTGGAAGCTCCGGAGCAAGTTGAACAGGGTAGTTTTATTTAAATTTGCGAGGTAACTTACTGCTAAACGGTAAACGCACTTATTTCGCGGGGTCCCCTGGCCTGGGCTCCATTAAATCTGGTTCTACCGGAGAAAAATTCAAGTTAGAATTCCCCCACAAAGTCGACAATTTCGAAATTTCACAATTCACGGGATTTGTTTCTTTTTTATATCCCATTATTTCTGTATTCGATGTCAGTTTATCCGAGGAGCCAAGAATTGTGATATACCACCCGCCCACCACTCCACTCTCACTTTATAAACACACGCCCACCAAATTCGATAAATAAATAAACGACGGGCGGGTTATGACAGTTAAATATTACCAGTACTGTAAATTCGAAATTACTGACTTAGTAGACGGACTCGAAAATATAAACGATATTAAACGAATACATTTCAACTGGCAATAATTTGTTTACGACCAAATACGCATGCCCTATCCGTAATGCCGTGAATATATAGATTGCACAAGGTATACAAATATTTGTAATTTATATATTTAAACGTGCTCAGAGTAAAAACAAAAAAATGAGAAACTATGGAAACCATAGTCGGATAGACTTACACGGCCCGCCCCGCTAACCAAAATCTTTACGAAGCCGCTCGGATATCCGAACATTAGATTGAATATTGACCGCGTACAGCGTTAATCGATATGTATACGCGTTATTTAAAATTGTCGGTACATAATTGGAAACGTCGTCTGCCGTTTAATTTTGTATTTTATTATACGAATTCTGTGGTATGTGACCGACGGCGTTGAACGCCGCAGATAACCCCGTCGGTTTTACGATGTTAGGTTAGGTTAGAGCTAACGTCGCGTTAGAGCATGACGACGACGACGACTATTATAATATTATAATCGTGGAATATTCGGTTTAACGATGGAAATCCAATTAAATCGGTACGTTTAATAGCAATAATAATAATTGCGTGAGTATAGCAGCGGGCCGTGCATTCCGGCGGAAATATTATCCGATGCGTTTCGATCGGTGTGACGGAACCGAGGGGGCGAACTCGGGGTCCGGACATCCCGACCACCACCCAACCGCCACCATTTTGGGGCTTGTTATAGAGCCGCGTTGTGATATGATATTAAATATTAATTAAGATATAATATACATAAAATTGATATATTAGGCTCGTATTGAGCATCTCATTCGAGTCCGTAAGCCGTACGAGTCAAATAATGAGAAAGGACCAACAATAAAAATGTATACATATTTTTTTTAAAAGATTTACAGAGGTACCGCGTGAAAATATCGAACAATTTTAGTCGGCAAAAAGCGGAATATTCGCGTTTATCAACGGTACGACGACGTGGAAAATTCGATCCCCACTAGCCGGTTCCATGAAAATGACGCCCGACAGACGAATTTCTTTCTGCGTATTTGATTTTCGTTTCTAAATCGGGACAAGCCTTGTTTGAGTCTGCTAACCGAATGAATCAGTTATACCCAATAAGATAACCGACAATCGCCGTCGTGTTGGTTTATTGGTGTCGACCACATTTACATTTACCACGTTTCACATGTGCATCGTACACTATAATTAGGTAAAAGAATCGTTATTTATAAACCGTGATGTTCGTATTTTGCATAACAATAGCAAATGTACGAACGAATGATGGAAAATATTGATTAATTTTTGCCCGAAACTTGGAGAAATATTACGGATTTGTCAGTTTCGGTCTACTCACCGACGATGAATACGCTGCGTACACCAGATTCTAGAACACCGTGATTTCCCAACGATTCCCAAAGATTTCCTATGTAAGATTATCAGCGAATTTTCCTGATTACCAAACACATTTGTACACTAATTGTATTCCCGTTAACGGTTTACCCTCTGGGCTTTGTATTTTTTTGTTCTTGGACTTCCTTTTCCCCCTCGCCAACGATAGAATCCTGGTCACGCCACTGATTTTAGCTTTTACTTATACACGCCTATTTGCAATGAGTTCGTGTGCACTATGAATTTTGGACCGCAACCGTTTGATCCGGACGTCATCGTTTTTTAAAAATTGTTTTTATCACAACTTGTATTTTTTATTACTATTATTCAATAATATTATTCTCTGCTCGTCTCCACTATTCCGATTGTTGTTCAAAAACGATATTAAAAGAAGAAAAATATGATCGTTGAACTCTGTATGTTGTTATTTTATTATTGTATACAATGTAAATATAAAAATATTATTATTAAAACGACGGCAACGCGATAACCCTGGGCGGTGGAAGAAAGATTAAAAAGTACATCGTGTGTCAATACGAGTATAAAATACACTGCACTCGTCGTATAATAATAATAATAATAATAATATATAACAGGAGTGGCCAAACTACGGCTCTTATCATACTGTACGGCGCTAAATATATTTTTTTACTAATATAAACAATTTTTGATTTTTTTTTTTTTTTTTTAAATATCAATATAAAAATATGTCTTTAAAAATGTAATAATTATTGATATTATATAATTTTAATTCGTACAATTAATAGAAAAACTACGGTGTTTTTGAATTTATAATATTTAAATATAAGGTAGTTTTTTACACGCATTTACACGTATTTATTACGTGTTCAATTTTTCGGAAATTTTTTTTTGAAATCTGGATTATGTTTATAGGTAACATTAATTAAGAATCTTTTATTTTTATTTCTTGCTCTTGGCTCTTACATACGTATTTTTCATTCGATTGTGGTCCCATAAGTAGGCAGGGATATGGGAGATGATCCCCCATGACCTTTTTTTTTATTATTAATTTATTATTAATATATAAAACATAATAAATTAAAAATACCTTTATTATTATGAATCCGATGGATAAAAGAAAAAATGATTATCTTTTGTTTAGATTTGTTATGATAACATGATCTGGAACGTTAATTAATTATTCGACACGCTGATAAGGACAGGAATGCACGATGCTACATATTTATGGTGACCCGGTATAAAAATCCAAAAAAAAGAGAGTACATTTTAATACTTAGCTCCTCTATCATAAAAAAAACCCTCCCTGAAGAGAATTCGTCAGTGTGTAAAATACTATTTCATCCATTTTACCCATAGGTGATCTCCGTCTATTATATAAATTATTTTTTTTTTTATCCGATTACTCTATTATTTTTATTTCTATTATCAACTATAAAAACAATTTTCTTAGTAAACTTAAATTTTCCGTGACAAAATATTTTATATTAAAACAGTAACAAAAAAGTAGAAATATAGTGAAAAATCTTTGACGACGATTCTCAAATTTCCCAAGAGTGGATCGACCTTTTGAATCGATTTTAGTTTTGAGTATTGTTAAATTTTCGTTCAGGAGTTTAATTAAATTGTTTATTTATTTAACTATAATTGATTCTCCTAAAAGATCGGTCCAATGAATCTATTCGGATATGTAGATAACAATGTAATTACAAAATTCTTTGAAAAGATCGATTCAGATCACCCATCACTATAGTCATTATAGTCATTACGGCCGGCCGGTCTGCAAAAAAAACCAGACATTATTTTGTAGAATAAATTAAGTAAAATTTAATAAAAGTTATTCATTTACGATTTGTCAAAAAATTACAAAAAAAGGATAAAACGATAAAGTGTTATCGATATGGTACGGCAAATTTCAATATCGTTATGTTTTTTTTATACATTTTAACCGTATGGAATTAGTATTAAAAAAAAGAAAAGTATTATTTCTTTTCGAATGCAAGTAAAAAAAAAAAAACACGCGGGTCGCTGTGTTTAGAAATCAAAAGTTATACGTGTTTATAGTAAAAAAAAAAACCAATAGTACATTTTTGAAAATAAACCAAAATCTAATATTTACTGAAAATCCATTGCACAACATCGTGATAATTGAAAATGGTTTATAATATGATACTACTCAGTAGCGTATTCAGGGGCTTATAACCCTTCACGAAATGTCTTTGAAATACATTTTTTTTTTTTTTTTTATATATATATAATATTATTCTATTAAACTAATAAAAATAATAATCTTTTAGAAATGAGAATTTCAAATGTAAAATCCTTTCCGAAATATTTTTTCTGGCTACGCCACTGGATAAATTCACTTAGTCACTCACTGATCGACCAAACCGCTTGTCCTAGAAACATGCTGGTGATATATAACTCTCGTTGTGAAGGGGTGAGATAATAATGGACTTTTGGAAATTCATCCTCTAAAGAGGTGCTTATACGTGAATTATGCCGAAAATCGAGTTTCTAGGTTACCTTGGCTACATGGATAGAACAAAAAAAAAAAAAAAAAAAAACGGTTATTATTATTATTTGATTTGGTTGACACGGACAAGAAAGTTAATACGAGTCATGGGGGAAGAAGAGATCCCCGAAATCCTCCCCACAGTGTATACGCACATACTATCATATATAATATCTACTAATATAGTTCCTATAGAAGTCATTTAAAACAAAATACTCTCCCGTCCCCCCGTTGGCGAAACTTGTTCGTTACCATATCGTGTCGACTGCGAATTTATAACGGATAATAATAGAAAATTGAAAATACGATTTACCAACATTATACCGGGGGAAGCTTTACGCCATAACCGATATGTACACGTGTAGATATTGCACCGATATTTCCGGATAAAACGTCACGTCGAGAAATCGCATTAAGACGCGATCAAAGCACGAGTGCACCTCTATAGCACGTATTAGTATACACAATAATAATGTTATATAGATCGAGATCATTGTAGCGATGCAAAATGATAACGGTGTATTACATTCGGTATCATTTGTGCCGGTACCTCTAAATATTATTCGACGCACGTAATTATTACTATTACTATTAGTTCGACCGACGATTCTATTATTTTCTCGACCGCCGAGAAACTGCAGTGTGTACAGTAAACGTAATGTTATACAGGGTGCGGCAGAGCCGACTGACGAGTTTCGATGGGCTATAAATAACGAACAGTAAAACTTAGAGAAAAGGTTTTTTTTTTTTTATTTAAATCAATCCCATTTTTCAAAATTATTTTTTGAAAATTATATCTCCAAGATGGCGGCCGTTAGCATTGATACACTGTTGTAGACGATCTTTGAAGCTCTCATATGATTTTCGGCACATTTCGACTGGTATAGCCTCGACTTCCACGTGAAGTGGTCTTTCATGGAGCTGCCGTGGGTTATTTGTAGCCCAGTGTCGAACATTTTGTTTATTTACAGTTCCAGAAAGATGAAAATGGGCCTCATCGCTACAGAAAAAAGTTGATATCGGAGGAATTTGCAGAAGAATTTGCTGACAGAGATTTTTACGGTTGCCGTAGTCACTAGCATTTAACTCTTAGACAAGCATTAATTTATAGGGATGGAATGATAAATCTTCGTGAAGAATTCTCCTCAAAGAACCGTCCGAGTTTCTCAAAGCTATAGCGTGTTTCCGGGCTGAGCGTCTTGGTAACTGCTCAATTGACTCTCTAACCAACTGTACATTTTCGAGGGTTCTTACCGTTCTGGGTGCTCCGTGTCCAAGTCTACTTAGTGTATTTCCAGTTTCTTCCAAACGCGCCGTATCCACAATTTGATAGTGTTAGCAGAAGGAACTGATTCAGCACGTGGAATGCCGAAGTGTATACGAAAAGCCCTTTGTGTAGCGATCACAGAATGATTATTTTCGTAATACGCACGCACGACGAAACCACGATGTACACCTGTCCGGATCACGATTACGAATAAAAACGGCATTACCGTACAATTCAAAATATACCACTTCTTAAGGCCTGCTCTTATCTTATCACAGGCTAATGGCCTCATTAAACTCGTCAGTCGGCTCTGCCGCACCCTGTATATGAGCAGTCTCATCGTCTACTGGGGCCCGCACAAATAGATTTAGTTTGGATGAAACACATGACAGAGCCCCGTATAATTGACCGTGGGCAAAACATTAGACGGTTTCGGAGGTTTAACGGTCACTACTAGTGATGTGCGATTATCGAATGTGAATCGATCTAGAACGAAAAAATCGGAAATTTATTTGATATAATTAATAAATAAACCAATGTGTGATCTAAATCGACCACTTTCTCAGTAAACTTAAATTTTCCGTGACAAAATATTTTATATTTAAAACAGTAACAAAAAAGTTGAAATATAGTGAAAAATCTTTCATGACGATTCTCGAATCTCTCAAGAGTGGATCGACCTTTTGAATCGATTTTAGTTTTGAGTATTGTTAAATTTTCGTTCAGAAGTTTAATTAAATTGTCTATTTATTTATTTAACTATAATTGATTCACCCAAAAGATCGGTCAGATGAATCGATTCAGATATGTAGATAACAATATAATTACAAAATCGATTGAAAAAATCGATTCAGATCCACCCATCACTATAGTCATTGTAGTCATTACGGCCGGCCGGGTCTACAAAGAAAACCAGACATTATTTTGTAGAATAAATGATGTAAAATTTAATAAAAGTTATTCAATTACGATTTTGTAATTACATACAAGTACATATCTATTGGTTAACACATTTCCCGATTCCGTACTGCACACTCCTAATTTCGGACTACACCGCACTATGTGTCGGGGTTCACTAAAAAAATCAAACAAAAATCGGGCCTGATAAAATTTGACCACCGAATAACGGTATAACAATATTTAGCCGGTATACCGTCTATGTGTACTATAATATTATTCTCATTGTAAAATAATTATAAAAAAACGATTACACACCGGAATGATAAGACGCCTCTATATACTTATCGCTATACCGTATTTGTAACGCGTTAGTATTATACGCCTTCGGTGTATACCTAACCTAATAAATATAATTACGAAGAGGATGTACGTATGTATTGTTTTTCGGGTTCCTGTCGCGGGCCAAGACGATTATTGATGGCACGAAAAAATTTCCGCGGTAATAAATAAACTAAAAAGAAATAAAATCGTTACTCTATGATATATATAAAAAAAAAAAATGATGACGATTTACACACAATTATTATATAGATACTCTTTTTTTTTTTTTTTATATATATTTATTTGTATCGCGTAGATATATTTGTATTTTATATTTATCGATATATATATATATATTTAACTAATTTGAAAACGGTTGACGGTTCTGTATGTGCGCAGGTACTAAAACAATAGCCGCGCCGTCGTCGCAGCAGCAGCAGCAGCAGCAGCAGTCCGCCGACAAGATGGCGTCGTCCCAGCAATACGAACCGCCGGCGTTCGATTCCAACTGCATGACGCTCACGCGGTTCGTGTTGGCCGCACAGAAAAAAGCGCCGATGGCCACCGGCGACCTGTCGCAGCTGTTGACCAGCATCCAGACGGCCGTCAAGGCGGTCAGCTCGGCCGTCCGCAGAGCCGGTCTGGCACACCTGTGAGTACGCGCTCGCCAAAGTCCGGCGGTTGTAGCCCGAGGGACCGGCGACTAACGCCCTTAAGCCGCCCAACCCCTAGCCCCCCTCCCCCCGCCAAACATCAATAAATGTTTGACCGTCCGACGACAATTATGAACATTTTACTAGGTACGCGAATTTTAAATTGTCATATTTAAAAAAAAATAAATAATTAAAAATTATCAAAATTAAAGCATATTGAGTGTATAACCCGAAGTGCAAAAATTAATTTTTTTTTTTTATTTATGGGACGTCCTATAAAGTGCGCAACTTTTAAAAAATTAATAAAACAGTTTACACATCAATGAAAATGCATATACGAGGTCTGTTCAAAAAGTACCAGGACAAATGTTATTACGGCTAATCTACACACGATAACGTTTCAAATTGTAATCCCCGTGAATATTTTAAACAAAACCCGAAGTCGCTATTTCATCTCAGATTAATATTACACGTGGTTAAATCCAGTCGGTTTGTTTCGACATGTCCGAAATTAACGAACAACGCGTGTACGTCGAGTTTTGCTTGAAACTTGGTAAAAATGATGCAACGGAAACGTACGGAAACGACTAAAACCGCTTTTGGGGATGAACAATCCAAATGGTTCCGTGACTTTTAAGTGTTTTAAACGTTTCAAGCACAGTCAACGGTCAACTGAAGACGATCCACGTTCTGGAAGACCGTCGACGTCATCAAGAAACGACGGTGTGGCGACAATTTGCGAAAAAATGCGAAATTAACAAAGCGAATCTCAATTGAGTCTTGTCGTGCAATTTTACAGAAAAATGTACAGATGAGAAGGGTCGCGCTGCCAAATTCGTGAATTTTTGTCTGATAAAAAATTGCTGTGGTCCCGCGGACTCTCCCAATTCTCCTTATCAGGCCCCACGTGATTTTTTTTTTCTATTCCCAAGACTAAAATCTGCGCTTAAAGGACAACGATGACAAGAGGAAATGGAGGAAATTAAAGCGAACGCGGCAACAGAACTCGTAGCTTTAACATTCGAACAGTTCCATAGGACTTTTGAAAAATGGCAAGATCGCCGGGATCACCGCATATCGTACGGAGGAGAGTATTTTGAAGGAGAATCATTAAATATCATTAAATAATATGTAACTTCATTTTTGTAACTATTAAAAATAAAATCCCGGTACTTTTTGAACAGATCTCGTATTCTTTTATAGTTACATTCAACAACATCTCCGATTTATTAGTGGAAAACAGTGTCTGGCACATGACCACCACCTCCACTGAGTCGGCATGCATTGACGCGTTCGATAAAATTGGCAACAACTCACTCCCAGATGTCCGGCGTGACATCGGCGTATGATTTCCGCCTTCGGTTGTCGAATGGTACGCGGTTTGTTAGCGTACATTTGAGACTCGACATGAGCCCACGGATAAAAAGTCCCATGACCCGGCAGGCCGCTCCTTGTCACCACGCAGTGAGATCACTCGTCCCGGGAATTCGCCTGCGATTGTGTCGACTGTTTCACGCGAGGTGTGGCATGTTGTACCATCCCGTTGAACCCATCCAAGGTTTTGTGTATCGATAACTTGAAGTCATAACCAGCGGGTTAGCATGCGGCGATAACGCGATGACTGTAACCGCAACACATTCGTCGTGCTCAAAGAAAAACGGGCCTATCGACGCTCCACCGGCCCGAAAACCACACCATACGGTCGTCCTTCGGGGGTGCATTCCATGTTCGTCGGTCACCCGTGGATTTCCGGTCACCCGAATTCTGCATTTTCTAAGCTAACAAACCGCGTACAACAACTGAAGGCGGAAATCATACGCCGGCGTCACGCCAGACATTTGTGAGCGGGTTGTTGCCAATTTCATCGAGCATGCCGACTCAGTGGAGGTGGTGGTCATGTGCCGGACACTGTTTTCCACTATTAAATCGGAGATGTTATTGAATGTAACTATAAAAGAATATGTGCATTTTCATTGATCTGTAACTGTTTTATTAATTTTTTTAAAAGTTGCGCACTTTATGGGACACCTTTTACTAGCTTATCCGGCACGGCGTTGCCCGTGAACAATTTTAATACCCCCTACCCCTCGCCAAACTCCATCAGCCTATATCGCGGTCTTTTATTCGTTCTTGTCGCTAATTTATTTTAAACGACTTTCTTGTCCGCGCCAACCAAATCAAATAATAACAACGGTTTTTTATTTTTTTCATCCGTGTCGCCAAGGTAATCTAGAAACTCAATTTTTGGCTAAATGCACGTGTAAGCATCACTTTAGAGGATATATTTCCATTCTTCACAAAAATCCATTCTAATCTCACCTCTTCACCATAAGATGTCTTTACCGTCAAATTGTCTCTAGGCCCAGCGGTTTGGTCTATTACAGTTAACCGTTGTTGCCCGGTCATATATTTTTTAAAAAGTTACTCCCCCTTGCCCGTGACATATTTAAGACATTTAATTATTTTTAATTAATTTTTTTTTTTTTTAAGTAAAACCTATACTAAGAGTAAAATACAATTAACTATTGAAAATGTTCCCGTGACAATCTATATTCCATATCTAATCTATAATATCGGTCTCGGGTTCCAATTTCTGACTATTCCGGCGGATTTTCCTATAATTTTCCATCATACAATTCTTGTCCTGGCAATTACGAACAAAACAGAAAAAAAAAAATCAGACAAAATCGGTCATACCGTTCTCAAGTGATAATCTTGCATACACGCGGCAATTGATTTTTATATGTATAGAGATTACTAAATTATGTTATTTATTGTAGTTTATATCATTATCAAGGTGATAATTAGGTTTCCATACATATTTAAAAATAATAAGGTACTATTACATTACATTATTTATAAATAATTATATTTAGTCCCTCCCCTAAAAACACACACAAAAAAAAAAAAAAAAAAATAGAACGTGAGTGAAGTTCTTTTTTTCAAGGGTTTTTTTTATTAGGGGCCCTTGAATTTAGTTCCCGGTCAAATACCCGGTCTAGCCCCATATCCCGCCACTAACTCGTGTCGACTTGTTGCGCACAGGTACGGTATGGCCGGGTCGACGAACGTGCAAGGCGAAGAAGTCAAAAAATTGGACGTGCTCAGCAACGAGCTGTTCGTCAACATGTTGGCGTCGTCGTACACGGTCCACATGTTGGTCAGCGAAGAGAACGAGACCGTGATAGAGGTGAGCAAACCGCGGCGCGGCGAACGTTTCTCATTTGAGATCACGTCTCTGAGATTTCCGGGACGGGCGTCAAATTTACTTTTCGACATGAACACAAATTCTTTACACTTTTCGGTGATGTGGGTTGAAAGACGGGGGTTAGTCCGCATTATTTGCGCCCGAGTAAAAGACCGTGGCGGATGGTCGGAAATATTTGCCTAAAAGTTGCTATTTCAAACCGAACCTTTGCAGTAAAACGTGTGGACGAAATCTCCACCTCTCATCTTATAAAAGCAGGCGTCCCCCGAGGCAGTATCCTCTCCCCGACTCTTTACGACATATTCACAGCCGACCGACCCGCAGTCCAACAACACCGCCCTAGCTACTTTGGCCGACGATACATCATCTAACTCTGACATAACCGTTGCCACAAACCACCTTACTCGACTACAAGTTTGGTTCTACTTATGGAAAATTAAAATAAATCAATCCAAATCCACCCACATCACATTTACTACTCTCAGCCCTAAAAATATTCCGCCTGTTCACCTCAATAATCGGCAAATCCCTATGCACGGCTCCGTTGAATACCTAGGTCTCCTCCTCGACAAAATACTAACCCGGGCAAATCATATTAAGGGAAAAAGAACATCACTCGACTTCAAACTCCACAAACTAAGACTTCTGCACAGATCCAATATCTCTTTAGACAACAAATTGTTACTTTACAAACAAATTCCACGCCCAACAATTGCTAATGGCATCCAATTTTGGGGAGCCTCTAAAAACTCAAATCTAAACAAATTTCAAGCATTCCAATCAATAATTCATCGTGTCCTTTCTAATGCCCCCTGGTATGTCAGTAATTGTACTCTACACCACGACCTCAACTTACCAACAATATCAACAATTGCTTCTTATCACTATAATAAATTCCATAAAAACCTCATATCAGGGCTTTCCTCCCGTACATTACCGGACAATCCACCACGTCGTCTCAAACGTAGACGGCCACGTGATCTGTTAACAAATATCTAAATCAACAATTTACTCTAGGTTCAAGCTGAAGTAGTGTCGATGGACGCCCCCTTCCCCACACGTCGTCATGTCAGAAATCTCTTAACCTATTTTCTTATTGTATTACGTTATATACAGATTGTAAATATCTTTTAATAATAATAAAAAAAATAAAAAAAAGTTGCGATTCGTATTATCGAATATATTTATTATACAGTTGGTAGGTACAATCGGTGTATTTTTTTACACCATAGCTATACTTAAAAATGTCTGTACGTATTGCACCGCGAGTAGATAATTTAAAATAAATGCATCCTGGGTAATAACCGACCGTTTGTGTCAATAGCTAGGGCGCTTTTTTATAAATCTCCAGACCTATGCCGCATAATCAGCAAACAAACCGTTATATCCATATGGTGAAAACTTTTATAAAAAGGCACCCCCTCCCCCCTCTTGTATTACGTACCACAAAAACAGTGGCGCAACTAGAATTTATTAAGAATTTTATTTGATTATACAAATTTAAGGAGGGGAAAAAAAATGTACAGTGTACACTGTAACGTATCAGTTGAAATTTGACATTAAAAAAAAGTTCCGGTGGGCGTCACGACCCCCAAAACCAGCTCCCTGGTCGCGCCACCGCTACTTTGGGGCGAAAATACTAAACTCAGATCCTAGTATCGGCGGTGGTGTTTCACAGATCGTAATTTATTTTTTATTTTTTCAGATCGAGACTGAGAAACGGGGCAAGTACGTGGTGTGCTTCGACCCGCTGGACGGATCGTCAAACATCGACTGCCTCGTATCCATCGGATCTATTTTTGGAATATTCAAGTACGCACATATTTACACATATATTTACACACATAATGTATACGGCGTAAACGTGTCCCGTTTAACAAAAATTCGGTTAACATAAAAATGTAGTTATTATCTTTTCTTTTTTTTTACTAAACATTATCCTTAAAGCGATTTTTTGATTTTTATACTAAGGCCGGCCGCACACCAAAAGAGCAAAACTGTGTTAGTCATTTTTGTTTTAGTCAACTAAAAACAATTTGTTTTATGTACGCGCATATCTGGTAGTCAAGACTAGACAAGACAAACAATATATTAAATAAATCTTCCAAAGTTTCCAAAATGTCATCTGACGAAGAGGTTGCGATTTGTATGTGGTGCCTTTTACACAATTTAGAAGAACAGGCGAAAAAAAAAAGTTATGGGTACATCCATTAAACAAAAAACGTATCACTCACAATGTTATTGTATCGTCTATATGTGAATTACGATTTAAAATTCCGAATTAAATTTGAACGCATGAAAATACAAAATAAAAAGATTATACGTTGTCTATTCGTGACTGAAGAAAAATTGTAAACACTTCAGACAGTATTAGTCCTGACCGATGGTGTTCAAAGCAAAAATGTTTTCGTTTTGTTTTTGTCTTATCGATATGCGTATACAACGTAATTCCCTATGTTCCATTTAAAAAAAAAAAAAAAAAACTGTGTTAGGCTAACTAACACTGTTTAAAGCAGTTTTGCTCTTTTGGTGTGCGGCCGGCCTAAATTATGCGCGAAATATGTTTACGACGGGTTTCCACTGGTTATCGTTCTAAAATAAAAAAAAAAAATAAAAAAAAAAACTCTGATATAATTTAATATATATATATAAAAATACACTTATGTATAGCCATTGTGTGTACATACAGCCCGACGATTAAAAATTAATAAAAATTGTATGAAAATATAATGTATTATGTATCCGGTATTGCCTATTGTTAATAATATTAATTTTTTTTACTGATATCACATCGCGTGCACGATAAAAATGTGGATACATAATACTTGTAGGAATTTTACACATTTAACTGTCCGGCAAAAACCGTTTGCGTATTTCTTTTTTTTTTTTAATTTAACCCCGATTATATTTAAATTATTAAAAATAATAAAACATTTTTTTTTTTTTTAATTTTTTATTCCGGTTTATTATTCATAACGATAATGAGTAATAGTAGTGGAAACGCGCGCAACACAATTCGATAGAAAAATAATAATAAAATCGGAGAAATCGCTTAAAGAATATTTTATAAAAAAGGTAATTACAAAATTATCGGTCGAATTACTTGTAGGTCCGTAATAGATAAAAATGTAATGTATGTACATAAACCTCCGTCGAGAATATAGCGTGGCATAACGATGAAAATCCGTAAAAAAAAAAAAAAAAACACGATTTATTAAAATACAATTTATATGAAAATGTTAACCGGTGAAAATTACAAATATTTTTGTGTTATATCTATTAAAAAAAAAAAATAAATCAAGTTCAAATACATGGCGATAATATCATAATATAATATTAAAGAGTTGTTAAAATACGGTAAAAAAAACCGTGTAGTATCTTAAAATATCAACGATTGAATTAAAAAAAAAAAAGTCATTAAAAAAAAACCGAATAACCAATTTTAAAATGTCTTAATCGTTTTGGAATAAATATTAAAATAACAATAGTACAAGAACTATTAGACAGTAAATTAATATTTAAAGTCACGGTACCTACCCAAGCGACGACCAGCAATAGTTTTAATTTAAAAAAAACGTGTAGCATTACAATTCACAGTAAATAAATTGACTGGCGTAGTGTTGTCAATCCTGACATTAGGATTACAATTCGAGCAAGCTTACTACTGGCATATAACTACGTCATCTATTAACATTTTAGTCCCACATTTGTGTACTCGGTAATATTTAATGTACGTAGTTTATTAAAAAATAAGAAGAAAAAAAAAATGCAATATAAATTGAATTGTTATTTAATGTTTAAAAAGTTATTAACAAACAAACGTTAGAAATTCGTCCGATAACACCATAATCATATAATATGCGCACATTATAATTTGACCAAATCAATATTTTTTTTAATTATTTAACACTTCGGGACACCATTATGTGCATGTCAGTTATAATTTTAAAAAACATTATAGGTATTAAAAATTTTTAAAAAATTATACTTTTGGATACTGTTACTGTATATTCCGTACAAGCAGCAATCAATGAATTAAATCAATCGCGTTTTGTTCATTAATAATTTAATTTCGTTTTTTTTTTTCATTTAAAAAAATAACTTTCCATGCACGGGTATATAATACCGACTCGCATCTCTAATAATATATGACTGCACACGTTGATAACATAGAAGTTTTTAATAATTTGTTAATTCGACGGAAGGGTGTAAAGTGTATTTGGAACCGTTTTGGTTTATGTTTTATTTTTCTTAAACAGAAAAACCGAAGCAAGCAACGACACCGACATCAAAAACACCATGCAAACCGGAAGGAACATGGTAGCTGCGGGTTATGCCCTTTACGGCAGTGCCACCATGATGGTCTTGTCGTTGGGCAACGGGAGCGGTGTCAATGAATTCATGTTGGATCCGGTAAACACTATGGTGGCCGTCCAAAAACACCTAACAACATAGGAAATATTATTTTTTTTTTTTTAAAAACAGACATAATTCACACTGTAGGCGGATCACTATCGCAGGATGGGAGTTGGAATAGGCCAGGGGATATACAGCAGGATAATTTAATTCATATATGTTAAAAGATTCTTTAGCAAGTTTGGTTAAATATAAAATTTAAAAATTATATTAATTTTTAATTACAAAATAAAATAAATGTTTGTGTTTTGAATACACTTAAATATAAATTTCAATAAATAAATATACATTTTTATTCGCATAAAACCAAAAGAAAAAACCTCTACAATATCAAATACTTATTTGTAATGCAAAAAATTCCAAAATATTATTGGGAACTTCAAGAAAAATCAAAAAAAAAAAGACCTTTTCAATGCATCAATAAAATTCAAAATTCTACAAGTTGTTTACAAAAACACATTACACTAAGAATCTGAAAAAAACTGTTTAGTCAAATTTTTAGTAATCTGTTTATACAATGTATTTTTTGATATTTTAACAACAAACTTAATAATTTTGATTTATTAAATAACCGATTTTGCCTCATCTATACATTTATAACTGTACACACTCATATAAGTACGTGTATGTTGTAGGCAATTGGAGAGTTTTTGTTAACCGGAAGCGACATTAAGATACCCACCAAAGGAAACATTTACAGCATAAATGAAGGGTATTCCCATCTATGGGACGAAACCGTGACTGAATATATCAAGAGAAAAAAAGACCCCGTGGTAATTTCCTTTGTTCCAACAATGGTTCTATTATTCATCTATATAACGAACAAAATTTATCTTAAATTGTTTTTAGTATGGTAAACCATACGGTGCCAGGTACATTGGTTCAATGGTTGCGGATGTGCACCGTACCTTGAAATACGGAGGTATATTTATGTATCCAGCAACAAAACAATCACCAAACGGCAAGGTACTACCAACAGTAATAATAATAATATACTGTGATTTTTGTATTGCCCAAATTTATTATCGATATGTAATCAATAAAAATCTATTTTAATGTCACCAGTTGCGTCTATTGTATGAAGGAAATCCAATGGCCTACATAATGGAAGAAGCTGGTGGTGTGGCAAGCAACGGCAAAATACCCATTTTGGACATACAACCCACAGCCTTGCACCAGAGAACACCAATATTTATGGGTTCTAAAGATGATGTCAATGAATTTTTGGCAATATCTAAATCGTAAATCAACGAAAATATTTTTCTTTTATTTAATGAAATATATTATACAAACAAATTCAATAAGGGCAATATGTGGATTTTATATAGATATAATTATTACACATAGAACTTATAATGAAAATATTGTTTTTCTATTGCTCAACTATTGTCATGATATTAGGGAAATATAAATTGTTAATTATGAATAAAACTAATAAAAATTCTTGTACACTGCAATAATTATAGAGTTACGTTATTTACATAAATGTAACTTATGAACGGAGTGCTAAGAATTGATGGAATACTTCGAGGATATGAATGTCTAAATCCTGAGTGAAAAGTAATCCTTCTAGAGTGCTGCTGTACTTTTGAACTTGTTCATGATGCTGAAAACAAAATTAAATAGGAAATTATCAACAAAATTAATAAAAACCATGTTTTATTTAATCTTTGGGGAAAAAAAAAAAAAAAAAATGAAATACTCACAGCTAAAAACACTTGTTGCAGTCGCCCAATAGTGTATTTGTACCAGTGTGTATTAAAAGGTATGCCATCCGTATCACATTTTACTAAATGTTCAGATAATATCATAATAAATCTCTGAAACAATAAAATATAAATTATTATAATAGTGGGTTTGTTTATCATAATTCATTAATTATACCTGGAATACAATCAAAAACAAATTTTTCTGATCAGCTTGTGCCATTTCTAATTTCTCTTCCATACGTTCAACCATCTCTTCAGTAACACTACCATCCACATCCATTGGAACTTGTTCACCAAACGTAGTTGAAGATTGGCGAGATGGTTTTGTTTCGGCTTTATCTATGTCTGTGTCACTATCTTCTGAACTATTTATAGTAGTTATTGCTGTAGTACGCAATTTTTCTCTAGCTTCATTTAATTCTCTAGTCAGGCGATCCACATGTCTGGACATCTTATTGATGGTCAATGACAAAATTTCCCAAATATATAGTCTAATAACAGTAATATAGATTAAAAAAAAAGTCCAAAATACAATAGTCAAATTAATAAATATTTTACTTGGTAAAATCATGAGTCATTTCTTTGGAGAATATCCAATTAGCTACCGATGAACATTCAATAATTTGTGTTTTCAACATTTTGTCAATGAGTACAGTCAACATTTGCTGATCAGCACTCCATAACTCAAAAGTACTTCGTAAAATCTGCAACTGACCATCATCAGTCTGTCCCAAGGCCTATAAAGTTGTAAAATAATTACTAATTACTAAGATATATTAATAATTTTTATTTTTATAGATTAATTAATTGCAGTATAATATAACATAAAAAGAGTTGTAGCAGATTTACATCCGAATACAGATTGGCACAGCAAACAAAAACCATGACGAATAGAAACGAATTTATTTGGATATATATTATATTTATGGTCTATAAGGCTATAGGAAAAAAATAAATAAATAATGAGTTGCTTATCTGTAACAAATAGTACTGATAGTATTCATTGTGGAAAACCACAAGACGTATGAAAAGAAAAGACCTCGTGCTCATATACATACTATCTGAAAAGAAGACAGGACTTGGGCATGTAGTGAACAAGATAAAGCCAAAGTATATGCTCGACACCTTGAGCGTGTTTTTTAACCGAACAATATTGCCTCCGAATTCAATATGATACATTGCCAATTACTTAATGCAACAAGAGAAAAAATATGGTACTTCACACCCCTTGAAATTGACATTAATATCAACCCAAAAACAGCACTTGACTTAGATGAAATTAGTCCACCCATACTGAAGAACAGCTGAAAAGACCATTATTCTTTTTACTCATATATATAATGCCATTCAATAAACGGAATATGTCCTGAAGTAATGGAAAATGACACAAGTGATTATATTGTTGAAACCCAGTAAGTCTCCATCCAGAGCGAGCTAACTCATACAGACCAGTATCATCACTTCTACCTAGTACGTCGAAGCTCTACAAAAAGCTGCTTTTTGGGCGATTAAAACGACAAATAAAAGATGCATCTCATACCTGATCATCAGTTTGGATTCTGAAACAAACATTTAAACCAACGATTTGGATGTGAGTTTATCGCATTACTAACAAAAGACTGTGACTAATAATTTACAAATCACAATCGACATCATTAATTGGACGAGACGTTGGAAAATATGAATCAATACAGAAAAATCGGTGCACGTAAATTTGACTTTGCATAAAACTGTAAATATTCAAGTACTGCCGAATCACACAATAAGATTCAGATAAATACTTGGGTGTGGACCTTTACTCCTGCCTAAATTGAAAACATCATGTCTGGCAGAAAAAAATTACAAATCTAAGAAAAGTACGCAAATTGTATTGGCTAATTGGAAGATCCTAGACCTTGCTAACAAACGTCTCCTTTACGTAGCTATCATCAAACAGATTTGGCATCCAGCTATGGGGGCTGTGCCAGCAAATCGAAAATCCAAGTTATTCAACGTTTTCAAAATATCGCTCTTTGTAGAAGCATATTGGTTCGAAATAAACAACATCATACACCGCGATCTGAAGATACCATCCATCCAGGACGAAATCAACAAGTTTGCTTTTTTTCTATTCACATGTTTGTTAGCAAACAAAAAGTTTGCTAACAAACATGTGAATAGATTAGAGCTGCACACCAACGTAACTGGCTAAACAACTTCTTAACAACTCGCAAGACATTAGTCGTCTCAAACAGTTGAAACTGTACAATTTAATTTAAGTAACTTAGGCTAAGAATCAGGACTACCTCATTGTTGGTACAACCCCAAACATGTTCATGTATTCATATATATTTACTTTTGTATTATTCAATATTTATACACCCATTATGCACTGTATTTATAAAAACATACCTTGAATACATTAATAAACTTTGTTATGGCTGCAAACGCATGTGAAAATGATTTACTGGCAATAAACAATAATGTTTGTACAAAAGCGTCAATCTTTACTGGATTTAAAAGGGTAATGTCAGCTGGTTCCAAAATTTCGGAATTTTGTGACATTAACGGTTCTTTTAAAATTTCAATCATATCTTCTGGAGATGTCTTATTCCGTATTTTAATAAGTAAATTGTTTGACAAAAACTGACCAGGTAAAGCTAAAACAAAAATAATTAATTTAAATATTGTACAAACAAACACAATTTGAAATCATACTTGACTTTTCATCTGAGTATTTAAACTTTGTTTCCGGTTTTTGAGGTAACAAAGGTTCAAATTCAGGTGGTACTATATCACGCATACGTTCATAAAACGATAATCTGAAACCAATTATTCATTAAAATAATACTAACAGTTAATAATATTAAAAAACATTCCTACCGCATGGCTTTTTGAAGAACTTCACGCACAAACTTTGGTTTTGGATGTTCTAGATCCAAAGTTAAACAATCTGCCCACTCTTGCCAAGACCAACTGAATTTAAAGTTACTCAAATGATATGCAAACCACGATACAAACCTAAACAAATGTGTATTCATTAAGAAAATTATTAATAAATGTACCTATAGAATCCCGACGTACCTATCAAAAGCACAGACATGCATAGATTCTATACGTGAGTATAAAATTTCTGTTGTCTGAGCTAATACTAATGGCATAGTGTTGGTTGACAATTTAGACAATTCTATGAAGACTGAGCCAAACATAACCTCTAAATACTTTGATTTGGGTTGATGGAACATCAAACTAAATATCACTTCAACAATACAGTACTCTAGAGGTACTTTGTTTTTGTGCACAAAATTCATAAGGTTAGTCGCACTGAAAATAAAATCAATTTATGGATATTACATACAAAATCGCATTTTAATTATTTTTACCATTCTTTTCTATTTCTGCTCGAGATATCAATTATTCGTTGAAGATGTTCTTCCACCAAAAATCGCTCAATAGAATGAGCACCAGGCATAATGTGGCCCTAATTTAGTGATTTATAAAATTAATATCAATGATTATATTAACAATTAAATTATTGTGTTCACTCACGTCAGTAACATCTGTATAATCGAACATTCGATAAACGACCCACGGCATCGGATACACACAAGCATTATGATGAGGCGGCGGTACGATAACAGGTAAATTATGTTGGAGAGCTTCGCACAAAACATTGTCAAATGTCAGATAAGGTCTAGGTATAATAGTTTCTGTCCAACTGTCGTGTTTCAATTTTTTTATTTGATTCCATAGACATTCCAAATATTCCTCCTGAGGGTGAGGTACATCTGTAGACCAAATTCGCAGCATATTAATGTGCTTTTTGGGACGTTTATTTAAATACACCTCTATTGTAGTTAATAGCATTTCAAGTGGCGATTCTCTCTTCTCGTACAATTCTCTACCAACCCACGGTAAACACGACATGACAGCATAACAATACCTGTTATAAAATATAAAAGTATTATTTATGAGATTTGTGATTTATGATCTCAGTGTTCAAACATTTACCAGTCTTTGCGTACATTGGGAACTCCGTCTTCTTTTGCAACATCTAGTAAACTAGTCATTAACTGTACAAAGGAACTGGCAGACACAACATGACAGTTTACCAAGTCACCAATGAAACGTAACACCACTCTAGCTTCATTCCATGAATTATTTTTTAGGCTATCTTTGAAAGCACGAACAATATTTTCTACAAACTTAATTTTAATATGATACACAATATAAATATTATTCAACATTTTTTTATTTTATATAAAATACTCACTTCACCACCAAAATTATAATTTTTAGCATTCAGCAAGCCTACTAATGTTGAATAAATTGTACATTTTTCTGGCATATTTATTGCACAATCCACCAATATTTTGAGTACTTTTTTTTTAAAGTTTGGCAAGTCACCATCGAGCACACTAACTAAACCTTCCAGATTACTTTCTAGAGTGCTAGCAGTCTATTTATAAAAATAAAAAGTAATTAAATATTTGTTAACCTGTTGTATTGGTAAAAATTTAATAATAAAATATAATTGTTTTCATTACCTTTTCTCCAACTTTAAGAATAAGACTTTCTAATCTATCTTCTAAATCGTTACTTTCTGAACCACCACGACGGCGTTTTTTAAATCCTCTTTCTGACCCTGAAAATTTCAATTAAATAAATTATAATTTATGAAATGTTTATAAAAACTGATAATCATGATTAGTAACCATTATATATATAAACTACATTAATTTAATATTTATGCATTTTTAATAGCCAATGAAATAAAATAACAATTATGTAATCATCTAGATGATTTTATACCGTATGATGTATCAATACGATAAACGTACACAATTCTTCTAGAGCAGTGTTTCCCAACCTTTTTACCACTACGGACCACTTCGACAATATTTTATAGGTCGCAGACCACCTCAATTTTACGAAAACTAGGAATACCTTTTTTTTTGCTCATTAAGAAGAATACACAAAATTTATCGAAAAATGTTAATTTTATTATTTTACTTTACATATTATTACTATACTTAACTAATATATAACTATACTTCAGTTTATTACCTAGACACTTATAAAAGTAGAAAATGTTTATTGGTCTGCAGTAGCAACAACGATAAAATAACCGTATAATATTATACGGTTCCTCAATAAGTCATCATTTTTTTCACTATTTAAAAAAAAATAATAATTAATTTGTAATAGAAATTGAAGAAAAAATCTATGGGACCGCGGACCACCGGTTTGAAAACACTGCTCTAGAGTATCAATTGCATAAATAGTATATTGTAGTACCTAACATTTTTTTTTGAGGGGGGGAGAGGCAATTAGCCAAAGAGTAATTTTCTTCTTTAAGATTCTACAACTAAAATTAAATACATTGTAACGAGAGAGGGAAAAAGGGAGATGATAAACGCACACCGTGGAATTTATCTTATAGACGGATGCGAGTGAATATACCGCTAGACTAAAAAAACGAAAAACATTAAGTAGATACTAAGGAAAATTAGTGTACATATTTATGTATGGTCATGAGGAAAATCTTATGGAAATCGTTGGGTAATCTTATAGGAAATCTCGATCATCGATAGGAAATCACAGTGTACTGGAACCATGCCTACAAAATATTCATCAGCGAGCATGCACTCTGATACTGATTGGTTCTTAATTTAATATTGAAAAACGTTATGCGTTGGGCAATGAGCATTTAACATGAATCGGACGACGAAATGTCATCGATTTTGTCTTACATTTCAATATTTAGTTGAATTAATATCGTACGTACCGTATAAATCGTCATAACTCTCGTGTGGTCGCCGGCGGCTCATCTTGATCAATACCGGAGAGACAAACAAATAACTTTTACTAAAGATCCTGTGCAATTACAAATACTCAGTAACGTATCCAATGGAAAATAATTCCGTAAATGAAAACAAATAATTTGCAAATTATCAATTTGGACATTCGACACCATACGTGTTATAGAATGTTTATTAACATTCGGTAGGCAACAAGAGTACAGTATGACCACAGAACGGATAATTATTATCGGCACAACGTCACAATTAATCTATCGTTTAAATACTATTACGAATTTCTGTCGAAATTTATAGCCATTTACATATTAACATAAGGCTATAAATCTAAAAAAAAAACCCCTATATTACGTACATAAACCGTAAGACCTTTGTAAGTACGTAAAACTAATAGAATGGAATTATCGTTTATTTTTTTGTATTATTTCAAAACTGTATATAAAATTGCCTATTCCCGACCCCTTAAACGTTGTGAGTGTGCGACGACCCGTTTATTATAAGGCGTAATTTTTGTGTGCGTATCAACAAAGTTTGATGTTTTTTGCGTGTTCTCGGCACAAATATTTGTATATCGACAAAACGTAACGTCGTTGTATACAAGAATGTAGTGCGATCTGGTAACCCTCGGCGGCGTGTCGTGCGCTTTTCGTCCGCGAAGGGGCGTTTTCGCGCGATCCCCAATCGACGGGCCCGCAAAAGCCGTTCGGTACCCAAAGTTACCGGCCTTGCCGGGCCGTTTGGCACCGGATTTGCTGAGTGTCGGGTTGGGTCGGTCCCGGCCACCCGGACTCGAACTCACCGGTCGGTCGACGGTCGCCCGAACAACAGATTTGCTGTTTTCGCGCCATACCGCGTGGTACTCGAATCGAGACAGCCGCAAAGGGGGTTTATACCGGCCAGAGGGGCTTTGTAAAATCACCAACGACCGACAGTCAGCTAACTATTATATAGTATAGCACGACAGTCGGGCAGGTCAACTAAAGGCTGTTCACATCGAACGGTCCTCAGAAACCTTTGTAAAAACTTATGTACAAGTTTTTCAGTACCCGGGTCCCGAATCCAGCTTCATGTTGTGAAGGTTGGACTCGGGACCCGGTTCTGTAAACTTATAAATTTTAAGTGTGTTCGCCTGAGTAACTCTTGACGACACACTTGTATGCCACTGTGGTGCCCACGGACCCGACTGAATTGTCTTTGGTTGCGTCACTGATAGACGATATAAAGGACAACTGAAAACGAAGCGTAGACAAAATAGTGTGTATGCCTTTGTTTTCAGTTATCTAATTAAATCGTCAACTAGTGATACCCTCAAAGTTATACAATGGAGACAAGGCTTAACCTAACCGGTTAGATAAGTCTTTAACGTCCGGTAAATGGAAACCATACACAGAGCTGCGATTTTTTAATTTTCGCGAAATCGGAGAAAAACAATAGTTTGTACATTTGTCAGTAAACCATTTTTTTTTTTTTTTGTTACCTGGAATTTTAAGAGGAGACATTTTTATACCCGGGCGATAAAATGGTCCAAAAGTACCGATGTACGTCAATTTTTTATGTTAGCATGTCTTTCCTCCGTCGTCATCGCCTGCCAGAAACGACAAAATGCCAGTGTGAGGCCTCTTAAAACAAAAAATAAAAATCTTGTCCCTAACATTATACAACTATATTGGGTCATATAAATTCCGTCGTTATTTTGTAAACAGGCTCAGATCATCGACGACCACAGCTGATCTTGGTCGGCTATTATCGCGACGATAATTTTTATTATACTCGTTTAATGCGTAATAATTGACATTTTAGCCTTACGGTGGACACGATCAAAAAAACCAACCACCCAACTGCAAAAAGACAAACAAATTTTAATACGTTACCGTCACTGGTTACCACTGCGCTCGAATTTTCCACGACCTATGACCGTATAATGTATATGCAGAGGTTATTGTAAATGATTGCAGCGGTTGAGAAAAATACAGAAATTTATGTTGGATTAATTATACATTTATTTATGCCGGTCGAACGGTTCTTATCCAATCAAAAACGTCTTGTCGAATTAACAGTTTGGAAATGTGGCCAAACGCGTTAAAAAATAATTTATCTACTCAACAGTTTTACGTTTGAAATTAACAATAACTTAAACAAATCAAAATACAATTTTAGTAAATCGATGAAAATAATAACCTATATTAAATTAATGACATTTTTCGTCTTCAAACGAGTGTACCATAACCCCGACTGAGATAAAAAGCGAACAAGTCTAAAAATAAATGTATATATTTTTTTAGATTAATACAATTTCAATACTAA
Organism: Tuberolachnus salignus; assembly: GCA_956483605.1. NCBI lineage: Eukaryota > Metazoa > Arthropoda > Insecta > Hemiptera > Aphididae > Tuberolachnus > Tuberolachnus salignus. The sequence goes on from OY101433.1 coordinate 20,542,733, forward strand.
AATAAACAAACCTCCCTGTTGGCAGTTTACCATGTTAACAGTGGTTTTATTCGTTTAATATCGATTTTTATTAATTGTATAGGTAGATCGCCATCGGCGTAATTATGGGGGTGATATATTTATTTTTTTAAACACCGACAAGAACGTTAAGCTATAATATCCATTAAAAATATTTCAATAACAGGCGTGACAAAGCAATTTGAATTTTGAATGTTTCAAATTTATTAACCGAAATTAGGTTATTAGGTATATAAAGTTTTTACTATATGTCTCATGTTTAATTAAAAAAATTATTAAGTCATAAATAGGCTATCAACAACGAGTGTTAGGAAAACGCAATAACAATAATATTAACCCTCGACGGCGTGTCGTTCGCTTTTCGTCCGCGAAGCGGCGTTTACGCGCGATCGCCAATCGACTGGCCCGCAAAAGCCGTTCGGTACCCAAAGTTACCGGCCTTTCCGGGCCGTTTGGCACCGGATTTGCTGAGTATCGGGTTGGGTCGGGCCCGGCCACCCGGATTCGAACTCACCGGTCGGTCGACGGTCGCCCGACCAACAGATTTGCTGTTTTCGCGCCATACCGCGTGGTACTCGCATCGAGACAGCCGCAAAGGGGGTATATACCGACCAGAGGGCCTTTGTAAAAACACCAACGACCGACAGTCAGCTTACTATTATATGGTATAGCACAACAATCGGGCAGGTCAACTAAAGGCTGTTCACATAGAACGGTCCTCAGAAAACTTTGTAAAAATATATGTACAAGTTTTTCAGTACCCGGGTCCCGAATCCAGCGTCATTTTGTGAATGTTGGACTCGGGACCCGGTTCTGTAAACTTATAAATTTTAAGTGTGTTCGCCTGAGTAACTCTTGACGACACACTTGTATGCCACTGTATTGCCCACGGACCGGACTGATTTATCATTGGGTGCGCCACTGATAGACGGCATAAAGGGCAACTGAAAACGAGGCGTAAACAAAATTCTGTCTATGTCTTTGTTTTCAGTTGTCACTTAATATCATCTATCAGTGATCCACTCGAAGTTATTCAGTAAAGACAAGGCTTAATCAACGGGTTAGACAAGTCTTAACGTCCGGGGAAAATGGATCGCCATCAGCGTTATTGTAGGGGTGATATAGGGTAATGATCCCACCCAGTGTTTTTTTTTTTTTAACAAATACATAATAACTACTAAATTTAAATTAAATCCCGTGTGTAGTTTAATAAGATCAACTTTTACTATTAATAAAATATTGTATAGATCAATAACTCGCGTCTTTACTTTTATCGTTTTTAACCGTCCAAACGACTTTTTGTCTAACGTCTCACGTCTGTCGCCGTATATACCAGCTAGTTTAAATGTTAAAAGTAAACTCTACAAACTATATAGTAAGCTCTCCAGTCACCATCGGTCGACATCAGTAATCTCTGATCGTAAAACAATTTTTTTTATTTTTATCGTTGTGTTGTGCGTAATACTATGTAGATTGTAATTATTTTCCCTCCGGAACAACTTCCTAATTACGCAACTGTAAGTACAAATTATATATACCTGCATATTGGCCCCACATGATATTATTATTTTATTTATTATCGACAAATTGTCATTGGGTCGTTTGAGACATTCCGCGAACAATAATACAATTGATTATTTTAACGCAGTTTTATTTAAATCGGGACGAGTTTAGCCGCAAAAGTCTTGTAACGTACTTACAAGACGACTATTATAGTGCCTCACGACTATAACAGTGCGTTGAGCTGGTACAACCGTTTTCCGCACTTGGATTTTAAATAGATCATGTTTGAAAAATGTAATTTTACCATGTGCCAGATCGTCTATACGATAAATGATTGAGATGGTCGTTGAAGCTACACGAGATCCTATAGTATAGGATCTACAACAATTAATATTCACGTGTGTGACAAAAAATATGGACAAATTATATGAATATATTATTATTATATTATAACCTACTGCACACTATTATAATTTGAAGACATTGGAGTCCTCAAATAGCTAAATCAACAATGAGTGTTATTAAACACAATAATAATAATATTAACTCTCGGTGGCGTGTCGTGCGCTTTTTGTCCGCGAAGCGGCGTTTACGCGCGATCGCCAATCGACTGGCCCGCAAAAGCCGTTCGGTACCCAAAGTTACCGGCTTTGAAGGGCCGTTTGGCACCGGATTTGTTGAGTGTCGGGTTGGGTCGGGCCCGGGCACCCGGACTCGAACTCACCGGTCGGTCGACGGTCGCCCGAACAACAGATTTGCTGTTTTCGCGCCATACCGCGTGGTACTCGCATCGAGACAGCCGCAAAGGGGGTTTATACCGGCCAGAGGGGCTTTGAAAAGTCACCAACGACCAACAGTCAGCTTACTATTATATAGTATAGCATGACAGTCGGGCAGGTCAACTAAAGGCTGTTCACATCGAACGGTCCTCAGAAACCTTTGTAAAAACTTATGTACAAGTTTTTCAGTACCCGGGTCCCGAATCCAGCGTCGTTTTGTGAATGTTGGACTCGGGACCCGGTTCTGTAAACTTATAAATTTTAAGTGTGTCCGCCTGAGTAACTCTTGACGGCACACTTGTATGCCACTGTGGTGCCCACGGATCGGACTGAATTGTCATTGGGTGCGCCACTGATAGACGGCATAATAAAGGGCATCTGAAAACGAGGTGTAGACAAAATATTGACTGTGTTTTTGTTTTCGGTTGTCTCTTTATGTCATCTAACAGTGATGTACTCAATGTTATTCCATGGAGACAAGGCTTATTAACCTTGCTGGTTAGATAAGTCTTAACGTCCGTTCTCACTGCGGTGTTCCCGGTGAGCAGAACGAGGAGGATGACGACGCTCCCCATACCCTCATGCGCTGCGAAGCGTTTGACGGGGACAGGGAGCGCCTGGTCCGGAGGATCGTTCCTTTTGAACCGGGCGATTTGGTTGTCGCTCATGTTGGAATCCCCAGACCGTTGGTCGCCGTGGTCAACTTCACCGAGCGGTCGTCGCGAAAAAGGAGTCGGCCGAACGGCAACGCCAAGCCCTCGACGCCGCCCTCGTTGATCGCGGCCTCGCAGACGCCAGACTGCCGGCCACGGGTCTGGTAGGAAGTGTCCTCCCCTACTAGTGTAAGTGCAGCAAGTAGGCTTCGGCCCGACTTTTGCCCATTCCCCTGTAGGGACGCGAACTTTTTACCAATTTTATGTGAGCCCGCCCCGTCGAAGTCGAAAACGGATTTTATAACTTTGTGTATTTATTTGTATGTGTTCATTTTGAAGAGTAAATGACTCTGCCTCCCAAAGTAGTGCCTCACGACAATTCTGGGAGGCGGGGGTTCTACCGGTTTAAAAAAAAAAAAAAAAGTCTTAACGTCCGGTAAATGGAAACCATACACAGAGCTGATATATAATTTTTCAAGTAATTAAAAGGATGTAACTGAGAGGTAGCGATTAAGTTATTTTAAAAAAAAATTTAAATCGATCAATTCGAATTCAAAAACACATTTATTTAAGTAGTCGCGTAGTATTTATCGTGTACACGTAAGATAATAAGAAAACCGTTTCGTATGGCCAAATTTCCACAAATTTCTATAATATTTTCTCAATATATTTTGATATGTGAACTTCTATAAACATTAGTCTTATTTTAATTTTCAATTATTACGTTTACACGCACAATTATTAAAGTCGATTTGCATTCATCGTGTAAACACTAGTGGTGGATAAAAATCCGGAATTTAGATTTCTAAATACGACAATTCATTAAAAATGTTGAAACTTTGATTATTTTATGTTATAGGTAAATATGAAATTACCCTTTGTATATATATTTGGAATTATATGATATAAAATGTATTATTATAATCTTATTTTTAACTGGAAATTTTAGGACGGAAGCCTAAGTAAAATTAACAAATAATGCTAAAATATGGATGAACGAAATGCGGCCCGTTGAGCATGTGTTATAAAAATGTTTTATTATTTTTTTTATAAATATCATTTATTACACATTTTTTTAAATATAAAATATACAAAAATAATAATATATAATAGGTTTTATAAAATCAAAAACTTGAATTTTGAAATCAGGATTTTGTTGTCTAAAATTTCCAAATCCGTATTTATGTCACATCACTAGTAAACGCCTTAAAGTGACCTAAATAAAATAAACCGTTTTTAATTTAAGGACGCTCGAATATGTGATTTAATCGAATAAGAACGGTTTTATCAATAAAATCGATTGTTCTGCTTGCACGTAAAAAAAAACCAACCGATTTTATTACAGTGTGACAGGATTAGTTCAAATACTAAAACGTTGTGATTTTTTTTTTTTTTTTGTATAAAACTAAAAAAAATAATAAACATTATGACTCGCACGTCAACAAGTCAAGTAGTTTAGATCAACTCGTTAAAAAATCGGTTTAGTTTAAAAATGGTTTACCATGTAAACGTAGTAAATGACAAAATTATTACACACTGCTCTTTATTGCACTAATTTAGTCATTTAAGGTACATAACAAATATTAATGTATATTTCCATAATTGTGTGTGTTCATATTTTACAACGGTTTACACCAGTGTTCGTGATATTGTTCAGCATCATCGATGTTTTTTCGTTTGTGGACTTTTGGTATGTGAACAATTGTATAACCTATAGATATCGAATTTAATATTCGAATCTTTTCTTAAAATGAATTCTACAAACGTAAAAATCGGATATATCGAAAGCGTAAAGATAAATATAAGCGTTAATGAGAGTCGCCAATAATCCGAAACAAAAATACTTTATTTTTCTATCAAAAAATATTCTGCTCTCTTTTGGAATCGTTTACTCAAAATGTAGATAAGTTCTAAAAAAAAAAAGAAAAAAAAAAAGCAATTTACTGATAATTTGTACGGTTAGTACTTATATTGTTTTCTACACAACTTGGTTTATCCATAGGCACGCTTATTTTTTATTTAGATAGAGTTTTGCACTGTAAGAATTGTATCAAAATGTGTTATAAAAATGTTAAAAATGGTTATTGGTTCTATTGTATACCGTATACCGTGATGGTAACCTATGGAAGCACCATCTGCTATAGGACATTTACTTATCGATAAACGACGCCGTGGACCGTCTTGAAAATTCTAGAATTTGTTAAGTGATAATGACGCTTGCACCAGTCTTGCACCACAATCTTAATTTAAAAAATATTTTTAAAACATACCTGTTTTTAAGTAGGTAGGTAATATTCAATATGTAACGCATAAACGTTTTTTTTTTTTTATCAAAAACCTCGTTGCATTGCCAATAAAATTACATTTATACGTACAAAATGATATTATTGGGTTATGAAAACAATTGTCAAAAGTGGGACGACGACGATTCCGTTGTTTGACACTCGTTTCGCTCCGTTCTGCACCAAGGCGAAAGATATGGAGATGTGTAATTATTTTAAATTAGCGCGTGACATATGACGTTCAAATGACCATTACGAATGAAACTTACAATTGATAACTAAACGCAGTATTTCACCTCGTTGTTTTTTCATATATTTTTTAAATTTTTATTAAAAAAAATACGCACTGTATAAGAAAAAATGCACGATAAGTATACGTGAGGGATTTTCATAACGGCGCGGAGGATTAATTGAAAAAGTGCATTATTGGCACTTTGGAATTGATATTATGATATTATGATTTTTAAAAATTGGCAATGGAACAAAAAAAAAACACACACACACACGCGACTTCAATATTCCTAATGTCATAGTTTTTATATTTCAAGACTTGTTAAGTATTCGGTATTTTAAATACATTTAAAAATAATAATATGTATTCGCACACAAAAAGTAGACTTGTATATCTCCGATACGATGTTCGTTTAATTATTTTTAACTACTCGATGTCGAGGTACCTATTATTTTTTTCCAACAATAAATATAATTAATATTTAATTTGGTTTGTTTGAGCAAAACCAGTCGGATATGCGTGATGGAGTCGCATCTAGGCGCTCTCTTACATAGTATTATTGTTATCCGAAAAATATCGTTGTATTTTGTATTGTATCGACGAGAAAACCTTTTTGCGTTTAACGTCGTGTAATTATTTATGTCGGTAGTCGGACCATAGGTTATTACAATTGTCTATAAATTATCGTATCGGAAAATACGAATTGCACAAATAACCGCGTGTACATATACGATTATATAATATAAAAATGAACCTTTCTCGAGCTTTTCCTGTATCGTTTCATAGCACAATAATAAACAAATTAAATATATATATATATATATATATATATATATATATATATATATATATATATATATATATATATATGTAACTATTGTTTATAAACGTATTTAGTATGCACAATTTCATACGATATTATACATATTTATGCGTTAAATGTTTATTATTCATTATAACAATGAGGCATATAGTTGAATTAATTTTTAATTTTTTTTTATCGTGTTCACTGGACACGAACGTCCGACTCGTAAAATATGAATTGTTATTACGTGTAGGTATATTATCAAGACGCAAACCCATAATATCATTGGAACACAGCATGGCTACTTATTTCGTATTTCAAACAACCAGTAATGATAATATTATATTTATATCGTTGTAATAATATTAATCGAACGGTACATCAGGCAGCAATTTTAATGGAACCTAATAGGAATTAAAAACTCGCTTGAAACGTAACCATTTTATCATCCGTTCAAACGGAATCGGTATTATTCTCCATGTAATATAATCGTGATTTTTTTTTTTTTTTTTTTTTTTTTAACGAACGGTTTTTTTTTAAATATTTATTTACTCTCTCGGCCTCCTTTGGCGTATTCGACCATTTAAAATATCATCACATAAATCTGAAAAAATACATTTTAAACTATTCGAACGAAATATACTGACACATTTCAAAAACTCGCATAATTCGTTGATTCCGAATTGCACATAATATGTCTGTTTTAACAGTTAGTATTGCACAACTACACCGACGTAGGTGTACAACAGGGGTGGCCAAATGGAGGGGGATATATCCCCAAAAAAATCAGCCTCACCCCACTCACCTCCTCCGGCCATCATGGCAAAATCATTTGACCACTACAGATGTAAAATAATAACAATGTAATCATTTATATTTGTGTTTACTATTACAATGACAGAAAAAAAATAAAAATACGAAAATCTTGAAACGTCATTTCTCCATGTTGTTGTAACAACGATAATAAAAACTACACAAAACCAACTGCAGCGAACTGTAAATCTATATTTTCATGAATATTATAATATATTTCAAACGAATTGATTCGTTTACAGATAAGATTTTTTTTTTTTTTTATGCGTCATCTAAGGGAAACGGTATAAAAATGTGCCGTTATATTATATTATATTGACTTTCATCGGACGAACCTGCACCTACGCTTCGTTTTTGCAATAATTGTAGCCAGGGCCAGGTTACAGAGATGTGGAGGCCCCGGGGTCCATATCGGATAGGACATCTGAATAGTAGGTATACATTTTCATTTAAGTTTCTAGGGAAACTTACATGCTAAATAATTCGTTTCTCCTCCTCTTCAGGGGTGATTCTAGGATTCATATTTCGTATGAGCACGAGTAAACTTACACCTAAGTAATAGCTACAGGTGCAATCTATAACTTTAATCACCAAATTAAAGTTTTTGCCTAAGCACACAACACAAACAGTAACATTGAAATACTAATAATTATTAGTTTTACTCATCGAAATGACACAACGTTGCATTTTTTAACAGGTGCGCCAAAAACGTCGGTATGGAGAGCTTCCCCCCTAGAACCGCCACTGGTGTCCCTCCCATCCAATAACCTCCTAAATCGGGCCCCAATATGGCTATATATATATAGATGAGTATAGAACTGTTCACATATCTGATCCAGAAATAAAAACGACGGACTAAAATAATACGACGATGCGGCCATTATGTTATAAGGAACGGTCGGCAATTATATTATAATACAATGTAAATATTCTAAACTATAGAGCGTATCTATAAGTATATTATTATGCGTACAGAGTGATTACGTTATTAAATAAAATCGTTTATTAACGATTCTACCTACATATACACAATAATAATATTATGTTTTATACCGACTCTTGATTTTCGAACATACTGCAGCGAACGGCACGACGTTTTTCGCGTTCGAAAAGAAAATAACCCTCTAAACATTATAAAAACATTATTTATTATATCGTTTGTGACATAGACTTCACTAGGGGGTATCGAGGAGTACTTTTTCTACCCCTAAAATTACTTTGGGGTAATAATGGCAATGGTTTCGCTACCTCGAAAAAATACTTGAAAATGTGTTAAATTATATTCGATATTTATTTCGATAATTCAAAAATCTTAACGAATAAAAACGATCCGTTTTTATAGTAACACAAGTTGTGACTTGTAGTATAAAGTACAAAAATCATGGTTGAAACAATTTTCGATTCTTGATGTATATAAATATACAGATATAGTATATATATCAGATATAGATAGTGTAATAACAATAATAATTTTTTTACAATATTATAGTGTCAAATACAGTGAATTACTGATATTAACGAGCGAAGCGTTCACAAATTTTTAAATTTTCGAAAAATGGGAGAAAAGATAAAGATATAAGGAGAAATAGATTGTACACTTTTTGTAGTTCATTTTTTTTTTTTTTTTTGTTACCCGGAATTTTGACTCTATCGATAGCCATGGTTTATGAGTTGTAACAGTTTTCAATCGTGGAGTATCTTGTAGTAATCTTTTCGTCCGCCAAGCGGCGTTTTCGCGCGATCGCCAATCGACTGGCCCGCAAAAGCCGTTCGGTACCCAAAGTTACTGGCCTTGAAGGGCCGTTTGGCACCGGATTTGCTGAGTGTCGGGTTAGGTCGGGCCCGGCCACCCGGACTCGAACTCACCGGTCGGTCGACGGTCGCCCGAACAACAGATTTGCTGTTTTCGCGCCATACCGCGTGGTACTCGAATCGAGACAGCCGCAAAGGGGGTTTATACCGGCCAGAGGGGCTTTGAAAAGTCACCAACGACCGACAGTCAGCTTACTATTATATGGTATAGCATGACAGTCGGGCAGGTCAACTAAAGGCTGTTCACATAGAACGGCCCTCAGAAACCTTTGTAAAAACTTATGTACAAGTTTTTCAGTACCCGGGTCCCGAATCCAGCGTCGTTTTGTGAATGTTGGACTCGGGACCCGGTTCTGTAAACTTATAAATTTTAAGTGTGTTCGCCTGAGTAACTCTTGACGATACACTTGTATGCCACTGTGGTGCCCACGGACCCGACTGAATTGTCTTTGGTTGCGTCACTGATAGACGATATAAAGGACAACTGAAAACGAAGCGTAGACAAAATAGTGTGTATGCCTTTGTTTTCAGTTATCTAATTAAATCGTCAACTAGTGATACCCTCAAAGTTATACAATGGAGACAAGGCTTAACCTAACCGGTTAGATAAGTCTTTAACGTCCGGTAAATGGAAACCATACACAGAGCTACGATTTTTTAATTTTCGAAAAATCGGAGAAAAACAATAGATTGTAAATTTTTTGTAGATCATTTTTTTTTTTTTGTTACCCGGATTTTTAACTCTATCGACAGCTATGGTTTATGAGTTATAACAGTTTTCAATGGAGGAGTATAGTATCGTCGCCTAAGAACCAACAAGGCAAATATAAAAAAATCCGAAATTACGTGTTTGATAGTAATTATTGTTACGCTTATGACCGTTTTTATTTGGTTTCGAAGTTTAACCGACCGATTCACTGTGCTGTGAAAAATCAAAACGCCATCTATCTGAAATCGTTTGTTACCGACGATAAAGGCTATATGAAGTCTTTTATTCTTTCTGAAAATGTTGAAAAACTGAGATTGGTATAAAAATAAAAAAATAAAAACTTATAGAAGACGATAATTATAATATGGGGGGGGGAAAGTGACTGCAGAAACAAACAAAAACAAACCAAGATCAAATTTGCGTACATGACCAATTGCGTCGGTTGGTGCACAATAATATAATCACCCTGTATATTGCATGGTGTACAATAAACCATCGCGGTCGTAATCGACCTAAATACCATTATGCGACTTACGAGCCACGCTCTAAACTATTAAAAAAAACGAGCGGACGGACTCCATCATGTACGATGCGTATATATATTTATACGAATAATAATAATATGACCGTACCCACACTTGAGTATACTTGACTGTATATAGGTACTTCATAAAATGATATTGTACAACGGTTGTATATATACTCGCGTATTTATTATTATATTATATACTGCCGTCGATCTTCAATAGACTTGTAAAATATTTATGTAAAACTCTCTCTAAATAAAACGATTTCTATACTTTTTCAGGAATCCGACCACATTTATTTATTGATATTTCTAAAAAAAATGTACTTGTTGGTATTGTAATATATTACGTTTTTTCCAAATGCATTTCTAATCGAATACGTATTCTAAATACTTTTATAATTTTCAAAATTGTTGAAAGTTGAATGGATTCAAAATTTTTAATTCGTACCCAGCATATTAAGAATAAAAAAAAAAAACCTAATATTAACGATCCACTATGCCTGCAGCCTCTAAAGGATTACATAGAATAACAAAAATTATTTAAAAGTATTTATAAATATGTTTAAAATGTATCTGTATTCGTACTCTAAATACGTATTCTAAATAAAGTACCTTTTCAAAAAATATTTGTAAATTTGTATTCGAAATAATTTCAAATAGCGTCCTTTACAAGTCTGATGAAGTCTTAGGACGTATTACAAATGTTGGAGTGTATAACTGCGCCGAGGCGGATTCCGTCGTTCTACTTCTATATACAATAATACGAGACACCGTAATAATTACCCGCGGTCGTGATATCTGGACTACACAATAAATATCCAGTTCTCCTATATACATATAAATATATATAAATAATATAGATTATGTATCTAACCATACTGTCGTTGAACTATTAGTACGTCTATATTCTATAGTTAGAGAACGTCGTACGTGAAATCGTCGTCTATTAACGGACAATACGCCAAAAACAATACGTTTTTCTTTTCGCAACAGTGTTCCGGGCTCCGCTTAGAAATCGATTTTGTTTGCGTTTTAAAATTTACCTTTTTAATTTTTTTTTTTTTTTACAAAAAATCACAAATAAAATCGGCAGATTAGAATTTCAAAAGTATTTTTTGATCAATATCGTTCATGATTATTTTGGAACCAAATATTATATACGCCCGATGAGCCCAGAATACTTATTGGAAGTACGCGACGCACGCAGTTTTGCTGTGTTATACCGTTAGATAGACAGGAACGACGGCAAATTCACGTTCCACGTCGTCCTCTTAGACGAAAATCGTAAAATAATTTCCTCGCGATGTAAACGTTTACACCACAAATGTATTTTTAATGTTCTCCGATACGGTTACCTATTATTGCAGTCGGTTACAGTGAATTTATGTCGAGTAGACTTTTTCATTTTATTATTTTTCGTTTATGACTCTGAGAATTTATACTGTTACAATAATTTGCTTCGTAATCGTTTTTCATAGTTAATATACAAAATCAGCTATCAACTATTAATATTTTATAATTATTTTTTTTTTTTTAAACCGCGCACAATAAAACAAAATTCTTCGAGAATATAATATTATAGAACTGAATAAAATAAACTGTCGACGTTTGCTCGACTATTTCTCTATATGTTATTTCATAGTTTTTCGCAATTAAATAAGCAAGCCCGAAATAACCCCCCCCCCCGTATTGCGTTACCACGGTCAAGCATTTTCAAAGGCTTTTACAACTACATTGACTGAAAAGAAAAAATAAATAAATAGTTAAGAAAACGATAATTCAGACTTTCTGAAGGCTGCCTTCGCAAATTGCTTAAAATATACAAAAAAAAAATAATTCATACTACACTAAATATATATTAGAAAACCGCAATATAATAATGAATGATAATTAATAATATAATAATATAATAATTAATTGTTGTTTATATCGAGTATTCAAGAAAGTTATAAACCATAAAGAACATTTTTTTTTTTTTTAAATACATATATATATAAATATATAAATCGTATAAATTTTAAGGCTGATTATTATTTTTATTTTTGCTTTGTGTAAAATAAAAATATATCTATGGTTTTTTTTGTCATCCGTCACCAAATAACAACGTCAATCGTTTCTTATATTCATTTACAAATCAACAAATTAATAATGTGTGCTTATGTTTCATTGATATATTTTTTTAAAAAACGACAAGAACGTTAAGCTATAATATCCATTAAAATAATTTCAATAACAGGCGTGACAAAGCAATTTGAATTTTGAATGTTTCAAATTTATTAACCGAAATTAGGTTATTAGGTATATAAAGTTTTTACTATATGTCTCATGTTTAATTAAAAAAATTATTAAGTCATAAATAGGCTATCAACAACGAGTGTTAGGAAAACGCAATAACAATAATATTAACCCTCGACGGCGTGTCGTTCGCTTTTCGTCCGCGAAGCGGCGTTTACGCGCGATCGCCAATCGACTGGCCCACAAAAGCCGTTCGGTACCCAAAGTTACCGGCCTTTCCGGGCCGTTTGGCACCGGATTTGCTGAGTATCGGGTTGGGTCGGGCCCGGCCACCCGGATTCGAACTCACCGGTCGGTCGACGGTCGCCCGACCAACAGATTTGCTGTTTTCGCGCCATACCGCGTGGTACTCGAATCGAGACAGCCGCAAAGGGGGTATATACCGACCAGAGGGCCTTTGTAAAAACACCAACGACCGACAGTCAGCTTACTATTATATGGTATAGCATGACAGTCGGGCAGGTCAACTAAAGGCTGTTCACATAGAACGGCCCTCAGAAACCTTTGTAAAATCTTATGTACAAGTTTTTCAGTACCCGGGTCCCGAATCCAGCGTCGTTTTGTGAATGTTGGACTCGGGACCCGGTTCTGTAAACTTATAAATTTTAAGTGTGTTCGCCTGAGTAACTCTTGACGACACACTTGTATGCCACTGTATTGCCCACGGACCGGACTGATTTGTCATTGGGTGCGCCACTGATAGACGGCATAAAGGGCAACTGAAAACGAGGCGTAAACAAAATTCTGTCTATGTCTTTGTTTTCAGTTGTCACTTAATATCATCTATCAGTGATCCACTCGAAGTTATTCAGTAAAGACAAGGCTTAATCAACGGGTTAGACAAGTCTTAACGTCCGGGGAAAATGGATCGCCATCAGCGTTATTGTAGGGGTGATATAGGGTAATGATCCTACCCAGTATTTTTTTTTTTTTAACAAATACATAATAACTACTAAATTTAAATTAAATCCCGTGTGTAGTTTAATAAGATCAACTTTTACTATTAATAAATTATTGTATAGATCAATACTCGCGTCTTTACTTTTATCGTTTTTAACCGTCCAAACGACTTTTTGTCTAACGTCTCACGTCTGTCGCCGTATATACCAGCTAGTTTAAATGTTAAAAGTAAACTCTACAAACTATATAGTAAGCTCTCCAGTCACCATCGGTCGACATCAGTAATCTCTGATCGTAAAACAATTTTTTTTATTTTTATCGTTGTGTTGTACGTAATACTATGTAGATTGTAATTATTTTCCCTCCGGAACAACTTCCTAATTACGCAACTGTAAGTACAAATTGTATATACCTGCATATTGGCCCCACATGATATTATTATTTTATTTATTATCGACAAATTGTCATTGGGTCGTTTGAGACATTCCGCGAACAATAATACAATTGATTATTTTTACGCAGTTTTATTTAAATCGGGACGAGTTTAGCCGCAAAAGTCTTGTAACGTACTTACAAGACGACTATTATAGTGCATCAAGACTATAACACTGCGTTGAGCTGGTACAACCGTTTTCCGCACTTGGATTTTAAATAGATCATGATCGAACAATGTATTTTTTACCATGTGCTAAATCGTCTATACGAAAAATGATTGAGATGGTCGTTAAAGCTACACGAGATCCTATAGTATAGAATCTCCAACAATAAATATTCACGTGTGTGACAAAAAGTATGTACAAATTATATGAATATATTAATATTATATTATTACCTACTGCACATTAGTATAATTTGAAGGCATTGGAGTCCTCAAATAGCTAAATCAACAATGAGTGTTATTAAAACACAATAATAATAATATTAACTCTCGGTGGCGTGTCGTGCGCTTTTTGTCCGCCAAGCGGCGTTTTCGCGGGATCCCCAATCGACTGGCCCGCAAAAGCCGTTCGGTTCTCAAAGTTACCGGCCTTTCCGGGCCGTTTGGCACCGGATTTGCTGAGTGTCGGGTTGGGTCGGGCCCGGCCACCCGGACTCGAACTCACCGGTCGGTCGACGGTCGCCCGAACAACAGATTTGCTGTTTTCGCGCCATACCGCGTGGTACTCGAATCGAGACAGCCGCAAAGGGGGTTTATACCGGCCAGAGGGGCTTTGAAAAGTCACCAACGACCGACAGTCAGCTAACTATTATATAGTATAGCATGACTGACGGGCAGGTCAACTAAAGGCTGTTCACATAGAACGGCCCTCAGAAACCTTTGTAAAAACTTATGTACAAGTTTTTCAGTACCCGGGTCCCGAATCCAGCGTCGTTTTGTGAATGTTGGACTCGGGACCCGGTTCTGTAAACTTATAAATTTTAAGTGTGTCCGCCTGAGTAACTCTTGACGGCACACTTGTATGCCACTGTGGTGCCCACGGGCCGGACTGAAATGTCTTTGGTTGCGTCACTGATAGACGGTATAAAGGGCAACTGAAAACGAGGCGTAGACCATATACTGTCTATGCCTTTAATTTCAGTTGTCTCTTTAAATCGTCAACTAGAGAAGCCCTCAAAGTTATACAATGGAGACAAGGCTTAACCTAACCGGTTAGACAAGTCTTTAACGTCCGGTAAATGGAAACCATACACAGAGCTGCGATTTTTTAATTTTCGAAAAATCGGAGAAAAACAATAGTTTGTACATTTTTGTAGATCATTTTTTTTTTTTTATTGTGTTACCCGGTATTTTAAGAGGAGACATTTTTATATAAGACGACTATTATACTGCCTCACCACTATAATAGTGCGTTGAGCTGGAACAACCGTTTTCCGCACTTGGATTTTGGATAGATCATGATCGAAAAATGTACCATGTGTCAGATCGTCTATACGATGAATAATTGAAAAGGTCGATGAAGCTATACGAGATCCTATAGTATAGGATCTACAACAATAAATTTTCTCGTGTGTGACAAAAAATACTGACAAATTGTATACGATTTTAATCAGTCCCGGTTTTTTCAAATATCTCGTACTGCACACTTTTATTACTGAAGGCATTGGAGTCCTCAAACGGCTCAATCAACAATGAGTGTTATGAAATCACAATAACAATAATATTAATGGAGTGCAAAAATTTTATAACGGATTATTCATTTTTCAGTTTTTGTTCGATAAAAGGTGGGGTACAATGTATTGATTATTTAAACGAAGAGTATATAGGTCTTATACACATCTGTTTTTTTTGTACTGCACAAAGTGTGTCGTATTGCACACTGGTTGTTTGTGAAAAAAAAAAAAAATACTGAAAAACTGAAAAAGTCTTTTCAATTCGTTTATGGCGTAACTCGTAACGGTGTTGTTGTAAAATAAAAAAAGATTGATTATTAACAATTACCTATATATTATTTTAAGTCAATGTTTTTGGTATTACAGGCAAATCGATTCGAACGTTTTCGGGGCACAAAATACCATCATACGGTCGTATTTTAAACGACTTTACGTCTTCACTTGAAAATATCATTATCGATAGAAGAAGAGCGTGAAATCGAGATATATATAATATATTATTTATACCATAGTACCGTCGTATCGTAATGACATCAATGACATGTCCGAATCGTCCGATGATGTGTAAAATATACCGTCGTGTGATGCGATGTGATGTGTTTCGCGTTCCGTTCTAGTAGTTTATAGAAAGAAAAAAAAATGTCCACGCGATATTATTTGTTTACCGCAATATAATAATGTTTACGCGTGATCGTCTCGGTTCCTCGAGGATTTATTTTCTTTTTTCTTTTTTTTTTCTAGTCTTTTTTTACTATTTTCAAGTCCTTTTTATTTATTATTATTTTTTTTTTTCTTTTCTAGCTCGAGTCGTGCGTTTGCGCGCTATTGTTTAGACTATAATATTATTACGCTAATGACCGTTATTGTTCGTCGCCACAAGTGTAATACAATATGTACGCTACAATATTATTACTATTATTATACACTCTGAAAATCCGCGACGACCGTTCGACCGCACATAACACCTCATACCCGTAAAAGTGGGTCAAAAGTCTTCGGCGATAAAGCGTTTTGTGAATTTTGTCCATGCCGCTGGTGTTTTATTTATATATATATAAATTTTTTTTGTCGACCTTCCGTCGCACATAAGGACATTCTATATGTGCACAGAACACGGATAGCGCAATCTAATTCGCCTTCCGTTCGACCCTCGATTCGCCTCCCATGAACTTTTAAAAAAACCAAAAAAAAAAAAAAAACCAAGAAAAAAAAAACTAACTGTTATTCGAATTGCCTGCTGATTTTTCAGAAAATACTTTGAATAGCATCTCAAATATGATATCGAAAGAGATTAGGGTATGTACCGTGCGTGTTTTTTAATCTGTCGAATAATGATAATTATATTTAGTTACTATATGTTATATTATCAACTGTAACTATATATCAATTCTCGAACGTCAAACGAAAATAAAATATGATATTTGATAATATATCGATATTTCCACAATTATCACTTTATTGGTGACGCATTGACATTTGCACGGACGAATAACTTTTTACATAGCGATATATATTTTTTGTATAATAATTATAATCAAGTATATTTTTTTTTTTTTTTTTGTCAGATATCATTTTCACTATAAATTACATTGAGAATAATATTAATCGTAGAATGTTAATAAAATTAATGTGTCACGCTTACATTGTCACACGATAGGAAAACCAGTGGTAATCAAATTCACAGGTACGAATAGTAGAAATAGTTTATCGTTTTTATTATCAGAGTAAATGATCAAAATTGTATTCCAGAATAACAAAAAAAAAAAACAATTGTCAATTCAATCACATCGATTTAAGAATAAGGCCACTGGACATATAATATAATTTCACACTGTAATTTCCAATCCGGCTATCGACGTAGATTTATTTTACTAAATCGGTTTGGAGTCTAATGAATAATGGCCAATGGGTATTGTACATGAGGCGATTTCGATTTCGTATAAGAAAAAGTGGACCGATTATAGTAGTACAATAGTCAAACAGGGTGAACCTGCCATTATATACGCGAAAATGTCGAGTAAATTTGATTTTGGTTTCCCTTCCGATATTGTAATAGAATCGTTTATCAATCGCTCTGTAATAGGTGGGTGCGATAATGTTAATGATCGAGTACGAAAAATGTCGCGGCGAACCTTGTTGCCAACCAATAACTACCCAACATTTTATGAAAATAGTTTTGTTATTAATTTGTAGATCCGCGTATGTGTATATATGAGTATTAAGTGATTAACCCTGTGACCTATCCGACGTGGTTTTGCATAACAAATTGAGGGTTATTTTCTCTTAAGTTCCGACATAAACGGTGTCGTCTTAAGGCATATTGTCCCGAAGGTCCCGAGCCCGGGGCCCTTGAATTTACAAAAATTGCACTATTCACAAATTGCCTACCATCATTTTACATTTTTTTTTTCTTAACATTTTTTAAAATTAGCTTTGTATAGAAATAATACAATTAGATCAATGAAAATTGGATTCTAAACATCAGGCTAATGAAAGTATATCGTTTTCTATAGTACAGACAAATTCTAAAATAGAAACTTACTTCCCAATTATAGATACATTAATAAACTCGGTTAATAAATCGTGGTAAAATCATACAAATAGATAATGCACTGTTTGGATTTTTTTTTCGAAATTTGAAAAGTTTCGAGACAAAAGAAATACAAGCCCATTGTAAAACACTTGCGGAATTATTATACGGATAAATCATAATTTAAGTATTTAAAGACGACGAGCTCGCATATCTGCGTACAACTTTATGATACAAGGTAATTTTAGGTCGGGAATGGTTGGTAATACTATTTTTTTTTCGTTTTCGAACCCCGGCATCATTTATCGGATCCGTATCGTTTTCGGACATTTGCCCCTCCTAATCCGTAATGCGGGTTTACAGTTTTTCTTTTCTCCCGTCACGTGCGCGTCGTTATATCCAAGTTTTTTTTTTTTTTTTTTTTTTTCAAGATTTCAATTAACATTTAAAAAGAAAAGGTAAATAACGCGCACCAAAACGTGCGTACGGGAGCGAAAAAAAAAATAATAGTAATAATAATGATAGTAATAATATAGAAAAAAGAAGAAAAAAAACCCATTGAATAGGCCGAAAAAGCACACTATTATATATATAAAATATTATTACGTTCGTCCGTCGCTTTCTATACGCGCGATGACCGGCGCGACGGCCCCGTTTCGGGCACGTACCTACGAGACCCGGGGGTACGGCCGGCCGATGATGCGACGGCGATGACAATCGGAAATCTTCGTCCGCCGCGCGCAACAACACTACACAACATTCTATGCGTATCGGCCGGGTGGCAGAGGTGGCAGCCGTCGGCGGCGGAGGTGGCAGCCGGCTGCGGTGGCGGTGGTGGCGGCGGCGGTGAATGGTCGGCGCGGCGACGCGTCTCCGCGCGCTTCGTACTCGTACCCGCGAGTAGCGTTGTACAGTGTGCGTCGCGTATCTCGTTCGCGCGGTCACGTTTTGTTTCTTTTTGTTTTTTTGATTATTTTTTTGTTTTTTTTTTTTTTTTTGGTTACGTCTCCCCCTCAAATACACCGCCGTGGTACACGGTAGTCTTGTCGTACGTACGAAAAACGAACCGTTCCGACTATAAAATAACCCCCCCCCCCAAAAAAAAAAAAATAACCCATTCCACCCCCATCACCCCAAGCGTTTTTTTTTTTTAAAATACAATTATTTTTCCGTTTTTAAATTATTATTATTATTATTATTATGTAAGCGGTTTTCCTCCGGTTTTCCCGTGTGGATTCGCGTGTGTCAGTATATAAACACCACAATACAATATAGTATTTATAATGGACGACGAGACGGCGTTGGTATTGGGCGTGCAGCTCTTGGCTCTGTGTTGCATCGCGTGCTCACTGGTGGGTATACAATTAAAACAAAATACATATATTACGCTTGTCTACTGGGGAAAAGGGATTTTTCGAGAAAAATATATATATTTTTTTTTTTTTTGAAATTTTTTTTGTTGAAAATTTTCGTCATTATCGATTCGTATATATACGGTCCAGGAATTTCCGGAACGGGCGCGTCGTCACCATAATTATGCAACGATAATATTTTCGGAAGGGTAAATTTAAGATTGGACTTGTACAATACTCTTAGGTTAGGTTATCCATAAATACAATGCATATTTCTAAATGTCAGTAGGGATTTCTTCCCCGCCCCCAATCATGTACACCGCTAATCCTGTCAGTGGCGTGCGCAGGGATGGAGATTATGGGTTAACCCGTCGTTTCCATAACGCATAACAGTATTTATTTACTACATAATATATCATTTTGATATATATATATATATATGTATTTCACCAAATTTCAAGCTAGATTTATTCAATAAAATTCAGTTTTTTCGGATCCCGTTTTTAATTTCCCATTGTCGGGTTAAGATTCTACGATTTATTCACGATTATAATTTCAAACATCTCCCACACATCGTTGAAAATTTCTGGGCACACCACTCACCCATGTGTGTTGTCACATTACTGCAATATTATAAAGACAATAATAATGGTGTATGTTTTAAAATAAATTAGATGTAATTTTCAACGAAGTTTTCATCCGAGAAACAAACAATAATATTGAGATTTGAAAAATTGGATGATATACGTATAAGTGTGTACGTAAACGAAAACGATATTAAAACGAATTAAGCGGACGCGATAGCAAAAACATGCTTACGCAGATTGCATAGGACTCGATTTTGGTTATAGAATAAAAGTCCCTATTAAAAATCAAAAAGGAAACAATATTTCTCAGAGGCCAAGACGAAGCGTTTTTGTCCGTTATTCCGAATATACAAATATTCAATATATTAAATGTATAGTTATACATCGTTTAGAAATAACGGCTATTTCGACATTTTTAAATGACTGTAACTTTTCAAAAAATTAATTTTCAACAAAAAAACTATTTTAATTTCATAATGGGGATGCATTTACTATAATTCCAAAAATAAGCGAGTTCTATGCAGCCTATGTAGGCATGTTTTTGCTATGTTGTCCGCTAGTTGGACTGAGGACAGCAAATGCGGGTATCACGTCCTCTTAAGAGGACGCCAAACAACACGTATTTCGATTGTAAAAACCGTTTTACACGGAACAACTCAACTTGTTCCATATTTATAGTAGGAGGTACCACTGTAAATATGATTGCCCTATCCAACAATTTTGTATAGGTAAATGAAAAATCTAAAAAAATCAAATGTTTGCTAACAGAAATACGGACAATGTCGAGTGCTCCCGTGCAAAACAGTTTTTACAATCGAATCATGAGTGATGAATTATGGCGTCCTCTTAAATTAATTTCATTGCGTATAATGTTACCTACAATATTTTTTCAAATGAAAATAATCGGGAAATTATAATATTGATCACGTGTGTTGTCCATGCGGAATGGTAAATAATTATTTTATTCGATTTGGAACAAATGTCAGTATAAGCCATTTAAACCATTGTTCATTAGAAACGGATTTATGTGAAAATCTCAATGAATATCAATAGCAGGAAGTAAATAGCACGTGTTATCAAACTCACCAAAAAAACAATAGGTAAAATTAATTATTCAACAGCGAACGAGAGACATAAATTAATATAATATTTATTGTATAAAAATAAAATGATTATACATATAGTTTCAATTGTAAAGCAGATTATAATTTATACATTTCACAAAAAATCACATAATCTCCGATTAATGTAATAGCTATGGACACGTCAAATTGAATACATTTAGCTATGCTATCGTTATTTCAGATTTTTTTTTATATATATATATATTTTTTAAATTTTACTTATCATTCGCTGACATATAAATACGAAATTAATAATATTCTGCTAACCGTGTTATATAAACTGCTTATACAGCTCAAAAATAGTTCAAATATGAACACGCACAATTTATAAGCGAATTCAATTATATTTTGTTTATAAAAAGTGTGCAAATGATTTACAACTGCAGTGTAATATAAATGCGTGTATGACATTTACGCAAACACGTATGTATTTAAATTTGCTCACAAATGAATATACTGACAAAATAAATTAACTTTAAAATAAGCATGTAGGTACATATTTTTGCAGCTAATAAATTCGCATAAGTCATTAAGTACATAAGTACATATCTATAGTATACGAAATCGTTTATTTGGTGTATGGTATGAAATAAAGGTTTATAAATTACAAGTATATCAATATAACATACGAGTGTGTAGAATAAGTACAAACATTTTAATCCGATAGTTAAATTTTATTTTGAAAAGGAAAAAAAAATGTATAATTTCAATATACACAAAATAATAACCATGTATTATGTGTGTTCGGTTGAGCTTATTCTATATTTAAATTAATCGATATGTCCTTTAAACGTATTTTGTATTTAAGTGATTTTCTCTATAGGTACCTAACACTATGCGATGAGGGGGTGGGATGGTAGGAAAACTGACGAGTTTCAATTGATAGAGTTGATGGATCATTTATAATTAATTTCAATTGCATTTTAATACGACCATTACGGATATACTATAATGGAATAAACATATTTATTAATTATTTTTTTTGCTAAATATTTTACTATTAATTATTTGTAAAGCCTTTAAAAAAAAATCGGCAAGTCAGTCGGCGGAATGGATTTGGTTCCCACCCCCCCACCCCTGCTAAAAAGACTTTGTTACGTCTAATTATTCATCGCTAAAATCATTCGATCCGGTCCATATACTATAATCTTAAGTCTACACCATTCAATTTTAGGCTTCTCCACCCCCATCGCAGTCTTTCTTTTTGCAATAATATTATCGTGACGCTTTTGAAATACGTTTAAAATGAATTTTAAACCGTTTGTACACTATACTACTATTGTATATACGATATTGGGTGTATCGGAAAATCGCGAAATAATTGGACACGATTCGTCTGACCATATGCACCGAGCGTAATACTATATTTACTACGTGACGCGTACAAGTTTTTGTGAATTTTTGCGAATCGTGACCGAAAACTCGATGGTACGTATTACATATCAATATATTATAATATTGTATGATTATGTATGTATGGACAACAAAAAAAATTTTTTTAAAAATACGCTACCAAGCAAAACAGGTTATTATACCTATTAACTATACATGTTCAATGCTCATGTTGTTATTATTTAATATTATATAAAATTAATAATTATTTTAAGTACGTTTTCTCAACGGTTTGTGTAACCAATATGAGAATATTGTTAACGCGATTAAATTTTAAACGCTTTCTAGATAGATGTCCATAATATATTATTACAAACGTACATTTCGTCTCGTTTAAATATTCTACTCATTAAATATGTGATGTTATCTTGATTTCGTTGAAATTTTAGAAATTAATCTCATACACAACCCGACGTTGTTTGTCAATATTTCGCTTGGTTTTTAATTTTTTAAATCTATAATATATTGTATGATAGCCGACAGCAATCGGCAATATTTTTTACTCTGAGTAAACTACGGTAGTATACTGGTATTTTTCTATTTGAACATTAAGTATTCTACCCAAGCATTGTCAATGTCATATCGGAGTTATTATATTTATTGTTAATCAAACTATGGTGCGTATACCTACGACCTTATTATTATTGAATATCGTACTACTTTCTCCAAACTGCACAGCTTATTCAAGGGAAAAAAAATATATATAAAATATTGACAACTTAAATATTGCTGTTTTTTTTTTTTCGATCAGTGTATGATTAAATTGTTACAATTATATAATTCTATACATATATATATATACAGTATACACCTAATAATCTAACACTACTTCAACGATAAGTGTTATCCACGGCGTATTGCATCTTTAATAATAATATTATCATATTAATGACTGAAAAACCTTGAAACATTTATTTGTAATTTATTTTTTCGCGCTGAGGAATTAAAACCACGTAATCTGTGTAACGAATATATTATAATGGTAAGTCCTCCTCCTCCTCCTCCCATCACCCATACTTTCCCCCACCTGCCAATCGCCATGTACGCGTAAGTTGATAAATATATAAAATTTTATTTTATTTTGATGTTCGATTTCACTGACTTTCCAATATGACTGCGACGTACAAGAAAGAATTTTAACTAAACGTTACCTATAATCGTGTTTTAAATATGTTATTGTATATCCTTGTACTGAACACGTCGCCCAATGCCTTTTATATATTACGGGCGTATATTTTACAGTTTTTTTTTTTTTTAATAAAATTGAAAAATAATTAATAAAACAATAACCACGTTGATAACACTTGTCCGTGTAGGTGTATACTTTTATTGTACTTTCACTGGAATTTTAATTTCTATGCGATTAGTGTTTTAAACATTTAAATTATATAACACCGTCCAAATCAATGGCGTATTTATAGGAAAGCTGAGACTGCTGTAGCCTTCCCACCCTTCGAAATATCTGTCAAATAGCGGTTTCAAATAAAAGTAAAACGGCAGGTTCCGGGGCCTTGAAACGGTATTTTTTTTTTTATAGAAGTATATAACAAGTCTATATAATTTTAATTAAATCAACGAATAATTAAAAAATATAACTAGTTTGATAGGTACTTTACTGTATTTGTAGAGAAAAAAAAAATCAACAATATTACAGAAGTACCTATTATAATATTATTACAATGTACCTATATTTCTGTATATTGAAGTGCAGTTTATAATTTCTAGCCGTTTCGAGAACTAATTATAATATGTATACTTGTACCTGCTTAATCATGTCAATAAAACATGTGTATCTACTATAATATGAACTACTACAAATGTTTAAAATTACAAATTTAATTAAAATTATTTATTAAATATTTGATATTACCTATTAAAGCTACTCGTAATAATATTTCAAACTGATAATTTTTGTTTTTTTTTTTTTATTTAATTAAATATTATTAAATATGTAAAATGTAAATACACCGAAATCCCGAATAATATGCAACTAATACAATGTATACAAATAAGCTAATTAAAAAATTTAACGCTTATCGTCAAAATTTGAACATAAAAACAAAAATATATTACGCTCAATTTTTTTTTTTTCATCACTAAATAAAACGCACGTTGAACTTTACGTAAAATTAACGTGAAAACCAATTATATCCACATTAAACCATGTAAAAACTAAAAATACTCGAAAACTTCAAATGCCTATAAAATATAAATAGCTCAAAAATCTCCAGAATGTTTTGAAAGGTCCATAGCAATATTCTGTAAAAATGTCAGATCTGTACGATTATTTTTTACCGAATTATAACAAAAAAAAATCGAAAATTATACCACATTAAATTGCCACAAATTTTTCGTTTTTTCCTGGTTTTTCTGAATTTTTAAGACAATTATAACGAAATAAATAAAATAATCTCCCCAGTGCACCAACTAGATTTAAAATACTTTCAAAAAAGTTGCTATACTTGAAAATTGAAGCAGGATGTGTGGTAGAAAAGTTGTTTAAAGACGGGGAAAAAAAACACACACCAAACCAATACATTCTTTGCTTCGCTCAGAATCTAAAACATATTTTAATAATGAAGTAATACCTAATTATTTTAATTTATTTTATATACATTTTCAATATTAGTTTAGAGAGCTTTTTACCAATATAGATTTATAATAACAAAAAAAATATGTTAAATACAATGGTCACGGAAGATGAATTCTTAATAAAAAAAAATGTATAAATACCTATTGTTTTCTAGTTGGTTTTTTATTGTTTTAATACGGCGGTCGTAAAATATTTAATTTTGATAACATTTTGTCGTGTCATAAATCTAATATATATATTTTATTTAAATATATTTTTCTCTCTCTTTGAAAAACGATACTTTGTTTACTATGTATTGTTTATAAAATTATTAAAAAACTTTGTCTCGTTCAGAGTTTCAGTTAATAACGGAAAAAAACAACGTTTTAAATCCTTAAAATTACCCACTTGAATGACACTTGAGAGACTATAAATTATAGTATAAGTTAGTCATGAGGATAAAATGTGTGCAAATTTGTAATTAATTTATTATTTTAATTTTAGACTTTAAATGTGGAAAATCTATTTGAATTACTAAGATGTGTTTTTTTTTTGTTGCTCGGATAATTCTTTTTGGGTTAGTAAAAATGCTCCGATTTTTCACGCAGTAACCTTAACATATGCGGATTTTCGCCCGGTGGTATTTTACTTGAAAATATTTCCGGATTTCTGATGGGTTTATTAATAGACAAATGACGACGATACGTCGGTTTTATTTTTGTTGATTTCCGGGTTACCTTGCATTAAAATACTATAACCTTGCCTGCAGTTTACCGAGCTCCGCTCAGAATCGTTTTTCGATTGCGACGGTTTATCGCTGCTTTTGGTATATTATAAACCGAATTACCCTATATCAGTATGAAGTCGTCCCACTCGCACGGTGCGAAGTGTAATATGCATGGCCACTTATTTATTTGAATTTACGAATTTATTTGAAGAACATGAAGACAACTGCATTCCGCATAACCGAATCGTATAATATAATAATTAATAATTATATACGGTTTTCCGCGATGCGTTAAATAATAATCGGCTGCGGTATACGTGTATACGAGTATATAATATAATGATAATAATAAATTATTGTAAACGATATAACGACACGGTGCGTGATGTACCTACACCAGGGGTCTTCAACATACGGCCCGTCAATCTTTTTGAACCGGCTCGCCAAGTTAAGTGATGTTTTGATAATTCGTTTTGAGCGCATTCGAATTTTCGAAAATCCATTTACCATAGAATTCGAAACATTACCGACGGAGTTACAGCTCTAAGTTATAGAACTCGCATCAAACAACCAGCTCAAAAACTGTTTCAAGGAAACCAGAGACTGCAAAAAGTTTACGCCATGTTGCCAGTGGACTCTTTTCCAAATCTCAAAAAATGTGCACGTGAAATGATTTCAATATTCAGCTGTGCCCACCTATGTGAGCACACTTTTTCAAAACTGATATACTTCGAATCAAAGTATATAACCAACTTGAGCATTTACGAGCGACGTTGCTAGATGGGACGACCAAGTTCGATCCAAAATATCGATCACAAAAATTGGAAAAGGACAAGAAATTCCAAACTTATCATTAAGCAACAGTAACTTATCACGATAAAACATTTTTTTTTTCCTTTTGTAAAATTACAATTAAAACAAGTGATCGGTATTCATCTTCTGTTTCATTACCATTCTCAAAAAAAATTTAGCCCGCGATACCGACGCGTGTCTCAGATATGGCCGGCCGTAAAAAAAAAAAAAAAATAAAAAGTTGGAGACCACTGACCCTACACCATCGGTACGATGCGATAAAAAAAATTGTTCGCCACCACGATGCGGTTGGCGTGACGTGGTAACAGTGATAACGTCATTATAATCCGACTGTATACAGGTACACGTGCGGTCACAGCGCCCGGTTAAATAAACCGGGTGGTCTACACTCGTATAACGTATTTCTTATTATTATTATTATTATTATTACGTACGGGCGGTTATGCGATATTTACTTCCGATTCCGATATCCCGAAGGTACGATATTACAACGATAATAATACTATTTGCCGATATAATACGACTTGACGGACGTGTGCTCGTATAATATTATTGTGTACCGTAAACTGCGGCTGTTGTAAAACCGCACCGCACGAGAACAATAAATTGCCATACCTACAAACGCTATTGCCCTATATGCTTTCACCGAATTATACGGACGTCCGACGATAATATCGTATGCGAGTACGAATCCGGCTGATAAGTCATAACGTATAGGACGTAACAATACGAACCGGCAAAACGGATTCTGTATGGCGGGAAAAAATTTCGCTGATTTGTCGAGTAAACACGTAATATTATAATAATGCGATGTGCGCGTGTGTAGTAACGCGCGAAAAGACGGAAGTGAACAAAAAAAAAAACCCCGTACACAACCGAAAAATACGGGCAAATATAGAAGGAGGATAGTTTACCAATTCCAAAGCCTCACCTTAAACTATTCGATACTTTCCTATGAAATACCTAAAGGCATTTTATTTAATAAACCGATACCGGTTGATAAATACATAAACTTACGCAAGTAAGATAAAAAAAAAAAAAAAACGAACAATTTGATAATTTGTGTATAATAATAATTAGAACGTTTGGAAGTCAATCAAGCAATATTGCTTTAGTGCACAGAATTCGGTGTCGTTATTGTGTTGATTTTTGTGTAACCAAAGGAACCCGGAAATAAAAAAAATAAATTCCAACATTGCTACGGACCCCCGTATAGAAATTTAAATTTAAAAATATCCGCTGGGGTTAAACACGTTCACATCTCACGTGCTATTTATAGATGTTGTCGAAAATCGATGTACCAATCATTGTCGTATTATTTATACGTCGGTTTTTTTTTTTAACGTTTTAGATATTTACTTTTCCGGAAACCCGCATATTTCATAAAGTATACAATTTTGAACATTTCTACTAAATTGAAAAAAAATTTCTTCGCCGCACTCGGAATATAAAACATTTTTAACGGTAGAGAAAAAAACCGATAATTCGGGGAACATGTCCTCCTTCCTCCTGAATGGACGATCGTGATAAGGTATATTGTATAGTGTATATTTTCAATTGTCTTGCACAAATTCAATATACAATATACTTGCATTTAGACTAATACATTTTTTTTCGACCATTCATGTCACGAGATTTCTCATTGTTTAAATCAAAAAATACCACATTATTTTATTTCCCTCGCATTATTAGCAACAATAGTTCTCGGGAGACAATTTAATGTCTGTCCCGAATAGCTTATTGTTACTTAAATACGTTTAAGTACTAAGTATACACTGAAATCTCTTAATCCGTTCCTGTTCGCAGTTCATAAAATATTATCGCAAGTACCTATATATTATTAAATTTTTATGGCTTATAACATTTCTAAGTTATCAAATTTAAACAAAAATATCGTAACCGTTTGTGTTTTATAGTCTTGACATTTCGGTGATAAAAATATTATGATCCAAACATTAAAAATGAAAGAATAAAATAATAAAAAACCTCTTACTTAAAACAAAAATAAATGGTGCAATTATTTTGTGTTATACATTTAAGGTACTTAAGACTTAACCTACCCGCAGATTACTACGTATTACTTTCAAATAATATTTTACATTATAAAATGTGTTTTTTTTTTTTTTTTTTTTTATCATACAAGTTGTTTATAATATTAGCGAACAACTGGAAATGTATACATTATAAAATAAAATTAATACCGCTACTATAGTTAAGTAGTACTCGTATTTTCACCACCATTTTTTTTTTGTCTAATCTAACCGCGCGTTAACCTTTAATAGACAACACGTCCGTACAGATTAAACAAAATATGTTCGACTACTCGCGTGCTCGTCAATTTAATGTTATTAGGTATTGTTGTATTATAGTAAAGAAATGGGCAAAATTAAACTGACACGAAAAAAAATTAAAATCGTTTGTTACTACTATATAAGTATTATTACGGTTAATATATATATTTTTTTTTTTTTGTAAATAAACGCGATTTCACATATTCAAATATATATTCTATCTATGGAAGTAAATACGTATTGGTGTACTTAATAAGCCAATTATTATATTAAACACAAAAAATTACCTGCGTATATACAGAAAAAAAAATTATATATGAGCTGTCGTTTAAAAAAAAAAAAAAAAATCCGTTATACACATCACACACACTACTACGCTATTGTTTATAGGCAATTGTCATTTCATTACATAAAAAAAAAAAAAAAATACTGTTTTGGTGCCTGCATTTGTAATCAATGCGGTTACAAAATATTATACTACGTTATGGGAATAGCTGCACATACCACAACTGTGGTATATTTCACATACGGACCTAGTGGTTTTTTTATATACGAGACAAATTTAATATTAAGGGTTTTTCTTGGCAACCAATACGCTTTTTATGTATTTTCATGTTTGGACGAATAAAAATGAATACTCATACGCATTATCATAAATTATATATTTCAAAATCGAGTAATATTGACAAAATGCCAAACTACAATAATATAATATGCGCGTAAGCCGTAAAAATAGAATATAAGCATTTTTTTTTATTCTCTAATATTACAAAACCGATTTCCCATACGAGTATAACATAATATTATCTTTCATCGTCGTATACTAATACTTTTATATAAATGTGATAAATGCAGATCATCGTGGGAGAAAGGAGGCAAGACGTGGAAATTTCCCCATGGTTTATCGTTTTTTTTTAGTAAATCATTTTATTTTATTGATAAATACTGTTTCAGGTGCTGTATTTGTTGCGGAAAATGAGCAGGAAGCCCGTGTACTCGGCTCCGGCGCTGCGGTCCGTGTTGGTCACGTCGTGCGAGACGTCCGTCGGGCTGCAGCTGTGCGACAGGCTGGCGGCCGTGGGATTCCGTGTGTTCGCCGGCTACAAACCGGACGGCCGGTCGGACGCCTCGGATTCCGCCTCGGCGGACTGCGCCGCACTGTCCAGCGGAGCCTGTGCCATGCTCCGGTGGCGCGCCAAGCAGCGCGAGTCTGCCGCGTCGGACGCGGAACAGGCCCCGGGCGGCGTAGTATTCGTGCCGCTGGACGTGACCCGGGAGGACTCGCTACACGAGGCCGTGGTTACCGTCAAGCGACATCTGCCTGCCGGCGAAGACGGTCAGTACAATATTATTTACCGTTGTTGTTTGAGCGAGATTGAAGTATTTTAATGGACAGCGATTAGTGTAACTGGACGGTTATAAGAGGGCAGCGGCAGGTTTATCGCCCCCGCCTCCCCTCGAACCGTAGCTTTAAAATTGGGTTTATATATTATCGTAGTTTTTAGATTTATTTCAAGCGCCCGTATAACATATGTTTCGAGAGTTTTTGAAGAAAAATCAGCTAATACCCGAACATTTCAATCAAAAGTGTCCGTAATCACTTTTTCCTGGTCAAATAGCAACGTTGAAATTTTCAGTTTTTTGCAATTTTTATTGTTGCATATCCCCGATTTTTCTTGTACATTTCTAAAAGATAAAATTTCTATTGAGACACCATTTTACTAATTTAAGTTTAAGTTATTTTAACACTATTTCCGCCTCCGCCCTCGCAATTGAACGTCAAGTATAACCGCTATTGGGTTGGAGAAAAATCCTAATCTTTCGAGAAACAAACGGTTTTGAAACATTTTTACTAACCAAAAAAAGTGTGTTTGTAATCAGTAAAAGTGCCAGTGTTATTGGTATTTTAACTATACTGTATAGTATGTTCTGTATGGATTCTTCGTGACACCTCAAAATCTGAAATTTTAAATAAAAAAAATTCTGTTTACCCGTGCTGCTATGCCGAATGGCGTTTGTTTTTTTAATGATCCGACTTTACTAAAACGTATAGTAGTCAAATTTAATCCGCGTGAATATGCATAAACTCGTCATCGAGATTTGACGCGTATCGTCGTATTTCTATAAAAGTAACTCACAGACGATAATTATTATGATGATGGTCGACGACAGATAACTAAATGCCCATTCATAATATTTATATAATAGAGATTATTATAGAGATAAATAATTATTTTCGTATTCAATCCGGCTTGGACAAAAAAGAAAAAAAATAATAATAATAATACAAATTGATGTACGACCATGAAACGAATAGGTATATAATATAATGCGATATATATGATGATACCTATCTTATTGTGATGAGCTATACCTAAACTGGTGAGACTACTGTGTTTTTAGTTAAACCGATTTTATTATTATTTAATAGCTGTGGGACCTTCCCATAGTAATATCGTTGTCGTATTGTTCATAATAATAATTTTGTTGTTACAGTTTTACTCATTTCAAGGTCTCGAATTTACGACTATTTACGAACGTTGACATTTTCGTATACATATATACCATTTTATTTTGTCCATTTTATAACCGACAGCAGTAGAGGATCTATGTGAACATTACTACCCCACTGCTGCAATACTTATTTACTTACTATATCGTATGTATAAGTCTATATTATATTTTTATTCGCATACTTGAAATGATTAGTAATAAACAATAATAGTTATTGGTACCCATTTGTGCTATCCCGAAAACATCAGCACATTTTCTCGCCTATTTGGCACCGATTCCCACCTCTTTTCAAAAATCAAATTACCGTACTATACCGTCTCGCGAATCTCCGCGCGTTTTTCTACCACAAAAAAAAAAAATCAATAATCATACTAACTACGGGTTTTTTTTTTTTTAAATTTTTTATTGTAGACTAAAATTCGTAGAAAAATGTGCAGAACATTTGGGCTATACAGATAAGAAGCTGAATTGACTTTTGACTAAAATCAGTGCTAAATTCAGATGGAAAACCCCACAGATATTTTCGACATAGAGTAGTTATTAGGTATACGATATATTTTTTTTTTTTTTTTTGCAAACTCGTCGTTTTTTATCGACCAAAATGGATTTCAATGCAAAATTACGTAATACGATACGTAATGCGATTGAAAGAAAAAAATGTATTTCTAAAAAAAACAAACCTTATTTTTATACTGATATTAAGTGATAAGTGATAATAGTATTTTCGAACGTATTGTATACCTACTTAAATAGTGTTAGGTAATACTTAGTACTTTTGCAGAAAGAACGTTGCAGATACAATCGATCATTATATGCGTACACAGAGAATGTGCGTAAATATAATTTTCACCGGTATCTTTATATAAATAATACCGAGAAAGTCGTGAATTCGTATATATTTACGAGTATATAGTGTAAAACAAATTTTATCATCGTCGTGATCTTCGAACGAGATTAATTTTTAATGCACTAAATAGTATACCTGCATTTCCTTTTTAATAGGCTTACGTTTACGGTGGTTTAATAAGCTCACTATAGTTGATTTTATTAGCCACTTATTAACTGTTATTTTCGAGCGAAACATTTTTTATAAATATATAAATGCACTCGAAGGCGGGCATTTAATGAATAAAATCTAGTCAATAAGTTTAATGAGCGAAAAAAAATCTCTACAGTCGCGAACAGTTTTTAAACTTCAATAACAAAAAACAAATTATGAACTCGTTAAGTTCAAAGTTAAAACGAAAAAATAAAAATATAAACTGAACTCGCTTGGTTGACTGTCTTTGAAAATGTCCAATGTTCAGTAGCTAATATATATTGCGGAATCGTAAATATAAACTAAACCGGACTACAACACAGTATACCTATATACTGTGATACGGCCGGTTAAATTTGATTGACATACAAAAACCAACTATAAAATGAGTCATTTAATAATAAAACTACTTAACTACTATAATAGTAATCGAGTAAAATACTACTTAAAAAAAAAAAATTCGCTTTTCAATTGTAGCTAACGCCCACCATAACGTATAAATTGTATAGGTACAATAAATTTACGTCCGAATAATAACGATAATGAATATAATAATATTATTGTTTTATTCGAGACAAACCATATGTATTAGGTTATTCGTAGGTATACGAAATGTATTACATTATAATATTATGGTTTTCGAAGTACGTTTATAATGTATGGACGAATAACTTGCAATTTCAAAATACAATAGATTTCCGACAATGATTCTTCCCATTGAATAATTTAAAACGTGATAATATAGTAGTTATTTATGTTAACGTAATACTCAGTACTCGTATATAAAACGGACTATGATTTTGATTTTTTTTTTTTTTTTTATCATATATACACGCATAATATTATTACAATGGTTTCGCCGGTGTACTCAGTATAGTAATAAGCACTTATAGGAAGACGCACTACCTTCCGTATTTAAGGGGTAGCGAATAGGCAATTTTCACAACGTTTTTGAAAAGAAAAAAAACCATTTTAATTTATCAACTCAAGACTATTCAAATTCACTTTTAAATACATTTAAAAGTAATCGCGTATCGTTATCTCTATAGTATATAATGTGTAATCAACAATAAAAATGCCTAACCTAACCGAGATGCCCTTTTTGCGAGGGAAAAAACAACTTGAGCCCAATGACCTAATAGAGGAATCAAATTTTCACCATCACAAAGAGGAGAACTTACATCATGTAACGTGTTCAACCGTGTAATAAAATTTAAAAAGTAATAGTAATCATATTTTCACGGGCATAAGGATAGATTAGACCCCGTTTGAAATTTGATTTGTTCGACGCTTTTTTTTGTTTAAATTTTTGTTTTATTGACTATAAGTAGTCTACTATCACTTTACGGCTACGAAATAAGATTTGTTTTATATATAGTAGAGGTTATGGTTAGTAGTTAACATAATCGTCGGTCATGTACCCGTCAGTAGGAAAACCGTGATTATGTACGAATTTTTTTTTTCTTCTTTAAATTACCTACTGAGAACATCATTATTTGATTATAAAATATTTGTATAAGTATACAGATGTCGGATGATTAAAAAACGAAATCACAAAAACGTTTTATTGATAACCTACTACTGTGTATCAAAGAAGCTATTAGTTTCAATGAGATATGTGTTTTTTTTTTCTCTGTTAATAGTTTTTCGAAATTCTCAACAGTATTTCTAAAAAATAAAAATACAAACTACATAAATGATGATTTGTACAACGGTTTTATTTTCGTTGATTTCTGGGTTAACTTGGTCACAGGGGGAAAAACCACGACTAATGATAATAATTAGTCGTGTTTTTTAGAAATGTAATAACAGTTTAACGAGCTCCGCTCAGGACAGTTCTTTTTATTGATGATTTATATAAATAAAATTACCATATATATCGGCCGTCTGCTATCATGGCGTTGATTTTGTTTTAAATAATACGTTGAATTGTAATATTGTAAAACGAAAACGTTATTAATTGAATGTTAAAAACTCCTGAAATTGATTAATGAAAAACGTGCCTGTTACCAATAATAGGTGAATAAGCTAACCTTATATACCTTATAATTTTATTAACGGCAATTAATTATATTATATGCGTCGCTTAAAATATAATTACAATTAACATTATTTTAGTAATCGAGTTATGGAACTATGCACATTTATACTAGTAAAAATTATAGACTCTTCAACCGACACAATATATTTTATAGTATAACATTCACTTTCAAATAATTAGATGTGTAATGTTCTCTGCGTATAGGTTTAAAATATATGTACAACGCGTGATAATATACACAATGATAAGTATCCATTATTACTATTATTATTATTATTATATCTGTGTGCAATACGCGTAACACTTTCTTTCTTTCTTTTATTTTTTTCATAAATATTTACTCAAAATTACCGATATTTAACTATAGACGTGTTTAAACGCTTTTCTGCCAATGCGTGTGTACCCCCCAGATACACACATTTCGATATTCGAATATAATTTCGATTTACGATTCATGTCCAATATAACCATATAAATTAATAACGGTAATATATGACATTATGTGATCAATAATATATGCCAATATACCGCAAGATATCATATATAAAGTGAACAAATTGATTTTGTCCAACAATAATTTTGAATAGTTATATTTCAAATGTTCGATATTTATTAGATATGTTAGTGCACTTTTTTTTTCTTTCGGATCGTTATAAAAACTAGAAAATTCAATACAAAGTTTTCATCATATATTAGTTGTTGTTAATATGTTCAAAGAAAACAAATAAGTATAATCTTTATGATATAACGACTTTTTTTTTTAATATATAAGCCTTTAAGTTAACATTAGTAATAAACATTTACAATCGTGTACATTATTGTTGTACCGTACGGTTTAATTTCGAGTAATCAATAATCGACAAATAATATTGCATAGCAAATTATATATATGTTATTTGAAATTTAATTTTATCAAATAAATCTGAACCAACTGCGTGTTACGAACGCAACTATAGGTATAGGTATGTCTAATATTATATGCTTACATAACATATACCTATACGATATACTAACAATATTATAACTGTATAGTTGATATTCTATATCAAATAGAGGTACCATAATACGATATGACGAGACGTGTAATTATATTATATATTCTGACACGAAAATACCGAATCGAAAGACATACCCAATAATATACCCAATGCTTGAATTACAAGAAACAAATTAGAAGGGTGACGCAAAAGTGTAAATTTTTTTTTTGTAAAATTGTAAACAATTTTTTTAAAAATATCAGTACCTGAAGATTTAAACGTTTGTATGTTCACATTTATATTCATAATGTCTATTATGCAAAATTATAATGGGCACGCAAAAATATTTTTATTTTTTTTTTTTAAGTAATAGGTATATATAGGTTTCCCCACTCCTCAATACTCCACTGTAGATGAAAAACTTAAGGTTTGGTGTGTACAAATTTAGTAAAAAATCAATTTTGGATGTCAGCGATTTTAATGATAACAACCCGAATCTCGAAACGGCCGCAGTTCGATGCAAGATGTAAAATTCAAAATGATTTTAAATATACTTTACTTATATTAATATTTTTAATTGTACTACAACTATAATATAGTAGAAATGAACATAATAAACGTTCAAATATATATAGTAATTAATAAATTGTCCAAGTAACGTGATACGTATATATATTATTTATTCATTAGAACAAATGCGTTACATAATATTTGTTCATTTGGATGTGGACAAACATTAAAAATATATAATAAGAACCACGATTCGTTCTGATTATTCGAAATCAACGATATATGTATTAACCAGTACTATAATGTACTATAATATAGTATATAACGTGCGAAGGTAAAAAATATAGATATACCGTATACCCGACGATAGGTATATATAATAATAGTAATTAAAAAATGTTAAAAACAGAATAAATGATATAAAAACCGTAAGAAAAAAAAAATCCAATTTAACAGACTGTGATGATGATCGGCATTGTTACGAATATATTGTTACGATTTAATAGTACCGAGAAAAAATA
The DNA here is from genome assembly GCA_956483605.1 of Tuberolachnus salignus. Classification (NCBI taxonomy): domain Eukaryota; kingdom Metazoa; phylum Arthropoda; class Insecta; order Hemiptera; family Aphididae; genus Tuberolachnus; species Tuberolachnus salignus. The sequence goes on from OY101433.1 coordinate 20,579,165, forward strand.
AACTAATCAATACAACGCTAAAGAATAATATATTATAATACGATATATATATATTAGTATATAATTCGGATTTTCAGATTTCGAAATACGAAAATTTATGTTTCGAATTTTGAAATCCAAAATTTTGCATTTCCAATTTTAAAATTCAAAATTTGGATTTAACCGTACAGATTTCTGTTTTTAAAATTATAAAATCAAATCCTTAGGTTATTTTTTTACGTTATAAAATGAATTAAATAATTTTATTAATTTCAAGACGTGCTATCATAAACGATTATTATGAGTAAAACAACGTTTGCAGGGTAAGCTAGTAATATATTATATAAATTAAAATGTAATATGTATGATTTTTTTTTTTTTTGGTGTGCTTGTTTTTAAAAATAAATTTCTATTTGTGATATTTATTAATTGTAACAACGTTTTTAACATGTTACGTATTTAATGCTATTAACAATGAAATGATAATAATAATAATAATAATAATAGTTTTAGGAGAAATTAATTAAAGGATATAAAATCGCAATTTTAAAAATCGAAATTTGGATTTTTCCAATCACTAACATATATATATGTATATATGTAATAACACTGCAATAATAGCGAATTTTCCTTTTTGAAAATGCTATAGGGATGTCTATATCTATGTATACGTACATTCGTGTTGAAATTGATTTAAAACAAAATTGTATTTTATTATAACGCACGAACGAGCAATAATGCCTGTTATTAGAGGAAATCTTTGACTCACTATACAAATATATTGATATTCTCGAACGCTGACATTTAATTACATGTGTATATTTATATAATATAAATATTCAGTCTAAAGTGTTATTTGTTACACGCTGTATTATACGATAACGAGTTATAGCAAAAGCGACAATACTCGTTTACCCATATTAACTCGGAATGTATTTTTTTTTTTTTTTTTTATAGTTAACGGGCACATATAATAATAATAATATGACGCCAGTATCATTTTATATAGGACACACGGCGCGATGCCCCTAAGGTTTAGCCTACAAAGCTATATTGGGGAATATTTCGTCAAAGTCTGTGTAATAATACAATTTTTAAAAGGACGTTGCACTCAGTCCAACTAACGGCGGTCATCGTAGTAAAATAATTACGTTATATACTTGGAACGTAAGTTGTGGCGTTTAGGTTAAAAATTTGGATGTTTAACAATACGGTTTGAATAAGAGAATATTTCCCGTAGACCGTACGTAGATTTTTTTTCTAAACAATAATTTACACCCATATTAGTTTTCGCTTTTTTTTTTTTTAAACAGCTGGAATAGCATTTTTAGTACGACAATTTTTTAGAAAAAATCTATATGTACAGCCCTCGAAAATATTCTTCTCTTTAAATTGTATTATTTGTGTTTAAATACTAAATTCCAACATGAACACCACAATTTTCGTTCTAATAAGTAATAAATAAATTTCATCCGTTTGTTATACTCGGTGAACTAGCGAGACAGTATAGATGCAGTGGGGTTTTTAGGCCTGTTTTTTTTTTGTTTTTTTTTTTACTCATGTTTTACAGGAAAAACTCTCACGCTTCATAGCGTAATCCGATTTCGGTCAATTTTTTTTTTTTTGCTCTTGGAAAGAGTCCGTCATACTTGGAATTCAAAAATTATGTTTCTAAACGTTTGAACACGACCAATTTTCACTATTTTTTTTTTTTTTTAACTCTTCGTTTTTATAAAGTTTTCGATTACATAATCGTAATCGGTTCACTCTACGAGGCGTTGGACTCAATGTAAAGCGTGTTTTTGAGTGTATGAACGAAAACCAGACCGTTCCGCGCAGACCACTCGATGTAAAAATCAAAACTGATTGAATCGATAACTATATATATCGATAGTTTATCAAGATTTGTCAATACTCGTTTAATCGCTAAAACGTCCGTATATAGTAAAAAAAAATAATATTAATAATAATATAAAACCGTGGTGCCATTGACGATCGACGGACGACGCAGAAATGTTCGATTTCCATAATTTTTTTTTTTTTTTTTTCGTCTCGCGCATTTATAAAATAATATATATTTATATTATACAGGTACCGTCAATTATGTCGCCGTACAATACTTATATAGGTGGGCACGGTTATTATTATATTAATTTTTCTCGCCGAGAACCGGAGATATTTATGTCGTTTGTCACAGTTTGACGCGTCGTCGTTTAATATTTTTTTTATATATATATATATAAATATATACATTTTTTCGCGACATACATATATATATATAGATCGCACGTATATATTATATTGTTATGACAGAAAAAATAAGGTACGTTATGTATTTTTTTTTTTTTTTATCCAAATAGCGAAATGACAAGAAAAGAAACAGCACGATCGGAACACATACCGGCCATACACACGTACATGCCAGTCCGGCTACTTTCTCTTTGACGACCGCCGCCGGTATATTAGATAGGTACTGTCGCCCGTGCGCGCGCGCGCGCGCGCGTACTGTTTGGGGCTACTCGGTCATTCACATCGCCCGGTGACCGGCTCCCTGTTACAAGAAGTAATAAAATAATAAAACATTTCATATGATAACGGTCGTGCGGTGCGTATGTGGTCTAAGTACCTCTATAATACATTTACACGAACGCGCATAGTTACGAAGGACGCGGAAAAACCATTAGGCGGTGGTATTGACAATTCGACCGAACCCGATGCCGAAGCCGCGCCGCGTAGTATTGCGGACGGAAATTATTATTATTTCATTTTTTTTTTTTTTTTTTCCAATAACCGACACAATAATTATAATTCGATTGTGCGCCCCTATTGCCATTGATATCGACAAAATCGTCTATTTATTTCATTTTATACCGGCCGCCCGTTACCCGTCGTTATACCCGTTGCCCTCGGGTGTCAAGTTCGATTATCCCAGAATCTCTTGCTAAAAAAAATTGGTCAAAACTTTACTGTCACTTTTTCAAGTCTACTTGAGTTTACCAACGGGACTCTCTTACCCGTGACAACTAAATCAAACGGAAAATACACAACTGTTATGTTTTTCATCCGAATCGCCGAGGAAACCCACGTAAATCAACACAAATAAATCGATTTCCGTACCAAAAATACAAATAACCCCGTGTCGGCTCCCCTTAATTTATTTTTATCGAAATAAAATACAATATAGGGTATAGTGCAGTATTCCATTAGTGAAAGAATTTTTAGAATCGGTTTAGTCGTTCCAGAGATTAGCCACCTTTCGTACAAACAAACAGATTTTACCTCTTTATAATATTAGTAGAGATTAATAGTGTATGTCTTCTGGTGTACGAACGGAATTATAAACGATAACAAAGCGGACACTAACGAAATCGGTGAAATTGTGTTAAAACCACAAAAAAAACATTTTTGTAAAATTACCAAATTATTGTTTTATACTAAAATATATATAAATGAATAAATAAATGTAATAAATGTATAAATTCTATGCGATTATCTATATTTACACATTATAAGTGTGTTAACGAAAAAAAAAAAAAATACAAAAAAAATGCACGGAATGCATTTGTATACCTACCCTTGCATTCCGCGAGTGACGCTGCTGAATACAATAAGTAGTATTATAATCTTCATCAATATTATATTTATTTTATTGAAATAATTGAATAGAATAACGCGTGTATAGTGAAAAAAAAAAAAAACCAAAAAACAAACACCCAAAATTACTCCGCTCTATTTGTTACGATAATTAGTATTATATATATAGAGACGTATTTTTCTCCCGGGTTATCCTTGGATGGTGAAAAATTACAGAAAAAAAAAGTATATTATAACGTTTCGATCGATCTTGTGCACAATGCCTAACCTACCTACCTACCTACCTACCTATATTATATTATCACATAAGATCGAAACAGAACAAAAAAAAAAAAAAAACGAGCGTTCGTGTTCGGCCATCTGTGTACGTCTACGTACATATACGTATATAAGTACGTAATGTTGCGAGAGATAATAATTTACCATTTTTAATTGATAAATGAATGTAATATACGCATTGAGTTACAAACCATATCGGCGAGCACGAACGCGATGACTGGGTTACCTATCTATTAGAAAAAGACCGACATAAATTTTACATTATATAATACAATACAATCGTCATTTTATCGCGAAACAGTGTTTATATCTACAATGATTTTGCGTAAAAGTAATTAATGATATTTAATAGCAGTTTAATACGATTTTAACCTTCAATATTTTCAAAATTCACCGATGACAACGTACCGTACGACCACTTAACGTAAATGAATATAGGACTTTTGATTTTCAAATTTTCTAATGATGGGAGAAAATTTGTTTTCTGAAAATGTTTTATCGTTTAATATAAAAAATTAGAGGGTAGGTAACGATAATACAATTTTAATATTATCGGGTTTAAATAAGATCTTTATATCGTAAAAGCCCAATCACTAGGTAAAACTAGGTTTTACTAGTTAATGGATTTACTGTTTAAGGCTGAAAATCATAATTTATATAAATAGGTTAGGATATAAATTTCATTTTTTTTTTTTTTTAGCTTGTTTTTCCAGGGCTTGTAGTGACTCCTCGTTGTCGAGAATTTCAATATTACGTTCGGGTAATGTTTTTTTATTAACTTTTTCGTTTTAATCTTTTTTCAAAATAATTGTTTATTCTTCATTGATTATTTTTGTTTCTATATCTTTCTCATTATGTTTAAAGATCTCTATGTCGATTTCTTCTCACATGTTGAATAAAATGTATTACTAGAATACTTATGTTTAACTATTTGACTTAAAACTTCATAAAACGTTTTAATATTAGCCATGTTCAAATCGAACCTAATAAAACCATATCTGAGCGATAACGCAGCTTATGGTTTAATTATTATTTGTCGCGTATTAATCAGCTTTTACTGACTCAATTCGTACATCGTATGGTGTACACAACGTGTTTAGTAAAAACCCGAATAAAATTACGGTTTTCAGCATTTACTGAGTACAAATAGTAAATCGATTAACTAGTAGTGAAACCTAGTTTTACCAAGTGATCGGGCTTTTAAGGTAACATATTATACACTGGCTGAAAACGATCAATATCAAAATATGTACATCGCTATAATATTATATGGATGTTTGCCGGTCCATGATAGGATAATCGCCCTGTATACTGTAGGCGCCAGACGAAATAAATCTATGTGCAATTAACTCGAATTTTTGCAGGCCACAATCATGCGTATAAATACGTATGTATAATACATATATTGTTTGTCTAGTCTTTGGGTTAACGTCGTCGATCGCCCCAGTATAAAACAATATCTAATAACTTGGCTGAACAATCGAATTAGGTTGACCGGCCGAGCAAACTGTAACAAATTTAGATGGTGGAACAGTATAAATTCTTTATACTATCGTAGATAAATAACGTATATTATCGAGATAATATAATATAATATGTTATTTGAACATGGTTCATTTTTCCTTACCCGGAGAGGTTTGGCTTCATCCAAACCTCATTTACCGAAGATTTAATATAAAATACATAATATCGGAAATAATCTATTAAAGACTTTCATATTGTGAGTTTAAACTTTAAACAGGTATGAATCAAAAAACATTAAAACAAACGATTTTACACGTATACGTGTTTAATATGGCATAGTATTGTACCTATAATAATTTGCAAAAGCCAAAAATATAGGTACCTATAAAAAAAAAACCAGGAATATACAATCCTTGAGAGTACAGATCTGGAATTCAGTTTTGTGCATTCCGGGTTTTTAAGGATATCGAAATCTGAACCGTACAAACCTGGGGTATAAAATGTTTAAATTTCATACTTAAAAAACCGCGAAAACCTGAACCGTACAAATCTGGAATCCGGATTATATGTAAACATTTTGAATTTCAACGAAATTACACTCTAAGTATGTAAGGTTCAGATTTCGTTATCCGAAAAAACATGGAATTTATAAATCTGGATTTCGGGACAATTTATTTGTTTTTTTCGTTAAATTTAAAAACAATAACGCAGAGTACCTTTTTCAAGTATAAAAATCACAAAAACAATATCACATCAAAGATATTATATAGTTAGGTATATTAATACATATTATTTAAATTATAATAATATTAACCTTGACTAATATAGATAAAATGCATATTTTCGTCGGTTGATATAAATACAAATTAATAATGTATTATTAATGGCGGATTGGATTACTATATGAGACGGGTAATCTATCTAAAACTCTTAGGGCAAGTTGCTTGTATTATATAACCTATATAAATTCCTAACATTGTGTTTGGCGGATAAAATAGCAGAATTTCCAACAACAATAACGAGCAATAATGAAGCCTCGAGTATTTTTTATTATTATTATTTTTTTTTCATCTATATATATATATATATATATATATATATATAATACAGTGCGTATTATTTACGCTTAATGTGTGCTGATTTATATTTTTCGTCCCGTGGAAATTTATTTATTCACTTAGGAGGACTTAATGCTACCCGCATTTGCTGTCTCAGACCAACTACTAACGGGGAACATAGAAAAAACGTACGCACCGCAGTACTCTTAATATAAAACGGCCTGTCGCGTTTTTTGGCGAATATTCCGGGTCTTCACACCTCGACAATGCGTTAATACAATTATCATGACCGAACGAGGATATTGTACCGCAGAGCTCAACAGAGGTGTTTAAAATTTTTACGGTCAAACTGTATTACACGACTGACCACCGCGTGTTTGTGTTACCGTTGAACGAACCTATATAGGCAATACAGGAAGTTATTGTAATTCTCGTATTAAAAAAAAAAAAAAAAAAAAAAAAAAAAAAAATAATGTCTATTAACTTGCTTTATTTAAGACGCCTATAACACCCTTACGCCCTTATAATATAAGGTATTATTTGGTTTGTATACGTTACTGTTCAATTATCAATATATTTATCTATCTATACCGGGTAGCGTGTTCAACGATAAACGTTACACAAAATATTATTTCGAATGGATGTGTATTAGCCTTGAATTTGAAATACTGGTTTTATTTTCTACCGAACCGAAAACATTTTAAAATTAAAACACACAATATTAAAAAAAATCTAATATATTCTACTGTATTATAGACGATACTCTTTTTCTGCACGTAGTGTGCTACAGCAACGAAACAAACAGATTTAAAATAAATATATATAGGTACTTACGTAATGTTTTTTTCGACCTTTGAAACTATTGACTAGAGGTTTATGACTTTGAATACAATTGTGATATTTATTCCAATTTTTTTTTTTTTCACACGTTATCTATACGACAGTGCACAACATTTCAGCGTGCGATTTCACGTACTTTTTTATGTGGACATGTTAAATGTTTTCATAATTTTGAATATTTCGAATTTTTATCAAGTAGTCCTTCGCCACTTAAACTACACGTGTGCAACAGTAGCTTACATATTTTGTATATGGGGGAGGGGCCAGATCTGTGGAAATAAACCTAACCTACGTACGAAAAAAAGCATGAAGGTATGAAAAAATATGTGATTATTTTAGAGACTCAAGCATCAAAATTCAAATTACCTAGGACTAGTTATGCCTACATCTTGCAGTAACATAAATGACCTACAATCTACCCTTAATAACCTATAAATTGTTGAGTTAAAATATAACAATTATCAACTAAATTATGATGATGAATATTATATATATATATATAGGTTTATAATTAAAATTTCGTAAAATCTACGGCAATTCATCATCATTCTCATACTTTCGTGTTAGACATCATTTGTTGCGTTCGTTTATAGGTACTGTGACGGATCCGGAGTTAGGGAACTGCGGGTCGGCTGTTTTTCGAGAGGCCGCCTGTTAAGACTAAAAATCATAGAACGAAATAGCGAACGTATTTGTGACTATTATCGAAAACGTTGAATAACTTTGTATTATACAAAAGATAATAATACATCCGGATTTCTAGGGCAATTTATATACCGGCAAACCGAACTGCGGGTCAGATCGCAGACGGCCTGCCGAAAACCCCTCGTAGATCCGCCGCTGCTTAGGTCAGAGCCGGCGAAATATTCGGTAAGGGCCCTGTATAGCCGGTTATAACGAATCAACAGTGAAAGCCGAACAGATACATTTTATACCCTCCTCCCACGCTCGCGGTGTTATTGACAAAATCAATTTACGGTCGAATAACAAACGCGTAAAATAACATCGGTTTACTACTCGCCAATTTTTAAATCGGTATCCAATTGTACAAATATCCAAATGTCGCAGCGCCGAGCCTCGGGGCACGGTGTACGCCGGCCTGCCCCAGCCGCAATCCTCTCGCCGTCGTATAACCGATAACCCGCCACAATACCTACTCGCAAGTCTGTAATAATAATAATAATAATAATAATATATGTACGCGATAGTTGTAATACGAAAGGATTATATGGTATATTTGACGCGTGTGTATATATATATATAGACACATATTCCCAAGATATTGTTGAGCAAACGGGCGTACCCCGGAGTCCTTGTCTATACGCACAAGTTAAGTTATACACATTAATTATAATATAATAAAATCGCGTTCTACGCGGCAACCTTGCCGGCCGCAATACAATTCGACCGCCACTCGCACCGGCGTGTAACTTCGCGACAGCCGCCGTATTTATATTCTACTCGACCACACCACACGCGCAAAAACATAATTATATTATTATTAAATTCGGCACAATAGCAAAAGTTAGTAAAAATACGTATACGTACCTATAATTGTTATACGTACGTTTCAATCTTGGTAAAGCTCCGAGGAAAATGTAAGAAAATCGGGAAAATTCCAAAATTGAATTGTTTATGTAGTAATTGATTTTTGAACATACACGACTTTGAGATATCCGGCTATAGGTTCAAAATTTCAGATCTCTGCGTGCTATTGATTTTGTCCAAAACCGGTGTATAAATGTACCATCATTTGTAGTTGTTTTTTTTTTTTTTTAGTTTTTAGATGACTTTTGAGAGTCTAGGAAAATATTTCAAACAATGTGCAACAACACTTAATATGTTTGTCACTAGTTAATTCATTAGTTTAATGTATTATTAAAACGGGTACATTAAAAACGGCCTTTCCTTGAAGCTAAATATCCAATTGAGTACCAATTACTTATTGATACTATTTTGATGGTGATTTATTTTAATTTATAGTTTGTTTGAATCAATAAATTGAATATTCATCGTGGTAGGTATTGAGAAAACAGTATAATTTTGTATAATTATATTAAATTAGGTAATTAATACCAATTACCATTTTCCGATAATAACACTTTTAATAATTATATGTAACAACGTAAAAATATATATATATTTTTTTTTTAATATAAATTTAACTGTACAAATCAATAAATGTTGAAATAAAGCATTCTACAATTAAATTAAAAATTTAAGAATATTTTTTTTTTTTTTATTCTGACTAAAGCAAAAATGCTTTTTGGGGTTACAAATAAACGCTGTGATTGTTTCACGTAATACCTTAAAATATGTGCGCATTTTTCAGCCGATGGTATTCATTTGCAAAATGTTACGAAATTTGTGTAGTTTTTTTTGTTGTTGTTGATACATCAGTTTTATTATTATTATTATTATTTTTTTTTTTTTATTGATATCTGGATTACCCTGGCGACTAGGGGGAAAAGCACGACTTATAATAATCGCGTGCTCTGCTCAGAATCGTTTTTCGTTTGCATCAATTTATCGTCGCGTACTTTGCAGTACATAAACCCTTTTTTTATTTATTTTTTTTTTATACTCGTATGTTTTTTTATACGAGTGCATTCCAACACGACTTTACGCCTGAATATATACCGCTATTTGTACAAGATATTTCGTACATGTTTATTATATTTGTATTTCTATTACATTTTGATTGACGACGGTTCATTAATATCTGTTATCAGGTTTATGGGCAGTGATTAATACGGCGGACGTGTGCCTGAAGGGAAGAATCGAAATGCAGGAGAGCGCTCAATGGGAGATGTTATTCAAGACCAACGTTTTTGGCACGCTCAAGGCCGCCAGAACGTTTTATCCTCTACTAGTAAGCCAAAAAGGTAATCAATAAAACTGTTTATTGAATAATATATGTCCGTATGCCTAATACCTAACCGATTTTAAGACGGTGTGTTTAGGAGGTATATATTATCAAACACGAACAGTTACGTATCAGGGGGGGGGAGGGGAAGGAGCTCATAGGCGCAACTAGAGCCCAAATATTGAGCCGCAATGATATAATAATCATGTGACCATTATTCTATTTGACAAAAACCTGTTAGATTAGAAAAAAAAAAGCCAACATAAAACCAAGAAACGGGTATTTTTCTTTAAATTGCTATTGGTTTATTAGGACTAAGGAATGGGAGTGTTGAATACGGACCGGGGAACACTTGGTTAGACTTCGGGGATTCATCAATATGGAAAATGGTTAGGTTTAGGCCTCTGAAATTTGTCCGTACCCGCCTATAATGATAATTATGTATACAACTTGTATGCGAAATTATTTATTACCATACAAAATTATATTTGTGAGCGAAAAGAATGAAACATTATTTTTTAGACCAACCTAACCTAACCTAACCGCCCCTCCCCCATCACAATAAAATCCTTTGCCATGAATAACAAAATCGATATCTACCTTAAAGCACACATTGTCCATTTTTTTTTTGAAAATCGTGATTCAGGTATCCCTGAATAGTCGTAAAAAGCAAATTCGATTGCACTCGATTGTCCAATTAACCAATAGAATACCGTTAATTGTGAATATTCGTGAGGTGCATAGCATAACCATGGCGACAAAACTTTCTTCTTGCGTTCACCGAAAATTACAAATAGTGGACACACTTACAGCACTGAAGATTAACAATTAAAAAATATCCGAAAACACATATCTACGATTTGATATAAATACGAGGTGTGATCAAAATATACCCGGTCTGTGTTAATAATGTTTATATCAATTAAGAAACTCGGATAATGTCATTCGACAAAGTAACTTTTAACGAGAATTTGAGCGTTGGTTTGAAAACGATAACAATATTTATTTTTATTTTATGGCATTTTTACGAAAACGTATTTCAGTTATGTTGCGATTTTCGTAATGGAAGCAATAAAAGAAGAACGTGTGTGCGTACAATTTTGTTTTAAATTAGGGAAAATAGGGTATTTCAACATCATACCCGTAAATCCAAATTTCATCACCTGTTAAAATATTTTTTTAAAAGTCTAGGTCAGTTTCTGCTCTTTCAAAAAGTTCTTGAGAGATGATCTTTCGATTTTCTTTTTGTTTGTCGGTTAAGAGACGAGGAACAAATTTGACTGCGGTTCGGCTCGTGCCCAATTCTTTGGTTAATATTTCTTGGCCAAGAACCAAAAGATATTCCGACGTCTTCTGTAACTTCTCTGCTAGTCAATGGACGATTATTTTGAATAATTTCACGAACACGAGCAACAGTTTCATTAGTTTTACTGGTCGGGGGTCTACCAGGTCGTTCGTTATCCTTAACGGATGTTATACATTCCTTAAACCATTTGAACCACTCAAAACACGTTGTCCGAGACAGAACATCGTCTCCAAAAGCTTGCTGCAAATGTTTCACTAGAACTTTTTCCCTAATTTAAAACAAAATTTTACGCACACGCGTTGTTCTGCTGCTTCCATTATGAAAATCGCCGCATGACTGAAACATGTTTTCGTAAAAATGCCATAAAATAAAAATAAATATCGTTATCGATTTCAAACCAACGCTCAAATTCTCGTTAAAAGTAATTTTATCGAATGACATTATCGAGGTTTCATTATAAATATTATTAACACAGTCGGGGTATTTTTTGATCACACCTCGTATATTATAATATTTCGTAATTATATAATATGCACTTAGATAGGTACTAGCTTAAAATTAAAATAAAAAATATTGAATTTAAACAGTATTTTTTTATATATATATACATTGTATAACTAGGTACGTGAGCGCTCATTGGTGGGAGAGCGAGTAGGTCCAATGCCCACTCACAAAAAATAATAAAATATGCTATTATCCCAGTTTTTGAGACTTAAGTTTGTATACTTTTGCTTCATGTTTCCGATTGTCTCCTTAGTATAATAAAAATAAAATACATAATTTGATAATAATTTTTTGTACCGCGTGTTTGTCGTAGTATAGTTTAATTTTGTCTTTCCCCTGAAAATTGCCCTACGAGCGCCCTCGCCTGGGTACAAATCTTTATTCGGTCTGTAGGTAATTATATATTGGTACTTGCTTACCTATTTTATTTTTTTACCAATAATGTTTCAAGATATATTTTATATCTAGTGGTAAATAATACATATCCTGAATATTATTATTAGAACGGATAATTTATAGAAACTCTTAAATCTACGTACTGTTTGTTACCGCTCATTAAACTGATAAAAAAAAAAATAAAAAAAACTTTGAAATATATTTTAAATATATTTTTTTTAGGTCGTCTTATCAACTTTGGTACGTCCAAAGGACACCCTCACCGGCAAGGGATGACAGCGTTTGATTCTGCGCGACATGCCGTGGCCGGGGCGAGTATGTCATTACGGGAAGACCTTAAGGATTTAGATGTGCACGTCATCGTGGTAAACACCAATCACATCCAACCAGAGAATCTGTTCGAACCGATACGGTCATCGGGCAACGCGAACGAACAAAATAATAATATGCTCAACGAAAAGTATCCGAAAGCGATTTTACCTGAGTATGCCATACACACAATCTTGGATGCGCTACTCGATCCACATCCTAAACCGGTGTACGCTTTTGAAAAACCGTCGAGGTTCAGTTGTATCAGTTTTTCAAAAAAAATGTTGAACCCCGAACGCAACGTTGGATATGAATACATTTGATTAAACACGTTTGTCTAGCAGTTATTGTGATGTATCTACATCCTACATAGATTGAAAAGGGTTAATAAATCCTGTCGGATCAAGAATAACAATAATTTTATCATAGACAACCGATACGGTTTTTAACTGGCATTATTGTCATTATTCAATATTTTATTAAAACTTTAATATTAGATTATTTTATTTTATCGTGTAGTTATCGTGTGAGTTATCATCACTTTATATTTATATCTTATGGTCAGTATAATAATTAGGTACCTGCGTATATATTATAATTAATATTAATATTTAATGAGCTTTTGACCGTTTAAATATAATACAAATAAATAAATAAATATATCATAGTATTTTTTTTAGTTACGCTTACCAACTCAAATTTTATTTAGTAGGTACCTATTTAGTATATATCATTATATTACAATATGATATAAAAATATTTATATACATATATATAATATATTGTTACAATATTACAATTGAAAAATTGAAAACTATTAAAATAACCGATTTTCCATTATTCAAATTACCTAAGCGTTATAATTGTTATTATTACCTGTGTGATTTCCAATTATTTATATTTGAATTGCATATATAGTATTCAGAGTTTTCACTGCATTTTATTACTTACTGAAATAACATTTTGTAAAGTAAAAAAAAAATGATTTCTTTTTAGTTTTTTGCGAATAAAATGATGCATATATGCAACATTGAGATTAACAATATAAACTATCTAGTGTGAAATTGTTTAAAGCAGATTGCATGAAGACGCACTTAACACACACACATACATATAGTGTTGTTTTTACATTGTCTATATCGTCTTCTCGCTTTATTTTCATCTTGTACTATTACATGACCGATATATCAACTCAAATTTCCTTGGGTAATGTACTTTCTTATGATAGTCCATAATTTGGATTAAAAGGAAAGTTTACTTGGTTACTTGATCCCACAATATCATGGCCATGAATATTATCTTCGGTGACTGGTTCATTAATTCTCATAAGAGTGACTGCTATGTAGGATTTGAAATCTAACTGTGACATTTTTTATTTGTTTGCTAAATTGTATATTTTCTAGGAATTTACAATAACACTGTCAATCAAATTTACAAATAGGAGCCACCACCACTTATCCCTTTTACATCGATTCTGTAGTTGCATATTCCGCTGTCATGCGAATCAACACCTCACATATGTTGATTATAATCTGCTATAACTTTTGGCTAAGGAATTTAAACGGTCTTTTTTTTCTTTTCTGTTGTATCTTTTTACACCCACAAGAAGTGCAATATTACAGTTATTAGTGGCAAGGGTCATCACAGAATTGCTGTTCCATCTGACCAATAATAGTTTTTGATTTTGTGAAAAGAAAATCATATGTGCTTCGATCCATTTTCTTTGTATTTTTCAGTTTCCATTGTGGTATTACATGTACGGTTTTTACGTATTGATCCAATAGTGTAAAACTCCTTACCTTTCAGCGAACAGAATAACTTGTATAAAGAGAGGAAATTATCAAAAAATACGCGATGAACAGATGGTTGTTGAACAACTGACAATAGTTCCAGTACCACGTTTGCTCCCAGTCCTAAATAATTTTCATACATGCTTGTTTTTCCACCATAAAGTATGCAGTTGTACAAGTAACCATTGGAACTACATAGGCACCATAGTTTGAAACAAAACCTTACTGGTTTCCCCTTGATATACATCTTACAACTATGTCTTCCAAAATATGTTACCATTCCTTCATTGATAGATAGGTCATGAGAAAATACTACATATTCTTTTTATTTATCAAAACAAAAAGAGTTTCTTAGTTTTGAAAATCTGTCGTTTATATAAAGTTGATCATTATCTGATATATATATGATTTGCTTTATAGAATCGAATCTGTTCCTACTCATACTGTTTTTAACTAATGCTATTCCTTTATCCTAGTTTTTAAAGTGATAGTTTTGTAGCTGGTAACGTATGACACCCCCAAAAAATCGATTTAGGATAGTTTTGTCAACTGAATAGTAAAATGAAACTGTAAATAAATGGCAATTTTTATTATCAGCTTATTTTTTCACGTAGGAAATTATTTTCTTCTCATACACTGTCACTGAGTTCAATGAAAACAATTTTATTTTCAATATCTTCCAAATATTTGTTTTCTTCATTCTGTGGTTTTGTTGTTATTGGAACCTCTTTTCTCTACTTTGGAAGAGCTGTCTTTGTTTTAATTATAGTTTTTTTTACTAATCATTGCACTTTATAAGCTTGATGGTAAATGAATGAGTGTCTAAGTCTTCAGAAGTATCAGGTAAACTTGTATGCATTTCATAAGTTCTCCCGACAACTGGTAAATTTATCACATTCCCGTAAATGCCGTCATCCTTTCATCAAGTTCTTCTTTGTCTATAACTTAGTCTACAGGTAGTGGAATGTACATGGCATCAATGGTATCAGTCTGCAATAAATCCTTGTCTTTGTCTAATATGACAAAAGCTCAAAAGTTGACAGGTCTTTCGTTTTTCCAAGACTTCAGTCTAAAAAAAAAGATTATTTTAGGAAAAAAGTACTCAAAATAAATAAATTGTGTAATACACTTACTTCAATTCAATATTTTCTAAAATTGCACTTCACTAATCAACACTGGTATTATATAACTAATCCATACAACCATTCACTATGAATAATCACACACGTGTGAGATATTTTTGCTACTAGTACGTCAGAAAATAATTGTGCGACATATTGTTACACAGGAAATCCCAATGTTACGTAGACGCAACAATAATAAAACTAGTTGGTTTTTTGTATAAAAACTATAAATATAGTGAAATATGATGTTATCATTTCTTTACTAAAGGTCTTGTAAATGTAAATTGATAATTTGCAAAATCCCATTGTATTCTAAGTTAAGAAAATAAATAGACGAATATATAGTATAGGTAATTCAAAATGTTGTCAGGTTTATAAATATAATTACATTATGTTATTAATTGTACATTTTCAAGAATATATAAAGCTGGGCAAGTTAATGAATTATTTGAATTCAGCTAAGTTAATTGAAATAAAAATATTAACAAGTTACTGTTGCCTTGTAATAAATTAGTCCACTGAAATTGGGAAAATTATTTGTCACGTTTTAAAACACAATAGATAGGAAAAAAATTAAAACGCCTTTAAAACGTGTTGCTGGAGAAAACAATGAAAATTCCAAAATGTAAAAATACAAAATGATGAATCTTCATAATATGTATAAGATACAATGTTGATAAATTAAAAAAAAAGTATGATATATATTTTTTTTAATGTTTACTATTTATATAACTGTAGACAAACTGTTATTCTTTCTTTTTTTTACATAGGTATTTAAATATTATGAATTAGACATACCTATACTAAATAATAATTTCTAAACACCAAACATTTGTATACAATTTGAAGTAGTAAAATTTACTTTAAATCACACACATAAATTTATAATCTGATGTTATATCCAACTAGTTGTCTCTTTCCAATACATTCGCCCACATAGAACCACATCAATACTTCAATAGCGACAAGTGAATTTACAGTAGCATCCTGTAAAATAAAATAGATTAGGATTAGACACTAGTATTATTCATTTTTTTTTTTTTTTTTCAAAAACATTTATTAAAATAGTCAGGGAGCAATAGCCTTACTTTTATACTCTTTAAATTTGTATCACTCATTTTTAACACAAATTTGAATTAATATAATATTTTAAAAGCGTTGATAAATAGGATACACCGTTTACGAGTTATAACAGTTAAATATATGGACTGGAGGTGTAGATAAGGGTGAATTAACTTTATAATGGATAGTGCTAGGGGCATAAGGGGCAGATTTTTTGAAGATGATGACATTACAAAATGTAAGATATAATAGAGGTACCAAAATTATCAACTTGCACTTGGGCACTCAAACGCCTAATTGCCGCACTGGATACAAACTAATAAAGTAATATAATATATATCACCTATAACAACCATCAAAGGACCATTTTGAACAAGTCAATATAAATAAAACTTTTTTTTTTTAAATACTTATTTTTAATATTCTTAATCATACAAGTACTAATAGATATTTTCAAAAAGGAACTCTGTACAGCACCTGAAATAAAATTAAGTAATTCCCATCATTAAACGATGACAACTTGCTCAATTGGACGAATCACTCTAATTGGCCGATAAATAAGTTATTGTTAACGATTATTACTTACTGTCGGTATTATTTTCTAATTGTTTGGTAAATGTAAGTCACAAAAACAGTATTATTGCAATAACCCTGCCATAATAACCATTTTAAATAATCTATTAGTATCTAAGATAAGCTATGTAATTATTTATATATTATTTTTATTTTGCATTTTTAATTATTTTTAATATACTTAAGCCAATTTTAGCAGAACAGTCAAAGTCAATTTGTTATGACCTTTATGTTATTAAAACCAACATTGTTATACGGGAGATATAAGATATTCGAAGTACATACAGATTGTGCTAATTTTAAACCCGCCCTTTGCCCGTTGGCTTCATTAGATATCAATAAAGTTATAAAGGCCTCTTGAAGGATTAGAAGAATGAAGAATACCCAGTGTTTGTACTAATTCAACAAACTGGTATGAAATGTAACTAATATCACTATATATTCAACTTATCTCTAAAAAGTATACCAATTCCAATAGTTACATCGTTTAAAAAAATATTTTTTAAATTTATTAATTTTGTCACTAAAAACATACCTTCACTGTTATATTCTTCCAACGTCCAGTTTTAGCAGTTTGAATTATTTTTGAGATTTCGTTTTTAACTTCTGGCAAGTCAGATAATCTGGGTGGAGTCAACTCGACTTTAGCATACTTTACAAAGGTTTGTAAGTTTGGCTTCGCAGTGTTAATAAATGCTACATAATGTTAAATTTTAATATACATGTTATTATATGTATTATTTTAGATACTTATATTGACTATATATATTATATTTGATTGAAATTAAAATTCTAAATCAAAAACTAATACTTACTGGTTAATAAGCTAACTTTCTTGACTGCCCCACTCATTTTGTATATATATTGTTGAGAATCGTACAAGTAATAATGTAGGAAACTTGAAAAAAGGTAGGGTATTAACTATTATTAAGTATATGAAACAAATTGAATGAAAATATCAACGAGGTAGTGCAGAATACTATGGAAATACCTAAACGAATAATCGCTATAAAATAATATGAATGTCAGGTCAAGTGATAAACAAACAGCTGTTTATCAATAAAGACATTATAAATTTCATTCAAAAGCCAAAGATATTATAAAAAAATTAACTTTGGTTTATCTATAGACCAAGGTTATAAACAATCATTACTTTGATATGTTATCAGTAATTCATAAGAAGTAGTATATTGTTCTATGGTCTAAGATTTTGTTCATATTATGTTTAGTCATCTTCTCACATAATGATTTCAAAATATTATGATTAATTCATATACAATTTACTATTAAATAATTACCGCGCGTTTCAACCTCGGTAGATAATTTTCCTCTTATTAGTTGCATTAGCCTTCAACAATAAGTACAACCACGGTTTTCAGTACTAAATTAATTACCGAGGTTTAGCGCACAGTTCTTTTATTCCTTTTTTTTTTTTTTTTTTTTTTTACGCAGTATAGTTATATAGGTTAGGTTAGGGCTAAGTTATAATACTCAGTTTTTATTTTTCACTGTACCCTATTGTGCCTTGTGGTTTTAAAAATGAATACACAAGAAATTTCAATTCCAGTACCTTGGGGACATATTGCCGGTAAGTGTATTACATTGACAAGAACATTAACCATTACGTTAGTTTCGAATTTCATTTAAATATCAAAATTGTATTAAATCAATCATAAACACGGTACACAAATCCGGGCGTATACAACTTACACAACTTATGTTATACTTTTACTGTAGATTGTTAAACACATACACTCACTAACACGTACACACTTATTATACTTATGTTAATAGTCATAATTTAAGATAAAATTTATTAACGAATTGGCCAATTGGTGAATATAAAAAAAAAAAAAAAATTTAATTTCAGCAAAAACTTGGGGCCACCCGTTGGCCACGCGTGTACTCTGTCTCCACGGCAAACAGGATAACTGTGGCACGTTTGACAGACTTATTCCATTACTCCGGAAAGGTTTCTATTTCGTGTGCTTAGACTCACCCGGGCACGGCCGTTCTTCACACTTTCCTCCCGGTTTTCGAATAACGTTGGAATGTTATATTCTCGCTATTAAACGCGTTGTTGATCACTTAGCATGGACAACGTTCGACTGTATCGGTCACAGCATGGGCGGTATGATGGCCAGTTTGTTCGCGTCCGTGTATCCGGAGCACATTAAAAAACTAGTGATGATCGATTGCGCCGGTCCGGAGTCAGTAGAGCCACAAGACACTGTCCACACTTTGAAAAATTTCTGCGACAGTCTGTTGACAGTCGAACGTAAAACCGCGAACCAGTCGCCACCGTCGTATACATATGAACAGGCTGTCAATCTGATCCTAACAAAACGGCCATCGCAGTTGACTAGACAGTCGGCGGACGTATTAATACAACGTTCTTTGCAACAACATCCCGATGGAAGATATTCATTCAGCACCGACCAAAGGTTGAAAGTGGATTACAGTCAAATATTTACACCGTTGCAACAATTGTATGCCATACATGAAATAAGTTGTCCCGTATTGTATTTGGTCGCTGTAGAAAACAAATTACAAAAATCGCCCAATATTAAATTGGTGAGGAAAATATACAAAACTAATCCGAATATTCACGTCATCAAGGTAAACGGAAATCATGACGTGCACTTGAATCATCCTGATCGAATAGTAGATGTAATCAATACATTTTTGATCTCTGAACTCAGTAAAATATAATCTTTAAGTGTGTTGCTGTGTCAATGGGTTTTTTTTAATTTATTTTATTTTGTTCGGTGATTTGTTTTAAACTACTTTTTTTTTACTTTAGGTATATACTTTAGGTATATTATTCTACTTTAGGTATATTATTTATACTTTTTTGGAAATATATATATATTCCTAGGACCGGCTTGGTGTTCAACTTTATATATATTTATTTATATTTAATTACAGACATTACTTGTTCATATACGCCTATAAGTTACAATTATTGATCAAAATAAAATTACCTATTTTTTTTTTTTTTATTATTTTTTTTTTTTTTTTGTATATATTTATTTACAGCAAAAACGTACGGCGACGGCATTCGTCCGGCCGTACTTTGCGTGCACGGTGTGCAAGACAACTGCGACACTTTCGTCACGCTCTTGCCGTTGTTACCGAATGATTACTATTACGTGTGCGTCGACTTGCCCGGCCACGGCCGTTCCTCGCGGTTTCCCGGCCACGTGCCCCTTGAGTTCGTCAATTACTTGGGCTCCGTAAAATGGGTGGTCGACCATTTCGGCTGGCCCGAAATCGTGTACTTGGGTCACAGTTTTGGCGGGCAGCTGGGCACGTGGTTCGCGGCTGTCTACCCGGACCGGGTCAGGTGTCTGATCGTGCTGGACACGATGGGGCCCAGGCCCGTAGAGCTGGCCGACACGCTGGCCGCAGTCCGTGGCCGGATCGACGACGTGCAATCGTTGCACAGGCGTCAGTGCGGCCGCCGACCGCCGGCGTACACTTTCGACGAGGCGGTCGGTAAGATGATGGCCGGCCGTCCGTCCCGGCTGACGGACGAGTCGGCGCGCATATTGGCCCGGAGAGGACTGGTAGCCGTCGACGACAATTCGTACACGTTCGCCTGTGACCAGCGCCTCAAACTGGCCTTCAACCCGCTGATGACATTCGACCAGCACCGACAGATACTGCGCAACGTCGCGTGTCCCACGGTGTTTGTGTTGGCCGACGAGAACTGCGCCCGGTACACGACGTACTTAAAGGCCGCCTACGATTTTTACGCCGAACGGCCAAACGTAACCGTCCGAGTGGTCAGCGGCGATCACGACGTCCATTTAAACCATCCGGACAGGGTATACAAACACGTGTCCGAGTTTTTGCAACGGCATTGTAAACAAATTTAATACCGCGGCCACAGTACACCGTACCCCGGTGATACAAAATGTTAAAACAATATTGTCTAGAAAATATTTCGCGTTGTTGACTAGTTTTAAATAAAATATATAGTACCTACATAAACTTTGTATATACAGTGTGTCTGACGTCTGTACAGTTGGAAACAAATTCTATGGTATTTATTTATATATTTGTATATTTCACAGGAAGCTGCGTATTAGAAATGTGTGATTAGGTACCGATGCCCGAGAGGATTTTTTGACCGATAAAATCTTTAGGTCCTCGATGGATTTCGTCTGCCGGACTAGGTTTTTAGGTGTATCTACTAACGTAAAAATACAATTTTCGCGGAGCGTATCCTCTGGTTAGCGGACAAATAAAATCCGTTGATTTTTATACCGAGGACCAAGGTTTCTGGTTTTTCGAATCTTTCTGAAAAATCTGCGGATTTTTATACGACGGATTTTATCAATAAATACATATTTCTTATCAAGGTCTGCTGGACCCGGTATCTTTAATTACTGGAGAAGCGAGAGGACTTGATCTTTTGGACTAAATCTGCCGGATTTTTCTATTACAAGAATTGAATCCTTAGTACACCGCACACGATAGGACTTTTTAGTGGTTTCAATCCGCCACAGACCAAATCCGTGATTAAAATCCTCTCGTGCCGCGTATGGGTACCTATTCGACAGGCGAAAATACAATCGAAATAGAAAAATGTACGTTGCACATAAATTTCAACGAATTTATTTGAACATTATATAACAAATTTAACTACAAACGGAAAGTATGCAATATCAAGAGGTTTAGTCTTGAGTTACTTTCCAAATGCACGTCATGTATGAGTTATTCTAATATTTAAATAAATATTCATAGATATTTCTATTATAATTATATCACAAGCTATGAAATAAATGGTATCATTTGTAAATTTTGTTAATTAAATTAAATAGATTGTATATAAATAAGACATTTTAAAAATAATTATAGAATATGTAATACGGAAAATATAGAAGGTACACAATTTACATTTGCGCTCAAAACTGCACGCGGACGTAGCCCGGTAAATTCAGCTAGTAATAGTATAAAAGACGTAATATTTAAAATCCGAAGAAACCTAGAACTACGATGAACCAATCAACCTAACCTAACCAACAAAGAAGCGACTCATAATATTGTAAAATCGATAAAACCAATAATAACCCTATATAAATCGTCTAAATACATTTTTGATACTTTATCCGGTGAGTTTTCGGTATGGGGAGAGGGGTGTCCTTGATTTTTTTTTTTTTCCGGGGATTCGACCCGTACGCAATGTCCGAATTACACACGACCCCGACCTAAAGTTAATTGCAATTTGTTTTTAGCGAAACTTTGGACCGGCACCAATAGCGTTGAGCAGAAAACCACGGCCGGCGGTGGCCGTGTCGACCGGGTGTTGTGTCTCCACGGGTACCAGGACAACTGTGGTTCGTTCGACCGCCTGATTCCGGTGCTCATCGACGGCGGCGGCGAACACAGCACGTACTTGTCGTTCGACTGGCCGAACCACGGGCGTTCGTCCAGCACGCCGTACGGCGTCCGCTGGTCGATGGAAAACTACGTGGTGACTGTCCGGCGCGTCGTCGAGCACGTGCGTTGGTGGCCGGCCACTTTCGCGTTAATCGGCCACAGCATGGGCGGACAGGTGGCCAAGTTGTTCACGGCCATTTACCCGGACCACGTCACAAAGCTCGTCATGGTGGACGCGGCCGGGCCTGTGGAGGTCGATGCTGATGAGGTCGTGGGTCATATTCGAGGGGCCTCGGACGAGCTGCTGAAATTAGAAAACCGAATGCTGGCCAAACACCCGCCACTGCAGATGACATACCCGGAAGCGTTGGCCCGCATCAAAAACCGAATGTACGACATAGAATTCGGGGACCGGTTAAACGACGACGCCGCAAAAGCGTTGATGGCCCGCTATTATCGGCAGCCGGAGCGCGGTGGGAAATACTTCGAGCTGGCCAACGACATGCGGCTCAAGGTGGCGTACAGCGAGTTTTTTACGAGCCCGCAGTACTATGACGTGGTAAAAAAAATCAAATGCCCTACTCTCTTCATCAGGGCGTCCGAGAGCAAGCAATTCTTCGACAGCACATACATGTTATTCATCCACCTATACGAACAGAATCCGAATTTCCAAACGGTGAGTGTGCAGGGCAATCACGACGTTCACATGATTCATCCGCACCGTGTGGCGAAGTTTATAAACAAATTTCTGAACAACAATAAGTGTAAATTATAATGATATTATAAGCTACAAAAACATAATTATTTTATAAACGTTAAAATATTATAATATCTAAAACTTGGTTAACAAAAAATAATTTCAAAATAACCATACATATCCATAATTCGTATGCCAAAATTACGCGATCAATTTTCTGTTTATAAAAAATCGCCTTGAACTTTCAACCGTGAATTTTTGGACTGTAAATAATTTGGCATAATAATGATAATGATACATATTTATAACAAATGAACAATGACAACTTAAATTTTACCTTTTTTTTTAGTTTTACAAAAGTGTATATTAAATATCGGTTTTGCATATTAACACTTAATTTTAAACTTAAATTTGATCCTTTTTTTTAAAATTTAAATTTCGAATTTATACAATCTATGCATAAACATACAAGTTTAAAAAGCATAATTTATGTTATTTGAAGTTAAATGTGACGACTTGAGGGAAGAACCAATTTCAAAAGTGAAAGTATTTTGGCATGAATTTACAAATTAATTATAGTATTTAGTCTTAATCTATAAGTTCTCGTGGCTATTGATGCTTGAGTCTTCTGGGGGTGGGAGGGTTCAAGGAGTCTCTATTCTTTGAGATAGATAGTAATTTTTAAACGTTGGGTACTCATTTGAATTTTAATTGCATTTTCTTGTCTTGCTTTTTTTTTTTAAGCAAAATCTCATATAATATAATTAAAGTTAATTTTTGAGGCAAGTTTGTTTTCAATTGATAAAAAGTACAAGAGAATTAAGTTGTTCTTGGCCGGATGAAGAAAAACCTCTGCCAGGTTTTAACCCGATTTCCTAACTTACTAAAAGCTTTCTGCTTCAGAGACGGTGATTGGTAGTGTACAAAAAATTCTTAGAGCAATAGTAGTGTTTATAAAAATAGTTTTTAATTTCTTTGCATAAATTTCGTTCAAAATAGGTTTACTGGTGGTATTTCGTTTTATGTTTGAAAAACGGATTTTTTAATTATAATAATACAAATCTAACATTTTTGGCGATAAATCGTTTTAAATCCATAAAACATTTTCGTGTTCGTATTAGTACAACGACTCGGAATAAAATGAAAATTAATTAATCACGGTAAAATGTGTGTTAATACAATATGGTTGCTGGTTATTTTGTTATAATAAATATATTATCTTCTAATATAATTGTATTATTTTCAAATTAATGTTGGTATAATATATATAGTTATATCTGAACCATATATAATTTATTATTGTTATTGAAAATTACGAAATAATCAAATAATTAAATTTATAATCATAGTTAGAGTAATCTAAACATAATAATAGTTTGGATAGAACTACTCGTATTTGTGTGTGTTAAATTAAAAATTACATTAATAAATAAAAAAATATTTCTAGTGTAAATATAAATTGAAACGTTATTAGTTGAAATATAATTCTTTGGAGAAGCGAAAAATCTCGCGAGGGAGGCAGCTGTAAAGAAAAAAAATGAAGACAAGTGAAAAAAAAAACAAATCATTTATACATTTATCTAAAAATGACTTAATAGTTAAGGGAAGGTCGAAAATTAAAACATACCGATTTTTTGTCCATTGGACTTGATGCGATAAAGCTTTTAAAAACTGATTTGTATTCAGTGCGAAGTGTACATGAGATCAGCTAGATTATTTATGACTGTGGTTATATTGCTTTCCAATACGTCTAGTAACATTTACACATATTTTATTAACAAAAACAATACAGAACAGGTACTTAAAGTATTTAAAAACAGTATAATAATAGTAAATCTGTTCTTAATTATGCCTTTATAATTTTATTTGATAAAATACAAATTTTCTTTTATTAGTCACCAAGATTAAAACATTTTTAATTATGTGGCACTTAAACCCAACCAACTCACTACTAAAAGGTATATGATTTATTAAACATCAATGCTGGATTGTTAGGACATCCGTTTTGTGGAATGGAAATGTCTTGTATAAATTCTCTATTTAACCATTTATACTACAATGACATTGTTTTAAACAAATTCCAAATTACAGTTATTTGGAAAATATGTTATCATTAAATACTTACAAATTTACCGGTAAAAACAAAAATACACAAAATTAGAAAATTACTATAAGTGAAAAAAACAAAAATTCAATTTGTAAAAAATAAAATATTATGAAGATTGGCCTTAAAAACAAATTAATGATGTATATATATGTATAAACCAATAAAATTAATATAGATTTTAACTTAACAATAACTATAATTTTGAAATAATTCAGAGAATTTCCATTTCATAATAGTAACAATGTATATAAAACAAATTTATTTATCAAGTGATTCAGTTGAATGACCCAATGAATCTGGAAAATAAACAAAATAATATTAATTAAAATTCTTTAGTTAATATTGCATAACTTACTTTGACTTTTTATATAGTTGTATCTTTGAGGCAATGGCCTGAATAAGGAAGACCTTGGTGGAGGTGGTGACGATCCAGGTGACAAGGATCTGTTGTGCCGCCTGGATATAGGGACCGGTGGACTTGAAGCTTGACCTAAAGCACCAAGTGGTGGTAACCTTTGATCAACTGGTGTATGTTGTAGAGATGTTGGAGAAACAATTGGGGGGGGAGGCTCAAAGTCGAGTAAGGTAAACTCTGGAGATATAATTGGTAATGGTATGTCCAACAGTTCATCTTCAAAATCTTTAGATGAATCCACACTTTCTGTAAAAAATAAAAAAGTAATTATCAAAATTAAAATAAGAAAAATGTAGACTAGTCAACATATACAAGCATCTTACTTTTAATATTATTAAATTGTTTCTAAATTAAAAATATGATGTTGTACAGTTATGCTTTTAGGTTTGAGTTTAAATTAAGGCGTGAACACAAACAAATGTGAATATTTGTTACCAACAAGATTAGACATAAATTCGCTAGGTATTTGATTGCACTGTTTGAATCCACTTATTCCATATTCAAATATACATATCGTACCATATTAAACAAATGGTACGATAGGTATATTTGTTGTGGTTGGCAGACTGTTAACACTATTTAATATGATTGACACACACCCAATACATATTTCCCATATTATAAACACACCTTTATTCTACTATATGATTCTGTTGTATTATCAAAATATGTTCTGGTAAATAGATTTATTTTCATATAATCAACATTATAAGTACCAAATCCCACACACTGTAGCCCCATGTTACATGTTTATTATAAATAATAATAATAATAAAAAAAAAGGAAATATTCATATTATAAAGGCATAGGTCATATAGTTGAATTATGAGAAAAAAAAAAATTATATTCGCTTCCTCACTGGAACATTATGAATTCAATCATCTAACTAAGGTCTGACTCTTAACACAACTGAACCTATAGACCTTAGCAGACATAAAAGCATTAAAAAATGTATAAAGATATAAATAAAACAATAAACTGAACGTACTTGTACCATTTTCCAGTTTCTTATCTACCATAGTTAATTTATTTCTAAGTTGTGCGGTTTCAAATTCCATTTCTTTAATTTTTCTCTCAGCTTGTCTGAATGATAACTTAACAAAAAAAGCAACAAACAAAGTTGTTGATAAACACATTAAATTATAATGGGTATACTAAAACTATAATAATAAACAAACCCAATGATCATTAGCTTTTTTAGTTTCAGCTGATATTTGAATTTTGTAACTAGCTTCTTGATCAATTATTTCTTTCTTCAATGATTGAATTTCTGATCTAAAATTTCAAAATTAATAGTTATTAAATTTGAAATAGAGATATTATTTTTATAATAGTAACTATACAATAATGGTTAATCACAAAAAATTAAAATTGTTTAACTTTTATGTAATACTTAAAGTAATTTGTAATATTGCAATAGTTAAAATTTTTTTTTAGAATTTTTCAACAATATTTTTAAGGCCTTTGAAACTCATACCATGGAGTCGAAATAGACTGTTGTTGTATATAAAGTATGTTAGATTGATTATGAATGTGTATATTACCCAAGTAATACGAGCAAGAAATTGTGTAACAAGTCATCCGTATATACAAAGATTTTTCTGTAAAATACTCAAAACCTAACAATCTGGCTACAAGCTACCATCAGTATGACATGGATTTATTTGGCACTTAATTTGGCTATATATTTAGAAAATTGTATGGTTTAGAGCAATATCAAAATATTATTTATAACTAAGAATAGCTGATCAATTTCGAATTTAGGAGAAAACATGTTTTTATTATTATTATTTAAAAAAGCTAGATACATGGGTATTTATGGTTGGTAATCCAGTTATGCTTTAAAAATGGTAACTTTGTTTTAAAAAGTATTTTCTAACTAGATGTCCTACATGACCTAGCCCGGGCCATTGTTGATTACCATGGTATCCATATTCCTGGTTGTTCTTTCTTATTATTATTTATTTGTTTGCCATAGTTAATCAATCAGCGATCAGGACACAGAGAGAGAAAGAATAGACCTAGGCTTTTATTATTATAGATATTTATGTGATGCATTTATCTTGATATTAGAAGTAGAATACTTAAATTATATTTTTAATTAATATTTCAAAATAATACATGTTTCTAAATTCATGGTCCTTAGATATAAATTGCCTTTAATCTCAATAGATTAATTATCGTGGTCTATTTTTATGCATATGTTTTCTTAAAAATAGTTTTCATTTTCAAATTTTTGATTTAATTTTAAGTTAAACAGGCCCATAGTGACAAAACAAAGCTATTGTAGGTATCTATAGGAAATTAATAACTATATATACATTTGTTATAATTATTTAAAAATTACATCTTTAATACTTAAATAAAATTTAACACAGGCAAAAATACCGAATCTTTTAATCTGCAACCAACATCAGAGAAATATTGAGAAGATATTAATTGTTACAAAAAATGTATTGTAAAAATATAAATAAATACAGGAAAACAACAAACAATATAAGTTTCATGAGTTTGTGTAGAAGTACACTAACTAATTAGAGTTCTACTAAAATTCAAATTTTAACTATGTTAAAATTATAATACCAAGTACTTATTAGAAGATATATTGTAAATTTCACTATCAAAGGCCCTATTATCATCTTAAATATTATCACCTACTTGTAATTGGTGATTTCTTGGTTAAGAGATTTTAAACGTTCATTAAGATCACTTGATTTTCCTTCTATATTATCATATAACATTGATTTCTCATTAATTTGACTGTAACAGAAATTAACATTAATATTTTATTTATTTAAAAAAATATTTATATTGTATAATATATATTTGTATAACTTCAAAAAACTCAAAAGCAGTTTACACGTGGGGTAGTTCAGTGCAATTGCCAGCAATCGTTATTGCGGTTAGACAGTCAAAAATGAAAATTATAATTCACACAACAGTTTTCACTTGTTTAAGTTTTGAGTGGTTGACTATGGCCACTCAGTTAAAAATAAATTGTGTGCCTCTAATAAGCCAGTTTACATAAAGCGGTTCTGTACATTATACAACTAACACGCCAAAATAACTCTTATAAAAAAAAACCACCTACTGCAATCGCGTAGCATTGAACTGCTCTGTGAGTAAACAGTTTTAAGCAAATCTTGTGAGATAACTTAATATTATATAAAAAAAAGTAAAATATGTTAAGTATACATATTATAAATAATACAGACACATACTTAAGGTACTCTTTTTCTTGTTCTTTGAAAAAAGTCGTAAGTATATTTAATTTGTTTAAAGACTCTTCATTGTTGACCTCTAATTGTGAATATTTCTTTTCTAAATTTACTATATTACTTTTTAAAATATCTATTTGATCTATAAATGACAGTCATAATAGTTATAATTTTTGTTATATTTATAAATTATGAAAAATTATCAAATAATACTGACCTAGATATTCTTGATTTGATTGTAAAGACTCATCCAATTTTTTTTTATAACGTTCTCCAATTTGTTTTGCTGATTTAAGTTCAGCAGACAATTTGACTACAGATATATTTTTTTTGGCATCTGTCATATTATATTTCTGTGTTAGAATTTCTTGCAAAGACTCTTTAGACAATAATACTTCATTTTCTGCAGTTATTAAAGCATTAGTTTGTTTATCCAACTCAAATTTTAAACTAGTTATGTCATCAAGTAATTTTGATTCCCTTAACTGGTGTTTGGATAGTGTCTAACCAAACAAGAAAAAATAAACAAATTCGTTAAAAAATAATTATAATTTTTTTTTTCCCCCTTTTGATTTAAAATATAGTTATCATTTTCCAAATAGAATAGTTTTTAGAAACATATTCTTTTTTTGAATCTTAGTTGGGAAACATGGGTTGCTAAATAAAAATAAATAGTTTTTATAAATTTACAGTTTACAATATGAGAGTAATATTACGACGATATTGTAAATCTGATCATTAAATAATTCTGTTTCAAAAAAATCAAATTTACTGCATATTATTGTAGATAAAATATTAACCACCTTGTTTGTAATAACATTAATAACTTAATGGTTCGATAATTGTTTAATTGACATTTCAACCAAAAAAAAAAAAATTAAAAATAACTTTACTTACTTGTTCTATTTGTGAAGATATTCTAGCATTATTTTCAGCCAAACAATTATTATTGTTTGTTAGTTCATCTACAGTTATTCGAAGAGTTTTAATTATATTGGTTTTTTTTTCTAATTCTGCAGTATTGTTAAAGTTCTTAATGTAAATAAAAAAAAATAATATTAAACTTGGAATTCCAACAAAATTGAATATAATAATAAAAAAAAAAATTTAACTACCTTTTTAGTAAGAGTCGTAACCAAATTTTGGGAATCAACTAATTTTTCTTTCAGGTTATTATATTTATCATTATTTTTGGAACTAGATTCCAATGCTGAAGACAATAAAGCATGCATTTCCATACCACTCTCAGTTAATTCTTCAACTTCTTGCTCAAGTTTTTCAATACGTAATTCTTGAGTTGATATAATATCCTGAATATAACATTATTAATTATAATCATATATTTTATTAAAATAACACAAATTGAAAATATAAAATAACCACCTCTGATTTAGCCAAATGTTCATTCAATGTTTCAATTTCAGACATTGTTTCAATCTAAAACCATGTTAATGATTAAATTATATTTACAAACATACATTTGATTATAATAAGAAACTCACTGATTTTATATTTCCAACACTCTGCTCTTTCAATAATGATAATTCTTTTTCTACAATTAATAAGCTCTGGTCTTTGGCCGCTAGCAATGTTAATAAATGATTGTTACATGTTAGTTTCTATTAAAAACAATAAACAAAAATATGCATTTAGATAAATATAGAATAATTTTTTATCTATAAGTAAATAGGTATATTATATCAAGTTGTATTTATTTTTTTAGTAAAATATAGAGTACATTAAATTAAATTTTAAAAGTATCAAAAAACAATGTTTACAACTTAAATTGGCATTTACTAAACCTGCTAATTTGAGAAATACTCAAATTCTTAATTCAGTTTTGGCATTTAACAATGTTGACACTAAAAACTTTCAATGAATTCAACACATTTGTAAATATAAAATAAAGGTTTATATTATTTGAGTAATAAATACTACCTAACACACCCAATATTAAAAGTTTTGAATATATCAAAACTTTTGTTCAGGATTTAATTAAAGAATAAATCATTTTAAAAACAACTATACTACACACCATAGGTGGTATAGTAAGATATACAGGTCAATTCAATTTATATCTGTATATAACAATAAATCATTGCAAAAGAAAAATATTTCTGGGCAAAGTTTGGTTGATCATGTCTTGATAAATTTAAAATGAAAATTGTATTATTTAGTAACTACTGTGTATTTTTAACGAATATTTACATAAATATGATAAAAATAAATTACAATTTCATAACGTGTAAATCTCCACAATTATTTTTAACTGAATTACAACAAAATCATAATTAACAGAAACTGTTATTATATAAATATTCTCTTGTTTCCCAACATTTCTTTTCTATAATAAGAAAACCAAAAAACGACCTCCCATTTCGAGATCAACTGAACAGAATTTGTTACTAGAAAGTTCTTTGGAAATATGATATATTAAAGTGGTTTCTATTTATGTCAATTAAAGTGATTAACAGAATTTATCATATAGTTTACTAATTTTTGAAGTTCAATAGGAAAGCCAGTTAGACAAAATATTAAACAAGTGTAAACTTAAAATTAGATAATGAAAATCATATTGCAAAATGTTCACGTTTTATCTAAGTTACTTTCTGTATTATTATAAAAAAATAAACGTTTACACAATGTTCTATGAAGATTGTAAATTTAAAGTGATAGAATAATTTTAATATCATTACTCTAGTTTTAAATTACTAAATCCTTATGGGACACAATGTGCATTAATCCGTAAATATTTATATAGTTACTTGATAAATAAAATAACAGAGTTGAAAACATAATGTAACAATAACCACAACAATAAAACACCGGTTTGCATAATTAATATGTTCTTCATGTTCAAACATTTTCTGAAAAAGAATATTTTACAACAAAATTAGTTTAGCTAGTTTAAATATT
Organism: Tuberolachnus salignus; assembly: GCA_956483605.1. Taxonomy (NCBI): domain Eukaryota; kingdom Metazoa; phylum Arthropoda; class Insecta; order Hemiptera; family Aphididae; genus Tuberolachnus; species Tuberolachnus salignus. The sequence goes on from OY101433.1 coordinate 20,611,050, forward strand.
AAGAATTTGTTTTAAACTCACTTCATTTACTAGACTTTCATCAGGATATTTATCTGTAATAATATAAACTTATGATTAAAATGAAATAAAAAAAACGGTCATATTATATGAAATTGTTTAAACATAGATTAATTTTACTTTATATTATGTATTTTAATAGAATGCAAAACAATTACTAATTAGAAAATAGCTAAATAAAGCTAAATAGCTTAAATAACACCACAATAATTGATTATTTTGACAAATGTGTAAATATTAGAATTTATTGATGGGCTTTAAAAATATGATATTTTACTGAGATTCACTTTAATACAGGATATTAGAAACATGCTAAATAAAAAATGTGACAACTGAAAACCAAAATCATATCAAAAACATTTTTAAAGACAAATGTTTATTTTGAAATAATTTTTATCACATAAAACTTTATATTTTAATGTAACAAAAGAAAATTATTAGACTTTATCAAATATTACTTTTTGTTTGAGTATAAAACTTAAGACTACACAATAATTATTACTTACCATTATATTTACTAGAATAATCACCGAGCATATTCCATAGAAAATCTATTGAATTTAATGTAGGTAAAGATAGCCAATTTATAATATGATCACTATAGCTTATTTCTACACTAGATTGTTCGATAGTTTGTGAGGTTTTTGTCGAATGTGAAGTTTCGTCAGAGTTTACTTCTTTGGGAACAATATTTAACGACTGAGGTTGTATTATTTTTACTGTATTCTTCTTAACTGTGAGACAATTAACACCAATACAGGTATCTGGGTGACCAAAAGATGCTACAAAGCTTATAGGTTCAAAACCGGGTATTGATTTATCTTCAGGCTTGTTATCTGGTTTATTTTGTTGTTGATTGCTTTCATATTCATTCTTTGGCATATTGTTAGCCATTGATTGCGTACAACCATTTTCCTGTGTACATTCATCAACTGATTTCTTATTTAAATTTCCTGGTAAATTTGTTTCAATAACTTTTAATTGATCCGATGAATCCTCTTGTAAATTCAATTGTGCTGAATTATTTGGCACTAAAAATTCATCCAGTTGTTCTAATGATGTTAAAAGTTTGTTATCTTGTTGATTGTCTGTTTCTATGATATTTTGTGAAGTGGCATTAATATTTTCCTGTTGTGAACTATTTAACTCATCCATGCTATTGTTATTAAGAATTGGAATTGTTTCATTATTATTCAATTCTGTTTTCTTGTCAATTGTTATTGTTTCAGACATTGACGGGTCCTGATTTTTTTGTTGATTAGAATTTGGTGATTCAATAGATTCAGATGGTTTTGGTTTGTCATTAATACCAGGCTCAGTTGTTTTAGGTAGACTTTTTTCAGAGAAATTTTTGGTATCTGGCTTATTTTGTTGTTGATTGCTTTCATATTCATTCTTTGGCATATTGTTGACCATTGATTGCGTACAACCATTTTCCTGTGTACATCCATCAACTGATTTCTTATTTAAATTTCCTGGTACAGTTGTTTCAATAACTTTTAATTGATCCGTTAAATCCTCTTGTAAATTCAATTGTGCTGAATTATTTGACACTAAAAATTCATCCAGTTGTTCTAATGATGTTAAAAGTTTGTTATCTTGTTGATTGTCTATTTCTGTGATATTTTGTGAAATGGCATTAATATTATTTTCCTGTTGTGAACTATTAAACTCATCCATGCTATTGTTATTAAGAATTGGAATTGTTTCATTATTATCCAATTCTGTTTTCTTGTCAATTGTTATTGTTTCAGACATTGACGGGTCCTGATTTTTTTGTTGATTAGAATTTGGTGATTCAATAGATTCAGATGGTTTTGGTTTGTCATTAATACCAGGCTCTGTTATTTTAGGTAGACTTTTTTCAGAAAAACTCTTGGTATCTGGCTCATTTTGTTGTTGATTGCTTTCATATTCATTCTTTGGCATATTGTTGGCCATTGATTGCGTACAACCATTTTCCTGTGTACATCCATCAACTGATTTCTTATTTAAATTTCCTGGTACAGTTGTTTCAATAACTTTTAATTGATCCGTTAAATCCTCTTGTAAATTCAATTGTGCTGAATTGTGTTTAACTGAATCAGTATTTGACACTATACTTTCATCCAGCTGTTCTAATGATGTTAAAAGTTTGTTATCTTGTTGATTGTCTGTTTCTGTGATATTTTGTGAAATGGCATTAATATTATTTTCCTGTTGTGAACTATTAAACTCATCCATGCTATTATTATTAAGAATTGGAATTGTTTCATTATTATCCAATTCTATTTTCTTGTCAATTGTTATTGTTTCAGACATTGACGGGTCCTGATTTTTTTGTTGATTAGAATTTGGTGATTCAATAGATTCAGATGGTTTTGGTTTGTCATTAATACCAGGCTCTGTTGTTTTAGGTAGACTTTTTTCAGAGAAATTCTTGGTATCTGGCTTATTTTGTTGTTGATTGCTTTCATATTCATTCTTTGGCATATTGTTGGCCATTGATTGCGTACAACCATTTTCCTGTGTACATCCATCAACTGATTTCTTATTTAAATTTTCTGGTACATTTGTTTCAATAACTTTTAATTGATCCGTTGAATCCTCTTGTAAATTCAATTGTGCTGAATTGTGTTTAACTGAATCATTATTTGACACTTTAGATTGAGTACTTTGCATTGTGTCATTATTATCCGATTCTTTTTTTGAGTAATCTGTTTTCTCGTCAATTGCTGATGTTTTAATAGAATTTGGTGTTACAAAGTTTTTAACTCCAATTGTTTTTGATTTGTCTTTATTAGCATCATCTTCTGAATTATTATTTAACACTTCAGATCTAATGAAAGCATTATTATTATATTCTGGGTTTTGAGATTCCGATTCTTTACTTTCATCGGTACTGTTGGCCTCAGGTTCATCATTTAAATTTTCAATGTCTATATTTTGATTTATGATTCCAACTTCGGTAATTTCTGAAATGTCACTGACATTATCTATATTATTAGTATTTAGTTTATCAATAATTGTACTACTTTGAGCAATATTTGAATCATTAAGCCTTTCTTCTTCATTTTGGTTACTTAATTTACATATAAGTTTAGTATTTTTATTAATATAGACTTTAGTTTTATATCCTGTAAGATTTATATTCTTAAATGATATGTCCTTTTTATACTCTATGGATAATTCTTCCTAAAAATATAAATAGTAAACACATACAATTAAAACCAAATCAAAAATTAACTTTTGCTAGTACCTATTTATAAATAATTCACCTCAGTATTTTTTATCAACAATTTGTCTTTATTATAACCGACGAATTTCACTTCTTGATGACTTTTCAATTTATTTCTAAATTGAACTTTGTCTCCATCTAAAATAAACAACACATTATTAGTTTGATGTAAGTAGCCCAACCTAGTAAAGGATGGACATTCATCCCAGATTTACCGGAATGTTACAGTATTAGGAAACTAATGTCCTGGCAATGTGACAAAGTTTCTTAGGACACTGATTTCTACCGGTTTTGAACTTTTGCATAGTAATGTCTCAAGAACTTAAAATTGTTCTTATAATTTGTATATCTGTTACTCGATAATCGGATTTATTATGAAGAAAGACTAATCGCAAATATTTTTAAAACTCTTGACAACAAACGTAATAATTTATTTTAATACCTAATTAACGTGTAATATTTAAACTGTATTTAGGTATGTGTCACAGTGAAGATAAAAATTATATACATATATAGATAGTCAATACATATTTACTTGGTTTTTAAAACAAATTTTTTATGAGAGCAATTCAATTTTGGTGTCCTGGTTTGTTTAAAATTTAATCTAGCCACCCACCCTAACCTAGTATTATTCAAAAAGAGATCTAACGAGATGAATATTTAAAAAACAAGTGGAATGGGCAGCAAGTTTTACTAGAACTTTTCTTTCTATATGTTTCTAAATTAAACAACAAGTAGAACTATTATTTATAGATCAGTCATCAGAAAAATTGTACTTTGTACGTTTCAGTATAGTTCTCTTATCAAAAACGTTATAATTATAATAACCGAAGTGCGATGAACATTAACAGTTAATAATGTATACAGGAAATGTCAAATTTGTTATATACATATATTTTGTTTTACTATGGTCAATATTAACCGGACCTCCGTGGTCCGGTGTCGACATTGCCAATGACGGCACTACAAAGCACTCACCAATACACTTTGAATCTTTACATTGAAACTCGACGAGTTGATCCGGGTTGCATTTCGCCGCCACGAAGCCGATATTCAGTGCCGTGCACGAAATGATAATTATTTTCAATACAAACATTGTCCGTGTTCAGGTCATTTGAACAGAAGAAAAATATTACCGAGTGAATTGGGGTAGGGTATATGTGTATAACGTTGCGTCTGAACGCTCGTGTCCGCGCCGTCGTAGTCCCAAGACCAATTTCGAAAAAACGATATTTCAACGCCGAAATATATAAACGCATACGCCGTAGCCCGTAATAATATTTTATTATAGTCGCGGTCGTGCCCAATATTATTATACGTAATTGTATTCTGCGGTTTCACGGGCGAAAAACGAAAGCGAGTGGTAAGGCGACATGTCGACCGTAGATAACGCGGGCGGCCGTATGATAACGTTATCCGAACACGTTGGCAAACGGAATCAGCTGACGGCGGCGATTACCGCGATTCTATCCGCGTCCCGTGGCCGCCGCTTCTCCTTCTGAACCGACCTACCAAACTTTAAATTCCAATTCCAACTTTACCCGCGTCGTTGCGCGACAAAATATATTTATTTATTATTGTTGAAGATTTCAAAAAGAGATAAAAATTGCACAAATGTTCAACGAGTTTTTTGTTTACGTCGAAAAACGTTACCGACAGTGCCGCCCACAAGATTTGGCAATTATGGGGCCCCGCTAGTATTTAAATGTGTAAATTATTCAAAATTACTTTAAAACTCACAAAAATATGTAATAAATGAAAACAATAATAGTAATAAAAAGATAATTGGAAATTACCAAGATAGGTTTTTAAAATAGGAGTATCAAAAAGTTTTCTGCACCTCAGCCCCGCAAATCATAGACCCGGATACCTATCTATTAAAATCATATTAATCTCTTATACCTTAGACGGAACCACGAATTAAGATTACTCTCGTAGATGATATCTTCGGCCGGTTAGACTTAACTCTAAATTTTACGGACCACTTATACTTTATACTTGTATAGTTTATCGTATAAAATGTATACATTTATAGTGTTAATGCTATAAGTCTCAGGTCCTTGTTCAGAATTTTTGAGCCGACAGATTTTTTTTCATAAAAGCTGTCTGATCAGTCTTATACCTAATTACAAAAAAAAAAAAAAAAAAAATTCATACAATTTTAAAGGATTTGTTTATTTATAACAAAATTTATTGAACAGTAAAAACTATAAAAAGTTTAAAGAACATGTATCGAACAGTATACATTTTTATCTTTATGTGATATTTGTTCCTGCTTATTTTGAATAAGTTTGTGCATTTTCGGCTCCAATGGAGTTACTGCAAGACGGAGAGCTCAAATTATTTCAAACCGAGACTGATACCGAGTTTTAATAGCTGTGACAGATGAAAATGTTTTATCGCACAAATACGTTGTTGAAAATTGAATTAAAATTGTCATTGCTTTTTCACTCGGCAATACACTTTTAACGTACAGCTAAAAATAAGATTTTGATAAGGACGGCTGTAATTCAGCTTGGAGAGTGCAGTCGGATGATAAATCCATGAGACTTTCTTTTTCGTTAAAATTTAAATTAAAATAACGCACGCCCGTTGAAAGGTTAATTAAAGAAAATTGCAAATAATGTAAAGAAATTTTCTGCAGACCACCAGTTGGCAACCGCTGATTTAGAACTTAAAAAGTGTCCTATTTACCAGCATTTAACTGAATAAAAATACCTATTTGTTTGCTTCTCTTGGCACAATAAGGTCATAAAATACGTTATACGTTATTCTTTATCTTCTTCTTGTAGTATTCATTATCGGATGTTGGCAATCATGTTAGCAATTTGGACTTTTTCAATGGCTGCTTTGAATTCGTAGATGTGTTGTACCGCCGTCTTAGGTTGTCAATCCAAGACATTTGAGGCCTTCCACGGCGTCTTCTTCCAATTCATTTAGCCTGGACTATCGATGGTAGTAGACTATATTTTTCTGGTGCCACATAAAATGTCGTGAAATATTGAAGTTTCCGTGTTGTTCACTACTTCCAGATCCTAATCGTTATATGTGATCGACCCGACTAATTTTTAATATTCAGCGGGTATATCCATAACTCAAACGCCTTGTAGTAATCGGGTATTTTTACGTACTTTTGTTTAGCGAGCGAACTTTTCTTTCCATGATGTATTCTTTACACATAATTTTATTTAGTTATCGTTTTCTAATTAAGTTTATGTATGTGGGCTCGTAAAAGCCCAACTTTTACTTTGTACGTATTGGGGCCGCGTTCACAATCGTTTTGTGTATATATACCTGTCACCGTAAGACTGTGGTTTCATACCTTGCATCTGTACGGACCACCGGGTTGACGGAGTCTCAACAATGTAAACCGCTTCTGAATGTATTGAGTGTTTAATTTCTTTACCGACATCTTTAAAGAGTCGTCAGACACCGGGTGATTTCGTCATCATATGGTTCTGAGTCGTACTACCCGAGTCCGGTTCACTGCAGCCTGCACTCGATTTATCGAAGCTCCACGATAGAGTCCGAGTATCTGTTCCATAAAGCGACGAACCGTTCGGATTCGGAGATCCGGCAGTCCCTTAGCTGACGGCTGTAGAATACATTTTTCATTTTATAGAAGCCGCTTTTGCTTTTTCTACGCAGCATCTAATTTTGCGAGACCGATCCCACCCAGACGTCTATCAGCGATTGTCCCAGATGAGTAATTTTATATACCTTAAGTATGCCCCCTCCCGCACCGGCATTGACAAGTGTAAGCACATTTATCACGCAATTACACACACGCGAGACATATGCAAAAACATTCCATTCCGAGAGGTCGGCAATAGGTTTGCCAATAGATTTACGATTATCAACGGGAATTGGCAATGATATTACCGAAATAAATTTCAAGCAGTTTGTCGTGGACTTATGACAAAAATTAATAATCATTATACCTTTGGTATATTTATTTAGTATATCTTTAAGCTATACGTGTACAAGAATGATTATTTACGCGTCGTATAACCGGTTGAATCGGACAAGGACATTAAAATTTGAGGCGAGTAGCTGCCATTACTGTTATATACAGGGCGACCGGGACCGACTAACAACAAGACACTAAATATCTCGGAAAGTATTGGACTTTTATTGGATTTTTTTTTTTTTTTTGTTAACATTATAAGAGACGAGTAGCTTCCGTATATTTTTCGTCACCATTATTTTCGAGGGTGTAACCACCGCCCACTTCTGTTCTTCAAAAAAGCAACCTATACTACGAATCCCATAAATAGATTAAGTATAGCCGCTACACGTACGATAATAACGCACAGCTCATCTTCCCCTAACGACGAACTTAAAAGCGGAATATCTCTCGTAGGCTAAAATGTATTGTAACCAATTCTTCCAGCCCTGCCCCACCCGTAAATTTTCGTCTATGGGTTTTGTAATGTTCGAAAATATTTCGGCGGTTTGGCGCTCGAAAAACACTGATCGTTACCTACGTAAACGTTATTCCAGAGCCGCTCCGTTTCTGAAATTGTCGAAATACTTTCCGAAATAACGAGCGTCCCGTGGTTAATCGATCGCCCCGTATAATACCATTGATTACAATAAAACGCTATACATATTTATATGTACAATCAATGGTGGTTTTTGAACCGAGCTATACGTTTTTGTCGGGTGACAATCCGAATTCCGAACGAGTGGCGGCCAAGGTCCGCGGTAGTGGCATTATTACGTAAGCGGTTTAATCGTTATTAAATTTAAATATTATATTTCATCTGTACCTGTGCTATTACAGCACATTACAATAAACTATTATTATTATTATTATTATTATTATAAATTACAATCTCGGAACACAATCGCGACTAAACGAAACAATTACGAATGCGCCCCTTCCTCCCCAGGCGTTTATATATATTAGTTACCGATACTCGGAAAAATGTATTGGACAATAAAAAAAAAAAAAAAAAAAATAAAAACCCACTGTAAATGTAAACGAGATGTTCGGTTATAGGAGACGGCCGACCGAACGTACGGCCCAATCGAGTGGCTAAAAATGAAATAAAAATTCAAGGTGCGCATTTCCCGTCCCCGACTATAATATCGTCGGCGGCGCGCGACCGTTGCTTGTTGTAATATGCTCGCACGGCACTGCGCGCGCATTGTGCGTCGTTATCACACCGGAATATCATCAAAACAAAAATGTATTTATATATTTAGATATATTGTTATCGCAATCGTTGGCTTCCAAAACATTATTATTGGCCGTGCTCTCGTATTTAATGTGTTCAATCGTGATAAGGTCGAGGGGGAAAAACAAAGTGAAACCGTCGTAACAACTACAGACCGTTCGTGCATCGCAAGTAACCATCACAGGTAACGCGACGCGGCGATGGGCGGTAAACGGCCTTCGAATGTGTGACTTCTGTTGTTTCCTAACAAGTGTTTAGCTATTAAAAAAAAAAAAAAAAACAACAACACATCCTCGTTCCGAAATGACGAACGTATCCTATTTGCCCGTGGATGCATGAGCGGAGCGCACGTGTCTTGTTGTTGCTGTTGACCAGACGGCTCCGATATCGGCGTTGTCACTCGAGATACGTCGTCGCCGTCGTCGTCGAAATGACCGAAAACGAAACGGCCCAATCTCCAATGGTCATCGGCTACTGGATGTCGGACCGCAAGAGCCAAAAACTCAATTGGATCGAGTTCGGCAATGTGTGCAGGTGAAATATTAGTATTATTATTATTATTATTATTATTATTAATATTACTATACTTAATAACGATATTGGTATTGTATGGTATTAGGTGTTTGCGATTAGGTATTATTTACTCGGCGTGTAGCACGTCCGTTGCCGGTTTATGTTTGTCGACAATTCGATTCCACGAGTGAAAACTCGGGTTTCTATACTCCGGATCGCCGAGTAACTATTGCGATTTAAATTTATATGTGCAGGATAGCACTTGTAGGTTATAAGATTAAATTGATACGAGAGTCCCCGGTACAACTAGTAATATGTATATCATTCAAGTGTATTATTATTGATTCGGTTTCGATTTGTCACGTCAGCTTTTTGAATTATGTACAGTATGGTTGATAATAGTTTTATTTATTTTTGATTGAATAGAGAGCGCCAATTTAGATTTTTATTTTAAAAACGAGACAAATACGTTTAACGCCAAACTAAATTATAATATTTCATAAGAATAACTAAACCTCATTAATTGTTTTTAAGAACTCAATATTGTATTGTTCTTATTTTAAACATAGGTACCTACTTTTATTTTGTTTAAGTAAGTATAACGGTTATATTGCAAAAGTATATATTTTCAAAGATTTGAATGCACTAAAAATGCACCAAGTTTATCTGCCATCAGTGATATAACAATTATTATCTTTTTATTCAATAATACGGTACAATTTATTTTCATTGCCCAATAAAATTACAAATTATTCTTAAAAATCCAAATAGTTATGAATTTACATTCATAAGAAAACATGAAAAGTTATATTCGGTTTTTCTTTCAATTATAAATGGCCCACAATTTGTGCATTTAAATTAGATATATTTTATATAGGTATTACTAAAAAAATTACAAATTTATTGAGCACTTACCTACTGTGGGAAAATCTATATGGCTCATTAAAAAATTACTGGCATCTTACTAATATAATGTGTGCACATATATGTACAAGTTTGCAAATAGCTACTGCTCCATAGAGAGAGTATTAAATAACTCAAAAAGTACATATATATATATATATATATTTATTTATTGTATACTTACCTATATATAGGTAAGTAAAATAAAAACAACATTTGTTTCATATTAGAAATTTTAATAAACTAAAATTTCAATATATTTGATCTAGAAAATTATTCGACTTTTCTTCGTTAAAGATAATTATAAATATATTTTAGTATTTATATCAGCTTTAAATAGTAGTGTATATAGAATTTTGAATTAAAATATGCAATAATATTATGTAATTAGATTAACAATTTTTTTTTGTTTTCAACATTATTTAATAATTTCATTACATAATGTATAATATGATAATGCAATTTTTTAAGTAAATTGGTTTTATAATTTAAATTATAAATATGTATTTGTAATATATATATTGATAGATTATTCGAATACATTAAGGTCCCAATTATCTAGAATTGATAATTAGGTGTATAATTTTTTTAATCGATGTTTTACAATAACATAACATTTTAACAATATTTAGATGATTAATAGTATATAAATATATATATTTTTTTTTTTTACAGGCAGCATGGATATGAACTAGTGAAAGTAAGAAATTCATTTATTATTGATTATTAATTACGTGTGCTTTCTAAAAATGTCTTGTACTTAATCGGGGGTTGTCTTTTGTGACAATAGAAAATAGCTAACCAGTTCTAATATTTTATTAAATAGATGCCACTTTCACATAAATTAAACATATTTTTATAATGATAATGCATTATAAAATGTATTTGAAGTATTTGCATTTTATTAAATAAAAAAAAAAACCTATTCAATTGAGATATTCGTTCAAGTCAAAACTACTATATTTTATTGTTTAGTTGAATTTCTGTTCAATTTGCAAGGTCTAACACTTAAAATTCAATACATTATAACACATTTGTGTAATTTAAATTAATCTAATGTATAACATTCAAGTACATTTTGTTCAGCTTATTAATTGGATAAGAATATTCTGTTCTCAACATTATGTTTTTATTTTATTTGTTTATTTACTCCTTATCAATAGTACAAAAAATACATAATAATTAATTTTTATCTATCAATTATTTTGATTATTTATGAATCAATAGTATAATAATAATTATGTTACAAAAACAAACTACAAAAGAATGGATTTTATTGTCAACATTATACGACACAAAAATTGTATCAAGCATTATTCAAATAACAATATATCAATGTGTCATGAATTGCATTTAATGATAGTTGAATATAATAGATTATCTATTATTATTTACTATTTTATTCTGGACAATATCTATTGTGTTGGTTAATATTTATTTATATTGAACTTTAATTAAACTATAAACATTAAAATATAAATTTAAAAAAAAAAAAAAGAAAAAAAAGTAAATTGCATACTTTATGAATTAAGTTAGTGGTGATAAAAAATATTTGTAATTAATTAGAGCTCTATTTATCATTAATTGTTTAATAATAATAATTTTGAACTAAAAAATTTGTAGAACTTGAATTATAAAATAATAAAAAACATTATTTTTTAGTTAGATTTGGACAAACCGTTAGAAGATCAAGGGCCATTTGCTGTTATTGTACACAAACTTACTGAAATAATTGCCAGAAATGATGAACAGGTACATTTGTATTTTGGTTATATCTATTATGATTTCTTAACAGCTGTATTTTTTCTTATAGGCTATCCAAATTATAGATAGAATTGAACAATATATAAAAAATCATCCAAAAGTGATAATCATTGATCCATTAGACAGTGTACGTACTCTGCTCGATCGATACAAAACATATAATGTCGTGTTGAACAGCAGCTTCAACAATATTGGTACACCAATATACAATTATTATTGTAACTAGGTATTTTAAGTTGTCTAAATTATTTTGGTTCGCTTACAATATCACACTAAATAGGACCTTGACCTGGGGCATGTATGGCATTGTAAAATTATATAGAAAAAATATAAGTACTTAATAATGCAAGTTAAAGAGTCTCTTAGTATTTTAGAGTGTAGATTGTTGGCACTAACACTACAAAATGGTACTTTAAAAACATAAATGTGTAGTGTTGTTATTTATATATTTTTAGAGAAGGGATCTCATAATTATATTTTTTGCTGGGGATTAGTTTTGTAGTTTTGCACTGAACATAAATTTGAATAAGTTCTTAAAATGCATGTGTACCAATATAATAATTACAATATTTCCATTTGGTCACATATTTTATGTTCTGTGTACTGTAATGCTGGTTGTTGACTGTAATACAATAAAAACCATTTAACCATCTGTTGATTTTTAACATAAAATACTATTAAATAATTTATTGTTAAAAGTGAATTTATTAAAGAAATACATTATTGCATGTTTTATGAAAACTATAGTATGAATGATTTAATGAACAAGTGTTGAATATTAAACTTGGTAAATTAAATAAACATATTAGGTATATTTTTTTAATTTACATTGGAATTAATACAATGACCAGTTTAGTGTTATTATATTTGAACTAATGTGGCGTAGGCAGATTTATTAATGGTAACTGGTAACTAATTTAAAATGCTGCCAAATATATTTGGCTGATTTCCATAACCTATGTTTTTACATTTAAATGCAAATTTTATTTTAACACAAGATTTACTCTGAAATTATCTATAAATTACAGCAAATTCTATATTTTTTTATACATAATAAAGTATTATAAGTTGTAAATTGTATTTAACATTACTAATAATTTTTGTTTTTCTAATATTATAAATAAGTCTTGGAAGTTAACTACTTGGTTACAAACTTCTCAATGATTTAAAGATAGTATAAACTATAAAATACACATATAAAAATAGTTGTTTATAACTTATTTATAATTGACGATTGTCAAACAAAAATAATTACATTTTAAATTTTGAGTTATATGAGAAAAAAAATTTTAGTGAATACTTAGGTATAGTAAATTGTGCCAAGTTTATATACTCTATACATATATATATATATATATATATATATTTTTATACAGATAGAAAATTAAACATTTGTAGTATATATGGGTTATTTCATATTTGGTAAATTCCTCGTAGGAACAAAAGTTTTGTTTTACACTGAATATCAATTGCATACTATTATTATAGTTGTACGTCACAATCAAATTTAAAATATTACTAAACCAACAGATTTAGCATTACAGTAAAACAATCAAGATGGATGGGTATCAATCGTCTGAGTCATAGTTACATATTTTTTTTTTTTTTTAATAATTATAGAACAATTGAAGAGAACTTTTTTTTAAATATAAAACACCTTTATCAAATTTAGCTTGAAATATTTGTTATGAAAATAAATATGTTTATGGGTTTTTTTTTCTTTAATTTTCATTTCCATTAAGTTATATAGTAATTATTATTGGGAACACAACACATTTTACTGGTCTTATTAGTGTGATCAAATTACTTTTCACAACTTAAAATATATGCACAATATTATATAATAATATCTAATTAAAAATTAACCAAATTTAAAATACCTTTACTAGTGGTATGCATCATTTATTATTATTATTATTATTTATTGTAACACAATCTAAATCCAATTAGTTAAATAAATATTTGCTATTGTAATAATAATTGTAATATTACCTTAAAATTTCCCAGTCAAGGCCCTTATCCAAAATGACAGTTTGTGTTATATTTAATAACAAATTATTATTTTTAATTTGAACACTTGACTTATAAATTCAGCTATAATTATATTTGTCTATTGTATATGTTAGATGTTTTTACACCAACATTTGTGGAATTTCTTTCAACTGATGTGAAAGAGAATATTAAAAAGCTAAAAAATGCTAAAGTCACATTTCCTTTCAGTAAGATTTTTATATAAAATTATATATTAGAAAGAAGAAAAAAAAATGTAGTAACAAATTGTTTTATTTTAGTTTGTAAGCCTTTTGTGGCTCAAGGGACAACATACTGTCATCAGGTGAACATCATTACTGAATATATAACATTAAATTGTTTAAAGCTAAATACTCATGAATAAATAAAAATGTATGTGTATTTTTTAGATGTCTGTAATTTTCAATGAACGAGGTGTAGCCGATTGTAAACCTCCATGTGTTGCTCAATCATTCATTAATCACAATGCAATTTTGTACAAACTTTATGTTGTCGGAGATCATTATCAGTTGGTTGAAAGGCCATCATTGAAAAATTTCTATGCTTCAAATGGTAAATTATCAAATCAAAAACAATTTTTTTAAATATTCATATGTATTATTCTTGGTTTATTTAAGTTGATCGTGACACAATCACTTTTGACAGCCATTCTGTGTCAAAATCAGATTCAAGTAGTGAACTTAGTGTACTTGATCCGTCTGAAAGTGCCAAAACATCATCTGTAGATCCAATAAAATTGCATTCTATTGTGAAAATATTGGGTGGTTTTCTAAATATGTCTTTATATGGTGTTGATATTGTTGTGGAAAATGATACCAATCGGCATGCAATTATTGATATTAATGCTTATCCTGGTAAAATGTTATTTTTAAATAATCAAAAATGAATAAAAATCATTAAATTGTAAATACTATACCCTACCTAAATGCTAATGTTGCTTTCTTAGGTTACGATGGATTCCCAGATTTTTTTGGTAAACTTATAGACTGTGTGAAGTCGCGGCGCGCTCAATCGTTGTGTTCCAAAGCATACTTTGAAGATTCTGGATTTGATACTAGTGATTCAAGTGATGAAAAAAAATCTCGCGCGAAGTTGAATTCAATAAATCATTAATATAATTAAAACTGATCAATTAAATTTTGCCTGAAAATGTATACTCGTTTATTATGTATACATTTATATTATGTTAATCTGATTTTTAAGTCTTTTGATAAACTTAATATATTATTTTATAATAACTCATGAAATGTATTAGTTTGCTAAGTGTTTTTAAATTATTATTGTAATAATCTAATTGTTTTTGTGTAAGAACACCAAGATTAATACTATTTTTATACATATATTTATAATACAATTAAAGTATGTTTTCCATAAATTGATATATACATATTTTCAAACCGCAAGTCGATAAGTTATATTATATTAAATCGCGGCAAGAGTGATTATTGTTTGTCAATCTTACACGGTTATTTTTACAATTACATATTTGTCTGCTATTCATAATTATTACAATTGGATTTGCAATGTTAAATCGTTTTTTTTTTTTAATTTTGATTGTATATCAAATTATGTGTTTAAATTTTGTATTCATAACTGTCAATTAACTATTGTTTAAATTTGAAATTAATATTTGAATTTATTGTGTAATAATCTATATGTAAGTTGTTTAAATACATACTAAAGTAAGATATTTGTACGAGATTCAAGGCATTTGAAGTTGTGGAACTATTTTTACAAGATTGAATTAATTAAATAAAAATTTAATAAATGTTTTGAACTCCAACATTTTTCTAAAATGTATATCAACAAAATGGATATTTTGATTAAAAGAATTATGTAACATTTTATTTTTTTCATGTTTTTTGTTATTAAATTTGACATTTGAAACGACACGTAGACCAAAAACACTATCCACTATCTGGTCCAAAGAACCATGGTCGCAGAGACGAGTTTGACAACAAATCGTTTCGTGTATTACTGCGGTCGGCACCGTAGTGAGTACCGTGTCGCTTTTTATAGTTTGAATCACTCGGGTACCGAATCCATCTTACACCGATTATAGTGAGGCTGGATTCGGAATCTGGGTGACGCACAACGTATTCAACAGTTTTCAAAAAGGTTAACGGCGTGGAGGGGGGCTTAGCCCCCCACAAAATATTGAACATTTTTCAAAGTATAAAATGGGTACTTTCCCGGCACCCGGCGAATCCAGTGCCAAACGGCCCTGGCAAGGCCGGCGACTTTGGGTACACCGGACGACTTTTGAGGGCCCGACGATTGGACATCGGCTCAAAGACTGCGCTGCGTGAACCGAAAGCGCAAATCTCGCCGCTCGCGGTTGTCAGAGGGGCTGTTTGTCGCAATAACAATATTTGTACTAAAATGACACACAACGATAATAATATTATTGTTGCCGTCTCGAACGTTTTTGTATTTATTGGGTTTTTTTATTTTGCTTTTATATTACAAGCTACTTATTGTAATATTATTATTATTATTGTCATAGCCGCGGCGCAAAACGGCAAATGGTCCTGCGTTTATTTTGAACGTTATTCGGTTTTAAATCGCACGATAAAATTATATTTATTTATTCGAATCACGAATACAATAGGATAAATATATTTGAATTTATATCAATGTAGGGTTTTTTTCGTTACGCCAACAGCGCAAAACCGTCTTGAAATCCGTATAATGTGTTTCATATCTGGAATACTTTTATACAGGTTTTAGCGCCCGGTTATCGTCTATTTCTTCTTTTTTATTTTGTCCAGATGCCTATTATTTTTTTTTTATGTTTATCTCTGGACAATTAAAGTATTATATTTTAATTTCGTTTAGACAAGTATAATAGTATGATCGCATATCTTTGTATGAAGCGCCGCATATTCGCGATAGGCGATTCCGACGAGATTTTCGGAAAAACGGTAATAAAGAAGGGCAGTGAAGCGTTTAAAAAAAAAAAAAAAAACCACACCAAACCGATTGCGTTTTTGCATTAAAATATATCGAAAAACTTATAATTTTGAAAATTGCCTTGAAAAAATTCCGATTTTTACGTAATTTTTTCCTAAACAACTGATAATTAAACGGATTGATTTTCGGCGTTTTTACGGACGATATAAACGCAACAAATTACAACGATATGGGTACATGATTATTTTAAACATAACTTTTTGCCGATCGACGATGGTCGATAATATTATTGTTTGTTGGAGGACGAGTAAAAAAAAGGCGCATTTCGCTCGTTGGACAGATTACTCTCGGTGGAATTTGAAATAAATGATAATCTACTTCATTCAATAAAACAATTCTGAGCAGAACTCCATAGAGTATGTTGTATTATATTATATTTCGTAGGATAAATATTGCACTATTGTTTATTATTTCACTGTAGTTTTTGAACATAAGTGTATTATTGAAAGAATTTATGAAAATTATAACAACATTATTTCATTAGTGATTTTTACTACAAAACCAGTGTTGTTATTGAATCGCAGTTGTATTTCGGTGTAACACTGGTAACTTGAAAAAATTATTTTATGTATTTATTGGGATATATTACGTATTGGAATAATACGTGTCGACAAATTTTAAACGGCTATAAAAATAAATTGTGACTACCGATTTTGGAGATATTTAGAATAAAGTAAATCGGTTATTTTGGTTGCTTACATAAAACTATCAGGAAAAAAACGGGCTCGCTGCTACATAAATAAAATTCTTATCCGAATGCGCTGTGAAATTTTAAGAACTATACTGTATAGTACAGAAAGAGCGAAATAGCTTTTTAGCTAAATAAAAAAAATAACACAATTTTTTCCCGTTCGAAAACTAACATTCCGGTCTCCAGTGGCGTATTTACAAACTTTTTTTTTTTTGGTGTCATAATAATGAAATAACTTTATAAATCAGTATAAAATACTTTTAACTCAATTTTAATCTATTTTTCATATTAACTAATTATTAAAAAATTAAAATTATATTTTTATACGAATAAACTCGATATAATAAATTGAAAATGTTCAAAACTATTACGTACGTTTAAAATACAACAAAATAATAGTAATATAATGATTTTTTGTGGCTTAATATTTGTTATTCATTAATTATACAATGTAATATACCGACTAAATCAACGTGTAGGTAACAAATAATTTAAATATAATTAATAGTAATACTATTGACCTTGACTTCACATGGTTTTATTTTAAAATAAGAATCCAATGTATTTGATTTTTTTTTTTCTTTATTGGGCTCCATTTCACTCGATGAATCAATAATGATGTGACTCGTAATTACATAAATTATAAACTTTTAACTTGCATTTTATATTTTAACTCGTGTGGTCGTCATTGGTCAAGAATAACGTAATACACAAGTAAAATTGGATAAGCCGGGAAATACAGAATAAATAATAATAGTAATAATGATCCATTAAGGCAACGGCCAACGGTAAACGGTTTCAAAAATCAGTAGTAGATAACGTTTTTTCCACATAGTCGAAAACACCAACATAAAATAACACTGGTTTTTTTTAGAAGTTTATAAATAGTTTTATATAACAATGAACGAATGAAAACGAACAATTACATCAATGAAATGTTAAAATATGTTTTTTTCCTTCATTATAATTTACAAACTAAACCAACTACAATTATACTGTTGACATGTTTAAAACTCGAGGTCTTCAAACATTCTATTTATGACACCCCATAAAGTACGCCACTGCCGTACTTTAATACACAATAATAGTGACTTTACATTTATAATATTTGAAAAAACGCCACTTACTCCTCCTCGTGATAACATGAGAAATACGTATTACGTATTAATATATATGCGCACGAACAGGGAAAAAAAAAAGAAAAAGAAACCGAGTGTTATATCCAGGGGGCTCGCGAGAGTTCATAGATTTGCATATTTATTTTACTACATAGGAAAACATGCTAAGTGAAGTACAAATCCGTTTTATAACAAAAGTAATAAAAATACAAAGTTTAACAGTACATATGTCTTTTGCATATTTATCAAAATAGTATACGCATTGGCCAATTCTCTTAAGGGAGGGTTTTTTATGATAGAGGAGCTAAATTTTAAAATGTACTTTTTTCAGATTTTTATATCTGGTCACCGTACCAGGCATAGTCGTTAGATTTGTCGGAAACTTTTGAAGATATTGCAGCTTTGCGGCCGGAATGCCTTTCCGGGTTTACCGTATTATTTCATTTGCACATATGGAAATCAATACGGATTCTATGCGCAAAATATTTAAATATTTTATATATATATATATATACTTATAGGTTACCCGTGCGGTTAATTTTATTTCGGCTCTCACAGTCGTGTAATAATAATGCGCATTGTGTTGTACTCGGAATATATTAATCCGAAAACAATAATGACGGTAATACAATATTGTTGCTGCGGTTTAATTTGGCAATAGAGATGATTTCCGATGATTGAGTTGTATTCAGATTTCGACTGCTAATACTGTAGTATTATTATGCACACATGCATAATAAACATATTCAACACTGCGTGCGAATAGCCTATACCCATCGGCGTGACTAAGGGGGAGGCCTTCCTTGGCTTTCTGATGTACGTTTTTCGATTTTTATTCCCTCCTGGTGAAAACTCAAATCTCAACAAGTCCAAATCCTTGTGAAAAAAAAAAAAAAATCCTCACGGGTTCGTCGTGTAAAATAATTAATATTTATAGGTATTAACACATACGTACACATAATTGTATTGGTTTCACATAGAAGGACTTCACAACGGGGGGTGGGGTACGTCAGTGAGTACTGTGGTCTCGGGGCCCGGACTCTCAAGGGACCCGTGCAAATAACATGATTTATTAATAATATATAAATTAGAAAAATTGTTTAGTTTACATTTGATTGTACAGAATTCCCTTTGACCAGTAAAGTCCAGTGACAATTATGACGATTCGCCCACGTGGCTATTTTTTTTTAACGTTTTCTAGGACTCTAGTGACCCTGTAACTATTAAACCTAACCATGCCTGTTATACCTGTTTTATGATCGAGTTAATCGATTCTTTAAAAATTACCTTAATATTAGTTCAATGGTTCTGGTATACAACAAGTCACAGCCGTGAGTTGTTTAAGATTTTTGCATCGGTTTTTTCTCTCTATCAATCGTACGAAATATAAAACTTGTACATTGTACGTACAACATTCAAGTTGCCTTCATTTTTTTAGAAACCGCCTCAATTGCCGCTCTAAATGACAATTGTCGATTATATACTAAAATATAGTGTAGTCAAACCCGTGTGTATATATAATTTTTAACCACGGACTAGGGTAAAATCGCTCCGACCACACCCACAAAAATATTTTCTGCGATTACGCGAAAACCAACGTAATACGACCTATGAAAATTGTCATAAAAATCGCATAGGAAATATTAAAAAATTCTAAATGGGCGGTGCTGGAGTGATGTACGCACGGTCAAGTGGTCATAACAATTTAGACAATCGCAAACGTGAAACAATTAACAATATGAATACATAGTGTTTATGTATAATTATTATACAAACTGGACATATAACTGCTCATTTTATTATTTTCTAGGGGGGGGGGGCACGCCTATCCCTTACCGCCTGCTCCCCCCAAATAGACGACCACATCGAATAGTAAAAATTAAGCTTATTCAATAGCTTAGATTCCGAAACATTTTTACAGTCGTGTCGTAACGATGTAGTCAATAATAAAAACACGCACATATACCTATAGCTGTAACATAGGTTATGCACAGAGACTGTTATCAAGTCCAGTGATTTATTTATTCGTATCATTTTTGTTTTATGATAATCTTGATCTTTTAATTAAATTATATATCATGAAACAATAAGTTTACTATATGTATAATGTATGTATATATATATATGCCTACTTTAATAAAACATAGTAGACAGACGTCTAATCCTTTGTTACGTTCTTGAATTGTAAAAAGGACAATGAAAAATATCTCGAGACCCGTTTTTTCTTTTTTTTTTTTTTTTGACAATAATAGTTTAACACCTTAATTCGTGTTATTTATTCGATTCTCCGTTGCTCGAATACCGTATCCCTAATTTTAAAAGTTTTACACAGTACCACGAGTTAAATAAATGGGTCTTTGATGGTTTCCTTGTTATTTTACCGTTAGGAGATTTTTTTTAGTTTTATGGATTTAACTCAAAAATTTAAAAATGGCGTTGAATCGGTGGCATAATTACAAATGTTATTTGTGAGGCATACGAACATTTTATAATGACACACCCGTGGGGGGTCCGTTTTTCCACACCCTCTTTTAGCCCAACCATAACACATTCATTTTTTAACATTAAAAAATTATAATATTAAACTTAAACGTGTATACAAGGTACAAAATATGTGTACTAAATAAAAATTCATAATTTGTAAATAAAAAATGCCCATATCCTCCCGCTGTAGTTATGACTGTGTATTGAATTGTTTGTTTTATGACAGTTTCAGTATTTTAAAATATATTTTATTAGTTTGCGAGGTACATATATTATTTTCAAGTTTATCAAAATTTTATATAATTCGGATATTCATTTTTTTTTTTTTAGAACAATATCTTAGTAATTGCCGGAGTCCTTGCGGCCAATTCGACGAGTTTACACAGTTACGAAAGACGATTGCTGCAAAACGTTTTAATCAGTGCTTGAAATGGAAAAACAATTAAAAAGGAGACGCAAAAGTGTAAAAAAAAAAAAAAAAATAAGAAGATACTATAGTATGCAGGTACTTACCTGAAGATTTAAATGTCTGGTTAGGTTAGGTTAGGTCATGTTCGTGGTGTTCATTAAGAAAGCATAGGTACTCTGAAATATATTTTTAAAAAAAAGATATAGGTACTACCCCCCCCCACTAATTGAAGTACTGGTTTTAAAACCGTTTTATAACATACGAATAAATAAGTTAGATATATACATATATTTATATATACGTACCTACTTATAACAATTCGGTATAATAAAAAGTGAGGAATCACTGCTATTTGTGCATGAAAATCGAAGGGCGTTTCGATTGCTGCGGCTGCCCTTGTTAAAAACAGCGTTACGCCTTCAAAGTTTATTATTAAAGGTTTTTCTATCGGATTTATTGTGATGGGAGGAAACCGAAAACGAGATCAGATCATTTATATTTATTGCCGGTATATTTTGAGTATCATTTGGTTAAGGAACGTTGTTCAAAGGAAGACACAAACAGCGATCTTTTTCGCAGGAATCATTTCTGGCAATAATCATTTAAATGACCGACAGCCAGTCCTGGTCACTTTTTTTTTCTGAATTTTTAATAAAAAACTAATTAAATAGTATTGTTTAAGTTGTGATGGTTGTCGTTGACTATAAACATTAGTAATAATAATCAATAGTAATATTCATCAATATTGGAAAATAGTAATTATTTTAGAAAAATAACAGAAATCTAAGTTAAATACTATTTATCTTTTTTTTATTTAATTTTTCTTATAATGGATTTGTATTAAAATCGTTTTGAATATAAGTAGATTACTTTGAGATAGTGGCATCCCTAAAATATACACCTATTTATAATACTGACGGTTCCGATAAGAAAAAAAAAAATGTTATGAAAAATGATTTTCTATATTTTCCGCACCACTAAGTATACCATGTTTTTTTTATTTTATATAATTATCTCTAGCTCATCGGCTTATGATTAGATTTTAACGAGTTCTTTGTTTCAAGATTTTTTTTCAATGCACGAAAATAATTTTGTATATATAAAAAAAAAAAAAAATTACATTTAATTGTCTTTTAATGTATACATTATATTTTCCAATTTATGCGAATAAAACTTTTTTTTTGTCCCATAAATATACACAACAATTCGATTATAATTAAACAAGGACAATTGTAATTATTATTTCGTAGTTGTGCAAATTAATATAATTTTCAATTTTAATATATCAATACATTTTTACCGAACTTCGCTCAGTTTTTCGTTGGCAATGATTTATCGTTGCGTACAGATATAAATCAAATTCCCCTTTATATATATATATTCTTTCTTCTGAAATTTCCATTTACAATAGTGGCCCCACTTATGGTGCGAAGAATGTCAGTCTTATTTTTTTTTTTTTTAAACAAGACTATAATATAATTCCGGGGATTAATATAATACCAATGTTAAACTACGTGCAATTCGTACATCGTCAATATTATTATTATATATTCCCCTAATGAAGTATTTTGTTTCATATTCATATTTATATAACTATTGTGCTGCGTGAAACACATATTGCAGTAGGTGGGTACGCAGTAATAAAAGCACGGTTTAAACTATACTTAAAAAAACCAAAGTGATCATTTTTTTTTTTATTATATTGATAATAGCTGTAGGATTAGTACGGGTACACGACATTAACGCCATTTTCGAATAATATTCTACTCAAGTGTTTTATCCATTACCATATGGCATAGATATAATATTATATGGAACAAAATGTAGCAAACAAATCGCTCAGCTATAATTTCTAAAATTGTTTTTTTTTTTTTTTTTTTTTTTTTTTTTTTTTTTGCGAACAGGCGGTTTTATACCTCCCACTGTGTTTTGGCCACAGTAATTTTGCAGAAGGCCAGCACTACGATTACAATATATTTTACGACCAACCGATGTTTAACTTTACAAAATTATCCACATTAAATCAGTTACTATAATATTATTCTGTTTAAATATTTGTATTGCTATTATTATAATATTGTTACAACTATACCATAAATATACAAAACAATTCAATTGGCTTTATTGTTTTTAAACTGTTATTTTAAAATATCAAATAGGTAAGTACCTAACCTACGTACTATTAAACAACCATTAGTCATGAACATAAATTATTTTTAACTACTTTAAAAAAAATAATCATTTCCGGTTTTATCTTATAATTGCAGTGGTTTTAGAGATTAATGTATCTATTTTTAGGATTGTCTTAATACAGACATGAAGTTTAAGTATCTTAATTTTTGATTTATTAGAAAATCGATTTCTAACATCCTAAAACTTTCCCTAGACCTTGTTTGCTATTTTTTTACTGTAATATTTTAGAATGACTAGAAAATAACAAAAATGACTTATTTATAGCTGGTCATCTGCGTTTCATGTCGAATAGATACAAATATTACCTTTAGTAAAAGTAAAAGTCAATTTAAGTGTACTATGACGGATTTTATAAAAAAAAAAAAAAAATATAGGTACACATAATTAAACAAATTGATTCATCGTTACATTTAAAATATAAAATAATAGATAATCTTAAAAATAATGGTCCGTCTGGGAAAAAAAAAAATCTAATATTGCATATTGACTTCAGGTCGAAATAAGTTTAAGAAACATTTAACGATAGCGCTTTTAGTTGAATTTATAAAATCATGGCACATCTATATTACGTTTTACTTACGTAAAATAAAATTAAAAAAAAGCCAAAAACATTTAGAAGAAAAGCAAAGTTTTGTGAGTTGTATTATTGTGAACTGCGCAGTTTAAAGAATAATATCGCAAAATGCTCGTTTAACATCATTTCAACTCTTTTCGGCCATCAGGTTTAAGTGGTAAACTCTAATGTATACGAGGTATGACAATAAAATAACGAGACTTTTTGAATAAAAGTTGTTTATTTTAAAAATGTTATAATTTAATGATTATCACCTTCAAAGTACCTTCCCTCAGCATCAATACACTGTTGCATACGTCGCTGCCATTCTTGAAAACAGTGTTGCCAATTGCTTTCATTCAGCCCTTTTAGAAGTTCTGCCGTTTTCATTTTTACGTCATCAACTGTTTGAAAATGGGTTCCTTTTAATAAACTTTTAATTTTTGGGAATAAGAAGAAGTCACAAGGAGCAAGGTCTGGCGAGTACGGGAGATGTTGAAGTACAGAAATTTTTTTTTCAGTTAAAAAACGTTGAATTGAAAATGCACTGTGAGCTGGAGCATTGTCTTGGTGAAGAACCCAGCCATTTTTCCATAGATCTGGTCGCTTCTTTCTGACACGTTCTCTTAATTTAATTAATACCTCTTTATAATAATATTGATTAATTAATTTTGTCGATTTTTTCAACGTTTTCGTTTGTTGAAGACGTGGTAGGACGTCCAGAACGATCATCGTCTTCGACGTCCTCCCTTCCACTACAAAACCGTTTGTGCCATTCAAAAACACGAGCTCTTGATAAACATTCTTCACCATAAACTTCACATAACATACGAAACGATTCCGCGGCAGTTTTTTTTAATTTAACAGGAAATTTAATGTTAACACATGTTGTTCGATTTGTATATCTAACATTTTTCGGCAGTATAGTCGAACTCGCACTAATAACAAGGCTACTAACGTATAAGAAAATGAATCGATGCCATCAGTGTTCATAGTACTTTTAGATAAGTGTTTTCTAATCATATTTCAATAATCGTTTTATAGATAACGTTAATAGTTTAGGTTATATTTAGAAAGTCTCGTTATTTTATTGTCATACCTCGTATATTTAATAAACGGGGTCAAAATGGACAGAAGAAATGAAATTTATTTAAATATGCCTTCGCATCGATTTTGGTATCTTGACCCGTATATTTAAACCGAGCAAAGAGTAAATCAATTATAAATGAATCTGACTTTGTTAAACAGTTTATAGTACTAGTTTTTAGTTCTATTTAGTATTATACATTTACGGTCAAAAGCTCGTTTTTTCAATGTCATTATTTCTTATTATTTTTTTAATTTGTTATAATTAGATTCCCATCGTTGTCTGTCTCTATGGCCTGTGTCCCACATGGTGTAATATACAATTTAATATTCTAAAAAAAAAAAAATTGAATCTACTGTGAATAGGGTATTATTAACTTAAAACGAGCGATATTGCTAACGGCTTAATTTTATTTAATTGCTTCTGAAAGAGCTATAATTCGAATTTAATTTCGCTATTTAATGTCAAAATTAAATTGGCATTGTTTGCATTGCGTTTCATATAACTTTACGTGATTACCACAAGCTGAATGCTTAAGTATTTGCTTGAAAATATAAATAAAATTTAATTTGTTGAGCTGTACACATTTCTTTTAGTGAAATTAAACAATATCAAAAATAATAATTTTGTCTTTATATGTTTAAAAATCTATAATTGAGTGTTTAGTTATAAATTAAAATAGTCTTATTTTATATGTAGGCATTTATTAACTTGCTGTATTCTCAAAATTTTTCATTAAATCGTTAAAAACCTATCTACGTTTTGTTTAAAGTCTAATTCTTCAGATATTACTAACGGTTTTTTTATGGTGTATAATGTCGGGTAACATTAGGCATTAGATTTACAATGTGTTTCTATGTAATATCAGTTTTTTTTTTATGCAGTTATTAAAGTAGCGTGTTTTTATAAGCTCGAGGGGAAAAACATATTATTACTGCAAAAATACAAGAGCGCTAAATGTGTTAATTTTTATCGAGATTATTATACATTTTCCATGTGTGTAATACGTTACAAGGTTATTATACTAATAAATAAATTAAAATATTCCTTTCATCTAAACAAAAATATTAAAAAAAATATTAGGATTTTGTTTTTAGATTACATATAAATCAAATCGATTGTGTGAAATAATATAATATACTATAGGTATATTATTATCGTACCTATACTGGATGATTGATTAAAGTGTGCAAATTGAATCTAAATATTAGAGAATTGTAATACCTATTGATGTGTAAGAGAAGTCTGAATAGATTTTGGTTAGTGTTTAGTGTGTCAACCGGCACCTTGAAAAACAATGAACAGTTTGAAAAGTAATATGTATTATTTGCACGCAATTGCCGATAGTTTTTTTAATTTTTTTTTTTTTTAACTATATAGCTATACCTATAATTGAAACAATGAACAATTATTTTTTGCGATTGTACAGATTATAATAATTAATTTCTTATACTTCATTGGGAGTTTTTACGAAAAGCAAGATCTATGCGATCTTGTCGGCAATTCACTTGTATAATATAGCCCTGGTCGAGATATTTATTACTCTCGTGGGAACGGTGTTTTTGCGTAGGTGTTGTGCCTAGATGAGATTTGTATTGTCATATTACATCTAAAAGTGATTAATCATATTGTATTCTAAAAACGATTAACATTTTGCGATTTCAACATGTATGGGTACTAAGTAATATCTAATGTACCTATGATAAATATTATGTAATTTCAAAAAAAAAAAAAAAAATTATAATCATTGTTATGTTGAATAAATAACGTTAGGTTTTCAATCTCGGATTATTGCTCGTGTACATGTATAATAATATAGTCTAACAATACTATAGGTTGGTAGTCATTTGAATTCTCAAAGAATAAATTATATTACGGATATTGTGCGAGATATAATTACAGAACCGACTCATCATATAAACAGATTTTACGCCAAGCATAATGTTTAGTCTATTGTGAACTAACTAACGAGATTGTCAGTTTGTCACGTTTTGTTTGCTTTGTTCGCGCCGTCGTTGTTTTATTTGTATGGATTCGATTTGC
This sequence comes from Tuberolachnus salignus, assembly GCA_956483605.1. Classification (NCBI taxonomy): domain Eukaryota; kingdom Metazoa; phylum Arthropoda; class Insecta; order Hemiptera; family Aphididae; genus Tuberolachnus; species Tuberolachnus salignus. Next base: position 20,638,230 of record OY101433.1, read on the forward strand.
TTAACGAATAGCCATCAGCAACAAATTACTTTCGACGACGTGTTTCACCACCGACTATCGCAGGATTTCGGTATAAAATGATTATTGACAAAAATTCGAATACTGGTTAGTAGCAAGCAGTCTCCATTATTTATTCGAACATTTTGTACTGCGCACTTATATGATAAATCGAAAGAACGGTCGAGTCCCCAAACCACGAGTCAATATGAGCGTAACCACCACCACCACCGTCCTATCTGGCCAATCTATATTTAAATGAAACCCGTGTTATATTTTTTAACGTTAAATAATATTTATTTGATCAAATAATCATTTTAAAAACAAATTGTTGTGTTTATCCACTGACCATCGTCATGGCCGCGTAGGTTATTGACAACTCTGAAAATAAATATAATATTATACGATTTTTATTTTTTTTTATTTTTCAGTATAGTATATATTCCTTGAATTCCAAATTAACAATGAGTACATACGTGAAATCTGTTTAAAAATGTAATTTCACTAAAGTATTTTATCAATACCCGTGTTTATTGCTTTTACTACCTATTACCTAAGTATCTTTGGTCTTATTCTTCTCATGTCGGTCTTCATATGCCCTTCCCAATAAGCAGCAATTTTTATATCTTCGGTAATTGAATTGTTGTGTCATCTGAGAAATTAGTGTTTAAATGTCTAGTTTTATCTGAATTATTATGCTTTTTTATTCCGTAGGTATATATGTGGAGACTGGAGATAAATAGAAGTTGATATTATATAGGAGAGTCTAGACGAAGAATGCGACCTTGTTGACGCCAGACAGTGGAATTTGTTCACCTCCAGCTGGCATTTTTACAGCCCGTATATATTGCATTATGAACAGAATAAACAAACGGTTTACCGTCGATTTTATATATAAGGTCGACACAAAATAACGATTTTAGTTTACAAAACCATTTGCCCAATTAAAAAAATAATCCTTTTATTATGGATTGTTACTTACCTACATAGTTGTACCTATCGCAGAGTGATGGTAAAAACCGAACATTATTTTAAATCCATTTTAGGGGGTACCTCAGTGGCGTTTAGAATTTAGGAATATTTGTTTGTAGGGGTAATATAAGCGAAATATATATATAACATAGCGTTTTTTTAAATTATAGATATCGTATATCGTTTATTATTTATGTACTTTAAATGATTAAATATTAAAAAACAAATTCTAGTTTTCTTGGTGTTTTTGCCATTTCATCCCCTGAATATTTGAGTGCCTGTTTTTATGAATTTATCACAAAATCAGAACATTAAAATAAAATATTAATAATAATTTTTAGACACAAATTTAATTAAAATTGAATAATAAGTAATCTAAAGTAATAAGTATTACTTCCTTCATTGAATTTCTGAGATATTTTTTTTTCATTCTCTTTAAATAAGAAAAAGTCTGTTTGGGAGTATGTGAACAATGTGCACAAGATTTCGAAAATAAAATAAACGTATTGATACAAATCTTGATTACACATGGCTAATTCACCAAGTACTGTTTTTTGTTAACCAGTTTAGTATCCTCTACATGTTTAATTATTGAAAAAGTACTGAATCGTGATTTAGTAAATATAATTTTAAATTACAATAAAAACAACGTAGAATTTTTAAGCTTAAATAAAAACAAAATAAAGGACAAAGAAGGGTATATATCTTACTCACCCCCCCCCCAAAGTAAATACACCGCTTGTCTACCTATCTAAACTCAGACAACTATGATTTTATATTTACGTACATTATAATATGATTTTAAATCTTTAACCAATATTAAAATAAGCAAACATAATAAATTAACTTGTAGAATATAATATGTAACACAAGGATTATAAATATGATTATTTTTCGGTATATAGGTAATTGTTTTTTTTTTTTTTCGTAAAAAACACAATTTACGATTTCCAGGTTCATCGTTGAATCGAGCCGTTTACTTTAATTTCCGTTTACCTATTTAATAATAATAATTTTAAAAAAAAAGTACTTAACAAAAGATAAAGTATTGTACTACGACAAAGTTGAATAGCTGTCAAATTAGTGAATAGTATGTGTACCTATCACACGTTGTTTATTTTAAATGTAATAGCTAGGTACCGGTATAATAATATTTCTCGTGATGCGTACCGTTTTATTTTTTTTTAATCTGATTATTCATTTTTAATAATATTAATAAATTATTCAGGAGTACTGGATTATATATGCATTATATTATATAGTGAATGGCTGTTGAGCGTTCAGCTTACTTTAATCATTTTGGCGAAAGCTATATCTAGTTTTGTATATTAATGATATAAATTCGAAAGCAATAATAAATCACGGTGATTCGAAAGACGATTCTGAGTGGAGCTTGGGACTGACTATAGACTTATAAGACATTTCCTGCAAAGTTTAGATACAATCGTACAAACAAATAAACAACGAGGAAAGTTTTTCGAAATTATATATTATATTTAAAACCTTTAATATTTTATTGTCACGTAATATTATGCCCAGTTGAAAATATCTGAAGCCCCTAAAATAATGTCTAGTCTCAAAAGGCTCCTCGTCCACACATCTAAACTCGGGCTTAAATACAATTAACCTTATATTATAAACGGCTTTCGAGTCTCATGTTACTGGAAATAATCGATACGCTCTAAACTACAATAAAAGTCCTATGAAAAAAAAAAAAAGAAAAGAAAAATGCATATTAAACAATAAAATATCGTCGTGTGTCAAACAAATATACTTTGCATGGCTATTCAAATTAAAGATGTTTATTGAAAACAGCCCAAACTAGGTTTTTAAAATATAATATTCTAGTAAGTGCCACAATCAAGTTTGATTTATCATATATACATTATATATTTTCGTATTTAAATTCCGAATTTTATAAAATAAAAAAAGCAACCAATTTTGAATTCGATTAAATCAAACAGACGAGACTAGATAAATCATTGATACAAAATTCCGAGTCTGTACACCAGATATACATAATATACTCGTATATTTTTACACAGATTACATTATAGCTGGTATGTATATTATTATATAATATATTATGTTTTAAATTTGTAATTTAATGTTTAATGACTAAAAAACATAAACATAAAACACATACTTTGAATTCCAAACTATTAAAATGTTATCGTTACGTTTTATATAAATAACTGCAGTGTGTCACTGGCTATTTTCCAATTAATTTTGTTTAATATTAAGTATTTTTCATTGGGCGAAGCCGTATCAAAGATTGAATATGACGATATTAAATAATAATATATACGAGTAATAAGAGAACATGGATTTCCTTTTATTTGTATCTAATTGCATTCTTGTGTTAGTATTTTATGATTTCTATATAAAACATTCATATGGTAACATTGAACTGGGCAAATTATTACATATAGGCGCTACACATTATGTGGAGCACATATTCTTAACAAGAAGTCTGAAAGTCGACTAATAGAGTTTTAATTAAAACGTAAAATTTTATGCAAATATTGGAAATATAAAAAGTTGCTAGAATTATCATTTTATATTATGTGAATAGAAAGTGGATATAGTGTTTTGACATATCTATTTTCAATGTTTTTTTTTTCCTTTTATCTAAACAAAATTACATGACAGGAAAGTATTAGATTCCGGGTGTAGTGAAGTTCACATTTACTAAGACGTGTGTGCGTTTTTTTCTTCATTACGAAAAACACTTATTTGGTTTGAAATAACACTCTAAATATTTCACGCAGTACTTCAGAACACCGCATTTCGATTCGTATTCCTAATAGTTATTTGATTGTGTAGAATTTTGAAATTTAGAAAAATTATTGTGATTATAAATATATTAAAAAATAAATAATAAATAAAATTGATCTTCCATCATCACGTCTATAGACATATTGTCTGTGTTATTAGACGATATAAAATTGTTCCAAGTTTCCAATAATATGTATATACACATTTTTTTAATTTTAAAAATCAATCAGCTCCCGACGTCCTATAAACTAATGAATTACTAATTCACCCAGACGCGTAGAGTGATTATGGTCAGTATTGCTTGTAAATTGTATAAAAAAAAAAAAAAAAAAAATATTTACATATATGATATTGTATTGAATGGCTCGTTCATATACAAACGATATTCTATACATTATTAAGCAAATAAGCATAACGGTTACTGCGGTGTCCAATGAGGCAGGTGTATAAATGTTCCTGTTTCCGGTGACGCCCGCGCAGTCACCGGAACAAAATATATATTTTTTTTTAGTTTTAGTTTTTATTTATTTCCCCGCGGATAGATATTCGGAAGTATTATTTGATTTAATTTGTGTAAATACAATATAATAACTATATCAACAATAGTGTATCTTTCGATTTGTTGGTATAATATTATGCGATGTGCCTAAAGATTGATTTATTGTGTTTTTAATTTAAAACAACTTCAGGCGGACTTCTTTAATGAACGGAATGAATATTTATGCTTGTGGGATTTCGTAGTTTTTGTCGTGTGTACTTGGATATATATATATAAATAAACATATAGTTATAAAACCTATTTACATATACAGGGACGCCCGGTGGGAGAGAAAATATGTTAGTGATATTGTAGCAGATTAAATAGGTAGATTTTGATAGTATTTGGAGAACCTACTGTCGCACACATATTTCCTATTATGATAAAATGGACGAAAAGAGGTTTTTTTTTTTTTACAATTATGGGCTTAAATAGTACTTATTTATATTGTATATAATTACATAATGTTGTCTGAATGTCGTGTTGTTCGGATCGGGTATTTGTAGTGTCATTACTAATGGGGCGAAATCGGTGGAAAAAACGATTTCCGTTATTTTCGATTTTATTTTTATGTTGTTGTTGTTGTGGTTGTAATTTAGTTTAAAATTATCATAGAACCTCGGGGTATGATTTTCAAAACATTCAGACGGTTTATTTACTTATGTCTGGCAGTGTTTGAGATATTATATATATATAGTCGATAGTTGTTTTCAATTTTCGAGTATTTTTAGTTTTTATTTGAACTACATTTTTTTTTTTAACTTCTCAAATGTTTTGAACATTTAACACAAGTTTCATCATAATTTGTTCTTATAGTTGTATAAATTATGGAAAACTTGTATTTACGAATTTTTTTTTAAGTGTTAGATGTTCAGATTTTGACGATAATGACGGCATTTTGCGTTTATCTTATTATTTTCCGATTTATGCGGGTAAAACTTTTTTTGGCTCCATAAAAATGCTTAACAATTTGAGATGAATAAACATGGGCAATTGTCGTTTATTTTTTAAAATTTTAGTTACAAATTAACATAATTTTCAATTTAAACTTATTAAAACACGTTTTATCGGGTCTTTGCTCAGAATCGTTTTTCGTTAGCAATGATTTATCGTTGCACACAGATAAAAATTAAATTTCCCTTTTATTATATTTTATTTCTTCCAAATTTCCCACTTAAAACTTAAAGGTGACTTAGAGTGGCCCATTCATGAGCAGCATCCTACCATTTATTTTTATTTCTCATATCAATATCTATTGATACTATGTTTAAATTAATACGGTTTTATCATTATTAGGTATATTGATACTTTTAGATTTTATCCTTTTTATGTTTTTTTTTTTTTTTATAATAACCGAACAATTATTTATCGATGTTTTATAATATTGTGAACTTTGAATTTCGCTTTATATAATATAACTGGTAATTTTGTTTTCTTGTTTAGTTACACGAAATATTTTTACCATTATTCAAAAATACTATATATATTATATGAACGTTCTGTGTTCGTGTTTATTTGAACGTTCAAGCAAAAATGTGTATTATCACCGTTATTATTATTATTATTATTTTTTTTTTTTTTAGGTCCCCGTGAAAGTGAAACTTGGTATTTGCCAAACTGTTTTCTATTTATGTTCGTGTGATATTTTAACTATAAATTGTGTGTGTAAAATATGTGAGACGTGTTCCGTGTGTGTGCGTGCGTTTTGTAAGAATATCCCATCTTGTAAAATTATCGTGTCCGAATTTCTAAAATGTAATTTTTAAATAATGATAGTTTAAATTATTTGATTTAACACTAATCGTATATCATTATTGTATTTAAACGAGAAAACAATGATTTATTTAGCATATTATTTAGTATATCATTTTAAATTAGATATTTCCATTTTTAATATTTAGGACATAATTTCACAATAATATCATGTACCAATACAATATTTGTTCTTCGTGGTGTACATGATTTTCTTATTTATACCTAATTCAAAGTAATGTTTTTGCATTAAATTTAAATTTGAATTATTTAAAATTAATATCTGATTTTTTATTCGAATCCACATTTCAAGTTTAAAAAAAAAAAAAAAAAAAATCGTAATAAATTTGTATAAGTGTCGTCTACACATTTCTCTCAAACAGATACGGCAGTTTTAAATTATTTAATTCGTAAAATATATTTTATGAAGTGTCTTTTATATATATATATATATAGATTTTATATTGACGGCGTTATTAAAGTTGTGACTCGAATGGTTATCAGGGACGACTCTCATCAAGTCTCATTATTTTTATACAATTTATGTTAAGTCAAATTCAATGTTCATAAAAATATTTAATACATATTTACAACAAATATAGGTGATACAGTTGTTCTAATTTGTTTGTTGTCCATTTCAATGTAAGGTTTTTGAATCGTCGTTGAATTTATTTGACTTTGAATTTCTCATAAAACTATTATTATTATTATTATTATTTTATTGTTAATAGCATTCAATGTGTACAACATTAAGTACGTTTTTACAATTAAAAAAAAAAAATCACAAATAGAAATATATTTAAAAAAAACAAGTACAACAAACAAAATCATACATATTACATTCTAATTTATATAATATATTACTAGCTGACCAGGCAAACGTTGTTTTACTCATAACATTTGTTTATGGTAACACGCCTTGAAATTAATACAATTATTTAGCTCATTTTGTAATGTAAAAAAAAAAAGTATCTAAAGATTTGATTTTAAGAATTTAAAATACAACATTTCGGATTTTGGAATTCGAAACATAAATTTTTGGATTTAAAAATCCGGATTCTCGAACTTCGGCAAATCCGGATTTTTCCCATCACTAATACTTACCATACGATTAATAATAATTAATGTATAGACACGTATGCGTATTTTTTTTCTATAAAAAAAAAAAAAACTATAAAATTGACCGTAATAATTGAAATCATCAATGTTATACAAGTTTTTATAGAAAGTATTTTCTTTTTTAACCGGAGCCCTGGATGAAAATATTATGTAAAGCGTGTATAGTTACACTTTTTTTTTATAATGGTTTATGTTTGCGTTTATAACTTAATATTGAAACCACCATCTGTTTAGTATACAATAGTAAATAGTATCACTTGAATTATTATTATTTTTTTGTTAACTACATTCGTGACGTTTTAAATGTGATAAAAATGACGTAGAAGTTTATAATATAATTATTTACATTATCCAGATGGCTTACTTAAAACCTTGTTCCCGTGTCCTCATCATCGCGTCTTGTCATCACTCAAAAAATAATAACTCAATTGTTCGTCAAGATTAAAATCTAGGTTATATAATTATTTTTAAACTGTATTATAATTAAATTTAAATATATAAATCGAACGGGTAATACGCGATTAATTTTTTATCTATACGAAACAATAAATCATTGCACACGAAAACGATTCTGAACAGGGCCGAATTCAGAGTTGCGGGGGCCCCAGGATTTACACTGATAACTGTATTAATTTGTAACTCCAAAATAAATTACAATATTTCTTGTTTTTAACGAATTTTAACTTAAAACGCTGATAAAAATAAGTTAGACAATTTGTACCTTCATAAAACAAAAAATTAGAAACTTTCAGATACCTATAAATATCTCACAAAAAAACGCCAGAATTGAAAACTGTACTACGCCTTGACAATGTTCATAGAAGTATTCGGTATAATGTTCAGGTTTCTACGATTATTTTTAACTAAATAAATAAGAAAAAAAACACACACAGATCATAATAAAATCAATACATTCTTCGCTATGCTCAGAATCAAAAATAAATTAAATTACTGTACCTTGCGATAAACCTAGTCATACAATATATCTAAATTCTGCATATTGTACATATAACAATACAAAATATATATACTGCACATCCTCCATTAGAATTCGTTTTTTAAATTAGTTGTGTCGAATAAGTCAAATATACTTTTACTCTACCAATCCTATAAAATAAAAAGAGTCTATCCATTAGTTTTTTTTATTCACTACCTATTGTGTATGTGAATTTAACCATGAAACCAGTTAGAATGACAAATTGTACGATGAAACTACTTTCTATATTTAAAAATATTACTTTTTATTTTGTACAATTAATTTGAGATTTAAAATTAAACGATATCGTTTTCTTTTAAACGTATATTAACATTACCACGACGTTATATTATTATCAGCTATCGGTATTATTGGAAATAAACACTAGAAAAAAAATAAAAATAAATGCTAGTCTAAAATATTATTTATATAATAATATATATTTTACAATATTTTTTATATGAACAGCGTCATCGTTAGGGTCGATAAAAAACCTTTTTTTTTTTTTATTATAAAAATCAAAAAAACTGTTTTAATCGTTTGAAACATGTTTTATTTATATTTAAAACACGGTTACACCGAGTTAAAAACAAAATAGGTAATTTATTATGTACAAATATTTGTATGAGCGAACCAAAAAAAATTCAATTAAAATATATATATATAAATTCTATTAAATTCATTATTATAATAATTTTATTCTATATTTCACGAGGAAACCCACAACAATTTTTACTGTTTTTATTATAGATAATAATAAATTTTATATCATATAACGTGTGGTCACCATTTTCGGATTTAATGTCACTTTTTTACACTGATAGTTACGAAAAAAGAATTTATAATATATGAGTAATTGAATTTTTCCGTTTTGAGAACAATTAATTTCATTTTTTTTTTTTTTTTTGGTGTTGTTTAAAGCATATGTTTTTAAACGTAACCAAGTTTGATTAATTTAGACTCAACCCCGGTCATCGTATATAAATGGACAATCGTCTTGAAAATTGATGTTTAAGGTCGCGACCGTTTTTTTATTATTATTATTTTATTACCGTTTTGTTTTTCCATCGTTTTGGAGGGAAACGCCGCCATTCGATCTTGACCTCGGCGGCGGCGTAGCCGTGTACCGGTTTCCCCGGCATGAAAAAAAAAAAAAAAAAAAATAACAAATCGCCTTCCCCTAGAATGGAACTAACACTCAATGCTACACAATGCATACTTGATAATATTATTATCTACACTCGGTAGATATCTACCGAGGTAGGTGGTGGGGCTAGGTTCGTAGTCAAACTTGCTCGTGCATAGATCGAGGTGACCTACAACGGCGGCATAGATAAACGCGTATAGATAAGTATGATGAGTGTGGCGGCGGCGGCGGCGTCGTCTGCGGAGAACGAGCCGTACGGGCGGCGGGCGGTGCGTGCGCAATCCGTGTGCGTGCTTCTTGCGCCGCCGGGAGGTTGATCCGTCGGTCGGCGGCCGGGGCTCCGGCTGCCGGTGGGGGCGGGGGAGCGGCTAGAAAACGCGGGCCGAACCGGTTAAGCGACGTTGCCGGGCCGTGCGATGTTTCTGACCGGAACGCGTTCACCGGCGACCGGCGACCGTCGTCGGTTGCCGGGTGCGGAGTGGGAGGGTGGCGGCGACCGTCTCCTCCTGCCCGGCGAACGCCACCGCCGTCGCGGCCGGTGCGGTGTGTTTGCGTCTGTGTGCGTGAGAAACGTTCACTCGCCGCGCGCGTCCCGGTCCCACACCTGTGTGTGTTTGTGTGTATGTGCGTGTGTGCGAGCCCGCGTACCAACGGCCGCGGCGGAACACCGAGCCGCGCGCGCGTTCAGTTTTGTAACGTGGCATCCCCGGACAGGTATACCTGCGCGCCGTCAGTTTCATACGGAATAGAACAAGTATAGTTTCTACTGTCTGAGAGGATAGCCTAAGTATAATAATAATATATACGCATATGTATAAAAAATACAAATAATAAAATCCCAGTGCGCGTTCTCCTCCCGCCCCGGGCCCCCACCCTTTGCCCCGTTTTTCGAGTGTGTGTGTGTGTGTGTGTGTGTGTGTATGTGTGAATGTGTGACCGTGTGCGCGTGTTGTTATTGTGCGCGTGTGCGAGTGCGAAAATTTCAAAAAAAAAAAAATACCCGTCGTTTTCGATCGCCGTCCGTTGTTGTTATCGCGCGCGCGTGTGCTGGTCCCGAGATAATAATATTGTTATTATTGTTATTATTATTTCTGTTGTTGTTTTGGTTCGGCCTTTTCGTTCCAAAGTGCCGAGAGTGCGGAACACCTCCTAGTGTATAAGTGCATTTTTTTTTTTTTTTTTTTTTTTTTTTGGCCCTACGAATTTTTCATTTCTATTTATCGTTTTTTTCGCAATAAAAATTGTTTTTTTTTTCTCTTTTTTCTCTCCGACTCGTTGATTCGTTTTTTATTTTACTTCCGACGAGTGCCGCGCCGTTTTGATATCAGTGATCGTACCGGTATCGTAGTCATAATAATAATAATAATAATAATAATCGTAATAATAATAATATTAAGTATCACGCGCACCGCACCGCCGGTGTCAATAACCGACAAGTGGGACAGCGCGCGTCGGCAAAGAAGTTTCTCCTTTATACGGAGAGAGACATTCTACGGTCCGTGTACCGGTCTGCAAAACGGTCAGCGTACACGAATTTTATGTTTGCGCATTCTTCCGAACCGGCCGAATGGCACTGCGGTGGTTAGGACTTCCCGCGGACCGACGATCGATTTCGGAATCAGCTGGGATGTCCCTGTCACGCGGCCGACCGCGGTCGTCGACTATGTCATGTACGTTTTACAATAAAATAATTTATACTATTTATCATCACGTTATGTTATTGTCTCGCTATAATATTGAGCCGCACCCGCCCTGTTGTGTCCGGTGTCTTGAGTACAGTTGCTACGCCTCACCGTATCCGGGCGTCCGCATTTATAAACCGCCGACGGAAATCTGTGTTACGGGTCTTTGGTAATCTTGTTGGAAATTTCGATAATTGTCGGGAAATCGCGCGGGAACACCCGCCGGGCGTACCCACCTGTAATTGAAACTGGCGCCGTCTTAGAAATTGTGTAAATGAAATTACAGAGACTAGACGGTTATTACGTAGACGGCGAATCGGTTGTGCCAGGTACCGTTTCGTTCGCGTCGTAGTGAAACATTTAACGGCCGTAATAATATTTTACATTAATATATTACCCGTTTGATTGTCGCAATTTTCGAAACGAATAAATAATACAAATAATAACGGTTTTCAATGCGTTTTACGCGTTCGCCGAATTCTTTCAGTCATATTATTTTGGGCATTTTCCGTATTCGGAACGTATCGCGCGAACAGTAGTTGAAGTCTCCGCGCGCGGACGTTTCGTGCTACGAGTCGAATGAAATATTAAACAATCTGAATACATAAGCAGATACAAACACATATTATTTCACTTGTACTATTATATTTATGTGTATTTATCTAATCGTATAAATGGGTCTAGGTGCAGTAATCGTATATAAACTACCTACAGGTATCGCCTATAGGCGTATACGTCAATTTAGTTAAATCAAATTATTCCGCCCGTTACTTAAGTATATATACTCTCATGGCCCCAACTCTGATAGGAATCCGTGTTCCTCAAATCGCGATTGGTTTAGGTCCGTTCTCGTTGATATCACGTTAATTAAGAAACACACGGATGGTGTTTTGAAATAAAAAGTTAGGGTGTTTAACGTAACTTTTTATTATTTTTAATTATTACCCAATACGTTTTGAAATCTTCAAAGTTCCCGCCAGTGTTTATACAAAACTCGAGACCAAAATATTCGCATTTTGCCCATGTATTGGACGAAGGAGAGAGAAAAACATTCGCGATAGTCAACGCGGCTTGATCGTTAAAAGCTATTATTAACATTACATTTTCTTTTCCTATAATTATTGTCCAAGAATGAAATGGTTTCCGTGTGTAAATAATATATATTTGCGAGAGAATAATGGGAGTTACTTTGTTAAATTAAACTTTAAAAAAAAAAAAAAAAAAATGACATTACCTGCCATTGTACGCAATTATTTATTGCTGATGCATTATATTAAATTACATTAAACGTGTGTTTGTGTCCCTATACTTGTAGTATTAAATTTGGAGGCGAAATTAAATAATACCGATGAGTCATAATGTAGTTTTTTAATGTCGTAATAATTCTCCCCTCGTATGGCGTAGGTACCTATAGTAGTTTCGTTTTTTCCATAATGTTTTAATTTTTGAAAGCGACACACGTAAAATTGTATTTTATTTTTTGAAACTGTGAAAGTTGCTCTTATTAAAAAAAAAAAAAAAAAAAAAAATTAAATCGTTACTTTCAATATGCATTCCGTATATTTCGGACGAATTTTTCTTTTAAATAATAATCCTTTCAACAATCGATTGCCATATAATATAGTCTTTGTGGTAGAGCATACATAATTTGCATAATTGTCTAGGTTATAGTTTATGTTAAGCTGCAGCGAACTTTGAACGCATTGGGCGTTTATCGAATTCGATTAGGAGGGTATTGATAAAGTTTAAAATAAGATAAACCCACTAATCATGATAATATATTATCGAACTCGTCCGATTTTAAAAACAATTTACGTATATTAATAAGCGAATTGAATCTCGAGAGTACTGCAGTGGACTTGTTCCAGTTATAAAGGTATTCGAAAAACGAGTGAAAATTAAAACGTTCGTATACAACAGTTTTTTCGTTTCATTCGCCCGTTAACAAATTTTATTTGATGTCTAAATGGTAATTTCTAAACACATTCAATACCAAAATTCTATAGTACTATTTATTATTTATCTATTGCGAGTAAATGTATGTCGACTGCGAAAAAAAGGGGTTTTCCCATTAGAACAGCGTACGAGCACATTTGCTGTATTTCAGTTGATCTTTTGTAAAACGAACACCAGACCAGAAAGTAAGGTACCAGTTTTCGGCTTGACGATAACGATTCCATTGATGAAATTAATATATATATTTTTTAAATTAAAAATGTTCTTACCTGCCCCGTATTTTTTGATAATTTGTTCATATTTAGAAAACCGTACTTACATAGTCCGGTATGGTAACTCTGTATCGTCATTCTACCCAATTAAAGCAGGTGTTCCCCAAGGTAGTGACCTTTCTCCCGATTTATTTAATGTTTACACGGTTGATATTCCTAAAACCCCAAATACTGTTATGGCCACCTATGCTGACGACACTGCAATTCTCTCACCTGGTAATGATCCTGTAGAAACTGTACATTTTTTACAAACACATTTAGATTTAATAGACAAATGGTCTATTCAGTTTATGTCCCATTTACACTGAAAAAGTCCATACCCCTTCCCCTCCATTTTCAAGGAATACCAATCCCAATATCCTCAGAAGTAAAATACCTCGGCGACCTAATTGACAAAAGATTGACCTGGGGTCCTTCTTATCATATCAAGTCAAAAAGAAAAATTCTCAATAGTCGACTCCACTTACTTCGTCCAATTCTGAAATCAAAATTACCCTTCCACACAAAGATAATCATCTACAAATCCTTATTACGGCCTATCTGGGCTTATGCAATCCAGATCTGGGGATGCGCTAAACCATCTCAAATACGTACCCTCCAAGCCTTCCAATCTATAATTCTCCGCATTATCTCTTCCGCACCTTGGTGCGTATCAAATTAGACAATTCAAAATGACTTTAAAATAGAAACAGTAAATCAGTTAGCCACAAAACAATATAAAAAATTTCATTCAAAATTACAGTCTCACTTTAACCCTTTAATCGCCGAACTTGCTTCCAACTCACTTCCTAATAATCCCCCACGCCGTCTAAAGAGAAAATGGTGTCGTGATTTATTAAATGTTTGATGGTTCAAACCATTTAATTTTAATTTAATTTATGTAAAGTTAATAATTAATAAATAAATAAAATAACGTAGGGTTCTATCACTGGATGGCCTCCCTCTTCATGTGTTCAGGTTGTAAAATTTTTTTATGTATGTGTTCAAATTTGCTTATTATGTCTTGTAGCATAGATTGTAAATATTCTTTTTAAATAATAATAAAAAAAAAAAATGAATATTTTTTAAATGTTTAAACATAAAATGTATTTATATCCAAGGGCGTTTTATAGGAGGGGGCGAAGAAGCGATGCCCTCCTCCTGGATTACAAATGTACCGTTAAAAATTGTTTGTATAGTAATGTATTTTGTTTTTCCTAAATCCGATTAAACTACCCTTAAAATCCTCGTAATATAAATATAGATCAAAAATTAAATTATTATAGCAATACAATAAAAGGTATTTTAGTAAGTACTCGGTAGAGTTTCAATGGAGTGACTTCAAAAACATATGTAAAAATTGTAACACGCGTTTTTAAAATCGCTTCTTTTAAACTACGTTCTAGGGACGTTTATACCTAATTATTATTTTTTGTTATATGAAATTGTTAGGTATCTGATTAGTTATAGGTATATATATATATATATATATACACGCGATATCGTTTTCATTAGTTTATTTCTGGTTTAGTTACGTATAATGTAGTAGATAATTTGTAACGATTTAAAATGGTACTTGTGCCTACCCAATGAGTTATTATCATATTTATAAAAGTAATATTACAATGGATTCGTACAAAAATCGTTTCTTTTTGAACTTCACATCCCCTAAGGTTAACCGAACACTATAGTAATTTTCTTTAATTATGCTTGTTTGTTAAATTCTTGTTTTATGTCATCCATTATAATTTATATAATACGTGTAATATTTTTTCCGAGCAACTCACTTCAGCCTTCATTCTTCCAACCCTATTCAATGTCAATTGCGTGTGTAGGGTGGATAAAAAAGTAGGACGAATTTCTAATTTACTCAGGTTCTTTGATGCACGTTGAATCGCTATACGCATGTAATATTATTATTTTTTATTTTTTTTTTTTTAAGTTTTCATTTTGTATCAAGTCTGCAGCTGCGTGTTAATATTATTTTTTGTGTTTTATTTGATATGTATAATTTTATTTTTCTTGTAACATATTGCATTATAAACTAGTCGAGTCGTTACAGCCTAGGTAAGTGTAGCTATGTTAGTACCTACATTAAAATCATATTCAAATTGTCTCAATAGTTATAAAGGTGAATATATATCTTATAAATCATCCGAAGAACTTATTATATGTATATATATATTTTTTTTTTGTTACAATTATTATTTAACGCGTTCAACCGTCTAACATGGTAAAGTACAATTATACGATCGCAATTTCGAAATACAAAAATGTAATAAAGACGCGTGACCTCGTTTATTACTATAAAATATAATCGAAATTTGAGTGGGTTGCTATATGCTCGTCTTGGAATTCGGCGGGAGTTACTAAAAAAGATTTGCCAATGATGAAAAGATTAAATTAAAATTGTAAAATGTAGTATTTATAACTACTAACCTACCTAACTACTTGGGAGAGAAAATATATAAATGGACGATAACTTCAATGTGTATAGTTATAACAATTTTTTCATGTAAATAAGTTGTATAATAGTTTTTTTTTTTTTAGTATCTATCATGTATTTGGACAACAAGAATTGTTAAAAAAAAGAGAGAAAGTACAGCATGAGATGTACCATTACATTAATCGCAATTCAAGTTTAAAAAATTGAAAAAGTCAAACAAATAAACATAGCCTTTATATTATAATTACCATTGTCCTATTAACATAGTCCTTAGGTACTTATTCAATTTATTTATCGTTTTGTAGATAAGTACGTTTCGTTTAACCGAGCGGCTAAGCCTCTTAAATGATACATTTTGAATTCATAGTGAATTTTATTAAAAGAAAAAAAATATATATACGACGGCTTTGAATGAAATGTTTTCTTAAAATCTGAATATAAAAACTTGTATTATAAACTGTTATAGTAGGATGTTGGTAATAAAAGACTCACTATACACCGGTATACCATTAGTATTATGCAGTTTTTATGTTGTGTTTATATTTATGTTATCACTAATGTTTTTATTTAATTTATTCTTGCTGTCGAAATTATACTGAAAAGTGAGTTGTTTGTTGACCAATGTCGAAAAATCCCCAAAACCCATGTGGTTAATTACCTGTTTTATAATATTAAAAAAAAAAAATTCGTACGCCGTAGGGTTTCTAACTATGTAATTGAATAATACGAAATGCGACTATTAAAGGTATTCTATTTTGTTTCGTTGAGAAAACTAATAAGTATTATAGAAAATAAAGTTTATTATTTTTTGGAGATATTATCGAAAATTAAAACGTGATCAGTAATATTGGGTGTTAAATTTTATCAGATTTTTAAAATAAATGTTTTGGAAACCAATGTATGACATTCATAAAAAAAATGTCTAAATTTAATTAAACCTTAAATTCCAATTTGTCGAGACTTATTCGCAATAAATCATTAGGTTTTAGCTTTTCACTGAACACTTTCGTTGGACGATTAAGTTTGGTTTTTCATTTTCTTTTTCAAATTTCCTAGTTACTTGTACCGAATCGATACGAATGAACGCGTGTTTAAAAGCTCGTCGAATGATGCACAAACGTGACGTTAATTAAAATAATCGGATGGCAGAGAGAAGCGTACTCGAGCAGGTTTAATAAAGGGCTAGAGATGTGAGAAGGTAAATATTGTTTTAACTTGCCCGTATATGGATATAGCCGATATAGGTATTGTAATCAAGAAAACAGTCAATCTCCGTTCTTGGACAAACATTCACTTTTCACACCCACGGAAGTTAAATAACTTAATTTCGAGTTCACGGTGCTATACGAGTAGGTACCTCTACATCGGTTTGTTTTACGCTGCAGTTGAGATCAGTGAAAACTATATGAATGAAACGAAAATATCTACATATATAATCTGTGCGTACCGACTTGTAAGGCGTTTGATTTTTTCATAATACATATTCGTGTTTTCAATGTTGTGTACGAGTACAATTATTTCTATGTTGGTGTAGGTATATTTTTTATTTCTCAATATTGCATATAACGTCCCAAACGGTTAAAATAAAGTTACATTGATAAAGATTATACGGGCGAGCCAAAACGCGACCACTCCGTATTAATTATGAAAATATATCGAATTATGGAGATTTTCGGTTTCGTTTTGTTTTTTTTTTTTTTTTTTTATTAAATTAATTATTGTTATTTTCAATGTTTACCGGCAAATGCATTTTATCGGTGGTGGTTATCGTCGTATGACCAACGATAATAATAATAATAATGAATACACGTGCCGCGTAGGGTTAAAAACGGCTAAGAAAAATGAGCGGGGTCGACTCGTGTCGAGTGTCGGGTTTCTTCGCGGTTGAGAGAGAGAGAGAGAGAGAGAGAGAGAGAGAGAGAGAGAGAGAGAGAAAAAAACAAAACAAAACAAATTATCGAATAATTGCGTGTCGCACCAAATCCGAATACAATGAGTCCCACCAAAAAGGGGGGGGGGAAAAAAAAATCAAAATTAAAACGAAAAAAAAAAGAAAAAACCTATAGAAGTTTATTATATTATATAGCGTACCTATTATAAGAACCGGCACCGATTATACGCTATGGGTCGCGTGTTTGTTTGAGGTTTCCCGGAGGCCCGACTATTATATTTATATATATATATATATTACATATTATTTACACACACGTATATTATAATGTTGTACGTGTGTACGTGTGTATTTTTTTTCGTCTTGGATGGGTTTGGAAGGTATGGACGGACGGACTGTGTTGTGCAGAGCGGAGAAGAGTGGCGGCGGCGGCGGCGGCGGCGCGGACGTGAATTTTTAATAGTACTCGGGCGGCGGTGGAAAAGTCACCTTCACCGCCGCCGCCGCCGCCGCCGCCGCCGCCGCGCGTGGAATTGACATTCTCGTCGACCGGTCGACCTTGGCGCGCAATCCACCACCCGGCAGTCACCTCGTATTGTCTGCACGCGCGCAGCTTTGGTTGTCGACAGTCCGATTCTCGGTTCCCGCGGCCTTTGTGCTACGATCAAAACCGAACGCCGGTTGTATTTATTGTGCGCCTAAAATCGTTTATGCCCCGCGTATTGTCCGCCGTACCCGACAGGCACCCCCCTTCACCCCTTAAACCATATCCGGCAGTCCGGTCGTTCAAACTTTCCGTCGGCGCGGCCGAAACAAACGAAGAAAACCGCGCCGCCTATTATTCCGCACGGAACGATAACGCGCGCGGACTCGCTTATTGCTCTTAGGGTATTACCGATAGGACCCGGATCGTTATAGAAACAAATACGCGGCGCGAAATTTTGATTGAGAAACAATCGAAACCATCAGGTATACCGATTGCAATTGCCAGTTTTATACTTGGCCATTATTGTAATAGTCATCTGCATATGCAGATTCAAGAACTATTAACCTATTTAGTGTTTCCTAAAAGGGGGTGCCGTGAAAACCTGCATTTTTTATTTTAACCAATTTAATTACGTAAAAAAAAAAAACATACATTGTACATGTTAAATTAAATATCTAAATTTTATGTTCTAAATCTATAAATAGGTACAATTTTATTGTGAAACGTATTCTTTTGATGCTGGTTGCATTATAGTTCAATTCGAGTAGGAATTGACGGTAAACGTACTTGCATTTCCCATTCCCAATTGATAGAAGTCGTTCACGTTTCTTATTTGTAATATTAGTTGGTGCGGAAAAACGGAAAGTTCGCAAAGGTATGTTGTAGGAAACGGTAACAACGTATTTTCTGTAATTATCGGATACTCCGGTATAAATTAAATTCCAAAAATGTATAAATGTAAATTTAAATTAAATTTTAATTTTAATGAACCATCAGATCGAAGTTCCAAAAAGTTGTTCTTGTTCGATTCATTTTAAATGAGATGTTACGGCAAAAGGATTGCGTACCCTAATCATATTCGTTAACAGATAATGATGGGAAATATTGTTTCATTTTTTTTCTTTTAAAATTATAATAATCGAAGCAGACGGACGTTACTTCTCCGTGTGGATCAATATCTGCTGTTAATGGAAACATTTGTAGTTTTTTTCTTTCCCATATTTATCCAAAGTGTGCCGTGATTTATAGAATCTAATTATAATTTATGGGAACCGCTGAACTATAGAGTTGAGGTACGAATTATTATTGTTCGCGTGTCTCTGCAGAGTAGTACTACTGTTTCCTCCTCGCGCTCTGCATAATGTCAAGAGGGTATTTTTTTTTTACTTTACTTCCAATTCTTTTTTTTTTACTCCGTAAAGGTAATATTATATAGTTAGTTATTTATGTGAACGCGCCCTTGTTTTTCTATAGGAAATTGCAAAACTTTTCTATACGTATACATATATATATATATATATTTATAGTATATAATCCATATGATGAAAGCTCGAACGAACAGATACTATTTTTGTATTATAAATTCACTATAGTTTTCGCATCGACGTGCAATTTCCCATTAAATCAGACCAAAGAAAATACCTACAGATAATTACGTGTTACAAAACGATAAGTCTATAAAACCTACATTTAGCAATATTTTATGATATGAGATTAATGGCAACGCAAGGGTATACGAGGTCTCGGCCAGTTATTTTCCCCGTGGATAACAGAATAGCAAAAATCAAAAGTCAAAACATTTTTCCCCTCTGATATACCCGACGTGGTTTTGTAGGATTTAAACAAAAATTTACACAAAATAATGCAGTAAGTACAAACGTCGTTTTGTATCGTAATATATCTATACAATCAATTTATTAATAATATTTTAATTATTCTTGTGTGGAAAAACGTTAAAAAGTGAAACTATATTTTCGTCGATTTTTAATTGTTAAAATATTACTCTAGTATTTTATTCCGGACAGAACGAGGTGTAATTTATCGACAGACGTTTTTTTAAAATTCGTTTTAGTGGTGACTGTAACAGTAATCAATTTATAAATAGAAAATCGAACATAGCTGGTACCTAATACATTTGAACGGTAATTTTTTGATTTTTCCAAAGTGTATTATAAAACTATCGAAGAATGTTGGAAAAATGATTACGATTTTACGATGCGCCTGTTTTTGACAAACTTAATGTTAGCTATTTTGTCACAACATAAAACATTTTTTACAGCCGTCAATTTTCAATAAAAACGCTACATATTTTTTATACTCGTCAATTTGAATTTTGTCAATCGAAATGTTGCATAACGATTAACTATATTGATTCGTAAAAAACCATACATTATTTTAGACTAGGCATAATATCGATGGGTAGTTTTTTTTTGTTAATTGTTTTAGTTTTGACCTATATACATATATATATATTAATTATTCTCTCGCTAATAACTAGACTTTTTCATAAAAAAAAAAAAAAAAAACTTACGACGTTTGTCTTCAATTACGAAAAGGCACGTATTTCTATAGACCGGTCTGGATCAACGACGACGGCTGTAAATTGCTTTTACCGTAAAGCGTATTCAGCATTTAGTAAAAATATATCTCCAGGCGACCAGGTTTATTTGCAGTCTGCGGAATTATGTGCCGTGGAATTGTAATGTTGACCTATACTGCGGTATGCGTACATATATAATAGTAGTTCGTTGTAATAATTATATTTATATACATATATTCCACCACATTACTCGTGTATAGTATTATTTGTATTGCGTGCACGCTATTAAATTATATTCTAAATTCGTGTAAACGCACGTAATATTGCATATTATAATATAGGTACCTAATATTATATTAAAACTGTATAAAATATATATTGTCGTCGTTAATATCTATCGTCGCGATTGACAGTGTTATTGATTCGTATTATAATAATATATAGTTCAGCCGATAACGAGCGAATAATATTATATTGTATTGTAATTGATTATTATTTTTATTTTTATTTTTTTTAAATCGCATTTCGGCTATATAAAATTAATATATACGTGTATATATATATATATATACACGTATGCTATAATTACGTTTTAGTCAACGTTTCAACGCGTGTCTGATTGTCGTAGCAGATTGCGTTATAATAATATTTTCTTACAAGTTCGTAATATGGTATAATATGCTATATGTGTATTTATAGGCTGGAAATTAATTTAAATAATTATTATCTCAGTTTTCGTACCGGCCGTCGAAGAAGGGCACGATTGTTTAAAAACAGTGTCTCCTTGGCAAAGTATCCCCAGCGTGGTGTCACCGGTGACGATCATTGATTTGTAGACGGGATATCATTATTTTGGTTTCATTCCCTCTATAAAATATATGTATATATTATTATTTTTTTTTATAAATTATTAGATCTCGATTGATAAAAAAAAAAAAAAAAAAAAAAAAAAAAACAACAACTAACTGGTTGTTGATTCATAAAAAAAAGTTACTGTAATATGTTATGTAGTTACATATATAATAATATTAACGTCAAATCACGAGAGTCGGCAGACTTTACAATCGTATTATATATATTTTTATTATGCAAATATATATATCGTTTTATTTATTAACTTTTATAAGAAAACTAATAGTGTATAGGCTTGCGAATAAAATTATTTGCAAATATATTACGTTCGTTTGAACTATACATTTTCTATATTATAGGTAAGGCACTGTTTGTGTTTATTGTTTAGAAATGCATTTCGCTCTTTATTATATCGCTCGACACTTATATTTAATAGTTGCAGGGCGTACCTATATTAAATTTCATATTTATGAAGTTTGCATAATCAAACGTAATATTTAAATTTCTGAGCTAAGCGAGAAATGTATTCATTTTTACTATGGTGTGCGCTATTTTTTTCTGTCTGTAAATAACTTTTCGACTATAACTCTCGTTCCAGTCATCAAATTCAGAGGTGGTTTGCGGTAGCAAAATGTGTTCAGTTGGGCAGGTCATTTTTTGATTTCTCTTGCATTTTGTTTTCATTTTTTTTTCACTATATACTATAGTATAGTACATTTTAGGTATTATACTACATCACAAATTAATTTTATATCATAATTATTGTCGATTTGATTTTGTCTAATATATTACCTTTGTATAAATCAGTGTACTTTTTCGTTTTACATATAGAATCTGTTAAAAAAAAAAAAAAAAAAAATGTATATTAAGCTTGATCTCATATATGTATTATTCTTTTTTGGAAAATCCCTCGTTCTTAACCCTATGAGAGCATCAAGATCGTTGTATATTACACCTACTTTATCATTAACGTCCAATAACATCGTTAATATCGATTTAATGGAACCATCTCATCGATTTATACATAAGGGTGATTGGTTTTTTTTTATAAAAAACCAACCGGTTATTATTGACACAAAGTTTGCCAGTGAATTTGATTTTTGGTTATTTTTTTCCAGACATTACAATATTGTTTTAAAATCTTACTTTTATTTCGTATATATATATATATATATATATATATATATATATATATATATATATATTATATACTATAGACAGTCGCTGTATATACTAACTAACATTCCACTATTGAATGGACCGTCATTTTGTATCCCCAGTCCTCTTATCGTTGCTGGCAAAATTATTATCTACTGCAATACTAATACTAAATAATATATATTTTTTATATTATAATAGGATAATAGGATACAAAATGGCGGTCCACGTACATGTGTAGTAGATGACGGGTTGATCGCCATCCTCTCAAGTATATTATAGGCTCTCTAGTGTACACCATAAATACATAATAATAATAATATAATGTCGACCCATAGTATTTTGAATTTGTATACATGTTATTATAAATACAACCCGTTTATCGATTATTCGAATAGTGTCTGGAAAAAACAAAAAAAAAAAAAAAACCAACAACAAAAACCTTCGCGTTGATAATCGTCCGGTCCGCGATAAAATAATCGCCCTGTATATAATATGGGCATCGCCGACGCTGTTCACGGTCGAATGGAAATTACGACAAACGTCCCGGGAAATAGCGTTCGGAAATAAATCACACGTGTTGGCCCGCATATAAACACACGCTGGCGGTCCAACGATTAACGCCACCTTGCTGATGTACACCCCACCCACCCACACACACACACTGCACCAGACGTACACTCCCGGCCGCCGACTGCACCAGGCGAACCCTATTCTATGACGGCCCCGATTATTCCCCTCCCGTGAAAACCGCGGAATATTGTGAAATCGAGAAATCACAGTATAGTTTTCCCCCCCCCATTTTCTCCATTGAACGCAATATATTTGTTTTTTTTTTTTCCACGACGCGACAATACTATTATAAATTACACTACAAGACGTAATATGAAGGACAACGGGAGGGGCACGCTCGTGTAGGAGTCGGAATGAGGTGATAAGATCGACGGCGGGGCAGAATCCGCGAGGAAAAAACCTAGCCTAACCTAACTTAGAAAGACCCGGAATACGAGGGATAAACGTAATAATAAAATTACGTGGAATTACTCGGTGGTGGATAGAGCTTTTTGCCCAATGGGCAGAGTAGGATGTACGAGGATCGGGTGTGCGACGGAATGGTTCTTACAGAGGCCTAAAAACCAGTGAAGAAGAAGAAGAAGAAGTAGATACTACAATAACATGTTAAAACCTGGAAGGTTTAGTAGAGGGCTGATAGTTTACATCGATATCATTGTTTTTATATATATATATATGTTTTATGCAAGGTATTATATAAAATACATTTTTTTTTTTTTTTTTTTGCCACGGGTAAACAATTGTTCCGACGATTTTGTTTGTACACCCAGAGAGAGCTCTGATGTTAGAGAGAAATTCATTTCAATTTCTACGCTCGTATATATCGGCTACTATTATACTTTGAGTATTACACAATATCGATTGTTAAAACCAGGTATATTATAAAAAAAAAAAAAACCTACTTTCATTTTTCATTTTAGAATGCATAATAAATTACCTCCTTAATTATTCACTATATTTGATTTTGGGTAAACGGTCGAACATTTTCCGTTTACAACGAATAATGAATATTTAATATTAATTATTTTGTAAAAAAAAAAAAAAAATCAGTATAATTCACAGTTTGCGAATATTAATTGTATCGCTGTGCTGATTAATGAAAAATGTTCATAACATATTTAAATATTTTTATTAGAATAATAAATTATTTTTATTTTTAATTTCGTGTGTACGCTAGGAGTTTATTTGTTGATAATGCTCATAAGAAATAACTAAACGCAAAAATAGGTTAGGTTAGATTAGATTAGGTTTTGTTATTAATATTGTCGACCAATTTAGGTACCTAGGTATGTATGAATTTAATTAAATAATTATTATCGATATTTTTTTCACTTTTCTGTTTATCACGTAATACTGACGAACTATCAAATTACCGCTAAGAGACCATTTTTTTTTTTTTTTGTCGTGAATTCTCGCGAATATTCAAAATTGTATGTAATTTAAATTAGTAGTGTATATTTAAAATGTAAAAGTATTAAAATATTTAGATTGGGCTCCAAGACTCATGA
Organism: Tuberolachnus salignus; assembly: GCA_956483605.1. Taxonomy (NCBI): domain Eukaryota; kingdom Metazoa; phylum Arthropoda; class Insecta; order Hemiptera; family Aphididae; genus Tuberolachnus; species Tuberolachnus salignus. Next base: position 20,662,852 of record OY101433.1, read on the forward strand.
TTTTCCAAGTTTCTAAAATTGTTTATTCGCTTGCGTATTATTTGTACGATACGTCCTTTTTTAATATTATTATTTTTCAATCTTGCAGCTTTTATTGATAAATGAGATCACAAATAAACTTTGAATAGTAATACAAAATATGTTATGTATAAATAATTTTACCTTTTATCTTTTTTGTGGTCCCATTATTTTCATTGATATCTTTTAAAGAAATGAATATTTCTGGCAAAATATCAAGTATTTGCTTTTGGCATATATATTTACATAATGTTTTTATCCTTATTTCATACATAATTCAGAATTTTTCTTATAACAAAAAAAACTGTTAAATTTGAGGGATGTCGCTTTATTATACCGGTATAATAATTTAAAACATTTTTGTCCGTTATCAATAACAAATATCTATTTTTCTTTGATTTGCGATAAGGTTTAAAAAAAAATGTGAGGCAAACCAGTAAAAAAAAAAAAAAATTCTAGGTCCAATAGACAATAAAACGGGTTCAATTTCTCGATGTGCGTTATATACATTTTAATCAATATTATTTTTCAAAACAAAACTCTTGAGAATTGAATATTTAAGATTTGTAAGTCATATTGCATAAATGCATATGTTGTTACTATTTAATCGACTAAAGTTAACTATTTTTAATAATATTACTACCCGCGTGTTTAAGTCGAGCGATTTTATTTCTGATATTTTTAGTTTTAATATTTCGTTAAATTTGAAATATTTAATTATAAAATCTCGTTCTGATGCGCCCTAGACGTCTAAACGAAAGTGAATTTTTGAGTAGAGTTTTTCGAAATCGCGTTCACACATCACCAGAACTCGGCGCTGAGTGAAAATAAGTACAAATTAACGGTCCTCCTCGGAAACAGTTAGCTCCGACTTGCGGTAAAAACCGTTCTCGTGGTATTTGTTTTTATTATTATTATTTGTTTATCGATCCGTTTCTATGCTATACCAATACGCTATAATAAGTATATATATATATTTTTTTTTTAAATTTAAATTTCGAAAAAAAGTAGTCGGTTGTTATTATTGTTTATTTATCTGTCGTCTACGTAGTTGCTGTGTTTCTCAATACCAACATTTATTATTATACAGATGATTATTATTATTGTGTTGTTGTTGCGAGAAACCAATATTACATTTTAAATATATGTAAGCCGGGGCAGTTCTATACTATGTGTTTACATTGTTTTTTTTTCTTTTTTTTTCAAACAGTTGTTATTTTAAATCGGGAATTATATATATATATATATATATATAGTAAAAAGACGTACATACTTCGCACCGCGGGTGGGTTGGGAAGGTAGAAATGCAATTTATATTTGAATCCAATGATAAATTGCAAACGAAAAACGATTCTGAGCGAAGTAGTATTAGTCGTGTTTTTTCATTGTTGCTATTGTGGTAACCCAGAAATCGACATAAATAAAAGAGAAATAAATGAAAGTTTGACGAAAACGTGTTTACGTAGTTATTTCTGCCGCGTTAATAACCTAATAGGAGGTATATCGAAAAAAATGACCTCTTTAAAGTACCAACTAGACAAAATTCGCTACCGGAAACAGTGGTGTTTAAAGATCGGTAGAAGAAGTCTTCTGGTAGAAAAAGTGCTTACAGAAAAAAAAAAAAAAAAACATCATTGTAAAACCACAAGATCCACCGGATCCGTTCAGAATCTAAAATATTCCGCTACGAGATATTTGTTTGTTTTTGTAACCATGGTAACACGGGGGTTTCAGGGGCGGAAGCAGTAGTATATGTATTATACGTATATATATATATATATAGTGAATTATACACATTTTTTTTTTTGATTGTAGTTATCTATGTATATATAAATATAATATTTATAGAGTTTTTTTTATATATGCGTATATCGCAACAGACCGTAAATCTTCGGTATATATATATATATATATATAGTAAAGTCGGCTAGGCGGGTATACATATAATCATATTATTATTATTATACCGTTTTCCCACGTAAGTCTCTCGGCCGCATTAGAGACGGACGTGATGTGAAAAATCAATTGATTCCTAACGGACACTACCGTACGATGCGTACGGAGTGATCTATATTAGCTGCCAGAAGTCGTCTATATATCGGCTATATCGTCGTCGTTTGCTTGTAGCAAATACTCGATCGACCCCAGCAGAAGTTTTCGGATTTTAGCGCTGTCCGATGTAAAAAAAAAAAAAAACAAAATAACAAAAACGCGTACTATAGTGCGTTAAATTCATTGAAAATTCGATCAGAACATAAATTCGTTTAAGTCCGTCCCCTGTGCATTAATGCTGAGTAAATTATATTATTTGTATAACGTTTTATTTGGTGCGTTTTTTTTTGTCGAATGTAAATTATAATTTTTATATATTTATGCAATCATAAGCGTGCCCGCTTGGTAGAAACTCACGACGAGGGTGCAAAAGTTGATGACGATCTAAGACCCGTGGGTGACTTTGCTCCCGCGCAGCCCCTCAACGCGAATATTTCGTTATTACCCACACAAAATCAGTAATGTTAACGGTTTTTATTAAATTAAAATTCCACGTTACGCTGTCTAAACCTTTAAGTATTGTAAATGTTTATGTTAATTATATGCACACGGTTAGATTATCGAACAACTGTTATTACGTATTATTAGTTTTGCGCATTTATTTCAATGTTAAAGTAACGGTGTACCTATTATTTGTACTATATAATATATGCAGTATAGTACTAGTACCATAACTAGTTTATTTATTTTAATTTTTTCGTCTGTTGTCTGTGGACGCACAACGATACTTTTTCCCCATTTTGTCTTTTTTTCGGCTGCAACTGCACCTCATGGCCCCCACCCCCTATAATTTATTGTAGACCAGTAGTTATTGTTACGAAAACCTAAATTAATGGTTTTTAATTATTGCTGTATAATATAGTGACGTACTATAATGATTGTTTAAGTACACTGTATATATTCATAAAATACTAAGTGTAACGCCTATTCGGATAAGGATTGTTTTTTTTATCGGGTATTTTTTTTCTATTTTTTTTTTTTTAAACGGCGAAGTAGCCTCACCTCGGAACGGCTCCGGCGATTTGTCCTGTTGAATAATGGTAATGATATTCACGAATCGCAGTGTTCAAATATTTTAGGTGTTGCATAACATTTTGATTGAAGCAATAAATCTATAGGCGAACACAAATAATAATACGGCAATAGACAAATAATAATGTAGATTTATTGTACAGATATGCATATAGGTACCTACGTACTAATACATTAGCTTGCTATAACTACAGTTCGGATTTACATTCTCTTAAAAATTAGAAAAATATACAAAAAATCCTCAATGAACACCGGTATATACGAGGTAATATCGTACTTTAATATGCATATAGTAACAGTAGAAATTTAAAATAACAATATATGTATATTTATTAAAATAGATATTAAAACAATATTCCTATGGTATATTTTAATTATAGCGAGGTATGACCACGATCATGACTACGGAGACTTAACAGTAATATCGCTGAGTGTTTTTTTTACTTTTTTTTTATTAAAATGATAAAAAAATAAATATACAAATTATGGTTGGTAAATTAATCAAAAAAAAAAAAAAAATTTTCCAGGTACCTTAATATTAAATTTAATAGTAATAATATTAATGAAATAAATAAGTTAATTTTTTTTTTCTCGCAACTTACAAAATATTCGAAAATATGCTAAGCAAGCTATAATCCTCCCTAACCCATAACATATTCACAAATACGCAAAAAAACTTTTCCCTGCGAAATCGGTGTTGAACGAATCGTCCCCGTTTTATTTACACTCGTAAGACTGCATATAATCGGTAACGATATGGTAAAACCGTATAAATCCGGACTATATTGTAGCCATAACCGTCGTAATATGACTCCTGCATATAAAATTGAACCAACCGTTTTCCGTTTACCGTCTTTGTGGTAAATTCGAATCTCATCACCATTTTAGTCCGTGCTTACCACGTACGGTATAAACCATTATTGTTACGACATAATATCGCATGTCGATAAAGAAGGATAGTGTACAAACACACTTATATGCAAGACATTAGGCAAGACCGATAATTCCTAAAAAAAAAAAAAAAAAAAATAATGTCGGGCCGGGTCTTCAACCTCAGTCGCTCGCGTCGCTATATATGGTTCTAGCAATATAGCTGTATCTATTAAATTATATATTCGGTTAATCGAATATTTCCATTACAATACGATTCGCGGATAGTATTATAAATTAACACCGAAGCGAAGACTAATTGCGACGGTATACAGAATGAAGGGAGGACTGTGTCAAAGCTTATAGGCGGTGGTAGATAGGTAAGTATACTGCGTTCGACGCTAATTGGCTGTTAAGTTTTCCCTAGTACGAGACATTTATAATATTTCCACCTCTTACCTTTAATATTATAGGCAGCCGTTATACTATATACATATATACGGTGAAATTATGTACGGGCCTCTGGCCAAGTTGGCTTTTGTTCAGTTTTCGTGGCGTAGGAGGTATACGTATTGGTATAATTTATCAAAGATATTGCGGTGGCCTCCGATAAAAAAATTAGGGACACTTACCCCGGTGCACAGGACAAGTTTAGTTTGCGAACCGTAAAAATAATAAGATACATACAATATAATGATTATTTATTTGTTTTTTTTTTTTTTTTTTTTTTCCACTTTTTTCCTACAGAAGTCATGAAGAGACGACACTCACGGGCCTAATGGAATGAAGGAATCTACAGGGTTCTTCGGCGACCCGGTACGTAAAATTGTAATATATTATATGCTTTAAACGTTTCAACCGACCGATCGTTTTCGTTTTTTACACCGAAACCTCGTTAAAATATTAACTTTACGACTTTTGGGGCGCTCAGTACAGAAGGCCGCGCAGTCGTATTTATTTATATATAATATGTATAAGTATTTTCTATTAGAAATAAGAAATAAGAATATAACTCGTTCATAACAATGTCGACTGAAAAACTGGTTTAAGTAACACGTTAAAACAGTATAATATATTATAAAAAAAAAAACGTATACACTAGTACCTCGAAAACCTGTTTATATTTCCCGCCAATATTTTCGATCTTTATAATATAAATCGAAGAATGTTATAAACACTAACAGTTTTATACTTTATTGATACACACCGCGATATTTTAGGCGTAGTTTACTGGTTTGACTATGTGAATTGAAAAAAAATAACAAAATGTTATTCAAGTATAAATATACACCCGTGCAAATGCAAATTTATATATTCCATTAATATCAACTGTTATTTATTTAAATTTGTTGTTGTTGTGATTTTATACATTTGTTATTTTATTAGTATTGGTACCTATTGATCTCGATAGTATCAAAAGTCGATATTTCATTAAATACAAATATTTGTGACGCACCTAAACAAATCGTCGGTCATGGAAATATGATTTTATTATTATTTTTCTTTTAACATTACTTTGAATTTTTGTACCAGTTATTCCGTATAGTGTCTATATACCGTGTATGACCATGCGTTTCATGTTATATAAAGACCTCTGCATACGAATCGATGTTTCAAATCGTTTGCAAACAATATATTATTCAGCTGTTCGTATTGGATTGAAATGTTTTTGTTCGTACGCGGGTTTTTTTTTTTTTTTTTTAATAAATTTTTTCATTCATTTTTACTCGAGCGTCATGCGTAAATTCATATTATACCTAGGTACCTGTAATATTATTATGTTGTAATGACGCGGTTCGATTGATTATAATACGCGTACAACACTGTAATATATATATTATTTACTGGTCACGTGGAACTATTTGTATATATCACATTACGAGTATACGTATATGATACAGAGCGATCATACCCAAGGTCGTATCCGGAGGGAGAGCTCCAGGAGACCGGATCCTCTCTTCCCTCCCCCCCTCCTGAATTTTTTTTTGAATTAGACAAAGTTTACCAGTGAACATTATATTTTCAACGTAAAAAAGACCAGTATCCAGTGGCGTATTAACGGAAGGGGGGGGGTGCGATGCGGTTGATATATCACCCCTCAATCTTTTTTTTCTTTTTTAATGTCTTTAACCGTTATCGTATTCGTAATCGGTGTGTAATCAGTAGCAAACCCGGGTCGTGTATCGTTTTGTGATTATAAATGTAATTGTTTGCAATTATTTTTTTTTTCAATGGCTAAATGGTTTGACGATGCCAACAGCATTCACCGCAATATTCAAATCGGTAAATGGATCAAAGGATTTGATAGGAGAAGTGTGCTGGATGAAATGGCCCGAAAACCCGCACAGAATGGATATTTTATTTCGTAATATAATATGTCGTTAAATAAAAAATTCGATAGTAAAACAATTACAATTACCAAAATAAGTTTGTTACGCAGTGTAGATAATAAACAGTATGGTTGGTTGGATCAAACGGGCAGAGTTCGACTGATGCGCTAATTGTTTTTACTGATATCGTCCCCCCCAAAGTGGAAACCGTACATACGGCACTGAGTATCTATGTTGAACAAATTTTGACTCCGAAATTTGTTATCAGTTACGGTCTTTTTCCGACTGTGTCCGAAAGTTATGGCCAACCGGACCAGAAAAAAAAAAAAAAAAAAATTACCTCTCTTATATTATTTAGTGCGATTATATTATTGTGCGACGCGTTCGTGTTTCCTTCGTGTTTCCTTCCTGTTAACTATATTCTGTATTATAATATTACAATAATATGTCCTAAAAACGAAAACGAGTGAATCGCGAAATTTATACACTCGAACAAGTTGAACGTGTACGTACCATCCATACGTATGTCGAAAACAAAACATAAAACACTATTTATCAATAATAATAATAATAATAATAATCGTATTACTATTATTATTATAGCCATAGGAGTGCCTACTTAAATGTTCATTGAATAATAACAATCAATTAAATACCTATATAATATTTGTTTTCAAAAGTGATAATATTAATAATATCATCTGTACAATTTATTACGTTTCTGAAGATTTTTAACGATTTTATAGCGGTTTCCTACCTTTTGTACCCAGTTGATAATAATTGTTAAATTGTGTTATTTTTAAAAAAATATATATACACACACCACACACGCTTACTATTTACACTGGCCCGATAGACTATATATATATATATATATAATATACAACACTAGAAGATATTTTGATAGCCATATAAATTGGCTGTCATTCAAATAATATTATTACAATAGAATCTAAATCGTGTGTCGTATACAGTTATTTAGTTTTCCATATTCAAAATATTATTATTGAATAAGTCACGTATAAATAAATTGATCACGATTTTTATATTTGTACACCTCTAAAGTTACCTTTAAATTTGTTCAACATTATCATAATTGTTAAAAACAAAAGTTTACGATTATTATTAATAGACGTTAGGTTAGTGAAAATCATTATACAATTTAAGGTTACGTATTACGTAATTAGGTATAACTATGGGGATTGCGACATATTTTCCGAAACCATGGAAGAAAAAACAGAGGTTAAACGAAACCCTAACCTACATGTTGATCCAAACCTCATATACTCCAAGGAGGTTGGTCCTACGTGTCCTAAGTGTAAACATCAGTTACAGAATTTCAAGTTGGTGTAACTAATCGGATTTTTGTTATCTTCGGGAAAACTGTCAGAGTTCCGTACACCTACTTTTTCTCTGCTGTTGACAGTTCAATCTTGTTCTTATATTATCTGGTTTATGTATTGTATTGTTTTCCCTTCTACCATCCCTTACTAAATCAGCCGTAACAACCCTCCGTCTCTGACAATACGACTTATTAGTTTTGCATTTTATTTTGTTTTTTCTACAAATATTTTGCTATTTTGATCTTTTTCCAAAACTTTTTCGTTAGTGAATTACATAGTTTTACCTATAGCAACACATTTCGAACGCCTCTATTCTTCTCATTTTCTCTTTTGCAACAGTCCACGTTTCACATCCATATATTAGCATCTGCCTTGATAAAATAATTATAAATTATGTACAAATTACGAATTGTAATATTTAATTGTGCCATTTGAAACGAAATGATAAAATATTCCACTGTCGACTTTGAAATACAATAGGTACTCGTAAATTAATAAAAAGTAAACGCGCGCTATAAATAATGTATTGGTTTTTTTTTTTTTTTATAATTAATTAAAAATATAACTGTTTCTGTATTCGTTTTGTGATTGTTAATAATGGATTGCTCGCACAAGATCCGAATGAAGAAAATTGAATAATACAATAAGCGTTATGTACCCATAATATGCTAATATAACGAAATTATACGTGACCGTATTAATATTTTTTATCCTCAAAAAAAAAAAAAAACCGATAAAACTCAATGCTTGTGTTTTTAAAACTATAATAACATTATCGCCATAATTTTTTTCTCGTTTTCTTATAACTCAACGCAATGAATTTGAAAAACTCCGCAGTCTATAGTCCACTATATTGATGTTCCGAGTAAACTCTTTCTGAGAAAATGTCTTATTATCTTTAAAGTCGTGTTCTCTGTAATTTTTTAGCACGGTCTCGTCTCGAGTTATTATACTATATTATACATTTTTTTTTTTTTTTTTTTAAATGGTCTTGCGGCCCAGTGTTTGTTATTGTCAACAAAAATCGAATAACATTTTATATGGCATTTTTTTGTAATTTTTATTCGTACGAATATTAACGTTATTATTGTGTGTTAGTTTTATTATTATTTTTTACTACATTTTATATACGACACGACGGTATTGTTTGGATTGTATTACCGTGATTTAATGAATTTTTTGTTTTCTTTTTTGTTAACTGGAAATATAATAAAAACAGTGTTGGGTAATCTGTAAATTAAAAATTAGAATTTACTATTTGGTAATCGGAATAATATATTATTCTCTTATCCGAGGAGTTGAAAACGTTCGACTGCATGAAGAGACCACACACACACACACACCGATATATACATATTATAATATTATGCGCTGAGTACATTATTTTTTACTTTCAGAACATAATATCATTTTTCTTATCATCATCAATATAATAAAACGTAATATATTTTTTTATTTTGTCTGTAGAACAACACGAAATGCGAATTTGTCATGTATTTTTTTTATTTTGATTTTTCGTTAAAAATATACCGCTGTCCGAAGAATACATACGTAATATAACTGACATGTTCACACCCATAAATCATTCGCGCAATTGCTCTATGTTAATTGTGATTTATTACCCCCTTCTCCCCCCTTCACCCTCCCAAAAAAAAAAAAACAATAACAATAATTGTCGGTGTTGCAATTTTCTATACGTATATTAGTTTTTTTTTTTTTTTTTTTATTTCCTTTCGATGGGTTTTTAATGACGAGGTACTATATAGACTTCGCCAAAAAAGAAAGAAAAAAAAAAACATACTGAATATATTTGAAGGCCATATTTCGATTATATGGCCGCGGTGAAGACTGAGCGTATCGTTCGGTGTATACGTATACATAATGTACGTCAGTATTTAAACGCTTGTCCTTGGATAACATATAAATTATATACGTATACACGTACGTTTTCGTTTCGGAGCCCGATAAGACTCGGAGAAAAAAAAAAAAAAAAAAAAAACGAAAAAAATTACACACTCATTCCGTTTTAGTACTTACCCGTAGCCGGGCAGTGTGCACAGAATAAAAATTAATTCAATTTTCGGATTTAGAAATAGTTTTACGATGACGAATGATCGGGGGAATGAAAAAAAAATAAAAAAAAATACCAGTTACCGTACGTTATTATACGGACCGAACCGATAGTGTCTATTTGCGGTAAATCAACGTTTACGTCGGTGTGAACGGCTCTTAAGGGTGTCTCACTCGGGTAAATTGTACTCTGCGGGCTCTCCGCGTTTACGTTTCGCGTGTTAGGAAAAAATAAAAAACAATTTTAATACGAGTCGAGAAATATTCTCGTTTAAATGAAAATTCAACACGAGTTGTTTTACGCCGTTTTCGTATATACGTGGGCGATGCCTTAATTTTAAAAGCACTTTCATTGTATATATATATATATACACATATACACACACACACATATATCCGTGCAATATAAATCCAATTTAAATTCCTACGGGATCGTAGGTATATTGTGTTGTATACACGGGGGACATTGTTCGAACGGTTTTCCGAATAGAGCCCCGCAGGCGCAGTCGACAAATTTTAATGAGTTGTGTGGAATTATTTCATCGCGAGATTCTTTTATATCTCCTCCCTTGCAACCCGCGCAGCGGTGTTAAAAACGTAACGGCCATCGGAATTCGAAATTGAATTTTAAGTTTAGTAAAAAAAAATACCACCACGATATAGTTTTGTATATTATGAAAATAGTTTACGGAAATGGTTTTCGGGTTCGTCCGTACATACAGGTACAGATAATATACAAATTTAATTTAATTTAATTAAATTTGTTCACGACTATTTTTTTGTTCCTTCTTCCTTTCTATGAGGCGAACGAGCATTTCTATATTATATTGAGTTATTTTGCGTTATGCATTTTGTCAAATTTTTTCCTTTTTATACAATTATTGCCGTTTGCCAACCCCCGTTTTAGCGTCGTCTTCGGTCGTCGTCTTCGGCGTTTCGGCCGAATTCGGCGTTCCAGTCAAACGTGGATATATCGAAAAATAATCGTTTCGTATAAACCTTAGCCATATAATGAAACCGAGGTCGAATTTTCGATTTTCCTATTTCCTAAATAAAATATCAGATTTAAACGCCACGGCGAGTATTACGCGCTTGCGTTAATTTCTTTGTAAGTGGTACGATGTTTTATATTATTATTATTATTTTTTTTCTGTCAAATATTAAAATGAAATGACGTCACACACCGGTGTGTTATTACGTTACAATAATTTGAAATTATAACGATACCGGTCGCCGGTACAATAATATTATTACAATAAATAGAATCCATTTAATCGTAATGTGCAATTGCCAGTACTTGCGCAATCATTCAAAACGCAGTGCGATAAACGCTTACTATTATATTTTGTTAACCATTATAAATTATAATATTTATATATAGGTGATCGCGGTTAAACATTTCTTTATACGAATATCCATCCGCATAATGACGCCTGATGTATATTTATTGTATGTATATGTTGGCGGAAAAAAATAAAATAAAAAAAAAAAAAATCATTTTTTTTTTACAGATAATATTTCCAAAGCCTCGTCTTTGTTTGTTGAGCTGTTTTATGTGCGCTATAGATGCAAAAAAAAAAAAAAAAATAAAAAAAATCGTTGCTTCAGTCATTGAACCTATATTATACTGTATAGTGGGTATTGAATAAGACGATGATGGTGATTTATAATCATTGCGATATTTCTAAGTACCTATATACATACCCAAGTCTTCGACGACCACGATGATTATTATTTATTATGAATAATTGCGTCTCGTCGCGGCTGTAAAATATTATTTAGTATATATATATATAATAATCTATCTCTAAATATTAACAATTAAAATACGATTGCCGAAAAAAAAAATATATATATAAAAAAGCCAGCTTCGCGTTACGTGTTTACTGTTTTGATTTTTTTTAACTACCGGTTCGTATACCGTTAATACCGTCTTGGTAACAAACGTCTTGACCGGAGGTTCTAACAAAACTTATTGTTTTTTGTTTGCGGAGCCCCCCCAAAGTCACCGAACAAAATCTACAGAACCCCGAAAGAAAACCGATCTACGAATTATTTGGTTTGGTTTTTTTTTTTTTTTTATTTTTAAATCCGTCAAATTACGACGTCCACGTACATTATCGGTAACGTAAAATTTGTAACGAAACAATAATATATATTTACCGTCCGACTTGCGATCAATATCGTTTGAATTTAATTTATTTCGGATTTGTCTGCGGAACCCACTTAAATCACGGAGCACAGTTCGAAAACCGCTGATCTATACGAAAAGTACGGCTCGATTGCAATTTTTGAGAAAAAAAAAAGTAATAAAATCAAAGTCAAATCCCGTTAGAAATAACAGGGAGGGAAGCAAATCGACTTCGAAAAGCGGAACTTTAATTGATGTCTTTTTTTTTTTTTTTTTTTACTTTCTGCTTTTAGAACGTTTTCGGATCGTTTTATCAGTTTCTAATGCGGTTTTTTTTTAAGTGTAAAATTAAATACAATCCAAGTCTATTATTTCGAGACATTTCGTTTTTACCGTATTCTTTTTATCCCGATCGTTCTATTTATCCATCTAATCCTCGTGCACATAGGTAGGACCGTTTATATTTAACGCACTCTCCCCCGTGAAATTCGTAACGAGTAATCTCAAGAAATGTTTAATTTATGCAACAGACCTTAGGAAAAAATAATGTCAATAATTTTTTACGCGGCTGGGCTAGTTAACCACTATTATTTTTTAATTCGTCGAGTTAAATTAAGATAGAAAAAATTGTTAGTTGAGTTACATTTGTTTTTTCCGTATACAATTATTAATTCATAACTATAACAACTTAACAAATAATATAATACAAAATATAATAAAAGTCTTGCAATTTTTTTTTAAAAAAAAACAACAAAAAAAACGTATGTAGTAAAATTGTTTGCCGTATGTACTTACATACTTAAACCAACGTTGGAATTCAACAAAATAATCAAAGTGTTTTAATTTGACTTTGTTAACAGCCATTAAATTTTAATAATCAATTTCATTAATAGAATATAACAAATTAAACATATAAATACGTAACATTATTCGAGTAACAGTAATAATACATTTTGTTCATACCATTATTTTATTTTACCTATGCTCTAGGTGTATACGATTAATATATTTTATCATTTATTAACAAAATAATAGTTAATCGTAAATATTAAACACTAAAAAAATTAACTTAACGCGACTAAATTGATTTAGCCGTATTTTTTATTCATAAACCAATATTGATTTAATTACTACGGGATATGCTATTGTATATATTATCACTCGTGGGACCCTATGCTCGTCGTAAATAAATTATGATTTGCGTTTATTTTTCATTGTTTTTTTTTTTTTTTACTAGAATAATACGTTCCGAGTGCATAGAAATTATATCCCCGCGGATTTTCCGGGGGACACGCAGGCCCTGTCGATGATTGTCCATCGAGTTGGTAAAAAAAAAAAAAAAAAAATTAAAAATTCGTTGATGAATCGGACGGCCGCGAGCGCCTCGCCCGTCGTCCGCGTCGCGCCCACCGGACCGAGTACGGTTAATAACAATAACAATAAAATAGGAAAAAAAAAAAAAAAATAACGCGCGTTGCGTCGTGTGCGTGTATACAAATAACGTGCGCGCGCCCGCGATCCGCGAACGACGACGTAAACACAACAGCGCACCGCACATAAACCAACCTTGCTCCACACACTACCGACGACCCCCGGCCGCCGTCGGTGCCGCCGCCGCCGCGCATTCTTGTCGGATTATTGGAATTCCACACCTGAACGAGACATGCGGTGAGCTCGCGCGCCCCACCCGCGGCCGTCGACGGCGGTTCGTTGTTAGCCGGCGGGGTGGGGATCTGCTGGATCGAGAGACCGGTGCCGGTTCGGTTATCGGCGGCGGCGGCGGCCGTGGTTACGACAACGACGACGACGACTGCGGCAGCGGCGGCGGCGGCCGGGCCGGGACGACGGCCGTCGCCGGTGCCGCGGCTGGCCGCCGAAGAACGCGGGGCGGCGTAGAACACGCGTGTCCCGTACAATAATAGTCGTGCGCCGCGTACCGGTTCCCAAACGTGTCTGGCACCCGTAAACGCGTATACAAACACACACGTATAAATACGCACACACACACACCACTTTCGTTCGCGGACCGCGTTCGTTTCTCCGCACGCCGGAGCGGCCCGTTCCGGCCGCCGTCGTCGTCGTCGTCGTCGTCGCCGCCGCCGTCGCTTTTCGGCGCTGTCCGCCGTCGTCGTATCACTACCGCTGCTGCCACCCCGTTCGGCGGCGGCGTCTCCGCCGCCCGCGTCGGTGTCAGCCGCGCGCGCCCTGTTGAATGCCGCCGGTACGCGACCGCCGCCGCCGCCGCCGGAGACGGATTCGCGATACGCCGTCACCGCGGCCCCGTCGTCATGGGCATATTCCGGTGCCCGTTGATCAGGTTTAGTCAACGGCGCGCCCGACAGCGGACCCCGCTGGAGCAACAGCAGCAGCAGCAGCAGCAGCAGGAGCAGCAGGAGCAGCAGCAGCGGCAGCAGCAGCAACTAACAGAAGAGACGTCGCAGCCGTTACCGTCACAACTGCCGCGCGCGGCGAACGTCACCGCGGCTTTCCCGACGTCGTCGCGGCCGCTGTCGGCCGCAGTCGCCCGCACCGCCACTCGTTTCGCGCCCAAAGTCAGTATATACGCATAATGTACGCGCGCGACTTTTCATTTTCCCATCGTTTTGCCCGCGGTTTATCATCAACCGTCGTCTCGGAAACTTTAACGCAAGAAACGTCGTGCCCGCGTTTCAATGGGTTTAAAGAAAATAATAAAAATAAACAATTATTATTCCAAAGCAATCGAATTTTCGGTGTTCTCCAATACTATTGCCCGTATTCAAACGGCCGAGTGATTTGTTTCGAGATTCCGCGACTCTCCGGCCAAGTTTTTGGGCATCGGTACGCTACACAAGAGTGTAAATCCGCTACGGATTTATTATGTTTTATTTTTCACCACGAAAACGCGCGTTTTGAATTTTAACTGAATTTCTCTTCGTTTTCAAGTCGTTTAGGCCGTTCAGTCACAGTAGTAGTGAGAATAACTCAACTTAATAAAAAAAAATGTATGTAACAAATGTCTTTGTCCATTGGCCGTGTTACGCGCGCGAGACGGACGTAGAAAACATAATATTACGACGCCTAGAAAGAGGCCCGTTTCGTATATTTATCATATTTATATATATTCCGGTAGGTTATAGGTGAATAATAATATTGGATTACGATTCGGTATCAAATAGAGGAAAACGGTTTTACTTTATGCGCGGCGGCGGCGGCGGCGGCGGCCGTATAGAAATTACAAAAGAAAACAACAATTTTTTTTTTTTTAAGAGGGAAAAAAATCGTACGGAATCGACCGCCGTTTTTGCCGTTCGGTATTATTAATATTGCGTTTTCTATATATATATATATATATATACCAACGTAATATAACCGCACGGCACGTTTTAGCAGTTGGAATTCCGGTCGATTATATTATACCTCTAGAGAATAATCGCTGTGTTGTTCTTGGATTTGTAATTTTAATCGCGTTAGTCGTACGTATATATATATATATATATATATATATATATATATATATATATATATATATATATATATATATTATAGTCGTTACTTTATGCCGTAGGACTACTCTATACCTATAAACCCGACCGGCGGCGTAGTATTTCGGATGATTTTTCTGGGGAGGGGTGTATATAATATTAGGAACCTTACAAAACCGTTTTTAGAATTTTTTAACGATAAAAAAAAAAATAAATAAATAAATAAAAACATTAATGTTCGCATATAAATATTTTTTTTTTTTTTTAAAAGCACGACTAATGAATATACTAACTATTTTTTAGTATATTATATTTTATAGTAACCTATAGGGCCCTAGGGCGGGCGGTCGACCGGGACGTTCTTGGCCTAGGCCTCGCGTCAATTTTTCGGGTCGCCCCCGTCTCCCACCTCGTTTACGCCGTGAAAACTCACGAACGTGTTCGTTACGAAACGCATTTGTCCGGACGATCGACTGAATATGCCTGGATAATAATTAATAATGAGATTTGTTCAAATACACGTACCAATAATAAATACATAATAAAACACCAACGGACGGACAAAACGATTTCGTGCGGGGGCCCCGCAAAAACTAGGGCCGGCCCTGTTGTATAACAGCAGTGTCCGTGTTACGCGAAAAAAATTGTCAAAACCAGACGTGCGTTTAAAAGAAAAAAAAAACTGCGCAAAATCTCGGAATTTGTACGCAATAACAACAATAGAAATATACGAACTCAATGGAAATGTATTCGAGCTATAAATCCGAGGGCCCGGCGAATAGACTTGTGTATTTATTTTTAAGAGAGAGAGAGAGAGAGAGAGAGAGAGAGAGATTTATGTATTATGTATTATGTGCTCTGAAGCGGTGTTTTGCGAGGCCGCCACAATATGCGAATCAAATGATAATTTTATAATTGGATTTATGTTCTCGTAGAACAAACAAAACGCCATAAACAAATTCGACGCTAATATTCGAAAACCTACAAAATAATATTTCTCTTGAAAATGATTTAAAACAAAAATCAACGAAAACTTCACAAATATATTATGCTCGATTTTTTTTTTCTCTCTCTGTACAATATTCTTTAAGTAATTATTCAAGCGAGGTATTTATGCACCCGCATAACGGAACGAATAATTGCGCCGACGGTCGATTTCATTCAGGTGCCTTAATGTGAAAATAATAATAATAGATCGACGATGTTCTTTTTCCTCGGGATTTACAAAATATTCCGAAACACCGCCTAAGACAAGCTAAATATTATTAACCCACGAAATATGCAAAACGACATATTTTGCTCTGGGCATGTCGATACGCGCCGGCAACATATAAAATCCATTGTGCTATTTACGTGGGATTTACGCGACGATAATATTTTTTTTTTACTATTATTAACATTATTGTAACTGCCCCGGAAAAACCGTTGGCGGTGTTTGTCGGCAATATCGAATATGATAATATAATGTACCGGCAGTATTGTGGCGCGAAAATCTCTTTGTAAACAAACGCAACGCCAAGCGTTTAGCCCCGAACGCCCTGTATACATTACGCACATGCGCAGCACGATCATAATAATAATAATAATAATAATAATATATTACAACACGCGCGCTGCTGCGGCAATATGTATAAAATATACGTTTTGGAATTCCACGCCGACGCACCCCCGCCTGCCGCCCGGACGCCGCCGTCTCGTTGCCATTTAAAAATCCATTTGTGCGTGTACCACCGCGCCGCTTGTAATATATTTTTATACCTACCTTGACGAAGGTCCAGTCGCGTTACCGAAACCGGTTCCAGCACGTGGTCCTCCACGGTGCCGCCCGCCGCGCGCGGCCACCGCATGCGACCGAGCCATGCCCTTTTATCCACGGGATTCCGGCGGCGGATTTGGGTTTTCGTTTGTACATTTTTTTTTTTTTCTTCATTTCTCTCCCCTGGCGTATATTATATTATACTATGCGGTTTTTTTTTTTTTTTTTTTTTTTTGGCGCCACATCTCTCGGCCGATTCACCTATACGCCCCGGTACACAATGGCAGCCTCGGAATGCGTAGGTATTCGATAGAATAATAGTAATAATAATAAAAAACAAAAAAAAAAAAAATACATAAATATTCAATAACCGTTAAGAAAATCGTCCACACAATGACGTGGATACAACTAATACGATTTTACGATAAATAATATTACGCGTCTGTCCCGGACGATATTTATCAAAAAACGAGTTTGTATGTATTGGAAATCTGCATTATTTTCGTTTAAATTTCCATAAAAATTACAGTTTCCGAGTACGGAAAACCTAACGGACACTAGCAGATTTGAAAATCTGTTTAGAATACAAATAAGTACAGAGACACACGTTCGAAATTAATTTACAAATACTTATATTTTCACGTAAATCATCTCACGGGCAGAGCCGTCCGTATGATTTTGGAAATAATAATAATATTCGATTTCGAATACAAATACTTTTGACGAATATTTAAAATACAATACAGTACCGTTTTCGTAAAAAAAAAAAAAAAGTATTTATGCGAATATGCTTTTCGAATAGTTTTTGAGTGTGCGTGGCGCGAGGGACGGGGATGCGACAATAATCTGTTCTTATTTTATATTTTGATTTTATAAACGTTGCAAAAACCAACGCAAACACTACGGAAATAACATTTTATCGCCGTATAGGATAGTATTTGTTTTGCCTTTTCGATTTTACCTACATCTATTTTAGCGTATTTTAACGATATGCGTGCGATTTCGTTCGAATAGTTTGCCGAAACAATTTCCCCTGCGTTTGAATTTGCGAAATTATTACCATCGCCCAACCGTCACCCTCTCGCCCCTCTTCTTAAGTGTCCCTCTCCATAATAATATATATATATATATGTAATGTACATGTACGATCATTTTTTAAGTACTTATTCTGTCGTGTTCACATAGCGCACGCATTCAAGAATAAATAAATTACACCTGCCTACTTATAACGCCGCCAATAATATATTTTTATTTTTTTCAAGTTTTTTTTTTTTTTATGCCCCCTTAAAACAGTTCCTCGGCACGTGAACGTAACGAGCTTGTACGGTGAAGTTTCGTCCGCGGTTATGCAACAGAAGAAAGTAAAATATTGTCGATGGTTCCAATTAGAATATTTCGTTTTCGCGACTAATATTCGTAACCGATTCAGTACACTGTGCAACAGGTACCCACCCCACCCCCAAATGGAAATAATGTCAATTCGTATTGTTTTTTTTTTTTTCGTTTCGTTTCTATAATTTATACGGTTCACATTGTCGTTTTCACTTTTTTTTTTTTTTTTTTTTATCTAATCACAATAACCGTTGTGTAAACGCATCGAAAAAAAAAAAGCGCGTGCGCCGTATAGCTGAAGAAAGTGAATATAATTCGTACGCCATTTTCAACGTACAGGCAATAATTATTTTTATTGTTTGGAAATTTCCGGTAACGAAAATTAGAAATTTCCAATTCCGCGTACGAACAAATCATTAAACGGGAGATAATGAATTAGAAAAATGTGTACATTGTGACGTGTATTACAATTTTATTTTATTTTCGTTTCCACGCCTACCCATTCCGAATGGATTATTGTTTTTTTTTTTTTAAATACAATATTAGTTTTAGGCGCATTCAGAAACGGTTTCGAAATGAATGCATTTTTTTTTTTTTTTTTTTTAAATAAAGTCTTATTTCGTTTTGTTCTAATCGCACACACAGTAAAGTGGGTTATTATTGTTACTTTTTTTTTTTTTTTTTTTTTTTTAACAATATTTCGTTTAAATCCGACTGATTGCAAATGCGCACTTGACTATACGAAAACAATTAACGTGTCGTGACCACAATAATTATTATACAATTTGCGAGCGTTCCTTCAAACACAAATAATAATTATCGTAGAACCCATCGTCTCAAAATATATTCACTTTCGAGTGTACATTCTGCAATTATATATTATGACGAATAAACAATGTTTTTATTCTAATATTTAACACTTGCTTATTATTAAACCATTGTTTTTTTTTTTTTTTTTATTAAGTATAAGTTGATGTATTAGACATTTTTATAATTGCTATAGTGTTTTCCATTTTATCATTTATTTACATTTTCGAACATTTCAAGTCTATAATTATTATTATTGCGAATAACTAACACGATAATAATATTAATTTCTATGGTAGTACAAAAAAAAAAAAAAACATGTATTCAATTGTTTGTGTTGTTATGGAAATCATTAAGTGAATTAGACCTAATAGACGCGTCTATTAGTTTTAATACAATTCATCATTTAAACATTTATATTAATTTTGAAAATCCTGTTTTTATAATAAGAGTTTTGCAGTCAGCTTGATCGGCTCGAATTTCATACATATAATTTGCACCGGACGTCATTTTCACACGCACAAATAATAAGTATTTTTTTTTCCGAAAACAATCCAAATGTTTTTTTCCTGTATCGAATATATATAAAAAACAATAGGGGGGCAGGGCGAATTGCACGAGATTAATTTATGCGGGACTTTTATGTTTGTGTTTACCGTCTCCTATAATTTTCAATCGGCCCATTCGTTATCGATACGTATACGCTAATAAAACCGTACTAGTAATCAGAAACGGACGCTTTTATTTTTTTTTTTTTCTAGTCAAATTATCACATTTTTATTGATTTTTTTTTATATGCGGAGAGGACGCAATATAGGGAAATTTCGTTTTCGGGTTCTAGTAGACTTGAAAACGAAAAATCATTTCGCCGGATCAATGACGACACCATCGTTCGCAATGTGTTATCAAAGACGGACGGCCATTTTAAAAAGAGACAATCGTGTAGGTACAACAAAAAATAAACCCGGTGCGGTTTGGTAAGATACATTTGAATTCGCGCCAAAACCGAATCTTTTTCGACTAGTTAATTTTAACAACAACGACAAAAATCACAAGTTCTAAAATAATGTAAAAAAAAAAAAAAAATGTAAAAAAAGGTATTTTCTCGCTTGGGCAAATCTCAATACAATTAGGAAGAAAATATGCGTTTGAAAAAAAAAAATTAAAAAAATAAAGGTACGACAAACCCCATTGTCGTGTAAACGGAGTTTTTTTTTTTTTTTCCCGTCGACAAATAAAATAAAATACGATCGTTTTTAAAATTTGTTTTTTATTTATTCATTTAGTTTGATTATTCGGTAATATGCGCGTATATAATATTGCGCATATTGTTATTCTTACGACGTGCGTTTGTTAAATTATTGAATTCGTACGTTCGTCGATCGGTCATGACATTTTTCTTTGACCGTCCCGGAAATCGAAATGAATGTCGTGATGGCGACGCGCTATATATCGGACGGGTGGGAGGGAATGGGCCACAAAGGCGCAAGCCGGTAACACTTATTTTTAAAGTGTCCGTGTGTGGCGTTGACATTTTAAAGTGGACGGAATTAGACCCGTTTCCCCTTCTCTCTTTTTTTTTTTTTTTTAATTTTTCTATTTTATCCCACCACTTCCTCCGACGCTGGTATCCCTGCCCGTACGCACCGCGGCCGACCGTGTTCAGTTTCCTTTATTTTTTCTCCGCGGCCACGGCGCCGTGTTAACGATCCGTCCCAGTGTGCCGGTCCTGATTTTCGGTGCTCCCGCGGCGACGAAACGGTCGACAATCAACAACAGCCGGGTATATATCGTAACGTTTTTTTTTTTTTTTTTTTTCTCATTTTTACCCGTCGTGTTTACAACGGAATTGTTGTTTTTGATAACCGACGACGGCGACGGCATTACGACAAAAGGATAAACGAGAAATATTAAAAAAAAAAAAAAAGCAAAAACCGACGGGGGCGAAAAATAAGATTTTCGGTATAGATATACGTATTTAATACGACCGGAAACATTTTTATTTTTTTTTTAGGTTTTTTTCTTCTTCTGCGTAACCCTTTGCACAATCTCCAGTGATATTGTTTTTAGTTTTTGTTTTTTGTTTTTTTCATCTTCTTTCTACCGACCGTATTGTGCGTGTTTTGGCTCGATTGTTTTTTTTTTTTTTATTTTTTTTCCCCCGCTACGACGCGCGTGTGTATTGTAATATTTTTAATCGTAAAACACATGCGATTTTCGTATGACGCGTACACAATGCCGCGGCTCGGGGCGTACCACCCGTCTGTCGTAAACCCATTATCGTTATTTGTACGATTACCGCGCACCGGTGTTATCGGTTTGTACATTTAAAAGTGTCGGTCGGCGGGTCTGATGATAACGGCGCGGCGGTTGTCGCGTACGGATTATTGTACGGGAGATGGGGGGGGGGTTCAATCGGCGTGCGACAATTTCTCGACGGGCGTAAAATGAAAAACGCGCGGAAATCCACAACGCCGTTACGGTGAACCGCCCGCGATGATTTCACCACGGTCCGGCGCGACGTTTTCGACGTTTCTAATTGAAATCGCCAAACGAACAACATCCTTGACCGTCGTCGCCGGCGTTCACGCGATTCCCCGATTCCGTTTGCCCCGCGCCCCCCTGCGGATTATTCGTAAATATTTTCATTGTAATAATTATTTGTCACCGTTACATTTTCGCCACTCGGCAATTCTCCCGGTTGTGTCTGTGTAATTTCGTGTAATTCTTTTAATCCGGCGCCCCGATACATTCGGCGGGATTAAATGTTTAAACCCGCGCGCGCGCGCCCAAAAAAAAAAAAAAAAATTAAAATCCGTCGGACGTGTCCCGGGACGGACGGGGCGCGGGTGAGTAACATTTTTGTCAATATATAAACGCGTGTTCTATAGACGTTAAATTTTTTTTAACGCCGAGTTTTGAAAACTTTGATTTTCGATTGTTTTCTCGTTTTCATTTTATGGTATTTTTTTTTTTTCCTTTTCACAATTCGAACAGATTATTATAGTTTCGAAATTATCTAACGCATGGAACCATGGGACTACTTTGAAATTATTATTTTTAGTCCGTTATTATGTATCACACTCGGATGTTACTCCAGTAAATAAAAAAAATTGCGTTTATTATCAATAATTACGTTGTTTTATATTTTGAAAACCGCTCGGAATTGCCGAATTGACGACCGTAGAATAATATAATTTGTCGCACACCGGCATTTAAAATGCGATCATAATTCAATTTTTTTTTAATTATTTATCATCTATGACGATAATTGGATTTTACCGGATCCTGTCGGATCTTATCTAGACAATAACGGTAATGAGTATTGACGGACCGCGATAATTGAAAACTAATAAAAATCGATTACAAACAAACGTGCGAATCAATCAACGAGATTGCGATCAAATTGAAAATAACGAAATGCCGCCCCCGTAAGTTTTCGGGATTCTGAACTCGTACGGAACAGGATTGTCGTTAAAACTCGGCGAATAAATCGCGAGCGGTAGTCGACGAAACACCCCCGAGCCGCCCCGGTTATAAAATATTATTTATAAATTATTTTCATTGTAACAATTTTTTAAACAATTTGTTTTTTTTTTATCAACGATTCTCTAATATTTAATCGGTAAATTATATTATAAGCGGCGGGAGTATCATATTTTTCTACTGTTATCGTACAATATCGGTCCCATTGTTTCGGGTGTGTTTTATATATCGACGAATAATTGTAATTTAGTCGATTATCATTGTTGTATTGTTCCACATTGGCTTCCGATTGGTTTCTCGTTATAATAATAAAATTACTATTATTATTATTAATATTATTATTATTACTATTATAATTTCGTATATTATACAGAACGTAATAAACACACGCGGGCGGTACTTCCTGGCCACGCTCACCCGACGTCGTCGTCGTCTTCGCCGTCGCCTTCGCCGGACTATTGTCGAGGTCGTGACCGCATCTTTCCCTTTCCCTTCCTGTTTACTAATACGTCGCGGGTGTGCGTATACCGTTTGTTTCCGTTGTCATTACGCCCGTACTATAGTCGGCCAATCGTAATAAACACGCACAAGTTCGGCACATCGAACACACCTACTGCATAATAATAATTATGGCGTGTGTACCGATGGCCGAAACGTTGGCCGAAGAAGTCCGCCGTATGAAACGCACGCTCAAATGGTCCGGATACAAACACGTGAGTATTACCAATTGAATATCAAATATCGGTTTTTTTCTCCACCGCGTTGTAATCTGCAGATTTTTTCTTCTTCTGTTCCTATTCGTATCCCTGGCGGATTTATCGGATATCCACCATAATATCCTCCGTATATCATGGTTATATACAAGACTGTCTACGGTCTTCCGGGTTTCCCTTCGATTTCTCCTCCGGTTACGGACGCGTTCTATCGTTTCTCCTAACCTATACCTCTCACCTAACCACCTAGATCTCGTTTCGTTTGTCCTACTACCGTACACTTTTTCACTTACTTACCACGCCGATACGTTTTATCCGGGCGGTTTTGAACACCCCGCCGCACCATCGACACCGAGAATGATTCTATTCTTCTTATTCTAGCCGGTTTCAGTATTGTCCGTTGTTCTACATCGTACCATTGTTTTTTTTTATTTTTTTTTTTTACAAGTATTTTCCCGGCGTTGTTACATCGCGAGGCGGATAATTTATCAGGCGGATCAACTTTTATTTTTTTTGTGGTAACGCAACCTACGGGTGGGAACTTTACCCGGCAGGGCAATCCTTTCCCCGCAGGCGCATCGTTTATTAATGAAAAACATTTCTTAACACACACTAGGTTCTTACAATCTAATTCCTTAATTCTACTTATTTACAATGTTATATTATATACACGGGATCGATCTTAAGATTATGACTACGACTGCACTTAACTACAATGCTATGGGCTTACTGCTAATTTATACATATTAATTTACAATTGGATTCTGCGCTTCTCCTCCTCCTCCCACGTCGTCAGCACCTCCTTGACTAGTTCGACTTGCTCTTTAACATTTCGTTAACACCGCCGTTTTCGGGTTGAAGACTCTGCCGGTTTTCACCTCCAGCTCCCTCGGCTGCCTCCGTCAACGGTCGCACCGGAAGAAGGCGTGGTCCGTATCGTCCACAGGCGCCTGTCTGTCGTGGCGTTCCGGGGTGTCCGGCTTCCCTATCCTATGCAGGTACTGGAAGACAGGTACAGAACACTATTGATTACTTCCTCCATATATTCGGAAACATATTCAAATTCTGGATGTTTGGAAGACAGCGATTTTTCTTTCTCTTTTGCACTACCATCAGTGGGATTTTCATTGATAGGTATTTCGTCTAAAGGGATTATTTTGTATCTATGACCTGACCTGTGTTTTCTCTTCGAGGTCCCCTATCACTTCAACAAAAAGTCTCAATATTCCTAATAGAAGTTAATCGGCGAATCAACTGGAGTGGAAAAGTGATATTATAACTGAATTACTGATGAAAAACCCACGTACACCATTATATACGTTGGCGGGGTGGGGGGGGGGGGGTGTTGTATAAACGCGCCTCTCGGTTTATCGTATTTGCGGTGAATAGTGTTTTGTGGTGTAATAAACGACGGAAGAAAAAAAAAAACAGAAAGAAAAAATACCCCAGAAAGAAAACTCGGCTGCGGAATGAAAGAGAAAGCAATTTACTATACACGAGACTATATCGGAAGGTTTATGACACGGATATTATAATGAATTTTCACGCGCCGGCGAAACAATTATACGGTGTGTGCGAAGGTCCAGAGCGAAAATTGGTTTTGCTTTGCCTAATTATTTACGACGGCGGCAGTGCGAGAGATTGCGGAACGGCAATTATTATTATTATTTATTATTTATTTATAAATTTTTTTTTTTTTTTTTTTTTTACGCCATCTCTCCGCTGCTACCGGTTTCTCTGTCGTAGCCGAGAATATATAGAACAGTCGAGAGAGAGAAAGAGAGAAAAAAAAACCCCCTAATTTAGGACACTTCCGCCGTCCCAAACCGTTGCCTAATCCATACATATATATTCAGGATAAAACGAAATTGCCTACTTACCTACTTATGCTTGCGATGCGCGAGTTTGCATATTCGTAATGTTATATTGAAAAAAAAAAAAAGGTCTAATATTGTTAAAACTAGCGAGCGCGGGAAAAATAAAACAATTATCGTTTTTATATACCCCGGGGTCCAACTGTTCTGCGTCGACATTTATATGCTGTACGAATCGCCGAAATTGAAGTAGTAATTTATTATAATTTTCGTTTAATTCAAGAATAATTTCTTTTAAACTGAAACAACGCGGCGTAACGTTGCAAATGTTTTACTGAAAATGATATATTATTATTTAATCTGTTCATGTATCTTAGTGTATTAAAAAAAAAAAAAATGAATTTAATGTTTGTTATGGCCAATTATAGAGTCGGGATAATTAACAATGACCTTTGGTAACCTTTTTGTAATTGTTAAAACAAATTTAAAAGAAAAAAAAATATATATATAAAAAAAAGTACGCAATTCATTATAATTATTATTGTTTTATCCCAAACTATGATTGATGATTATATTAAAAAACAACAACATTAAATTCATATATATCGAAATTATAAAATGTTAAAAATGTTTTAGTAATCAAGTTTTTTTTTTTTTTCACACGCGTTTGTAATACCGTGTTCTGTATATTGTCGTACAAGTCGAATACCGGACATCACGCACATACACTGACCAGTTACATATTGTTTATCGAGTTATTTTTTTTTTTTTTTTTTAATTTTGTTTTATCTATAATCAAGTTTCAATGTACATTTCGAAGTTGATTTGAACTTTTCGCATTGTGATGCGCTCTTGAAATTAATTGCGCTTGTTCCGTATTATAATCGAGGTGTAGCTTATTTTACACGTGCAATATTTTACGGCAAATGTATCGTCTGCGGTGTAATATATTATAGAATGCTAGTCGAGTGTAAATTATCGTCTGTGGCTTAGTTTGCCACCAGACAAGTGATTAAACAAAAAAATAAAAAAAAATTTTTTTTTTATTGTCTCCCAAACACGTTTGTTCATCAATTTATAAACGTCGGGATAACCATCATATCCGAGATTTTTACATCCGCGTATTAAAACAATATTTTACGCGAATTTTCCCCATATTTTTAATTACAACAACGTAACGATAATATTGTTATTATTTTCGATTCGATAGATACGAAAAACCGTCCGTAATTTTTTTATTATAATATATCAAAAATATAAAATAATAATAATTTTTCGCGAAACTTTTTTTTTATTTAACATTTATTTCGGTATATACAAAAACTTTCAATAAGTTTGGGGTTTTTTTTTTGTTTTTAATACATAATAATTCAACGTCCCAGAGTCTATTTATTTATTTTAAGATATTCCAATACGGGTCTGTCGGGCTACATAATACTATCGGGGGTAAAATTCCGCACGTTTACAACGGATATAATATATTTTATTGTGTATTATATTACAAAAGCGGATTTCACTATGTCGAATTATATAAAAAAATATAAACTGTTTCAAATCCCGGTTATATAATATTATATAAAATAAAATATAATCCGGCGAATACAATCCTGTACTGCTAATTCGGATAATACAACACGGTGGGTACAATACACGTATGACTATAATAGTTGTTATATATTGTATATTGTAAGCAGATTTATATCGATTCGTTGATATACTTTCTTGCTTAAGTCTTCGACATGTTCTTGGTTTATTTATTTGAAATTTGTCCGTACGGACAAGTAGGCGAGAAAAAAAAAAGAAAGAAATTTCATTGTGAAAAAAAAAAAAAGAAAAATAAAAAATAGATTTTCGATATTTTCGATACGCGTAGTTAAACGACGTAGTAGTAACGTCTCGAGTGTTTTGGCATCGTAATCTGTTTTCATTTTTCGTCGTCTGCAACATAACGACTACAACCATTAATATAATAATACGTTTAGTATTGCCGGAATGATTTACATACTTTTCCGTTATACGAGACCTCATTTGAGTTTTTAATAACGCGGACAAACTAATTTATTTTTACTCGTATTTCCATGTCTAAGGTTAGTTACTTGTTGTAATAATTCTCAACCGTATAGTAAATACATGTTATTATATTAGATATTACTTGAAAATATAAAAAAAAAAAAAAAAAAAAACCATTCGATTTCTATTAATACGGTTGTCCCTTATATTCGAGGGCGTGACTGAGTCATTTTTCCATTCGGTCCGAGTTAAATAAAAAAATAAAAAAATACTGTCAAATATTGTCTGTCATTGAACTTTTTCTATACCATTTTTTTTTTTTTCGTATATAAATACAAAAAAAGTCCATTTAGTTGATTCGCTCAAGGTATAATATGGTGAGCAAAGTTCCGTCGCTAGCCTTCTATAATTCCGCCCCTACTTATATTATTTCGTTAAATTATAACGTTTTTTTTTTCTTTCACATATATATATATATATATATACTCAATGGAAATAATTTGGTATTATGTAAAATTATTATTATTATTATTATACGGTGTGCATAGTATTAAAACGCTGATAGCATAGCGTGTTATTTAATTCGTATATCAATAAATTTTGTATAAAAAAAAAAAAAAAAAGTGTTCCACTTAAACCTCGAACAAAGTCATTTTTTAAACTCGACATCCCTCTATTGATCCGGAAGAAATGTTATACAGCGGTATACACTAAGCGGATTAATTTATAATATTATTATAGTCTGGCCGGAGAGATAAAACACCGGGTCGTGTTCGACACACGAATCGGCTTACACCCATTGATTATAAATTCACTTGCAGCGGCGGGGGCTCGTGGTGTTTCCACGGAGAATTTAACGCATTGTAAGTGAAAAAAATAAAAAATAAAATAATAATAATAATAAAAAAAATAAACATGTTTAGAATATTATTTTTGTCGTCGTAAAAAGGGCTAATATAATATTATAAAAGATTATCTTTCGTTATTCGTTATATTTACGAGATGGAAAAAAAAAAAAAAAAAATGATCTTTCGTTTCCGTAGGTTTATAATAATCTTATATAAATTCGGATTATATCGATACAGGTGTGTATTGTTATTTTATCATATATTTTTCTTGCATATAGGGCGGTCTGACGATATTAGTCGATCGGGGCAAGCTTAACATAATATACACCTACCAGCCCACAAATTTTATATTTGTACCGTATATATATTTATATATATAAAAAAAAAAAAAAAATCACTTTTCCCAAGCTTATTGCCGCTATAATTATATTATATTATTTACTCGCGAAACACGGCAATTAAAAAATACGAAATTATATTATATAAATACATCGCTGCCAATGTTCGATTAATATCGAGTACGGATTGCCCAATTCCGATTTACATTTTTAATAATAAAACCGTCATTGTACACAATCGACGTTTATAATTTATTATTACGTACAATTCGCACTAATCAGTAATAATTACTATAATATTTGAAGATTTGTTATTACAATCATTTTTTGTTAATTTCGAAATCTTACGAACGATATTAATGACTAGGGATTTGCGACTTGTTGCGTTTGCGTATTCCTTAACCACGGCTGTAGAATAGTCTATGTAAGATATCACTTTGTTTTAAGACACAACGGACTGAAATACAAAAATGTTAAATGAAAATTTTGCTGTTTTTTTTTTAGGCGAAACGCATATTTGACAAATTTCGGCAATTTAATTGTTATTTATATTTTTATATCGATTTTTTTAATATTAAAATTAATTTTTGCTATTAAAAAAAAATTTAGTTACATATTTCGGTTATTTTATTTTTTACCATGTACCTACTTATTTCTTAAATTTCAATATGTTTATTGATATTTTCAAAAATAAAATAAAAATTAGCTGGATATTTCGATTATTTTTAGTACATCAAGTCCCGAATCCTAAATGAATGGCCATGGCCATTACTTTTGTGATAAACGTCCAAGTTGCCGAATCTGTTGTCAAGTATATTCTAACGTTTCCTTTGAAAAAGCGTATTATTTTCCACTCGGAATTCGCGTTAGACATTTGTCTACATAATATTTATTTTATCCTGATTTATAGCGAATATACCGTTTTTACATTAATTTTTTTTTAAACGCCGAAGTTATTTCATAATTTACTTTCGGCACGAACGGTTTGAATGCAGATCGTAATAGTAACGCGCGTTTAGCGTACTCATAAAAAAAATATGTGAACGTATTATTTCGCTCTTAAAAAAAAAAAAAAAAAAAAAACAGAACAACACAAAATTATTCGCGTCTTGTATTGTGTTTTACATTATTTGACATTTCTATATAAATCTCTCGACGCTAAACGTGGTCGCAAATGAACGCACTTTATACATATTTATACGTTGCGACAGAAGTAAAAGAATTCGAGTATAGAAGAATGTCATTATTTCTCATATATAGGCGCGCCGCGATTTCTGGTGCCGGGTGGAAGCCAAACACGGAACGTCGTCCCACGCTCGTCCACCACGTCAAGGTAGTACCTACGGATATCTGTGCGCTCGGCGGAGTATTGTACTGCAATTGTAGATAAACACGATGACGATTATAACGTTTAACGGTGGTCTTAAAAACGGAATTCGTGTCGGCGAGGCGCGCCCGAAAATCCCGCGGACGCGTACATCGGTAATTCGGTAATTGCGTTTTTTATATAACGCGCGTGTAAAATAATATCGTGACAAATAAGCCGACGGCAGCACGGGGTAATAAATGTTTAATAATTGTCGTCTATGAACCGTTGTCTAAGAACAACAGTCAATGGCGCCAATCTCGAAAAAAAAAGAAAACAAAAAAAATGCCAAATTACATACACACGTTTACGGGGTTTTCTATTGGTTTTCGTGTTATCAAGACGCTCGCCACCGTGTCCGTTATAGTTTCGAAATTCCACCGACAGGGGTTCGCTGTGAAATGTTAAAAACGTCATCGTGGCCTTACCAACGATTACTACTTATAATCGTTTTTTTTTTTTTTTTTTATCAACGGTATTATATTATAGGCAATACAAAATTGATACAAAGTACGCGCGGACATTTTACTATACTTTATTAGATAAATGATAGCGTATATAATTAATTCATTACGTTGTTGCGTACTGTAATTCAATAAATGGTACAACGCAAGTAGAAGTAGTAGTCTGACACTTTTTAGAAAATAGAAATCGTTTTTTGACTTTATAATCTTAGATCCCAGAACATGTTATCAGCTAGTGTTGTTACGTTGTTTTATCGTATCACACGGTATGAACGTAGCGAGAAAAATTTGTTTGGTAGGAATTTATTGGCGGGAAAATACTTCCGGGCCTAGTTTTACGAAAATAAAATAAAGATTAAAAAGAAGAATTCAAAATACTTTTCTATCTACATTTTTTTTTTTTTTAATCCGTTATTATATTGCATTAGGTACATTGCAAATGCAGAATTGGTATATTTTTTTTTTTGTATTAAATTGGATTCGCGGTGTTTTTTTAATATTTAATTTACTCGGCCATTTTATTATTATATTCAAATTTTGTATTGTATAATGAAATTTTGTTTGTTTAATACAATTTAATACGATTCTGCAGTCTGCTCAAATTTTTAATAACATAAATGTAGATTATTTTCTGTTCCTTCTTTACGGATTTTTAATATTTATTTTATATGATTTAAACGATATGTATTTATTTAAGTGTATTTTTCCAATCGTCGGACTTGTAGTCGATTTTTAATGGGGCCCGGCGTGGCGAGCCGTCCGAAAGAGACCATTATTTTACTACCTTCGGTCTGGTTATTTCCGCGATAAAAATTAAGCGCTTTATAAATGTTAGTATTATTGTCTGCAGCCAATGAACAAGATTCCTCCTAGTGATTATTAAATAGCGCGGATTTTAGAATAATCATTTTACAATCGAAATTTTTAACTTTTCTCACAGGCCGATTTTTTAGTAAAGATTTTACTTGACCCAAGCCTCCACAAATGACTTCTACTCCCTGCAATTGTTTACCTACTCTCCCTACGTCTAATTAACGGGTTATTGTTTCGCCCCATCCGTCCATCGTTTTACGTCGTCAAATGGGGGCCACCCTTAACCATGGTATAACGGCATTTTTTTTTTCGGTCAAATTTCGCCAATGTATAAGTTGAATAAATGTATAGAATCATAAGATAAAAATTTGAATTAACTGTCAAAAAAAAAAAAAAAAAAACAATACGAGTTTCCTATTTATTTTTATTTATTACTTCTCAAAAGTGTTTGTTGGTAAAACTCCTTTTTTTCTCCCTTCATTTACTCAACAGAAATCGATAAACGAGGTAGCATTTAAAAGATTAAGTTTCCCGCTTCTGACGAATCGTTAATTTACAATTGCGCATTGTATTTGCACTCGGTTGGGCTGGATTTGCGTCATGACACAATAAAAATGAAACGAAAAACCGTTGCTAGGGAAATGTTAGTCCGTTAGTTTTTATATGCTTTTGCTGTTTAGTCTGTTTTCAAAATTATTTTTATATTGAATAATAATCGTTATTTATATTAAAATTTGGAAACTATTCGCACAGGCCCACCAGTTAGGAAATTTAAAATCAAACTCGATTAAATTTCTTTAATGGTGCGATTTATCTCCGCACCATGGGTGGGTCACTGTTGTAGGAGGGAAGGTTGGACGTAATTTCCGATAGTTGTGCCCAATGATAAATTATTGCAAACACGAAAAACGATTCTGAGCGAAATCCGGTTAAAAACGTTTTGATCAATTTAAATAAAATTGAAAACAATATTAAATCGTAACTACGAAATAAATGACTACATTGTTCGCGGTTTCGACGAATTTCGAAAATGTATATCCACATAATACAAACAAAACTCGAACATTTCAAGTAGCTGTTGAGAATTGTACCATGTCTATAAAGTACCATTATATGTATATGGCGAAAGTTTCTGGTCTCTTTGTTTATTTTTAACCGAATTACAATTAAAAAAAAAAAAAAAAAATTGAACTTTAAGGAAAATTTGCTACCAGAAACCACCCCTGAAGTCGACGGTCGGCGTAAGATGTCTTGCTCGTTATGTCGTTTATAGATATAATATTTTTTTTTTATTAAAACACACTTATATCGTAGTTATAACCAATTGTACCTACCATTGCTCGTTTCGCTCATAATATTAAACAAAAAATTAAAAATACTAAACACCCGGAATTTATCGCCGCTTGTAATAGTAATTCCGCCGTATACTCTTGTTGTAACGAGATTTTGAAAAAAAAAAAAAAAAAAAAAAAAACCATTCGGCGTTCTACCGAAAATCAACACGAGTGTAATAAATTAAAACGACCGCGGACAATATATCGCGGTACCCACCTAAACAAGTCGTCGCGTTTTAAAACGATTAAATTGTTGTGTTCGTACGCGGTTATTAGTTTTTTTTTTTTTTTAAATTTATTATTATTATTATTATTATTTTTTTTATCCCGCGATAGGTAGTAATTTATCAAACGAATTTTTACGTGAATTAAACGCCACGGCACGGCGATAAGATTAATTAACGTACACAGCAACAATATCAATATAGCCGGCCATTATTATACATTATTAAATTCTCACGTACTCCGTGTAATCTGCGCTAAGCTTTCTATTGTTTCGTATGTACTTAACCTACTTGAACGTTTCGAGAAAGACACCGGGGGGATTAGTCGGACTCGGATAGTCTATAAGTTTCATCACTCCGAATTTAATTGCCTTTTGAAACGTGATGCATTTTCGGGATAAACGCGCGGGCTGCAGTTCTGCTTGCCGAATATAATATTAAAAAAATACACGATGCTGCCGTCTACATAATTATTATATATTTATAATTTACGTAACAGTGCACCACCGTTGCGATCGGAAAACGATTCTGAGCCGAGTCCGGTTAGACAATTCGAATCGATAAATTCAAATTGAAAATTGTGTTGATATTTTTTGACTTTGAAATATATTACGATTGTTGTTTGCGTTTTTAATACGATTTCGTCACACGTTTCAATGTGAAACGGTTGTTGTTTTTTTTTTTTTTTTTTTTTACCACTTATTACTAATTTTGATGATGAACGTGGATTACATTTTACAGAATTTTTACGGGATCAAGATATAAAAATCGGATAATATCTCAACAAATACAATTTTAAATAGCTAAAAATAACGGAATTTGTTGAAAATTGTATCACATCTAGTAACGTGCTAATATAAAATATATATATATATTTAGTCAAAATTGAATATAACAGACATCGTTATTTTGTAAATATCGCTTTTTTTTCCGGATTTATTGTTAAAAAAAAAAATTAGAAGGAAAATGAAAAATATGACCTCTCCAATAGTGAAACTAATAAACCAATACGTTGTTTCTCTTTGAGTAATATACGTAACGATAATATTTATCGTGACAAACATTTTTTCAATATTACATAACGCGTAGAACAATAATATTTTAGAAATTCACGATAAATATTATTGTAATTCAGTAGCTGATTAAAAAAAAAAAATAATATATAATATAATCTAACAATAATATGAGTACATTCGCACAATTTTATCTTTATTATAATTAACGTTTTGTGATTATATAAACCAATCGATACAGATAAAAACCTGAGTAATACCTACGAGACAACATTATGACAGTGGGTTATTATTGCGTTTTATATTATTTCATTTTTTAATTACCGTACTGATAACAGTAAAAACTATGCTGTGTATTTTATTATAGTTGTTGCATTCGAAACATAATTACTCTACGATTGTAATCAAATACTTAATAATATTAGACGTTTACGGAAATCGTATCTCTCTCTCTCTCTATATATATATATATATAAATCGAAATGCATTACTTTGATTTAAATTTTTTCTCTCGACAATAAATAATTAAGCGGACGTCAGCGCTCGCGTTTTTGAATATGAAAAATCCTTTTATCTCGATAGAGGCAGCACGATTTAGCGTAAAACAGCCCATGGCGACAATCAAACAAAAAAAAAAAACACAAATTTATCTGGGGAATGACATATCCGTTTAGTTAAACGTTTCGTTTGTTAACAGACAAGTTACGGGCTTTTTTTAGTTGTAAAAAAATACCACTTATTTATATTGAACAACTATCGTCTCATTCAGGCCGGTTCAAGTCGATAAATTCTTTTTTTTTTTTTTTCAAAGAGTTCGTTAAAACTGCCTTATACGCGACCTCTTAAAGAATGGTGACGTGACATTGTCTTAACGTGTCCAGAATCATTGGAATAGATATTTTTTTTTTATTTAGATTCAGAGTGTACATATATTTTTTGCGACTAAAAAATATTTCTCGACTAAAAAACGACCAGCTCTAATTAAAAATTTCGTACTGGTGAATTTTTTTGTAGCGTTTTAGATCTAGTTGGTCATTTTTTGAAATTCTTTGTATGCTTTCCTGATAAACTGAAAACCTTAACCCCATTTGGTTTCGTTTTGTTGCAATTGTGTTATCGTTTTCTAGACGAGGTATAATTTGCAAAACATTTTTTTTTTTTTTTAAAAAATGGCTATTTGATAATGTCGATAATGTTTGTTTTTTTTTCTCCATCTACGCATACAATGTTAGTAACAATTGTTCGGCTGTGTATAAATTAAACGGTCGAAAAATTTTAACCGAGCATTCCGCTCAGAACCGTTTTTCTTTTTGGTTCATTTAATTTATCGTTAAAAAAAAAGAAAAAAAAAGAAGTTTTATAAGTAAAAGATATACGAGACCGAATCCTTCTTTATCTTTGTATTTATTTTTATAGTTTTTTTTCTTCTTTTGCACGTTGCGGTCGTGAGTAAAGTTTCAGACGCGTTTATTATTATTTGCAATCCAATGAATGGTACCAAGGTACCAAGGTACCTACTTTTTTTTTTTTTGTTCGCTTGTCTTTATACAATATGACAATCAGGATTCGGCCGGGATACGCGTGGTCTTAAATAATAGGTTTTGGGATTTCCGTGTGTGCGCGCAGAATTTCCGGGTTTATCCAATTTACAACATCTGGTCAAATATTGAACACACGCACACACAGACATTCGAAGGTCGCGTTCTTA
The DNA here is from genome assembly GCA_956483605.1 of Tuberolachnus salignus. NCBI lineage: Eukaryota > Metazoa > Arthropoda > Insecta > Hemiptera > Aphididae > Tuberolachnus > Tuberolachnus salignus. The sequence goes on from OY101433.1 coordinate 20,698,188, forward strand.
ACGAATAAGAGAAAGAGAGAGACAGAGAGAATGGAAAAAAAAAAAGAAAAAAAAAAAGGAAAAAAAAAAAGGCTTATATATGACACGGACAATCGGTTTAGGGGTTGACGTCTTGGAGAGTGAAAAGGAGTAGGGCGGAAGATAAATGATAATGATCGCTGGGCATTCAAGCGGAAAACACAGTACGTGGGATCAGCCGTTGGCGTTTTTTTTTTTTTTTTTTTTTTTTCAATTGAGGGCACCACCACCAGCAGTTTTACGCCACAGTCTTGTGTGCAGTTGTCGGCCCATTCGACCTGTTTCGAAAACAAATCTGAAGTACGGCAATAACGGTCGAAAATTAACAACCGCCGCACGTGTCTCGGTAAACGCGTTTATAATATATAAAAGAAATAAGATAAAAAAAATTAATAATACTTTTTAGTATCTGGAATTTGGAATTTTCGACGTAGGTTTAATTATAAAAAAAAAAAAATTAATCAAATACTTAAAAAATAAATCCAATAAAGTTTGTCGGAGTCTGGCATATAAATATATATATAAAAAAAACTAATAGAATACCAGAAGTTATTTCGTGAGTTTTCTTTATTTAATAAAAGAAAAATGTTTATTATTTTACCATAGTTCCGTAAATACTTATTTAAGGCTTTAATTAAAAAAATAAAAAAATACCAGTTAATATATACTCTTTTAATGCGTTTTTTTTCTTAAATAAAAAACTTTAAAATTAATATTTATAGTAAAAAGCTTTACATATTAATTATTTTATTTATTTGTTGGTCATATTTTATAGGAGTAATTAAATCATTACGAAAAATATTTTAATACCCGGATGTTAGGTAATACGTTTTTGTTTTTCTTACATAGTTTCAAATTAACTCCAAAAAAATAATTAATTATGCGCAATATTGTTTGTGAAAAGTTTTGCATTTTATGTAAATGCACATTTAAATTAACGAATATTTTACACATAAAGTAGAATTATATTCCGAATATTCAAAAAAAAAAAAAAAAAAAACACGTGTACTTTGATTAAGTTTTATAACAATTATTATTCCGTACCAACGAAATATTATAAACTCATTTAATTGTACCGCAAACTCTATAAATTATAAGTACCAAACTTTATGGTGTAATTAAAACGTCAAAATGATTTCCATCTTAGTACTTTATACTTTGCTTCATGATGGATAATAAATTAGCGTACCCCATTATCCATGTATCTATTTATGGTTACCTTTTATGTATTACGTAAGTTTTAAACTTTTGCAGCATATGCGTACGATTTTTTTTTTTTTTTTTAAAACTAAATAAATATATTATACAACGTTGAATTCGTATTTGTCGACCCGCCGTTCAATAGAATTTACAGGTGGATTTTATATATCGACCGACATTTTCACATTTTGTTTTAATAATAATAATAATAATAATCAATCGTTGAATTTGTGTTTCGCGAACTTTTCGTTTTAAGAATATCGCGTAGGTTTTTCATTTTTTTTTTTTTTTTTTTTTCAATTTATTTTATAGATAATGTATACGTTTCAATTTTTTCATTATTATTATATAATATTCACTTTATACCGCAGAATGCTAATAATAATAATAGTACGATAGGTAGGCCACACACAATGCGATTATTATTATTATTATTATTATTATTTTTTTTTAAATATCGTATATATATTTTTTTATGAATTTATAAAACCGTATTATTTATTCGAAATTTAACGATATGGTAATATATACTCGAACCGAATGTATTATAAACAGTATATTATTACTGTTGTTATTATTCTATCACAAGTCCGAAGGCAATCGCGTTAAAATTGATATCCATAAAAATGTATAAATATTTCGTAGTATCGAATCGATTTCGAACGTACCGTTATATATAAAATATTTTTTACCGTTTAAAAACGCATAATCCAAAAATCGTCTTTATCGTTCCGATACCTTTTTTTTTTTTTTTTTTTTTTTTTTTTTCTGCCGGTACATACGGGCCGACGATTATATCGCTATGGGTTTTGATTTTACGATATTGCGAATGGCGTATTATTTAAGTCGCCTACGAACAGCGGCGCGTACCGACGATGAGTTATTTTTGTCGGTGGGGGTGGCGGGGAGTGAAGGGGTGTGTAAATATTGACAATTACTCGGGAAACTCGTAAAAAAAAAAAAAAAAAAAAAGATTAAACAATTCCGACGACCCTCCGCCCGCTTAATTACTACCGCCTATATATTTCTTCGATTTTTATCGCGAAACGCGCGACGTCTGTCCCTCCCGGGTGGCAGGTTCGTGCGGCCGTGCCCCCCAAGTCCTTCCGGCTGCGGCGGCGGCGGCGGCGGTGGTACACCGGTGACGTTACGCGCGAGAATATAATTTAATGGAGTAGGTATTAAACACGATGTGCTGAACGTCGTAATGATACCGGCCGCTGACCAGGTCCATGGGTGGGGATGTCCGCGGGAGGGGCGGGCGACGGGTTGCCGTGTCGGTCGGGGGTGGGGGGGTGGGGTGGGGTGGGCGGTGGGTGGGTTTGTAGTCGAGCCGTACGCGACTGATAGGGCCCGCCAGCCGTCGCCGTCGCCGCCGCCGCCCGTTATACCGGCGTGCGCCAACCCCTCGTGTGGCGCTCGTGGTTTTCAGTGTCGCGCCGACCGCCCGAGCGGACTGAACGAACAGCCGTTTTTTGGTTCCGCCGCTTAGCGTCCGGCCGCCGCGCGAGAGAGTAATCGTCGTCGTCCGTCTTAGTCCCGGCGCCGTTGCCGCCGCCGCAGCCGCTGCCGCCGCCGCCGCCGCCGCCGCCGCCGCCGACTCCGACGGACCGCAACTCTTCGGACGGCCGCCCCTACCGAACCATGGGAAAAATCGCGTGCAACCGGAACAGGGTAGCCGCCACCGTCCGGCAGTCTTCCCATTACGCTCTGACGCGTTCCGAACTCTTGGCGCGCATCTCGAAAATGGTTAGCCGCTATAATGTGTTTTCTTTTCAATTTTTTTTTTTCGGTTAAAAAAACAAAAATATTATTATATGATTTTATAACAGGTTTATTTACTTGGCGTACTATGATATTCGTATTATCAATCGAATACGTTTTCAACATAAAATTATAAATCGGGGTATTAGAAGTATTTAATTAACAATTTTCTCGAATTTGGAAATAATTTTAAAATTTTTTTTTTTACTTTTTAATTTATGATAAGATTTTTACGTTATTTATGAACGTCAAGAAGCTATACGCCTGACAAAAGTTTTGCGGTAATTTGATTTTTAAAACGAAAATACGTTTTAATTTATAAACAAGTTTTCTTTGCATTGGTCGTTTCAATTTTATAAAATTATTTACGAGAACGAATCGTTTGAAATTTGTACAGATTTGTCAATTTGTCAACGGTAAATAATTAAATTAGACAAATATGTGCTTCGACCGATGTAACGTGTAAAACCGATTGTAAACTCGTAAATCTCCCGTCAAATTCGAACCGCATTTAAATGTACCTACATTTTTGTCTGGCGTTTAGGTTTTTATGTCGAAAATTTCAAGAAGTTTGAAATATTAAATAATATTCAAATGAAAACGTTTTTTTTTTTTTTTTTTTTTTTTATTAATTAGTTATACGCTCTTGATATCTTGCGAATTTTCAATGTTACCTGTAACGAACTATATTTCCCTGACATTCAAAAAGTATACGACCAGACATCGAACTGGATGTTCACGTACCTACGTATAATATATTACACCAAACAGGACATGTCTTTATCGTCATCGCGAACCTGCAGCGTACTTGCCGTTCAAAAAGTTTTCCAGGTGTGAACGCATTACGAACTCTCAACTTCCATGTATAGTGATAATACGTACAGGGTGTACCACGGAGATATACCCATTGTGATTTCTCCTGAGATAATGAAAATAATCGAATTTTTTTTTTTTTTTTTGTATACCTTGTGGGGGGGACAAGGACTACTACAAATATCGACTTTTTAGTTTCATCGACCTCGTGATTTTCAATATATTGTTTTGATATTAATAGCAGTGTTTGACGTAATCTCGTTTCGTTTTCCGATAAGTTTTGTTTATCGAATCAATATTTTTCTGTAAACTAACGAAGTTTTTTTTTTTTATTAAAAATCACGAGATCAATGAAAACAAAAAGCCGAAACGTCAAATTGTCCAGAAGAATTATAGTAAACCCTATAATAAAATTGCTATCGTATCTCATTTCGTCGATAATATTACAATTAAAAGTTGTTTTTTTTACTAAAACTTATGTATTTAATGAAATGTTTGTAGTCATATATACCCGTGAATAGACAAAACAATTTCGGGAGATATCGCAGAGATGGGTATATCTGTCCGCGGGACACCCTGTATATGCATTATGTATTATGTATTTGTCCTGCTAACGGGGAATAACGTCTTGGAATATTGTCGAAATACGATTATACTCACTCGTCGTAGTTTTACTTATATAATATTATATACTCTTGAGAATATAATACAAGTTTTAAACGACGTTAAATTCCGGTTTAAACGTGTCAGTTCGATATTAATAAATGGTTTTATAAAAACTATTGCGATTTCGGCGTGGATTCGTTAATAATAGTTTCGCGAACCTTTAAAACTCGCAACGTCTCGTAAAACAGATTGCCAGTAAATGTTTATTTATCGCGTCGGCCATATATTATTTTAATGTATAACTAAGTACGTATTTGTATGTAAATAGAGTGGTATTGTACAATTGCGGTAATTGCGATAATTTTACTTTCACTGATTTTATTATTGATTGGTTCTGTTTCGGATTTGAATTAGGTTTTCCGAAAGTATCGACGGGTGTTGACATACGCGTTTTCGGATGTAAATTTCAAATTGTCAAAGTCACACTGGCGGCGTGCGATAAAACGTACGTTTTCTTAAACGGACGCGCGCGTTGTTTCTAACGCCGGATTTCGGTACTCTCGAATTTTTAAACCCTAGGTTTACTCTCAGAAAATAATTACTATTGCCTGCAAAAAAAAAAAAAAAAAAAAAAAAAACGATAGAAAAAGAAATTACCACCCCACCGTATAACGTATATCGATTTTCACTTATGTTTTTATTTTTATCGCGATTTTTATTGCGCGGATGGACGGCATTCTTTCCGATGTTTACCGCCGACAACTATTTCAGATAGTTGCACCCGCTTTGTTATTTGTGAAATTGATACGGGCGAAGTACTGTGTAGGGTATTTGTTGCTCCGGCTAATTGAATTTTCAAAGACGACGGGGTCGAAATTTATATGTTTTGTATATGCGAATCTTCATCGCAATTAAAAACGTTACAACCCACTTAATTAAAATACTTTTATAACTCATCTAATGAACCCGGCACCTAGCAGCAGTTTCGTTATTATTATATTTTTGCCAAATGTAATAAATTGGGAATCGAATTCAACTTGTACGAGTCGCCGTGCACGCGGTACTGGCAAGGGTTTCGCGAGGGATTCGCCCAGTTAATTGGCGGACAAACTTCCAGGGCATAAAAGTGCGACTTATGAACGTGTAGAACTTTGTGCATATAAATGAGTTCCGTCGCGGCCCATTTGTTCCAATTATAAGCCGCCACCCTTGCATATAAGAACAAGAAGGAAATAATTTGGTTTGTTTGATCCTCGAGCGAGAAACTTCCATTCGAATATTTTTTTTTTTTTTTTTTTTACAAAAGTCGTGTACAATTCTATAATTGGTAAAACAGTGAAATTGTTTCTCGGTTCAAACGCAAATTCGATTTTTTATCAAATGCGAATGCAAATGCAAAAAGAAAAAAAAAAAGAGTATAAAATATTCATGGAAAACTCTTATAAACTAGAGATAAACATTCAAAAACATTAATCATTACTAATTGTATTTTATCAACGGCGATGTTTTTATGCCAGGCGTTTTGGTATAGGCAATTTAGCTACTTCTAGGTTTTTTGTAGTCGATTATTATCAGCTATTATGTCGATCGTTGTTTTGTATTATTAGTTTATTTGTAATTTGAAATCTAAAAATTGAATTCGCATACATTACTCTTCCTTGCGGTGTTCCTTTTTTAAATGTTCAACATATTTTAACTGCGTCGTACTGAATATTTTACGAAATATTTCAACGGTTTTAATTCTTTTCGATAACTGAAAATATCCTCTAATAATAATTGGCGATTACATCAAACACGCAATGCGATTAATACCGCGAACGTTTTTTGTATATATCGGTTTGGATGTTTTTTTGTTGTTGTTGTATTTTGTGCAATTATTTTGCAGTTAGTAATTTACCCATACAAATGTATTACCGTCATAAATCTTATTAAAAAAAAAAAAAAAAAAAATTCCTTTAATTTTCGTTTGAGGTTTACAATATTATGACATTCCGTCGAGCGTTACGTAAAACCGTTGCACCGCAATGCAATATTCTAGACGAAATATATCCGCAGACACTAAGGTGATTTTGACTTTCCGTCAGAAATCCACCGTAACTGAAACCAATCTCATTGGCCGTTACCTAATTTGTCAATAATAATCGCTTAAAGATATATATATATATATATATTCAAATTTTTTTTTTCCTCCAAAATAACAGCCGATTTCCACACTCGACCCGTTTCAGTTTAATTTAAATAAGCGCACCTACCTATAATATTGGCGGTGTTTTATTCGATTTCGCCACGATTAAAAATATGCGTATCCGCGGTGCGGGTATTGCGTACAGCGAAATAATATGGATACAGAAAAAAAAAAAAAAAAAAAAAAAAACCAAACGACTCTATGCCAACTCAAGCCGACACTGTGTGTAAATCGGATGCTTGGCAACCGGTTGCCAAAAAATAATAAGATTTTTTTTGCGATTATCCCGTGAAATATTTGTGTATGTCACGGAATCGCGTGATCAGGTATACGTGCGATAAGTACGAAAAGTATTTGAAATCGTTTCTGTTGATTTCAAATACTCGAATGGTTTCTGTAGACGTATTTCATCGCGTAATTTCCATGGCGTAAACAAATCATTCGCTGGGTGTGCATGAAATATCTCTCTTTTTAGGCCCTTTAGGTTTCCAAATTCCGTGTAGCTCTCGTAGTGCGGGACTCGGGCCGTACTCTGGCCGACCGACTATCATCCAGCTACAGTTGTTTTATATAAATATATTGCGTGCTCGTTTATTTCACATCCGTACTATTCCCAATTAATTTTAACGTAATAAACTTAAATTATATTTTGGCTAAAGTCTTGATTATTTATCGCTACGGCGTTCTCCGACTGTGTAATTAATCGGTAAAACGAATGAGCCGCTGCTGCGCGATATTTCGTTTAGAACCGAATGACGGTTATTTAAAATAGAGTATTTATAATAAATTTAAAAAAAAAAAAAATTGATTTAAAATCATAGGTTTTTTTTACGTTTTTCATCCACTAATATTATTTTTGTAATGATTATTTATGGCCCAAGAGAATATGATTAAAACCCACGCGTTATTGTCTTTCTTAAACATTTTTTTTTTTCGTTGTTTAATATTGATTTTATTATAGTCGACTTATGACGGGCGTATAAATACAAATGACAAGTTATCAAACAGTTTTTATTTGTCCCCGCGAAACTTAAGTTTCGCGTCTGTTTTTTTTTTTTTTTTTTTTTTTTTTTTTTTTTTCATAGTTGTATATTGTTGTATATTGCGAAACGTCAAAATATGATTTACACTTTTAATTTAGAATAACAGTAATAATGATAAAATAATAAATAAAATAAAAAAAAGACTAGACATTTTCGACTTATATAGTACTTAGTTAATAAATTACAGAAGTAGGGATTTTGAAATATATATATATATATTAGTTTGTTTCGTGAGTATAACAATTCGCTCGTGTCAAACAAACGTATTTTTTCTTAACGTCGTTTTTTTTTTAAATAATTTTTTTTTTTTTTTTTTTAGAATTGCGTTATTAGTTATTTTTACGAAATATTTTGCTCCAAATGTTAGTATATAAAATTATACATATAACGTTGGCATTTTTTTTTTGGGGGGGGAATCGTTATTAAATATCATTATTGGTATAGTATTTATTATGTATACGTTTTATTAACGTTTAATTTTCGATTTTACATATTGTTTAAAAAAAAAAAAAAAAATACTAAACGTGTAGTAACATATATCCCACGTAATCGGCGAACATGGATTATTGTTATAATTTTTTTTTATTCCAGTTCGGCTGTTCATTCAAAAACACTCGATAAAGTTTTACCGCGTCCTTTTTTGTGTAAATTATAAGGGGGACCTATATATGTATACGAGGCTCGACGATTATATACCATTGCGATAACTCCTGAGATAATGGAGATAATCAAGTTTTGTTTTTTTGTTTATTAAATATGAATCACAGGGATAAGGGCTACAAATATTCATATTTTAATTAAATTTGTATGTAAAAAAATAATAACTTCTAATTTTATTTTTTTCGAAAAACCTTAAGACAGTAGTTTTATATAGTTTATATTGTTCTTTAGAAAATGTAGACGTTCCGACATTTTTTCGTTGGCTTCATGTTTATTAATAATATTATTATTATTTTTTTTAATTAACAGAATAATAGTGTCTCGATATTACATAGTAGTGTTTTTTGATGAACAAAACTTATTGGAAAACGAGATGCGATAATGTCAAAACACTACACTATATGGTATCGAATAATAAACTATTTTTCTGATAATTAAAAATCACGAAGTCGAAGAAACTATAAAAAGTCGATGTACGTAGTCCTTATCCCCGGCGAGTCGTATACGAAAAAAAAAAAATACAATTCGATTATTTTCATTATCTCGGGAGATATCACAATGGATATATCTTCGTGAGTCACTGTATATATATATATATATATACACACACACATTCCGGTGGAATGTTTTTTTTCCCTAGTTTCAATCAAACCCGACAGCGGCGGTATTCACACTGGCGCGATAACAGCGCATTACATTCTTTATTTGTTTTGCGGTATGTTTATATGTGTTAAACGTAAAGAAATAACACACGGGGTCGGTCAAGAGATGTGCTGCCGGCCACTCACACGGTCATATACGTGTGAAAGTTTTTTTTTTTATATCTACACACGATGGTGTGCCAGCTTCATATATAGAGAAACCGCCGACGGTAAAATTAAACGTCGGTTCCTTTTGTGTTGTACGCACGCCGCGGTTTATGATATCTCGCGATTTTAAGAGTCCCGCCGTCCGCCATTTTGAGTTTTGGGTCCTAACTGGGGGGGGGGCACTGTTGGTTTTTGCTCCGTGAATTTTGTCTTTCCGCCTATCGTGCTTGCACGTAACACGAATTAACTACGAATTTCGGGTCCAAATACGTCTCGTATATCCGTTTGTTGTTCGTTAGTGCATTTTGTCTTTGTCCGTTAGTGCTCCATTTCTTACGTAGTTACAGGCGTATTACCTTAGGAAAAATTGGAATTTCAGACGTGTATGTTATCTTGGGGAATTAGTCGCGGTAAGTCGGTGACCGTAACCGACCTTGGTCGTTTAGGTCAGGTCAGTGAGCACCTACCGCCTACCCAAAACCGCCACGGATTTCGGTATTTTTTTCGGATAGACTAGCTCGTTTATATTCAAAATAGGTGGGTGCCAGGGACACGGACTTCACAATTGCCTTTCCACGGCGGATATTTGGGATACGGTCGTGTTAAAAGGGATCGCGGTCGGTCGATTTTTGACTTTCCGGAACCCCAATACACTCGTCTCGACAAGTATTTCGACCCCACTCCTAACCCCGCGTCGATATTAAACTTACGAGCCATAGTCGCGAGAATTTCTAATGGCCCGATTATTACGTGCACATTGTCGTCGTATTACAACCCGACCCGATTGCTTAGGGACAACAAAAAAAGAAATTAAAAAATTAATAGGATACTGCTCATGCACAGCGGGATTGCTGTTGTACGTGAGAAGTAGAGAAGATAGGGAAATTTAATTAAAATCTTAACGCAACGATGAATCATTGCTAACGAAAAACGATTTTGAGCAAAGTTCGGTCTAAATATGTTTCGATTGAAGGTTTAATTGAAAATTATATTAATTTGTAACAAAATCAATTACAACTGTCCGTGTATTTTCGTCTTGAATTTTTGAACATTTTTTCGGAGCCAAACAAATTATAGTACCAACGCGAAATATTGTGTGATTTTTACGATTTTCATCAACATTTGAACTTTAAAAGATTCTAATAAAAATTACGCCTTCGGATTTTCGTTTTATTATAAAAATAATTTATGGTGAACTTTTTTTTTTTTGTGTCGAATTTTTAAGCATTTTTTTATAAGCGAAAACATTTGTTCACATAATAAAAACTGAAAAAACTAAACAAATTAAAATGTTCATAAATAAACTCAAAAAATGCCAGAACGTTTTGAAAGACGAATAGCCGGAATCTTTAAATAATAATAAAAAAAATCAATTTTGATCGGAGCTCGTTTAATCGTTATTGGGTAAAGTAAAATTAAAACATTTTATATAAATTTGATTATATAAACTACAAAGTACTTTGTGCAATGTTTCGTGTTTCTTTATTACGGTTTTCGTCAAAATTTCAATTTAAAACGCTTATATAAAAAAAAAAAAAAAACATAAAAACAAAGAAATGTTACATTACGTACGGTAAGCTTTTGTTGTTTGCGATCGGTTTATTGTGTAATTTACAAACGGAATTCGGTCGAATCATCGTGTTTCGAGCACAAAACGAAAAACGCCTATATACGGGCGAATAGCATATTACTAGGCCGTGTCAAATTGTCGGAGGGGACCGTCGTTGTTGCGTCGGGGTTTCGGCTGATTAGCCCCCGTGGCCCAGGCCCTGTTCGCGTCCGTGTACGTGTATTAATCATCCGGATATCGTTCGTGCGCTACACGGTTCCCCCGGAAATTATATATATATATATATATATATATATATATATATATATATATTTATTAGCCGGTCTATTTATCGATCAACAATACGCTACAGACGGCAAAGACGAGAAATAACCGAATGTGTAGGTCGCGTGACTTGTGTTTTGGGGTTCGCGTTTACGTGTTGTGTTTTGGGGCCGCCGCCTCAGTGCGTATTCAAATCACTGCGTGTACGCGGCGATTGGTGTTTTACCGCAAACCGTAATCAAGCCGGAGATTTCGCGCAAAAATTTCGCCTTTGAAAACACGACGGATCTTCAATAAAAAAAAATTTCAAAAAAAAAAAAAACCGAAAAAATCTTCGATATCCCCCCCCCCCCTATAATTGAAATAGACGGACTCATCGTTGGCATTTACAACGAGAATATTACAAATTTTACTCCTCGGCAACAAATTCAATATTGTCGAGATATTAACGTGTTCTACGCCTTTTTTTTTTTTTTTTTTTGTTTATCTCTCTCCCGTACATACCAATATCGTCGTGTCGTGTTCGGCGTGTATTTCGCTGACGCGCGGTGTTTCTTATTGTATGTCCAACCCACGCGGTATTGACGGTCCACGAGAAAATAATCACTCTGTATAAAATAATGCGCGTCGGCAGGAGGTGTCGCGGTGCCGTTCGCAAGGACGTTAAATAAATTGACAGACTCGGCGCGCGGATTAATCGTTTTCGAAAACAAACTCGCCCCCGCCCCCCCCCCCCCGCACACCTCTTTTCGGAATTCCGGCCGATTAATATATATATAAACGATTAAAAGTAGTTAGTCGTCTATTATAAACAATAAAAAGCTTTCGGATAAAACAATAACAAGAATCGGGACCGGGCACCGGAATTATAATACGGTTAACTATTACGGGATTGTGTAGCTTTTTTTGTTTTTTTTTCCAACATTATTTCGGAGGTTATTGATATCCTTATAGTAGTAGTAGTAGTGTATATACGATTAAGGTTTATACGGGCTGTTTGACCGAAACCGTTCGCGGTCTTTACGCACTTCCCGTTCCATCACCACTACAGTATTATTGTTATTATTATTATTATTATTATTATAGTATATCCGATCGGAAGCTCGCCAAACCGAGACTCGATTAATTATTATTGCGCGCTATTATTATTATTATTATTATTATCATCATCATCATCATCATCATCATCGCCCGGGCGCGTACATTAAACCGCGGGGCTTAAAAATTTACTACACTCGTCCGGTTTCTGGGCGGACGGAACGGTCTCGTCGCGGCGGGCCTTCGGTGGTGGCTGCGCACCGACGATAATAATATTAATAATAATATTACCCGCCGGGTGTGTGGTATATACAGTGTTGATAGTGTACGACGCTGTTATTGTGTTTTATCGTATTGCCGACGACGGAATTTATATGACGCAGCAGTTGGTGGTAGGTGGGCGTTTATAATACTCGCAATCGCCGTCGAAAGGGCGCGGGGGACGCCAGCGATTTATATTAAACAAACGCCTTCTGATCGCGGTCCGAATTTCGATTGTGTTCGGCACATCCTCCTCCTCTTCCTCCCGCCACCGTGACAATATAAAAAAAAAAAAAAAAAAAAAAATACAAAATTTCACGGTCGAAGTGAAAACATTTCTCCTCGTATCCCTCCCTCACACCGATTTGCCCGACGCGGTTTCGCATAACAAATCCGGGGTTATTATCGATTAGGTCCCGGCGACACGAGATCGGACGAAAAACAATACCGAAATATTTGAGGTTATGTTCTGCGATTTGTGTTCCTAGACGGACGTACGGGGATAGTACCGACCCCATCCGGTACGGCGTTCGATATCGTCGCTGAGACTTATCCAGACAATATTTTATCTTGTACAGATGATAACGTTAAAAATCTATCTGTTGTTAATCTACGTTCCCGTAGTACAACATATCAAGTAGCTAGGGTACCTGGCAAATATAGTTTTTAGTTAAAATTTAAAAGTTACTAACGACTAGTGATTTCCATACCCTTTGAACTTACAGAACTATTTTGCCCATTTACATTTGTATCTCTATACTTGTAACGTTTTCGACAGTAGAGAATTATCATCTTTTTTTTTTATTCTAGACGAATTTCACTTGACAATAATATCTCAATCGAGATAATTTAAATAGTTGTTATCTTTATCTGTATCCAAATGATTTCGGACCAATAATTATCGTTTATCATTATCTAGATAATATGATTTTATCTGCGTCTCGAGACTGCTCGCGATCGAAAGCAATCCCGAAGGATCGCCGACGTTGTCGTCGTTGGGGGTCGGTAAAAAAAAAATCCTAATTCCAATACTAATTTTCAAAATAACGTAATATTTATATAAATAACGAAAAATGAATTTATTATATAGATACGAGGACATTTTAGATTACCGGGCAAGCGCGCTTACTCATTGTTTCGAAAAGTCATAATTTCTTCTCTCGGCGTTTTATTTATCGCCCGATTTTAAATTCGTAAACTAAACGAATCCCGTATAAAATGTGTACGCGTTTTAATTCTATAGAACCGCGTGGCGTGTCGTGCGTTGAACGTTTTGGGATCATAAAAGTCCGGTCTGCGGACTTCTCTCCCCCCTTTACTCCCTACTAAAATAAAATAAAAAAAAATTAATCTTTTACTATGGTTTAATTCCCACATTATATCGCCGCAATCGTGTTACTATATCTGCAGCTATGCCAGTCATGGTTATATTATTATAGCAGGTAACTATATATTCTCTGTCGTTCGCATAAATACTTAACGCGAAACGAATATTAATGATGGTGGATTTTTTTTTTGTTCAGGGGTAGTTTAAGAATAAACTAAAAAAAAAAAAAATGTTTGTCTTTTCTTTTTCTTGGCTGTTAAAATTGTTTTTTCTTTAACACCCGGCCGAGTGTATTCAACGGTAATATATAATAATGTTACAATACGATAATACCGTATATCCGAATCAACTTGTACGATTAGAAACGATGATCCGAGAAATTTGTATACATTGATTTCAAAATTAGATAGTAATACGGCGTTCAATTATAGCAGCGCGTTTCTTACGATAATAATTTAATATATTCTTTGTTCGATTTATATATATATATATATATGAAAATAAAAAAAAACCATAAGTGTCTACCGATTTTCGGATTTTATACCGTATAATATTATTGTTGTAGTATCACGTCCGTTTCGTATAAGCCTGCGTTATTATCGGCGGCTTAACCGATTTTATACTTAAAATATCTCCCGTTTACAATACCCGGGAGTCCGCTTCATGTTTAAAATATTATTTATATATTATCACATTATTATAGCCAGGGAGATTATTCTCGTTTGGCGGACAATGTTTACAGAGCGGTCGTTAAGTTTTCGTTTAACCGTCATAAGATATATTACAATATTTCGTTCAATGTCCATTGAACGATCATTTTTCGTAATCGTGCGTGTATATTATTATTATAACATTATATATTATTTAGAAACTCGTCGAAGTCCCCTTGCGAGTGCATCGACAAATCAATTCCGCACGGTTCGTTATCGAGTTAAATCAATAGAGAGAGAGAGAGAGAGAGAGAGAGAGAGAGAGAGAGAGAGAGAGAGAGAGAGAGAGAGAGAGAGAGAGAGAGAGAGAGTGAACGGTATTCAATCTGTATACTCTCGAGAATAAACCCGGGAAAATGAAGTTGGTTGTAATTTATGCCGTTTCTTATTCTGTTGTGTATATGTCGCGTCCACTCGATGAAATGGTCAACCGATAGAAAAGTTATCGCGAAATGAAGACCATTTCTTTTGCACTTGGTAAAATATTTAAAAATTGTATTGGTTTATGTATTATAATATATATTATACACCATACAATTGGTTGTATAATATACGAACAAAATTACACGATATAAATTTAAGTTGTTATCCACTTAATGCAATTTTCAACCGTTTCTTTTTCATAAAATAGACAATTTCGCATCAAGCGGACGGGCATGTACACGTGTACAAATTAATATCAATATTTTAGCTGGGGCCAAAAGTTTCCGAGATTCGTCTTGACAATACCAGTATAACAATTTCGGTTATCGTTTTTGTCGAATTCGTCGACATCGGAGTCGTCGGATGGTTTACACATATTTCCGGGTAGGTTTGGCCGAATTTTCGAAATTTCCCGACGGGCCCGTCGGTCTTCGTGTGGGCTGCCGTATATTATTATGTAAAATAAAAACGTAAACCGCTTCGTAAGAGGACTTACGCTATTATAGAGCAGGTTTAGCGGTATTTAATCGTTAATCGTTGTAATAAATCGATTTGCAGTAGCTGGCGTTAAACGTTCAATAATAAATTAGGTACTTAAAAATCACTTACGCCTATATTGTACGTCGGTTGTATTTGTATTTATTTATTTAAGGTCGGATCGACCGGGTTGAGATCACATTGTAGACGATTTGTCTGCGTTAAAAAACGCAAAAACGTTTTAAATCCGCATTGTTTTTATTTTCTATGTAAAAAACAACAGCTTTACACTACCCCCTCGCTGTGGGGGGTTAAGCTGCCTCCCCCCCTGAGTGTTTAAAACTCAGAATTTCGATAATATAATTTTGCGAAATCTATTAGCGTTAACGTACGTGCCGGTGCACGTACGTGCCCACACTAGCAGTTTCCGTCATGTCGGCCGGTTTTACTCGTCCGCAGATTTTCGCCGTCGCCCAACAATAATAGAATATAAATCGAAACCGTATAATAAATTAAACAACAATTATCGTCATATATATAAATGGTTTTTTTTTTATTTTTTTTTTTTTTAATCCGTCGTTCGCATTTGCAAAAAATGCCGTTGACCGGACGTGCTCGGTTCTCCGAGTCTTGTATGGTACGCCTCGATCAATCATCCGGACACGACGGAGTAATTGTGGATCCGGGCATTCTATGTGTTATTATTATTATTATTATTATTATTATTATAACGTGTATCTGCTGTATAGAAACCTCGTAATATACTATACTCGCCGGATATAAATTATGTGCGCCCGTAATTACTATTATTATTATTATTATTATTATTATTATTATCGTCGTCGTCGTCGTCGTTATGTTATGCGTGTTGCGCCGGTGCTCTATAGGCGGGCTGTCGTAGGCACCTCCCCACATCCAGTATCCGGTCGGCGGTCGTCGTCTTCGCCGTTTTCGTCGTCGTTGTCGTCGCGTTCTTCGCGATCCGGTACGACAACAAACCTTTACGCCCCCGATGACGACGACGACGTCGCCGATTGAAATAATTAAATTATCGTCACGGCGGAAAATTAAAAAACAACAACGTTCTAATCGTATCCCGCGTCCCGGACACGCCGTGTCTTTAGATAATAACCGCGAGTTTCGTCCCTAAAATTACGTCGCCCGATAAACGATTATATATATATATATATATATATACCACCGCCGCGTACAGGTACTGGTGGCATTTTCTTCGCGATTTATATTTCAACACTTTTTGAGTTGTTCGAAAGTTTCGTGGTTTTTTTTTTTTTTTTTATGTTTGGACATAAACTATAGACGTCCCATGGGGAGACCACTGTTGAAGTTTGGGCAAGTTGCATAGTATAGGGTTATTTTATTTATAATTAGTATTGGTCGTGTTTTTCCCCCTTTGTCGCCAAGATAACTCACCCAGAAATCAACAAAAATAAAACTGTCGTATCGACAATTAATTTATCGTTGTCGGTTTTTTTTTTGGTGTTTTTTCAATCTTTTAGAAAAACTGTTGAGTGTCACTTTTTGTTTTTCAAACAACGTATCACTGCACCGGCACAACAATATCCGTATCTTTTAATATATATATATATATATATATGGTATGGAAAATTTCCGAAAAAAAAAAAAAAATAAATAAAAACCTAACCCACATCTTTTATACAACCTAACATACATTCGTTGTCGTCACGACGCACGGAATCTAAAAGTAAAGCAACAAACGTCATAATATTTTTGTCGGTAATAACGCGGTACGTATATAATATAGTATCGTAACTGTATTTATATATATATATATATATACACGGACGGGGAAAGGTTAAGCGCGTTGGAAGTCTGCCATTCGGATGAAAAAAAAAAAGAAAAAAAACCAAGTACGTATCGCCGCCGTTTCCGGTCAGAGTTGACGGACGGAATTCTTCGCGCCGAGGCTCTTCGGCCTAGGGGAAGAATTCGATGTTGTCTTTTTTTTTCCCTCTCTTTTTATCTCCCCCGCTTCTTCCAACTCCCTGCCGACGCGGGGCATTATCCCTAACTTTTGCCGACTACCGTCGCCGAGCTATATTTATTTATATACGTATATATATATATATATACACGCATTGTACGAGACTAGCAGGCCGGCCCGTCGTCGTAAACGTGCCTTTCGCTCATCCGGTGTTTTACGACCGTGCGTATATCTCTTCTCGTCCTCCCGCTGCCGCCGGGTCGCCCACCAGACTGGTCTCTCTCCTCTCCTATCCTCCCTCGGCGGGCACCGTTTTTGCGCCAAAGTCCCGGGGCACGCGGGCATCGCGTCCGTATATATTTTTAATCGCACCGCCGCCCGTCACGGTCGATGCCGGCCAACTGTTACACGGGACGACGACGCGGCCCGCCGTTTCACAACCCACACGGTTATTTACTGCCGGCCGCAATCGGTGGCCGGACAAATAATTATTGTTATTATTATTATTATTTTATTAATTCCGCCCGGGCTTTTGTTGGTTTCGTCCCGGCAATATTATTGGCGCGGTGTATACGGCGACACGGACGCGTTTAATTTTCAGCAAGGGCCGCCGCTTGCTACCGACCTTTTAGTGTCGCGTCAGATGTATTTTTATTTTTTTTCCTATTCAATTCTCGTCGTAACGACGAACGACTTTATCGTCACGTTTCGAAATCCGATTTTCCAACACGTTCGATTTAAATCCGGATTTCGATTATAGGGAACCCCGACGAATCGGTACAACCAACTTGTGTACATATGTTGCAAAAATTATCAACCTAGTCGGGAAAAAAAAAAAATAAATGAACGTACCCAAGTTGGATATTTACCGCAAGGGGCCGCGCAACAGCTTAGACCCGTCCGGTCGGTACGTTTTTATTTTTTTTGTTTTATAATCGCAAGACACGGTCGACCCACGAACAAAATATACGACCCTTTTTAATCGTACCTAACGATAGAGATGTACTGAAATATTATGAAAACGTTTTTTTTTTTTTTTGTTTTGTTTTTTAATAAACGTATACGTACGTACCCGAAACCTACGTAGTTGGTTTGTTTTTTGCTGACGTTTTAAAAGGGTTCTTTTATTTTTACCGTGCAATTTTTAATCAACTCATTTTGCTTAATGTAGAGCGATATTATGTGTAAACAAAACACACACACATAAAAAAATCCGTGCTTATTTATAATTGCCAATTATCTCATTAACGTTTTTATGTGTACATACCTATTCATTTTCGTTGAGAAATCAAGTACTTACGTACTTGGTAAAACTTTCAACTTACGCGTTTGACAAATTATAATAATATTGGAGTTTTGTTTGTTTTTATAAACAGATTAAGTAAATAAATTTACACATTTTTCTCAAATGTCTGTTTTTCACATTGTTTTTATATAATAATCGTTTACCTATCACGAGTATACCAACGCGTCAAAAATACCCACGATTTTTTTTTTCAGTTCTCTCGATCGTGTTTAATTAATAAAAAAAAATTTCTATTATTATATGTTTTGAACTCACAAAAAATACGTAAATAATCTGCTTTAGTTTATTTTTTTTTTCTTTTTGTGTACATATTATTATTGTGTATAATCGTGTACATTTGTCGTTTTCATTAGTATACGCTATACTACTTCTCCGGAAACGCATAATTTATTATTATTACATAATTATTTTTTTGGAGGGAAGAGAGGGAAATGTATGGTTTTTTTTTTCGGCCAAAATACGTATAATTATATGTTTTATAAATTAGCCTGGGAATCGTTCGACCGTAATGTGTTGTTTCCCGGTGTTGTGGTTTCCAAATTATTATACGAACGTCTTTGTGGAATAATCTAATCCGGTTGCATTCTCGGCATACACCAGTTCAAAATCAAGATCACGAGTTCTAAGCAGCTATAGAGAGAGACCACCAAGGTTTTGGTTAGAGAAGATTGTGTTGAAGAAGACATAGGAGATAGAGTGGCAGAAACGTAACGGGCGAATCGTCAGCGGCAGCTGACCGGATCCGTATTCGGGAACCTATTCGGATTATGTACGAAAAGTCAAGTTACAATTTTTAACGAATTTCGTTTGACGAATATGTTTTGTGCCGAATTTCTGGAAAACAGATATTTTGACAAATTTCCACCTACAGGACGCGAAGAAAAAGACCGATGATAAACGCGTGCGCTTTATTCCTGTAGTTTGGTTTTCGATAGTCGCGCCGTCGTCGCCGTGCGTGCCGCCGCGCTGTTTCCTTTGCGGTCGCGAGAATCATTTTTTTTTTTTTTTTCCACCGGCTGCCGTGAATAAAGCGCAGTATAGTGTAATGCAGAGATTTATGGAGTTCATAAAAGATTGATAGCCACCCCGAGAGCAGTATGTGTCTCGTATTTTTCCGATTCGCCGTATACAGAAATATATATATATGTTATTATGAAGAAGACAGACAGTGCGAAATTTAGTGGCTCGTAAATCTCGCGAGCGTATAACGCTATAACTATACTGGGTTTTTTTGGTCGTATTAAAAAATTAATAACCTATCGGACGGAAGTGGAATAAATCTCCGGTGTCCTCAGAAATACGTGTTCGGGAGCTGTGCGGACAGACATCCAAATCTTAATTGGATCATAAGATTCGTTCAAACCGGATTCGGCTGAATTTAATCAGGATTATACTGTTTCACTTCGAAAAGAAAAAAAAAAAAACGCACGGTTAGATTGAGTTTCGGAATGTCGGGTTGGGGGGGGGGGAAAAACATATTTAAAATTAAATTAAATACCCATCACAAACTATACAAACGTTTTATATATTTGCCCGTAAATCTATTTTATAAACAGGTATTTTATCGTATTTCAACCCCGAAAATGTCCGACGGCGGATATTAAATAGCATTCCAATCGAAAGTGTCGGCGAGTATCCGAAAAGCGCCGGGGTTTGACACAGTACACCGGGTAGAGAAGGAACGGCCCGAGGATTATCGGATATTTTTTCTCGACGTTCCTCGTCGCCGTCGCACGTAATATTTCGTCCTGTCGTCTTGTTCGTTCGTTACGACGACGATCAGTGACTATGATTTTTCATAGGTAAAAAAAAAAAATAAATACACTAAAATTACGACGTGTTTCGCGTACTATTTACCGATATTCGGCGGATCAAATACGATTGGTCATATAGAAACGCCAAAACAAAAATCTGTAACGAAAAATACGGACAATTTCGATTGTTAATTTTTTAGCAACAGACCAATATAGTTTTCGATTTTATTATAATATCGCAACGGTGTTTAACCGAACACTTGACTCTCAGAATCGTTTTACGCACGTAACAATTTTGTCGTCGCGTACGGTTATAAACTAAATGACCCTGACGCGAACCCTATACCTTCTCGGCTTTCCAACGATCAGTATCCTGCATATTTGTGTTTATTTTTTTACTACTTTTTTTTTTTTTTTTTTTTTTTATAACGACTGTGTCCAAGCGCAATCGTTTGAAATCCGAAACACCGCGCACCGACGGAAAAATCAAAATACGAGTAAATACGAACCCGATATTATATTATTTCAAATAGCCGGTGATATATATATATTATTAGATTATTCGTATTATAAGACCCGTGCTCGAGTTTTCAAAGTTAAACGTACATTTAACGAGATAATAATAATAATAATAATAATATTGTTGTTGTTGTTGTTGTTGTTGTTTTATGATAATAATTTAATTTTTCTAACGTATTTTACTGCGATTTATTTTATGCGCGCACAAACACGCCGCGGGCGCCGTTTTTTTTTTTTCGTTCTAACGTCGTAAATATTCTCCGGACGCGAAAAAACTCCAATAGAAAATGACCCGAACTCGAAAAACGTTTGCCGCCGGTTCGTCTATACGTCGGACGCCCCGCAGTTCGGTGGCGTGGCCCCCAGGATTTTTTTTAAAAGAGGGTATTTTAATTTTCTATTGAAATATACAACTTGTGAGGCGGGAGGGGGTCACACATCCTTATTACGTCGTTAATCTTTCGTAAAATATGCGGCAGCTTTTGCTTCCATAGGTTACCATCAACGGTATACGGGTATATAGAAGATAACCACAACCAATAACCATTATTATGTATTTCACGCGTATTATTAATATCTGACATTTTTTCGCGATAAATAATAATAATAATAATAATAATATCAAAATTTGAAATTGAATCATCATTAAAACTACACGGTTCACGGCAGTATCCCGAAATATTATTTAGTATAGTATAGTATAGCTAATATATTTGTGGCTTAAATACGGCAAGGAGGGGGGGGGGCGGTATCATTAACATCCAAAACGCACACGGCGAAATTTTAAAATTCTTTGGACACGGACAAATCTTGTGGACCGAAACACACACATCCATTTCGCTATAAAAATTCGATAAACAACGCGATCGTTGTGTCTCGGCTGTTTACAATATTTTAACGGTGACGATACGATTGGTGGTCGCCGACACGTCGAAAAAAAAAAAAAAAAAAAACCTTAGTTTTTCAACTATTCGTTTTTATCGATATTTATTACTTTGCGACCGTTTTACGAATATATATATATATATATATATATATTAAAATATATTGTACAATAATAGTATATGTTTTGTCTGGACCGTCGGCCGTAAAAATCAATTGGCCGACCTCGAGTTCGAACGACAACAAACAGAGAGAAAAAAAAAAAAAAAATCGTTTTTAGTAAAGACTCGATTTCGCGTGTAATGCCGTCGTCGGAACAAGTCTACCGCCTTATGGGTTAATATTTATTATTCTCGATATATATATATATATATACAGGACAATTCATTAATCTCGTTTTTCTCGGACGATTTCGAGTAAATTTCAATTTCTATTACCGTCAGCTATTACGGAATGTTTTAAGCTTTGTTTCCACTTTAATTTTCAAACGGATACCGGACAGAATTCCGGTCCAATCAACGCAAATTCGAAAATTAGAATATTTGTCCGAAAACGTACATAATTTATATAGGTATTGTTGTTGAATTTACCGTTTAATAACAGTTTAGAATTTACCCCGGGGGGGATTGATTGTATGGCGAAACTCGGGGGGGGAGGTGATACATCGATCATAATAACGGTAACGGATCACCCTGTATACATTATAACAATATAGAAACGTGCGTGTACTACACGGTGGTTTCTCGACTACTGCACCGGCGGCGGCGGCGGCGGCGGGCTTGTCCGAGAAATGTCTCGAAAAGTTATTGACGTTCCGACTAATTTGTTTGTACAATATATATAAAATGACGCCTATATATTCTTGTCGGGACATTTTTTTATTATTTTTTTTTTTTTTCTCTGTTTCTACCACCATACATTTATTAAACGGGTCGTATTACCGCCACTCGGATTACTATATATATATATATATACGGCGGTTCGGAAACGAAAACGTAGTCGAAATATCAAACGTTAAGTATATAGGTATTTTGTTATACCGTTTTTCGTTTTGACAGCTCGTGTATGTTATGGACCCCCCGCGGCAGACGTATTCGATCAAATATTTTCCGTATCGACGTTTCCGTTTTCTCCGCTGTCATAATGTATACCTATACTCGTACCTAACGCTTACCCGGCTTTAGACGCGATTTTTTTTTTGTTGTTTTTTTTCGCCATTTTAATTTCCATTTAAATTTAAAATTTAATTATATCGAATAATCTTTGTCTCGCTCGAGGAATGAGGTCAGCCGTAGGCGCTGCCGCCGTTTCCACATCTGCCCCGATTTAACATTATTAATTGTGCAATTAATATCTGTAATTGTTGTTATCACATAATGTCCAATTTTTACAGAAATCATTTAGTAGTCCGTTCGTAGTGCGCCGCTCCTAGGGGGACAATCCAAAATCTCCCCTTACGCTGTCCCACCGTTTTTGGTCGATTTCTACACGTACCCCCGGACAATACACCACGGGACCTAGTGCTTTTTAGGATTCCCGATAATTCCCGTTCCGTCATATTTATAATTCCTACGTTAACGATATGTATTTATTATTTGTATCCCTTCCGATCCCCGTTGTCATTTTTCTCCGGGCATAAAATATTCTTAATATTTTTTCATTCCGAAACTCGTCTCCAACCTGCCCGGGCTCGTTCCTGCGCCCCTGCGTTGTCGTCCGTGTTCCGTTAATAATATTTATAATAATTTGTTTTTTATGTAACGTTGGTACACGGTTGTTATGCATTTACGTGAATTATGTGCGCCGGAAGCAGCGCACGACGAATTTTACCCGAAAGTCGTACGCTCATAATAATATGGTTTTGTAACTATTAGTTACGTGTTGTACAATAGGTAGCCTAAAGTTTGCTTAACGAGCGCAAAAGTCCGACCGCACACCGGCGTCAATTTTGCACCGGAAAACCCGAAAGTGCCACCCCCACGGGTGTACAGGACGTTCGCGATAATTATTATTTTTTGGGGTTTCGCGGTGACGGCGCCCCGTCACATTTTGTTGTTCAAATCGGCTTTTCCGCGTTTAGATGGTTTCGTTCGGTTCAACAACACGTCCATCGCCGAGTCCGTCCGAACTTTTTTCTCTCTCTTCGTCCTGACACTGTCCGCTTTCCGCCGATACGCCATAAAACAATTATTGTCGCCGTAAAATGATTATACCGGGTAGGATTTATACATATAAAAAAAGCCGTACCCCGGGGAATTTATAAAAAATAAAAAAAATAAAAATAACACAGTTTATTCGTATTCGCACATCTCACTTGATTTACGTCCGTATTATATTTTTTCTCTAGCGCCCCCTCCCCTCGGATGAATAAAATATCCGCGTATGCACACGAGGGAGAGAAACCGCGCGAAAATAAGAAACGGTTTTGCTGTGACAATATCCGCAGTCGATTACACGCGCTCGTATTATACGCCGCGCCGCAGCTTGTGCGCCCCGGGGAGAAAAGGGTTTGAGGTATTTATTTCTTCTATTTTTTTTTATTTTTTTTTTGCCGTCGGTTTTACATCCGGTATAAATAAAACGAAAAACACTCTAGCAAATTAAATCGTCCAGTAAAACTCTGGTGTGGCGGCGGCGGCGGTCAGGCGACGAGGTTCGTTTTAAAAATCCCGCATTTTATTTACCGGATGTAACCAATTATTACCGTCGTTGTCATCTACGACGGAATCGCCTTGAACACGAACTTGAATGAACACACACACACACAGACACTAAGTTTTTGTCCGTTTCTATAACTCTGCACAGCAGTCACACGTACACATACACACACACACATTTATATATATATATATATATATTTTGTAATAAAAAGGGTTTTATTTTCCGGACGAATTGATTTTTTTTTTTTTTTCTTTCCCGTCTTTCATTCGCTATTTCCGGCTCGGATTACTGTCGCAGATAACCGCTTTTACATGCGTGTGTGTGTGTGTGTGAATTATTTTCAACAGCGTCTGTATAGGGATAACGTGTGTCGCGGATGTTGCGAGTCGTTTCGCCGTATCTCTCTCGATGAAAAACGTGCGCGCAGTCGATAAACATTTTCGCGCGCCCATATAAATAAAATATATATTATACACTGTTCTAAATATCGTTTTCGCGTTTTCCCGAAACGGAAACCGAATTTTTTCCCACGTCGCGGGCGTTTCTCAACGCCAGCGTGGTTGTACGTGTAAGTGCGAATTTTCGGGGTACTAGAGCCACAAACGTCAAAAAAAAAAAAAAAATTAAAAAAATAATAATAATAACAATAACGAACGCGATATTTTATACAAAAATGTATAGGCTGTGAAACTTTCACGTATAATTTCATAATTAATTCCGTAGTATAGATGATGGCCAAAACGCATTATGAAGTTCGAATGTGACGCTGGGGAAATATACGTTAAATATACTCCTCCTCCTCCCCGAAAATTGTACGGACAATACACGGTAATACGCGGTTTACTAAAAATTTAAAAAACAAAAAACTTTAACCAGTGCCTTTAACGTCATGTCTAATATGATTGATACATATTCGGTATTGGAGCAAAGGACGTCGTTTATGGCCATAACGGGGTGTACGAGATTCTGCGTTGCAAAGAAAATAGAATAATCTCTAGGGTAATACGGAGGGAGGCCAAATTTGATGTAGGATAAGACGGTGCCAGGAACATCCAATGTTCCGCCGAGAACGAAAGGGGCACGAATACGAGAGGTCGGCCTCATGATGACGGGACGAGAACGGAGGTATAACGTTTAATCTGGACCACGATTAAAGATATAAAGGTGGTTGCTCGACGACAATAAACGAAGATATATACTCACATATTTCGACATGGTCTTAGAAGATAATGTCCGATTATGATGTAAGTGATAACGGATCATATCGTGAATATATGGAATCGATAGTAATCTAGAAAGTAAAATTTAACAGAAAAAAAAAAATAAAAAATGTACAGAAAGTAATATTAACGGAAAATAAATATACACAAAGTAAATGGCTAGCAAATAGTTTTACAGCGTGTAATTTTCCAGAAAGTAGAAATCCAGAAAATGAAATAGTCGGAATGTACATATTCCAGAAGATATTTAAACGGAAAATAATTTTGCACAACGTTGTTTTCCGGAAAGTGATATTAATTATGTTTCGCAGCGGGGCTACTACTATTTGGATTTCTACTTTCTGTGATTATACTTTCAGGTCGTTTTATTTTCTGGTAATTTTACATTCTGGATTCATAATGTCCGACCGTTTTCTGTTTCTGTTGTGAACTAATTTCTGGTTATTTTAATTACTGTCTGGAACACCTGTATATACGCGCGTCCGAAACTACGCTGTGATATGAAATCAAAATAGTGTCAGTTAATTTTTACGTGAAAAAAAAAAAAATCAAAATTACTAAACAACACTGTTTTACATTAAGCTCGTTAACATTTCGAGGGCCGACGGGGGTTATAGGACATTTATAAGCTAGGCACGCCCACAGACTACGAGCGCCGGATCCGCCCTTAGGTATACGGTGTTCACGGCCGCCTAGCCAGCCGCCACAAGCCGTTTCGTAATTGTCGAAAGTTATTTCCGTTGTTTCCCGCCGCGTCCCGCCGTCCCCCTTTGGCGGCAAGGGGCGCGCGACTCGCTCGCGTCGTCCGGCCACCCGCGGCAACGTGTTCACGGACCGTGTTATTAACCGCGCGGTATAAATTTTCGGTCGTCCCGGCCACTCTTGCCGCGGCGAACTTAGGAAAGTATTATTATTATTATTATTATTGTCGGGGAAAACCCGCGGGCCCGTGACCGATCGACTTACGCGGTCCGTTGAATTCCCGCCGCCGATCAATCAAAAACGATCGGTGTATACGGGGTGGTAACTTCTTTATTTTAAACGAAAATCATAAGTATTTGGGCAATATTGATTTAATTATTTTTTCTGTGTTAGAACCGGGGTACGTTTAAAGTATTATTTCATTTGGTTTTAAATACTACGTCTCGAACGTGGCCCCCACCGTTCTCGTCAATCCACTGAGATTGAAATTTCTGTCCACTTTTTCCAGCATACGTGTACTTATGTCGGCAATAGCAGCACAAATATTGTTATTGAGATTACGTGTATACCAACGATTTAAGGTAGCCCCACAGGACAAAAATCACACGGGGCTAAATCTGGTGATCTGATGTGCTGGCCACTGAAGATCGCCTCTAAGAGAGATGAGCCGTTCGGGGAAGTGTTCGCGCAAGATATTCATTGACCTTCTTGCCGTGTGAGCCGTGGCGCCATTCTGTTGAAACCACACTTCCCCTACATTCGTTTCTTTAACGTTAACGTTCAGAATTGACCGTAACTGCTGCTCTTTCGTTCTCTTCAAAGGTTCTGGGATGTCCATTATGTTTCTTCTGCCACACTACCGGTATCCGTGAACGTGTGTCCGCCCACGAACAAATCGATTTCCGATCAGGCACACGACCCGCAGGTGCGATATTGAAGAAATGGTTTCTGAGAGTTGCGACGATCGAAAGAAAAGTAGGAGGCCTCCTCCGCGGCGAACGCGCGCTCTTGCTTTGTCCACTGCATTGTTTGACAATGAATCAGTTATAAAAAAAAAAAAAAACCTTAGATAACGTGCTTTCGAACAAGCCATAAACCAACGCTGCACTATTAATAGCCGCTCAGTTGCGAGAGTTTCAGATAAGGAAGTGACCACGTCCCACCCTGTATTATACGGAATATTAATAGAAAAGAAAAAAAATTTATATATAAATAAAAAAATACGGCCCCCCCCATCGTATATACGTACGTCTATTATTTAGTAGGTTAGGTTAGGTTTTTTTTTACATTACACCGGGGGTCATGGCTGGAGGAGAACAAAAAAAAAAAAATAAAGAGAATTTGAAAAATTTACGAAACGAGCGGCGATGACAACACTGCGGCGACACCGATAATATGTTACACGAAAACAACGCGATTATCTTATAAAAAAAAAAAAAAAAACTCATTTTTTAAATATATATAAACTGCTATCGAGTATAAAATATAAAATATATGGATTTCATCGATTCGCGTTTTCGGCTATTGCCCGGCGTTGGCAGAGCATATGTGCGGGGACGTTTTTTTTTTTTTCTTTACATTTCGAGCAAGCTGTATTTTATTAGTTTTAATATACCCGCGGTTTATTTTTCCCGGGAAACATTATTATTATTTTATTTTATTTCCCTCCCCCCCTACCCCACCCGGTATAGTGTAAAAATAATCCTAAACTTTCGAGATCCGTTTTTTCCTATACCGCGGCTGTTTTATTATTATTTTTTTTTTATTACAAAATTTAATTCGCACGACGAAATACGATACGTTGAACATTTTGACATCGAGTGTTTAAATCGTAATTTCTATACGGACGTAAAATCCGTCTATTGTCTCGTTCGGAAAATTCACTAGTATATTTTTCATATTTTTTATTTTTTTTTTCAATATTTCCTTACGGTCCGTTGCAACCGCCGCGTTTTTAGCAAAAAAAAAAAAAAAACCAATTCCGCTCGGCATCGCGTCCGCCCGCCCGCCCGTACAACGGCGGTGCGAAAATTGTCCGTCCGGCACCTTTTTTTTTTTTTTTATCCCCGCCCTTTCTATAACGTCGGAATTAAACAACTCATTAAACACGATTTAATATGAATAATATACAAAATTTAAGGCGCAAAATCTGCCGCCTGCCGTACGCGATAAAATATTTATACCTATGCACTCGGTCTCGGGTCGGTCGCACATTATAATATTAATACGAGCGTGATGTTATAATAAATCTTTATAATTAATGGTGGTATACGGTTTTACTGGTAAAAAAAAAAAGAAAAAAAAGAAACACACTTTTTTTTTTTTTAAATATTTTAGAGCAGTGAATGTTGCGGTTTTGATACGAATCTAAAGAGCATTATTAAAAGGAAAAAAAAAAAAAGGTGATAAAATTAAATAATAATAGTACAATATATTTATATAATAATAACATCAACTACGAGCTGTTGGTTTTTTCTGCCATACTATTCAAAAAATGCGTTTTTAATTACACCACGTAGAAAAAAAAAACCTCGGCTCTTGTGTACTTGGCACAGTAATATTTATATGTATGCATCATTTTATTTACATAATATATAAACATATACGCTTGTTATCCGTTTCTCATTTAAAGCATTTTTTTTTTTGTTATTCATCGCCCGTACGATTATTGTCGTAGATTGCGTTTTCAGTTTCTTTCTCTCTCGATTAATAATAATAAAAAAAATATATAATAGTAAAACGAATCTCATATTTTAGTACTCGAGAACTATTCGTGTATGTGAACATTAGTCATTACAATAAAGTCGCGCGTAATATTTTTTTGTCGGTATTATATATAGCGATAATAATAAAAAATAAAAAAAAAAACCTGTAATATTCGTATGCAATTATTATTATTAGTATTGTTGAAAACACTGAAGAGAATTTTATCCGGCAATGGGGACATGCAATTATTCGTAAGTAATCGAGAAAATCACTTGAAAAATCGTATATTTTATACGTTCGACAGGAAAATAATAACGATAATTGTAATTGGATTTTTTTTTTTACCGACCGTGAACTTTAGAAACGTTTAATTTTACGTTCAAAACCAACAAAAAAAAAAAGAAAACAGTTTGAACGCGCAGGGTTAAAAGTTCGAATACATTTACTAACAAATTGTTTTATAAAATCAGTCATTGACCAATAAAAAAAAAAAAAAAAAAAACTAACTGCTATTTTAAATATGAAACATTTATCTCGTATTTTCCGGTACATATCAAACCACACACTCCATTCAGATTTGAAGGTTAAATCTATTCACGAAGAAGCTAAATGCTTCTACAAAAGATTCCACTTCCGTCTTTCCTCTCACTCAAATCCTCTAATAAAAAAAACCTTTCAACCTTATCAATTCCAGGCAGTCCCCCTAGACGACTTAAACGAAAATGGTGCAGAGATCTCTTACAATAATTAATTAAAAAAAAAAATGTAAACTAACAAACAATCAATGTTCCGGTAGTTGTTCGCCCATATTTTATATTCACTATTATGGTTATTTTTGGTGTAAAATTAATTATGGGCAATTCAAAATAGCTTCAACGTTTCTCGTTAATTGTATTTGCACGTTAATACGTTTATGTATTTATCCCATTGAGCTGACTTGCGGCCGGGTAAACGAGTTGCTATAAATTTCATTTAAAATTCTTAAACGGTATTATTAAATTGATAACAATTAAATAACGATTCGCCTAAACGACCGACCGTTTACTACAGCGTTTTTTTTTTATTAATTTTGAATGGTTCATTGTAATTTAGCTAAATTTTTTTAAAGGGTGTGGTGGCGCGGTAATGATACAGAAGATAAATAAGAATTATTTTATTTAACTAAAAATTTACAAAGGGAAACATTGTTTTATTGTGATAAGTTACTTAATGAGAAGTTTGGAATTGCTTGTCTTTTAAAGTTTCGTGGCAGTTCTGATCAAACTCGGTTGTTCCAAATAGCACCGTCGCTAATAAAAATTCATCACTAAAAGTTGTTATTATACTTTGATTTGACGTATTACATTTCTGGTAAAAAGTTTGCTCACAAGGATATGTAGAGCTCTTAATATTGAAATCGTTTTTAAGTGCACATTTTTTTTTTTTTTTTTGAAATTTGAAAAAGAGTCGCGTGGGAACATTTGCGTAAAAATTGTGCACCCCGGTTTCGTTGAAACATATTTTTCGAGCTGCGAGCTGGTAAACTATTAAATCCGTCGACAATTCGAATGCGTCCAAAAACGAATTGTCCGGTAAACCGATCAGCGGACTCCCGGCGGGCCGCAGATCTCACCAGCGACACCCGCCGACTAAACAATCGGCAGTGGACCACCACCCGAACCCCATCTGGACGGTTCGCGTTTTTGTTTTTCGTTGGTCGATTCCGGTCGGTTCTTCGCCCGACCCCGGCGGCTTTGCGTCTCACGGCGCGCCACCCCCCCCCCCATATCCGGTGCCGGGCGGGACGGTGCCGGGCGGGACGGTGCCGTTAATTATTTTATAGAATAAAACACGCGAATTGCGTGTTCCGCGAGTCGGCCCGCGTTGGTATTTGTTTCGCATATACGAGACGTACGTACATAATTACGCGGTCCGTTTTATTAGATTCCGGGCGGTTAATATTATTATTTATATATATATAATTACGCCATTTCTATACGTATATATACGTAGTAGGATCAAAAAGTTCCCGGAATTTATTTATAGAAAAAAAACTATTTTTCTTATCAAATATCTGTTTATTGGAATTAAAAGTAGACATTATTAGCTATCTGTAGGTTTTGTCGTTAAAATTACATTAGTCTCATGTGAGTCGTAATCGTGTCCATAAAAAAATCAAAAAAAATCACGTGTTGTCAAATCACAATTGAAGGTCATGTTGATTGTGTTCTTCGACAATGAAGGGTTAGTTCACTGGGAATTTGTACCTAATGGACAAACAGTCAACTCAAGTTTTTATATTGAAGTTTTAAAGCGTTTAAGAGATTCAATTCGGCGAAAAAGGCAAAGAAAATGGGAAAATGGTTGGTTTTTGCATCATGACAATGCACCGTGCCACTCGTCTTTTGCAGTTCGGCAATTTTTAACGGATAAAAAAATTTCTACAATTCCACAACCCCCTACAGATAGCTAATAATGTCTACTTTTAATTCCAATAAACAGATATTTGATAAGAAAAATAGTTTTTTTTCTATAAATAAATTCCGGGAACTTTTTGATCCTACTACGTATATAGTACGAGGTCGAATTTCCGGGCTCGGCGAAAAACGGCCGTCGGTCTTGCCCGCCACCTCGGCGTTTTGTACGCACGACCGGCGTAAATACCGAAAGCCACGCGTTTCGATAATGCGCCCGCGGTTTTAATGGATTCAACGCGGACACGGCGGCGGTTAAGTAACGACGGGGGTATATAACACCCCCCCCCCCGTACGTATATCATTGTAATTTATATTATTATTTTTAAGTCGCGTGTGTGCGTAAGCAAAACGTTCCCCCCTCCCCGCCGCCCCGCAAAAGTTATGAAACGCGATAAATAAATAAAAAAAAAAAAACGGTTATAAAAAATAAAAAAAGGCGAAAATATCCGACCGGAACGCTGCCTTCGTCATCGTCGTCGATATATAAATATCAAAAAAAAAAAAAAAAAAATCTATAATATAATAATAATAATAATAATGATTGACGACGCGCGCGTAATACGTACGACGAAACTATGTACAAATTGTAATCGGGTAAATTGTACCGTTGATGACGTATAGCGGTCTTTTTTTTTATTTTTTTGTTTCGTTCCTACGCCTTTTCGTCGTCCGAATCTCAATTAATATTCGCCCGGGTGTGCATCGCGTCCCGCCGCGGTCCGTAACGACATTATATACGGGTCCCGTTTATCATTATATAACATTAATTGTTATTAATTTAATTTAAAACGGACAGTTATTGCCGTGCCCGGGTTACCAGATTTCAAACTTCACAACTCGAGAGGAGACGAATACGAATGCATTATGCCGAATGCCATGACTAGGGCTCGCAAAAATGCCCGTGAAAAACCTCAAGAAATGCACTATAAAAATGCTTTTTAATTTTTTCTATAATAGCTGCAAAAAAACGGTAAACAGAATCGATTGCAGTTGTTTTTTTTTTGGTTTTTGGTTTTTAAAAACCGTATTTTACGCCATTTAGTGGACATGTCTTCTTTCTTAACTATCATTAATTATGTATTTAAAAAATTACATTTTATTATTTAAATATTTTTTTTTTTTTTTGGCTGGTCGCTCTTCGCGCAGGTGAATGTTTGATGTGGACCCACCTATAAGCGTAAATTTACGTTAATTGTAAAAAAAAAAAAAAAATGATCTAAAAACTAAGAAAATGCCGTAAAATCGTCAACAAATGCGCTAAAAATGCATTTTAGTTTAAATGTGTCAAAAATTAACAATTATAATACACTGTATAATAATTACATTAAAATAAAAATCAGTATCATCCAAAACACTATTGATGGGGACCTATGTTTTGGAACACCGGTAAAAAAGTCGCAATTGCATATAATTCCCAGCCCTAGTCATTACTCAAATAAAAACTGTTGTTAGACGAGTACAGCGAGTTATCGTCCTAAATCTATAAGACGATTTTGTTTTTATTTTGATAAAGCACGAATTGCATTATAATATATAACATCCATATAAATCAACGAAATTCGAACAAAAATAAAAAATATGAAAACAGGCGATAAAATGAATTTTTGAAACTTTTTTTTGTGAAATGGGACATTTTGGTATGCCGAATAGACTTGTCGGGATTACCGGACACTTAATTAAAAAATATATATACTTCCGTATTATACGGGACATCTGACATCGCCTAGTCATACGTCGACTTTATGTTATTATTATTATTTTTTTAAATTTTCCATTGTTATTAATATTTGATAATATTTATGAAAAACGTTAAAATATGTGTTTTTCGCTTAACTCGGGAAAAACACGCTCCTCCGAAAATTTAAAAATAAATCACGAGATTTTCGGAAAGATCTTTAGTGCCCTAAGAGTTTGTCCGAAGTAGTCTTAAACGGCCATCACATAACGAAAAAAAAAAACATTCATAAAATTAATGAAAATCGATATTAAACCGACAAAACCACTGTTTAGTCAGGGATGTTTTTGATGATTTCAAAATTAAAACGTTGTTAATATTATCAAAATTGTTAATTTCACGACGTTTCTATTAATTAAAAAAAAAAAAAAAAGTAAAAAAATAAAGTTTTATTAGTCGTAAGACATCCGCTTTTAATCCCCGTCGTGGTTATGACACTTGTTCGACGGGAAACGTCATTAGTTATAATAATTTTTATTATTATTTCCGTCAGTCGGACAAACACATTTTTAATTGTTAATTCAACGAGACGTTTTCAATACGATTAGGACCGTTCGACTGGAGCAAAGCAAATAATATGTTTAAACCCGATATTATATTATTGTCGATATTTAACAATTGTATTGTTTCATTTTATTGTCAAATTCTTTCCGTGATTTCGTTTTAAACGAAACCGTAATTACCGTGCAAGACCTCCGTAAGCTTATTTTCCGGCGTAATTGTTTGGTTACAGTTACCGACGTCGGGCGAAACAGGCACAGAACTGACGGTCCGGGAGCTGGAGGAGATGGCGTGTCGGCAACAGCACCAGATCGAGTCGCAGCGTCAGCTGTTGGCGGCCAAAGAGCAGCGGCTCCGGTACCTGAAACAGCACGACGCCA
The DNA here is from genome assembly GCA_956483605.1 of Tuberolachnus salignus. Lineage (NCBI taxonomy): Eukaryota > Metazoa > Arthropoda > Insecta > Hemiptera > Aphididae > Tuberolachnus > Tuberolachnus salignus. Next base: position 20,732,141 of record OY101433.1, read on the forward strand.
AGCACCATCAGGTGGCGGCGGAGCACGAGCGGCTCCGCCGGCTCCGGGACCGGGTCGAGGCGCAGGAACAAAAACTCCGCAAGCTCCGCGCGCTCAGGGGTCAAGTGGACCAGACCAAACTCAACAACGCCACGCTCAGTGAGTATTATAATTATATATATATATATATACATACGTGTAGTGAGTACCCTGTGTCCTCTTCGGACGACTCGGCACGTACACTTACCATCCCCGGTACCCGACGACGACGATATGTACACATTTAACCGTGTGTGTGTGTGTGTGTGTGTGTATGTATGTATACGTACGCCGTACCCCGCGGACACGCACAATAGGAACTTGTTATTGTTGTGTCGCCGCCCCCTCCGTCGCTACGTACGGCCCGCTCTGTATACAACACTCGTTCAACGACGACACGACGACGAAACACTCGAATAACGCGCGAGATTTCGGGAACACCGTCACCCCTGCGCCTATATCCTGCGTATAGGCGCAAGTAATCCGGCGGGCATACCCGGTACAATGCACTCCGCCGTATACACTGCTCTTGGGCTGTGACGTAGTGCTGAGTGTCCCCTGTGATACGGGACAGGATTTCCCGTTTTCGAGGGCCGGCGGTTTTCCTAGGCGCGTGTCGTAAACGATCTTTATATATATATATATATATATATATATATATATATATACAGTGTGTTCAACTCATCTTCAGTTTCGGGTTTTTTCGGTGCTTTATATTTACCTCGCCCCCCTCCCAAGTAAAAAATAGTATCCTAAGATATTCTTAATACCCTGTAGGCAAATATTTGCTCTCGGCCGGGAGCGATGGGGGGGGGGTAAATGTATCCCACGTTAATCTTACGATGTTATTTTGCATTTAATTTAGAATTAAAAATAGGATACGTATGACGGTACTCCCCCGGGCAATAAATGTCTACCGTAGTCTATGATCGTTTCGAATATCGAAGCGTTTTAGCAACATATTTTTTTTTTTTTTTTTTTTCGATTAGCTCTGTGTTTCGGGTTCATCTCCGCAATCACTTTTTCGACAACCGCAAGGTTTTTCGTTTTCAATCCCCCTAATCGCACAGGAATTCCGGACAATTTTGATGTTTTGTTCCTATAGTAGTTTTATCGTTACCTTATACTAGAGTCGCGCGTGACAAAAGTTTCAGAGGTCGTCTGATGTGTAATTCGGAAACAAACACGAGCATTTTTCGAGGTTGCGTGTATACGAGTTACGATGAAAATAGTGATATTAGAATTTACATTGGGGGGGGGGGGAAAAAAGGAAATTTCACCGCTCCGGGACAAAAATTAAAAAAATATCAAAAACACCGAGAGCCGTAATAACACGAGTTTAATCAACTTCTGAGCGTTTTCTAAGTCGATGCGACGGACGAGACCGTGTCGACAATGTTTACGTGGACGTAAACGCTTTTAAAAGCTTCTTTTTTTTCTCGTTTTCCTCCCTGTATTTACCGCGTGATGTCTTTTCTAGTACCCCCCCCCCTCATCCAAGGAGTTTGTAGTTGTAGTACCAGCTTATAAATTGTATAGAATATATTTTTTTTTTTTTGAGAGAGAGAGAGAGAGAGAGAGAGAGAGAGAGAGAGAGAGAGAGAGAAGCTATCCGCGGTCGGCCTTTGATTGAAAAATCGATACGCTTTTGTATTTAGATAAATATACGAGTGTACATATATACAGCACAAAAGCTAAAACGTATTATTATAATGCGGACGTGTATACCTATACCACGTGTGTGTGTGTGTTATTATTATTATAAATCCTTTGAGGCCTGTCGATCTCTCCGTCGTTATAATAATAATGTTTATTTGTCCTAGTTGTAGTTGTATTTATAGGTATTTTACACCCCGGTTAAGAAAACAAAAATAAAATGCTCCCGGCCCAACCCAAGTTCTTCAAGAAGACGTCACACCGGCATTTGCTGTCTTTATTTATTTAACGGGCAGCGATATAGCAAATTACTTTACACTTAGGACGTAAATTGTGACGTTCAAGTTGATCTTAGGGTTTGAACGCAAAAAAATAAAAATCAAAATCAAAAGAGTAATAGCCAGTTATTGTTTTTTTTTTTTTAAATATATGTTTGTTTTTTTTTTTTATAACAATTTTTTAGAAAAAAGCTACGTACAGCCCTCGGAAATATTTTCCTTTTTAAATATTGTTATTCGCGTGCCGTGTTCAACCTAAACGCCACGATTTATGTTCTAAATATAACGTAATTTGCTATATTGCCTGTTAGATAGACAGAAACGGCAAATGGCGGTGTGGACGTACTCTTGAGAAAAAAAGTTTGTAAAAAAAAAAAAAAATACATCATCACGGTGGCCACCGCTTTGGCTTCACTAGGAATCTAAGACATATCGGGCGTTGGGTGTACACCGGTACACGCGAATGGTGTGTTTTTTATACAATCGTACAAAACGAATACGAATTGTACCTATAAAATTATTAGTCACACGAACAGAGGCGGGTTGGGGAGAGATTTCAGCCGGGGAAATACGAAATTACCAGTCTCACGTGTTAACCCACCGGATGTTTACCCGAAAAATGAATACAATTCGAAAATAATAATTATTATTTTACTAATGTTGTTTTCGTAATATTATACGGGAAGAAACGCACCATCGCGACTTTAATTACTCATAATATGTATATATCAATTTTTTTTTTTTTTTTTAATTCTGATTTACTTATAATACGAAACACAGGTTAATATTTAAATTCGTTTTGTAATAGATATTTGTTATTTAAGTATTTGCAACAGAACTAGATAGTAATAGTATCACTGCGGGGTCCGGGTTATCCGGGAAATGATAACAAGATTTTAGAAATCCGACTAGTGTAGGCGACCTCTAATAAACATACATTTTATTTTGGTTTGAACGTATTTTTTTTTATTTTTTTGTTTGCCACAAGCTGTTGTTGTAAAATAACTATTTGAAAATGCAGCCTACCGGGACAATTCCCGAATTCCCGGCGGTCCAATCCGTGCGTGCATACGAATAATTATCACGAGGACATCGCCAAGGGTTATCCATCGCGATGTGAAAATGCGATAATAATAACGAAAATCCGACTTCTCCATTCCTGCATTCCCCTACAGAATTTTCAACCGCGGACGGCACGAGCACCACCTATAAATTATATTCATTTTTTTATTTTCCTCTCTCTCTCTCTCTCTCTCTCTCTCTCGAATTCTCCCATCACGCATTTCCAAACCACAATAAATGTCTACGCAATGTTAATAAACGTCGCGTAGTCGTCTTCGATTCGAATAGTTTGTGCATAACCAATTTTTCGTTCGTCGAATTTATTCGAGTTTTATTTCCGCCGGAGAATACCACCCCGACGTTTTCTCACGATAATACATCCGCCCTCTCGTTTCGCATATAAAATATTATCGGTACGGCCCCACAGCGTTTTGAATTTCGTAAAATAATAGTAGCTGTGGCGACGTACCCGGGAGTTAGAGATGGGCAAAAATTGTTGAACATTGATAGAGTTCGGATTTCCGAGGAAAAAAGCGATATTTTTTCGATGTTTTAACGTCAAATATTTTCATAGCATAAACAAGCAGATAAAAAAAAAATTCATCTGATGATGAAAGGCAATCGCCCATTTTTGTAAGCCTGGGAAGTCGCGTTTTCAAACCTATTTATTTTTGAAAAAAAAAAAAAAAAAAAAAAACAGATGAATACTAAATTACCAAATAATAATAATAAAAAAAAAAAACAATTTAGTTCAAGAAATAAGTATATTAAATTTTATTATATTTAAATGTAAGTTATTTTGAAAAATATATCATATATTGAATACATTATCATAGTGTATCATCTAAAGGTTGTAAAAAAAAAATAGGAGTTTGTATAAAAATGCTTAGATATTAACCGATTTCTTTGTTTATTCAAAGTCAATCCCCCACTATAGAAAATAAACGTTCACTAGGGACAGCCAAATCACCTGCCCATTACTGGCTCGAACAGAATAACAGAAATATTTTATAGGTACCTATAAAATTGTTACACAAATAGTTTAAAAAAAAAAAAAAAAATACTTATACACAAATTGTAAAACATCGAAATAAATAATCTCTATGTTTTCTTTGTTATATCGAAGACTAAACATCGATGATAAGGTTTTTGTTAAATACTTCGATGGTTTTTGTCCACCGCTACCCGGGATTGTGCAATGATTTTTTTTTCTTTCACAAGATTATTTTGTTAGATACGGCAATATGCGTAGTGCGATATGTATTACAACGATTATTATTTTATTATAACAATCGGACAACAGTTTGTATTATTTTTCATTTTAGCAGGAGGGAGTATTGTTTCTAGTGTATTTATTGGGGGATTCGAGTTATAAATATATAGGGGTGCAGTCGTGATAAAAAAAAAAAAAAAAAATTAATAAAAATGTCAGGAATGTAATTATATTAAAATACTATAAAATTCCGCAATATTTCCTTGGGTATTTTATACTGTGGAATTTTTTTTTTTTATCGGTTTTACCGCGACGTGTCCGATCCTCCGTATAACGCTTTTTGCGGCAATTCCGATTAAAAAAAAAAAAAAAAAAAAAAAAAAAAAAAAAGGATGAAGGCGTTTTCGTAATCTATTCCCCTGACCGCGCACGTATATACTATAAACCCGCGATGGGTTTTTGATTAAAAACACACCTGGTGAACTATTCCGAATTATAATATGTTTACGGCACGTAACGCGGGCACAATATTTTGCGTGTTCCATTAAAACACTCTAAACACTCGATTTTGCCTAAACTTAACCGACCCTACCCGCGCCAGTGGCGTGCAGTCGGGGAAATATTACGGCGGGGAGCAAATTTCAGTGTGACCATATACCGGGGGAGAACGGTATTTTACTCGCCAAGGTGTGTTGGTAAGCTTGGTATTGAGTAGAGTTGTGCCGTTTACGAAACGCCGAAACCCGAGTCACATAATCATTTGCACATTTTTTGCATATTATTATCGACATATTTTTTGGTTACTACGTGCTTAAATATATATAAATTGTTTATGATTATGAATTACGAATATTTAGAGAGTAGTTTAATGTGCTTTGAGCAAATGATTTCTGCTTTCGGTAGCTTTTACTTTCGAGTTGACTCTATATATATATATACGGACATGGGTTTCCATAATTTTTATAGACTTAGTTCTCGACTCGATGCACGGGCAGACCGTTGGTTAGGTATCATACCTTACATTTGGTCGCCAAGTCTCGGTCAATAAAGTAACTTTATTGTTTATAAGTGTTTTTTATTGTCTTCAAATCTTTTTCCATTCAACATCCGCCGAGCAGCCGTCAGTCGACGGTGACTTCGGCTTTATTATAGTTTTGAGTCGTACTACCCAGTCCGGCTCGCTACAACGTTGTCATACTGCAATTCGATGTTTCCCTTACTTCGTATAACCTACGTAATTGACCGCCCCTGAGATTAACACACACACACACACACACACCTCACAATACTTTATACAGTGGCGTCATGTGAGGGCGATGGCAAGAGTGTGTACGATTTGCTTTTAAAATAGTCTGCCAAAATAACGTACCATTCTTTTATATAATTACGATTAAATTGTATTTTTTCTATACATTATAGAAATATGAAATAATATTTCATATCTGTAGTCGATGGAAATCGCATAAGCTTTAAATTCTTTCAATCGCTATTACAATTAGGAAAAAAAAATATCGACATTAGTCGATGTCGATATACAGGGTGCGGCGGAGCCAACTGACGTGTTTAATGGGATCATTAGTCTAAGATAAGATAAGCGCAGGCCTATAGTAGTAGTGGTCTATTTTAGTTATGCCGTGTTTAGTCGTAATCATAGTCTGGACAGGTGCACATCGAGGTTTCGTCGTGCGCACGTATTTAAAAAAAAAAAAAAAAAAACCATTCTGTGATTATAACACAAAGGGCTTTACGTGTACATCTTGGCATTCCACGTAACGGATACGCCCCTTATGTGAACACTATTCGATTTTGGATTCGAAAATCGGAAATGACTGGAAGTACCCTAAGTGGACGTGGAGCACCTAGAAGGCGGTAAGAACCACCGAAAATGTGCAATTAAACAGAGAGGCAATTGAGCGTCACCAAGACGTTCTGCTTGGAAGTACGCGGTTGCTTTGCGGACGTTGCGATGTTGGAAACTTATCTGCAGCACAGGTTGGAAGAAATGGCTGAAGAACATGACTTGGAAGACGTATGGTTTTAACAATACGAGGCTAAAGCGCACACAGTTCGAATTTCGTTTGTTGTTTTGCGACAAACGTTCCCTGGGCGGCGGTCGGTCACTCCGAAGGGTGACGTAAGCTGGCCGGCACGCTCCCCCGGTTTAAGCGTGTGCGATTTTTCCTCTGGGGGTTCCTCAAGGGTACGGTTTTTAAACATCGCCGCCATACCGTAGACGGACCCGGAGGAAAGAATCGCCAAAGAAATCGCGACCATACCAATCGAACCGTGCCGAAAATCATACCGAAACGGCAGAGATCGCCTACAGCAATGTATTATGTTCCTGACGGCCGTCATCTTTCATCGATATCATTATCGAAACATAAATTACAAAAAAAAAAAAAAGGGATTACCTAATAATTCGAATAAAACAAACCGTTTTTCTCTAAGTATTAATGTGCGTTATGTATAGCTTCTCAAAACCCATCAGTCAGCTCCGCCGCACCATGTACCAACGGTAATTGCAATTGATATTTGAGGGGAAATCTGCTAAATGACGCCACTGACTGACTATATATACCCCCCCCCCCCTATCCCCCAGTAATACGCACAACATGTATACATGTCTTTTATTATGTAATTTATTTCTTTGTTCGGAACACGATTAAAACACGGTATACATGTGGTGTTCGTAATTTACGTGCCCACTGAAAATAATTTTTTTTTAATTTTTCTACATTCGTCGCGCGTTAAAATATTATTTACACACGCGTAGGATCGATTTAATCCCGTTGGCTGCATATACGTCCGTAGAACGTTTAGCTCAAAACGGGCTCTGGATAAAACTGTATTGTTAGGAAAGCAAAAAAAAAAATGAAATAATAATATTAATCTAAAGGCCGACCGGGTGTTATGGAACGTCGTCATTTCGCTTTGTCCGTAATCATCGCGTTCGAATAATGCTATTACAATTGTGTAGTTGGCGAATACATTAATATTATTGAACGCATACATTTCGCCTCGATATTTTTTTTTTTTTTTTAAATTTTTATTTTTAATTTTTTTTTATTTTTATCAATTTCCGGAGTATCGAACTCCGGTGTAAACTCGATAATAACTATATAAAATATGAGTATTATCGTTTTATGCAACACGACCGATTGAAGTTTTTTTTTCTTCATAGATTCGCGTTCGCCGATTTTAATAACAAAACTATCTAAAATCTATAAATTATAAAACGCATTCATCCGACGTTAAAAAAAAAAAAAAAATAAATAAATAAAAAAAAATTTAATGTTTTTTTTTTTTCGAACTATAACTACCCGCCGCCTTAAGTGTATAGCTTGGGTTAGATTAGCTTAGGTCTACGTGATGATTAACAATCTATTCGTTTGAAATCCTTGTCCGAATCATAATCATCTTGTATTTTTAATAAAAAAAATGTTTTTTTTCTATACGTCTTTATCGCGCTAGTGTTGAACAAATTGTTATTAATGGAAAAAAAAAAAAAAAATGTTTAAAATGCTCCTCCCCCTGTCTGTGCACAGAGCTGTTAATGTTTTCTATTAAACTGCAGAATATAACTATTACGACGGAATATCTAATTAGTTTTTAGACATTTTTTTAGCGATCGTAAAAAAATATTAAATACAGTTTCGAATACGATTAACGTCGCGTTAAACATTTGAGGTTTTTTTTTTTTTTTTAATCTGTACTGTTTTACATATTCGATTAAAATATGTAGATGTAAAAATAACATTTAAACGGCGAAAATTATCATACCGTTTGTCGTATATGTATAACTAAAGCGAACGTTGAATAAAAGAACACCGACAGAATTCGCCCTACATTGACTATAACAATATATAGACGTACCTCCGATAGTTTCGTTTTATTAGTATTGAACATTTTAATATTATTGCTCGTTATTTTGAAATAACAATTAACATTGGGATCTTGCTTTTTGAACGAATAAAAAAAATTCGTTTGACGTTATTAACGTTAAAACAAAACCGGAAAACGGGCCGATCTTATAATTGTACTGTACTGTTGTGTGAAAAGCTGATAAAAAAAAAAAAAAAAAAAAAAAACAATTCGATTTTGGGATTAAACACGGTGCGGGGTTATGCGAAGAATAAAGTCGAAATTGTGCTCAAATAATCTGTTATAAGCCGAAAACGAAAACGCTCGACTCACTACTGATCTGGCCGCAGAAAACGAAATGTCGCGCCACGCCGAATTTCAGTTGCGGCACTTACCAGCATTTGCCGCGATGGTACGGAATTTTATCACAACGGACAGAGCCGGATAATAAATAGGCGAATCGGAGTGAAATAAATAAAACATAGTAAGCAGAGGTAGGTAGGACTGTAGGTCCCGTACTACAAAAGCCCCCACGGCGCGTTCAGACGTCTCGGGAAGTGCCACTTAAAGTGCCACTTACGGTTTAAGTAAATGTACAAAACCTTAACCTTAAAATAAACGGAGGAAAAGAACAGAAATTATTATTATTTTTTTTTTTTTCAGGATATAAAATGTTTGGTTTTAAATTATTACGTTGCGCGTTCCATTTTGATAGTTCTATTTGTATTTCCAAATTTGCGTTACGTTTCGTTCGATGATAGTTTTAATTTTTCGTTTAACGTTATACAGTAGACTCTCGGCACTTCGAACCTTGATAATTCGAAAATCGAAAATATTTAAGTGCGAAACGGCGGGAGACACTACGCAATTCGAATATTTTCGGCCGGATTCTCTACAATTCAAATGTATATACATTTATATAAGGGCCGGTATATTATCGTAATTTATTTCATCGGTAGTTTACTATTTTTATATGTATTTACCGAATTGCCGTAATACCGTACTCGTTTATCGTTGATCACGAGGCGAACATTTGTCGGAATCGAGTAAAACGTAGTTGGTCTGAAAATGGGCCCCCCGGGTAGAGTAACCCCGGGTGTTCAACTCTTTTCAAATTCAAATTATTTCTTTTTCCCCCCTTCGATAAATCGACTTTTCAACTCGGTTCCCTGTATTTCGAATTGTCGAGATTCTGCTGGTATGCGTTTTTGTGTGTGGTATTTTTTTTTTTTTTTTTTTTTTCATTTCATCGCGATAACGACACGATTGTTTTAGGTATTATATTCGGTGTCAATTTTGAATCGAAACCATTTGAAAGAAATAATATTACTCGATATTTTATTTTCGTTGTGAAATAATAATAATATACAATCGTTCGTATGACAAAACTAAACCAACCATTATAATTAGTTTAATTATTACAAATTTACACACACATACATATACATAAAAAACAATTACAAAACTTAACGTTTTATTTGAAAAAATGAAAAAAAAAAAAAAAAAAGGATTAAATTACAATAATAATTTTATTTTCTGTTAATATCTCCCTCCCCTCCTTATGGAAATTTACTTTTATATCGTAAGAATTATTATGGCTAGAGCATAATAATCGCGCTTGATTTTGGAAAAGAATCTAACTTAGACCTAATGGGTGGGGGGGGGAGTAAATATGTATTTTTTTTTTTTTTTCGAAAAAATATATGTCTCGGACGAAATCCTTAGTAACGTACGGTTATTATAATAATGTCAGGGTGAGAGGAGGAGGGGAGTTATTCTGTTGCGACATAACGATTTTACATTTTTCACGCACGCGATTCGAAAATGTAAAAACGTATTTGTTCACGAAAAAAAAAAAACAAAAACAGTATTGCATGACCCAGTTGAATTTTGTTTCCTATTATTTTTGCGAACAATCGCATGGCAAAGTGCAATTTTCCGAACGCCGTCATATAAAGATTATAATTTTCGAATCCGAAAGGCAAAAACAATATACAGCGGCGCGCATTACCCTTGGAAAGTTTGGTCGAAACTTGCTCGTTTGTTTTACGGCAAAGCACACACACACACACACATAGGTCTATCGAGGTAACCGTTATTCAATTGAATATTCAGTGAATTTCACAACAGCCAATTGTATATATATATATATATAAAAAAAATACTTAATAAAATTCGTTTCGGAAACAATATTTTATTATACGAATATTCGGTAAAAGCTCGAAATGATTTAGTAATGATTTCCATAGGTACCCGAGGTTTGCGTTTCGCGGTGAACGTCTGCGGGGGGGAATTATCGATTGATTTCGAACGTTTAGAGTTGTCATTTGTTCGATTATACCGCCCAGAACAACACGCCTACTACGAAAGTTACTGCAAAACGAAATAGAGAGGAGGATGTGTTTAATCCGAAATTTTTTTCGCCCGCACTCGCGTACAGCGTTAGAGTATAAACCGTTTGGATTTTGTACGTTTGTTCGCCAATGGTTTTTATTTCTCGCTTTATTATAATTGAAAGATTGGTGGAGCACCGTTATGCGTATCCATCGTTGTACGGTAAACCGAGACGGCCGTAACGATTAGTTTTCGATTAATTTCGTAACGCTGTGGGTTTAAACGAACAAAAAAAAAAAAAAAATAAAAATATATTACAAACGTTCACAGGATTATTGTTCGTAGACGTTGTTTCATTTGATTTTTAACAAGTTTTCGAACGGTGTAAACTTGCTCCAACCGAACACTCTATAGGAGCTTTCTCGTACCTCTCCGGATTTATACGACGTCGTGTCTATACTTTTCTGAACACACGAAATTCAGTAAAAAAAAAAAATAATCGTAGAAATCTGAACGTTTCACCCACCGACGACAACTTATTCGTTAGCACATCTTCTGGACGTGGCGTAATTCCTCCAACATATGTTGAGTTATCTATAGCTATTTGATATTTTCGAGTTTTCGGTTTGGGTTTGTGCATTTATAGACTACTTTCTAATCAGAATTATAGTTCCGATCATCAACTTTCTCCTACTCCAGGGTTGGTTTCTAAGAGCAAATATTGTTTAGTTTGTGGTATTGAGTAAATAATTTTTTGATTTTCCTTTAAGTTTCTTTAATAATGGGTTAAAACTCGGGGGAAAAAACTGGAATATTTACGAAATAAGGTTTCTGTTATTTTCTACTTTTTCGTTATTCAGTTAAAAAAAAAAATCGTAGAGACGTCTTATTTATAGACTCGATGCAATATTCATAATGTTTTGACGTTTTTCGAGTTAAAAAAATAAAACCAAAAGAAAAAAAAATAATATTTGCCAATTGTAATTAATTTTGGTAGATAAAAATTAATATAGTTTTCAATAAAAATTGATCAATACAGGTGAAGCCTTTCCCAACTTCCTGCATATAACAGTGGACCACCCGCGAGCAGTAGTTTTATTATTATTATTATTTTTTTTTATATAAGGACCCTTTTTTTACAAACGAGATTTAACTCGTAAAAAATAATATCGAATATCCACATAGTATAGTCGCTATTATTTATTTGTACTCGGCCTACTTGTTTTTACCGCGGCCGATTTCAATGAATCCGTTTTATAATATTGTCGTACGGTTTCCAAATATGACGCCACGCAGTTATTTCGTGTATCGAACGAGCAGTTTCACCGCGGAAATTCAAAACCGTTGGTTTTATATAAAATCCGTTATTGGTTCGCAAAAACTATAATATGTCACAGTTTTTTTTATACCGTGTTTAACTGCCGGTGTGAGTATAAGCGAATTATATATATATATAGGAATTGGACGTTTCCGCATTTCTTTAATACTCGCACATTATTTTAAATGAACGACTTTTTACTATTATTGCACGCGTTACGAAATAATTTCACCGAGGCGGTGCGTAATCGATTTTTGTAATAAATACCTCAGAAAACGTTTTCTTTTTTTAAATTCTGAACGAGGCGAGGAATGGTTCGGGTTTTACTATATGATGTGCGTGTGTGTGTTTTTTTTTTTTTTTTTTTTCAGTCTGTCAACCGGTAATCTTGCACCGATTTTCAAGTCGAGCATCTTTTCTGAAAGCGTTTTAACGTTAGATAAACGGGACGTCAAATTTCCAGAAAATCGTTAGCGATTTCCTTAGTCATTTATGGACATTTGAAATTGTCTTAGTTTTCCTAGGTTTTATTTGGTTTTATGTGGACGAAATTGTTTTGGCCAAGCAAAAAAAAAAAGGCTTGAGAATATCACACGAGGTTCAAGTTGTACTTAGTAGTAAAAAAAAAAAAAAACCGTAATTTTCATTTGATAATCGTTTAAAGTGGAAATTTCGACGAAAATCGTATAAATGGTATTCGGTCCCGTATAAAAACGCGTATCGGTTCGAAACGAAAACAAAAAAAAAAAAAAAAACAATTGTAATTTGTCAATTTTTTCTCTGCGATTTCCAACACATCCGAAACGGTTTATACAGGATTTTTGCTCGGTATCCTTTTTATCGTCAGCGACGATATTCGTCGGATATAAATATTAAATTTTCCCGTCTACACGCGTACACGGTATTTTTTTTTTTTTTTTTTAAACTTTCTCGACCGTGATGCAATGTAGTAACGCGTCCACGGCGCTATTTTTATCGCGGGCATAACGTCCGCCGGTTTTCTTTGTAGGGGAGCGGGTGGGGTCGCCGCCGATTCGTCAAACATGAACGTTCGAGTATATAATTATAAACGCCGAGTCGTAAAAATATAGGTAAACGTCAAAGCGAGAGGGAGAGAATGAAAAAAAAAAAAATAAATAAAAGCAAAACAAAAATAAAAAGGGACGCTATACTGACCTTCGGCTCTCCCCGTCCACAGTCCCGACCCTCTAGCGATATCCTTTGTCGTCGTCGTCGTCGTCGAAAAATTCGAACACGCCCTGCGACATAATAAATTACGCACGAGATATTGTATTATATAAGACGCGCGTGTCGTGGGTGATCCATATATACGAATACAGGGCATTTTACGCATAATAACAGTGACCCGGTCGGAATTGTGACTTGTATTTTTTTTTTTTTTTTTTTTTTTTATACAAGGGGCTCCCAGAACCGTACACCGTAACGTTTATATAGCGTGTCTATAGCATTGATGGTGGTGGTGGTGGCGGTGGTGTTGGTGGCGATAAGGGGTAGGGATGCGGGGCTACGTGCGTATAGGTTCGACGAAACGGTATCGCTAAAACCCCGGGAACGATAATAATTTTTTAAAAAACATTTTTTTGTTTTTTTTTGTTTTTCTAATCGCCACTGATTGTCGCGTGATGTCGGTACGGCGGCGTCGGCCGGAGGAAATAACAATGAAACGCCGGCGCCGCCGCGAGGAAAACGGAAAACCAACACGGGGTTTTTTATACAACAATAATCGTGATTTTATGTATATATATATATACGAAGTCTGTTCAAAAAGTACCCCGACTATAATTCGTGAAAATAGAAAATTTATAGTATCGTAAATGTTATTAGATTGAAATAAAATAGAGATAAGCAGCAATTTTTTTCACTAAAATCTCGAATGTTTATCGCTATCTAACCATCCAACTGTGCGCGTTCAAAGTAGACGAGTCGTGTGTATTGGGCGATTTTTAAGACGAATAACATTCGCGAACAACGTGTTAATATTAAATTTTGTGTTAAACTTTGTCAATATTTTACTGAGACTCGTAAAATGTTGCGAAATGCTTATGGCGATCAGTGTTTAGGACGTACTTCAGTGTTATGACTGGTTTGAACGTTTTAAAGACGGTCGGGAATCATTAGTTGATTTGGGATGACCCACGTTCAGGACGTCCTACAGACGATGCTCGTGTGACAAAAGTCGATGAAAGTGTGCGGTCTAATAGACGTTTAACTGTTCGAGAAATTGCGGAAAATTGTAACATATCGGTTGGTTCATGCCATGAGATCCTGGTAGAAAAACTCGGAATGACTTGGCACCAGCAGACATTTTTTTTATTTCCAAAACTAAAATCTCCGTTAAAAGCACAATTAATTTTCTTCTACGATAGACGAAATAAAAGAAAATTCGCTAACGGAGCTACGAGCAATTCCAGAAACTGCTTTCCAGGATTGCTTTCAACAATGGAAACGTCGTTGGCAAAAGTGTATAAACCAAGAGGGAGAATATTTCGAGGGCGATAAGTCTCAATAGCTTGTAGGTAAGCACTATAAATAAAAAAAAAATGAAAAATTCGGGAACTTTTTGAACAGGCCTCGTGTATATATATATATATATATTAAAAACGACCGTCTAATTTTAAACCGCTGATTTCGACGGGGCGAAAAGTACAGGACAGATTGACAGAAAGTGAGAGAGAGAAATAACAAAATAAAAGCAACCGCGAACAATGATATAAAGAAAGAAGAAAAAAAAAAAAAACGCCTTTACCACATTTATACCGACCGTTTTAATAACGTACCCCCTAGGTACGCGACGGCGGAACGCGAGCTAAATTCGTAATCGGTCTTTTACGACGAGTTCGTCCACCTAATTTATTCTATTGCATTTCATCATGTTTATTATCGACACCGGATACTCGTAGGTATATTCCGAAATTTTTTTTTTTTGGCAGTTCACATTTTCATTTTCCCTATGCCTACGACGCGTATTTTGTCCAGGACAAAATTTCCAACCGAATCGGCGATTCCAACGTTTTAGATTCCGGGCACAGCGAACAATGTATTTGTTTTACTACTTTTACACGGTTTTTTAATGGACAACTTTTCTACCAGACACGCCGTTCCGATTTTCAAGTGTGGCATCTTTTCTGAAAGTATTTTGAATCTTGTTGGTGCATTAGAGAGGCAATTTTTTTTAATTTTTATTTTCGTTGTAGTTTTTTTAAAATAATTGGGACAATCCGGGATTTACCCGATTTCCCGGCTTTCCAGGCCGTTCCTGATACTTTGTAGCAATTAAATATCATCGTATTCGGCTGTACACTTTGGAAGTAAATCGAAGTTCTTCTCAACGGGAATAAAAATCCATTTCATTTGGAACGTTTCCATACCGCTGTGTATTTTTAGAACGCGACGGACTTTTATGACGATTACGACATAGTGTCGTCTTTTGAGAGGGGTAGAGTTATTGTGCGACATTATCGTACGTATTTTTTTGTATTTTAATAATACGCATTGCCGGCACTACGGTCGGTAAGACATCACGTGATTTAGTTTCAATATAAAATTTATATTAACCCCCAAGAAAAACTTTATCATCTATGCTGATTTCGCTTTATATCGCGTAATTCGATGGGGTATAACTACGTTATCGACGAACATGGTCTCGGTGGAATATACCGAAAATCAATTCGTTCGCATTTTCGTTTTGCCTCGAAAACGAAAATTAAACGGATTAAAAACTGTTTGTCCGGACATGTGGGATATTCGCGGCTAAACACGTGTCACCAAACTCTGCCAAATCAAAATAATCCGGCGTTTAGAACCATATCCGACTAAAAGCCCTAACAATTTCAACTAGCCCCGGGATCACGCATATTATTGTCTATACGCGTAAAGAGGCAGGCTGCCCGTCAGTCTGCGGGTCTATAGAAAGCGACTTCCCCATAGGAGGCGTAGAGTTCTGATATTTTGAACATGAGCGGCTTTTGCATTTTAATTTCCGGTCTTGAAAGCAGAATTTTTAATTTTTAATTAATACGTTTTCAGCCGTAAAAGCCGCGAGTAAGACGCGTAGAGCTCTCCGACATGCCGAGCCTTCCAGGGTAATACAGCTATAGTTATATATATACGTACTCCGAGTGAATTTTTTTTTATTCTGATCGCCCAACCGGGAGCGATACGATGCACTACATTGGGATTTTTTCCATCGGTCGTTTACCGATTTTCGTCCAACTTCGAGGGGACCGGAGGCATTTGTATACTATCCCCTACAAGTGTTCTGCGACGACGTTTCCGGTGTATGACGCGCGCGGTCCGCACCTAACGACGAGGAATGAAAACTCGACTCGGTATTTCGATTAGCACGGTGTCAAATAAATTATTATTTCCTCCGCAATAGCCGGGGAATTCTCGTTTAACCGAAAATAATTGAATTTTATATATACCTATAATAATACAATAAACCGCAGCCTTTCGGTTACTATTTTATTTTACCCGGCGTATAATATTACGAGAGACAAGTCGCGCGGCGGAATCAATCGTCGTGACCTTTCTAAACGATCTTTTATTATTATTAATTGATTAATTTTTACACTCTTAGCGGACCCTTGAATGTATTGGTTTTACTATGATGCGCGATTTTTTTTTTTTATTTTTTTTTTTTGTCTGTGAACATCATTTCGTTTTTGATTTTCGTTGTAGTTTTCGTAATAAATAATGAAAATGTACGGCTTATTTATTTTCGATTTTGTCTTTTTGTTGAAATTCGATTTAAAATAATCGTACAGCCTGTAATTCGCACGCGTTATTGATATTAGCGTTTACAAGGTTGACAAAGGTGGACAAATTTTCAGAACGTTCGGGCGATTTTTAGGATATTTATAGACATTTGAAGTTTTCGAGTTTTTTTTTTTAGTTTTCATTTATGGTTTTATGCGAATAAAATCGTTATGGCCGAGCAGAAATCCATGTAAATGTTACACGAGATTCATTGTAAGTTGAACTTTGTAGTAAAAAAAAAGAAAAAAAAGAAAAAAAAAGTTGAGCATAATTTAGTGTTTTTTTTTTTGTATTAAAGCGTTTTAGGCAATGATTTATCGTTGCGTATAGATATAAATTAAATTTCTCTATGCATCGCGTACCTTTCCAACTGTCCGTGAGCTAACAGTGAGTTAACTGTCCGTATAATAAAAAATATCATTTTTTTTTTTCTTCTGTTCGCGTTAAATTCATCTCGTCCGTTAATGTTTTTTATTCGGGGGTTTTTATTTAAAAAAAAAAAATATGTTTGCGTACATTTAAAAAAAAAAAAAAAAAAAAAACGTTATGTATAGTTGGTACACACGCTAGAGAGTTTTATTTCTAATTAAATTGTTTAACGCTATAACCGATTTTTACGCTTTTTCGATTATCGCCCGGTCGTATTGTAGTTTTACCGTACACAAATATATATTTTTTCCCCTCCTTATTTTACAGGCGATCCTCATTATCCTCGTATATACGCATACACCGTATATCCAAGGATGGGTAATGGTTTTTTGTTGTCGGCGAACAATACGTGATGAAAGCCGACGTCGGCGTATATTCATCGTGAATTTTTTACTAAAAAAAACAAACAAACTATATACGTTTTGTTCAGACAAAAATATTATAGTGTTACCTATATATATATATATCCGCGCACGTGTATACAGGATGACCGCGTCCGCGCATGGACGTTTACCGACATTTCCGACACCCGACGGACGGGTCGCCGCTCGGAGGACGTTTCGATAAATCCCCCGGAACGCGTCGATTTGATGAGCGAGAGCTTCTTATTTTTTATTATTATTTTTTTTTTACAGATTTAAACTAAAGACACTAAACGGTATAATGTTTATGATAATCTCGTGCGATATTCGAGCTCGACTTTTCTTTGAACACGTCTCGCAATACCGGGACGGGATGCCCAACAATTTTTTTTTCGTTTTGTTCTTTATAATACGGGAACGTCAAGGCGCCCCCCCGAAGGCGCAATCGAATTTCCACCGGTTTACGCTCCGCGAGACAATCGCCGGTTCGCGATACAAGAAACGCTCTGTATAGCGCATTCGGTTATATTTGCACTGTAAACGTGACACCACACGAAAAACCGAGATGAGAGGAATTCAATTATATACGAACGGAAACTAACGGTTGTACGAGCAAACGCGCGACATAATATTATTGGAGCGTATTCGTTTTTTGTCGGCCCCGATTTCCAGTTGTATTTTTTTTAGATTCCGAGTAGACCGACAAACGGTATTATACAGGGTGTTTCGGATAGAAATGGCCAACTCTCCGGCACGGTACTCTCTGTATATATAGTTTTTGGAATTTTTTTTTTTTTTTTTGATGTCAAAATCTCGGGTTTGCCAGTTTTATTTATAAAATATCTATAAAAATAAAAAAAATAAACCATACCGGCGGGGATAACTTACACAATTTTCGTTGTATTAAAATCGAGGTAGGTTTTTGTTAAAAACGATCGTTATCGCTACTTTTTTTGGTATGGCGCACATTTTTTATTTGTATGTACATTTTACAGGTATTTCCGTGGAATCAATAATTTCTTATATTCAAGTGGTTCTTCAACGATGCTATCAGTAAAATACGGCTATAATTTGATTGTAAAAAAACCAAATAAATATCGAAAATAGTTCGTTTTTATTATTATTAAAAATTACAAGCTTTATACAGCTGATAATAAATAGTTTTACTTGGATGTGTTTTTGTTTTTCGAAAACATTTATTCGGTTAGTTTTCGTCCAAAACTTTTGCGCGTCGTACCTTGTAGAAAACACGGGTTAAGGAAGCCCGTGGGAATTTAATATTTCAAACGATATTCTTTCTAGTTACTCGAGACATAATATATATATAGTTTTTCTAAATGTGTAGGCAAAAACGGATGACACACACGCCGGTCCGTTTAATTCCGATAGCGCGGCGGCTCGAACTTTTTTTTATTCTTTCGTTTTTGTTAGATATACGTATGTCCTGTGTGTCTTTTTTTTTTTTTTTTTTCCACTAACCCACCCGCGGCGAAATGATACGTACGATTTTTTTTTTTTTTTTTTTTACACTGCTGCCGCGCGTTAAGGCTTGGTTACACAATACTACGAGTTGCTGACCCGACAGTGGACAGCTACTGTACCAGCGTACTTGCATGTGGAAGTAGCTCAACTCGCCTGATCCGGTCACACAAGTGAATACGAGTAAAAAGCAATAAGCACGTGGTGGTCATTGGCTTACAAGCTACCGTCAATACCGGGTACACGGATACGAGTCACAAGCGAGCTGCTGCTTGTGGTGTGAAAAAACAAAAAAAAAAAAAAATACGTTGTAGTAACTGGTATGGCGAGTCGTCACCGGCCGTATTTTAGGTACCAGGTACCAACTCGTACGATGTGATCACACGATGCGAGTAGCTGCACCGCAGTAACTGACACGGGAACTTGGGTCGTTTAGCTCGCACTGTTGTGTGACCGAGGCTTTAGTTATTAAAATACTATACCTAACCGACGCGACGTTTAATAATAATAATAATAATAATAATAATAATCGAGGTCTGGGGGGGGGGCGGTAATAATAATTTGCAATCGCCCCGGTATCTTTCACACCGCGATAATCATCGCCAACGGGGGGGGAAATACCGTCCCCGGAACGACGAAATTATTATTATTATTCGTCGTTTTTTGTTTTTATTTGCCGACATTTTACACGGGGTTTGCCGTGTACCACCTATACATAATATATATATATATATGTACAGCGGCGCAAACCTTTTGTACCGCGATTTTGTGTTTCGAATCGTGATTAATTCACGTTCATTATATTATCGCCGGGGTTTGCCCCCGGGGGGGGGGGGTGAATACGCGCAGACGGCGCGGCTTTCGATTTGTATTTAATTAACATAATAATAATAATAATAATACACAGCGATTGTATACAGAGCGATTGTTTGTGTTGGCCCGCCGTCCGGATACCGTTGTATCGCGCGGGCAAACGCGATAAATATTATTTCGGTCAGTTTGTTACACGCGTTACGGCGTGTCACGGCCACGGCGAACAAACGCGTATTAGAGTTGTAGACTTTTTGGTTTTCAACGACGAGGTAAAAACGCCTCCCCCTCCGCCCCCCCCGATTCGAAAACGGAATAATATCGAACCCGAAATCTCCTAATAATACACAGTCGTCGTGCGGAATAATGAAATAATAGAATTGTATCCGCGGAGGGGGGGCCCTACGGTAACGGGGGGTGGTAATTCGCACGGACCGTCGTAATACAAAAAAAAAAAAAAAAACCGACATTATGGTATTTCGGGGTGGGGGACTAGGGTTGGTAATAATGAAATGTTATGCCCCTTATCAATTTTCCGACAACTAACAATGCCGATGTCCCGGGAATTCCGTATGTAGACAAGCCGTCGTGTGTCCGTGACGTATGAATCGCCCTGTGTACATTATTGTACGGTACGTCAAAAAATAGCGCGTAGCCATGCGCGCCCGTTTTACCGTTTAACGTCAAAGTCAGCTGTTATTTTTTTTATTCGCATAAACGAATACCCAACCCACTCGCGTATATGCGATTATTGAATGAAGTCATTCATAACGTTCTCGGTTCGGTGCCAGCAAAAGTCCATATTTCGCGTTATACGATTTCCCGTCGTTTATATTTCTACTCGTTGCCGCAGGTGCCGGTGCCGACGACGATTTCGCGTCTGACTTTCCCATAAACGCACTGTCCGCACACTGCGAGGAGAGGCCACGGGGGTCGATTGATTTATCGAAATATAACAAAAAAAAAATAAATAAATAAATAAACGTGTTTTAGTACTTGTATCAAAAAAAAAAAAAAACGGTATTCTACAAAAAGTAAAATCAAAGACGTCGGAAATATTTTAGTACATTTTCAGTTTGTATACTACCATATAAATATCGCGAGTATTTCGTAAATATGTTTGTTTCGTTTTAAATGGGTTTTTTTTTGTTGCTTTTTATGAATATTTACAAAAAAAATAAAAAAAAAAATGGGTAGTTACGATATTATACCAACTATTACACGCGGTAATTTCCCGTTTAGTCGTTTTTAATTACTCGTGACAATTTCATCAGAGAGAGAGACAAAGTGCATATTTAAGTAGCGTGATGTATATTTTATTATATTATACGTACAGTCGGTTTAAATTGTTTTCGTAATTATTTTATGTATTATTAATGGCGGATCTTATAACGACCGTCTTTATATAAACGCCGCTATAATATAAGTTTAAAGTCTTTGCCCCGTCAAGCCTACACCCCCCCCCCATGCCACGAAATTGTTTTCTCAAAAATCTCGTTTAGAAAATCTCGTATTTATTATTTTTTTAGATTATCGTGACGTTCGTGGTTTTTATTACGACGTCTGTGTATTATTTTTTCGACTTTCCGGAATACTCGGTCAGATCGAAAAAAAAGAAAAAAAACCAAACATCAAAGTGCCTTTTATTGAAGCGTTTCGAATTTATTCGGCGCACCGAGCAGGTTATTTGTTTTATTTGCTGAATTCCTTGTACTTTTCTTAACAACGGTCGAATATCGACCTGTATTTAAAGTAACGGCGGTTTTTTCTCGTCGTTAGAAACGATCGTTAGATAGAGATGATGTTTTCATCGAATTAATAAACGGTTTTGCTTAGAAATCTGTTACACAAAGGTTTATCAAAAGTCGACGGTTTCTATTGGGAATCTTCGGTTTCGACAAAATTGGTACCGGGAACTGAACAGTCAATTACAGCACTAATCGGTAGCGTAAGTTAGTTGTTTTTTTTTTTTTTTTTTATCCCCGATTTGTTTCCAAAGTTGTCCTACTCGTGTTTGCATTTCGATCCGAGTTCAAAACGGCTTTGAAATACGCGATTATTATTGTCAAAACGTTCACTATTAGTTTAAAAATCGACTTTTATCATAAAAATATTTAATTAAAACGACGTTGGCGTCCGCGTATTTGAATACGAAAACTTTGTGTGGAAAAATCGCTTTAAAACGATGGAAATTAAATAACACAACTCGAATGTTAAATATCTACGGTCTCGTCGTTGTCTTTAATCGTCGTAACGAGCAAGTTCCGAAATCGCGTTGGCCGTGTGTCTGTTTTGTACGCGGACGTGTCTTTGAACGAATCACACAATAAATAACCGCAGTGTGACAAGGACCCGGGGGGGGGCGGTTTTTTTTAAATCGGCTTTATATATGTAAATCCGAACATTTCGGAAACTGGATAAATTATCATTATTTTTTCATATATATATCGTTAAAATTGCCTGTACTCTTTCCGTAACGATTGCAGTAGTAATGCACCGGCCTCCTCTTGACAACGGACGACAAGTACAGATTATAACGTTGTCGGCGATACTCGATTTTACGCGTTACAATTACAAAAAAAATAAAAAAAAAAACGTTCGTCGGTTTGATAATTATATTATTATGTTTGTTTTCGGCATACGCGCGCGCAACGAGCGTTTCTTTCATTTTTTTTTTTTTGTTTTATGTAAACGACAGCCGTTTTCGCGTCGTTAATAATTTTATAAACGTTTCCGTCCGCGCGTTCCCCGTTATAAATTATTCGAAGAATATATATATATAATAATACCGGTGGTCCGGACCGGACGAAAAGCTCCCGGGGCCCGGCGAATATTGTTATTAAAATATTAATAATAGCCAACGTTTTCGGGGCTACCGACCCAACTCCCGTCGTCGCGTCCGTCATAAACAATAAAAATATCGTATATTTTAACCGGCCTTGACTCGTATGTTTGTATGTATATATATATACGGTATGCGCCCGTCGAACACATTGTATAATATTATGTTATTATATCGTGAAAAATATTGTTCGCGGACACGTATCGCCGCCGCCGCCGCCGTCGTCGTCGTCGTCATCGTCGTAGTCGTCGTCGTAGTCGTCGTCGTCGTCGTAGTCGTCGCCGTCGCCGCCGTCGTTATCGTAGCCCGTCGTCGTGTCCGTCCGAAACAATAATTATTTTCAATTTAGCCGCGGCGCGCGGCCGTGATGCGTGCGCCGCGCCGCGCCCGCAGAGTGATTTGTCAACGTCACACCACCGGCACCGTGGCCGCCGCGGAGAAAACACGCGTCCCCGGGCACCGCGCGCGCGGTAAGGGACCGCCGGAAAAATCGGCGACAGACGAGACATCCGTTGTTAGTCGGCGGCGCAGCAACAATTTTTATTAAAAAACTTTTATTTTCTCCAGCGCTCTCTCTCTCGCTCTCTATCTCGCACACCGAAAACCCCGTATGATTACTTGTATACGACTCCGTATGCCCGAGGATTTTACTTCGTATTTCTATTTTCGGTTTCGACGGGGGTCTACATGGCGGACGGCGATTCCGGTGGTTTACCGGACGGCAAACAACGTGTTGCGCCATCGTTTGTTTCCAATATATTATAAAAAAATAACTATAAACTTATGCTAAACCCGAGGGCATCGCGCGAAAACCGCCCCCGGGATCACGCGCAATGGTAACACGCGCGTTTACTTCGTAGACGGTCTCTCTGGACGAGTCACGTTAATTTCTTTATTATTATTATTATTATTATTTCTTTTTCGTCGTCCCGAGATATAAAAGCAAGTTAAAAACGCGCGATCCGATTTACTTCCCGGGCTTTTATTTTTTAGCCGCTTACGTTCTTGAGGGTTCGCTTCCGAGCACAATAATAATAATACAATATTACTTACGCTCGTTATTCGCGTACACTACTGCCGGCGTTTTAGTCCGACCCGGGGGGGAAACCTTTGATAAGTAAGTACCCGCCCCCCCCCCGGGCTGCCTCTTTCGACTTTAGAATAAACTCGGAGATTTTATATCTTTTGGAATTTTTACAGGTGCGTCGGTTTTATTTCTTCTTTATTGCTTTCTGTCCGCCAACGAGGGGTATCGACCCGAACACTCGCCCGGACCGATCGAAAACTGTTCAAAGGAAATTATTTATAGAATTTCCGATCTAGTTGGCGCAAAGTTTTTTTTGATTAACGCGAATACAATTCGTTCGGCTTCTTCGATTGTATTTTGACAAGGTTTTTTTTTTTTTTTTTTTTACTGGTCAAACATTTTTAGCCGTATATCGCGATAATAATTTTTTTTTTTTTTCTCAAAAACGTTTGAATTTCAAATTTCGACGAAATTCGTGAATACCGCGAAAGAGCCCACAGCTGGACAGGCGAGGACAGACGACCGGGAATCGATAGATTGCCCTATGCTAGACATTATAATTGGTAATTTACTGAACAGTACGAATTATAATGATTATAATATTATATAATTTATCGTCCAATTAACACGTGACCGGCAAAACGTGTGTTTGTATACCATATTATTATTATTATTATTTTTTTTTTTCTGTTAATATTCTACCCTTCTCGGTCATCCCGGATATACAAACGCCAATAAATTCTCGTGCGCCGGATGCGTAGACATCACTTCCGTTGTCCGGACAACGGCGGGGCGGGCTCGGGATAAAAAAAAAAAAATAAAAATATTCCCGTCGTTTTCGATTTTTTTGTTGTTGTTGTAATTTTCATTTCCCCTCCCCCGCCCCTTCAAATAAACACGGCAATAATTCAATTCCGCACTCCGGTTGCCGCGCGTTTACGATAATTATTATTATTATTATTATTTTACTATAGCGCGCTGATGATACTGTCGGTAACCGTCGCCGTCGGCCGCGCCGCACGGCCACCACCCGGCGGGGCCGTTCGGTCGAAACGGCCACTTATTGCCGTTTTTACGATGTTTTCGGTTCTGTGGCACGCAAGTTGAAACGTCGTTTATCGCCGCGCAACGTTCCGGAAAACGATCGGTACCGATTTTCGGGTACCGCAAACGACCCGGACACAATATCGGACAGCTGCTAGCGCGTTACGCCGCGCCATATTCAACGGATGCCGAACATTTCGCATATCCCACCCGTTATTCCGTTTACACGACGATATTATGATGACGATGACGATCATCATCGTCGTCATCATCATCATCATCATCATCGTCATCGTCATCGTCATCGCGATGATGACGATGTAATCGATCGGGCATCAACACGAGATAATTCTCTTTATCCGCGACGGGTTTTATAGTGTGGATTTTCCTCTTGTTTTCTCCGCACGTTATTGCGCGGACGCGTGTATCTTTGTAGTTTAAAAAAAAAAAAAAAAAAAACATTTTTTTTTTTTCTTTATTATACTGTAATAATTATAATGACCGAACGCCACCAAAATCAAATTTACTCGAAATCGCCTGGGACAAACGGATTACACTCTGTGTAATAAGACTCGTCTCAATATTATTCCGCGTGAAACACGACACGAGTCGATCTTCATCCAAATCATATTAATATTACCTCTATTGTATTGTATTGTATTGTACGTACACAATCGCTGTAATGAGTTTTGGATTTAAATGATAAAATAATGGTTTTGTAACTTCAGAAAAGTATCGGTTTCCGACTTATGCCATTTTCCCCAAAGATCGTCCATTTAATCCCGTAATTCGTATGGCTGCTTTAGTGAATAACTCATGTCACTTGTATTTAAACCACGTCGATAAATTCAAATAAGTATCAAACAGTATAATATCGATATATTTTTAAGTTCGTTACGGGTTGATATGGACGATTGATATTACTCGAATAATAAAAATGTTTTTTTTTTTTTTTTTAAAACGATCTTAGTAATTATTGTATTTGTAAAAAAAAAAAAAGAAAAAGAAATAGGCGCACAATAATGCGCAGGACTCTGTATAATTATTATCGTCCGTATATCGTCGCGTGTTGTCTCTATAGACTGGTGTACGTATAATTTTTATTAATTTCATCCGCACGAGTGTTCTATATTTTTAGGATGTAATTTGAAATTGGCGGCGTACAATTACGTCGTATAACGTTTCGAAAAAGTTCATTGAACTCCGGCAACGATAGACGAGAGTGGTATACCGGGCAGCGTTATATTGTTTCCGACTAGTTGAGAAATGAAGGGAAAAAAACGCGATATATATATATATATATATATATATATATATAAAAAAATAAACATGTTTCCGTTCTCGTCGTTTTTATACGTCGATCGTATAAAATTACTGCGTTAATTAGTCACATCCTCTTATAATATACGATTCGCAAAAGTTACAATAATTGACGTTGTCTCTCGTATTCAACGAATGTATACTTTAAAGTTACGAAAACCTATGTGGGTGGGTACGTCCGTTTTATTAATATCGTAATTATGATCACGCAGTCGCGTCACGTCAGTTTTATTAAAAAATTAACGCGTATAACTCGAACCCATTCAGGATAACAGGGCTGCTGCTGATCTTCGACCGTGCTAATTTTCCGGGTTCAAATACGGTTTTTGAATAACATTATTTATTTAACCACATAGATAATCAAAAAATATGTGTAGGCCACTTATCACAACGATTTCGTCGAATGGGAATGTGCGGAAGACTATTCTCCGGATGCTGTATCCCACGTGTTGTTATTTTCAGGTTATGTTCAAACATTTTTTTATGTATAGTCTATTATTATCAAATAATTATTGCACAGACATCTACACTAAAACTTGATTAGTTTACGTAATCTATTTCTGTGCTATATTTTTTTTTATAACGGATAAAAAACTTAAAATGTTTTCTTAAAGAAAAAAAAAACAAAACTAATGTCGACGATAAATAGGAAAACTCATAACAACCCATTTAATTGAAACGAATACCTTTCTATCTAAACCGCCGATATTAAAAATATCAAGTCGCCTGCTCATATTTATAAATCTTGAACAATTATTTTGTAAATCTCGATTTGTTGAGTTATAAAGAAGAATACTTTAGTACATCTAAAAAATAATAAGTACAAAATACGTCTTAAAAAATGTACGAAAACTAAAATATGCAATATCGTGAAATAAGCGAAATTGACTGGCCAATAAATAAAAAAAATATACAAACGCTTAAAAGTATGTGCCCTATAGCGCGAAAACGGATAATCCGTTATTTTATTGTCTACGTATTCGCGTCCCGTGTCGTGTCGTATTTTTTTCTTTTCGGACGTCAATGGATTGATATTGTAGTTTACATCGAAATAAGTCCTTTTAGGCCGTTATTGCGCTATATACATTTATAATAGGCTATTTATTATCTCGATGTATTCATAATTGTTCGTTACGGGGGTGGGATCCGCTCGTATAGTTACAAAAATGTCCCGTGAAACGAAAGTTTTACGAAATACTATACGCAGAGTTTCACTATTATGATACGTTAATTATAATGCATATACTGTATAGTTCAGAACGTGATAATAGTATAATAGTCACGAGAATTATTATTATCGGGACGGACAACAATACAGCAGAACAATCCGCTGTTCATGTATTATATTGCGGTCTACCAATTAGCTATCGTCGGGGTCCGTTTCGAAACTTGCCCAACTCTTAGCGATCCGAAACACTTGATTATACCTCTATTCCCGCACTATATAGCACGTACAACCCGCATAAAAGCACTAACAAACAAACAATATGTTCGACCATCGATAAGGCCGGTAAAAATGGGTTCGCCGGTTTTTTTTTTTGTTTGTTATTTTGCATCGGTTCGAGAACGCGTTACTGTGCCCCCGGCTTCTTAAACATAAATACATTTGTTAATAGTTTGAAGGGCCAATGAGCTAGAATCAGCTAGAACGGCCTATTGGTTTGTCGACGATGTTGTTGATACGAGTGATACAGAGAGGCTGTTGCGATTTCATGTCTCCTGTAATGTATATACGAGGCCTGTTCAAAAAGTTCCCGAATTTTTCAATATTTTATTTATAGTGCTTTCCTACAAGCTATTGTGACTCATCACCATCGAAGTATTCTCCCTCTTGGTTTATACACTTTTGCCAACGGCGTTTCCATTGTTGAAAGCAATCCTGGAAAGCAGTTTCTGGAATTGCCCGTAGCTCCGTTAGCGAATTTTCTTTTATTTCGTCTATCGTAGAAGAAAATTTTAACGGAGATTTTAGTTTTGGAAATAAAAAAAAAGTGTGCTGGTGCCAAGTCGGGAGAATATGGTGGACGAGGAAGCACGGTCGTGTGATTTTTCACGCAAAAATCTCGAATTAACAAGGGAAGTGTGTGCCGGAGCATTGTCGTGATGGAGAAACCATGAGTATTTCTTCCACACTTCAGGCCTTTTCCTCCGCACTTTTTCTCGAAGACGTTTTAATACTTCTAGATAGTATCATCGGTTAACAGTTTGTCCTGCAGGTAGAAATTCGTGATGAATAACTCCCAGGTTGTCAAAAAAAAAAAAACCGCACAATTTCATTGACTTTTGCCACATGAGTATCGTCTGTCGATGTCGACGGACGTCCTGAACTTGGGTCGTCATCAATTGATTCCCGACCGTCTTTAAAACGTTTAAACCAGTCGTAACAATGAGTACGTCCTACACACTGATCGCCATAAGCATTTTGCAACATTTTACGAGTCTCAGTAAATGATTTACAAAGCTTAACACAAAATTTAATATTAATACGTTGTTCGTGAATGTTATTCGTCTTAAAAATCGCCCAATACACACGACTCGTCTACTTTGAACGCGCACAGTTAATGGTTAAATAACGATAAACATTTGAGATTTAATTAAAAAGATAGCTGATTATTTCTATTTTATTTTAACATAATATCATTTACGATACAATAAATTTTCTATTTTTAGGAATTATAGTTCGGGAACTTTTTGAAAAGACCTCGTATAGTGTTTAAAAAAAAAATAGCGCCCTCGTCCTCGTAAAGACGACTCTTCAATATTCGAGGGGGGCAGTTTAAACGGCATTTGTTTGGGGGGGGGGGAAATATAAAAATTGTTCAGCTCAAAGTTTTAATTAAATAAAACCGTAAGAAATAATTAATATTAAAAAAAAAAAAAAAATCTTTTTATTTAAAATGTGGTTAAAAAGCCGCTTTTGTAGGCCTTTCGTTTGTTTGCGGTGTACGTGTTATTTTACCAGGGATTCGAAACAAGTTTCTGAACTTGCCGGCTGTATCAGAAAATTAACACGAACGAAACCACAGTTTATGATATTTATGAACAAAAACGATATATTAACACCACAATTATTTTCCTTTCTCGAACAATAATGTGTGTGTTTTTAACAAAATTGTTGATAAATTTAAATTTAACATTCCACAATTAATTTTCACGGATTTTTATTAACTTTTTGTTCATTACAATACAAATATAAAATTACGAAAGCGATTAGTTAATTTACACGCCGGTTTTTAAAAACTTTAAATATAAAAAGAACAATATTAACCGGTTGTGCTTAAACTGAAACAAATTATTCTAGAAGAACAAAAACCGTCAACCGAAAAAAAAAATCATTTCAGTTCGTGTCCCTGGTTTTGAACAGCACAGAAATACATCGGCACCAATCACTGGTGTTTTTTTTAATAGAAATCTGAATCGACGAGTTATTTATGAATATTTATGAAACCGGTAGGTATGCCGACACATAAATTATTTCGTCCGATCGATACGGTGTTTCTCATGTTATTATTTTAAATTAGCACTGTAATCGACATGAAATCGTTTCCATTTTATCCGTTGTGACATTACAGCAATAGATGTGCGTCGTGTTGATTATATATATATATATATATATATATAATATTTCCCGATTTAAACAATAACGCTGGTACAAAGACGTACAATTCGTTAAATAATACAGCTGTAGTTTTTCGAAAGCATTTACCCCAGCCCTTTTCTGTAAATACGAGTAAGAAACGCGATTTTAATCCGCAATCCGATTTCCTATCGTTTAAACTTTTGTAAACGTATAGGTCGCCTATATAAATATTCTATATTTCTCGTGTTTTATGTGATAATTCCATTTCATTTATATTCAAATGTCTACGCGTATACCCGCTGTAGCGATAATCGTATAAAATATTTATATTATAAAATAGTAGGTACACTAATAATAATCAATTTTTCAATTGACAGAGTATGTGAATTTTCAATTATTTCGTTAGGAGGAAAATTTGTTTTCATTTCCCTCGTAAGCAAACGCGGTTTACCACCGGCTTTTCTATTATTTAATTTTGTTTTTTTTTTTTCCTCGAACAAAACTCATTTATTAACAAAACCGGGTCGCGTATTTTGCGCAAATGTGGTTACTCTCAGGACCAAGCAGCTGACTAAGCTCTTTAAGTAGGCACCTTATCATACAAGCTGACATATCTTCCGGTTTATTACATATATCTGGTTCGAATGTGTTTATCGGCATATAAAGTTTGTTATGTTTCTTCCGACGTGATTTTTCGTCGACCTCCTCCTAGGTTTTAGGACATTCGGTTACACTCGGGTCACTAACTGCCCCCGCCCTCTCCCCCCCCCGGTGCATTATCAGATTTAGACCGACAGCCGGGTTAAGTTTTTCCATTTGCCGTCCGCTTTATATAAGCCCGTAATGGCTTTTCATCGGCCAAGTAGGTAGGTTTTAGGTTTACACTAGGATGATCTGGCCAATCGGAGGTCTGAAAGCAGCACCTGCAAATGCAAAATATGCGTAATACTTGCGAATCAATGTCGACCGTTAATAACGTTTGTTCCGGCCCTCAATCCGTGCCGCTTACTACTCATCAGTTTCGTTATCACCGCCTCTACACGTCCGTGCAATTTCGTTCCGAATACACAACAGTGCATCCGTATCATCAATAATACGGTCCGGTCGAACGATTCGTTTCCCCGCAGTGTTGGAACTCATGTACAACAGGCCTTCTCGTCTATAGTTGAACGGTCTTTAGGGAAAAGGGGCACTATCGAATTTCAGCCGTTTGTAAAGCATTTTTTTTTTTTTTTTTTTTTTACATAGAACATTTTGTGTTGAGTCGACCGGGGTATCGCTGTGTTTAACGCAAACGTAACGGTTATTAAGTTATTCAATAGTGCGATAAGGCACAATTCACGATATTGTGAATTCGAATTGTGAAATAAGACTCGTCTCAATATTATTTCGTGTGAAGCACCACACGAGTTCATCGAAATCTTATTTATATTACCTCTATTGTATTGTATCGTATTGTACGTACAATTGCTGTAATGAGTTTTGGATTAAAACGATAAAATAATGGTTTTGTAACTTCAGAAAAGTATTGGTTTTCGACTTATGCCATTTTCCCCAAAGATCGTCCATTTAATCCCGTTCGCGTGGCTGCTTTAGTGAATTACTCATGTCACTTTTTTCACTTGTATTTAATACTGATATATATTTTAAGTTCGTTATCAACTGTATGTGTGAAAATCCGGTTATATTTATCGATATGGGTTGATGATATGGATTATTGATATTACTCGAATAATAAAAGTGGTTTTTTTAAACGATCTTAGTAATTATTATATTTGTAAAAAAAAAAAAAAAAAAAAATAGGCGCACTATAATGCGCAGGACTCTGGCCCGTGGTTTCTTTGATCGAATGAGTCGTTTGGATTTTAAGATCAATGGTTTTTTCGTGTTCGGTTGAATAACTCGAGTTAATTCGGTAATAATTTAAAAAATAAAAAATATCGATCACTTTTTACACTATTTTAGAATTGTCGGTCATTTTTATCGCCATTTTCCAAAATAAATATATCCGGTATTGTCAGTACACCGTGTTCTAGTTGTGCGCGTTCCTGCGCACGCAATATACGAGTAGAAATAAGCGGTTTATTTTAATATTAATTTCAGAGCGCGGGCCGCAGGAATTAACGGTAGATTACTTTTTTGGTATTTGCCCCGTCGAATTAAACTACACGATGAAATTTGAGCAGGTTAAATTACGTTCCCCGGGACAGTATAATATAATCATAGGCACTGTGCAGGATTTTTTCGCGGGGTGTGTCGTAAAGAAACGGGCCGTTATCCCTTAAATGGGCATTTGGGCTGTGTTACCCCCTCACCCCCAAATAAAAAAAGTATTTAGCGAATGAAAAATACAAATTTATTGGTTACCGGTCGGTTTGATTGGGTTTATTGGTTATACTCTCAGATATATATATATATATATACAGTTAAACCTCTAAATTGTAGCCACTCGGTGTTTAGAACTTTGTCCGCTATTCAGAGGTGTTTGGGAATCGGTTTGTAGTGTGATAAACGAAGTATATTTCGTATGCCGATTAATAAAATTATAAAATTATTTATAAATTTATGAAATGGTAAATTAAATGCTTGTTTAAGGCCTTGGCGCGTAGTCATTTCATATGCTATGGAGCATTTTCCAATTTGACCATGCGGAGAAACAATGAATTATTCCGTACCTCCACAGAAGAAATTTTAATAATTATCGTAAAATCGAACTCATTAGTGTAGGCTTTTTAACAATTAAAACACCATAACAGTGTCCGTTATTTAGAGGTTTTCCTATTGAAAAGTAGCGAAAGTATCCCAGTTCCTAAAAAAAAAAAAAAAAAATCAAGTTACAATGTTTAGTAACACTGTACAATATAAGTAAAAGGTTTTAAAAACATTGCCCACCACACCTTAGAAGATCCAAAGGAGCGAATCGCTGAAGAAATTGGTAATCATACCCATCGACACGCGCCGGATAGGAATCGAAAACTTCAGAAATCGCCTCCGACACTGTTCAATCGCCGCTGACGGCCGTCATTTATCTGATATATTTTTTTTTTATAACATATTTAAATAAAACAAGATTACCAACTAATTTTTATCGTTTTCCTATTTAAAACTCCACGAAACAAATTAGTCGAATTCCACCACCTACGCCCCCGCTGTATATAAAATATATATATATATATTATACTAGGCTCTCTTTATGTCAATGGTTATAGACTTTATGACTTTTATTGTAGACGACAGGTAGGTAGGCCGATAAAAGCGAGTATTAAATATCGATAACGTTTTATTTTGTACGCGAGACGTGACGTGCGTATTATATATTATTATATTAGTACGGTTTTAAATTGTATACGGACGAATGTGTGCCTCTTAAATGTATTAAAAGTAAAAAAAAAAAAAAAAATGTAAGGATTTTTAATGTATAACGGATAATAAATCTATATGTAATATATATGAATATTATAAAAAAGGGCATAGTAAACACGATTTATTTCGCATCGATAATCAAAACCCCGCCGCTGCCGCCGCCGCCCGCCCCACCATGTTAATAAATTAAATAAATATAAAAAATACACAAGTTCTATAAAAAAAAAAAAAATACTCACGTGTTTATATAAATTTGTTCGGAGATATATTGACGTGTAACCGCCATAGCAGCTGGTAGGAGGAGGAGGAGGAGGAGGGCGACGTTTTACAAGCAAATCGATTGTATACAATTTGATTTTGACGTAATAAATCGTTTTGATTTATCACACGTAACTGAGAAAAAAAAATCGAATGAATATCGAAAACCAAAGAACTAAAACGATTTTATTAATAATATTCGAACCTATTCCGGCGTATTCCGCGTTTAACCCGTCAGCCAAGTAATCGAAAACGTATAGTTTTCGAAAGTGTTTACTGATCGCTTTACTTACTTATCACTCGAACCGATAACAATACAATAAGTCCTCTAACCGCAAAGGCCCAAACAGATTTCCCATATCGGGTCGTGTTGTGTTCGATGCCAGCCCATTGCCAAGGTACGCTAATTCCGTCACTCCTCTTTTATTTGTCCATTTCGAACGGTGTATATAATACGTAGGGCTCGTACGTGGACGGGTAATGCAAATACACGGCCGTATTGTTTTCCGGCCCGAAGGGGGGAAAATTCAATTATCTCGAAACGGTAATAATAATAATAATAATTAGGATTTAGGAAATCCAGAACGGCGTTACACAACGGCAGCCCGACCGGACGAATCGCATAATAATATCAATCCGCGGCCGTCCCTTTTGTCCGGTCGACCGCGCCGCGATCATCGCCAGGGGTCGGGAAATCGATTTATTACCGTTTTGTCATCGCGTGTCACGATTCGCGCGATTGCCGTTTTTTTTTTTCAAATAGGGTCGCCCGGACGTTTTCGCGCTTAGGATTCGCGGCGTTCGAACGACCAACAACCGCTCGGCAGGGGTGTCGCGAGTGGCGTGTTTTCGTCGTGGCGTATAAAAACGTCTGGGTGTCCCGTTGTGTATATAACCCGCGAGGTAACGGACGAAGCAATTTTTTGACACGACGCTCGCGTCGTTTTGTTTTAGCTTCTGACCTGGAATCGATACGTGCGCTGTTCAACGAAAAGGAAAAAGAACTGACCATGGCGGTGGCCAAAGTGGACGAACTGACCAGGCAACTGGAAGACGTGCAAACCGGACGGGGTCATTCGCAACCCGCGTCCCCGGCGTCCATGGAACTCGATAAACTACGCGCCGAGCTATTGGTGAGTATAACCCTACGCCGTTAAACAGAACCGTTTTAACTGAAATGTCTCGAACACTGTCGTGTTTGTCATACCGAAATCGGAATCGCAACGTTATTTTCTCTACGGAACCGATTTGACGACCGCCTACAAACGTTATCCATGATTAAACGTGTCAGTATAACGTTATTTGGTTTTGTTATCGCCTTAATGTTACATTTTTTGCTTAGAATAACCAAACTTAAACTATAGTTTAAAAAAAAATCGATTAACTTGTCTAGCTTCGACGAAACATAATTAAAAACCACAATAAAGTGTTAAATTTTTCGGATTAAAAAAAAAAAAGATATTGATATCGAAATGTATTTACTACATTAATGTACGGTTAAAATTTATGTTTCACATTTGAAATTTGAAATTCGTTTTACTCGAAAACTGCAAATTGATAGAACAGGCGTACGTTTTATAATTATTTCAAACATCGTTATTTATGTATTCGGTATTTTTTCGGTTTCCTTCCCACCTAAAGTATCGAAACAAGTTGGGCGAACAGCAAACGGCCAGGCTGGTACAACAACGCGAGGTGTTGTCCAAACGGCAAGAGGAAATGGCGTCCATTGATCGTCGGATATCGGAACTGCAGGCGAGGTTGCACAGGAAGAGACTGCTCAACCAGCAGTTGGCCAACCAGATCCAGGCCAACAAACCCGGACAAAATAACAGGTGAACTGCGATATAATAATATATTGTTCGGGGTGCTATAATTATTCAACTAATCTCGTCAAACGTATTCGCAATACTACAATTAAGGTTTCCCCAAGATTGTAAATCGCTCGGCATTAACGCGGTAATATCGATTTCGTTTGAGTGAATCTCCCGATGCGGTTGTTTTCAAACCCTGATTATAAATCACCGTGTCTAAACGTCCCTTAATTTAATCACCCGGTATAATTTACCGTTCGACCCCCGTCTTTTATGCGTTTAGTTACACAGTGTACAATAATACGTATCTCTTTGAACGAGTTTTTGACCGGAGGGCATTTTAAGGCATATTTTTTTAAGCTTTACATTTCAAATGCGAACCACCGTGACTCGTTTAAATTACGAACAATTGGCGTATTTCGGTTTACTTACGTTCACTGTTTTCGTTTTGTTTAGATCCCTCGGCGGCCCTGGCAAACAAATGATGCCGTTGTGCGACGGTAAAATGAGCGGCGGCAACGTGGCGGCCGTGGAACCGTTCAACCACATACCCGACGCCATGAGCAAGAACTCGCAGTTGCGCAAATCCGAGGACAACATCCTGAGCCACGGGACGGGCGACCCGCAACAGTACGGCAACCGAACTGGCAGCGGCCAACAAAAGTCACTGTCTCAACAGCCCCTGGTCCAGAAACCGGTCATGGACCCGTACCTGCAACCGTACCAGCAACTTCCCAACAACAATAACAATTACAAAATCGAACAGCAACAGCAGCAGCAGACTAACGGTAACCCGGGAGATCTCGCTTATTTCGGCGGTAGCAAGTTCGACCCGAAATACCAGACGCTACCGTACAATACCAAATTCTCGCCGTTGGCCAATTACAACAACGGTGGGAACCAACCGCCGTCTCAGCAGCAGCAGCAGCAGCAGCAGCAACAGCAACAACAACAACAACAACAACAGCAGCAGCAGCAGCAGCAGCAGCAGCAGCAGTGGTTTAGTGGTGGTCAACACGAAGACATGGCCGAGGACAACGGCAGAGGAGACCTAGTCAACAACAACAGCACTGGTGGTGGTGGTGGTTACAGCGCCGATCAAAAACTCAACGGAATGTCGTCGCATGGGAAAAAGTCCATTTTGACCGGGCAGGTGTTGACCAACCTGGGACAAAACCTACAGATGCAGAGTTCCAGTAGGCCGATCAACGCCCAAGTGTACCATACCAAACCGCTTACGTCGTCCAATCACGTGCCCCAAAGGTTGACCGTTATTTTTTTTACATATGAGAACAATACTACTATTAAAACATTTGCGCAATATATTATAACGTATAGTGTTGGACATTTGTCCACGTGTGTTTTAGGCCCGTCAACTATTCTATACCGGCGATGACCACTAGGAGTCAACCGGTTGGCAGCACCGGCATCATGAACAATCATCAAATTGTTCATCAGGTAATTGTTCGTCATTGACCGTATCTTCTTCTTCTACTAGATGCCTCGCCTTATCGTTGTGAATCCGTTTTCTCTCCGTTCGTCTCTGTTTATAACAGCCAGTTTTGTCGTGTTCACGTCATAGGCGTAACTAGCAATGAGTGCGCTGAATAAGGACCCGGGGATGCTGAGTTAGAGCTTATGGGTGCTTCAGTACCTCCGAAGTAGTACCCCCTTAGTTGTGCCCGTGGACCACGTACCGGTTACAGTCTTATCATTTCTTCTATAAATTCGTTCCGCGGTCTTTCTCTTCCTTTGTGTCCATATATTCTACCTTCGAATATGTTAGTCACAAACGAGTTGTGCCTCAGCAAGCGACCAAACATTGTTCCGCCCCTTCCGCCTATTGTACTTCGCAGAATCCTTTTTACTCTACTCGTTTTAAAACATCCATGTTGTTTTTAATTTCTAAAGTCCAGCTAATATTTTATAATCTTCTCCAAATCCACATTTCCATTGTTTATTACTTTTTTTTTTATCTTGATCAGTGATGATCCACGTTCCGCGTCCATATAGCAGTATGCCCCATACATATAATTCGACAAAATTGTTCCACATCTTTATTTGTAATTAGTTTTTTTTTTTTTTTATTGGCAACTGTCTTTTTTTGCATATAAATGTTCTTTTTGCCATAGCTATAGGATAAAGTGCGACTTCTAACGGGAAGAATTATAATATTTTCTGCCCGTCGTTGTTTGCGACGCCCCGTAATCGTAAATCCGACGTGCTAAAACGACGCCGTGGTCGATATTTTTAATTTGCGTAGACCGTGTGGCAACCCCGTTAAATAAAAAATATTACCGTTTCTGCGTTAAAAAAATCCTTAATGTTTACAGGCGCAACACAATCACGTTTCTAAAGTAATAGAAATGTAATCGGCCCGTCTAAATAACATTCAAATATAATCTGCGTAAGTCATATGGCAATAACTCCGCCCGTGACCCATATTTTTATTTTATTTTTTTTTTTAATTTACTAAAGTCGAATAGTCGATTTAACCGAGAGAATTGTCATCGATTCGCGCAGTATCTGCTAGAATTTTGGCGAGCGAACGATTTACATTTAAAGAATTAATCAAGACTACTGCAACGTCTGAATAATTGTTTATACGATTACTAGGGGGAAGGATTAGAGTGTTCCAAAACGATTAATAATATCGTAGCCCTAATCGCGGCGGTTGTTAGTCTTTCGACTTGGGCTATACGTATACGATTTTGAAATTTAGTTTCAAGTGTTGGGCGAGTAGAGACGACGTATAGACGACATTAAATTTATTCCATCGCTACAATAATACGAAATTATTAATGATTGTTTGTAGAAACCGACGAGCAGCGTTTCGCCCATATATCAGACGTCGTCGACAAAAGTACAGCCGGTGCAACCCCAAGTGTTAAACTCGGTGTCGGCGAACCACCACCAATCGACGACGGCCAAAGAATCAAAACAGTTGGCGGCGGCGGCGGCTGACCAATCGCCTAGCGTCGACCGGTCAGGCAGCCCGACGATTGGCAAACCCGCTTTGCCACCAAAACCGCCACCGCCACTGGGCAAGACCTCCACGCCGCCACCGCCACCCAGGCAAAACGCGTACCATTTACCTCACCAGTACCACCAGCCGGACGTTTCGTCGTCGGAAGACGGTAACGGCGGCGGCGGTCGTGGATACTACGTCGACAACAGGTCGGCGGCGGCGGCGCAACAGAAAGACCTGACTTTTGCCATGCCCAGGATACCCAACGGCAACGGTCCGGTCAAGTCTAACTTTGGCAACTCGGTCGATTCGTCCGAATCCGATAATTCGTCGAGTTCGGCGTCCATGCGATCCGTGTTTGGCAACATGAAGTGAGTATACATGAAAACGATAATATCAACGCATGAAACTCACATGGAATTCTATAGTAACCATCACTAAAAACCATCTATATATGAGATTCTCCGTTTCCTGTCGACTTTTTTTTTTTTGTTTGTTTAAAAAAAAAAAAAAAAACCAGTTTAAATAAAACTACAGAATAAACGAATTTTGCTTGATAACATTTCTTTTACCTGGTTCGCGTAGTGCGTTAAAAATTCACATTTTTATGTAAACCGTAGCACAAAACACAAACAGTTCGTGTACAGTTCAGTTTTTATTTGTATTTTTTGGCTAGATTTTATCTGGCGGTTATTTGTCCGGTATTCACTTGCCGTATATACGCGTTAGTAAACCTAACCCTAATCTAACCTAACCTCCTAACTAACCCAAGGCGTATTTCGTGGTTTATTAATATTATTTTACTCGGTTGTCCTCTGACAGAAATGGCGGACATCTGTTGGACAACGTGCGGTCGATGAGCATATCGTCCAAAGGTTCACCTCCGCCACCTCCACCGCCGCCACCGTCGGTGACGTCCTTGGGCGACACCACGGCCAAAGAACAGCAGCAGCAACAACCAAACGAAGTGAAACCACCGCCGTCCAGGGTGCCGTCGCTTCTCCTCAACCGGACTACGTCGTATCCGGTGACGGAAATCGTCGGCGGCGAGACGGTCGGGAAAACCGGCGGCAACCATCATCAACCACAAATCCCCATCCAGATGTCCCGGACGGTCAACGGGCCGCAACCCATGATGGTACGCATACTGCCGCCGCACTTACAGCCGCACCTCCAAAATCTTTACGCGTCCCCGCCGGTGTCCACCGCCGTCTCGGCCGTCACCGCGTCTACCGTAGTAGAACCGTCCAAACAACAGGAGCCCCAGCAGGCAGCGGTTGACGAGACGGACAGGGTGCACGCCGTGAGCGTCGCCCAGCGTATCGACGAACTGGAGACCAGGTTCGGTGCCGGCGGTGGCGGAGGTGGCGGCGGCGGCGGCGGCAGCGGCGGCGGCGGTGGCGGTGGAGGCGGCAGCACCGCGGGAAGCGTCGGAGGATGCGGCGGCTCGTCTTCGACCGACGAAAACAGTACCAGCCATCACAGCTCGTCTTCTCCGGACTCCGGCCAAGACTCGGGCAGAGACGACATATCTGGTAAGCCTCGTTGGTAATCCCACCGGTTCCTAAACTGATAATAATCGTCGTTCGGTCCGATTCTTTCTCGTTGACGCCTTTTTTTATAACTACTATAATTTTTTTTTGTTTGAAAAAGGCCGCAAAGAGTCTTCTCTTTTGCAATTTACGTCCCCATTGATTAGGCTGTTTGAGTATATTGAAAGTCAATGTAATTTTGTCTTTAACGTTATGATAACGAGTAAAATTTCTAAAATCTTTTTGAATCGTTTTTCTTTTGTATGTGTGTTTTACGCGAATGGGACCCGGTGTAAAACAATATCACGGGGATCGTTTTTAAAACGATACGACAATATAAATCCGAACATTTGCAAGTCGATGTTGAGTTGTTTTTTTTTTTATACAAATATTTCGTTAAAATCGTCTATTTATACGGCGCAACCTCTCGATAAACGGCAGTGTGGGGCCTCCTCTCGACGCGTATAGACGCGAGCTTTATTCCGCCATGCATATTCTACAGGAAGTGTACACAATATATGCGTAGACTGTTTAGAGATACTCGAGTAAAATAAATCCTCGCGGAATACCTGCCCCCGGTGTGGTACGAGTCGCGGACAAATTTCGCGTGTACCCGATGCGGCGTATCCGATCCGGTGGTCTCGGTACGTTTGCGAGACATTCGGTAAGAATATATGCAAATCCTCCCTCGTAACCGTTATAGATAAACCGCGGGGACGCGCTGCAGAGGAGTGTGTAATAAGTTTACTATTATTATGTCTGCGAGATATTCTGCTCTACTCTACGGGTCGTTTGGGCTAATGGATTTCCGTGTCGAAGCCCATAGTGTGCGCGCGATACTGTAATATACCGTGTCAGGAGTAGGTGCGCACACACTACCGGCATTGTATTATATTATAATAGGAACTTGCGTAAATTTGAATTTAATTCGAATTTACATCCAATCCACCTTATACACACGACATACGCTTATAATATTATATACGATGACTTATAGTGGTAAAACGATAATAGCCACCGCCCCGGAAACCAAGCACTGCCGTCGGTCACGTTGCCATACGGGCAACAAACCACTTCCCGGTGCCGATTTTTTTTTTTTTTTTAACAAATTTCGTAAAATTTTAACTTTTTTGTTGTTGTTGTCGTTAATTTTTCCGACCGCCTTAAATATTATCAGACTAATCCACTGACCAGTAGTTAACCACAACGAACATAATATTTTCTACCATTTTTTTGTTTATCTTAATCGACATATTATTAAGATTATTTAAAGTGAACGGATTTCAACGCGCGGGCTGTCGTGCTCTTTCCGCGACAAAAATAATCGTCGAAATCTGATCATTCTGCGAGCCGCGAGAGAGTTGTCCCGTAGGTTTTGAGCGAAAAAAATATATTGAAAAAAAATGGCCAACAACCGTTGAAATGGTTTTGATTTTTTTCGAGAGAGAGAGAGAGAGACAATCGTCCGTTTATACGTTTCTCGGATAATTTCTAAAACAATCGAAATCTGGCCGTCTGCAATGCACAAGACCCGACCGACGACGGGACCGCTCGCCAGGGTCGAAGGCGCCCCGCGAGTTCTATTATAAGTCATCCACTATGAAAGAGCCGCGCCCGTCGTCTTACTTTGTTTTCGGCGGGGTATTGTGCGCGTTCCGGGACAAGATAATGCAATAACAATATGATATATAATATGTAAATCGGTTATAATTAAATTCTCTCATTTGCGTTCGTTTTGAATGCATCAAGTCCTGCCGAAACTCCGACCGAGTCGCGCGTACATAATATTATTATCATTACATTATTATGCGATCTTACAAACAACGAGACACGGCCGAGGCTGACGCTTAAACCTACATTTATATATATATATATATATATATAATACGCCGTTGCATTTTATCTCGGATTATTTTCGAGAAAAAAAAATCAGACCGCTCCCGCTCCCGTCAAAATCTCAAATTACCGACAAAACTAATCGAAACCTCCATTGGCCGTTTGGTTAACCGAATTCGTTTGTTCGCCTCCGGTTAACCGTCTAAAAAAAAAAAAAAAATTAAAAAAACCGAAATATAATAAAACAACGATAATGTATACGGGTTTTTTTTTTTTTTTCTTATCTCGCGTGTGTCCGCAGTGGAATGCAAAAACAGATTAGTGATGCGCAAAAAGGGCAACCTCAAAGAGTCCGGCGGAAGTATCGGTCACAAACGTCGCGTGTCGTTCGATCCGCTGGCGCTGCTGTTGGACGCCTCGCTGGAAGGCGAACTCGAACTGGTCATGCGCACCGCCGAACAAGTAAGTCGTTTGCAGATATGTCTATGACTGATCCATTCGGTACATGTCGCAAACACTGTCGTTAAACGTTCGCACAGACTTCGGTACCCGTTACCGGGGCGACGCCGCCTAGGCGTCCCGAGACGATGGTTTCGAATCGTACGACCAAAGCCGAGCCACTTGTCACCTTAAAAAAGTTTGAAATTAAATTGAAAAGTTACTTATGACCTCGATCGGTAGGTTAGGTTACTCGATATATATATATACATTCGAACTCAGACGCGTTGTTTTGGACGCGTACATAAAATATTATAATCTTAGTGCGTCAAGATGAAAAAAATAGTTTTTCAGGTAGTTCAATTTTTTTTTTTTTTTTCGAAATCTATATATTTTAATTTTCAATTAATTTGCTACCAAAGTAACGTGATCACACGTGTGCGCAGATGATAACTTATAGGAAACACGCGGATTTACAAACAATTTAAATGTCGAAATGGCTATGGTGTTTACAATTTAATATTTATCCTCTGTATTTTCAAAAAAAAAAAATTTATAATTAATGTATTGGTTTCACTATGTTTTTTTTTTCTTCTAAAAATCTAGCTTTTTTTTTTTTTTTAATTTTAGTTATTTTTTCCCCTTCTAAATTAACCAACGTGATAATGTCCTAGAGTTAAACAATAAAACAACTTCCGATCAAATCTCGATGATTTTTCATAATAATTTAACTTAGCCTAAAATCAGTTAAATCTTTTTGAGTGACTTTTCCGGCTTTGCTTAACGACCGATAAACTGTTAACCGTTTCCCATCAGTGCACTTTCGCCTACATATTTCGCCGCGGTTTAAACGATATTTTATTCGTACGTCATTGAAAAACCACACCGCACTGTTGTATTTTTATATTTTCGTTTTATCCGTACACAAAAATCGACCACACACACACACACTGTTATAAACTCTCTCCCGTATATTACGTCGTTTAGTAATTAGTTAACTTCCAAAGTTCCGCGTTAAGTAATTTTCACTAAACTTTTCTTCTTTTTTTCCCCCGTCCCCTCTATGCATTGCAGTGTAGGAGGCAGGGGTGGTATTTCGCTCGTGAAATGTTTTGTCGGATATTATTTCGTAACACAATCATACACATACCCGTCTTATATTGTAATACCGTGTACTTTTTTTCCCCAAGGTGGGCGACCCCAGTGCTGCCAACGATGAAGGAATAACTGCGCTACACAATGCCATATGCGCCGGCCATATAGACATTGTTAAGTTTTTAGTTAAGTTTGGCTGTGACGTGAACGCTCAAGACTCCGACGGATGGTGAGTATACCTACACGAATACTAAAAAATAATATTAAAACGACAAATATAATTTGACGTTTTTTTTTTGTTGCCGGCATCGTTTTCGCCGAACGCCTTGTAATTCTTAATTCGTATGCAATATTAAAAAAAAAAAACTCCCGTTTGACTCGGCTACACACTGTGTTTTGTTTTGCAGACTTTATACTATTTTTTTTTTTTTTTTACTCCGATCGATATATTAATCGAATTTATCGACGCTTGTAAATAAGTACGACGGTGTACGCGGTATTCAGTGTATTCGTATTACAATTCGAATAACGCAAAACACAAAAGTCTCGTTTTCCGAACTCTGCACAGCGCATACGGACGACAATTAGCAAACCGGACCAATGTCTTCGGGTTACGCGTTTTTTTACAATTCGGCATACGGAAATCGAACTTTTGTAATTTTACCACGTTTACCTACCGCCTCGCGGTACGTTATTCCGTACGCCGTTTAGTTACACTTGCCCACACGTGTATATTTTGTAAAGCAAATAAGCGTGTAAAATCGTATCGTCAAATATTGGCGGAAATCAGAAGTGAACTATTGTGTGGGGGAATTCGCCAGGATATATTTTACAGGAAGAACCGCGAGGGGGCTACTAAAATCAACACTACCGTATACACACACGTTTCTGTAGGCGGAGATAGTTTGACGCAAAGGCGAATAAAACGATAAAACGTACACGACAAACTGGGTACGGCGATGTTCGGTATGTACACAAGACTGTACAGACGCGGCATTTGGGTAAAGCATTTGGCCGGGAAATTCCGCACGGCAACGTGTTTAACGATTCAGCGTCCATTGTACCTCCGACTGTTACCAGCCGAATGCCTGGACTTGACAATATTCTACGCTTTACCAAATAAAATGGCATAAAATTTACGCTTCAAAGAAAGTTCTACCACCTCAAACGAATTGTTTCCAATATCGGAAGGTTACCTCTTTTTTTCCCTCCCCCTCCCCAACTCGGGCATACGCGAATCGGCTATTATATTTTTTTACGCCCGCCTACGGTACCGACCGGCAATTCAATTTTATCTAATTTACACGCCGAATCGATCGTACTCCTAGGTATACAATACACGCGTGCGATATAAAAAGTAATATCGTATAGTATCGTATAGCACGTCTGTATAGCCCGTGGGCGCGTTAAACCTATCAATACGAACACGCGATTAAGTAAAAACGCATGCCGGCAGAGCCCACTGACGAGTTTTGATGGGCTGTAAACAACGAACAGTAAAACTTAGAGAAAAGGCGTTTTTTTTTTTTTTTCATTATTTAAATCACTATTCAATCCCAGTTTTAAGAATTATTTTTTCGATAATTATATCTCAAAGGCGGCGGCCGTCAGCATTGATACACTGTTCGTAGACGATCGTCTACAGCTCTCATATGATTTTCGGCACGTTTCCACCGGTATGGCCTCGACTTGCACGGCGATTTTCTGTATAATTTCTTCTATGGTATGTGGGCGATGTCGGAAAACCATATCTTTATGGTAGCCCCGGAGGAGAAAATCCGGCATGCTTAAATCCGGGGACCGTGTTGGCCGGCCTATGTCTCCTCTCGGGGAGACTAACTGCCCAGGGAGAACGTTTGCCGCAAGACAGCAAGTGAAATTCTAGGCGTGTGTGCGCTGTAGCTCCGTCTTGCCGAAACCATACATCTCCCAAATCATGTTACACCCGTCCGGACCACGGTTACGAATAAAAACGGCATTACCGTACAATTCAAAATATACCACTTATTTAGGCCGGCTTTTATCTTATCACAGGCTAATAAAACTCGTCAGTCGGCTCTACCGCACCCTGTACTTACTAATGTCGTGGAAAAAAAAATCGATACAAGTACTCGTCTATAGAGATATCCGTCGGAAA
The DNA here is from genome assembly GCA_956483605.1 of Tuberolachnus salignus. Lineage (NCBI taxonomy): Eukaryota > Metazoa > Arthropoda > Insecta > Hemiptera > Aphididae > Tuberolachnus > Tuberolachnus salignus. Next base: position 20,776,994 of record OY101433.1, read on the forward strand.
TTATAACGATTATACGGAACGGATTTTTGTAGTAATTATTAGGGCGCGGAAAACAGTCCGTGGCAAATCGAGAAAAATTTCCACTAGGGCACTCCGTTTCCGTATTTGTACTTTTTCCCCTTCGCCATTTCCTTATCTATTCCACGTGCCCCTCGTATCTCCCCTACAATAACAACAACAACCGTAGCCAATTTCTTTTTTTCCTTCCGCCTAGCTCATCGCCGACTTCTATACCTACACCACTTATCTCGCCGTATTTCCGACAGTTCCCGACAACGTTTATTCCTTTTATTCGTCCGCTTAATATTATTTCCTAGAGTATTTTTTATACAGCGTTTATTTTCGATCCTATACGCGACTTTCGGCCACACTCTTCCGTTACCGCCACTTCGGCGTGCGGTTTCGCCTTTTCCATTCCGACGCCCTGGCACTCGGCACTAAAGCACACTCCGTCGCTAGCGGGCCTCACGACGTTTTCGTAAAAATGACCTTTTCATCCTTTATTTGTGTTGTGTTTGTATTGCGATATACGATCTTATATGATATTCTTCACGCAGACCCGGTGGTTTCTTGATGTGCCCGTTATATACGTATATTTTTTTCTTTCGCAACGTCGTTTATAACAAGTGCACGTTGTCCGGACGGCAAAACAGTCTCACGGTATCCGCTACGTCCCACTATGACCTCCACCTCCCATCCCCGTCATCATTCACTACGACGCGGGTTGTTACTCAAGAGGGCGTAACGGCCCACCGGTAAATCGACTGTAAAAATGGTCTTGCGCGGCGAAAACTACTCCAGCCGTGTTAAGAACCTAATTAAGAAATCAAATTTTCACAAAACAAAATTAATTTGCAACGTTGGTTTTACGTTTGTGGTACTACGAAATACAAACAAACAAACAAAAGTAATTGTATTGTTCTAAAATCTAATAGTTTTACGTTTAACAAACTGGAATAACTTGTTGTTCCGCAGTAGTGATATCGAAAAACTAAAAACTAACGGTTGCGGCTGTGCGAGTTCTCCTTTTTTGCTTGTCGAACATTTTATTCCTTGATTACAACTCGAGTGGTTTTTGGCAGCGCCAAACTACTTTTGAATGTATTTGAAAGCGAATTAAAATATTTTTGAGTTTACATAATTTTTTTTTCTAAAAAAAAAAAAAAAAATAGGTCGAAAAAATGGCCTTTAGGCAACCTTTTAGAAAATACGGCACGTTCTTTCTTCTTAACGAATTTTTTTCCCGCAGGACGCCGTTGCACTGTGCCGCCAGCTGTAACAACCTGGCCATGGTCCGATTTCTGGTGGAACACGGGGCGTGCATATTCGCCACCACGCTCTCAGACCAGGAGACGGCAGCGGAAAAGTGCGAGGAGGACGAAGAGGGTTTCGACGGGTGTTCCGAGTTTTTGTACAGTAAGTAAAATACACAATAATACCTGTATAATAAGATGACTGATAGAAAATTCAAAAAACTTACTGACCGTCTTTACGGCACCCTTAAACGGATATCGAGACGATGTACCGTGTTTATTTATCCCACTCCCTTGCACGACACTCTTGAATCCAATACGCTTAAAATACTTATATTTAATTTCGTGTATAGGATTATGCCCCTCCTCAAATCCCTTTAACCCAAAATTATATCAAATCTCCGTCTATTATAATAGGCAGCACCATAATTATGTGTATATACAGGGTGCGGCAGAGCCGACTGACGCGTTTTGATGAGTTATAAATAACGAACAGTAAAACTTAGAGAAAAGGTTTTTTTTTCTATTTAAATCAGTATTCAATCCCATTTTTAAAAATTATATCGCCAAGATGTAGGCCGTCAGCATTGATACACTGTTGTAGACTATCTCTGAAGCTCTCATATGATTTTCGGCAAATTTCGACTGGTATGCCACGGTGATTTTCTGTTTAATTACCTCTATGGTATGTGGGCGATGTCTGAAAACCTTAACCTTAAGGGTAGCCCCAGAGGATAAAATCGCACATGCTTAAATCAGGGGACCGTGCTGGCCAGCAAGTAGAAGAATTTTCCTCAAAGAACGGTCCGAGATTCCCTAAGCTACAGCGTGTTTCCGGGCTGAGCATCTTGGTGACTGCTCAATTGACACTCTAACCAACTGCACATTTTCTGCACGGGTTCTTACCGTTCTGTGGTGCTCCGTGTCCGAGTCTACTTAGGGTACTCCCAGTTTCGTTTGATAGTGTTAGCAGAAGGAACAGATTCAGCACGTGGAATGCCGAAGTGTGTGATTGCTATCACAGAATGATTATTTTCGTAATTGGCACGCACGACGAAACCACGGTGTACACCTGTCCGGACCACGATTACGAATAAAAACGGCATTACCGTACAATTCAAAATATACCACTTATTAAGGCCTGCTCTTATCTTATCACAGGCTAATGACCACATTAAATTCGTCAGTCTGCTCTGTCGCACCTTGTATATATATATATAATATTACGGCCGGTATTGAGCATTAACTAGAATCTAGACAAATAATAATTAATTTTCTTTTATATTGCCTTGATAATTTACAAAATTGTCTATCTGATGAATAATCGTATTATCTAAACTAATTTGTCCAGATACCTATTGTTGATGTCTAGTAATTTTTTTCTCCAAAAAAAAGAAAAAAATGCGAAAGTGAAAAAAACCTATTCGCATCCGTCCGTGTGGTTGGTAGTAGGTTAGATTAGGTACACGAACATACGAGATGTTTTCGGTTATACGATATCGAATTCAAATGTTGTTTTTAAACATTTCATTAATTTTATCAATATTTATTTAGTGTATATACAAAATATATTAGCGTTTTATATTTTTCATCTTAATCTAGACAATTTAGATCTTTGACTATGTTTTATCTTTATGGTAAATAAATGTTTTTAGTTGTTTTTGCGCAACGCCGATTGTCATTTTTCTTGTTTGTTTTTCGTCGCAGGCGTCCAAGAGAAATTGGGCATAATGAACAGCGGCGTAGTGTACGCGGTATTCGGGTACGAAGCGCACAACCAGGACGAGTTGACTTTCGACAACGGCGACAGGATCGTCGTGTTGCGGAAGGGCGACGACACCGAACGGGAATGGTGGTGGTCGAGGATCGACGACCGCGAAGGATACGTGCCGCGGAACCTGCTCGGGGTGAGTTCACCGTCCGTTCAATTGTTGCGCGCGCTGGATTTAGGGACGCGTCGCCTCCTAGAGGGTTTTCTTCTTCTTCTTCTTCTTCTTCTTCTGCTTTTACCGGCCTTTACGGTACACGGAGTACCTTAAACTGCGCTCGTCGCTCCCTATCCGCCTATCTCAATGTTCGTTTGGTTCTATTCTATCTCCGTAGAAACATAACAAAATTACGCAACTGGTTCCTAATCGTACTTGCCACATTGGTTCCTAATGTCGTGCTAATCCACCTTGTCCTTGTATGGCTCAAATATTTATAACGTTTTTCCGAGTTTCGAAACGGTTCGTGGGGAAATCGCGCGTAAAGTTGTATACGACGATTTTGTTTTCGTTTTTCGCAACAGGCCCGCCGAAGTTCACAGTAAAATTGAAAAATAATATTATGGCTGGCTACGTGCGCCCGTGAGAAATGTATATCCGATTTATTTTATGGAAATCTGGTTACGGCTCGTCCCGTTCGGTATCTCCCGTCACATTTCTCTTCTCGATAATAATAAACCTCTATTTTGGTATTCTAAAAGTAATATAATAACAAATATCTATATATACATGTACATAGTTTTCCGACAAAAAGTTACCGATAAAATTGTGGACGTTCGTCTCGAATTCGTCAGATATCGTAACTTTTTTTTTCAATGGAAACTTGGTGGTTTCGTAAAAAAAAAAATCGATATAATATTCTATTTCTGTTTATTTTGTTTACTATGTGCGTTTACAGTTAATAAACGTAGACGGCCTAGTCGATATTATAATAAATCGTACACGAAACAGCGTAGTTGATTCGTATTATAAAAACGAAACGTACTTGAGATAGACGAATTATTATCTAGATATGACACAACCAGAACATTCGGATTGTTGAAAATCAAATCCAGGTGTAGTATAGTTTCGCGCCGGTGTTCTCCAATTTTGTAAAATTTGATATTTTTTTTTTTTTTTTTTTACATTAGCCAATTACCGTTTTAGGGAAAGGACGAATAAATGACGTCTAAAACCAAAAAGCCAGACACAAAACTGTGCGATTTTGTAGGTTCCTTGCTATAGCAAACGTTGGTTGTTATTAATTTTAATTTTGATTATTTTTTTACTACAAGCGCGCTCGTCGATTTATTTGTCTTGTAAGAAATTCCTTTGTTTTCTATGTAATTAAATAAATAAAAAAAAATCATAACGCGCAAGTAGGACTTTGAAAGTTTTGTCTTTATCCTCCGCGCAGTATTTTTAATTGCATTATACGCGGACACGTTTGTCGCGGTGACCGTATAGACAAAATTATTCAAAGGACGTTCGCAAAAACGTAATTGTCTTTTTTATTTAGTTATATTTATTAAAAAAAAAAAAATCCTCCCCTACCCCTCGAGTGCGACGACCCGAATTACTATAATAAACGGGACGGTTTGGTATGTTTTTTTTTTGTTCTTTAGCTGTACCCGAGAGTGACCGGCAGTAAAAAGTCGGCGGCGGCGGCGGCGGCGGTGGCGGCGGCGACGGCGGCGGCGGCGGCGGCCGGCGCAGAATGACAATCCGCCTCGTCCGCCGCAACGATATCACTGGGACCCGTCAAGGGATTGACCGAAGATTCCAGGGTCCCGACAAAAACGTCATCATATCATACGACGATATCATTCTTATTGTGTTAGACTTTTTCTCGCGTGTCCGACGTTATTATTATTATTATTATTTTTATTATTTTTATTATTATTATCAATACTATTATTACTATTATTACTATTTCGGTCCCTACCACCCCACCCTCCACCTCCAGTTTTGTACGATTCAATTTTGACTTATTATTGTTTTTTTTTTTTTTTTTTTTATATTATATACGCAATCGCATTACGAGATAAACACATTTCATTTATATTTATTTATTTATTTTATAATATATATATATATATATATATATATGTATTATTATTTTTATTATTATTATTATTATTATTATTATTATAATTATTATTTCGTTGTAGTCTAAGACCAAAGTTTATTTATGCGTTCTGACCATGACAAATTCTATGATATATATCATTCATTATCGCGATTATTATACATATATATATATATATATATATAATAATAATAATAACATAGATATTGATAACCTATATTATAGTTACGCGAATACAAAAAGAAATAATATTTAATTCGTACAAATATATTTTAAAATATATCATATATTTATATATATATAGAAAAAAACATTTTTAAAAATATAAATAATATATAACAATATGCCGACGAAGAAGTTAATAATTGTTCGCGCGAATTCGACGGATTCGCAAAAAAAAAAAAAAAAAACATGTAATATATATAATATAATTGTTATCATATGTACGCGAGAGACGATTTTTTTTTTGATTTTTTAAGTGTTTTCACGTCCATATTATTAATACGAGTGCGTCGATCGTAACGTCATTATATATATATATATATATATATATATAATAGTATTTTGAGTACAGAGTTTTTTCTTTTATTATTATTATTATTTTTTTTTTTTTCCAAAAAATTGTGATGTATAAAAATAGTATATATATATATATATAAAACGTATTTCTTTTCTTTGTTGTTTGTCCAATATTATTGTTATTGAAATAAATTTTTATTATTATACGATCGAGCGTGTGTGTCTGTACCTATATGCGACATATTTCCAATTACCGAAATATATATCTTATCGCTTCTTCTACCGCCTTACTTAACCACACGTGTGGCCACTCGTCTTTTCATTCTCGACGCTTGTAAATCCGTCTATTACGCCGGTCCGTCTGTTTCCAGGGCGTTCCTCGGGGTCTTGTTCCGCGGTGTTTCCGTTCCATTGCTCATGGCTCTCTTCGTTACGTGTCAACCCGAACGGTTGTGCCCTTGGTCTTTTAACGGGGCTAGCGGTAGCCGGTGGGCGAGGTCGGGGGTTGTTGTAATGTTCACACGGATCCTGCACGTCTGCCGGTTATAAAACGAAAGGCCCGGTTTGGTTGCGTCCGGTACGGTAAAACGAACTACGGCCACCGCCGCCGCTGGACTATCCTTCGGAAGGGATCTATAACAGTGAATACATTTTTAAAAAGCCGGACGACATATACATCGCATACCGGATTTATAAATATGTTTTTTACGCGCAATTGTCTCTATTAATAATACGCACGTTTCAATATTACAATACCATTACTCGTTGTTCTTACATGGCCATACATTATTGAGTTAAAAAGTCTCTACCGGTACATTTTACATTATTTACATTTTTTTGGGTCTTGCATAATGTTTCCCCGTAGTGCGCCCCACCTGTATTCAGTGCCCTTTGCCCGCATAAATCCGGACAGGGTACACTTTTCCGGGTAAATGCAAGAAAAATGTTTGTACTAAGATGATCGTCTTTATAAATTGTTTAAAATGTTCGGGGGTTTGTGATGCGATGCAATTATATATATATATATATATATATATATTTCTGCGACACCCATAAAACCCGTAAAAATTAAAAACACACGGCGTAAACCTTCTCTTTGTCCGATACGATTGAATATAAAAATTTAAAAAAAATATTAATTTCTATAGTTACACCCGGGCGTAAGTGACTAACGACTGACTTTACACCACTTTCGATATTCTGAATTGGATCGGACCACCGATGAGAGCTGCCGAGCGTCTCAGTCTTAAAAAAAAAAAATAATAAAATGTTTGCTTTGTGCGATTCGCAAAAAATGTTTAAAACCAATTTGTAATTATTTTCAATTATAATTTGAAAATTGTTGACGTTAGTTTGAAGTCGATCAGAACCGAGTGGTGGGGCTCACTTCACTGACGTGATGAAACGTGATAATACGGAAAGATAGTAGTATAGGAAGTAATAGGTAATAAGTATAGGAAAAATAATAAACCTAAAATAAAATTTTTTTTTTTTTTTTTTCGACTTGCGTAAACTTCGCGTTTAATTTTTTTTTACCCGTATCGAAAAGCGATTCCATGCCGGCGGTGGCGTTCCAATGATCGTATTAAATTATATATTATTATGGTGGTTTCCTATGCGTGCTCCACCGCCATACACCTTATATAAAAACCGATTACAATTCGAAATCATAGACGGGTATATATATTTTCGTTTTTTTTTTTTTTTTATCGATTTATTATATTTTTTTACGCCCTGCTATATATACTGCTGTAGAATAGACTATTCCGATATAGGGTATAACCCGTTTTGATAACCATCATCCATCGTCTGAAAAGTGTTTAGCGATGGGGAGAGAGAGAGAGAAAGAAAAAACGACGTAAAATCTATTTACGTATATTATATATAGTTTCCCCTACTCGTTTAGAAAATAATAAAAAGGGGATGTACTATAACTCGACTACTGTATTCATGACGGTTTTACCGTAAATTCCGACCGTTTTTTTTTTTTTTTTCCGTTGAAAACCCAATAAAAACCAACGACTGGCCACGACGGACTGGTGTCCGTAAAAAACGGAACACTTCTCCATAAACGTGTATTATGCACGGTAATTTTACCTATAGGATTGCCGACAGACGACGGAAACTATATATATATATTATATTATATTATATTATATTTTATACACGCGAATCGAAAAACGGCATTATCGATGCACGGAAGTGTTTCGCACGACTGGCATAAAAATAAATACGTATCGTTATCGAGACCGACGTATGGGGACAGTAGTATTATACTTGCCCACCACACACACCTACTCGGCCGAAATGCGTAAATTCTGCACGCGGACCAAGAGCAAATGCGTGAAAGTTTTATGTGGCGATCAAGTTTTATGGACCCGATACGCGAACCAATAGACGCGAAACCGAGTTCCTACCGATTTCGTGCGCATGAAAGTGTATATACGAAGAGGAAGAAGAAGAAGAAGAAAAAAAACGATTAAAGACTCCCCGAAGGATTTTAAGAGAGAAATAAGCAGGGGGGGGGGGTGATAAATAACACTACGCTAGGCGGCGAGTTATGGGAAATCGTTTTTTTTTTGTCTACAGCCTCGATAATAACCATATTACACGGACAACTTCCACTCCGCTGTTCGCTGTCCACAGCTAATTGTTCTCCGGCCCTTTTCTATTTACTTACTTAATTTTCTTGTCGGGTCTTTTCACCTTCTCGCGTGTGAACATATTACACGTATAAATTATAAAAGTCGATATGCGTGCGAAATACATAAGATTCCGGAGGAGATTTTACACGACAGTAGAAATGAATTTGAAACTGTTTATTCCGTAGTAAAATTATAGCGATTGTGGTATTATCGTTTACCATAATTAACTCCGTATTTTAAATGCTAATTATTTTTAGACTCTACGGAGTGTAGATTTTAATATTTGTTTCGTGAATAAACTGTGTTTGAGTTGTTCATGTTACGTAATTAGTTTGATAGATCGGATTAAAACGGTTAAAAAAAAAAAAAATGTTACACTTGTGGTTCAGCTGGAATAGATAATATCAAACTTCACGGGCAAATATTTGCGTATAATATACATTGGATTATTTTAAAAATTTTCACGGGTTTTTAAAAATATTTGTATAGTTTTAACACTATATACTAGTATTATAAAATATAAGTCTATGTACAATATCCCACGTAAAATTTAATTCAACTGGAAAAACAAAACCGTTTTTTTTTTCTTCCACGAGAAAAACTTTTATAGTAACCTATCTCTGTTTCGCAAATAACACAGTATTTTAATACTAGTTATCTTTCTATTACTCGTACATTTTATATTTTTAACACACGCAACGATATTTTATACGGATTATTTATACTACGACGTTAGTCTATAAAATATATTTTCAATTATATATACTCCCGCCAGAATATCCAAACGGAAATATTATACCCGGCAGTATTTCACGAATATATCAGAATGAGAAAAATGGCCAACGAAAACCCGTTCTTTCGTTATAACCGCTTGAACAAATTATTAAAATATAAAACTTAACGAATTATTATAATAATATATTCTAGCGGCATACCGATATTATACCAACACCTATAATATTATATATATATAATGCATTTATTCGCGCGTATATACAACGACACTCTTAAGAAAACACCGTTGTTATTAATTTTTTTTTTTTTTTTATTTCTTTTGGCCGGACGAATTTCGAGAGGTGCCGATAAATTGGACGCGTTGATTGTCCGGAACGCGGCTGGTTTTTTATACGGTGGATACGACCAAAAAGGAAAAAAAAAAAACCCCCCGACTTTGACACGACACCGGGCTCGCCGGTCGGTTCGCGGCGCTCCCGAGTGAACTGCAAACACGCGGACCGCACACTCAATAATAATATGGTACGAGTAAATAAACCAAGGGAAAATAAAATAGAAAAAAAAAAAAAAGATAAAAAGGTCAAAGGTGTAGCGAAAACGCGTACTTATAAACGACGGCGTCGTTCGGATATTACTTCGTAACGTCGCGCGTTCGCCGCGGGTCCGCGTGGTTGTGTCCTACGGCGTGGGCACGCGCCGCCGAGTCTCGCGTAAAATATACCCGGGACCGCGTGACGTTTTCGCTCTAGTGATTCGCCCGGCATAGTTATTATATTCGTTCCGCGGGCAAAAACCCGACGGAAACCGTTCGGAACGGTACGCTCACGGGGGTGGGGGGGGATTCCGAATGTACCGGAATATAATATACAGGGTGGCCAGATCGTTTTATCGCGTAAATTTCGAATAAACATATATTCGATTTAAATGCGTTGCCGTTCCCACGTCGCGGGTATCGGACGATAAAATACCGTTTTGGTGTACGTTATAGAATCAGCGGCGTGTTTAGGATTCGGTCTCGGGAAAACGCGGACGTGTGTTTTATCCAATAGGCCAATCGTTCCGTGACCTCCGCCGTCCCCCTCGAAATCGCCCTAAACAACTTCGCTGCACTCGTACGTACAGTGCCATACATCGTAGAAAATACATTGTCGAAATTCGTCGGTTTTTCATTACTAATCATTCGGCATTCCGCGTGCTGAATCTGTCCGTTCTGCCGACACTATCGAACGAAACTGGAAGTACCCTCGCAGTAGACTCGCACACGGAGCGCCCACACAACGGTAAGAACCCGTGCGGAAAATGTGCAGTTGGTTAGAGTGCCCCCCCAATCGAGCAGTCACCAAGACGCTCAGCCCGGAAACACGCTATGGGCATCTCGGACCGTCCCTTTGAGGAGAATTCTTCTACTTGCTGGCCAGCACGGTCCCCAGATTTAAGCACGTGCGACTTTATCCTCTGGGGCTACCCTTAAGGATAAGGTTTTCAGACATCGCCCGCATACCGTAGAGGTAATTTAACAGAAGATCACCGTGCAAGTCGAGACCGTACCAGTCGAAATGTGCCGAAAATCATATGAGAGCTTTAGACGGTCGTCTACAACAGTGTATCAATGTTGACGGCCGCCGTCTTGGAGATATAATTTTCGAAAAATAATTCTTAAAAATGGGATCGAATACTGATTTAAATAGAAACAAATACCTTTTCTCTAAGTTTTACTGTTCGTTATTTATAGCCCATCAAAACTCGTCACAGTCGGCTCTGCCGCACCTTTCTTATTTCTTTGGCACGCAAAATAGCAAATTGAAAAGAGAATATTTTTTTAAAAGAACTGGCATAATCCATTATTTCATCTCGGTTTTCATAACTTTTCACTACTCCTCCGGTTTGTATTTTAACTTTTTATACTAAACTGCACATGCGTATATATATATATATATATATATATAGGTACGCGGAGTTATAGAAAACGACTTTTGTTGAGTTTATCACTCGGTACAAAAGTTCGGATTATGTAAAACTAAACTATGTTTCGAGACTTTTATTTTTATACATTTTTTCTCGACATTTTTCGATTTTTCAATTCTTTGTTTACTGTGTCTTATTTTTGTTTAGGTAATTGTTTCGTTTCTAAATGTGTTTCACGCCGTTATTTATTTTTTCGCCGGTTCGCGATAAAAGAATCACCCTATATTATCGTGAGTTATGACGCACGCACATATTATATAATAATGTTACACTATATTATAACTCTGTCGAACGGGCGCTAAACTCGTTACCTCGGGGTCCCCGGTCTTGTGAATAAAAACGTATGGGCACCGGTGTCGGTTAGGAAAACTTTTGGAAAAGTATACCCGCGTCATAGGCGTGACTCCAATTTCAGGTCGAATCCGAGGTAATTAATGCCCTCTGACATCGGTTCGTAATATGTATAAAATATATATATCGGGGTGTGTATACTGTATATTTAAAAAAAAAAAAAAAAAAAAAACGAACAGCAGGAATTTCGGCTCAATCGGGTATGGTAAACCCGTGCTGACTTTATATTGTAAATTTAATTTTAACTTTCAATATATACACCGACCACACTGTGGTACTGTACTTGAAATATTTTAACAGTTCACCGCCTAGATTTTGATTTTGGTATATTTTTATTTATCGGAAAACACTTTTTCGGTTATTAAAAATACTCGAAATTTATCACAGTGTATCTTATGAAATACGTGGAATTTTCGCCCAATGTTTAGTCGTCTGAAAAGAGTTCCCGGATTAGTTTTAGATTTTTCTATAATTTAAAAAAACCTCCCCCAAAAAAAATTACGATACATTGATTTTATTATTATTGATTTCTGTTTTTAGGGTCTTGTCTACGGAAAAAAAAAAATGTATATGACTATGTTTTCGGCGCTCCGTTTAGAATGAATTTTTTTTTTTTTGATTTAGTATATAATTTAAATTGCCCTAGGTCCTAGGGATAAGCTGGAATTTGAATATCCCGTCAAATTATATACCGCTATCCACCCACCACTGATGTACAATTATACGGATATTATAATTACGCGCGCCTACGGGCCCGCGGCCGCACACCTAGACCCCGTATAAATACGCCTATTATCCATAGGTTAGGGATTTAATTATATTATCCGGTCGATTGGGCTCGAGGTTTTTATTCATTTTTTTTTTTTTTTTTTGTTCTAAACGGTAGCGATACGCTCTCGGACTTTGCCAATAAAATTTTACCGCCGCGGTAAACAACGCTTAACTCGTTTATATTACGGTGTAGGCGTACACCACTCGTGCGAGTCGTACGACCGTTTACGGCCGATTTAAACGTCACTGTATGTAAATTATTGTCGATACCGAATATTACGCGAAAAACTGTATTGCTAGGCTGGCCCCCCCGCCCCCGGGCCCACCCGCGATTCGGCGCACGGAGTTTACGTGGATTTTTTGTCCGTCCCGCGAACGTCCTCGGCGTAAATTCCGCGCGACAACTGATCAGTTCGCGCTAACCCCTCTCTACCGATATCCGAATAACCGGGCAACATTTTAAGTTGTCCATTTTATTTACTAATCCAATTTTTTTTTTTTTTTTTTTCGTTTACGAATTCGTAGACTACTTCAAAAAGCGATCGCCGGAGATACATAACGATATCAAACAATGTTTAGGGCTGATTTATGTTTTGTATTCGTATGTCTTTTTTTTTCTCTCGCGTATATCTTGAATAAAACGAATACTACTGGCATAGTGTATTAAACGGTATAGGTACGACGTTTCTCCGTGTAACAGTTGTCGGCTGCGACAACTGGAAAAGGTCAACGAAAATTTAAAAAAAAAAAAATTTACTATAACAAACCAGAGTACTCGAATCTATGTATCTTATAATACGTAATATTTTAAATATTCGAACGAAGACATTTCCCGGGGGAAGTTATAAAATTGAGATACGCGAAAATTACGTGATACGATGTCGAACGTGGTTTTAGTAAAAAAAAATCGTTCATTTTTTTGCGAATTTTAAACACAAATATAATAATTGTTTCATGTAATAAATGTGGACGGTGTTAATAATATTTACATTTTTTTTTTTTTATATATATTTGTTTGTGTCATATTTCGTCGGCACATTTTAGCGTATTATTAACCGACCAAATGCAACCACTAATATCGCATTATTATTATTTTTTTTTTTTTAACGCATTTATAATTCGTAGCCCTATAGTTTTTTTTTTTTTTTTACGCGTACAGACAACTCTAGACTGTCAATGTTTGCGATATTTGTTTTAACCTCGCAAAAACCTTCCCGATTTCGGTTTACAAAGAATCATATAGAAACCACTTGAAGAAATATCAGCGCGAATACGAACAAGCCGACTTTACAGACGACGTCGACCTTACAGCGGCCGTTTATCGTACGGCGTATAATTAAAATTGACGGTCCGTACAATATGCGGTTGAGGACTTGTCAATTACGCGTGGTAACTGTAAAATTAATCGTGCCGTAATGAAATCGTCTTCCAAAACGGCGTCAATAGTTTTGTTACACCCGAAGAAAAAAAAAAAAAAAAATGATATCGACGACTTAAAAGCAACATTATATTATCGTGTATTTTATTCGTATCCGGCCGAAAAACGTTTTCGACACAAGCGCGATTTTCGCAATTGGTCCCGTCAATAAACCGCCGGATTGATTGGATTTCGCGAAACGCATATTAAACGCACGCGGCCCATTAACTTGCGCGCGCGGTTCTCGCGGATTTACGATAAAACGGCTGAAAACGAAAAAAAAAACATAAAAAAAAAAAAAACATAAAAAAAAAACATAAAATCGAGTACGACGAGTTACGCGCGCATTACGCAATGGGCGCGGGCGGTTTCCGCCGGTATAATATTATTGCGATCCGAAGTTTCGGGCGCGTTATCCGACGGTGATGGATGCGCGCCGAGCGTCTCCGCCTCGGACGTTTAACACCGCGAATGTGCGCGGGCGAAAATTTTCTACGCGCAACATTGTTAGGACGAGTTAATCTACACCGTGCTCATATTCCGGTCCGTGTAACCGGAATCTCGACGTATACAGAACGGCGATAATGACAGTATATACACAAGTTTGACGTGCACTCGAAAGTCGTGCCCGACACAAAATCTAATAATAATACAAAAAAAAAATAAATAAATAAATAAATACATTAAACTATACTCCGTCCGGGAAATTTCTCGAATATTATAAATATTTTTTTTTTTTTTTTTATTTAAAATATATCTATTTATAAACTATACACAGAGTATAATTAGTAAGTGTGGTAGCTTTTAATTTGACGTTTATATTAAGAACAGGAAGGCTCCCAGCAGTGGCCACCTGACATGAGTTGAAAAGTTTTTAGTTAATTAATTTTTTTAAATTTAGAGTAGGTCTCTAGGCCATTGCCTTTTTAACCTTCTAGGGATAAGTGAAGCAGAGGATACATTTTTTATTAGTTGGTTGGAATGAACGTGAAGTTTTGAATGAAATTTTTTGTAACGGGATTTGGCCAAGTCGTTGAGGGTTGGTAAGTTCATGTCTTTATGGAGGTTTTTGTTTGTTACATACCAAGGGGCAGAGGTTATTAAACGTAGGCATATGGATTGAAAAGATTGCAAGGTTTTGGTGTTTGACGGTTTTGCCGTCCCCCACAGTTGGATTCCGTAGAGCCAAGCCAGGCGAATTATTGATTTGTATATCGAAAGTTTGTTATTTAAGGAAAGTTTCGATCTTAAGAGGGGTCTGAGGAGATGCAGTTTAGAGTTAACTGATTTGCGTTTTTGTTTAAGATGCGAGCACCAGTTAAGGCGTTTATCGAAAGTTAACCCTAGGTACTTGACTTCGTTTGATGAGGGAACTATTTGGTTGTTAAACGTGATAGGTGGGAATAAATATTTAAAAAAAAAAAAAACCGACGATGACCGGCGGCTAACCGAGACTAAACGCACAACACGCACTAGAAAAACGGAAAACGTTACGGTTTTATCATAAGGTGGCGCCCAAATTATTTTTTACCGCCTTAGGGCCCAACCGGCCGGGCGAGTTGTCCGGACCCGCCGACATTTTTCATAAAATAGAAAAAACGCTCACGTGTTAACCGAGCGAGAAAAAACGTCTTCAAAAATTGATTGACAGGCAGAGAAGAGAATCGGACCCTCGCCCATTTCCGAAACATATTCCGTGTTCGCGTTCAGGATTTTTATCGTTATTCGTCCTGAGAAAATATAGTCATCCGAATTGATTGCTTTCTATACCCGCTACTCTATAAAACAAATACTAGCGCGTGCCGAGAAATACAGCTTTACGGTTTACGTTTTTGTCACCGGCCAATTTGGACATTGATTTTTCAGTCGTCTATCGAAGATTCATTAACACGACAGACGTAGAAAAGTCGAATATAAAATTATCGAACAAAATTAATCGAAATCGTTGGTGACACAAACAAAAGTACAGAACAACTTAAAAATATATGAGCAACGCTTTATAGAAAACCGATCGTTTTAAAAACGGAAAACCACTTTTTGTTTGACATGAAGGCTTTATTAACATGAAGCCCTTCAAAATTCCAACACGGAATGTTGTCAACAGTAATAAAAAACCGGATGTAAATAACCTACTAACTGCTCATTGATGCAATACCAGATTATGTTGAGGAGACCTTTATTATGTGAACGTCATGCGATAGAAGATGAAATCAATGTTGCAATCTAATAAATAAATTGACTAACTTATTAATCTTGAGTATTTTTTTATTTTTAACGATTTTTATTATTAAATTAAATTTTTTTTTGTAAACTTCTAAAACTAAATAAAAAAAAAAGAATAAAGACTTCTAATTTTTAGCTTCTCAATACCTATTTATTATTTACTAAAGTTATTTTCAAAACGAACCTACTGTTAGTTTTATACTGTACAATCTCCAAACAAAATGTCGTCGGAACTAAGGCAAAATCTTGTCTTTTTAAGCAAAAACTAGTAAATCATCTCCGCATAACTATATGAAAAGATTAAAAAAAAATCCGAACGGAAAAAAAAACATTTTTTGATTAAATTATTCGTTTTTTTGGTTTTCTGAAAATTTAGTGAACGTGGAGATTGTACACTTTGAAACAAGTACCCTCATATATATATGGGAAAAATGTAAGATTTATCGTAGAATAACCGAAAACCATGGGTTTTTTTTTTTTTAATGCATTGACTACACCGTGTGAACGTACCCAACAGTTTTATAAACACATTGATACTTAGATTTCGTCTGATTAGGCCCTAATCAGGAAATATTTATGCACATTAACTGTTATATTGTAATAACTACTATACGCGATGGGAATTTTGGCTTTCGGCTAACCAAATAACTACGAGCGCAATAGACGGAAAGGTAATGGATAAATAAAATTATGTGAAAATGCAAAAAATAATAAAACATTCTGGGTCTTATATTATATTTACAACGAAGAACATTTTCTTGTATTTTAAAAACGCATTCGGATTCCACCGCACAAAAAAAAATATATATATATTAAATATGTATGTTATTATGTTGTTAATCCATCAAACGGAAGTTTTCTCCTTTTTTTATCTACCTAGGGTCTCGGTTAAGTTTAATTTTTTTTTTTTTTTTTTTTAAATTGTAACGTAAAATTTTTAAGTAACAAAACATGATTTTTTTGCTCCCCCCCCAAAAAAAAAAAAAAAAAACAATCAAAATTTTATAATCACAACTGTTCGATTCGTAATAATTAAAGGGTAGTAAAATTTTTGTTACTATTCGTGTATTCGCATTGGCCAATTTTAGTTTCAATAATATTTAATATTGCACTACCGCGCGTCCCACCGTCGTCGGGATAATCCCCCCGAGGGTCATTATTTATCGTACCCGTCGAGATTACGTCGACGAATATTCAATTATGGATGTCTGTCGAACGCTGCCGGCGGCGTTATTAATATTTCACGACGGTTAATAAAAATACTGTCTGTTTACTAATAAACAATACGGCATTTAAAACGTACGATTAAATTTAAACGTATAATTCCCCGCGCAGTAAATCTCGTGTGCCTATATACCGGTGGCGGATTTTTAACGAAAATCCGATCTCTTCCTATAGGAAGGTTTCGGTTTTCACATATTGTACTGTACAGAGTGCGTTCAGTGACCCAGTCGACCGTCCACTCGGGGAAGGGTTATAATTAAACGTCGTTTCGAAATCGATTGACCTTCTCATATTCTGACTCATAAACATCGTGAAAAGTTTTCGACAAATATTCACGTTTTAAACGTGAGTGTTTTTTTTTTTTTTTTTTTTTAATATTGCGGGTTGCCATTTGGAAATCAAAAGTTGATGTTACGATGCTGGTACTTGTACGGTGAACAAGGGTATAAATGTCGAAAATATTGTAAATAAGATCACGTAGATCGTATTTAACGTATACGAGGTACGACAATAAAATAACGAGACTTTTTGAATAAAAGTTGTTTATTGTAAAAATGTTATAATTTAATGATTATCACCTTCAAAGTACCTTCCCTCAGCATCAATGCACTGTTGCATACGTCGCTGCCATTCTTGAAAACAGTGTTGCCAATTGCTTTCATTCAGCCTTATTAGAAGTTCTGCCGTTTTCATTTTTACGTCATCAACTGTTTGAAAATGGGAAAAGAAATAAGAAAGAAATAAGAAGAAGGAGTCACAAGGAGCAAGGTCTGGCGAGTACGGGGGATGTTGAAGTACAGAAATTTTTTTTTCAGTTAAAAAACGTTGAATTGAAAATGCACTGTGAGCCTCCAGCTCACATTGCTCCATATTGTCTTGGTGAAGAACCCAGCCATTTTTCCATAGATCTGGTCGCTTCTTTCTGACACGTTCTCTTAATTTAATTAATACCTCTTTATAATAACATTGATTAATTGATTTTGTCGATTTTTTCAACGTTTTCGTTTGTTGAAGACGTGGTAGGACGTCCAGAACGATCATCGTCTTCGACGTCCTCCCTTCCACTACAAAACCGTTTGTGCCATTCAAAAACACGAGCTCTTGATAAACATTCTTCACCATAAACATATTCACATTACATACGAAACGATTCCGCGGCAGTTTTTTTTAATTTAACAAGAAATTAATAAACATGTTAACACATGTTGTTCGATTTTTATATCTAACATTTTTTGGCAGTATAGTCGAACTCGCACTAATAACAAGGCTACTAACGTATAAGAAAATGAATCGATGCCATCAGTGTTCATAGTACTTTTAGATAAGTGTTTTCTAATCATATTTCAATAATCGTTTTATAGATAACGTTAATAGTTTAGGTTTTATTCAAAAAGTCTCGTTATTTTATTGTCACACCTCGTAATAGAATATAATACGATAGGCCTATCAATCGGTGGCGTAACTACGACCCTTTTTTTTTTTTTTTTTTTTTTTTTTTTTTTTTTTTTTTTTTTTTTTTTTTTTTTTTTAAGAGAACGGTATGAATCGTACAAATCATACTAATAATATTATACGCGATTTGAACCCTATGCATGCAATTGTCAGTTTGGCACGAAACCTACGTTCGATTCACTGTTAACAATACATTAACATTAACAATGTGATAATGCGACATGTTTTACACTCGATATTTTGTATTTTCGTATTGTACGTAACAGATATTTTAAGGGGGAAAAATGATCACCGGAGCTCTGGGTGATGCCTCACATACATCACTTACCCCGGTTACGCCACTGGAATCGATCACCATGTTTATTCTATACGATATATTATTATTATGACTAAAAAAAAAAAAAAAAAAAAAAAATCAAACTTAAATTTACATAAATTAATAACAATCGTTATACTATAGCGACGTAGTGACATACACTTACTTACAACATTTGCCTACAATTGATTGTCCTATAATTGAGCGGTTTCGTTTTGTGAATTTAGTTGTCGGTATATAAAAACTCGTGTATATCTTAAAAATCTTATCTCTTTTCCTTTTTTTTTTTTTTTTTTTTTACATTTCTCTTGTTTAACAACAGCAAGGTTAGGACAACGAGACAGTGCTGTTCGTCTATTCGCCTGTGATACGACCCGGGGGGGGGGGCAGCCGTTTTTGCCATAATATTATCATAGGACTTTGGCGTTGGTATTTACGTTGTCAATTTGTTATAGTCGTTCGGTTTGTACGCCAATTGATTTTTCGCATTGACGCGTTTATGAGCTACCCGGTTCCTATACATAGGCATTAACGAGTAAACGGGTACCGATGGCATCTGTCAGACGCACCTTTATTCGGACGTCAATCCCATTGTACGAGTCGAAATAAAACTATTTTCGCATCTCCGATATTGTGTAAAGGACCCCCACATAGACGGTCAGTCATGAATGACAATCAAAGCGGTTGACAGTCAAGACTGGATGGTGTACGCATGCGAATGATAATGACTGACAATCAAATTTCATAGTTGATGCAATAATTCAGACACGTTTGAATTTTTATCATGAATCAAGATGATTGACATTCGCGATTGACCATGCATGTCTATGAATGTGTACAATCTATCAGTCAATCGAGCCGAATTGTCCGAAGCGGTCGTGTCTTTTTTAGTCTTTTGTAAATTTTATACCTTCGTCGAAAAACGGCAAATGGATAATGTGTTTCTTTCTTTGAGCCATTTTTTCATCCAAAATTTGTTTATTCTCTTGATTTTTTTTTTTTTTTTGTTTTATCGCACGCAAGGTAAATAGCAATAATACCAATAATACCTTCTTCGTTCATTTTAATTTTAAATTTAACATATATAAAAATATATTTTTTTTTTCAATAAATATCGAATGACAACAACACGTAACAACGCCAGACTTTCAATAGTAACACAATCGTGTTGACTATGAAAATAAAATAATCGAACGACTGAAGATTGTCAGTCGTGATTGCCATTCACGACTGACCGTGTATGGGGTGAGGGGGCCCCATAAAACACATTTTGTTCACGTCGACCTATTCGGCTGGCAATCCGGAAGCGGACGCGTCGGTTCTATACGGTATACCGCACGCCACCGAACCCGGAACTTTGCCGATTTCCCGCCCGCGGAAATTACGGTTACGGCGACCGCGGTGACGGGATCGGCGGTAGCGTTTGGTGTTGGTTTTTTTCTATTATTTTTTTTTTTTCAACGAAAACGCAGGCGATAATTTACGCGTATTCTGTTAGGAAAATAATCCACTGTAAAAAAAAAAAAAAAAGTGTCGTCGTCGGCTGGACGGTTTTGTATTTGGTGCGGTCAGCTATAACGGCTCGAAAAATAAAATATGGTTCTTCCGTCCGCCGTGCAATGGCCCGCGACGAATTTATCAAAACCCGTAACCGTAAAAGTATAAAAAATAATAAAGCACTGACTTTTTACCACCGCGCCGTCAATTGGAAATATTATTACCGTTTATCGCCGCACCTATCCGATTCGTGACTTCACTATGTGTTGCACGTCCGCGTCGTCGTGTATATAAAAAAATAAATAAATAAAAAAACACACACACGTGAAATAAATAGGAAATCTTTTCGGCGGGCCGAAAGGTTTTCATCGGCAGTATTGGGCCAGTGTCGCGCGAAAAAAAATACGTGAAAAATTCAACGGGTGAAACGGATCAAGTCCATTTTTGTCGAAATAGTTTGCTGTCGCCGTAAAATTCGATTTTCAAATTTTAATAAATGCGCGTAAGAAATTATCTCGTATCATTTTTTTTTTTTTTTTTTTTGTGCGGGCACGAACGTTACGAAATCGTAACACTAATACGATTGCGTATAACGAGACCAGAAATTCGGTCCTCTTTCGACAGGAAATAAAATTCAGGCGCGGGTCCAATGGGAGTTTGTGGGCCAGGGGCAATCGCACACCCCCCTTCCCGATATACTGTGATATATATTTTTACTAGTATCGTTTTATAACTCTCTCCCCATCCCCCCATAGTCTATGATACTTTAGAACGACAATCTAACCTAACCTAATCTACTATTTGCCGACGATAACTTCGAAATCAATGTTTACTGATAGAAACAATATTATTATTTCTGACCACGGTAATTATCAGTCGGGTTTGTGGGCACCGTGCAGTATACGCGTATTGTAGGTGTAATTTGTCGGTGTTTCAGTTTTTATATTGATTTTAATTTTATTCAAATATAATATGTTAATGTCAACTCGTAAAGCACGGCCGTTCTCGGGGTTTGAGAGGCTCATGGCAAAAATACTCGTAACGCTTTTTACCTATTATATCTATCCATAACCGTATAAGGCCATCAATAATTTTGATCACACAAAGAATTAGGTCGTAGGTACCTCACCAAATATAATTTAAAATAAGGGTTTTTTTTTTTAAAATATTATAATCTAGGTAACGAAAATAAAATAATTTTATAGTCGATGGTTTTTTTTATTTACCCATCTATAATTTATTAATCGTCACTTATCGATATAATTTGCTTTCATTATATAAAATAAACAGACAAATGAAAATACTAAAATATCATTTTATTCATCAAAAATTAATTTGTCTGACTTTTATTTCTGCGAACATTTCAATAATATCGTCATAGTCTACACGTTCACACAAATCACGTACAATTGAAATAATTGCTTAATCAGAAAGTCGATCTTGCAACACTGTTGCTCTCAAATGATTCTTTATGATTTTTAACTTTAAGAAACTTCTCTCAGCACTAGCAGTAGTTATTTGAAGAATTAACAATAATACGCTTAATGCAATAGAAATGTTTGGAAATGAACCACTTGTTGATTCGATTAAATCAAGACGCTCGACAGATGTCTTTTGTTTGTTGGAAATTGTACAAAATATTTTTAACTCGTCAAAAAGTTCAATGCCATTTAAATATCACAATTTTCACCGTCCTATTATAGAATAATATTTCTCAATCCACCGTGCAATGCTATCATAATATTTCGTCTTAAATTATTCGTTTAAAATCATGAATTAACGATATTCTAAACCTTCGGAACACCCTCTATTAATTGGTATATAATTTTATAAGATAAAATTAATCAATTATTTTAAATCATTCGGATGTATCATTCGGAATAACCCTGTATATAACTTTTTATAACCGCATTGGGAATAGTGATTATCATCGATTCCCGCGGGAATTGTCGTCAATTCTTAAATTGTCGACGTTTCCGGTAACATACGTATATAAAGTGAGTTGAGGCCCCCCCTTTATATACGTATGTTACCGGAAGAGGTTAGACAAATAAAGGCAAACGTTCAGTGTGTGTTACGGGCTATTGTTGTCGTCCGCCGCCGAGTTAATAAACGAGAAGTATACGCGGAGAATTTTTAACAGGGTGTTAAATAATAAATGGCAGCGTAGGTATTCAATCCGACGACGGCTGCTCTTTAGTAGTTTTTTTTTTTTTTTTGATTTCTTCCTTTTATTTACGACCGTTTTGTTGCCCGCCGCCACCGTAGTTAAGACTTTGGATAAGTCCCTTTTTTTTCTTTTTTTTTTTAATTAACAGTATACAAAGAAAACGTTGACTGTTATAATATATAATGTTGATACCTATACTCCTCGCCCCGCCACTATTCCCTGTAACAATAATAATTACAATACATCACTTGGTTTTATTTCAGTTTCATATTTATTCAAGATAATTATAATAACGAGTTATTACCGGTAATAAACAAAACCCGTTTGAATTCAAATTTTAACGAAACTCGCAACAAAAAAATAAAAAATGACGAATAATTGTTTATTGTTTTATAGATATGCGGTAAAATAATATTAATAAAACGTTACATTTATAATATCGTTTTTCGTTTGCGCGGATTTAAATGAAATCGTAATCCTATAAATTATTATTATATCCTTTATATCGTACCTTTAATAACCGTGGCCATCAGCAGTATTATTGTTATTATTATTATTATTATTTTTTTTTTTCCCCCATTTACGAGCTCTGTACCGCGTATTATTATTTCCCTGACAATAAAATTGCAAGGGAGGAAAAAAAAAAAAAAAAAAACGGAATTAAACTATTAAATGAGACCGAAAATACGTTAAAAATCCCCGCATTACGTATAAATCGTAGTGCTTTAACAAAAGCACAATCGAATCCATTTTTACTACTCCTGGAACAATATAATAATAATAATAATAATAATATCACAAACGAACATTGCGCGCCCGGATATTAAAATATTTCGCGAAAATAATAATAATAATATTACGTTCGGTCGATTTATAGTAATAATTAATAGCGATCGTATACAATATGGTTGTGGAATTTATGGAGAAAAAAACCGACAGATTTATAAAAAAAAAAAAAAATAAAAAAAATATAGTTTTCATTTTTTTTTTTTTTTTGTGGACATCAATATCGATAACACGTCATATTGTTTGTTATCTTTTCGAACGTTGTGTTTTGTATTGTATAACCGCGAACGGTTTTCAATCTGATGCGCGTGATGCACGCGCACACAGTGTTTTATAAAGTTAACGTCTAGGGTTGAAACAATTCGCCGTGTTGGCTTTTATTCAAAAAATATTATTATTATTACGGTTTTTTTTTTTTTTTTTTTTTAATCTTCGAATAAACCGAACGCGATAGTATTGTACTCGAAACGTATCGGGAATACCCGTATACTATTATATTATATTATAATAATATTATAAGCGTTGCATTTACAATTAATAATTAATATTAAATGCTAAAAAGCCCGAATGTATTATAATCGTCGTCGGTGATCTGTTTTTGATGTTAATACAGTCGAGTCGTGATAACTCGAAGTTGAAGTGGGATAGAAATTCACCTCGAGATATTTATTATACGAGATGCCTAACTCGAATTTATCAAAATAAAATAAATACTTCGAGTTACCTATGTAATGAAATATAATTTTAAAATTTTACGATAAAAACGTTATGACAAATAATCTATGTTTATACATAAATGCTATACAAAAACTAAATATGTATTATTTATGACGTACAGTAGAAAAATAATTTGTTATTAATTTTTGGTTTTTTGGCTGTTTATTGACAAAATCTTCTAATTTGCCTATGGATTCGAAAATAGAAGTATCCACGCCTTCGACAGATTCAACAAATTGCCTAACAGTTTGTAATGATGACATTGTTTGGTTCGCCGTAATCATTGGTTCAGGCTCATCATTTTCATTATTATCGGAATCACTATTTGATATATTTATACCCATGATTTTGTTATCAGTTAATGACATTCCACTGACTACAACAGTATCATCGATTGTAGCATATGATTGAAATGTAATCTCTTGATCGATATTAAGTTTATCTGTAAGTTAACAAGACTTATAATACATTGAGTGTTATTATAATTTCTAGGGGAATTAAAAAAAAAAATCGAGTTGTCGAGTTCTTCGAGTTATCGCGACTCGACTGTATATAAAAAAAAAAAAAAAAAAAAAAATAGACAAACAGAACAAGTACACGACTTGAATTATTTACGGAGTAAAACCACAGGAGGCGAGTACATCCGACATCTGATAGTTTTGCCTCTTATCCGCTTGTGTTTCGGAGCGACGGGCTTTTTAAATCGTATGGTTCGTATAAAATCGATTGTACTTACTACGATTTAAACGCAACGGGATTCGGTCGAATAGTAATAATAATAATAATAATATCGATGCGCCTGCAAACCGTATTTTGTTAATTCGTACGCAAATATATTTCGCTGTCCCCGTCGGACCACCTGTACGACAGCCACGCGTAGGTAATTTTATTTGCCCGCAATGCGTTTTCCGCACGGACCGCGACCTCGCAGAATATTCGTGTACATTATAATATTATTATTTTTATTATTATCATCATCATTATTATTATTACGGTGGTGGTGTTTATGTCACTTGGACACGCGTACTTACCCGTTTGGATTGCAATGCCGGTAAATACGAGCGGCGACATAATACTGTACGGGGCTATCCGAAACGGTTCATATTACACCGGTGCCCGTTACGATTTATTTTACGATTTTAGGTATCACAGCGATCCCTGGATAGGAACCCGCATTGTTGAATACAATTAATATAACAATGTTTAAACGAAATTGGATGACGCGTAGCGAATTGGATAACTAAACGTGTATGTTAACCGCACGGACAAGTACCTCGGCAGTGATATAACCAAGGATGAACAGAGGCAAGGTTAGACGTAAAAAGTAAGAATTGCCACATGGAAAAAGATCTTTTCGAAATAATATCACTTAGATGTTGAACGCGTTGACAGGCATTGAGGTCGATGCTATTATAAATATACGCATGGAGTGTGATATTATACCGGGCGTGGCCGCTAACCTTAACTTTGGGAACCGCAAATTTACTAAAGCTAATTCGGGACGAGCCACATTTGTAAATCGATGAAGGTACATTTTTCATTTTAAATCAAATGAAGGGACATTTGTTTTATACACTACACAATACATTATTATCAACATTATTGTTGTTTTACTTGTGAAAAGTGTTTTTTCGAGTGTTCATTTTTTCTGTAAGTTTTTTGACATCTGACTGATCATTCGTTGGCGCAGTTCGCACAAGTTCACTTAAATTTTCATCAGTTAGTTCAAACCGATATTTAGATTTAATGAATTTAAGCGTTGGGTACAATGATTCACACACACACAAGTAGTACCAAAGATTGAAATAATTCTCATAGTACATTCGTTTGTTAGTGAGTATTTTTAGTTCTAGTAGCTCCAACTCTGCAGTTGCTGTATCCTTTGTTATTGGTGATGAAACAGGACAGCCATCGCTCATAATACCAACAGCAATAGGATTGTCCATGAATGAAAATGAATGTTTAAGTGATCTTCTAAGAGTTCTTTCACCACCTCCAAGTCTTTTGACACTTACCTCACAAATATGGCTAGTTGTGGCTTATATTTAATATCAGTAAACTCGTCCAGTGCCAGGCTTACTGCTAAACACTTGCTTAGATTTGTTTGTAAATTATTTAAAATATCCGCACTAATAACAGAATCTCGCCCCTCTATTGTGTGTCTAGCAACGGGCATTTCGTTTATCGGTTTCTGCAGTTTTTTATTTTCTGGTTCTAAAACAGAAATAACTTGTGCCGTGTTTTTCTTAATAAACTCTCCTCTGTGTAAGGCTTCTTCGCTTTTGCAATATTAAAAGCCAAGATGAAAGCCAGCTTCGGTTGTTAATTCTGTTTCCTTGGTAAACATTGACATAAACCCTACTCTGACTATGAAGTTTTTCCTTGAGTGATTTGTTTCAGTTTGGTTTTCCTTAACTGAGAGCCATCATGAAAATCTTTATTAAAACCACTGTGGTAAGTGTCATGATGGCGTTTTAGATTACTGGCCTTGAACTGTGACAAAGTTAATTGACATAAAAGACACATTGGCTTACCGTTACTTTCTACAAAAAGGAATTCTTCCTCCTAGTCCGTATTAAAAGCTCGATTCTCCTCTTCGTATTTACGCTTCTTAGATAGCATCGTAACTGTTCGCACACTAGGCCACAACTGTATTCAAACAGCACACAACAACTGCACACAGAAAAATATCTTTTTTTATCTATAATAATAACGAAACCGACGGCAATAAAAAGACTATCTAACGATTCTAACAGAATTTTATATTTATTAATTTTAGTCTGAATTTGGTTCAAGAGCCGCACGAAACTGATTTAAGAGCCTGATGTGCCTCGTGTGGCCATCCCTGTATTATATGAATGTGAAACCTGAATAGTGAGCCCAATCGTGAAGAGCTAGGTTTCGAAACGTTTTTAAATTTTAAAGAGAATTAAGGAAAATTGAAAATTTTACAAATTATAAAAAAAAAAAAATTGAAATGATAATAATATATAGGTTGCCCAGTGTTGAAGTCGATTATTTAAAGTTACGTTGAAGGCAAAATTGGAAGAGGAAGGCCAATGATGGAATATATACTGCAAATCCTTAAGGGCGTTGGAATGGTTATCCAGTGTACCAGAGTTGAAGTATATGAGTTTTGAAAGAAAAGCACGGAAAAGTGCAGCCAGCCAATCGAAAGATTGAAAACAAGAAGATGAAAAAGTAGCAAGACTCGTCGAAATTATTCGGCCCAAACAAAAATTAGTTCCTACCATCGATTTATTAAAACACATATACGGTACACACGATACAGTTATACATCGATAACTGAAAATTCAAACGTAATCGCAAATGATTTCCATTAAAATTTGTGAGAGTTTGACTTGGTACTATTTTTTGCACAGGCCGCGAAAACGTCCGAATACGCCAAATAAACGAACGAGCTGAAGTCATATACTGAATACATTACCATTGTGTATCATCTAAGGATTGTAAAAATAGAAGTTTGTTTAAATGCTTAGATGTTAACTGATGATTTTTTTATTTATTCAAAGTCAATCCCGCTTTAGAATATAAACGTTCACTAGGGACAGACGATAAGAACTGCGCAAGCAAATCACCTGCCCATATCCGGCTCGAACAGAATAAATAGGTACCTATAAAATTATTATAAAAATAATTTTAAAAAAATATTAATACAACATTAATAAAACATCGAAATAAAACCTTGATGTTTTCGTCGATATATCGGAGACTAAACATCGACGTATTTAACAAAAACACCGATGGTTTTTGGCCCACCGCTAGTTTATATCGATTTTATAACCCGCACAAGCGAAACGCACCGCTGTAAAACCATATTATGATAACGAACACTGCAATAGTCGAATTAACATAATAATATTTATGCGCACAGGTATAGTATTCTATTCGATTGTAATTTCAATTTATTGCACCGCCCATGATAATATTGGCGACCGGAATGAAATTCAATTACGACAAAATAGTCTTGTTTGAGTTAGGTATCTAGGTATAGATACGTGTAAAAAAAAAACGTACACATACTCGATACGAGATGGCTTTTATTCGGTTGGGTTACTATACACGTATGATAATATAATGTGGCCTAACCGTTCGCACGCGAACAATTCGATTTGGAAAAAAAAAAAATAACCGGAATCAATAAAAAATACGATTTTTTATTGTGAACGAAAATCACTACCGATAATTCGACTGTTGTACGGTGAGACGAGAAGTTTTTAATGGAATATTATATTAATTCGATTATCCAATTGGATCGGGAGGCTGTAATATCTCGGAATGTAATTATTAAACAGACCTTATAATACCGGTGATAAAGTGCATTTTACCGTAAAAATTGTTAGCGAACCGTGTCACGGACCGTTATATTTACACGGACTTTATATTCTTCGGATATAACAGCCCGGGCGTGTTTTAACAAACCCAATAAAGCCGTATATTCTGTCTGTCTAGAAAAACAGTTAGTTATACATTTTTTTTTTTTAAATTCCGGGCGCTCATAATAATTTTACTAATAAGATGTGAGTAATTATTTTTTTCTCAGAAAGCATTTTTTCGATTCGTAAAAATGTTCAGGTTTCTCCACGCAGTATCTAAATCGATCGTTATACGGCCCGAGATTTTATTAACCAAAAATTATTTCTTTCCAATGATGTGTACATCTACGGGAATCGGGGTTGGTTCGGTTTAGTAAATCGACGTATAAACTCTTGACGGTGTGAAGTTGTGAGGTATTGATTTATATCTGTACACAACGATAAAACATTGCTAACGAAAAACGATTCTGAGCGAAGTTTAGTTAACTATGCTTTAAAAGTTGTTTACGGACAGTAAAAAAAAAAAAAAAAAAGAAAAAAAAAACACACACACATCAAAATAATACAACGCAATGCTACGGTCGGAATCTAAATGTTATAATTAATTACACGGTTTTCATCTTTCGATGTGTATTATTTAAAAATATCGTATGAAACCGCAAGCTATGGAATAAACGATTTATTTAACAGTGTGACCATTTATCACAATTAAATGGTATTTTTAAATTTTAAACGTATTTTATAGTTGTACAAACTATAGCTGTATAATAAGTAATGTATTAAATAATGCACTTACAATCCACGTATGTATAAGGTATAAAATAATATATCGCGGACGCAAACAATGTTTCAATTATATTTGGAAGTGGATTAAAAATTAAAATAAAACGAATTAATAAATGTGTAAAAGACTTTGACCGTTTACTACGTAGCAATATTACATGTACAGTGGAATTATTGTAACTTATGACAAACCTAATAATCATAATATTAACACTGCGGACCAGTATCTAAAACATTGCTCAAATCCGTCTAATATCTTTAAAACGAAGCCACGGACTTTGTTTTCGATGAAGATCATTTTTGAATGTGTTGTCCGCGGCGGGAACCAATGGCGGTGACTAGTTGGGTACTGGAGAAATTGCGACAAGAAATATTAATGTTTTTATAGTGAACCGTTTAAATTGGAAATTGTATTGCACTCATTTTATTATTTTATCTTTTTTTTTTTTTTTTTTTATCGCTTTTCGATATTTTATGTTTTTTTCGGATTAATTATATTTTTATCAACTGATATTTGTATTTTGTATTTTAAAAAATTTGTTTATTATTATTTAATATAAGCGGGTACGTTTCATAACTATAGTATAAATATTTTAACAGTGTATACGTATTTAAATTAACAAGTTTAATACCTTTACTATTAAATGTACTTGAATCGCAATTTTTTTTTCAATTTTGTGTACCTAACCGTTAAAAAAAAAAAAAAAAAACAAAAAACAAAAAGAATATACCTGGTCCAAGTTTATTCTTGTATAAGCCGTTTTCAGAATTTATACGCAACTAGCTTCGGGGATGGGCAAGTTCAAGTGCATAGTGTGTAACTGAACACATGTTATTCTAATTTAAGATAACTGATTACAAGCTAACTGGTTGTGTATAATCCGATTAACTGATTTACAGTTACAATATTGTGATTAAGTTAAATTATATGTGATAAGTTAAACACAAGTTATAATACATTGAAGAAAAATAGATAAAACAATTATCAGACAATAAAATACATTATATTCAGTGCCGGAACTCGATATGTTGCGCTCCAAGTTGTGTTCCTCGCCATGATTCTTCATCATTTTTATAGTGTATTACATATTTAAAACGTCTCTCCTGGTCAACAATAGTTACGAGTTAAAACAAATATATATATATATATATATATATATATATATATATATATATATATATAAACTAAAATGATGAGATTATACTAAATTGATAAAACGAAAACATACGTTCCTTTTCTGTAGAACACGTATTGCTTATTAAAGACTATAGGTAGATATGAATGTATGAATTACTTTTGGGAACAATAGTTTTTCGAAATTGGTATTAGATAAACTGCATATGTTTGGCGATTGGATAAATCCAGCGAACCAATACAATCGCTCGACTGAAGACTTGCATTATATTTTAAATATTTATATATAGTTTATACCGAATGAAAAAAAAACGTAGAAAAAATAAATGATAATAAATAACACGATTTGTAAGTGATACGTGTTATTTGGCACAAATTGAAATTGTCTTGGTCAGTCGTTTTCGCTCGTTTTTATCCATTAATAATTCGGCAATTGCCAAAATGAGAACTCATGACGATTATTTGTAACTAAGGCTATGCGTATCTTTTGGTGACGCGTACAAAACGAATTTGAACGAATTACATTTAAAAGTTACGTGAAAATGTCGTAACTGATTACAATAGTTACACGTTACAAATGCGACCGAGTTACGTAAGGCGGGCTGCACACTGAAGAAATTGGTTTAAGAAACCAATTTAAGAAACCATTTTCACAAAACTAGTTTTATGAAACTAATTTCATATTTGCATACACTGGTGAAACAAAAAAATGTATAGTTTCGACGATTCCGTCTGATGATGAGGATGTGTTAATGTTGTATTGGTGGCTTCGTATCAAAAAAAAAAAAAAAAGGAAACGTAGGTATTGGATTCATCCACTTTTAAAAGATAAACAGCATAGTAGCTATGTAGTTGAAAAGGAATTAACCGCCGACGAGGATAAATTCCAAAATTTCTACAGAACATTTCGTGGTTGCTTTTCGTCATTTAGTGCAGTTAGTTGGACCACATATAACAAAGAAAAATACTAACTGGAGAATGTAATCGTATCCATCGATTGCTTCTATTAATTTAGAATTAAAATCTCGAACTCCTTTCAACATCGTATTAATTAATTTAATTTTTCCTAGCACTAAAGACAACTCAAGAACAACTACTCCGAACGACGTACGTTGTGCTATTAAAATAGCAATATGGTAGATCGTCACAAACGATATTTTGTATAAAATAAAAAAAAAAAACGATAATATTGGTAGCTATGTAGTTGAAAAGGACTTAACCGCCGACGAGGATAAATTCCAAAATCTCTACAGAACGTCTCGTGGTTGCTTTTCATCATTTAGTGCAGTTAGTCGGACCACAAGATCGTCACAAACGATATTTTGTATAAAAAAAAAAAACAATGATAATATTGGTTAAAACGTCGATAACGTTTCCATTTATGGGATTTTATTATGTGGATTATCATGTCGTATATAAACACTATTAAATTAGTAGTAGATAGTATTTACTATTGTTACTATGCTGTGCGTACTACTACTGTTTATAATTTATACGGAACTTTATTGTTGAAACCGAAATTAAAAGTTTCACTAAACCGTGGTCGCGCAACTACGAGCAATTTTTGTTTCACGACACTCGGCTTGTGCGCGTCTATTCGATTCTCAATTGAACGGTTTTGCGAAACTAAAATTTCACATTTCACGAAATTAGTCGCTTAAAACTAGTTTCTTCGGTGTGCAGCCCGCCTAACATTGGCACACGCAACTGAAGTACTGTCCGTCCCTGAAGCGTATGCACGACAATTACTTATAACTGTTGTATATTTATACGACGCGAGTGCTCGGTACGCACGCCCGGAACCAGGACCGTTTTCTCGTATTTTATCTATTATTATAAGGATTGGAAATGACCAACTCCGTACATACGAAATAGTTACGCCGATTTCGAAATATAAATTACAATAAATATACAAATATTCAACGGACATTATACACCACTGTGCCATACCGGTGGCCGACTGTTCCACGGTAACTATACACCTAGTAGTCCAATTTGCGCCCGCGTACCATAAATCGCGCTGCAAAGGTTTGACCGTGCGACGACAACGGCGAAAATAAAAACAAGGGATAGTGCGATAGACTTAATTGTATTTGCATTTATCCGAAACGTTTTTAAACGTATTTTCATTTTAAAGCGCGGGAGAACCGACACGCACGGGACAATAAATTCATCTCAACCGTCCCCTAAGGCAGTGGTTTCCCCCAACCTTTTCACCGCCACGGACCACTTCGACAATATTTTATAGGTCGCGGACCGCATCAATTTTACGAAAACTAGGAATACCCTTTTTTTTTTTTTTTTTGCTCATTAACAAGAATACACGAAATTTATCGTCAAAAATGTTAACTTTTATTATTTTACTTTACGTTTTATTACTATACAGCAATTTATTACTCCGATACCTAGACACTTATAAAAGTGGAAAATGCTAATCGGTCTACAGCAGCAACAGCGATAAGATAACCGCATAATATTATACGGTTCCTCAATAAGTGGTAACTTTTATCGCTATTTAAAAAAAAAAAATAATAATAATAATTAATTCGTAATAGAAATCGAAGAAAAAATCTATGGGACCACCTATGACTGGCCCGCGGACCACCGGTTGGGAAACACTGGTCTACGGGGAAATATAATTCAATAAAACAATTGGCGTTCATCGACCGTGATAAAACGATATGAAAACGTATGTTATTTATGTTGTTTTTAAAAAAAAAAAAAAAAAAACACAACGATGTTTGAATATGGTAGAAATTGTTTTTTATTCAATTTTTCGCGCGTGCACCGAAAGAACAACCCGCGACACGTATGACTATGTCTTGATAATTTACAATTGGATACGTCCCCGTGCAAAACGTGTTGTTGCCGTATAAACCCATATAAAATCCGGCAAACGAATTTTTATTTTTTTTTCCCCCTTTCCGTGGTACGGAGTAAATAATTTATTATAATCCATTTTTATTTTTCTGCGGGAGGGCGAGAGGGGAGAACGCGGCGAGGTTGAATTTTAAAAATCCTCCGCCGACGGTTCAATGATAAAATATTATTGTTATTATCAAACGTAAGGAATATTATTATTATTATTATAGCACGGTTTTCGAGATCGTTGCAAAAATACGTTTTGCGGAATAGGTACTATTTCGCGTCGTGTTCGTTAGTATGCTACTCGGGCCCCCGGCAGCAATCGTTGTCTGTAATTTCCAGTATACGGGTACTGTACAATATATAGACGGCAGATTGGAAATGCGAAAAAAAACCACGCAATACACACTGTATTGTAAATTGTGGCATTATTATCGCGTCCAATAAAATATCGATTTTTTGCGGCTAATATTGCAATAGTTTGTGGCCACAAGCGCCAACTAAAAACACCTCCCCGAATTATCAGGAACGGAAAAAAATTAAACCGCCCGGCCAACAAACGTATTACTAATAAACAAATAAAAATAGACTATTTTTAGTCATTTAAAAAGTTTCCCCTCCCCAATATATCGATCCGGATCAATTTGTTATAATCCGTATACAAATAAAACTATCATTATACTGGATGACAGACGACAATGCAGTGAATATGTTACAAATAACCGGTCGTCGCCAATTCCATGAGATACGTAACGCAGATCAGTGATTCCCAATTAGTATGGGGCCACGGACACCTAGCTAAAACTTCAATAGGTCCGAGAACCCCGTTTTTGTAAATACACATTTCGATTTTGTTTAAACATGAAAATGAAAAATACATTTTTTTTTTACGATTCATTTTAATTTTACATAACTTTTTGGAATAATATAAACACAGATTTTCTCAGACAAATACAATATAAAAATATTTATTTTATTTAACACGTTATTTTTACATACAACACTATTGCAATTTACCTTTTACAAATTAAATTAGTTATTGCATTGATTTTATGAGACGAGTGAAACCTTTTTTTTTTTTGTTCATAATCTCGGCTGCGTGCTTGATATTTTGAAATTTAAATCAGCGTCAATATTAGGACTATTATGATATTTGTTTTTCGTGTAACAGTGGATAGAAACGGCTCGTTCACATCTATATGTTGTGCAAAAGGGAATCAAATATCTTATATAGCTCTCTCGGCCAGTTGTTTTTGATCATTTCGAACAGTTAACCAAAAATCAATTTGGTTTTTATCGTTGAAAATATATTTTTCATCGTTCCGTTACGATTTGATCTGATCAATTATTTCATCTTGTTCCACAAGCGCGGACCCCCCAACATTAATACCCCCTTTGCGGGCCCGCGGACCACCAATTGGGAACCACTGATGTAGACGACGAGTGTAATTACCGTCACCACCGACATAATCAGGGAAATTCACAACGATACGTATTATCTATAAATTGGATGCTAGACAATTCTGCAATGTTCATTGTTATCAATATAAACCATACTGCCAACGAACCATACACGACATATCTCGCTGTATGACAATTAAAAAAGTTTTCAAACAAATTAAAAATGGATGCAATTTTAAAGTTTTTTTTAAACCGATAAATGAAAATACTACCTCAGTTCCGAGCGATGTGGATTCAGGCAAATAATCGTCCGTAGACAGTACACCGACAAAAAAACGAAAACCCGAGATGTCCACAATCTGGTGCAAATCGCAATGCGAGTTAAATCTACTTAAATATATAATTATGATTATTTATTTTGTTTTACATTTCATATTATCGTTATTATTTAGTATTATTATATCCATAGATTTTTCCAAAAAAAAAAAAAAAATTGCAAATTTATTTCGAAAGCATTGAACGATATTGGACAATATGAAGTTCTTGTGCATTATTGGATACCTAACTTCAAGTTCCCGACTTGTGGTAAACGAAATTTGAAATGTCAGCATTCTAGGCTACGATCATTTCTGTGGTTGGTGTATTCAGCTGTAGAATACGGAGCTTAATGCCGTTATTGTGTCTCGTTTGGATCAGATTCCGTTGAAAAAAAGGGTCATCAGAAAACAAATAGAGTATTAGTTCAGAATGCGTTACGAGATTGGAAGAAAGCACTCGATAAATTTAGAGAACACCAAAAAAAAAATTTATCACAATAACGTCACGGAGGATGGACAAAATTTTAATTTACGAAAACCGGAAATATGATGTGATCAGCGAAATTGACGAAGGGCGGAATATTATTATATCTTTTCGATATTCTATGTTTTTTTTTTTACAATTTAATATATTTTTATCAACTGAAATTTGTTTATTGTGTTTTATCCAATTTGTTTATTTCTATACAATATATGTGTATTATATATTAAAATATCTGCTATATTTATGCTAAAAAAAAAAAAAATAGCTCTACTGACTTACATTCATTGAAGTTTTTAAGCTGAATAAAATCATCCTATATGATAAATTTTTTTTTCTATTTCAAATTAACGTTGTATATATTTGGTCTCCGAAAATAATATTTATGTTTCTATACATTATCAGTTTGTTGAACTAGTAATATAGTGAATTTGTTAAAACAAACGGTCTCCGTTCATGAGCAAAGAAAGTCTCTCTCTCAAATCAAAGTAGTCCTCGGTCCTGTAAAAAGTTGTATTAATGTTCGTGTGACAGTTCTTCTCCCAAGCGAGTTTGATAAGGACACTTTCCAACTACGATTCGCCGAGTCGTGTCAGAAGTCTAGTCGGGAAATAACCTTGGATTTGTTACGCATAACCACATCGGTTAGGTCAGCGGGGGAGGAGAGAAAAAAAAAATTGTTTTCACATTTTCTTTTCTGTTATCGCAGCGAACTAAAAAACTGGCCGGAGCGTTTATATAGCTGTCCACATTGTCGAAACGGTCGAGAATACACTGACCCGGCGGAATCGTGTTGCCCGGCTAGCAGAACAGCCGCTTCTGGTCATCGTAAAATAATAATCGTTTCCGTTGCTGTCGTCCGGCAATAATTAATTATATAACGGGCTCTCTGGCGCGCGCATACGTTGCATTCTTGTTTTGTTATAGTACGGACGCAATCGCGTTAATTCACCCGCCCCGCTGAACGGACGATATTATTATTAAGTATATAAATCATCGTTGCCGGATTGAAATAACAGAACGCCGCGTGTTGCCGTCGCCGCGAAACGCGGTATAATATGCTCGTGCACAATTATTAATGATAATTATAATGCCGCGGTAATCGGTTTTGCTTTATCAATAACCGAGTAGTTGATCAGACGTCGTATTATTGCCATGGGTTCCCGTCCGACCTCGTATTTCGCATCCGCCGTACGGCATAGAGCCGGTTAGGTTCTCGACATTTTTATCACGGAGTACCGCACCACCTCAATTCTAAAACTAAATCGGGAGTCAAATTTTTTTAGCGCATTTTATTATTATTATTATTATTATTAACTAGGTGGTGAATAACCCGGATTCGCCCGTGTACAGTTTTTTTGTGTGACCTACTATAACTTTTATTTTATCAGTTTTTATATTTATTACAGGCTGCTTTTAGTTTATCCTAGGTTGCCCATGTATTGTAACAATCAGAAGTCAGCAAAAAATTATTTTAATATTTTGAAGACAAATTGTAAGATACAATTCTAATCGACAAAATGTTGAAATTAAATATACCCAAAAAATTATAACTTTCTATAATAATACATTATGTTGTTATAAAAACCCACCAATATTTATATTGACATATTTTGTTCATCTCAATACCTCTTTATAAACAGTATTTTTGGTACTGCCTTTTGAGGCTAAAATAACCAAACTACTGGCAGAGCTAACTCTAGAACATGCGACATAGAACTGTCCATGTGAAAAACATTCTTCTCTCAAGTCAATCCCTGCCATGCTCAATGATTGTCCTTGAGACTTATTAATAGTCATAGGAAAGCAAACTTTGAGTGGGAATTGTATTCTTTTAAACTCAAAGGGATAATCAGTTGGAATTAACGTTATCCTCGGGATTAAAACTATATCTCCTCTAGTACACCCAGTGATAACTATAGCTTCTATTATATTTTTGTGCAGATCTTTAACTTGCAATCTAGTTCCATTACACAATTTAGGTGGGTTAAGATTTCTTAGTAACATTATAGGTGCTCCAATTTTAAGGATAAGTTTATGTGATGGAAGACCAGAAGGATTCAGAGCATTAAGAAATTCTAAAGGGTAATGGACAGCATCATCTGATTGGATCACCGAATCAAAAGATTTATATTCAACAGCTTTTTCATTAAATGCCTTTAGTAGAATTTCATTGATTTCGGCTGCCTTGTCGTTCTTTGGAGTTAAGATGGCTCGCTCGCACAACCATTCGATGGGTTTCATCTTGATATTTATTATATCTGGGTAAATTCTGGAAGTTAGTTCTGATAAAGAGCTAACAATTGTAAATAAATTTGAGGGAATAGTGATCTCACCTTCCAATGAAGGGAAATTTCCGTCTCCTATTTTAAGTAACATCTCAGCGAAAATCCCAGCAGATGTGTCACCTTTCACATAAACCCTCATATTTTTATGAAGTGCAACTTTCTGGATATGTGGCCACAAATACGAAGATTTTAGACATGACTTTACTTCATCAGCCCTTGTACCCCTAGGTATAACTAACCTTTTAAAATGCGAATTTCGAAAAATCCTTTCTTAGTGCGCCTATACATAGTAGTAAGTACATTTACTGAAAATTTCATATCCATAGCTTCAGCAGTTCCGGTTAGGCGATGATGAATCACCCAGGACAATTCTTTTTATATATACAGATGAATAATACAAATTCGTTACATTTCTTTACATTTTTATTATTTGATATTTATGAAAGTCAAAAAAAAAAAAAATCTTAATTTTAAAAGTTAAATCTAAATATTTCAATTTTAAATTACAATTTTCAAATTAATAAAAAAATAATAATAATAATAATAAATATAAATAATAATAAAATTAAATAAATAAAATTAATGTGATATTTGTTGTGTTTGTTTTGTACAAGGACATCGATATCAGGCTGAATGGAACTAATTTTCACTCTTAAGTCACTTTGAATATCGAGCCTACTTCTGTACATATTTTTCAAATAAGAATTTATCGATAAGAACCATAATAAACTATAGACTCTATAGTATAGAGTTTATCGTTATCTAAAATTCTAAATCGCTACGATTTTACAAACCCCATGACACCGACATTAAATATCGGTTGATAAAATAAACATTTTATAAAATTAGCTAATATCGAATATACTAAACTGAACTAAATAATATTGAATTCAAATTAAACAAACCTCTGGTAGAGGTATATACTGCCATAACTATTGAAGAACATTCCAGAAAATCATAATATATTCTAAAAACCAACTGCCTCCAGTTTATTTTTGAACATTTAATTTTAATGTTTTTTGTTTTCAATATTACTTGATTGTATATTAACCTATAGAAAATAATGTTGTGCCGGTAGTTAAGTATTTGGTATTTTTAATTATCCAATAATATTTAATCGAATCCGAAAAATATACTTATCAACAATATTTTTTTTTTAAATCGTGCCAACTACCCCCCCCCCCAAAAAAAAATAAAACAACCAATTATTACTAGTTCAATGGTAACGAACATTATTGTTAACCCTATTGCTAAACTATATTTATTTTAATAAATTGTGTACGCCGACAACACACTTTTGAACCCTATTAATGTCCGATACATAAAAAGTAGGATAGCGCATGTAAAACCAGATTACTATTAAAATTCAAACATCTTTAATAAAATCAATAAGTTTAGACACTAAAAAAATGTCTTACCAAAACCTTATCCCCGTACATGTTTGGGCAGTTTCAAAACCAAAAATTTTAAATTTGAAGCATTTGAAATGCGATACTAGAGAAACACTCTGGGAATCGCATGGACCTATAGAATAAGGAATGAGAACGTTTTTGTAAGTTAGACACGCAGAAGTCAACGTTTAACCTAACCACGAGAAAATATACTTAAAACGTAAAAACGTTTTTACCGTGTTCGTAAAAATACGTGCCTACTATTATTATTTTTTTTTATACGAATCGATATGCGAGTTTTTCTAATATGGCGTGCGTTTTGAACGTACTTTGCAGCCCTACGTCTTCCAGTATGAATTGAAAAAGTCTTTTGCGTAAGACCTTTTAGGGGGTGTGGGATCTCTCCCTTGACGTTGGAAAACGTTTTATCTAGGGATAGAGGGGATACGGTGCAGTCGGCCGAATCGTGCGAATAAGTCAATATAGTAATTCGCTGTGCACACAAAGACGTGAGTGGAGAGAGCATTACGAAAGGATAAAACGAAAACCAATGCGGTTTTATAAAAACGTAGGAGGTGGTCGACGACGAAAAGACTCGTCGGGAAAAACGCGATAAACGAATAAAAATATGTATGTTAAATTATGAACGCGGACGGAATATAACCTGTTGTTTCGTTTCATTCCGGACTCACTTGTAAAGTAATAATATTATAAATGTTAAAATATTATAAATTGTATACCGTGTTTGATAGTGATGTATAAGAAATAGAAATATTTTCTAATATATAATAAATAATATAATACAAGTTTATAAATTACTATACGTTATACTGATTACCGATATTTTCACAAAAACAAAGTAAGTGTGTGGTGATCATTTTTGGGAAATCAAAATTATTAAAATGCTGAGTTGGTAACAATTAAAGCAGATTAGTGCTATAAACAAAATAATAATAATAATAATAAACTTAATTTAGAAAAAGTTAAAAAAAAATACAAAACTAAAAATAGTCAATACTAAATTATAACTTATAACCTTTAACTATTTCTTATTAATGTATATTAACTTAACTTTACGGAATTAATAAAAATCATAAACTTGCCCAGCTTTGGGTAAAGAATTTTTTCTTTGAACCGCCGAATTCAGTTCTGACCCAAAATTTAGCGATTATTTTTTTATTATATTGTTTAAAAATGTCCATAAAAATAATTGTTTTGTTTCGTCAGAGGCGATCGTTCAACACCACAGTCTATTTTGCGAGTAGTCTCGTTTTATTTCGTTTTCGAGTAGTTCACCCGAGTAAATCGATTTGTATTTAAGTTTAACATTATTCGCTAAAAGCACACGTAAAGCTTGACCGGTTTCCGACAACTTTTTTCACCACTCTGAAGAAATTCTTGAATAATATGTTCAATAAATATAATATGGCTAATTTTTATGTCCCGCGTTGAACATTTACAATTTAAAACGTTTTCACAGTGCATATTGAAAGTGAAATTTCCTTTGGATGTTTTAGCACTACTTAACACAATAAAAGGTATATTGGACTATTAAGCCAAACTGTTTAACGACGAACACCGCGGTTTGGTGTCAATGTTTTAATTAGTTATTAGCTCTAAAATACGCCAATGGTGTGCCGTGGTACACGATGATACGCGGTGGTATTGCGAAATGTGTACGTCTATTGACAATGAGTTTATATACGACATAAAATAATATTATTTCATCTGCGACCGAATGAAAACTTCATTAAACCCATCTACAGTGCCGACGAATTCAATTATCCGGTTTGCCGGACAATGTGCATTTATTTATAATACTGTAGGTATAATACAATGCAGACAATGAGAGACAATCGAGACTCTGGTGCAGATTACGAACGGGACGGATTTTCAAACGTACAATTATTTTCTTCTGGCCATATTATACGGATTGTTGATCCGTGGGATTTGACAACCCGCACCGTATACGACGAAAAAAAAAAAAAAAAAAAAAAAAATAAAAATCCGTAGATTTCTGGCCGCGACGTATGCGCGCGCGCCACCGAATCCGGAATGTCACGCGTGCGTGATGCATTATTAATTATTACGTTTGTCGAAGCCCAACTTTAAATCGAAAACTTTGATATAGAATATTATTCACATTCGCATACGTCCGTTCAACTTTGACAATAAATTATTATTCAACATTCGGCCAAGTCGTTCCGTAGAGCTGTTCAACAACGCCGCGGAGCGTTACCATTGCGCGTCACACCGTACCTAATAAGTAGTTACGAATTTCCATCGGAAAAATCGTTTGTTATCAAAAAAAAAAAAAAAAAAAAAGACCGAGTGGATTTTTTTTCTCACGTCGATATTTATAAAATGGACAACCCAGTGTGCAGGCCGGTAGAACGTTCGTACACGGAACTGTTTTGTGACGATCAAGTCGTATAGGTTTCAATAAAAATTAGCGTAGGGTAGGCCAGCTGCCGGTATCGACTTTTTTAGCACTTCTCACCTGTTGAAAATTTCAATACTAGTTCAATGTTTTTCATAAGTAAAATTAAGTCGAATATCAGTCGGAAAAAAAATTAAATATTTCTTTAGTTTATTTCTATCACGTCGAGAATAGATTTCAATAGTAATACCTTATAGTGTACAATATTTTATTCTTAATATCTACTTTGAGAATATTTTTAGTTTTTACACCCCTTATATATTCTCAACGTTTACTTTTACTAGAGTTATACAATTCATACATTCTTAGCTACATTGGTAATTGATACAAAATTAATTAATCAATTGATCAATAGAATTAGGTCAAAAAAATATTAAAAAAAAAAAAAAAATAAAATTAATCTATGAAATTAACACAAAGTCAATATATAGTTAAAACACTAATAAGTATATCTATAATACGCGCACTGCATCGTACTCACAAAACCGACCATAATATTTATACTATTCAATTTCAAATAGTTATACTATTTGTAAATATCCTATTATTACTATTTTACTATTTGTTTATATATATTTCTATTATAATTATTACTAAACATTGATTTCGAAGTTATCGTCGATCGTCGACAAAAAGCAGGTACATAATATTATACGGGGTACACATTACCGTAATGTTTGATAATTATTTTTACCCGAATACGAGGCGTGTTCAACAAATACCCAGACAAAATGTATTAAAAATTATATACCAAAATTACAAACTATTGAAATGAAACAAACAAAAATCGCAGCGAATCAAGTCAGGTGAATATGGTAGGTTAAGCACCACTGTATTTTTTTGGATGCCATAAATTCACGTATGGATAGTGCCGGTGCATTGTCACGACTTTGATTACTACGCTTCTGGTCTTTTACGGCATACTTTCTCTCTTAATCCTTCCAGTACTTTTTTTTTTATAGAAAACTTGATTTACTGTCTGACCTGTAGGTAGGTATAAACTCATAATGAACGAAACCAAGAAAAACAATGACTATTGCTTTGATGTTTGACCGGACCTGATGACATTTTTTTTGGACGAAGTGAATTTGCGGTATTCCATTACGATTAAACTTTGGTTTCGGGATCATATCCCCATATACCTGTGTTTCATCACCTGTATTAATTGATTTTATAAAACTTGGGTCTTTAGAAACCTGATGTTTTCGTTCCAAACAGACATCAATGCGATGGTTCCGTTTGTTCTTTGGTTAACAATTTTGGCCCTAATTTTGCGGACATTCTTTTCATACCAAACTCGTCTAATAAACTCAAATGACAAATACCAAATGATATAACAACTTCATTGGCTACTTATCTGTCGGTTAATCATCGGTCGTTTCCAAGTTTGTTTCAAACAAACGTAATGGTATCATTAGTTTTTGGTCTTGATGGACGCCAAGGTCTATTGGTCGTCTTCAATTCTTTAAACTATTGATCCAGTTAAAACTTGCACAACGGCTTAACGATACATCTCCAAAAGCTAATTTAATCAATTCAACAGTTTCCGTAGCGTTTTTACGAATTTCGAAACAAATTTTAATACACGGGCGTTGTTCCGTAATATTTATCCATCATGGAGTCATCATGGAGATTTTATACAAAACGACCAACTTTGAACGCGCACTGTTAACGACCGATTGAAGATAATGATTATTAGTATATACTGAAATGATAGTTTCATTATCTTTAGTTTATCATTACCGATAACATTAAAAGTTTTTCTGTAATAATTTTAATCTGGATATTTATTGAACGCACCACGTACGTAAGAGGTATCAATGTACCTCAAGAGAGATTATCAATTTCGTACACGTTCAAACCGAAAACCCCATAGCCAGTATTGGCCACAGCTGCAATTGAATTCGTTTTTCTATTGTAGCACAGACAATAGAGATGAGTTATAAAACGATACT
This sequence comes from Tuberolachnus salignus, assembly GCA_956483605.1. Taxonomy (NCBI): domain Eukaryota; kingdom Metazoa; phylum Arthropoda; class Insecta; order Hemiptera; family Aphididae; genus Tuberolachnus; species Tuberolachnus salignus. The sequence goes on from OY101433.1 coordinate 20,820,262, forward strand.
AATGAAATAAATTTAACCATAGTCTACGGGGAGAGGGCCGATCGCCTCTCGTCCTCTCCCTCCGTGGACCCGTGCCTGGTTTGGTTTGCAAAGTGTCAAATATTTTGGGTGCATGGATATAAGTACTTCTTGGATAACATCGTCCATCCAAAGAAATCCGAATTCGGCGCCACCGCTGGCCTACTCGTAAGACTGGGATTCCACGAGCGTTTTATTGATGTACGTTACGACGGACGTCATAACGTCCGTTGTTGAATTATGTTATTATTTTTTTTTTTAATTATTATTATTACAGGGTGCGGCAGAGCCGATTGACGAGTTTTGATGGGCTATAAATAACGAACAGTAAAACTTAGAGAAAAGGTATTTTTTTTCTATTTAAATCAGTATTCAATTCCATTTTTAAAAATTATTTTTTGAAAATTATATCTCTAAAATGGCGGCCGTCAGCATTGATACACTGTTGTAGACGATCTCTGAAGCTCTCATATGATTTTCGGCAAATTTCGACTGGTATGGCCTCGACTTGCATGGCGATTTTCTGTTTAATTTCTTCTATGGTATGTGGGCGATGTCTGAAAACCTTATCCTTAAGGTAGCCCCAGAGGAAAAAATCACACGTGCTTAAATCTGGGGACCATGCTGGCCAGCAAGAAGAAGAATTCTCCTCAAAGAACGGTCCGAGATTCCCAAAGCTACAGCGTGTTTTCGGGCTGAGCGTCTTGGTGACTGCTCAATTGACTCTCTAACCAACTGCACATTTTCGGGGGTTCGTACCGTTCTGGGTGCTCCGTGTCCAAGTCTACTTAGGGTACTTCCAGTTTCTTTTGATTGTGTTAGCAGAAGGAACAGATTCAACACGTGGCATGCCGAAGTGTATACGAAAAGCCCTTTGTGTAGCAGAATCACAGAATGATTATTTTCGTAAGACGCACGCACGACGAAACCACGATGTACACCTGTCCGGACCATGATTACGAATAAAAACGGCATTACCGTACAATTCAAAATATACCGCTTTTTAAGGCCTGCCCTTGTCTTATCACAGGCTAATGATCACATTAAACTCGTCGGTCGGCTCTGCCGCACCCTGTACTTCATGACGGTCACACACTTGACGTCCGTCGGATTTACCGTCTGGACGACGTCCGATACATGCCACGACGGACGTAAATAGTGCTTATCGGACCTAGTAGTTTATTATTAGATATTATTGACTCAGTCACATGAACGCTGTTTTGACGCGCGTTAATCGTGAAAATCGTTCAATTGCTGTATGAAAATACATAGTTTAAAAATGGGCGTAGAACTATTAATAACAGAAATAGAAAAACGTCCAGTTTTATGGGATGCAAGTGACGAGGTGTATAGAGACAGGAATAAGAAAAATGATGTGGAAGTTGCAACTGTTATATTTGAACATTTCGGTTTCAAAACCTAACTTTCAAATAATACACAAGCTAATGTATAATTTTTGTTAATAAAACGCTATAAGGATCACGAATAGCATTGTAGAAAGTTTACTGTTTTTTTTTTTAATTTTTCATTGAATTAGTTTCAATAAATCCAAATATGGATTAGTTATTGAATGTAATTATTTATTTTGTATATTTTATTATTTATTACCTCAAAGTAACTGCCAACATCTGTGTTCTGCTGGTATCGCAGGTCTCATAAATGTATCTCGACGCATTATTTTTTAATTAATTTCGTTGAATAGCCCGTCAAATGTGCTTTGTGACATGCGTAAATAAGTAGAAAATTTCTCATTGTCAGCTCTTAGCAGGTTATAATAAAGGTTGTAAAATGCACCGTTTAATAATCGTTCACTATTTATCGGACGAACCCGCCGATTTTCGATTCGCGCGATTTTCGATTCATCGTAAACCTCTCGTGGCGGAGTATACAAAAATCGTCCATCTTGTAAGATGTGAAATCAACAACTGACGTTCTACGTTCGTGTGACCAGGGCAGTAACGTCCGTTCTTCCAACGCTCGTGTGACCCCGGGGCCTAAGTACGAACTATTTCTGTCACGTTTAACACCGTCGCGAGCCGCCGAGTGTTCATTCGCGTATATATTTTTTTTTATATATATAATTACTGGGCCCATCATACTCATAACATCAAAATTAAACTAAACTCTCGTTTTCGTTCCCTTAAATTTTTCTTTAACGCAAAATAAAAACTTACACTTCATGCTAAACTAAACTTATACAAAACTCTCCTTAAACCCATTTGGATGTATGGGGCTCTGCAAAAAAGTCACATATAAACAAAATTCAAATAACTCAAAATAAATTGTTCCGTTTAATAACAAAAGCTCCTCTCTATGTATCCAACCAAACCTTACACTCAGACTTAAAAATGAACACCGTGATAGAAACCGCTACCAAGTCCTACTCTCGTTACCACAACTCTCTCTTTGACCATCCTAACATCCTAGCCAAAAATCTAACCAATCCAATGCCTGGCAACTCTCCCAAAAAAATTAAAAAGAAAGTGGTGCCGCGACCTACTTCTCTAATTTAACCCTATAACACTGATAAGTAGTGTCACCAGTGGGCGGCTTCTCCTTCATGTCATCTGACAGCAACCTAAATTGTTAGCACTTAAGCTCATTATACATTATTTGTATAGATTGTTTAAATTCAAATAAAGGAGAAAAAAAAATATATATATATATATATATATATATATATATAATGATTACACCGGCATACGTTACGTGAGTGCAGGCAGTATACGAGGTGCGACAATAAAATAACTAGACTTTCTAAATATAACCTAAACTATTAACGTTATCTATAAAACGATTATTGAAATATGATTAGAAAACACTTATCTAAAAGTACTATGAACATTGATGGCATCAATTCATTTTCTTATACGTTAGTAGCCTTGTTATTAGTGCGAGTTCGACTATACTGCCGAAAAATGTTAGATATAAAAATCGAACATGTGTTAACATTAAATTTCTTGTTAAATTAAAAAAAACTGCCGCGGAATCGTTTCGTATATTATGTGAAGTTTATGGTGAAGAATGTTTATCAAGAGCTCGTGTTTTTGAATGGCACAAACGGTTTTGTAGTGGAAGGGAGGACGTCGAAGACGATAATCGTTCTGGACGTCCTACCACGTCTTCAACAAACGAAAACGTTGAAAAAATCGACAAAATTAATTAATCAATATTATTATAAAGAGGTATTAATTAAATTAAGAGAACGTGTCAGAAAGAAGCGACCAGATCTATGGAAAAATGGCTGGGTTCTTCACCAAGACAATGCTCCAGCTCACAGTGCATTTTCAATTCAACGTTTTTTAATTGAAAAAAAAATGTCTGTACTTCAACATCCCCCGTACTCGCCAGACCTTGCTCCTTGTGACTTCTTCTTATTTCCTTCTTATTTCTTTTCCCATTTTCAAACAGTTGATGACGTAAAAATGAAAACGGCAGAACTTCTAAAAGGGCTGAATGAAAGCAATTGGCAACACTGTTTTCAAGAATGGCAGCGACGTATGCAACAGTGCATTGATGCTGAGGGAAGGTACTTTGAAGGTGATAATCATTAAATTATAACATTTTTACAATAAACAACTTTTATTCAAAAAGTCTCGTTATTTTATTGTCGCACCTCGTATACACGCACACGCTATTATATATCGCGGTTCGTCAAGTGTTACCGGTAAATAGTCATTATGGTAAATCGCCGACCGAGCGGGGAAACCGCGTACTTTTTTAAAAGCGACGCGCGAAACGCACGGGGCCGGCACAAATTTCGCGCTGTGCTTACGAAAACGCCGCCGTCGCGACGACACGCGTCCCGTGAACACATTTTTTTTTTCTTAATAATCACCTGGGTGGCGGGGTGCGCACATCCGATAACATCGGTAAATCGGTACTGTTTTCTCATTAATCCTCCGACCGCGTCTGCATAACAAAAAAAACCCGAAATATTTATCATAACGCGGACCAATACTGTTGAGACAAACCTACATTACCCGTTGTCATTCCGACTCATTTACGCGAGCCATTCTTATAGGAATACGAGACGAAATAGTAAAAGTACGAATGTCGTACCACGTTTGTATTTAATACAGCGAATACGCGTGTACGTTATGGGAATAGGAAAAAAAAAAATAATAAAAATAAAAAACGCGTCAACCCGTGCCCGTGTAGTCATATATTTTCTCTTATATACCTCCGAGTAACATATTTAATATCTCGTAATATTTTTTTCTCTCGTGCGGAAATACTCCAACCTCGGTTATTGTATAAACGGTATATTACAATATTATATTAAATTTAGTACACAGAGTTTTCGATTTAATGCACTTTTCTCGTAATAGCGTCTGGTGTATAATAAGTACGCGGACGAAAACCGTTTTAATAAGAAAGTAAATATTCAAAAAAAAAAAAAAAATTATAACGATATGCTCAGATAATATAATGCCCGTATTTTGTTTTTAATTTTCTATTTCTTTTGGAAAGATCATCTTTGGTTGGAAACATTATTTTATCGCAGAACCGGTATATTTTTCCGAAACCATGTTATTTCCTCGGAACCCTGTTTTATCGGAAACGTATTTTATCACTCGGCGGACCCAGTTTATCTGTTTTTTTATTTACAAATTTACTCAATGGTCGTCGCGTATAACAACGTACATTACACCATGTATTATACAGGGTGCGGCGAAGCCGGCTGATGAGTTTTGAGGTGCTACAAATAACGTACATTAAAACTCAGAGGAAAACGGTTTGCTTTGTTAAAATAATTAGGAAATCCCATTTTTTATCAATTATGTTTGTCAAAAAGGAGATCGTCGAGATGGCGGCCGTCAGCAACAAGCAATACATTGCTGTAGGCAATCTCTGAATTTTCGATAAGATTTTCGACACGTTTCGATTGGTACGGTCGCGATTACTTTAGCGATTCTCTCCGTCAGGTCCCATCTATCGTATCCCCCCATACGAAACCCCCCCCCGGTGATGTTTGAAAATCTTATTCTTAAGCAACCACCGGAGGAACAACCGCACACGCTTAAATCGGGGGAGCGTGCCGGCCGGCCTACGTCGCCCCTCAGTAAGACCAACCGCCCAGGGAACGTTTGTCGCAAAACAGCAAGCGAAATTCGAGCTGTGCGCGCTTGAGCCCCGAATCGTTAAAACCGCACGTCTCCCAAGTCATGTTCTTCAGCCATTTCTTCCAACCTGCGCTGCAAATATGTTTCCGACATCATAACATTCCCAAAGCAACCGCGTGTTTCCGGGCAGAGCGACTTGGTGACCGCTCTATTGCCTCTCTAACTTATTGCGCATTTTCGGTGGTTCTTACCGTTCCAGATGCTCCGCGTCCACGTCCGCTTAGGGTACTTCCAGAATTTTTCGATTTTCGAATCCAAAATTTAATAATGTTAACATTAGGGACAGATACGTTGCTGAAACCATACATTTCCCAAATCATGTTCGGTTGCCGTAGTCAGTTGCATTTAACTCTTGGACAAGCATTAATTTATAGATATGGAATGATAAATCTTCGTGAAGAATTCTCCACAAAGAACGGTCTGAGATTCCCCAAACTACAGCGTGTTTCCGGGCTGAGCGTCTTGGTGACTATTCAATTAACTCTCTAACTAACTGTACATTTTCGGGGGTTCTTACCGTTCAGGGTGCTCCGTGTCCTCCGTGTACTTAGGGTACTTTCAGTTTCTTCCAATTGCCGTATCCACAATTTGATAGTGTTAGCAGAAGGAACAGATTCAGCACGTGGAATGCCGAGATGTAGACGAGAATCCCTTTGTGTAGCAATCACGGAATAATTATTTTCAAAAGAACGATGAAACCTCGATGTACACCTGTCCGGACCATGATTACGACTAAGAATAGCATAACCGTGTATTTCAAAATAGACCACTAATATAGGCTTGGGTTTATCCTATTATAAACTAATGATTTCATTTAACTCGTCAGTCGGCTCTGCCGCACCCTGTATAATACACTGATTATACATTTATGTATAAGATATAATCAGCGACGTATGCATAGGGGGGGAGGAGCCCCCTTTACCCCAGAGAATGTTTGAGGACCTAAAATTTTAAACATATCAATAATATAATAATCGTAGTTGGTTTATTTTGTAATTTTTAACGAAGTATTTGTTCGATTTCCATTTATTTATGTTTACGTAAAACTATTTGTCTAAATTTCTAATAAAACTAGCGTACGATAGTATTGGTGTATTTTACCTTGTTTTTGATTGACATTAATTCATCATTACGATATCAATTTTTCGCACAAAGTGGCATCTACTCGTTCGATACCTTCCAACAACAAGTTTTTCACGTCATTTAATTTTTAGCTGGTAGTATTTTTTTTTTTTTTTTTGACTTGATGAAGCAAACTGCAACAAATAAATGTATGACAATAATAATATTATAATAATGTTACGTGCCAGTTGAACACAACCGAGGAACAGGTAGAAATACGTGATCGATTGCCTAACTATTTATTTTATAAGGTATAAAATCAAAAACATTGTATAAATTACGGGTACGAGCTACCAAGCCCGGGCCAAATCGTTTATCTTGTAAAGAAATTTGTGGTATGGACTTGTGGTTCCGCCTCTGATAAAGATACGCTACGCGGTGCGTTCTCATTTGAAAAAGAGTATAGTCCACTGGTGGTGGTGGTCGTGAAGTTTGGCTCTTGCCACATAATTTTTGCGCGGTCCTTGGACTTAACCGCATGCGATGTCCACCTGCCTGCTCGTATTCTGTTTGCTAATTAAACGTGTCAAGTTCTTATTCTAATCGGCTTTCGGCCTTGTCTTGGACTTAAAATTCGTAAACCGAATTACGAACGCGTGCACCTATCCCTATGACGCGCAGAGCGTCCTTGTTAAAAGTCCAGGGTTACGTATTATTGCCCAATAGTACGTAGGGTTAGGGCAGAGTCTGTAACACCATCTAACAAGAAAATATTATTATTTTTAAATCGGTTCAGAAAATGTATAGCAAAAGCTAAATCTATCAAAGCGATCGCGGTCGGTTGAAAAGAAATTCAACCAACTGTTATTTGATTTTGTACACAAATAAATGCAAAAAACAAAATAATTTATAATAAAGACCTCGTACTTATGCAAGTGTTCTAACACGAAAATATTGTAAATAATATTCCCAACTACACTAGCTGAGTTTCGGTTATAAGCACAGTTAAATATATGTTACACAGTAATTATATTTATTGTTCTGCAATTTAATCAAAACGTTTGCCAAAATGTTTTTTTACAAGCTCCTGGTTAGTTTTAAAATATGGGCAATATGGGTAAACGGCAGTCTAGAGTCAGATTTAGTAGAAAGAGAAACAAATGATTTTGAAAAGCAATTATACGACATTATATACGAACACGACCAAAAACCGACTACAACAACCGAACAGAAATTCGACAACGGTAATTTCATGAAAATATTTCAGCTTGATTAAATTTAAAAATGTTTAAAAACAATATTATTATAACGTTTTATTGAACTTATTAAATTAACATTCAATCGAAAATATCCTGTAAATGTTATAATATTTAGTTATTTTTCTAACATTAAAAATTTAGTTCCACAGTGCGTTATAGAAGTATTGATATGTAAACTTAAACTTGTATAACATCTACCATACGAGTATATTGACAACATTTTACTCTGATGGAATTTACAACATTTGTATTTGCATTTGTTCATTGTTAATATTTTTGTTTAAAATAAAATTATTGTTATGACTCGTATGCCAAACATGGTTTTTAAAAAATATTTTTACTTTCTTGGTTTATTTTATTTATGAACATATTGTATCATATTGGTATATATTATTAGTGTAGTTGTTTAGTTGATGTAAACTACAATAACATTTATATATATAGTATATATCAGCACTGAATGTCTCATGGAGTCTCCCATCTAGTTTCCAGCTGGAGTCCAAAGGAACATTAGGAAAGTCTAAGAATTAGCATTCCATAAAAAAATATACATATATTATACTTGTTTTAAGGTCTTATTTGTAGGAAGGGGTCTATGGAATATATACCCCTCAACCAAAATCGTTTTAAAGGTATAAGAGGTCCACAAGGTACATGTTAGCAAAATACAAAAAGTAAGCATAAGCTTTTTTTTTTTTTTTAGGCGTGGGAACAGGTGGTGTCACTTCATGATGCTCAATACCGTAACTCAAACACTATTTCTGCCCTCAAAGAATAAGTTTCATTTCTAAAATTATATGAAGGTAGAAAGTGTTTAAAATATCAAAGATCTAATCATGTTTGCCATCTGATAGTAGAGTATGTACTAGAGTACATATGTACTAGAGTACATATGTCTCTAAGTAGGCATTATTCTAGGTAGGTAGAAGCCGGGAAATGTATGTAGGTCAGAGTTCAAATCCCACAGACGCTCCTAGCTCAGAACATTTTTGCATTTTTCTCACAAAATTATTCCCAGTGATAGTGATATTATGAGAATGACATTGTAAAATCCTTATTTTATTAACCATGGGGATTTAGTGATAATGTTTTTAATCCATTTGATAATAAATAATATAATATAACTGTTAACATTGCCATAATTTTGTTGTCTAGATATGGTATTACGGAGCAAATTGAATCCGAAGAAATCGATTTCACAAGCAGAATTTGACTATTTCCAAGAAAAAATATTATTTATTTTAAAACAAATGTACAACGATTACATAAATCAAATATCGGTTGCAGAATCGGGTAAACGAAACCTATTAGGAATATTAACGAACAAGTATTACATAACAATACATCCGGAATATGAATGGCCAATATGTTCACTTATTCCTCAGTGTACGGACTTCATCTTTATTTGCGCGCCTACGAGTTCGTTTAGAATAATTGTAATAGGTAAATTCCATAGAATGCTTTGTCAAACATTTCCTGATCTGGTCGCACAGATTTGTATTCCAGCCAAAGTCCATAGCAAGAATTATTTGTGCACTCGCAATAATATTGATATATTACGTAAAAAACTTAAACTCATAACACACATATCGGAAAGCGATTGTCGGAATGTATATGGCAAAGACTTTAAGGGTGCCGATTTTATTCGACAGGCACACAGACACGTAATCAACATCGATAAAATGAAAATGGTTAAGGACAATAATAAGTCTTCATTCGTTTCTTTTTTGTATACCGTAAAATACGATTATGATGACACTATATTAAAAACGTGTGATTTGGCTATTAATAAAGATAAAACGAAAATGCTCCACGGACAAATTAATGACATTAATACTAGTATGATAACCAAAATAGAGCGAAACACATGTGCTTCGTCAAACGAATTATCAAATATCACACATATGAAAAATACAATGAGTACAGTAAGCGAACTACTTATGCTAGCATTCAAAAACCTGCACATTTATTTTCGTTTAAATTCTATTAAATTTTTAAGTAAATTAGAATTAAAAGACGAATCACTTATCGACTACGATTTAGTCGAGAATTGGATGTCGAAAATGTTCGATAAAATATGCGCGTATGTTCCGCTAATTCTTTTCTTCTTAACGGGAAATATTATTTACAATAAGTATTTGTACAGTTATTACTTGGCGTATTGCGGGGATATCGTAAGTTTTATTTGTAGTCGTTGCCCAGGTGTAACGAATCATGTGAGTAAACAAATTCAGTACAACGTGAATTGTATCATAAAATCGATCGATGACAAAATACTGTGGGATTTCTTTACAATAACACAGACGTTACCACGAATCAATAATTCAATCAACAAAACGTGCGCTGATATATATTCGGATTACACAAATGAAGTTTACGTAATCTTAGTTGAATACTATAGAGGATTACAATTTGATGTTTGGACTACGTTTGATTGGTTGAGCGGAAAACATTTTCTCACTAAAGAGTACAAAACCAATGACGGATTGGACCAACTGAAAGAATCGAAAATAATAATAGATAACGTTTCCGTATCTTTATCGGATGTGTACTATTTATTATTACCGTTATGTTCAGAAATAAACGTTATGTTAACGTTTCACAATTTAATAATGTTCCATTTGGGCTTAAAATTAAATGTCTACGTTTACCGGCACGCAATGTCGATAATCCTGTACATAGATAAAAATCTTTACAATAGCGTATCCGATTTTGAACATCTGCAGTGTTCGTTGTTTTGGTACAACGAAATTCAAATTTTGTTTTACCGGTACACGGGTATGGTGGTCAAACACGAGCGCAGTGGTAGTTTAGTGGCTTTAATTAACCAAATAAAAACATTAAATACCGTAAATGCGATGAAAATCAAATCACATATTCCGGAACATCATTATAAGGAAGTACGCTTGTGGGCAGAACACGTACTTGCGAACGACTTGAATGGCCACGCGACAGGTCTAAACAGTTTGGTGAAGAATAATTGTTCGGACGCTATGGAATTTTTTAATATTTTCATGTCGATTGTGAAAGAATCAGTGGCATCAAATGGAACAATTGTAACTTATGACAATCTTCATAATCATAATAATAATAATAATAAAAATAATAGTGACACTGAAAACCAGTTTTTAAAATATTGCTCAAATCTGTCTAATATCTTTTTAATATGAAACCACAGACTAAAAGATGTTTTTTTGGAGACACTGGTGAAACTGGGGAAAGGATTGTAACCGACTATATAAGTGTACATTTTGTATTGCAGTCGTTTTTTTTTTTTTTTACGATTTAATATAATTTTATCAACTTCTATTTGTATGTTGTGTTTTATCAAATTTTTTTTTTTTTTTATTTAATAGTATATATACATTTCAAATAGATTTTGTGATCCGTTAAAAGTTTGTATTTAAAATAATATAATTGCAGAAAATAATAATAAAAAAAAAAATTTGTTTTTGCTCACCTATTTTAATTGTTAACGTATGTGGAACAAACTATATTGTCTGTTATGAGAATTATTATTATTATTATTGGTTAATTAATGTAAAATATTTTTGGTTATAGTTCCATGTTAAATATCACGAACAAAACCTAAATACACCAATCGAGTAAAATAATTCGATATATGCAAATTTATGCAATACACACATTTTCACAATTTTTATTAGCATTTTAATTTATACCACACGATACAATCAAATTGCAATTTGTTTAATAGTACAAATTAATATAATTTTCAGTTAAAATTTGTCGAAAAAATGTTTAACCTAATTTCGAACATACATACGTGCATACAGTTAATTTACTAAAATCACGCTATGCAACATGCACTAAATACTATAAACGTCTATACGGTTACATTGGTATACTATAAAGCGATTTTTTTTATTATTGCCCTTCGGGGTTGCGAATTACCTTTTTTACTCCCTACTGTTACCAACATCGTCCCTAAACCGCGGAAACCCTAATGGAAGAGGTAATAACTCCGGAAGTCGCTGCCATCCCGCCCGTGGAGTCACAGATAACTACTGGAAAATGCTCGATCAGTGTTTTGATAACGAGGGCCGCCGCTTAAGTGATATAATTTTTTAAAAATTGGCATTACATGTACAATTCATAAATAAAACATACTTTTTGATATTTGACTTGGTTCGGTATTTATAAATTTCACAAATCGGGGAGGTTTTCCTGACGCACCCCGTAGTACTCTATAACTTGTATAAATAAAACAATGGCTTATAGGTATAACATTTGTTCAGACGGTTTATAATATTATGTATGATATTGAATTTTTAATTTCTCGCATCTTTTCCCCTGCGACTCTGGTGGTATTAATATAATACATACGTTTAAATATAAACGGCGAGGAGCGTTTATAATTTTGTATTAATAGCGGTAATTTTCATCTAATTTTCCAAAGCAAAGGCAATTTCCTAACAATTTTGCAACGCACTTATAAGAATTATTTTCACCACTCTTTTTCTATAGAGTGTACCGTATTGTCGTTTATAGTATTTGCATATACGTTTCAAATGTTTTGTTTTTTTTTTTTTTTACTCGATAACAAATGTCAGTGGTATTAATATTATGAATTTTGGTAGGTAGTCGCCGCAAGTGTTGCACAAATAACATATTATAATTTATAATTTAAATTTGTATAGTGAATACATTAATTAAAATCATGAAATACGTGACAAGACTGAAACGCCGCGTTCTAACTTACTGGTGTGGTTCCATAAAATGTTTTTTTTTTCTCGCACGCTTTTCGGGTGAAAAGAGTCATAAAATATCTCTCCCAATTAATTTCAATACAACTGTTCAACTATACATAATGAAAAAAAACAAAAATGAAAAAAAAACCCTGTATACGAAATATTACAGACAGAATATTCGTTCTCGTTCAGGCACATTTTAATAATTACGGTCTTATAAACAACTGATGACGATGATATAGCATAAGTACTTAGTAGTATAGTTTTCATTATTTATTCTCTGACTACTGTGATAAAACAGTTAAAAAGATAAATATAAATCGGTTCATCCGTTCATAGTTCTACGAGCTATCAAGGAATATTTATTTATAGACAATAATACAATACGAATATATTATAAAATATGAAGAATAGGCTAAAATATTTTTTTTAAACCCCAAAATATACTGTAGTATATACAAATTAACTTATTTCTATAAACTATGTAATCCGCATTAATTCGTTTGCGTTTTTACTCTCATTTAGCTACATGGAGCCAATATAAATATGTTAAAACGTAACAGTCTGCTTTTTAATAACAAGTTTAAACAAATATATGTATCGTATTGTTTATTAATACTACTAACGTCTGTTATGTTATTTTTTTTTTTTAAATTTAATGTCGTAAAAAAATGGTTCCCAAACTTGCCATTCATTTAAAGGAGACCAGAAGCTGTCGTCGATTGTTTGCGTTCGAGAAGACACTTGTCATGTACACCTGTTGCTAGGCAGATGGTTTTTGGCCGGTTGAACTGGCAAATCATACCCCCAGGATAACTGTAGCCCCCCCCCCCGGTACGATTATGCTAGGATATGTATATCCCCTAAATTCATATGGCACGAATATAATTATACTAGGATTATCATAATTGGCAGAACCAAAATTCTATAATTTATATACGCCCTAAATTCAGAAAATGAAGACCATACATTTCAGATAGGTTTAAAATTTCTATTCTTTTAATCGTAAATATTTTTAGACCAGAGTTATCTGGTCGAAGAAGCGGGGCCCCTGTAATGACAAGACACAGCCCGGTCGTCGGTTTGGCCTCGGCGTAGATGGCCTGTGCTGGTTTGAAGAACAAAAATAAGACAAAACAAAAAAAAAAAGAGAATTAATTTCGTATAGTTTAATAATGAGTATATTAAGGGTGAACACAACGGTTACAACTAAGAGAAACTATAGGCCCTAAATTCAGAAAATGAAAACCATACCTTTCGGATAGATTTAAAATTTCTATTCTTTTAATCGTAAATATTTTTAGACCAGAGTTATCTGGTCGAAGAAGCGGGACCCCTGTAATGACAAGACACAGCCCGGTCGTCGGTTTGGCCTCGGCGTAGATGGCCTGTGCTGGTTTGAAGAACAAAAATAAGACAAAATAAAAAAAAAAAGAGAATTAATTTCGTATAGTTTAATAATGAGTATATTAAGAGTGAACACGACGGTTACAACTAAGAGAAACTATGGACGGTGACGTTTGCCTCTTCATAGCTGGCCCCAACCGTCGGCGGGTATGGCGGTGTGGTCGGGATCCACCGCCACCGAAGTTTCCCGGCTTGGTGGTTGATAAGCTCGTGCCACGTACGTGGCGCATACCCACCGCCCGTGGTGGTCACACACGTTGAGAACCGCCGTCGTAGAATATTCATAACGCTGTACAGCGCTCGTCGAACAACTGACTGAATATTCATCAATAAATATTCCGAATGCCCTGCATAATATTATTCCCAAGTTAGTGTAACCATATACTTACGATAATGATACGATATCGGCGGACAATTTCAATAACGTTTCATTTAATATTATTTTATCAAAACAGCAGTACAGAGGCGTACATTTTTGTGTGTATGCGCATAAAATAATATGACAAACAATCTTTCAATTATATTTGGCGTTGAATTTAAAATATTATCAAAACGAACTGATTAGTTGATAAAAAAAAAACACTTTTGAGCTTTTACTACATCGCAATATTACAAATATAAGCACCCTCCGCCCAATTATGACGACTCGCACGCTAATGTAATAAGAACAATAATAATAAATGCAAACAAACTCGGGGTGCTTTCCAGTCAGTGTGGCACGTTTACGATTTTGATTTCTTTGGGCGGATGCAAAGTTTTTCAGAATAATATTTAACGCGTACGGTACGTTTGTCGCCGTAAAAAAATGACCTAGTTTACTAACCCGGGCGCTGTGGATAAAGTTGTTAGAAAAAAACATCATAGACAAACATTAAACTTATACCAGAGATTATATAAAACCAGACGGTGTGCTCCGGAGTATCGTGAAAATTAATTTACAAACTTAATTTACCTCCAATCAACGTGACCACTTTTTCGAGAAAACGAAATTATTTTTCCCTTCAATGATATTTTAACGAAATAGAATCACTGAATAACGTTTTGAAATTTAATATTTTGTTTAATTACTTTAAATATTCGGATAGTGCAAGATGTTTACCGTATTTTGATGATATTATTATTATGGGGTTATTTTATCACCAGTCCTAAATAGATCAAACAAATAAATCCCGAACTTTTGGTTTCCTGAAATCCTAAAATCCTGAAAACAACCATTTCAAATTTAAAACCACAATTTTCATTGGATCTGTAGATTAGTAACGGAATCAAATTACATTTGTAGCCAAATGAATATAGTTCATTAACTATTGGAATTTAAAACTAAGTGTTCTATTAAATTAATTTTATTATGCCAAAGGTAACAGTGCGATAAGTTTGTTCATGTTAATTCACTACAAATCTTAAATAACCGTATAAAAAGTAAAATCTCATAAATAACGTCTCATGTATAATGAACCAACCGTTGTTTGATTTTCTATTCAAATAATAAATGTAACTAAGTAAATAAATTCCCAACTACTACCTGAGCTTCGATTATAAGCTGCGCAGTTAAATAGTAATTATATTTCGTTCTGCAATTCAATCAAAATGTTATTTTACAAGCTCCTGGTTAGTTTTCAAGTATGGGTAGTACTACGGGTATACGGCAGTCAAGAGCCAAATATAGTAAAAAGAAAAACTGATTTTGAAAAGATATTATTTGACGTTATCTACGAATATAATCAAAAACCGGATTCAATAATTGGACAGGAATTTGGTAACGTTAATATTATAAGAATATTGCAGCTAGACTAAATTTAAAATAGTTATACAATTTTATCGTAATGTTATATTAAATTTATCAAATTAACATTTAATTAAAAAAAAAAAAAAAAAAAATGTTTATATTATAATATTGAGTCATATCTCTAACATTTTAAATTTTATTTCCATAAAATGTAATAGAAATATTGAATTCTTAAATTAAACTGATGTTAAATCTAACATGTTTTGAGGGAATTGGGCAATATTTGTATTTAAATTTATTATTACTCGTACATCAATTTATTGTTCTTTGAATTTTTAGAGAATATTCCTTCTATAATAATAATGTTTTGACGGTATTTGAATTACTATACAATAATGTTACTGAATTGTTCTATGGTATTCTTAAAACATTTGAATTACAACATTTCTAGACAATTCGTACAAAATCAAAAAAAAAAAAAACAACTGCTAAAATCCGGTAAAAAAAATTATAAAAATGTTTTTGAACACTAGCGCGATTAAAACCTGAACCTGATTATCCTTCTCTACGTACTACCTGCCTATAATTACAGTTTCGAATGTCGTGAAATAATAGTAGTAATGGTATGTCTACACTATCAGCACATGCTGATGACGAACGAAGCGCATGCAATAGCGCATGCGTTTACCTAGTCAAACGGAGACAATTTTTTCTAAAGCATGCAAACAAAGCACGACAGAATTAAGCGCCTCGAAATTAGTACACCCCATAAATTATACTAACAATGTCCCCTAGCCTAACCCCACAAAATCTACACGCCGTTACCCACAACTGTTAGCTTTTGAATAAAAAAAAAAACACGATAGCTTCGTGCGTCACGAAGATTTTCCAATAAAATCCTTATTTTATTTACCATGGTACATTTATCTTAATGTTACTATATTATAACTGTTAATATTGCTATTGCAATTTTAATAGTATTTCATTATTAACACAATTTTCTTGTCTGATATGTATATATTCAATTATCAGGTGGCCAAATTATTTCAATGAGATCAACGAGATCAATTTCACAAGAAGAATTTGACCGTTTAGAATTACAATTCTTATACATCTTAAAACAAATGAACGATAATTACATAAACCAATTACCAAAAGAAGAATTAGGATTAATAGATATTGTCAGTACTTTTAAAAACAAATTTAACATAAAAATATTTCCTGAATGGACGATTTGTTCATATCTTCCTCAGTGTACGGATTTCATCTTAATTTGCGCGCCCACGAGTTCGTTTACAGTTGCAATTATGAAATGTCATCAAACGCTTTGTAATACTATTCCGGATTTTATCGCAAATATGTGTACACCAACCGATGTCCATCGTGAGAATTATTCGTGCACTCGCAAAAATATTGATATATTACGTAATAAACTTAAACCCTTAACAAATATATTGAAAAACGATTATTCGAATGTAAATAACAAAGACTTTAAGGGTACCGATTTTATTGAAAAGGTACACAAATGCGTAATGAACATCGATAAAATAAAAATGATTAAGAACAATAATAAGTCTCCGGCCATCAATATGGAGCATACAGTAGCATATGAATATACAGAACATAATGCGATGGATAACACAACGAAGACCTATAATGAAGATAAAAGAAAAATCTTTGACGAACAAATTAAGGATATTAATACTAATATGATAACCGCAATAGAGCAAAACATATGTGATTCGTCAAACGAATTATCAAATATCACAAATACGAATAATACACTGAGAACGGCAAGCGAATTACTTATGATAGCCTTCAAAAACTTGCACATTTATTTTCGTTTGAATTCGTATACATTTTTAAGTGAACTAGTAATAAAAGCCAAATCTCTTATCGACCACGATTCAATCAAGGATTCGATGTCGAAAATTTTCGATAGTATATGCGCGTATGTTCCGCTAATTCTTTTCTTCTTAACGGAGAATTTCATTTACAACAAGTTTTTATACAGTTATAACTTGGCGTATTGCGGTGATATCTTAAATTATGTTTATAGTCGTTGCCCCCGTGTACCTAATCCTTTTAGTGGACAAATTCTGCACGATGTTAATTGTATCGTAGAATCAATAAATTACAAAATACTGTGGGATTTCTTTACAATATCACACGCGTTACCGGAATTCAATAATTCAATCAACAAAAGGTGCGCTGATATATACACGGACTTCATAAAAAGTTTTAACGCAGTCATAGTTGAATTATACAACGGATTCAAAATTGATGTTTGGACTACGTTTGATTGGTTGAGTGGAAAACATTTTCTCACCAAAGAGTACAAAACCAATGTTGGAATGGACCAACTGAAAGAATCGAAATATAAGTTGAATAACGTTACAATTACATTATCGGATGTGTATTATTTGGTATTACCGTTATGTGCAGATATAAATTTTATGTGCACTATACACAACCTAATAATGTTCTATTTAGACAGACAATTGAATGAATACGTATACCGGCACGCAATGACAATAATCATATACGTGGAACGTCAGCTTTACAATAGTGGATCGAATGTTGAAAATCTGCATGGTTCATTATATTGGTACGAGCGAATTCAAATTTTGTTTGATCATTACACGAACTTACCGATTACGCGAAAACGCAATAAATATATAGTGCGGTTAATTGTCGAAATCGAAACCATAAAACTTGCAAAAGCGGGAAATTTGAGATCGAATTTTCCAGATGATATTTTCAAGGAAGTACACATATGGGCACAAAATAAACTTGCAGGCAACTACGCGAATCTAAATCAATTGGTGGTGAACAATTGTTTGGAAGCTATGGAATTTTTCAATATTTTCATGTCGATCGTGAAAGAATCAATACCATCAAATAGTCAAATTGTAACTAATGACAATCTTGATGATAATAATAACAATAACACTGTAAACCCTTTTATAGAAAATTGCTTAAATCTTTCTAATATTTTTATCTTAAAGCCACCGGTTTCGCACTCGTTTAAGCACATATTGGACTGTGTCAGCTGCAAGAAATAAAACGGTGACTAGACCGGTACCGGAGAAACCGAGACAAGTTAATTTGTACAATCACTCGTTTTAGTTGGATATTTTGTATTGCAATCGTTTTATTGTATTATATCTCTCTTTTTATTCATCACGATTCATGATTCTATGTTTTTATACGATTTTATCCCGTGTATATTTAAAATATTTATATCAACTGCTATTCTTATTTTGTGTTAGTGTATTTTTTATTTAATCTATATATCGTATACTAAATCATTTACAATTACTGTATAAATAATTAAGATAGATATTAGGAGCAGGTACATGTGTAAAAACCTACCCTACATTGTATATATTCGAAATTATATGATTGTACAAAATAAAAAAAAATTTGCTCCACAGACCTGTTTTAATTGTTGATTTAAGCGGAAAAAAATATGTTATCCGTATTTTGAGAATATTTTTATGTCAAATATTACGAGAAAAAAAACCTAAATACAATGTATACGCTTTTATAGTAAAAGTGTTAGGAAAAAGGCCAATTTATGTAACATAAAATGTATACTTGTGATTTTTACCCTACTCTGCGACTTATTGCTAATTAAAGAAAAAAAATACGTAAATGCATTGACATTCACCCTTTAGTAATCACACCAATAACAGCATACTCAAAAAAAAATTTGTATAATTTAAAAATTTGAATTACTATAAGGACGGGTGGGTGGGTACTCGATAAATGACTTGGAAACATAAAAATTATATTATTGCATAAGATACTTCACGTAGTGAAAAATATATTGCGAAAACAGAATATGAAAAAATCAAACTATTTATAGAGTTACATGTGAATTACGAATGTACCTATGACATCATTGCGTCGGCCGTCCCGCGCGGTTTCGGCAGCAAACACTAATATCGTTGACCGCCCATTAAATTTTTTTTTTTTTTTAATTTGCATAAATATTTGTATTATTTATTATTTATAAATTTAACACTATTTCTGAATACTTATAAATAATACCCAGCTCTTGCTGTTTATCGAATTCACATTCGACACTTCGTCAGTATCCACTGTTTGCCTAATCGGTACGTAATACTCTAGTGCAGTGGTCTTCAACCGGTGGGTCGCGTAAGTTTTAAAATTGGGTGGCGATAAGTCTTCTTATTAAAATAAAAATTAAATTCATAAAATTTAGAAGAAGTTTTTAGAAGTTTTTAAAAGAATATTCTTCAATCAATTTTGAAGACATTTCTGAATTAGTAAACGAACATTTGACAAACCTAGAAAAATTATTTAACCAATATTTTCCTGAAGATATTCGAATAAATTATGAGTGGATTGAACAACCATTCGCAGTAGACATAATGACAGTAAATATGTCTACTGACATTGAAAATCAATTAATTGAGCTATCGTGTAATAACAAATTGAAACAAATGTTTTGTGAAACTTCATTAGAAATATTTTGGGCACACTTATGCACGGGAAATCACGCAGAATTAGCAACTAAGCCATCTCAATTTTATTAATATTTCCAACGACTTATTTATGCGAAAAGGCGTTTTCTACTATGGCAAATTTGAAAACGTCAAAAAGAAATAGACTTGAAACTGAAGATGATTTACGGATCGCGCTTTGTCAAATCGAGCCAAGGTGGAATTTATTATGTGAAAACACTCAAGGACAAAGTTCACATTAAAATTTTTGTATCATAGTTTCATTTTATTTTATATTTTCATATGAATTTTATACATTTTCGATTAAGTTTTAATAATAGTACTGCCTTTGCATTAAGCAATTTTAGCTTTTTTACAAAGCTCACGTGGGTTGCGAAAAATGTAGACCTAAAAAAGTGGGTCGGGAGTCCAAAAAGGTTGAAGACTACTGCTCTAGTGCGTCGTGTAATATTTTGTCCTTGTGTCAGTATAATATAATATACGCACGCATACAATATGGTGTACGTTGTATTGTACATTTAACTTTAAATATTAGGTATATATATATATATTAGTTACATACAGTTTACAATACATTTTCAATACGAAGAAAATAATGCCGTATTGTAGTGTATTCGATTGTAGTAACATTAAGAGAACGCATCGAATATCCTAATAGCGATAACTGACCTAAACGTTTTAAAAAATGGACCAACTTTAGTAAGTGCGAACATTTTAAACCGATCAATAGTTTTGTGATATGTTCCTATCACTTCACGAGTCTAGATTTCGATGACTCGGGTATTGTAAAACAAAAATTATTAGGAGACACGTACAAGTTAAGAGCACTCCGTTTAAAATTAGGTACGGTACCAACAATATTTGTATTGAATAATGATACAAATAGCGATGTTAATAAAACAACTAAAAAAATCCGGTTCTGGAAGAATAAAAAAAAACAAGAAAAAAAAAGGTATGGTTGAGAGTTTAATTGCTAAAAAAAAAAAAATCATAATTGGTTGATATGAACATGATAAAAATGAGAAAAAGTCAAGTTTTACGGAGAATAATATAGACAATGTCAACAGGTGTCCTCCGAGCTCAAATTATCGATGTCAGTTTCTGGTCTCCTGGTACTCGATTGTCGAATATTCATTAAAATTAAAACACCTAAAGAAATTTTAATAAATGGCCTAACCTAACCATAACTACCTAGTATACGAGGACTACTTGTACCTCGTATATAGCACGTATGTATCAGGCACTGTAAAATATTAAACGAAACCTCCCCCCTTCTGATTTTTTGATCAAGTATATCTCGGCTGGTTTTGGTGACAGTAGAGTGATTTTAACGCCATAAATTCGGCTCAGACCCCACACAATAAGCGTTTCCCATAGCGGTTACCATAAAATCCCTTTCCGTACTTTCACGATAGTGATCAGATCAATTACTACGGACAAAGTAAGAGATTGATTTTATGAAATCCATCTATCCATCCCGCCAAGATATTTTTGATCCAAAAATCAGACGGGGGAAGGGGTACTTTTAATATGAAGTGTGCGTATTAGAACTGTATAATACTAGACACCCGCGTACGTTGAATAACAACCGAGTTTATTAATGTCGTATTATAAAATTACAGTTTTCTCAATTTTACGAAATGTTCGAAAATTGTGTACCAGGAGATCGATAAATCTCGCTCGGGCGGCCACCTGTTGCCAGACAGACTGGGATTGGCCTGTATTGACACGTGTCATCTGGTTTCCAATTTTCGGACGGCACTTCAGGTTTATTATTAAATCGAATACAATACATAGGTGCATTTTTTTCTATAGATAACGATAAATAATATTATCTTAGGTTAGCGGTTCTCATAGTGTGCGCTGCGCCCTTCTATGGTCTGAAAATATAAATGATTATTATAAAATAATAATTTTCAAAATATATCTTTTAAAATATTTTTATCCAAAAATAAATGCTCATCAGTTTTATCAAAGGTGTCATGTGATAATCCCAGTTCGAAAAGGATAAGGGAACCGCTGGTATAGAGTGTTATTATAACATAATACAATCGTACATTGTACAGGTGGTAAAGATATTGAATAATAATATTATAAATGAAAAATTACGCATACACGATAAAATATTATATTATTAATAGTTTTTCCGTGAGCGTCTTCGGAACTCGTCGTATTATTATGCAAATAATAATACGATTATTATTGTATATTATATTGTTATCGCGCGTAGGCAGTGTCCGGGGGCGATTGTCAGGAATTCCGATTATTCCCGTCGTTTTTTTATTATATTATTGATTTTGCGTGCCAGTTGAACACGGTACAGGGACGGGTAGAAAAAAAATGTGATCGAGACATGTCTTATTGATTATTATTTATTACACGAGTATAAATTTAAGTTTTTTTTTTTTCACAATTTTATTCGAATAAGCTGCCACCCCCCACGGGTCAATTCGTATAGCTTTACAAGCGATTCGGAAATATTTCACCATCGTTTGCCATCCCAGGAACACGTGAGGACACGCACAGGTATACCACCATAGGCGTTCCTACACCGTGGGCCGGTAACATTATTAATTAATATAATTTATTTTTCTCGTCACTGTTCTCGGACTCGCGACTCCGTTACCCTCCGAACATCGGCAGGGATGTAATAATACAAGGGAATTCATGATAACTTCACAATACCCCCTTATATACCGTTTTACCATTTTTCCCCCTCATCATTTTCATCCACCCTTATTCTTATTTACTATTATTATTATATTTTTATACCCCCCCTCTTCTTTTTATTTTTGTGTCATTACAGGTATGAGCGGTCATAACGTCTGTACGACGGCGTCGTGGAGTGTCGCCAACAGTGTCCGAGACACGGATAAGTAAAACGTATTTAGATAAAGATAAAAGATAATTGCTCCGAAATCGTCTAAATACATGCAATGATATATAATACTTATATTATTTCAGATACGATAATAGTTAGTTGGAATTTATTTTGATTAAAGAAAAGATATTATTTATATATATTTTTTTTTTAATTGCTTATTGTTGAGAACATTATAACAGTGAGATAACAATTGAAACCGTTAAAATATTTCTGTATATGCACCGGGTGTAAATCAGTAGCTAGTAACTTCGGATTCGAAACTATAATTAAAACAATACGGTTTGGTATTTAATATTTTCTACTATGGGTGAAACATTTACATTATTAATTTTGTATAGTTATTTTTCAATCTAGATAATTATATTTTATCTTAGTAAACTTTAGACAGATATTATAATTGTCATCTAGATAAGATTAAGGTTAACAAAATATTATTGGAGTGCGGATACTGACGTAGTACGGTAGTGAACTGTATGAGACAGGAGGGATCGGAATACCTCACAACCAGTGGCGTAACGAGGGTATGGCAAACTGTGCCTACGCCAGAGGGGCAAATTGCAAAGGGGCGCAAAATTGTGCTTAAAAAAATGATATTTATATTTTACCTTCAAAACGACAAATTTTCATTAAAAATTTTGAAATATTTATGATTTTGTCCAATTGTTCACACTACGTGTGAATTTAATAATGAAATTAAAAAATAGCACAAGGGAATTCCAAATTGTTGGAATCAGTTGTTGTTAAAGCAAATTTAAAACGTATGCAATTTACACTGTAGTAATAACTGATAAATATAAATTGTCTTCTTAAAAAGAAACGAGTAGAATTAGTGGTTAAAAAAAAAATATCATCACGTCAATGTTTTAACTGGTAAAAATGCGCTTTTTTTTTCCAAGTTTGCCGGGTGCGCTAGCGAGGCTTCCTACGCCATTGATCACAACGACAACGGAAACGGTTCCGACTAATAGAAGCGAAACAAAATGTAAATAAACGAATAAAAAAAAAAAAAAAAAAAAATGGCGAGATCGGGAATGTGAACAAATGATAAATTCAAAGGTGATAAAAATAATGTCGACGACGGGTAAACGTACGGCTGCGGTTAGTGTCGACCTGAAAGCTGAACAAGGTATACAAAAAGATAAGGTGATCTCTGTATCACCCGGGTTCGGTGTAGTTCATGTAGACCGTATAATATCCGACGATATGATTGAATGACTAATCTTATAACCGCAGTTTTGTTACCGCGATACCATATCGGTATAGGCGTTACAGTGTGTCACCCGAGAGTCGAAAATATTCAAATTTTCACCGTGCGGTCGTTGTACAGGGTGCGGCAGAGCCGACCGACGAGTTTAATGTGGCCTGTGATAAGATAAGAGCGGGCTTTAATAAGTGGAATATTTTGAATTTTGAATGCCGTTTTTATTCGTAATCATGGTCCGGACAGGTGTACATCGTGGTTTTGTCGCGCGTATTATGAAAATAATCATTCTGTGATCGCTACACAAAGGGCTTTTCGTATACACTTCGGCATTCCGCGTGCTGAATCTGTTCCTTCTGTTAACACTATCAAATGAAATTGGAAGTACCCTAAGTAGACTCGGACACGGAGCACCCAGAACGGTACGAACCCCCGAAAATGTGCAGTTGGTTAGTGAGTCAATTGAGCAGTCACCAAGACGCTCAGCCCGGAAACACGCTGTAGCTTTGGGAATCTCAGACCGTTCTTTGAGGAGAATTCTTCTTCTTGCTGGCCAGCACGGTCCCCAGATTTAAGCATGTGTGATTTTTTCCTTTGGGGCTACCTTAAAGATAAGGTCTTTAGACATTGCCCACATACCATAGAAGAAATTAAACAGAAAATCACCGTGAAAGTCGAGGCCATATACCAGTCGAAATGTGCCGAAAATCATATGAGAGCTTCAGAGATCGTCTACAACAGTGTATCAATGCTGACGGCCACCATATTGGAGATATAATTTTTAAAAAATAATTTTTAAAAATGGGATTGAATACAGATTTAAATAAAATAAAAAAACCTTTCCTCTAAGTTTTACTGTTCGTTATTTTTAGCCCATCAAGTCAACTTCTGCCGCATCCTGTACTTCCGGCATCAAACCCATTTTGTATATTATTTTCGTTCTTATAATATCGGTACAAACTGGTTAAGATTATCATATTTGGCGGTATAAAATGGTTGTAACACGGTGTTAGTGAAATTGCACCTTAATAGGTGTCGGATGCTCGGTTTACGTGACAAAGGCCGATGATGTCTACACAATAGGTAGAATTCCCATTTTCTCGTTTTTTGTTTTTGTTTATCGTATTAATCTATTAATATATCTGTTATTCGCATATTATTTGTAGTCTATGTTGCATTGCCGTTTTCACTGTACTTTTATGTCCAACCCTAATACAGTGCAACACGGATAACGACGACATACGGGGGGGTGATGAACGTAAAAATTGAAATTTTAAAACGAAAACGGACAAACACTCTATGGAAATGTTAAATCGGTATTTCATCGTAATCCTGGTTACGGTGTTTTAAAACAATACAATGCTTCAACGGATGGAAAGGGCGGAAATTTTAAAACTGATCCTTCGAATAGATTGAAGCAGCTACAGACAATGTCCAATGACTAGTGGCAGTGTTTTCACATACTAAAACACGTATTTTGTTGACGGAAGACACAATTTCACAGAGAAAAACTTGAAAATGTACACGATAGTAAAGTTTTAATAAAACGTTGTGAAAATCAGATTAAATATCTATATTTAATTATATTCCTATAATTATACATCGAAAATTGGTTTTACCAATACACCTTAATAGGCGTCGGACGCTCGGTTTACGTGATAAAGGCCGATGGTGTCTACACAATACCATAACTAAATGGTAATTTCAGATTATTATTAATAATTTGTCATCGCACTCGGACGGATTTTTCTGATTTTCGATTCTGGCCGGATGGTAAAAATAAAATACCATAATGTTTTTTTGTACACCGTGACCGTGTTGTTTTAAAGAGACGTCCATTAAAAAAATAACATTTCGTTATAATAATATCGTAAAAAAAAAAAAAAAAAAAAAAAAAAAAAAAAAAAAAAAAAACAACAACATTTGTTTCGCGAATTTAATTCTAGGAGTGGAGAAACGACAGGAGTTTTTATTGTTTTTTTTTTTTTTTTTATTGTTTTTGTTTGTCTCGCTATCTCAACTCCCGGCGGACTTATTCGTTTATATACCGACCGACGACCCCCCGCCGACCAACTCCGGCCGAATTTCCTTCCGGTGACGTACCCTTCGCGCACACCTGTCTTCCAATACCGCCGCCGCCGCCGCCGTTTCCTTGCTATCCGTCGAGCGTGTGCGCGCGCCGGGCAGCCGCCGGTAAAACTTCGTGTCACGGGAGAGGTGCGCGATCGCGTCGTAATTATTATATGTGTTTACACGCAAATTACACGTCCGGACTCGTACTGCCGTATAAATATATAAGGCGAATTATCTCTGCGCGGTGTTCTCGACGGAGGGGCGACGCGCATAAATTAGCGGCTCCTCGCGGCGATGACGACCGGGCGCGTGAAACGAATACTTTACCTGCCCCTCTGCGCAGCGGGTAGGTACGCGCCGTCACCGTCGCCGCCGCGTGTACGTTTAAACTTTAAATTGCAAATTATTCATTATACTTTCCTGTTCGCGCGTGAAAATCCGGCACACACGTATATATATATATATATATACCTACGCGAACGGTGACACAGCGCACGTCGTCGTCGCTAAAATAACAATATTGGCCATATTAAATAAAACGATGTTATATCCGTCCCGTACAAAAAATAAAAAACAAACAAACAATACAATTGGTTTGACTATATTACACGTGTAACGATTTGAGGTTTTTCTCTCCGTGTCACACAATCGGAAACTCGAGAAACGCAGGCTGGAAACGTCCTCAAAATACATAAAGCTCCGCGTAACTAAAATAACGTCTTGTAGATAATATACAAATGCAAGAGTGCAAAGTCGCTCGAAAAAAGTTTTCCAGAAAAAAAAATTAACCAGAATGTGAAAATTCTAGAAATTATTTAAACAGAAAATAAATAAAATATTCACAATGTAGTTATCCAGAAAGTGATGTGAATTATTTCCTACTGCATTCGGGATTTATATTTTCTGTGATTTCATTTTCTGGTAATTTTACATTCTGTTTAAATATTTTCTGAGATTTTCACATTCTGGTTATTTTAATTTCTGGCAGTTCCAGGATACTTACTGTCTAGTAATCAACGTTCTGACCGTATATACTCTGGAACATTTAATGCGTCCTTCCAAGTGGATTTCGTAAGCATCTTTAATATAACTAAAGTAGAAATCCACGCACACCTTATTTATAGTTTATACGTTGCTACCTTAGATTATAGCAATAAAAAAATAATTTTTCTTACGTTCGATAGATTCAGACAGAACATGCGGATATATCGGCGGCCTCTTAAGGCCTTAAGCACAACACATTAACGAATTGCGTTTTAGTTATGAAATGTTATAATAAAAATATTTGGCAAAGTACATACGTTATGATTACAATTTATAAAGTAAGCATGTCGTGCGGGTTAATATTAAAATAATTATAATAGTATTATACGAATCATTCGATGATTAATTCAATGTAGAAACGAATCCACAAGTATGAATAATATCGGTTTGAATATCGAAAAAGTACCTATTAATTGTAGTAATGACGAATTTATACGAATATAAATCTACGCGCACGGTCCGGAGAATTCAAATGATACTGCGCATAAGTGCTTTTAGTTGGTTTCAACAACCGATAGATCATAGATTATCGTGGGTACTTACTTAATGTGAGGTTTGAAAAAAAAAACGAAACACGAAATTTACGGTGACTATGGTTTCGATATTAACTAATTCATTTAAATGAATCATAAACATACAAAGGGGGTGGGGGAAAGAATTGTATTTACTAATATAAATAACAAATATTAATTACAATATTGGCATTCGAAAATAACAATTAGCCCGATGATGAACAGTATATTAAAAAACGTAATAAAACAAATTTGACATAAGGTTTCATGTTTTTAAAATATAAAATGTTCTACTACGATAAAATTATTTTCTAATCAATTAAACAGTACAGGTAAATATTCCTCATGAGCAGAATGTCGTCTTATTGTATCGGCATACTTGTCGCAAAATTTGGAGTAATTAGGTGGTTTTGCACCGTTTGTCATACCGTCTACTACAAGTTTACCTAACTGTGTTAATACATCTTGAAACATATATTGTAAATCATTATAAATTCAAAATTGTAAAACTATGACTACCTTGGACTGGTACCTATTTAAACCGTCTATAAAAATAAATGAATTACTTCGAAGTAACTAACAGCAATTTGTTATCATCGCATTATTGAGCTCTAGAAAACCGTAACTAATGATATTATATTAAATAATAATTGTATTTTCATGTAACATTTCGACAACACATGTGTATACATCTATACAAAAAACTGTATTTTGTATAGTACATTTTTTATTGTATATTTTGTAACCATATGAATTTGTTATGCACTTATTGGAATTTTACAATCTACACAATTTGCGCGTAACACGCAAATGTATTGTCGGCGAAATAGTGATAAACCGAATAAAAACCCACCTTAAACATATGGATTGTAAAACGGAGAGTAATTCAAATTATAATATAAATATATATACTCAATTTTCGGCAATGTTAATCTGAAATAATACAAAATAGGCTCCAATCTTAAAAACTTAAAATGATTCGTAATGGTTCAAAATTTGTTCTATTATAATATACGTCCATACGTTTTTCTACTTGTCAAGTAATAATGGAGATCCGGAATACTGGACACTCCTCGCTCATCTAACGTATTACGTGACTATTTTAATTTAAGGATTCGTAAATTATCGTTTGTTTGATTACATTAATCAAACACGTACGAATTTGATGGATGATATATTTTTTTAAGATGCCAAATGTCTATGAAAATTACGGTGCAGATGTACTAAGTAACAATTGTAATACAAAAAGTCAGGTTCCGCAATATCCTTCATAAAATCGTTCAATGTGTATAGTGTTATTTAGTTAAATTTATTTATATTTTTTTCCAAATATAATTAATGTATTAATGTCATCGCATAAAAATATGTTTCACCAACGTTCTATTCTAGAGAGCACATCAGCGTTTTCATCAGCAACTCGGGTAAAAAATAATGGAACAGCACAATGATATTTACTCAATAAGAATGCGTCCGCACGGTGTATTTAAAAACTTTTGAATAATAATTATAAATTCTAAAAATTGTATTAGTTTTTATCACATTGGTAACCTTTTGATTAGTTAAAATAGCTGATAGGTAATTACGGTAAACATAAATACAAGATAAATAAATAAATAAAAACGAAATTAATGCGATTATGTTTTCGACAGCAACAAATTTATTTAATTTCAAAGTGTGAACTGACAAAATAACAAAACAAAATATGGTCAAGTGCAATAAATAAATACAATAATAAATACAATATTGGCATTCGGAATGAACAACAGACCGATGATGATCGACAAATTAAAAACGTTATAAATATAATATTAAGTTATTTACTTCGCACGAAGGGTCACATTTGTATTTGAACAGTTCTGGAAAAATGTATAGAATTGAGCCATACCTTTATGGCTCAGTCCTTACCTTTATCCTTTAGGATAGAGTTTATAGGGATTTTAAATTTAGATCAGTATTCGTACATTAATATTTTAAAATCTAAACCAATCTAATATTGTTGTTTTTAAAAGATCTTAATATTATTCATGCCAGATATTTTCAGATAGAATTATTTTGAATACATTGTCAATATATTCTAAACAGTGTGACTTAGAACTACTACTATCGTTGGCATTATGGCCCATCGACTTCTTTGCAATCGAAATGAAAGTATGCAAATACTGCATAGCTTCCACACAGTTGTTCAATACTAACAAATTTATAAATTTTATATAATCCGATTCCGTGTCAATCGCTTTAATTTGTGTTTTAAACCAATCCGAGATAGTGGTGTCGTAACTTTCTGGTATAATGCTTGGAATGGTTATAGTTATGTCAGTATTCTTTATATTTTGGAATTGGTTAACTAGGTTGTCAATTTGTGTTTGGTCTACGCTATCAAACGGTAAAGTGAGATACTTGAAAAATAAATGCTTTTTAGTCGTAAACCATTTAAACGAATTACGTATGCGGTGCAAAACGTCGTGGTCGACCTTAATCTTATTGTGTTTCGCGTACTTGAAGTATAATATGATTGTTTTTGCTTGTTTATAAACGAACTTGACCATTACACTATAAGCTTCTTGCATCACAATATTATGGAAACTACAGATCGTCTTCATATTTAAATTCCACGGTAATATAAGGTAGTAGAATTCTGCCAATGTTATCTGTTTTCCACTTATAGATATTGTCTTGTCTTTTATTTGGGCTATGTCAATGTTCAAGTGCGCGTCGGCGAAAAAGTATTTCCCACTCATCCAATCAAACGTAGACCATATTTCGATAGGCTTATTATTGTAATAATCAGTTACTGCAATATTGATGTCATAGATATATGTTAAACATAATTCGCTGCATGATGCGTTTTTAACGTATTTATCTTTTTTCGAAATTGTGTTGGTTATGGTATAAAAATTCCAATTCAATATATTTTTTACCGGTTCCGTTATACATTGCGTGTTATCTAACAAACCCTTGATACCGTTCTCTACGACAGGGCAACGGATATTTATAAAATCCTTATACTCGCCGCAAAACATAAAATAAAAGCTGAACAATTGGTGTGTGCCATCAAAATTGGTATCGGCCAAAAATAAAAGGATAAGCGGTACGTATTTACATATTTTATCGAACAAAATCGCTGTATTGATATCCATCATTATTTCATTGTTTTTGGCAGCATCCGTGCTCACCATGACGTACACTTTCTGAATGTGTTCCACAACTGAAAATTTAAAATTTTTTTCGATTCTATTAAAAATATATACCAGAAAATTATTTATCTGTGTCGGAATATCAACATTTTTATTGTCAGTCGATCCAATCGATGCACCGCAAGTGCTCTTAAATTTCTTTAAATAATCAACATTTATGACTCCCAAACGATTATCCAGATTTTGGATATTCCCATAACTGCCGGTGTTCTTGACTGACACTGTGATTTTCTGGAGATACTGTTCCTCAAATTCAAAAATATTTCCAACCGGAGCTTGATATATTATAAGTGCTGGTTTTTTGCCAATAGTCGTATACAAGGTAGAAATAAAAATCTTACTCTTTACCTCGTAATCATCACGCGTAGTCCAAAATTTGTGTGAATTCCCATTTGTCTTTAACTCCGTAAATTCTTTATATAATGCTGACATACTTGGAAAATTGTTTTCATCAATAACAATATTGTCCGTATAGATTTCCGGTAAGGTTTTACACAGCATTCTATGCATTTTATACAACCAGTAAACGTCTAAACGGTTTTGAGTGCAAACATATAGAAAATCTAAACACCGTGGAATTTGTAGACAGAGTTCCCTCACGTGGTTTGATAGTTTAAGTGCCCGACGGTCTTTTTTAAATTCTTCTTTTTGACCACTATAAATGGATTCCGGCGATTCAATGTTGTAATCGTTGGTCATCTGTTGTAATACTACAAGTAAATTATTTTCTAATTTATTAAATACTTCAGGTGAAAATTTCTCTTTATGAAAAAAATTCCAAATGGAATTTTTTTTTACACTTAAGGAATGTGTATAATTGTAAAACTCATTGACAGCTGCAACTAAACTTTGCTCGCTGGCAATCGATCTTATAAAAAAAGTCAGCATATTTATTAGTATTAAACCTATTTTTATTTGTCTTAAAACTGTTAGCCTACAAAATATCATTTTGTCTTAACTCCGAATTTACTAGTTGTGAATTCCCGATTTTAACTAAAAGTAAAATAATTATGTTATATAATAACTATTTGTCATGTTTTAAGATTTTGAAACCACTTGTGCATATATCTACACAAAAAACCGTATGGCGTATAGATGATCTAACTATATGTATTTCTTACTCACATTTTCTGAATTTTACAATCATTACAATTCGTCTGTGATATACCAATACAATGTTGGCGAGATAGGAATAAATCGAAAAAACCACCCTAGCCGTTAACAAGAAAACTTCCGGTCGCTCGAGATTAGCACGAATTTTATAACAGTATAATAGTCCTAACAAGATAATTATCGGTTTCCCCTCGACTACACACTTTATACAACCGCAAAATAGAGTGTTTTTTCTTATGTCCTGTATCACTTCTTTCCCCCAAATTTGTCGGCTCTGTTAGGATACATAGCCTTGCCTTTTCAGGATAAATAAGAATATCGATAGTAAAATAGACAGTTATATATTTACATAGTCATATAAACAAATGTACAATATTGTCTGAATATTATTAATCTGACTTAGAATGTTTATTTCTGCAATTTTCAAAGGAAAATAATGGAACGTAAAAAAAAAATACATAAAAAATAAGTTACTGAATCGATGGTTATCTTTTATTAAGATGCAATTTCTATTGGTTAGTTGATTAGTTGGTCACAATAAAAATTAATGAGAAATCGCTTTCTCCTAAAAAAAAAACTCCTGTGACATAGAGTTATTTAGTTTTTCTTATCGGTTCTTAACGGTAACGCGCAAACTTTTAAACATATTATGTGCAATTGCGTGCTATTTAAGTTTTTATAATAAAAAGGTCATCCGTTGTAATTAAGAGATGCAATTTTGTTCGCAAACGCGAAAATTACTTAATATTCGATTACCGTTGCTAGTTATAAAATAATATTCAGAATAACTCATTTTTTTCAATGCTATTCATATTAATATCAACTTGAACTTATTACATGTAATAAAATATAATCGCATTATACAAAGTTTTTATGTACATGGAACACTCGTATATTAAATAGTTATATAATAAAATAATATAGGTTTTAACGAGAAACTCTTGAGACTCGTATACGGCCGTCGGAATGCGGTGCATTTGAAATAAGACCTAGTATTAATATTTGTTAACGATGCGTTATGGAACACTTGATTCAATACGATACCAATATTACATAAAGAGTGTGTGGATACGTTGTACCGGTTTTTAACCAAATGAATAAATGTAATGCCTAAAAGATATTATTTACTATGACCAGCCGGAGCTGTAATCTTTCATATTTTTTTGTTTGTTTTTTTTTTTACAGCTAACGATTACTTGGGGGGGCCCAAACTTAAAGGCAATACGCAAAACATTAAATGCCCGTCCAAACATGCTTCGTCCCATATTAAAATCAAAATTATCAATCCGCACAAAATCTACTATATACAAATCCTTACTAAGGCCTATATGGGCTTATGGCGTTCAAATCTGGGGCTGTGCAAAACCATCCCAAACTCGCACCGTCCATGATTTCAAATCGACAATTTTACGTCTCATTGTTACAGCCCATTGGTACGTACCAAACAAAGAGCTACACGAAAACCTACGATTTGATACTGTTGACCAGCCAGCCAAAAAATACTACACCAAATTTCATACAAAAATACAGTACCATCGAAATCCCGTCATCCAGCATTTATCTTCAATTACCCTACGTGAAAACACCCCACGCCATCTCAAAAGACGCTGGTGTCGAGATCTATTAAACTAATTTAAACTTTGCGTTCTGCAGGGTTTTATCACTGGATAGCCTCCCTGCATCAAGCAACCACGATATTGTCATTATATATTTTTCTCTATGTACAAAGTTATTTAATTTGCTTATTGTATTTTTTTTTTTTTTGTAAAGATTATAAGTTTTTCTAAAAAAAAAAAAAAAAAAACAATAACTATTTCAATTTATAAATTTTCATTATCAATGTTAATGATTAAAAATCGATTACAAAAACTAAACGTTAAGCGTTTTAGCTGAACTATTCACGTAAAAGTTTATTAATATCAGACGTGATAAATTATCACATCATTTCGAGGATTCCTCATACGATTTCAGGCCACGGCGCATTCCATTGATATTGTTTCACGATCAATGTGTACGTGCGTCGTTTCGTCATATCATCGTAATATTAGGGGGTTAGGTGCATTATTCCGGATAATCCTTAGAGGGTTTGGGAAATAATATAAGGTTAGATTGATTTGTTTAGGTTACCGATTGGTGCATTTTCAGGCCTTAGACCACCAACATTCGATTACTTCGCGAGCACATGTCAGCTTACACACACATCACAGCTTATTTATTTTTTTTTGTTTTTTTTCTACACTTTCAATGTTTAGGATAAACATTTTTGATATGAAATAACGACTTTTATAGCGCACTAAATTACTAGAAAATTGTCTATGTTTATTTTAACAATATAATATGAATAATATTATTAGAGTTTTACAAAAGGAATGCACAGCGCGCTCTAGCTGTATTTCAATATAATATTTTCCTCTGATTTTAGTACAAGTATATGTATGCATAACAAACACGTTGGTTTCCAATTTTAGTGGTTTTAGTAAAGTATAATGATGAGCGAGAGTGACTTCTAAAGTGAAAAAAATTAGTCGGCACACAATTCAGTTTTCGAACAACACGCCCGTGTTACATTAAAATTTAAACGATTCGTGGTAAAGCAGTGCCTGAAATTAATGCCACGTTAATTAAAATGTGTGGATCGTAGTGCGGTGCAAAAATGCAATCAGAAATTCAGTGAGAGTCATATGAATATTGATAACAACCCTCGCTCTGGCCGACCCAAAAGCGATAAAATGTTAATTTTTGCTTACGATAAACTCTGGATAATAAACAACAGATATATATATATATATATATATATATATGTATAAATAAATAAAAAAAAAAAAGAATACAATTTGTGGATAGGGTTTATCTGTTAAAAAACAGATTTAGGTGTTTAGGAATTATCTCGACAGCAAAGTTGAAACAACAAAATAACTAACTCAATTGAAATAATTAATTTTTATCAAAATTATAAACTTACATGTCGAAAGATATATGAATATAGGTACTCTAAAGTCACAACATCACCTTTTTGTGATTTTCGTCCTAACCAGATAAAAACCAGATTTCTCATGACATTACCCTAATATATTCGTACCCTTTACTTAATAATAGGGAACCGGCAACTGGAAACGTTCCACACAATTAGCGTATTATGTAGCTATTCAATTTAAGGATTTATAATTAATTGCCTATTTGATTACAAAAATCAAACACATAAGAATTTGATGGATTTCGTGTTTGCTTAAGGTGCCACGTTGCGATAGGTACGCCAAATTTTGTTTTGGTAATATACAATAAAAATAGTCCAAGGGCGGTGCAGCTGCAATGCCTCCTCCATAAAATCTGCAATTGGTATAATGCTATCTAGTTATTTTGTTTTTCTTTTTCTACATTTAATTGATAGAAACGTTCTCGCATAAACTTGTGTGACTACCGATTTCTCCTAGTGAGCATATTATGAAACGGTACAAAGATTACTTAATAAAAATATGTCCGCATATGCACAATGTGTGTTATTAAACATTTGAAAAATTAGTATAAATCATGAATAATTATTTTCAATTTTTTTTTTTTTTTTTATCGCATTGGTGACCCTTTGATTGGACAAAGTGGCTAATAGATTTTTACGGGAAACATACATACTATGGTGTTATACGAAATAAAAAACTAAAAACGAAATTTATGTGATTGTATGTCTATGACAACAACATATTTATATAATTAAAAAGTGTAAACTGACAAAAGCAAACAATTAAATGTCCAGTGCTACAAAAAAAAAAAAAAAAAAAAATAGTTACAATATTTGCATTTAACCATAAGAATAACCAGTTGACGAACAGTAAATTAAAAACGAAAAAAATAAAATTTTAAATAATGTATAATAATTTTAAATTAATCTTTCTATACAAATTAATAATCTAAATCCGTAAACTGAATATTTTCAAAATATCTCAATATCCGTGTTATTTTCGGGTGGAATTGGTTTGAAAACTTCAGTAACATATTCTATACAGTATAAGTTAAACGTTGTATAAAAACTATTTTTCTGGCCCATAGATTTCTTTTCAATCGAAATGAAAGCAGTCAAATATTCTACAGCATTATTACAGTTGCCCAATGCAATTGTATTCAAAAAACCTACTGAATTAACATCCGTTAAAGAAAGATTATGTTCGTTAAACATCAAATGCGATACAGCGGTGTCAACTGTTTCTGGAATAGACTCATTGGTAAGAACAGTTCCGACGGAATCGTTTAAATGTTTGATTATCTTAATTATGTTGTCAATTTTTCTTTTTTTGTCATCGTATATAAACGGTAGGCTGGGATACACTGTAAATAATTCTTCAGCTCTCGTATACCAAATTAACGTTTTACGTATACGTATCAATACGCTTTGGTCAACCTCAGTGTTACCGCATTTCAAATATTCGAAGTATAACATGATGATTTTTGCTTGTACGTAAACGAAAGTGTACAGAATTTCATGGGCTTCCTGCATCAGAATGTTATGGAATGTAAAAACCGTCATCATGTTTAAATTCCACGGTAATATTAAATAGTAGATTTCCGATAAAGTCATCAATTCATTGTTCACAATTATCGGAGTGTTTTTTAATCTGACTATGTCCGAGTTCTCGTGCTCACCGTCAAAAATAAATTTTCCACTCAGCCAATTAAACGTAGTCCAAATGTCTACTGTCTCGTTTTCGTAATATTTACTCACTGCGTGATAGACGTCTTGGATAAAATTCAAATTAATTTCTCTACAATTTTCGTAGATAGCGTTTTTCTCTCTATTTATATTCGTTTTAGATATTGTATTGAAATTCCAATACAATACATTTTTTATAGATTCTATGGTACAAGAAATGTGATCCAAATAGCTCGAGATATCGTTTTCTACGACAGGGCAACGGGTAAAAAGGAAATCCTTATAATCACCACAAAACGTAAAATAATAACTAAACAATTGGAACGTGTCGTAAAAATTTTTTTCGGCCAAATATAAAAGTATGATCGGTACCTGCTCACATAATTTATCGAACATATTATCTGTATCGATTTTAAATGTTATATTATAGTATTTATCTGAATCAGAGTAAAGCTTTTCATAGACTTCTTGATAGTATTTCAATTGTTTAAATTTAAAATGTTCTTCGAATCTCTTAAAAGCATATAACAACATTTTATTTATAACCCACGGTTTTGATATGTCACCAGATTTAAAGTCAGTTAATCCAGTCAAAACACTGCATGTGCTCTCAAATGTCCTAATATATTTTTTATTAATATCCTCAAAACGATCAAAGAGCGTTATATCTTTGTCATTACTAACGCTTGTTTTGCCCATTAATGTGAGTTCTTGAAATACTTGGTCATTAATTCTAAAAATATTTTCCACCAGCGAATTACATTTTAAAATCAACGGTATCATGTCAGTATTGCCTATATTATTGTATAAAGTAGAAATAAAAATCTCACTCATTTTATTGTAATCATCTTGAGATGTCCAACATATTTGTGAATTCCCATTTTCTTGTAACTCCTTGAATTCCATATATAATTCTAACATACTTGCATAATTTTTATCTTCAATCACAATATAGTCAGTATAGAATTTCGGAAAGGTTTTACAAAGCATTCTATGGATTTTATACAACCAGTAAACGTTTAAATGGTTTTGGGTGCAAACATATAGAAAATCTAAACACCGTGGAATTTGTAGACAGAGTGCTGTCACGTGTTTTGATAGTTTAAGTGCCCGATGGACTTTTTTAGGTTCTTTTTTTTGACCCATATAAATGGATTCCGGCGATTGAATATTGTAATCGTGAGTCATCTGTTGTAATACTACAAGTAAATTATTTTGTAATTTATTAAATACTTCAGTTGAATATTTAAGGTCATTCCTAAATGACCATTTCCGATGTTTAATATCACTATTTGGATTTGTATATTCGTAAAACTCATTTACAGTTGTGACAATACTCCGTTCATTGGCAATCGATCCCGAAAAAAAATTCAGCATATTCATAAGTATTAAACTTATTTTAATTTGTATTAAAAGTGTTCGCTTACAAAATAACATTTTAACGAGCCTTAACTAAGGTTTACTAGTGTTGAGTTCTCGAATTTTACTTTAAAAAAAAAAAAATATTTATCTGTTTATAATGTTATTATATTAAATACTATTAATTTGTTATGTAACACTTTTGAGAACATTTGAGCATACATATTCGCAAAAAACCGCATGGGCGTATAAATCGCCAAATTATATGAATTTCTTTTGTACAATATTTAAATTATAGAATCAATACAATTTGCGTGTAACATACAAATGTAAAGTCGGCGAAATAGTTATAAACCGAAAAGTCCAACTCAACTAATCAAACGTAGTCAAAACTTCAACGGGCTTTTTATTATAATACTCTTTTTTTGCAACATAGTCAACTTGAATATATTCAAAATTCAATTCTCTGCAGTTTTCATTATCTTCTTTTAAAATAAGGGGGGTTATGGTATAAAAGTTCCAAACTAATATATTTGGTACTGGACCTGTCATACATTGCCTGTTATCTAACAAACCCTTGAAATCCTACTCTACAAGAGGGCTTCGAACATAAATAATATCCTTCTATTTGCCGCAAACCGTAAAATAATAGCTGAACAATTGGTGTGTGTCGTTAAAATCGTTTTCGGTCAAAAATAAAATGATAAGCGGTACTCGTTTACATATTATACCGAACATATTCGCTGTATTCATTATTTCATAGTTATATTTAGCAGCATATTTTAATATTACGCATATTTTCTGAATTTATACTGGACCTGATAATTTATAATGTTCTTCGATTCTATTAAACATATATAGCAGTAATTTAATTATCTCTGACGTGTTCATAATGTCAACATTATTTTCGCTAGTTAATCAGATCGATGCATCACATACTTGCTGTTTATATTCCGTGTATAATGCATATTGATATTTTTCAAGCAATCGTGGAATTTTAGGATATTTTTATAACTTACGTTGTTCTTGACTGATAGTTTGACTTTCTAGAGATACTGTTCCTCAAATTCAAAAATATTTGCAACCGAAGTTTGATATTATATAAAAACAGGATTTTTGCGAATAACGGTAATAGAATTATATAAGGTAGTAATGAAAATCGCACTCGTAATCTTCTCGGGAAGTCCAAAAATTTTGTATATTCCCTTTTGACCGTAACGCCGTAAATTCTTCATATAATGCTAACATCATACCCCGATAGTCCTTTCCATATCTCTCGATATTGTTCGTACAGAAATTTGGTAATGTTTGACATAGCATTCTATGCATTTTATACAACTAGTAAATGTTAAAATTGTTTTGAGATTTAACAAATAGAAAATCTAAACACCGCAGAATTTGTATACAGAGTGCCGTCACGTGGTTTGATAGTTTATGTGCCCAACGGACTTTTTTAAATCCTTCTTTTTGACCACTATAAATGGATGGTTAGGTTGTACCCTGGCGTTTCAATGTTGTAATCATTGGTCATCTGTTGTAATAATACAAGTAAATTATTTTCTAATTTATTAAATAATTCAGGTGAAAATTTCTTTTGAGTAAAAAAATTCCAAATGGAATGAATTTTACACTTAAGGAAAGTGTATAATTGTAAAACTCATTGACAGTTGCAACTAAACTTTCCTCGCTGGCAATTGATCTTATAAAAAAAGTCAGCATATTTATTAGTATTAAACCTATTTTTATTTGTCTTAAAACTGTTAGCCTACAAAATATCATTTTGTCTTAACTCCGAATTTACTAGTTGTGAATTCCCGATTTTAACTAAAAGTAAAATAATTATGTTATATAATAACTATTTGTCATGTTTTAAGATTTTGAAACCACTTGTGCATACATCTACACAAAAAACCGTATGGCGTATAGATGATCTAACCATATGTATTTCTTACTCACATTTTCTGAATTTTACAATCATTACAATTCGTCTGTGATATGCTAATACAATGTTGGCGAGATAGGAATATATCGAAAAAACCACCCTAGCCGTTAACAAGAAAACTTCCGGTCGCTCGAGATTAGCACGAATTTTATAACAGTATAATATTCCTAACAAGATAATTATCGGTTTCCACTCGACTACACACTTTATACAACCGCAAAATAGAGTGTTTTTTCTTATGTTCTGTATCACTTTTTCCCCTCATTTTGTCGGCTCTGTTAAGATCCATATCCTTGCCTTTTCAGGATAAATAAGAATATCGATTATAATATGGACAATTATTAATTTACATAGTCATATAAATAAATGTACAATATTATCTGAATATTTTTAATCTGACATAGGATGTTTTATTCTGGAATTTCTAAAAGAAAATAATGGAACGTAAAAAAAAATACATAGAAAATAACTGACGGAATCGATGGTTATCATTTATTAGGATGCAATTACTATGGGTTTGTTGATTAGTTCCAGTTAATCACAATAAAAATTAATTAGATATGGCTTTGTCCTAAAAAAACTTCCTGTGACATAGATTTATTTAGTTTTTCTTATCAGTTCATAATGGTAACGCACAAACTTTTAAACATATAATGTGCAATTGCATGCTATTTAAGTTTATATAATAAAAAGGTCATCCGTAGTAATAAGAGATGCCAAAAAATACTACACCAAATCTCATTCAAAAATACAGTACCATCGAAATCCTGTCATCCAGCGTTTATCTTCATTTACACTCCCTGAATGCCCCCCAGGCCCTCACAAAAGACGCTGGTGTCGAGATCTATTAGACTAATTTAAACTTTGCGTTCTGCAGGGTTCTATCACTGGATAGCCTCCCTCATCAAGCAACCACGTTATTGACATTATATTTTTTTCCCTATGTACAAAGTTATTTTATTTGCTTATTGTGTTTTTTTTTTGTAAATACAGATTGTAAGTTTTTCGATAAAAAAAAAAAAAAAAAAAAAAAAAATGATTACTATTTTAATTTATAAATTTTAATTATCAAAAATTGATTCCAGAACACGAAAACTGAACGTTTAAACATTCGCGTTATAGTTTATTAATATCGCAAGTGATAAATTATAACATTGTTTCGATGATTTACCATACGATTGCAGGGCACGGCGCTTTGTATTGATATTGTTTCACGATCAATGTGTACGTGCGTCGTTTCGTCATATCACCGTAAAATTAGGGGGTAAGGTGCTTTATTCCAGAGACTCCTTAGAGAGTTTTGAAAATAATATAAGGTTAGATTTATATGTTTAGGTTACCGATTGCTGCAATTTCAGGCCTTAGGCCACCACCATTCGATTACTTCGCGATCACATGTCAGCTTACATAAACATCACAGATTAATTATTATTATTTTTTTTTCTACACTATCAATGTTTAGGATAGCCGCTATTGATATGAAATAACGACTTTTATAGCCCACTAAAATACTGGAAATTGCCTTTGTTAATTTTAAATAAATATAATGAATAATATTATTAGAGTTTTCCCAAAAGCTATGCTGAGCACGCTCTAGCTGTATTTCAATATAATATTTTCAACAGAGTTTAGTACAAGTGTATATATCTTGAAGCGTAACAAACACGTTGGTTTTCAGTTTTAGTGGTTTTAGTAAAGTATAATGATGTGATTTCTAAAGTAAAAACAATTTGTCGGCACACATATCTGTTTTCGAGAAACACACGCGTGTTACATTAATATCGAAACGATTCGAGGTAAACAGTGCCTGAAATTCATGCCACGTTAAATAAAGTGTGTGGATTGGATACTATGGATCGTAGTGCGGTGCAAAAATGCAATAAGAAATTCCGAGAGAGTCGTATAAATATTGATAACAACACTCGCTCTGGCGGACCCAAAATCGATAAAATGTTGATTTTTGCTTACGATAAACTCTGGATAATAAACAACAGATATATATATACATTTATATATATATATATAAATGTATAAATAAAAAAAAAAAAAAGATACAATTAGTGGATAGGGTTTATCTGCTAAAAAACAGATTTAGGTGTTTAGGTATTAACTCGCCAGCAAAGTTGAAACAGCAAAATAACTAACTCAATTGAAATAATTATTTATTATCAAAATTATGTACTTACATGTCGAACGATAAATGAATATAGGTACCCTAGTGTCACAACATCACCTCCTTGTGATTTTCGTCCTAACCAGATAAAAACCAATTTTCCCATGACATTAACCTAATATATTCTTACTTTTTACTTAATAATTGGGATCCGGCAACTGGAAACGTACCACACAATTAGCGTATTATGTAGCTATTCAATTTAAGGATTTATAATTAATCGCCTATTTGATTACAAAAATCAAACACATAAGAATTTGATGGATTTCGTGTTTGCTTAAGGTGCCACGTTGCGATAAGTACGCCAAATTATGTTTTGGTAATATACAATAAAAATAGTCCAAGGGTGGTGACTCTGCAATGTCTCCTCTATAAAATCCGCCATTGGTAAAGTGTTATCTAGTTAATTTTGTTTTTCTTCTCTACATTTAATTATTAGAAACGTCCCCGCATAAACTTGTGTGACTAGCGATTTCTTCTAGTGAGCATATTCTGAAACGGTACAATGGTTACTCAATAAAAATATGTCCACATATGCGCATGGTGTGTTTTCTAACATTTGAAAAATAAGTATAAATCCTAAACAATTTTTTTCAATTTCTATTTTTTTTTTTATATAGCATTGGTGACCCTTTGATTGGATAATGTGGCTAATAGATTATCACGGGAAACATACATACTATGATGTTATACGAAATAAAAAACTGAAAACGAAATTTATGTGATTGTATGTCTCTGACAACAACATATTTATATAATTATAAAGTGTAAACTGATAAAAGCAAACAATTTAATGTCAAAAGCTACAAAAAAAAAAAAAAAAAAAAAAAAAAAAAAACAATATTGGCATTTGACAATAACAATAACCAGTTGACGATCAGTAAATTAAAAATGAAAAAAATAAAATTTTAAATAATGTTTAATAATTTAAAATTAATTTTTCTATACAAATTAATAATCTAAATCTGT
Source organism: Tuberolachnus salignus (assembly GCA_956483605.1). Lineage (NCBI taxonomy): Eukaryota > Metazoa > Arthropoda > Insecta > Hemiptera > Aphididae > Tuberolachnus > Tuberolachnus salignus. Next base: position 20,863,165 of record OY101433.1, read on the forward strand.
TAACAGAATATTTTTAATATATCTCTGTATCCGGGTTATTTTCAGGTGGAATAGTTTTGAAAACGTCAGTAACATATTCTAAACAGTATAATTTAAACGTTGTATACAAATTATTTTTCTGGCCCATTGATTTCTTTTCGATCGAAATGAAAGCAGTTAAATATTCTACAGCATTATAACAGTTGCCCACTGCAATTCTATTCAAAAATTCTACTGAATTAACATCCGTCATAGAAAGATTATGTTCGTTAAACATAAAATTCGATACAGCAGTGTCAACTATTTTTGGAATAGACTCATTGGTAAGAACAGTTCCGACGGAATCGTTTAAATGTTTGATATTTTTAATTATGGTGTCAATTTTTCTTTTTTTGTCATCGTATATAAACGGTAGGCTGGGATACACTGTAAATAATTCTTCAGCTCTCGTATACCAAATTAACGTTTTACGTATACGTATCAATACGCTATGGTCAACCTCGGTGTTACCGCATTTCAAATATTCGAAGTATAACATGATGATTTTTGCTTGTATGTAAACGAAATTGTACAATATTTTATGTGCTTCCTGCATCAGAATGTTATGGAATGTAAAAACCGTCTTCATATTTAAATTCCACGGTAATATTAAATAGTAGACTTCTGACAAAGTCATCAATTTGTTGTTCACAGTTATCGAAGTGTTTTTTAATCTGACTATTTCCGAGTTCTCGTGCTCACCGTCAAAAATAAATTTTCCACTCAGCCAATTAAACGTAGTCCAAATGTCTACTGTCTCGTTTTCGTAATATTTAATCACTGCGTGATAGACGTCTTGAATATAATTCAAATTAAATTTTTTACAATTTTCGTAGTTAGTGTTTTCATCTCTTTTTACAATCGTCTTAGATATTTTACTGAAATTCCAATACAATAAATTTTTTATAGATTCTATAGTACAAGAAATATGAACCAAATAGCTCGAGTTATCGTTTTCTACAACTGGGCAACGGGTAAACAGGAAATCCTTATAATCACCGCAAAACGTAAAATAATAGCTGAACAATTGGAACGTGTTGTATAAATTTTCTTCGGCCAAATATAAAAGTATGATCGGTACCTGCTCACATAATTTACCGAACATATTTTCTATATCGATTTTAAATGTTATATCGTGGTATTTATCTGAATCAGAGTGAAGCTTTTCATAGACTTCTTGATAGTATTTTAATTGTTTAAATTTAAAATGTTCTTCGAATCTCTTAAAAGCATATAACAACATTTTATTTATTACCCACGATTTCGATATGTCACCTGATTTAATGTCAGTTAATCCAATCAAAACACCGCATGTGCTCTCAAATGTCCTAATATATTTTTTATTAATATCCTTAAAACGATCAAAGAGCACTATATTTTTATCATTACTAACGCTTGTTTTGCCCATTAATGTGAGTTCATGAAATACTTGGTTATTAATTCTAAAAATATTTTTCACCAGCGAATCACTTTTTAAAATCAACGGTATCATGTCAGTATTGCCTATATTATTGTATAAAGTAGAAATAAAAATCTCACTTATTTTATTGTAATCATCTTGAGATGTCCAACATTTTTGTGAATACCCCATTGCCTGTAATTTTTTGAATTCCATATATAATTCTAATATACTTGGATAATTTTTATCTT